>CM077676.1:34741616-36180783 GCA_039707655.1 Elymus sibiricus
GTGGCCTGACGCGGTGCCGAACTTGGAGGAGGAGGACTGGCCTGACGCGTTGCCGGACTTGGAGGAGTAGGAGTGTCCTGACGCGGTGGCGGACTTGGAGAAGGAGTCGGCTGACGCGGTGTCGGTGGCCTTGGAAAGACAATGCAATCCTTTCTCCATAGAATGATACGATGTATGGCCTCTCCCAGTGTGCGCTCGTCGTCACCTCCAGGAATGTCAAGCTGTAGCCCCGAATATTGTGCCACAACTTCATCAACCGTGACACGAGCATAGTCAGCTGGAATCGGATTGCAATGGAAGGTTGCTTCAGGGGGATTTGTATAAGCAATGCCGTCCGCCACCTTCATGGATATGTTCTTCATTTTAAAGTGTAGCTCACAATTAGTGTTATCCATGATGTCATCCACAGGGTATCTATCCAGCAGTAGTGACTCATCGCCCAGGGCGGAACCCACGCTGCTTCTCGGCATGGATGGCTCGGTGCTATCCAATGATGGATCCGCTAGCTGCTGCCGCTGCTGAGACCCCCTTTCCTGGCTAAGTGAGTTGATCTGCTGCTGCTGCCGCTCTAATTGGAGTGCCAACTCCGCGTGCGCTGATTCTAGGCCTCTAACGCGTTCTGCTTCCTGCTTCCTCTGCTCCTCCTCCAGCTTCCTCTTCTTCTCCTCCTCCATCTTCTTTCTCGCACGGCTTCTGTAGTCGGCGTTCCAGTCCGCAAACCCCTGATACCACGGAACAATGCCTTTGCCTCGTGTTCTTCCCGGGTGTTCAGGATTTCCCAGGGCGCGTGTAAGCTCGTCGTTCTCTCTGTTGGGCGTGAACACCCCCGTTCGAGCCTCTTCTATTGCAACAAGTAGTTTGTCGTCGGCTCCTTTAAGACTTGCCTTCTTCAAAACCTGGCCTGTCTTTGGGTCCAACGCCCCCCCATGCGCATAGAACCAAGTCCTGCACCTGGGGGGCCAGCTCAATGTAACTGGAATGACCTCTGCATCTATCATCTCTTGCTCAGCCTTATCCCACTTAGGCCGGGCCACCGCGTAGCCACCTGGCCCCAGCCTATGGTAATGCTCCTTTTTCGCGGCATTGAGCTTGTTTATTCTCGACCGTTCCTTAGCTAATTCCGATTCCTTGAATTTCACGAAAGCGGGCCAGTGATCTCTTTGCTTCTCCAGTGTTCCCGTGAATTCTGGAGTCTTCTTTCCTCCGTACTTGGCCCATATATTTTTCTTGTGGTTGTTGAATGCACGCGCCATCTTCCTAAGAGCAGCGTCCTTGACTTTCTGCACATCTGCATGTGTGAAATGATCTGGTAGGGTGAAATGTGACATGAGAGATTCCCAAAGCCGATCTTTTGCTCTTTGGTCAACATAAGTAAGATCTGGACGTTCCGTTGCTGGCTTTTTCCATTCTTGAATGGAGATCGGGATTTGGTCCTTCACAAGAACTCCGCACTGACGAATCCACTTGTCCGCATTCTTCTTAGGCTCGCTTGGTTCGCCATTAGGTTTGATGGCATCGATGTTGTACTTTACGCCATCCTTCAACTTTTTGGCCGGGCCTCGCTTTCTGCTGCCTGCAGACGATTTACTCGATCCGGAGGGCTGAAAGAAGAAAGATCGATTCGTTAATATATATATATATATATATATACAAAATCATTTAAAACACGTGATGATCACCAGATGCCTGCTTCTATAATGTACCTCGCCGGTATTTGCTATTTCAAGATCATCATAGTTCTGGACTTCATCAATTCAGTCGTCTTGATCGAATATCATATCACCCTCCCCGGTATTGTTCAGATATTGGGAGCCGTCATCTCCTTCATTCTGATCATGTGGCCCGCGAGGGGAGCGTATGATCTCGAACACGGCCTCTTCTCCTTCTCTGCCGGTATTGTCCGCCATAGCTTTTATTTAACTAATCCAGAAGAAATATAAAACAATTTAGTACGCATCTCAAATAATAGTAGATAATTGATATGCATCTCGAATAATAGTAGATAATATATATGCATCTCGAAAGATAAAACTGAATCATAGTAGATAATATGCATCATCGAATATAATCTCGAATACATCGTCTCGAATATTATCGAAAGTGGCGCCCGGAGCCACCAAAGGAGCTCCGGGTCGTCGACGGGACCCGGGGCCGGGTTCCTCACCAAGCGGCGCCCCCCTGAAGGTAGCACCTCCCAGTGCCAGCCCGGCGGAGCCCAGTCCCGGAAATGGCTCCTCTGAAGCAGGACGTCGTCGCGAACGGGTCGACGGCGAGGATGCGGGCCGGGCATCGTTGACGTCGATAACAAATTCTATATGCAAATGTAACATTTTTTCTTATATACAAATTCTATATGCAAATTCTATATGCAAATTTAACATAACGGACATTAATCTAATTCATCTAACATTTGACATTAATATATCTAATTCATCTAACATTTGACATTAATATATCTAATTCATCTAACATTTGACATTAATCTAACATTTCTATGTAATTCATCTAACATTTGACATTAATATATCTAATTCGATCATCTAACAAATTGACATTAATCTAATTCATCTAGCTAAAACTTTAACATTAATCTAACATTTATATAACTACAAAACAGAGAAAACAGAAAATAATTAAGAAAAATGTGTGTGTGTGTGTGTGTGTACGTGTGTGTGTGTACTCTGTGTGTGTGTGCGCGCGGGCGGGCTCGATCGGATGATCGAGGGCGCGGCCATGGCGCAGGGGGCTCACAGCGGGGCGACCGGGGCGGCGACGGGGGGCGGCGACGGGCGCGGCGACGGGCGCGGCGACGGGGCGGCGGCGAGACGGCGACGCGCGACGGGGACGGCGACAGGGACGGGCCGGGGCGGCGACGTGGACGGGGACGGCGACGGCGACAGGGACGGCGACGGCGACGGCGACGGCGCGCGACGGGGGCGGCGACGGGGACGGCACGCGACGGGGGCGGCGACGGGGGGCGGCGGCGCTGTCGATCGAAGAAGCAGAGGAGACGAGCGAACAGAGAAGAAGTGAAAATTTTCATAAGGGTTGTTTATATAGGATGGACCTTTAGTACCGGTACTAAAGGTCAAATTTGGCCAGGCCAAGCGGCGGGAAGCGACCCCCTTTAGTACCGGGTCGTGGCTCCAACCGGTACTAAAGACATCCCTTTGGTACCGGTTGGATCTACCAACCGGTACTAAAGGTGGTGCGCTGCCGCAGGTGCGGTGCGGGCAAGTTTAGTCCCACCTCGCTTGCCGAAGGGCGCCCGCACCAGGTTATAAGCCCCGCCGCGGCTGCTGTCTCGAGCTCCTCTGTATTGCAGGCCTTCTGTGCCTACCTCTGCTGCTATGCCCTGTTGGGCCTACTGGGCCTGCGGGCTTGCATCCTGGCCCAACTACAAGTTGGGTGTCTAGTCGTATGCAGGCCGCTATGGCCCAGTAGGCGGGCTTTTTTTTATTTATATTTTTTCTCTTTTTTCTTTTCTGCTTTATTTATTTTCTTGTATTTATTTCTGAGTTGTTTTTTGCTGTATTTAGAGTTTCTTTCTGAATATTTTTGCTTTAGGTACAAAAATTACAAACTTTCTGTTAGTGCCAGTAGTTTTCAAATTTTAATAGTTTAAATTTGAATTATTTGAAATTTGTGTGAATCACTAGTTTGTGAATAACTTTACTTTAAAAATAGATTTTTCAGTGATTCTTTTTTCTTATGTTTAATATTAGTGTGTTTTATCATTATATTCAATTTGGTAATACTTAGGTTATTTAAAAAATGAAATGCCTTTGTAACAGACGAGTTTTCGTCCGAAACCCTGATACTTCGAAAGAGATTGTCCATTTTGTACACGAAGTGCATCCAGTTTTTGCCGTAACCCTTTCTACTTTTTTGCACATGCTATGTGGGTGAAATAATGATACCATGCCAACTTTCAACCTTTTCAGAGTTCATTTGTAGTGCTTTTCAATTTCAGGGTCATTTAGCTCAAAAAAAATCAGTAAATGCATGAAAAATAGCAAATGAAGTCAGAAAGGGTTGAAAGTTGATGACGTGGCTTTGAATGGTGCATACTGAACGCACAAAAAGTCTGGAGTTGTAATAAGTTTAAAAAAATGAAATGCCTTTGTAACAGACGAGTTTTCGTCCGAAACCCTGATACTTCGAAAGAGATTGTCCATTTTGTACACGAAGTGCATCCAGTTTTTGCCGTAATATTTCTTCGCGTTTCAAATGCCAAAACACATAAGTACCCTAATTAACTATTACAAAGATTCCCTCCGGTTTGTCCGAAGTGGGACTTTCCAGATATATTAGTCCGGAAACTCACTAGAGAAGAAAGTGATGACAGTGAAGTCGGTCACATCCCAGAGTGGGATCTTTGGGTGTGAAACTTTTTCTTCGCGTGTGTCCCTTTGCACCGTAACCATGGACAATCTTCATCATTTAACTGGATGCTCGGGTCAATATTCACTGTGAAGGGAGCAATTTCATCAAACTTTTCATAATCTTCTGACATGTCTGTCTTGTCATCCACTCCCACGATGTTTCTTTTCCCTGAAAGAACTATGTGGCGCTTTGGCTCATCGTATGATGTATTCGCTTCCTTATCTTTTCTTTTTCTCGGCTTGGTAGACATGTCCTTCACATAGAAAACCTGCGCCACATCATTGGCTAGGACGAATGGTTCGTCTGCGTACGCAAGATTGTTGAGATCCACTGTTGTCATTCCGTACTGCGGGTCTTTCGTTACCCCGCCTCGTGTCATATTGACCCATTTGCACCGAAACAAAGGGACCTTCAAACCACGTCCATAGTCAAGTTCCCATATGTCCTCTATGTAACCATAATATGTGTCCTTTCCACTCTTGGTTGCTGCATCAAAGCGGACACCACTGTTTTGGTTGGTGCTCTTCTTATCTTGGGCGATCGTGTAAAATGTATTCCCATTTATCTCGTACCCTTTGAAAGTCATTATATTCGAAGATGGTAACTGGGACAGCAAGTACAGGTCATCTTCAACAGCGGCGTCATGCATGGCACGTGTCTGCAACCAACCGGCGAAAGTCCCCGTTTGTTCACGTGTAATCCAGTCGTCAGACTGCTCCGGGTGTTTGGAGCATAGAAAATTCTTGTGTTCCTCCATATACGGAGCCACCAAGGCGGAATTTTGTAGAACTGTGTAGTGTGCTTGAGTGAGAGAATGCCCGTCCATACATATTATTTGTTCCGGTCCTAGCGTGCCATTTCCACCCAGTCTGCCCTTATGCCGCGATTCAGGAACACCAATCGGCTTAAGGTCAGGAATAAAGTCAATACAAAACTCAATGACCTCCTCATTTTCATGGCCCTTGGAGATGCTTCCTTCTGGCCTAGCACGATTATGAACATATTTCTTTAAGACTCCCATGAACCTCTCAAAGGGGAACATATTGTGTAGAAATACAGGACCCAGAATGGCAATCTCTTCGACTAGGTGAACTAGAATGTGCGTCATGATATTGAAGAAGGATGGTGGGAACACCAACTCGAAACTGACAAGGCATTGCACCAAATCACTCTCTAACCTTGGTAGGATTTCTGGATCGATTACCTTCTGAGAGATTGCATTGAGGAATGCACATAGCTTCACAATGGCTAATCGAACGTTTTCCGGTAGAAGGCCCCTCAATGCAACCGGAAGCAGTTGTGTCATAATCACGTGACAGTCATGAGACTTTAGGTTCTGAAACTTTTTCTCTGCCATATTTATTATTCCCTTTATATTCGACGAGAAGCCAGACGGGACCTTCATACCGAGCAGGCATTCGAAGAAGATTTCCTTCTCTTCTTTGGTAAGAGCGTAGCTGGCATGACCCTGGAACTGCTTTGGATCCATGCCGTCTTTTCCGTGCATACGTTGCTGGTCCTCCCGTGCCTCCGGTGTATCTTTTGTCTTGCCATACACGCCCAAGAAGCCTAGCAGGTTCACGCAAAGATTCTTAGTCACGTGCATCACGTCGATTGCAGAGCGGACCTCTAGGTCTTTCCAATAGGGTAGGTCCCAAAATATAGATTTCTTCTTCCACATTGGTGCGCGTCCGTCAGCGTCATTCGGAACAGATTGTCCGCCAGGACCCTTTCCAAAGATTACTTTTAAATCCTTGACCATATCAAGTATATCATCACCAGTACGGTGGGGAGGCTTCTGCCGGTGATCTGGATCACCTTTGAAATGCTTGCCTTTCTTTCTTACGGGATGCCTGCTCTGAAGAAATCGACGATGCCCCAGGTACACATTCTTCTTACATTTATCCAAATATATACTGTCGGTATCATCTAAACAGTGCGTGCATGCGTGGTATCCCTTGTTTGTCTGTCCTGAAAGGTTACTGAGAGCAGGCCAATCATTGATGGTTACAAACAGCAATGCTCGCAGGTCAAATTCCTGCTGTTTGTGCTCATCCCACACACGTACACCTTCTATGCTCCACAGCTCTAAAAGTTCTTCAACTAATGGCCTTAGGTACACATCAATGTCGTTGCCGGGTTTCTTGGGGCCTTGGATGAGCACTGGCATCATAATGAACTTTCGCTTCATGCACAACCAAGGAGGAAGGTTATAGATACATAGAGTCACAGGCCATGTGCTATGATTGCTGTTCTGCTCCCCAAAAGGATTAATGCCATCTGCACTTAAACCAAACCATACGTTCCTTGCGTCAGCTGCAAAGTTCTTCCACCTTCTCTCGATTTTTCTCCACTGCGATCCGTCAGCGGGTACTCTCAACTTCCCGTCTTTCTTACGGTCTTCTTTGTGCCATCGCATCAACTTGGCATGCTCTTTGTTTTGGAACAAACGTTTCAACCGTGGTATTATAGGAGCATACCACATCACCTTGGCAGGAATCTTCTTCCTGGGGCGCTCGCCCTCAACATCACCAGGGTCATCGTGGCAGATCTTATAGCGCAATGCACAACATACTGGGCATGCATTCAAATCCTCGTACTCACCGCGGTAGAGGATGCAGTCATTAGGGCATGCATGTATCTTCTGCACCTCTAATCCTAGAGGGCAGACAGCCTTCTTTGCTTCGTACGTACTGTCAGGCAATTCGTTATCTTTTGGAAGCTTCTTCTTCATTATTTTCAGCAGCTTTTCAAATGCCTTGTCAGGTACACCATTCTCTGCCTTCCATTGCAGCAATTCCAGTGTGGTACCCAGCTTTTTCTTGTCATCTTCGCAATTTGGGTACAACGGTTTCTTGTGATCCTCTAACATGCTCTGCAACTTCAGCTTCTCCTTTTCACTTGCACACTTTCTCTTTGCATCCGCAATGGCCCGACCAAGATCATCAGCGGGCTCATCTGATGCCTGTTCTTCAGCTTCTTCCCGCATTGCCGGCTCAGCTTCTTCCCCCATTGTTGTACCATCGTATTCATGGAACCCATGGCCAGGATAGCTGTCGTCGTCCTCTTCTTCTTCATTGTCTTCCATCATAACCCCTCTTTCTCCGTGCTTGGTCCAAACATTATAGTGGAGCATGAAACCGGACTCAAACAGGTGGACGTGAATGGTTCTTGACTTAGAGTAATTCCGATCATTCTTACATCCAGCACATGGACAAGGCATAAAACCATCCGCCCGCTTGTTCGCCTCAGCCGCAAGC
Source organism: Elymus sibiricus (assembly GCA_039707655.1). Classification (NCBI taxonomy): domain Eukaryota; kingdom Viridiplantae; phylum Streptophyta; class Magnoliopsida; order Poales; family Poaceae; genus Elymus; species Elymus sibiricus. The sequence continues at coordinate 34,749,263 of CM077676.1, forward strand.
AGAAAAGTCTGCACGCCATTAATGAACTGGGCAGAGCATCGGTCATCGTACATCCATTGCCGGCTCATCTTCATTACACAGCACCGAAAAGACCAAATTAATACAAGTTCATACATAAAGTTCATACAACACTTATTATCATAAAACAACATACAAATAACTCTCTAGCTAAAGCATTTAAATGCAACAACAAATGCGATCAAGATCGCAACTAAGGTAACAATTGATCCAACAGCATAATGATACCAAGCCTCACTATCGATGGCATATTTTCTAATCTTTCTAATCTTCAAGCGCATTTTCTCCATCTTGATCTTGTGATCATCGACGACTTCGGCAACATGCAACTCCAATTCCATCTTCTCCCCCTCAATTCTTTTCAATTTTTCTTTCAAATACTCGTTTTCTTTTTCAACTAAATTTAACCTCTCGACAATAGGGTCGGTTGGAATTTCCGGTTCACATACCTCCTAGATAAAAATATCTATGTCAACTTGATGGGCATAATTTGTCATAAACACGAAATGCAACAAATAATTATAAAAGAGAATATACCACATCCGAATCATAACCCGGACGAGGGCCGACGGGGACGGATATCAAAGCCATGGCACTATGTATAACAAACAACGTACGGGTAAGATAATTATACAAGTAACTATATATCTAAATCACACAAACATGATTTTTTTTATATAAAAAAGATAAGAACAAGAGGCTCACCACAAGGTGGTGCCGGCGACGGGACGGTGCGGGCGATCGACGGTGCTTACGACGGAGACGGGAAGGCACTAAGTAAACCACACCTACATATGCAAACTAAGAGTTATATTGACCTCAAATTGCATATAAATCAAATACTACCACATATAATTCCTCCCAAAATAAAACCCACAAATCACTATACTTATAGAGCATTGCAAGAGCTAATCTAGCAATGAGAGATGAAAGGACAAAGTTGCTAACCTTTGTGATCACTTGGATGGATGGGGTGCCTTCAAATCTTGGACAAATTTTGGCAAAAATGGAGGTGAGCTCGAGCAAGAGGGGAAGAAAACAGAGAGGGGGAAAAACAGAGCGCTTCGGCTTGGGCTGGACGAAGGGTTTATATAGGATGATCTTTTGTACCGGTTGGTTATACGAACCGGGACTAAAGGTCCTGTTAGGCCCCAGCCTGACAACAGCCTGCCACCACCTATTTAGTACCGGTTCGTGGCACGAACCGGTACTATAGGTTCGCCACGAACCGGTACTAATGAGCGCCGCCCGCCTAGCTGTTGGAACCGGCACTAATGGTCACGTTAGTGCCGGTTCAGTTACAAACCGGGACTAATGTGTCTCACATAAGGCCCTTTTTCTACTAGTGATAGTTCATCCAAGAGGTTGTCGGTCAATGGAAACCACAGCTGAAATGGCGACGGGGCAAGGTAATTAAGTAGTACTAGCTACGTCCGCGCATCTCTTTAATTCTAGTTTCAATACCATTATCATGCTTGATTATTATCTGATTGAATTCTATTCTCGAAAAGTACTGTATGAGGCAGGAAAAGGGGACAAATTTATGTGCATACTATGTTTTCGGGTCCATTCGCTCTATTACCGAAAAGACCAGAGATGAAAGACATCTTTTGGTACGTAAACACTATTCACATTTTTTTTATCATGATCTAATACACACAACTAATATATTCATATTGATCTCCTTCTTTAAAGATGATGGAGATGCGGGATAAGCTCCTACCAAAGGACCGCATACGAGCACTTCAAGAGGAAATGGCGGGATTTTTGCTTGAGCAGGTCATATCTCCCGACGGAGTATACCATTTCACCTAATGCCTGCATGTAATGATCTGCAAATTGTAGGAGAAATTGTATATACCAAATTGTATATATATATATGTGTATGCATGGTCGTACGATAAATTCTATGATATATGATTGGTTCTACGAGAAATTCTATTATATATGCATAACGTGTACAATACGTAGTAGCGTAAAATATGTTTGAAATGAAAAAGAATTAAATGGAAAATACAAAATGAAAAGGAAAAATAAATAATAAACCCTAAACCCCTAAACCCCTAAACCTTTAGTCCCGGTTGGTGTCACCAACCGGAACTAAAGTGGCAGGGATTTAGTCCCGGTTGGTGTCACCAACCGGGACTAAAGGGTGTCACCAACCGGGACTAAAGGTCCCCAGCCCCAGCGCACGAGCGCGGCCACGTGGAGGGCCTTTAGTCGCGGTTTGTGACCAACCGGGACTAAAGGGTGGGGGCCTTTAGTCCCGATTGGGCTGTCCCGGTTGGTGACCCGGGACTAGAGGCCCTTCCCAACCGGGACTAAAGGCCCGTTTTGTACTAGTGAGCATCCCCGGCGGCGCGTTCTCGACAGTCAGCACCCTTCAGGAGCCGAGGCGTCGCGTGGATCACAGTCGGGGCATGCGGCATGTGTGGGACGGCGGAGGAGCATGCGCGTGGAGCACCCGCCTACCACCGCCTATCGAGGTCGCTGCGCCTGGTGAACAGGCATACGGACGTTCACGTACAATCCTGCGGCTGCGGCCGAGCGTCGTCACACAACCCCATAGCTGCTTTCACTACACGCTCCTCTTTCCTAAGTGATGAGTGTGAAGCCCGGCCGCTCGATCTTGACACACGGGATTGATTCAGCACATCATTGAGGAGGTAGACGATGACCTGCAACTCATGGATGTTGAGGCTTTAGAACTCAGCCAGGACCACATCACGGGATCACCGGATTAATTAATGTGATTGAGCGATTTATGGTAAGGTTAATTAATTTAGATTTGATCTTTAGAGATTGACCGTGATTGATTCTTTCACAGAAAGACATTACTAAATAACTTGTGCCAGCATGGAAAGTTTTGATTCGTTCAGATTTTTTTCGTTGTGTGAGAGGTGATGTGAAAATAAACCGGTGGGGTGGTGGGAGGGGAGACGAAAAAAAACCAGACGAAAGTGGGAGACGAAAAAAAATCGTGGAGTCTAGCCTACCAAGTGAGACATTAGGAGTAGAGATTTACAAGCCACGGATTATGCAAGCATCACTGAAAATAATTCGGTGGTCATTTCTCTTGTCCATGACACCAAAGATCATGACCCATGAGAAGTGAAATAGAAGGGTAAAATCTGTACTTTTTGTACTAGATAAAGTCTTTACTTGGACCCCTTGAAAACGCAAATGGAGGGTCAACATCTTTGGTAAAGACATGTGTGTTTTCTTTATTTACAGCTTGCCCAACTACCACTATAACATTTCAAATTTCATACATTAGAGTATGAATGTTTAAGTCGCTGACAAGCATTGAGGTCGCAGGTCTTAGGTCATAGCATCACCACTGCCTCTCTCCTATATATACCACCCCATCTTCACATGAGCACATAGGAAAATCCCAGCATGTGGCATCCATACATACTTTTACGCACTCTTTCATATAGTAAGTCGCGGTATTTGAGCGTAAGAGGGGATGAAATCAAAATTGAGATGGCATCGTAAACACACATGACTAGGAGGCATAGGGAAAGTAACAACAAATACACGGAGAGCTCCTTGAACGCCCATAAAGAGCAGTTGAAGAGCGACTGATCTAATTGTTTCATCCATGAATGTGCGATACTGACCGACCTGTGCAACAAATGTAGGTTGCAATCCCTGCACGATTGCATAAATATTCATGCTGCGTCTGGAAGAGTGTCAGCACCCTTGTTCCTCAGGAGGGAACGGTGGAGTACCAAGGCAACAAGGAGAGGGCTCCTGACGAGGTAGGACCAACACTCAGACACACCACTAAAAGCAGAAGGCCCAGCAGCAGAGTGAGCATATGTCCAGCCCAGCCGCGTCACTATATCAAGGCATCGAGTTTCACTGAGAGCCATAGGCTGATTAGGAATTTTATTGCTGCGGACACCCTCTCCTCCCCTTTGTGTTCTTCCTCCCCACTAATCTGGAAATTCTTGTGGCCCATTTCAGTTACTGTGAATTGAGGAAATTGAGACGAACACTGTATCGAGTTGTTAACAAGTGGTAATCAGTAATCAGAGCCTACTCTCACGCTGGATCTACCGGACTACCCCCATCAAGCCCAAACTGTTCTCTCCATGATTCAGATTCAGTTCAACGCACCTTTTTCTACGACACTACCGGATTTTAGCAAAGATAGTCCCGAAAAAAGGAGAGAGGTTAGGTTAAGAATAAGAGACATCGGAAAAGTAACACACAATATAGGGTGAAGAATTTGTACTATCCCCCTAGCACTAGGGCACAAAACCGTTCTTTGGTTGCAATAGAATACTTCAGAGCTTGTGCAGTATACGCCCGCTGAAAACTTGCATGCGGACCTTGCCACTGGCAGCCCACTCCCAGCTCTCCTTGGAGCCGATCAAGAAATGCTTAATGAACACATGATGCTGATCACTGAGCGGGCCAGTGGTCGGATGTGGGAGGCCACGACGCTTAAGATGATCCGCTGTCCAGCAACGTTTGCAAACTAAGAGCCCGTCAAAGAAGCGGCACTTTGGCGGTGAACCGGCATGCCAAATATGCAAAGCCGCAAGGAAGCTCTCACGACAACAAAATAAGGCACTATAGGCTGATCGAGTCGGAAACTTCCCATCGGCCTCCGACGCCCATACGATGGAGTCGCACCGTCCGTCCTTGATGTGCACTTACCTACCAAACCTACCTTACACCATGCTGATAATATTCCTGCGTATGTTTCTACCTATATATTGCTCACATTCCTGTGTAGGTTTCTATCTATTTATTGGTCATCAATCAGCAGCAAGCTCGATGCACGGATGGCTTAATTCGATATGCGTCACTCATATGGATGAGCTAGATAGAGGAGCTCAGTGTAGCTGGTTAGAAGTATGAAAGAAGGAAGCTTAATAAACATGAAGCTCCTTTGGGAATAGGAGACTTCAGTAAATACAGAACGCACACCACGTTGGAAATCTGTGTGCGGGTGTGTCAAACGTGCGTGCGTGTATGCCATGGGAGAAGGAGCATGTGCACTGGTGGCGCGCTAGGCGAACTGGTGATGGGCCTTGGGTTAGTTGCCTCCGTGGTTTGCAACAACACAGTAAGACGTAGCGAGCTATGCCTCTCCACAGCGATTAGGCACTCCCACCCATCCGATTCGGACGCGCACGGCCTGGATCACCTCTACCATCCATCCATGCCCCATTTTTACCACAAGTGAGCTACCAAATGTAAACTAGGCCCCTACTCTACAGAACGACTTCGGCAATTTCCTGTGAACTGGGCCAACACACTGTGGGCCAGGGTAATTACGTTGGCAAAGAAATATGGAATTTGTGTTTTAGCTGTTCAAATATTTGCTAAATAAAACGAGTTATACTTCCACTACATCACGGCTATTACACGTGTTCCCTTGCCTCCAACTAAGGATTTCGATCATTATCCAGTGTCACGTTTGAAATGTTATATTGTCTGGGAGGTAGCTTTTGCAACCGAACATGACAAGCACAGAATGTATTTGCAGTCCTAAGAAACAAGATGAAGAATCTTTGCTGGTTGTGCAATTACTGAATTTAATTTTTTCTGTACCACAAGAAGTAAAAATAATTCTCTACCAACATGTAATATCTGTTTACCAACTGCACCCCCGCTCTGCAGCCACTACTTTCCCTTCGAATTATTACTCAGTATTACCGTGACAAAAATAAGAACCAAAAATTATACAAGGAGACACTACAATTATTTTCCGAAGTCTTTTTCCTAGACAGCAGTCCCAAAGATCATTACTATTGTCTCATGAAAACTGAATTACAATGGTAAAAAAACTTTCAGTGAAGCACCTGTACATACATAACACCTACCTTCACTTATCTAAATAGTAATTAGTGACTTTTCTCTCACCTAGCTACATATTCGGCCACAATTTATTTTTTCACATCACTATTCTTCCATCTAAACATTTTCACCAACATGAAAGGTTTTTCTCTCCAAAAGAAAACATGCGAGATGCTTACTGCATTGCCAAGATAATATTAGTACACGCATTTTGAGCACTTTAGTTAACTTGGTTTGCAATCACGGTCGACCTGACGGCAGAGGATGGTGACTGGATTGGTGGATAATGTGATGAGTGTGCTCCCATTTTCATATCTGGATCTATCAAGAAATTGGTGATTAAGCAAGATCCCTGAACGATTGCATAAATATTCATGCTGCGTCTGGAAGAGTGTCAGCACCCTTGTGCCTCAAGAAGGAACGGTGGAGCACCAAGGCGACAAGGAGAGGGCTCCTGACGAGGTAGGACCAACACTCATACACAACACTAGAAGCAGAAAGCCCAGCAGCAGAATGGACGGCCCAGACTGGGCATAAGTCCAGTCCAGCCGTGTCACTATATCTAGCAATTGAGTTTCACCGCTCAAAAAAAAAAAGCCATTGAGTTTCACTGAGAGGCGTAGGCTGATTAGGAATTTTATTGCGGCGGACACCCTCTCCCCTTTGTGTTCTTCCTCCCCACGAATCTAGAAACTCTTGTGGCTCGTTTCAGTTACTGTGAATTTGAAGGACTTGGAACACTTCTATACCTCTGACAATTGGAAGCGATCCTTCATAACTGCCTCCTGGGTCGCTCGCTCGGGCGACTCCGGAGGTGATACGAGGCCGAGGCAACCAGCCATCGTCCCTGATCTCTCCCCGCCGTGGTCGTCACCGGCTCTGCGGCGGCGGCGGCGCCCTGCCGTCAAATGCAGAGGGCATGGTTGGCATGCTTTAGGCGTGTGGTGGTGTCGCACCCGTTGGTCTGCGCATGGGTGGCGGCAGAACAGGAGGCCCACAGCATCAGCGGTTCAGGGGTCGTGGCTTCGTTGGTGTTTTGTCCTCCGGTAGGATGCAGCAGCAGCATCTTGGACTTGCAAACGTCCTTCGATCTATGAGGGTCTTCCTCAAGATCTGGAGATCGGCCCGGAGGAGATGCGATGGCTGCTCAATACCGATGACCAATATTTGTTTGGCTTGTGGCAGCTCAAGTTGTGTGCTTCTCCAATTCTCCAGGAGGTTGCTCCTTTGGATGCCAAGTGTAGATGGCTTCGTGTCGTGAGGCATGACGGCGGGTGTGCTCGGAGCGATCAAAGTACTCCGGTCGTGAGGTGCGGTGCTAATCTGATGGTCCTGCGCTTCTGATCTGGCGGCGGCTGCGTTCTGCGTGGGCGTGCATTGGCGATGTTGATCTGCCTTCCGTGCTCTAATTCCGGTCATGTCAGCCGACGGGCATGAGCAGGGCTCTCTTCGACGAGGTGGTAGTCAGCGGTGGTGTGCTCCGCCATCGAGTTGGTTCCATTGATGACCACTCCGGCCTGTGGCAGCTGCCTCCCAGCAGATTGCGGTGGCCGACGAAAGGTCTTCGTGAGGGTTCCTCCTTCCAGATTGGTGTTTGACTTCGGTGGTGAAATGCAAACCCTGGACGATGGATTGACGCAAAGGGATGGTTGTGCAGCGACGGTGATCGCACATCGCATGTAGCTGCCGGGATAGCGGGAAAGTGGTGGCGGCAACACATGAAGGGCGTCGATGGTGGTGCTACCTGAGCACCAAGTCTCTAGTTCTGGGTGAAAGCCTAGGTCTGAAGCAAGTTAGCTATACCTGGCAATGGCGATGTTTTTACGTCATTATCTTGTTGAAGGCATTGGTCGGATATGCTCGGACATGTTTTTCAGGGTGAAAACCTAGTTCCTGGCCTTGGATGGTTGGATCTGGTGACGGCGGCGCTTGAGCGTCGCATCCTTCATGAAGGCATTGTTGTTGAAGAACCCCGCCATTCGTGAGGTGCCATGAGATGGTTGGTTCGGATATGGTCAGTGTTGTAGTTTGCTGATCGTGAATCTGATCTCTTTTTTTCTCGTTTACGCATAGCTTTGGTCTTATATGACTTTACTATTTGTTGGTGTGTTTTTTGTGTGCGTGCGTTGGTGTTGACTGTGTGCATCCTACCTATGTAGAGGCCGGTTGTGTGATATTTGTGTTTTTATTCTATTGATGCTCCATTTTGAGCAAATAAAATCGATCCTTTGTCGAAAAAAAGTTACTGTGAATTGAGGAAGTTGAGAGGAACAATGTACCGAGTTGTTGACAAGTAGTAATCAGATCAGTGCCTACTTCTCACGCTGGATCTACCGGACTACCTAATCCAAGATCACTACACAGCAACATAACCACGTGATGGCCACGGAAGCGCAAGAAGCTGAGATCCTCGAGACAACGAGGAGCCTGGATGAAATCAAGGGGAGATAGCAACATCAAGGTGGCGATCTGCAGGCGCTCAAGGGCTCCATCGACACCTGGAAGTCGAGCGTGGAGAAATCCTTCACCCATATCCTGAAGTTGCCGCTACCTGTCGGCTGTCCCTCTCCGTCCGTTGCTTTCAACCTTGGCCAGATCCACGAGCAAGGAAGGGTGGCGACCGTTTAGACGTCGACCACCGGGCTGTTGCCTGTTATGCTACCATGAGGATCAGCTTCCACGGTGGTCGAGTGCAGGGGTCCTAGCGACTCCTCTCTTGCCACCGACCAACGGTGGGAAATTTCTGTTAGTATAATCTTGTCTAGGTTTTCAAAGTTGTGGTACATGTGTTTTGTCCGAGTCATACCTAGAGTTAGTAGCTGAGTTTGGTAAATTTGTGATCAACGTTGCCGTGTAATTAGCTAGGATGTTCTACTAGTACAAGGCTTGCACGTCCGTGAGTCAAACGTCTTAGGACTCAGGACCGGACTAGGTAGCTTGTACGTGTAGGTTTAGGTCTACTTTGAGTCGGTTTGTGCTGGCCGGTTATGCATATATATATGCATAGTCCCGCGTGAGTTTTGTAACCGTGTGGAGAAAAGGAGAAAATAAAAAGAGAGAAATTAAGGGTACGAGACGTACCCTCGGCTATCAGTTTTGCGCGTGCGTGTCTGTCGTGATTCGATGTGATCGATCCTGTGGGCAAAGTTCCAACAATTTCCCTAGTCATCCCACTCATCTCCGTTTGGTGAACAAGAATTTTCATTTGGGGCTCGTGATTCACCAAGGGGTCCTCTGGATTTTGGTGGTGGTGTTTCAGTTAATGCGCACACGCAGTTCACGTCGATCAATGGAACTAATCCAAACTCTGGCACACACGTTGCACCGATCATTTAAAGATGTATGAAGTGCAACCTATGAATGGAAATGCATTCATGCACTTCAATGGTAATGCATCGCTCTGGCACAAATCTGCCCGCTCTCGCCTTCATCATATGTCGTGGACAGAGTTTTTTGCACTTTTGTCAACAAGTTGGCCACGGTCAGCACCAAGGATTGATCTGCCAATTTTATCATCGTAGAGTTCTATCGCTGAATATGTTGATCAGTTTGACAAGATCATGAATCAACTCCTTGCTTATGATAAAGATGTGGATCCAACTTATTTCACTACATGATTTTTTGATGGATTGCCAGTTGATGTTCAAGATATTTTTCTTCTTTATCATCCCCTGGACATGGGAACTGCTATTGCTGTCGCATTTTTACAGGAAAACGTCAACAAGTTATAGGAAGAGGTCGACGAGGACCGCAACTACGATCCCGGCCCCCAGCGGCAGGCAACCAGAATCGCAATTCTCCTGCCACTGCATCCTCCTCCAACACCTCGGCCAGCACCCACAGCCGCCGCCGAAGATAAATGCATTCTGGAATCATCGCGGATGTGGAAAGGTGGCTAGGTAGCCGCTCCACGCGTGTTCCACCGCACGTGAGGCCTCTGTTTCACTTTTGGCGAGAACTTGGGGCCATATCAGAGGTGCGCACCCACCATGCAAATTCATGTCATTGAGGTGCTACTTAGCCTTTTCCCCAATGAGTCACTCTCGGAAACCCCTAAAGACACACCGACAGCCACACCACTATGTAGTCTGTTGGCCATCTCATAATAGGCTATCACCGGCATCGCTTCTCCCACCACCGTGCACCTGGTGGTCTTGTCGAAGGGCGTGAATTTCTTATGCTTGGTGACCCAGGGAGCAGGCACACCTTCCTAGCCTACACCATCAGCGCAAGAATGAAGTGGGTCAAGAACATGAGATAATCTGTCCAGGTGAAGGTCGCGGATGTGCAATGCTCACAATACAACCCATACTCCAATGTGCTTGCTCTCTTGGGTAACGTACTAGAAAACAAAAACAAAATCGCCATACGATCGAGATCCCCGGATCACTATGAAGATGCATTAGAGGATTAGATCGGATGGTTACCAACTACGAGTTGCAGTGGAAGAAGCATTGGTGTAGATCGTTGATGAAGTCCTTCGAACCGTTTACGAATGATCCCTCAAACCGGAGACCAAAAGCACGGCCTCTCTACAGATTGCACGTGTTCGGGCTACACTATCTAGCAGCGCTTCGCTGTCCAGAGGTTGATGTCGCCGGAGAAGAGAACCTCATTGGGCTTCTCTACTATGTGGACTAGAGAAAACTAGAGCTTGATTTAGTCTAGATCAAACAAGGTTGTTAGAATCATGATTTTCAATCGGATCGGAGCTCTGGTGATAGGATTGCAAATCGTAGAATCTTTACTAGCAGGATCTTAGAAACGTAGAATCTATGAACTAAAATCGTAGAATCCAAGGGGTTAGTTTTGATCGTGAAGTCGTAGAATCGTACAACAAAATCATGATTCTATCAACCTTGAGATCAAGTGTAAACCAAACTAGAACTAGAGAGGGGGCGCCCTAAAACTTGGGACTTGTGTATTCTAGGGGACGCCCCCTCCTCACATATATATAGTTGTTGGGGTAGGGATGGCCGACTTGGAGGAGGGGCTGTCCTCCCCCAACTCCAGTTCGCCCCCCTTAGCAAGGGGCGCCACCCCCTATTGGGCCTCTAAAGCCCATTAACATTTTCCCCATAGGCCTTTTAGCAATTTCTTTAGCCCGTAGTCCCTAAATAAATACCAGGTGTATCTTAGCCAGTATTATATCCCTCTATTATTTATATTAGGTCCCCAGAAACAATTTCCGCCTAAATATCATTAGACGGTATTACCCGGTTTTCCCCAAAACACTTCCGGCAATCCCGAAACGCTTTCGGTTTCCCTCGAAACTTTTTCTTTTATTCCCGAAACTATTCCGGGAATATTTTTCTCATATTTCTCACTCCACAAAAACTCAACAGATTGTAATTCCGTTAAACGTGTGACCCTGTATGTTCGGTGCAATATAGACATGAACGAAACATTATTTCATTCAATGATCAACATTGGAACCGTGGACAACCATGTTGACCCCTATATCCGCAAGAATGATATTCGAGTGACTTTAGTTATCATATGATATTCCCTTTGCTTCGTGATATGTTACAAAACCAGAGGTGAGATATGTTGGTATCCCCATGAGTCATACACATGCGCACTATACCGGTCTCCTCGTTGCCGGTTTTGTTCTTCTTTCCCATTGTCATGTTCCGGCATCCCTGTGAGTTAGTCATCTGTGTCTGGCCAGATGATGATGGATGCCGTCACACCGAGAGGACCCTAAGAATATCTCTTGATCATCACAGGAACAAATCCCGCTCTTTAGCTCTAGCCCCTTGTCATACTTTTCGATAAACCAGTAAGTTGCAGTTATGATCACAGTGTTACAGATGACATTGGAGCAACCCCAAAGTGTATCTTCCGGTATGAAGTGACTCGATACTTAGCAATCAATCATATGATTTTACCAAAAGATATAGGTCAATGCAAAACTATAGCTAACCAATGAAAATGAATAAATTATGATGAGAGTGAGCAAGTGATAAATTAATTTTATTGTTTGGACAAGTGATACGATGATGTGTAAAGGAAGAGAAAATAAACTTTAAGCACAATTCAACTTGGTCCATTTAATATTTGGCAGAAAATTATCAAAATAAGTATGAAAAAATGAACAATAAGGGGCGCGATGTTTGTATAAGAGAATGTTGTATATTACCAAGAAATGGTATGATTTTGCATGGCAGGAGACGGGCCTGTGGAATTTTATTGTCACACACCAAAGTCAATACGAAAACAAGTTCTAACAAGATGCAATTGTGATATGCCATTACTTGTAATTTCAAATGTCTAACGAACTAGTTGGGTGGCCCGCGCAATTGCGCGGCTAGACCTATGAGTTATAGTTTTGCATTTTCTCTGTCCATTATTTATTCTTCTGGTGAACTTTTCTTTTCAGATGATCTTTCATGATATTAGTTTATAGTCTTTTTTTATTTTCCACTCCATTTCTATCCCTCAACCTCAATATTCTTATCATTTCTTACTATTTTTTTGTGGGAAGATTGTGCGTAGCCTTGGGTCATGAAGGAAAGGCCATGAATGCGCACTGCCAAACATCTCTACTGAGTGTATTATTATTGGTGATGTCATCAATGTTATAAAAATCATGTGACTAATTAATGACTCTAAGGTCAATTTCTTCCATGCAACACCACTGAGCATCAAACTAAATTCCATATTGCATCCTCTTCATATTTCATGCTCCCTCCGTTCCAGAATATAAGGTGTATTGATCTCCGTGCAAGTCAAACTTGTGTATGTTTGACCAAGATTATAGAATAAAATATCGACATCTACAATACAAAATAAATAAAATTTGAAAATATTTTCATGGTGGATCTAATGACACAAATTTAGTACTGTATATATTGATATATTTTTCTAAAAACTTGGTGAAACATGCACATGTTTGACTTTTGAAAAAACTAATACACCTTATATTTTGGAACGGAGGGAGTATATATTTCCGCACATAATATTTTGAGAAACTCTCCACTAAGAACTTTAGATAGTTCATGATATGTATAATCTTATATTTTATATTATTTTCATAGTTGAACATGTTATCAATTATTATTTGGGTTAATTCACTGATATAGTAGTACTAATAAAAAATAGAAACAAAATAGACATAAAAATGCATGTAATCGAAAATTGATGTCCTGAGAAATATGATTGTTACTTCCGTACAAAGGTCTTTACATTTTAGTGCATTGGATTGTTGTCAAGGACCTCTCTTAATCAAAATAAAAGATAAATGATACTCATATATGTGTCCGCCATGCAAAACCATAGACTGGTGTGTGACTCCTATTTACCACTCCACATGCATGTGGTGTGCTTTTCCCGCAATACCATGAGTTTTATATGCTTCCATGCACTTTACATCGATGGTTCATACGTAAACATCTGCCATCTTCTCTTCTCATCCTTGGTCCTATTTTTATTTTTACTCCTGCAATACCATGAGTTTTATATGCTTCCAAGCACACCTTAATGAAATTTCTTATGTCTCTTACTCTTCTAAGCCATTGTAACTTCTATTGGAAATTGCTAAATATTATCTCTTACTCAATGTCATTTTGGCTTGTAGCCACAACTCGTCGTTCCTTGGTCCATACATGGTATCATACTTGCCTTGTACTCCTACATCATTTTGTACATGCATATATTATTTCATTCTTCCATAATTTACAACATTAGCTCATGCATGTCATCTTGGTGGTATTTTGTCTGTGCGGACGTACATATGTTTTTATATTATCAAGCCCATGCATGTTAATAAATCTAGGAAACCGATACATGTTCGTCATGTTACTTTCACACTGGTCCTTCATCACAGTATAAAAAATTCCATAGAATGGAAATCAAATTTCTATTTTTATAATTATTTATTCCACATTAGTGTGTTTTCATATTAAAAAATGAACTATTAATGTGTACATTTTATTTATTCTGAAATTTTGCTTGCTACGTCTTTCACATAGAGTTTCTTATGTATAACATGGAGATGCACTCTTTATCCATCAAATAAGAGTCTTATCCAAAACAAATATTAAAACTGTATTTTGAAGGAAAACTATATGGAAATTCTCCATCGTATAAATTTGTGAAGACTTTTAATGCATGTGGTGTGGCTTTGCAGCAAAAATGTGGGTCGCCCTCCCATAATCAATATCTCTTTTCTTGATCCATAACAATTTTTTCACATATTTTCGTTGTAGTCTATCATGAGAATACTATTTATGGAACTGAACCTATAATACACGTACTCGTAATACATGAGGTCTTGTGTGATATTATTTTATACTAGTACAAATGCCCGTGCGTTGCACCGGGCGAAAAAAGGCACAACCTGCCTCATGTGACAGTGTGCATCATCTTTATATCCAATTTTTATAAACATTGATAATAAGGTTAAACATGGAAAATTTCTTATTTTTAATAAAATTTAACGTTTTCATAAAAATGGAACACTTTTTTAAGAATAGTTAACGTTTTATGAAAACCGGAACATTTCTCTAAAGAAGAACTTTTTTTGAACAAATGTATTTTTAAAAAAGAATTTTTTTTGTACATTTCTAAATGGAATTTTTTTAGTAAAATGGAACTTTGTTTTGGGGAACTTTTAAGATTTTTAAAAAGTGCGAACATATTTTTTGAAACAAATATAGTGTGAACATATGTAAAACTATGAACATTTTAAACTATTTTACTATATTAAGTTTTTTTACAAATAGTTTTTAGGCCATTTTTTAGGGGATTTTTAAAGATGGTTGTTCGGTTGGGAAGATTTTATTCCTTTTTTAACTATTTGGGCTTGACCCAAACAAAGCACTTGACATAGACAGAAGGACGCACGAACTCATCTTCCTTTTCATTCTTTAGCTCACAATCTCGCCAAATTTAGTTGTAATTTAGGTGTAGGGAGACATATTTTGTTGGGCGTGCCCCATGACCAAAACCTTGTATCGATGAACATTGTTGAGAATCAATAAATCAGGCGAGATCTCTTTAAATAAATTTCTTCCTTATCGTTCCCCATTCTCAAGTCTCCCTTGTCGAAGTGCTCTGCGCCTCCATTGCCCGTGTTGTGCCTACCTCCTCCGTCGACATGGGCCTATCCCTTCGTCCCGTGCGCCTTCATGGAGGGCTCCCCAGGGGCTGGGGGTGAACAGCCGCCGTTGGGGTGGGGATTGCAGTTGGAGTTGATAAATTGTTTCGTCGAAGCAGGATATATGACCATGTATGTGAGTGAAAACATTAAAAGGCAACAATACTACTTTTTGCAAAATAATACACCACCGCAATCATGGGAGTCTAGTTAACGATTTTCATTGAAATTGAAGCCATTATTGTATAGAGCAAATAAACTACAACTTTCTGAATTCTATTGATCCGTATATTTGTCATGGTGGTTCTACTCATAGAGTCCATATAGCTCAACATCAGAAGATGCAGCACCTCATCATATATTGGGTTTTCAACAAATATATAAAATCAAATACATGCCTAGAATGTTCCTCAGATTGATGATTTTGAACTCTCTATCTGCAAAAGTTAGCCATGAGCAATGTTAGCTTTCTATGAAGGAATATAAATATAATAAGAGCACCACATCAGAAACTAATGGATTTGATGTCAGTCAAGGGACTTAGCACTACATCAATAGCAAAAGGTGATGATATTTGTGGAAATAGAATAATAAGAGCACTGCAACTGCTAGTAAAAGCAATACTATCCACCATGATAATTTCAACCAGTTCATAGGGACCACCATGCATTAACCACATCATATTGTTAAAGAGTACATGTCTAAAGTTTATGAAAGCTAGAAACTGGAAGTCATTTACAATCAAGAATTTGTAATTGACCCTATTGGTCTACATCCAATGAATTATGAGATGTCATTTCTTTTGCTACGTATCTAAAAGTACCATCAGGGATGCCAGCCAACAGAGAAGCTTCATTTTTCAGAAATAGTACGCATGTCTTGGTTTGAGAAAATGGAAGTTCTCACCACCAAGTAAATCAATCTTGAAAAAAGAATAAAGTTACGAGATGAGCTTACATTATCATTTGCACAAGTGTAACTCATACATTTTCTTACAGATTCATATTGGAGAATAAAGTTGTCCTGGAATCAATAAAATGTTGAGACTATCAATTTTTGTTAATATGAAACCTTATGAATCGTATTTCGTCAAATATGTATGTCTCCCAGCCGCGGGTCACCACCTCTCTCCCGTCCATTTTAGAAGCTTCACCATTCGCCACGACGCCACTGAGCCGCCGCCATCAATTTCTTTGAAACTTGGATAGATAGATAGTGCACTAAAAGAGAATAGATTCATGAGAAAATTAATGTATACACCTATATCGTAACTCCCAAGAATCGAACTTCTGTGGTAAAATAAAACTAACACATAACATGGCTATCCAACAGCAGAGTAGTGACAAATCTGAACCGGGTCCCCTTTCCTTAGGATCTGATATACCTTCAGGACGATTTGACTCTGCTAGGTGTTCTCTGAACTCTGAAAGTCTGAATCGAGTAATGTGCAACTTTGATGATGGTGCAAATGGAGAGGAGTCACAAGATTGGTTGCTTATCCTGTTATATAACTGTAGTACGGTTAAAGCAAATAAGCTAAGAATTTGGACAACAAGATGAAGGTGCACCACACCATCCAATTCTGGGTCTTTCTTGTTGAATCTATAAGGAGCAAGCTATCTATTCTTGAACTAAGCAGAAACTAAATAGGTCTAAAAGCTGAACGAAAAAACTTTATTTCTTGGAAGGAGGGCGACTGCACCAAATCAAGTAGCCTCGCCCGTGCATCACTGAAGCTGGGACACACATTGGAGGCGTGGCATTTGCGACGCCCAACAGCTGGGTCGCATCTCACTCCCATCAGCTAAAAGAAAAACATAAGGAGCAAATAAAACAGGTATCCAAACCACACTCATCGCCACTCTAGCAATCACAGGATAGCCATGGCTTCAGAAGTTGTCGACACTCTCTGCGTGGTCTCACTGTAGAGCTGCCGGAGCTAGGCTTCCACCGCAGCTGGCGTGCGTGGAGGGCGAAGGCCAAGCCAAAAGGCCTGTGCGTTGCATCGGGTACAAAATTAATAAATATATGCTTGCAAACTTGAAAATAATTTACCACTCAAACAACTTTGAAAGTAGAAAAGAATACTGGAAATACTCAAAGTAGTTGGAACATCAGATCCAGAACCAGCTCTTCCAAAATATCATCTTTTGTCATTCCACATCCTTGCCTGTCATGCCGATGTAAACTGCCAACTATTTTGGGGAACTTCATCTAAGTCCAGCATACCGAGGCACGAATAGGTGTATGCTCTAAGCAATGTTCAATGGTCCTGCAGCTCATCGGATAATGAACACACTGTGTCATCGCAAGTCACGAGTAAGACCAAAGCGTTAATATTAAGTGATACATGCAGTAAGATAGGAAGGCCTTCAGTAAAAGAAAAGACATCTGATTACTGATGACTAACATGAAGACTGCAAATTTCATTGCTACCGAGAAAAGAAAGAACATATATGTTCTGTTACTACTTCTATTAGTTTCTCAGTGTGAGGAATATGACCAAACTCAAACTCTACACATGGTGCATTATCATTCCTCATATGATAATGTTGCCGTACTATCGGTTGATTGGCTTACACCAAAGATTTTGCATAAAAAAGTTGATGGTGAATGAACACCGGTTCAAACTGAAAGGATAAATAGGAGGCAAAAAATAGATAAAGCTATTGTATCATGGAAACTTGTTTTTTGGTTTATGGATGGAGACATATTCCAAGTTTCCAATCTGTAGGACATAGTAGCTTAAAATATTGTTATCAGATTATCTGTTCATGTACCTATATAATCTGCTCCACCAGTTGCACTCCCTCTAGCAATAGGTCACAATTAATTAAGTTATAACAGTTTTGTATGAAATAACTATGTAGACTACTACAGAAGTAGAAGTACTAATAATGCACAGATTTTTTACAGAAGTCAAACCTTTAGTCAGATGTTTTAGGCAGAAAAGCTAGTTGTCTTTCGTAGATCGGGAGCAATGTTTAGTATCCTTGCAGTTTTTTGAACAGCTGCGCCACAAGTACATAGACACACAGTAGTACCTTTGCTCAGCAGCCTCATGAATGAAGTGGCTCTTGATCTGATCATTAAGGTTTGCTCTGTTGATTCACGTGCGCAGCCATGACAACATAACTAAGAATAAATTGAAAGCCTAACAGTTTCTAGTAACTCAACAAATAACTAATCTACAGCTAAAAAAACAAATAACTAATCTACATGTCATGGACTGAAAACTACAACAGGTTCAATGTTTAGTCCTCGAATAGCAAAGTATCTGTAGGGACCAAAATATAGCGATCTATTTTATTTACTGGCTAAGCAAAACTCACAAAATTAGATGGCTACGTAAAATATGCAAAGGGTAGCATACCGTCTTCCAAAGCCTGCTTGAGGAGGGTAATTGGCGCATATGACAAAACTGTCTTTTGCAGACATCATAATACTCTAGAGGTAGTAAGTAGTAACTCATAATATGAAGTCAAGAAGAAAATGACACACAAGCACAACAAAACTGATTGGTTTCATCTTCTGCTCCAAACCACACAAGTAAACATTCATGTCGTAAGATTTCCATTGGACACACTTAACTTCAAAGAGGTTCCCCAAATCATGAAATATTTGAAGATGATTAAACTGAATCATGTAACTTACCTCGTCAATTTCTTTCAATTGCTCTCTTTCGCCATAGCCTACAGCAGCTGCTGAATAGCGCCATCTCAATGTTCCCCCTATCAGAATTTCCTCCCTGCAAATCAATAGCAAGCATCAGCCATGACCCTCTCTCTCTCTTTCCTCTCATCCACCCTCTCTTGTCCCCTCCGTCCCCATGGAGACCTCACCTCTTTGCATGGCCCAATCCTCCCTTGAACTTCACCTGAGACGGCTATGAAGGTGACTGTGAAGATCGAGGACCATGGTGAGGACCTCGACCAGGCGGCTGGCGAGCCCATCGAGCTAGGGTATGTGGGGCTCCCTCCTGCAGCGGTTGGCGACTCTGGTGTGCCCATGATGACGGGCACCTTCAGCAGCCCGAGATCCACAGCGGTTCGTGAAGGGAGAGGTGCGGCAGTCCGGGGGAGAGGAGCGGCGGCTCAGGGGAGAGAGGACCGGCGGCCCGTGGGGATAGGAGCGGCGGCTCAGGGGAGAGAGGAGCGGCGGCCCGTGGGGATAGGAGCGGCGGCGCAGGGGGGGCGGGGGGAGAGGAGTGGATCCAGCAACGCGAGATCCATGGCGGCTTGAGGAGAGAGAGGAGCAACGTGCAGTTTTTTAGAGACACCGCGAGCTCGCCGACTTGCTGTACGCCGCGCTCTCCCCGGCCAACCTCACCGCGGCCCCGCTCGCAGCCGACCCGCTCAAGCGCTCCACAGACACCGCCGCCGCCGGATCCGCGAGAGGTCTTCGCCTGACCGGAGAATGCAAACGGTCGGCGGCGAGGGGAGGAGGATAGGAGGGAGGGGGGGGGGGGCGGTCGCTGCCCCGGAGTGAAGCGGGTCGACGGCGAGGGGCGGCCGCTGATGCGCAGCCGAGATGGAGAGCCGGAGTGACGACGCCGAGGGGCCTTTTTGTAAAGATGGAACATTTTTTCCCACTTATATTGGAGGACCGCGGGTTGAAATCAATAAAACAGAGGGGCTTTTTGCAAAAACGCCGCGACGACGGACGACAGAAGCGATCGCTGCTTTATTATTAGGGAGAAAACAAAGGCAGAGTTGGTACGATCATATAGACATATCACGTACGTGGTAGCTAGTTGGTACATATTATGAAAGAATCAATTAGCATACCTGTTCAAGTCCAAACGCATGCATACGTCTGTGTTTGTGATCGGCCCCAGATAGCATTTGCCCCTTGAATCGACTTGATCGTGCTGTTAGGATTTACTTGAGTCGTGCAAGTCCAGGAATAGGTTTAGTTTCTTTTCTGTTATTCCATGTACGTGACAGCCTTGCATGGTGTCACAAGTTAGACGTACTTTTTCTTTTGCGTAGATGTATAAGGCCTGGTCATGCGGTGAGCACGACGGGCCGGTAGCGACGTGCGCGGCCTCGATCCGTCAGACGTGGGATGGCACGTTTGTAGCGACGGCCTCGATCCGTCAGACGTGGGATGGCACGTTTGTAGCGACGGGAGCGAGCTGTGCGGGCGCGATCGTTACGCAAGGAATAAGAAGAGAGAAAAACAGAAAAGCCGCAAGTCAGTTGGCGGCGCAAAACTCCCTGTGTCTCTGTGCTCGTGAACTGTTCTTCGTTCCTACTCTGATCGTGAGCGAGAGAGTTGCCCAGTGGCAACAACAAGTGGCATAAGAGCCTTTCTGACATCCTGCGGACATGGCCGGCTGCAAGGTGCCGGCTGACGGGACCAGCGCGGGCGGCTCCGGGTCGAAGACGCCGCCGCGCTCACGATCCCCATCGCGCTCACCCCAGAGGAGGCGCGGGTGGAGCCGCATGGCGCGCGGGTGCGAGCTCGCGGTGCCGGTGGTGCAGAAGGTGGTCCGGGAGTCTGGATCGGCAAGCTGGCCGATTCTCACGAAGACGAACTACAACGACTGGTCGCTCCTGATGAAGGTGAAGCTGGAGGCGTGAGGTTACTGGGACGCCGTCAAGCACGGCGACGTCGACTTCCACGAGGACCGAATGGCGCTGGAGGCCATTCTCGGAGCGGTGCCACCCAAGATGTTGGGCACGCTGGCCGTCAAGCCGACGGCGAAGGCTGCGTGGGACGCGATCGCCACTATGCGCATCGGCGGCGACAGGGTGCGCGCAGCCAAGGCGCAGTCCCTGGCCCGGGAGTTCGAGACCATCAAATTCCGTGATGGTGAGACAGTAGATGACTTCGCGATGTGGCTCGGGTCCATGGTCACCAACCTGAACATCCTCGGCGACAATGTTACTGAGGAGAAGGCGGTAAGAAAGTTTTTGCGCGTGGTGCCTCCACGGTACTCGCAGATAGCCTTGTCCATTGAGACTCTCGTTGACCTCGATACGTTGAGCATTGAGGATCTGACAGGCCGCCTCAAAGCAGCTGAGGACAGATATGACCACGGCGGCTCGGTGTATGCCGGTGGAAGCCTGATGCTCACTGAGGAGCAGTGGCTGGCGCGCTACAAGTAGCGCGAACAGGGCGAGGGCTCGTCTCGCGGGAAGCCGGCCAGGCGTGGTGGACGCGGCGGTGGCCGCGGCAGAGGACAACGCGGCGGAAAGGGCAAGGACGGCGCGTCCAGAGACGGCGTGTCAGGCGGCGGCCAGGGGTCGTCGAGCGGCGGCTACCGCATCAAAGGTAACTGCCACAACTGTGGGATTCTGGGCCATATGGCTCAGGATTGGCACAAGCCCAAGCAGGAGCGCAAGGAGGAGGCCAACCTCAACCAGCCGCAAGAGGATCAGTCGGCGCTGCTCATGGCGGTGAGCTGCGGGCTCGCCCAAATCGACGACAAGCCGGCGCACGAGCACGTCTTCCTCAACGAGAAGAACGTAATCCCAGTGGAGACAGCACGCGAAGCCTGGTATCTGGACTCAGGCGCGAGCAACTATATGACCGGCGATAGCGCGGTCTTCTCCACGCTCGACGAGACGGTAACCGGCACTGTCAGGTTTGCTGATGGCTCATCTGTTGATATCCGTGGGCGGGCACGGTGCTGTTTAACTGCAGGAACCAGACACACCGTGCACTGACCGGGGTGTACTTTATACCCCGGATGCGGAGCAGTATTGTGAGCATTGGCCAGCTCGATGAGGCTGGCTGCAAGACGGTGGTTGAGGACGGTGAGATGTGCATCTTCGACCAGGAGAAGCTGCTGCTTGTGCACGTGAGGCGCTCCAGGAGCCGCCTGTACATGCTGCAGCTCGACATCACGGGACCGGTGTGCCTCCTCGCCAAGGCCGACGACACGGCATGGCGTTGGCACGCTCGGTATGGGCATCTGCACTTCAGGGCGCTCCACAACCTCTCAAGCAAGGGCATGGTCGCCGGGGTGCCACTGATCGCGCGGGTGGACCAGCTCTGCGACGGGTGCACGCTCGCCAAGATGCACCGCACACCATTCCCGCATGCGTCGTCGTACCGTGCGGAGCGTGGACTGGAGCTCGTCCACGGCGACATGTGCGGACCAGTGACACCGGCGACCCGCAGCGGCAACCCTTATTTCCTCCTCATCGTCGACGACTACAACCGCTACATGTGGGTTGAGATGCTGCGATCAAAGGACGAAGCATTCAAGTTCTTCCGCAAGGTCAAGGCGCTTGCCGAGAGCGAGCGTGGTGTGAAGCTCCTGGCATTCAGGACGGATCGGGGCAGGGAGTTCAACTCCATCGCGTTCAAGTCGTACTGCGACGAGAACGGTGTCAAGAGGTACACGACGGCGCCGTACTCCCCGCAGCAAAACGGAGTCGTGGAACGCCAAAACCAAATGGTGGTGGAGATAGCCCGCAGCCTCCTGAAGAGCATGAAAGTACCCGGTGAGTTCTGGGGTGAGGCCGTCAAAACTGCTGTGCATATTCTGAACAGGGCGCCCACGCGTGCTCTGGACGGAGTCACTCCCTATGAGGCGTGGCACGGACGGCGCCCGAACGTCGCCTACCTACGCACCTTTGGGTGCACTGCCTACGTGAAGAAGGTGGGACCGAGCGTCACCAAGCTGTCAGATCGTGCGACACCCATGGTGTTCGTGGGATACGAGGACGGCAGCAAGGCCTACCGCATCTATGACCGGGCAGCGCGCAAGCTGCACGTCACCCGCGACGTGATCTTCAATGAGGATCGTCCCTGGAACTGGGAAGCGGCGCCTGACCCAGCAGTGCCCACGGGCGCGCCTACTACCTTCACCATCGAGTACTCCATCGACAACACCGAGCACGGCGGCGACAGCGACCGCGCTCTGGACACGCCCCCGGCGATGCCGTGCGCGCCCTCAGCTTAAAGCGAGCCACGCACGCCGGAGCCATCGCCGGTGCAGTTTGTGACACCCCGGACTGGAGAGTCACACGACTCGGAAGGGGTGGAACTTCGCTATCGCATGATGGAGGAGGTGGTCGACCACGCAGAGCCGGTCGACCTCGAGTACAGTGGGTTGTGCCTACTGGCTGCTGTGGAGCCCGACAACGTCGACGACGCACTCGCTGAGGGGTGCTGGAGAAAGGCGATGGAGGAGGAGATGTGCGCCATCGCTGAGCTTCCTGCTGGACACCGGGCCATAGGCCTGAAATGGGTGTTCAAAATCAAGAAGGATCCCCAAGGTAATGTGATCAAGCATAAAGCTCGCTTAGTCGCTAAAGGGTATGCACACAGAGAGGCACTACTAGAAAAACGGCTATAGCTAATATGGACATTAATGGCGCACCATGTATGTGGTGCGCCACTGCTATATAGCAGTGGCGCACCAGATATGGGTGCGCCATTAATGGCCATATTACTAATGCGCACCTGGTGTGTGGTGCGCCATTACTAGTTTTGTCCTGGCCCCACACCCCTTCCCAGACTCATATTCGCCTTGTCACAGGGCGCCGAGCACAACCTGATGACCTATGAGGCGTACGATATCAACGGCTACACATTCTACACCGAGGAAAAGGACATGAAGAGCGATTATCAGAACTCCGGGGTAACGATGGAATCCTACACCGGTAACGACAAGGACAGATACTACGGAAGGATCGAGGAGGTCTGGGAGCTGAGCTACGCTGGAGAGAAGGTCCCGATGTTCCGTGTCAGATGGGCCAAGAGCGTCCTAAAAGAAGACCGGTATTTCACCACCATGGTTATACCCGAAGCCAAATCCAAGACCGCGGGCGCAAACGTCACCGCGAAAAATGAGCCATGGGTACTGGCTTGCCAAGTGGACCAATGCTTCTTCATTACCGACCCGTCAAAGCCCAGTCGTGTTGTCGTGAGGAGAGGCAAAAGGAACATCATCGGAATGGATGGAGTCGCCAATGAGCAAGACTTCGACAAGTACGGCGACCCGAAGATGGAAGATGACGACGACGATGAAGTACCATACACCACAAGAAGAAGCAGGACCACCCTACCTAAAGGACGTCCGTTCAAGAGAAGAATTCAAGGGGTTCCGGGGCTAAATTATTCAACCGCGAGAAAGAAGGGCAAGAAGATTGTGAAAAGATAGCTAAGATCGAATCACGACGTGTCGGCCGCGTGTGTGTGTCAGTGGCAAGCTCAATCTTTGATGACTGTTATTTCATGTCACTTGATTTCAACCATGTCATCTAATTCTAAATCTTTGCACAATGGTTTTATCACTCCATTTGCATTTTCCTTTTCTTTTATCTCAAATCTTAAATTATTACATGCAACTAAAAATCCAAAAAAATAAAAAAAAAGTTAGTAATGGCGCACCAGGAGAAGGTGCGCCATTGCTATCACGGTGTTTATGGCGCACCCCTAAAAGGTGCGCCATTGATATACCAATTTTTATGGCGCACCCCTAAAAGGTGCGCCATTGCTATCCTTGTTTATGGCGCACCCCTCCGAGGTGCACCTTTGCTAACCATCCCCCCACTACGGCATTATCCTACTCCTTCCCCTTCTTTCATTCCCTCCCCTCACTCGTCTCTCCTTTGCCAGCCACCGCCGCCACCCGGCTCGTCCCGCCTCGCCGCCACCCACCTCGCCGCCTCCACCTCGCCGCCACCCAGATCGAACTCCACCGACGAGCCCAACCGCCTCCGCCTCCGTGTCCGCCTCCAGATCGACTCCGCTGTCCCCATCAGCGCCTTCATCGCGCAGCGAGGCTCACCGACGACCCCGTCATCCTCCGCCACCAGCGCGTCCCGCCACCCCTGCTCCTCCGGTGGCGTCGGTGGCGCGCCTGGGATCCTGCATCACCCGAGGTAAACCTGCGCATGGCCTCCCCCCCTCCCGTTCCGCTGGTTGTTAGCTACCATTAGATTGGATCTTGGTTCTCTGTGTCAAAGGCTGTGCAGAGTAAAATTGGCGTGATTGATCTTGCTCTATGAGGCTTCGAGGGTCAGTTAGTATGGTATACGAACTGTATCTATCTCTAATGTATTCTCAAATTGATTTCCCTGGCACTACACACTGGATGCATGTTGAACTCTGCGGTCTGCACAATCTTGTGTTGAGGGGAGGAGTTGGTGATACTATCTTGGGTATATGGCTTTGTTGTTGAGCTCAACTGCTCATACAACACGTGGACCTTGAAATGAGAGTGTGAATCCTGTTGATTTTGCATTTATGTGTGTATGCTTGTTTATGAGCAGCCGTAAATGCTGTTGTTGTGGTCATGTAGCATCACGAGAGATGTCCATTGATCCTCTGTTTTTGCCATGGAATCTGCCTCCTAGGAGGATGTTGGTTGTGCCTATATGCTGAAAAAATAGTAAATTGAAGATATGCTGCTTGTGCCTATATGTTGGTTGTGCCTATATGTAGGCCTTTTTTTGTGCAGGGACAAATAGTTACCCCTTTCTCCTGAAATGTTGATTAATTTCCGTTTCGGTTGAGAATGGGGCACTCCTAGGTCAAGAAAATTAGCAAAGGTCATGCCCAATTTTCTTGACCTAGAAGGTGCCCGATTCTCAACCGAAACAAAAATTAATCAACATTTAGAGACAATGTTATTTCTACAAAGCAAATATTTCTAAGTGGCTTTTATAGTTTTCCCTTAAGTTGAAATGCAAACTATTTTTTCTTCCATACATATGCCATGCTAACGAAAGCTCAACCATCAGGCTCTAGCAATAACTCATTTTTATTTTTTTATTTGTTTGATATATATACCGCTGTCAGCTGATCCGGACATGCATATGGCACAGGATCCGGACGATGATGACGGTACATTTTCCAACGTCGATAAGTACATCAACGAACATGGGTACGGTGACGAATTCTTGGGGCCTCCTTCTCAAGAACCCAACCCTGCAAAAGACGATCGCGATCTAGCTGGTACCGCGGAGAAACCCAATTGCAACAGGCGTCGTCTGTTCAGTTCTCAGGAGACGCCTCCAGCTGCCGCCTTCACCGATACTCAAATAGCCGAGGTGCGAAATATTATCAGCCCCAACACACTCAAGAAGGTGGTCTCTGAGCAGAACTCGATCCCATTACAGCAGAAGAAGCAGAAGGGACGGAAAAGAAAAAATAACAAGGGTGCGAGCCAGCCGGCACCGAGTACGATCCGTGCTCAGGACGGGCCACCAATACCTAAGGATATCTCGAGGAGGGTGCATGTGGCGGGTAGGCCGATGCTACCGACTAATCTGCTCAATGCTGCAACCGGTGCTATGTGGAGTCTGCATGACGGTGTTCTTTCTATGGAGAAGCGGCGTCTCTCCGAGAATGATGTGGCATACCCGGTTTTCGTGGCCAAGGTGCCAGAGGGCAAGGGCTTTGTCGATAGCACCATCGGGCGTATGATCGTCCTGCGGTT
Source organism: Elymus sibiricus (assembly GCA_039707655.1). NCBI lineage: Eukaryota > Viridiplantae > Streptophyta > Magnoliopsida > Poales > Poaceae > Elymus > Elymus sibiricus. The sequence goes on from CM077676.1 coordinate 34,775,602, forward strand.
TGATGACATCTTCGCTATGTTTAACCTTTATCCGCTGCACTACACCTTCATTCGGCTATTTTCGCTCAGTATGGAGATGCGGATCATTAGAGACAAGACCCCGGACATCGTGATAGTCGACCCCTTCTACATGCGTGCCAAGATCTTGGGCAGCGCTGGGGACCGGCAAGTCGCGAGTTCATACCTCGAAGGCGTCATTCTGGCGAACCCAGATAAGGATAACTTCCTCGTGCCTTACATTTCCGAGTAAGTCATCCCCTCACCGCCCCGTAACATATGATTTCTTAGATTTCGATCGTTCTTTTTTTTTTCTAACATTCCGTGTTTTGTGCAGTGACACACATTGCACACTCATCCTCTTAAGCCCGAAATATTCCATGGCCACGTATTTCGACTCGGACCGTCAGTCGAAGAAAGACTACACAAATATCAAGAAAGTTCTTGATGATGCTCTCCCCGGCTACGCCAAATCTGGAGGCACCTTCAGGAGGCCAATTTGTAGGTACGGCAAGCACGTGTTCACCCACGTAACGACGTTCCCCTGGGTCAAGCAGCCGCCTGGCAGTCAGAAGGATGCCTACTACGCCCTCCATCACATGCGGGCGATCGTACGGAACCATCATCACCTTATGCTACCAAATAATCTCAAAGAATGGGCCGCACACTTGTCGGCAATCCAGGACGAGGACATCAGACAAGAATTCTTTCGCATCCAGTCGGAGTTTGCGGAAATCATCTATCAAGATGTCCTTCGTACCTCGGGGCAGTTCTACCTCAACTATCAACCGTCCAACAGTGAAATAGAAACAACGCTACAAATGCAGGCTGATAACGACCGCACATTCATGACCATCACGAAAGACGGCGGCTTCATCCACGCTCCGGTCCCTGAGTCGAGTCGAAAGTATTGATGCTATGTAGTTCTGAAATATCGATTAGCTCATGTTGTAATTAAACTTTAATGAACTTGTATGTCTCTTTAGTTTGGACAGTCGTTCAACTTATATGTAATCGATGCTATTTATTAGTAGGACCATGAATCGTGCTATTAATGTGTTGCTTTTCTCTTCCGATCCTTTTGTTGCATACTTATATATTGCTTATATATTATCTGTGAATTGCTACTAACGTTTTGTTTGTCTAGTGCATAGAGATGCCGTCGTATGTCGTGTACAAGGGTGAGGTTCCCGGAGTCTACGACGACTGGGAGGAGTGTCGGAGACAGGTTCACCGTTTCAGCGGTAACAGTTACAAAGGGTACACCACTAGGGCGGAGGCGGAAGCTAGATACGCGCGCTATCTAGCGGGAGAGAGGAGGGAGCGGAGGAGGAACCGGATGAAGATCAGTTTCATCGCGATGATGCTCATCGTGACCGCAACCCTCTTCTATGTGATGGTAGTTTCGATATCGACTTGTAATGTGAAGACAAACTCGCTACTCGCGGTCTCGAGACTTGTAATGTTCTAACTTTGTTCGGTATTTTGAATTCGGAGACTAATATGATGAATTGTATTCGGAGACTAATCTTCTATTGTATTCGATAAATCTGCTGTTTATATGTTGTGCTGTTTATATTCTGTGCTGTAATGTATTTTGTAACTTGTGCAAATATCAGAAAAGCAAAAAAAAATTCCTAATATTCATAGTAGTGGCGCACCATATTGCACTTTAGTGGCGCACATAGATAAACACCCCAGTGGCGCATTATCTAAAAGTGAGCCATTAGTAACCCAGAGCACAAGGTACACATGGCCCCTTGGAGTAACAGCAGTGGCGCACTTCTGGGCCTAGTAATGGCGCACTTTAGGTGCGCCATTAGTGTCTGGGATAGTAATGGCGCACCAGGTGGTGCGCCACTGTTATGTAGATTAACAGTGGCGCACCAGGCGTGCGCCATTACTATTTATTAGTAGTGGCGTGATAATAGTGGCGCACCTATAGTGCGCCATTAATAGCCAAAATAGGTGCGCCACTAACAGCCTTTTTTCTAGTTGTGAGGGCATCGATTTTGAGGAGGTGTTCGCACCTGTGGCACGGATGGAGACCGTGCATGTGCTCGTCGCGCTCGCCGTGCACCGCGGCTGGCACGTTCATCACATGGACGTGAAGTCCGCTTTCCTCAATGGAGAGCTGGCCGAGGAGGTCTACATGCAGCAACCGGAGGGTTTCATCGACGACAACAACGCGCGAGCTGTTCTGAAGCTGCGCAAGGCGTTGTACGGGCTGCGGCAGGCGCCGCGTGCCTGGAACATCAAGCTGGACAGTGCGCTCGCGGCTCTCGGCTTCGAGCGGAGCCCGCTTGAGCATGCTGTGTACAAGCGCGGCAGCGGCGACACCCTCCTGATTGTGGGGGTGTACGTTGATGATCTAATCATCGCGGGCGCCAACGCCGGGGAGATCGCAGAGTTCAAGGCGGAGATGCAGCGCACTTTCAGCATGAGTGATCTAGGTCCCCTGAGCTATTACCTCGGGATCGACCTTGTGCCAGAGCAGCTACGCCCGCAAGATCCTCGAGCAGATGGGGATGACAGGCTGCAAGCCGTGCTCAACGCCGATGGAAAATCGGTTGCGGCTGTCGAAGAATGACGGGAGCGCGGCTGTGGACGCGACCTACTACCGGAGTGTGGTGGGCAGCTTGAGCTACCTGGCGAACACGCGAGCTGACATCGCGTACGCGGTTGGGATCGTCAGCCGCTACATGGAGGCGCCGACGGCGCAGCACATGGCCGTTGTGAAGCATCTGCTGCGGTACATCAGCGGCACAATTCAGCACGGCTGCAGGTACCAGCGAGGTGGACGGGATGAACCACAGCTCGTGGGGTACAATGACAGCGATCATGGTGGTGATCTGGATGATCACAAGAGCACCAGTGGGTCAGTATTCTTTCTTGGCGGAAACCTGATCACCTGGGCATGTCAGAAGCAGAAGATCATTGCCATGTCCTCCTGTGAAGCAGAGTACGTGGCGGCGGCCGCAGCTGCTATGCAGGCAGTGTGGTTGAGCAGGTTGCTTGGAGACATTCAGAGTACTGAGCCGAGAAGCGTCAGGCTGCTAGTAGACAACAAGTCGGCGATCGCTTTGAGCAAGAATCCAGTGCACCACGATCGTAGCAAGCATATTGATCTGAGGTACCATTTCATCCGAGACTGTGTTGAAACTGGAAAGATCGACATTGAGCATGTGGGCACTGAAGATCAGCTCGCTGATGTGCTCACCAAGTCCCTGGGCAGAGTTCAGTTCTTGGAGCTGAAGAGAAGGATCAGCATCGAGGAGGTGCAGCTCGGACGACGCAAGTAAGGGGGTGATTTGTTAGGATTTACTTGAGTCGTGCAAGTCCAGGAATAGGTTTAGTTTCTTTTCTTTATTCCATGTACGTGACAGCCTTGCATGGTGTCACAAGTTAGACGTACTTTTTCCTTTGCGTAGATGTATAAGGCCTGGTCGTGCGGTGAGCACGACAGGCCGGTAGCGACGTGCGTGGCCTCGATCCGTCAGACGTGGGATGGCACGTTTGTAGCGATGGGAGCAAGCTGTGTGGGCACGATCGTTACGCAAGGAATAAGAAGAGAGAAAAACAGAAAAGCCGCAAGTCAGTTGGCGGTGCAAAACTCCCTGTGTCTCTGTGCTCGTGAACTGTTCTTCGTTCCTACTCTGATCGTGAGCGAGAGAGTTGCCCAGTGGCAACAACACGTGCCGCCACCATCGCGAGTCAGCGACCATGCGGCCACGCCGCTTCGCTCCTGTCCCGTGGCACGCTCTCTGCCGCTGCCGTCGGCCGCCCACTGGTGTAGGCTAGCAGCTACTATACGACTATAGACATACTTTCAGTTCATTGTCATATTTCTCCTCATGCCGGTAATTGCACAACTATATCCATCTTTTATTGTTGTTATGCTGTTCTAAATCTTATAGGCTTCCACCTGCATGGCAGTAGTGTCAGCGGGCGGTGGGCTGGTGAGATCGCACAAAGCATGAGGTCGTCACGGGTCTTGGCTTCTTGCTCATAGAAGCTGGACGCCTACGTACGCACACACAGGTCTTCTAGTCTTGAATTACACTATCTTTTTTTAAAGGAAAAAATCATTGGTGCTTATTTGGTTGGGCCAGATTAGGTCTGATGTGTGTGAGATAGTAGATTGGAGTTAGGTTGGGCCAGATTGGGCCTGATGTGCATGATAAATTGAGTTACATTAAATCCGAGCCATCAAAAACTACTTAATTAATGTGGGTCCACCTAATCAAAGACCAGATATTTCTGATTAATGTGGGATTTTCTAGCTACTTCCTCTAATTTTGATCCGTATTTTGCTTTTAGTAGATAATAGAAGATAAGTACACCAACATGTAAATTTCAACATATTAAATATGGAAAAACACGATGAGATAATATATTAAAATCTAGCAGCGCAAATGCACGGATCACCCTGCTAGTTATTTATTAAGATCTCTGGTACAAAAATATAACACGAACTTGATTACAAGATAAAAGTTTCCCGGGACCACACCAACCATTTATATAAGACCACCACACCAAACTGTTATGTCCATGATTCCGATTCAGTTCAACGCACCTTTCTCTACGACACAACCGGATGTTAGCAAAGATAGTCTCCCAAAAAGGGGAGACGTTAGGTCAAGAATAGGAGACATCGGAAAAGTAACACACAATATAGGGTGAAGAATTTGTACTATCCCCCTGCTGCTAGGGCACAATACCGTTCTTTGGTTGCAATGGAATACTTCAGAGCTTGTGCAGTGTACGCCCGCTGAAAACCTGCATGCCGACCCTGCCACTACCAGCCCGGTCGCAGCTCTCCTCTGAGCCACTCGTCAACATCTACACTATGTTGTGCGGCTTTGCCCATGGACGTAGCGTTTTGAACCCAATGCATGTCTCAGACTGCTTTGTAGTCTTCGGGAACACGCTCATGGACAGACTAGCTAGGGTGGTCACGCAGATCTTGTTTGGAAGCAGTAGAATTATGGGCTGCCGCTCGGCTGCATCACCCTTGTATTCGTGATGCTGGCGTACATTGTCCATCCATGATGGTTCCAACGTGATTTCCAGTAGTGTGCATGTTCAAAGTTAATCGCACCAGACTAAAGCTTTTTTAGACCGTCGGGATCTGACAGTCTAATGATCGGTGATTCGCAAACCTCATTACTTGGAAGACAGGCATTCGTAGAGATGGAAATTTTACATTTCACATTATCCACCAGTGGTATCAGGAAATTTGTTGGATCATCTTGCTGTACATCATCATATTCTTCATCTAAGCAACACTTACGTATATAATGAGAAGCCACATTGGCCTCTAGTCAACAGCGGTTATAATAATAGATGCGCTCAAAGCATGTCAGCAACTGAGTATAGGTAGCAATGATTACTGATGCAAAATGAGTGGTAGCTCCATTTATCTGTGAGAGCTTTGATGACATCCAGCAAGTCCTGTTCAATACCGACATGATTCGCGCATAGGCCAATGGGTAGTGTGTGGCGAGAAGGACTTACTGGTTTTCGTCTGTGAAAGATTATTACGTTTACTACTAATCTTTCTATTTCAGTCTTACTCTATACTTCTACATGAGAGACATATGTTCCCGTCTCCTGCATCTTGATGCATTCATCGCCGCTGTTTGGAACGGATCAATCCATCACACGCTGGCGGCCAGGGCTGCTTCGTGCCACAGGCTCGGGCTCGATCTCTTCCTCAATCCTTTCCCCGGTGAGCTTTCATTGCTTCTTAGTTTTGGTTGTGCGTGGCTGCGATTTGTGGAACTCCAATCAGATTAATTTCAAATTTCTTGCGCTGCTTGCAGCATGACATGGTTTGTATGGAACTCGATTAGTATGAAAGTTGAACATTTGAAGGTTGTTGTGATATATAGTTGCACGTTAATGATTTTTTGGTGGCTAGAAACTTGGAATCGGACCGTCCTGAATATAGACCGTCCTGTGTAGATGCAGTTCGAATCACCAACCCGAACTGAATATAGTGATTTAGGCTATGTTGTTTGATTTATGTGTCGGTGGCTTTGGGTAGGCTGGTTTGAATCTGAATTCAGTAGCTGATGAGAGGAGCAATGAAGGTAAATCCTTGAACAAAAAGCGAAGAATTTTATGAGACAGTATATATTTTTCATTCAACACCCACTTCCAACATTGCAAGAGTAAAGCTAGAAATCCTGATAGGAATGTTTAGTCATTGACGTTTTCCCTGATATGTCAATGCCCGCATGCCTCTAAAAAATACTCTTCTCAGATTACCTGTTTGTGTTTTGTTCCCTCAGTGTTGAGGCATTAAATCAGTTGTTGGTCTCATCGTTGTCTCAGATAGATAGAATTATGTTCTTCAGCATTTATTCGGGTTAAGGCAGGACAATGAAAACCATATCTCTATAGACTTATGGTATTTGTCGATGATGAGATACATAAGTACTAATATGTTTCATGCAGAAGGTATAATTTGTTGCTTTAATTTTCTCTTTATGTTCATTTTTTTTCTCTTCTGTTGATCCCAATGCATTTGTACCGATATGTTGTGGTAGCTGATGGCGAGAGGAAGGGTGAAAATTTCACTTCAAAGTGATGCTTAGTGATAAGAAGAACGAGGGGTAATGACCAAAATGGCAGAGAAAAAGACTGCTCTATTTGGCCGTGAAAGCATATTTTCTCACTAGGTAAGCTATTTTTGGTAGGAGGAACGTGATGACACAACAACGACGGACGGGGGTGAGGCAATGGAGGAAGAAGACACGAGGAGCAAAGCAGAGAGAAAATAAATGAAGAACCATGCCTTTCATTTTATGATTGTGTTAAGATACCTTCTGTTTACGTATATTTATTCATGTTTATTTCATGATATATTATGGTAATTTTTTTTAAGGATCACTATCTACTTCCACCAGGTGATAGAGGAAGAGGAAGAAGCAATTTGTAGGTGCATACTATTATGGCATGAATTGGTTCTTTGGCAAAATGTTCATGGATCAAAATTGGTGGGGGTTATTTAGTTCCGTTTAGATAGCATTTGCCATTGCCATATTTTTTGTCACCTTTGGTTTTCTATATTGGGCCTCATCTATGAATATTTTCGATTATGTTGTTTCCCATGGTTTTCCTATATGTAACAGTATGTCAGGTTTTACAAGGTTGATAATTGAACCAGGTTCCTCCGATTATTAACAAATGGTTCAACAGTTGTTTGTACTTTGAACCATTATTAGCGATGGATGTCCTACTAATTAATTAAGCTGGTTGTTTGCTTGCTTCTTGTGCATACAACATGCTCGCTGACTTTATTTTTATAGCAGTATTCAAGCTTCTAAGCACCAGATCAAGGTCCTACTAATTAATTAAGGTGGTTGATTGCTTGCTTTTTTTATCTCAGTAATGCAAGCTTTACATGGGATTGCCATGTTGTGAATTAAAAGGAATTCAGTTCTTTTGGGCACGGTTTAGTTATTGCTGAACAGAAGGCCATGTAAAGAGTAAACGGCAATGTAGCATAATAGAACAAATACATGGTGTTGTGTGCTGCAAAGTTGCAGCGTATTCCTGCATTTTGAAATATGGAATAGAACAGATACATGAGATATGATATGCTAGATATAAAGCTTCAGTTTGGAATTCTGCTGTGTAGTTTGGTGTACTCTCAATATCATTTCAAGTATAGGGTTTTGTGACGAAGGGGGTCGAGCCATCGGACGGTGGTGCCGGCGGGCGAGCTTGACTGAGTGCAGCGAGACGAGAGAAGAAGAGGAGTACTCGAGGAAGAGAGTGAGCAGAGTAAGTAAATTCTTTTTTTTTTTGAGCAGTAAGTAAATTCTTATCTGGTCTAGCAATTGTCTTTTTTCCTCCTAAATAGGCTTTCGCCCCGCTATATTAATATAGCAACCACACGGTACAACTTCTGGGGCCTCAGCACAAGGACGCCCAAAGAAAACAAAAGAGAAACAACAGAGAAAATAATGCCAACAACGTCGGATCGACGAAAACGATGATGACCCGCAACAGCTACGCCCACCGGAGAATTCCTACCATGCTCCTAGCACTCCGAAACTCGCATACCAAGCAACACCTTCAAGAAGGAACGCGACAACGACGACGCCGTTGCTCGAACGTGTCCTAGGGTTTCCCCCGGTACACGGAGGGGCGTGGGGAAGGGGTATACACGACGCCCTTCAGGAAGGCACGGCGGCGCCAATGGGCGTCACCGCGTCGATGCCGGCCAAGCTGACAAGGATTTCTCCTGACCGCTAACCAACCATGACCCCCGACGATCCATCGTGCTCCACCAAACTTGCCGCCCACCAACACGCGCCACAACGGTCTTGCAGTCACCATCGCCGTCTCACAGTGGCAAGCGTTCCGAGATTGGCGAGACTGAGAGGAAGCAGCCGGGAACGAGGAGCGGTAGAATCAGCAGCCACGTGGGAGGGGACAACCTCCACCGCTCATCGGCGGTAACCGACCGGACGCAACGTCAGGAACAAACCAGGAACCCTAGGCCCGGCCGAGCCCGAAACGGCTTGTGAAGCTCCCATCCCCGCGCTGCAGCAGGCATGCCGCCGTCTCCGCCAACCCCAGCACGAGTTGCACCTCCGTCCGCCAAAGACGGCGCGACGAAGCCCAGGCCTGGCCCGCCTAGACCCAGATGCGCCCCAAAAGGGCCCAGATCTGGGCCGGGAGGCCGCCGCCACGAGCCACCGCGCCGCCCCGCAGCCAATCAGCCGCGCCATCGCCACCTCACCACCCGGAGCTGCGCCACCCGAGACGGCGTGCCGCCGCCAGACCCGTCGACGACCTAGGAGCACCGCTGCCAGCTGCCACCTCCCGAGCAGGGGCGCCGCGCGCGTGGAATTTCGGGGCCGCCGCCGCCCACACCATGCGAGCAAGGCCCGGTGGCGCACGCCGGCGGCAGCGAGAGGGGTAGGGGGAGGGGGAGGCGCTGGAGGGAGGGAGGGCAGCCCCCGGTCGCCTCACTCGGGAGATGACGCGAGAGGGACCCTACAGAGAGGATCCTGGGCAAAAGACATTAGATTGATAGAATAGCATTATGCTAAAGATTGGGATGAAGAGAAATTAGATTTTTGGTCAATTTAGGGAATTAGATGGCTGATACACATCCGTTTCAAAAAAAAAAAAGTAGAAGTAGTACATGTGCATGGTTGAGTGTTATTGTCAATTAATTGATCCAAGGAAAAAAATGTGGGCACTATATTGATGCATTAGTGTGTCATGCCATATCAAGAATCTCGAGAGTTTAGCATGAACTGTTGATGGAAAAGAATATGACTATTTGGTATTTGCATGCTAGGTTTCGCTCTTATCTGAAGTCCGGTGAGTACTTCCTTTTGACAAATTTGAACATGTAATTTTGCATTGCGATTTCTTAGCACATTCCTAACAAAAGGTGACATTAAGCAGTTTGAAGATGCTTGTGAGAGGCACCACATCCTATACAACATCTAGTTGTTATTTTTTTCCCCTTTCGCCTTAGGGCTGTAACTCTCTTGTAAATTCCTAATTTTTAATATTTGAAAAATAGGATGGCCCTCTTATCTTTTGTATTGATATATGTACTTACATTCTTCATACAAGACAAGAGGGCCATCATATTTTTCTCGGTGAAGTTACGTTCAACAAAGATGTTTATTTGTGATATTTTTTCATGTAGTGTCCTACTATACCACCGAAGATAGATGTCATCAATTTGTATTGTTTACATAAAGTATTTTTGTATTTTCTTAATTTGTAGCATAGAGACGTTAATCTAAGTGTATAGTCAAGTTAGTAAAGGGGGATATACATGTACAATGCTCACAAGTTCAGATGCATACTCCTTCAGAACTTCATATATATTTTTAAAAAGTTCTTATTTATGCTCGTGTTCCCATCGGACGTCTGCTACTTTCGCCGCCACCCTTGCGCCGGACCTGGCCCTCTACCGTCGGACTGCACACTGCACCTACGAAGCAAAAAGAGCCGGGCAGCCATCAATGCTCCGTTTGTGAGGGATATTGACAACAATGACAGGCAATAACCTTCAGCCATCAATGCTTATCACTTTTGGACGACGCGGCTATTTAAGCCGGCCGACTCGCTCCTCGCACGGCGAGGTGGGACTAAACCTCCTACCCCGCCAGGCCAACACGGGTGTTAATCTACACAGGAAATCTGAACAACCCCGCTGGCGCAACATGGACTGTGGGTTCGGGTCGTATACACTAGAACTGACATCCAAATCCAAAATGATCGGACGTGCATGTGTTTGCATGTATTTGATGTTTTGAAAAATACGATTTGTGATTGCAAATGGGAAAATTTAAGGCCCGAGAGTACACTGTCCGCGGACGCACCTGGGTGCGTCCGCGGATGTTTGAGTGACCAAATTTGTTCATTGTGGCCGTTAGATGCTCTGAAAGCGTGAACAAAGTACCAAAGAGCAACAAACACCAAGTGAAAATTCTTGGAAGCGAGCAATGATGCAAAATACGGATGCATCAACAAAGATCAAGTGGAAATTCTTGGAAGCGACCAATGATGCCAAATACGGATGCATGATATGCGAATGTATTTTTATAACACAGTGCAGACACATATGCACATACATACGTAGATACATTTACCCCTATGAACGCACGCATGCACATACTATCCCTATGAGCATCTTTGAGAGACTGAGCTGGCACATCATTTTGAGATTGACGAAGTCGCTACAGACGCCTTCGTTGTCTACGGGAATGTCTTCTCCCACTGAACGCACATCACTGGAAGGCCTGAAATAAATCCAAGAAAATGCAAGCACGAGTCTAGGATTTGAACCCTGGTGGGCTGAAATATCATTATCCTCCGAATCATCCAACTACAAGTCATTGTCCTCTTAACCATCCAATCACACATTCTTTCGCTCATACGAATATGTATTGGACCATATGGATGCATGGCATCACACTAACTGAGTAACGTAAAATAGCAATACCACTAATTATGAGATAGGCGAAGAAAAGGAGAAATGTCTAGATTTAACCCATGGATATTTAATTGGCATGTTTTTATAAAATCTATTTTAAAGCATGTTTAAAAAGAATTATACCGGTGTCTAATTATCTATGGTGCACAAGTCACAAAAGCACATAATGAGAACAAAATGTGCAATTAAAAAATCCAATGTTTTGTATCAATATACAAAGTGTAATAAATTTGTCAATAAAATAATACCAGTTTATTCTTTCGCGGAGTGTCCGTCATAGTGCTATGATCTATGATATTGCAAATGCATGTTCATATAAAAATTATTTATCAAAATCATATACTTAAGAACATGTATGGTAGTACATCTAAAATCTAGCCGCACAAATGCGCGGGTCGCTCCGCAGTTATGTTTACATATGCTAGCTGTAGATTTTTTAAATGCCCGTGACAACGCACGGGCATTTTACTAGTTAGGAGTAAGAGACATGGGCATATGAACGCCAGATAGTTAGAATCAAGTATTTTATAGGACAGTTTTCTCTGACAACTGGTAGAAGCCTGGCATCTTTTGCAGTCTAGATAGCCACCAGAGGTATGGAAATATGCCATACTATTGTTAGCACCCTTTTTTTTAACACAGTACAGACGCAAGCGCTCATACATACGCGCATACACTCACTACTATTGGTAGCACCCTTGGTAGTATGAAGCCAAGTAACGTTGGGACCAAGGCCAAGCCCACCAACAGCCACAAGAAATAGGCGGTTCTCAAACCGGCACTGGCACGGATGGCCGTCCTCTGCCACGTTTGGCTCTCGTCTTTTTTATTATTGTTTCTATTTTCTCTTTTATCACACTTGTGCTTGTAATCATGTACAAAACTATGACATCCTACATCTAATTTCAGTTGAGTAGTAGATCTTAATAACACTTTCGTCCTTGTAATTTTTTTCTCGAATACACATACCATGCGTATCATATATTAAAGGCAAAGAAAGGGTATAACAACCCTCCACCTAGAGTGTTACAAGCTGTTTACAGTCCTCCGCCTCCGCTCGATCTAACTTGCCCTTCCTACTCATTGGCTACCCACCTATGCAACTCCCCAAAGAACAAATCGATCTCTCCTTTAGGGAGGCTGGCCAATCACAGGCCTCTCCCTCACTCTCTACTCTACGCGTAACATGTCTCAGAGATGGAACCACCCCATCAAACACAACAGTGTTTCGGTGTTTCCACAGCTCCTATAGGCCTAGTATCAGGATGGCGTGAATGTCCTTTAGTTGGTGCCCCTCCTTGGTCTTGTTTAATACCCACGTTAGCAACACATTCCCCGATGATGGCGTCCACTACAGCTTGCCCAAAGCATTGCATATTTGCATCCATATAGTTATCGCGAAAACGCAGCCCAGCAGAAGATGGTTGATGGTTTCATCTTCCTGGTTGCACAACAGGCAAGTGTCTTGGTGTGATAGTCCTCTTCTCGCCAATCTGTCCGACGTCCAACACATGTTCCTTATTACTAGCCAGGCGAGAAAGCGGCACTGCAACGGCACCCGCGATTTCTACGTGAAGTCAGCCATGGGCGTTACTTGACGACCAGCAAATTTGGCCGTGTGCGCTGATCTTACGGGTAAGTTTCCTTTTCGCTCAGAGGACCATCTCAGTGCATCCGCAGTCCCTTCATCCAGTTGAACTCCTGTGATCCTCGGCGACAACGACATACAATCTAGAACTATGCCAAGATCCAGGCCCGGGTCGATATCTGCCGCCCAAGCCGCATTTTCTATCGCCGTGCAGACCCACCTTGTAGATCGCAGTCGTTTCTGTATCCTGGCACACACACACGTGGAGCTACTTCCTCAACGTGGTAACCATGGATCCATCGGTCTTCCAACGTGTTCCTTCCATCTCTAAGGTTGATTCGTGTCGCAACTTGGGGTAACTCAATTGATCAATCAGCAACTAAGAGATGGAACTCCCTCCAAGGCCAACTATCTTGCATTGCGATATTGAGCCAACGTATGTTCGGAATCCCTAGACCTCCTGCCGACTCAGGTAAATAGACGGTGTCCAAGGCTACCTCGGAGTTACCACCATTGGCCTCCACCTTACTGCACCATAGGAATCCTCTAATGATCTTACTAATAGCGCCCACAGTTTTTGAAGGAACTTCAAGGGCCATCATGGCATGCAATGACATTGCACACGATACGGACTATATAAGTAATAGCCGCCCACTCTTGGGCAGGGCCGATGCCCGCTAGCTTGGTAGGCAGTTTTCAAGTTGGTCGACAAGTCCCTGAAGGTGCGATACCGTCTTCTTTCGGATGCATAGCGAACTAGTAGGAAACGGCCCATCTGTCCCGGTTCGTAAGGGCCTTTAGTCCCGGTTCTGGAACCGGGACTAAAGGGTCGAGACTAAAGCCCAAAACCTTTAGTCCCGGTTCGCTTACGAACCGGGACTAAAGGCCCTCCACATGGCGCTGTCTGGGGCGGGGGAGGGACGACCTTTAGTCCCGGTTCTAAAGGAAATTTTTTTTTGATTTTTTTTTAAAATTTTTTTTGATTTGTTTTTAAGTTTTATTCCGATTTTCAAATCTTTGGATTATTTGACAATTTAATCTCTAATCACCCGTCATTTGACAATTTAATCTCTAATCACCCGTCATCACTTCTCCAGCGTGGAACACTCATTCCAAATCGTCTAACTTCCCGGCCGGTCACCCATCCTCTCACTGCTTCAGCCCCAGCACGCTTAACTTCCTGGTTCTATCGCCCCTAGTTTCCAAGTCTGCACTTGTTGTTTTCCTGACAATAGTAAGCTATCAATCCTATTAACCCTCAGGTCTTGATGTCACATGATTTAATTTTTTGAATTCCAAACAATTATTAAAATAAACAAAATAAGTACTGATAATTTTGAATTTCAATGAAAATAAAATAAGTAATAATATTATTTATTTATTTTTTTGCCATTTATTCATTTAATATGACATAATTAATATCTTTAAATCTGTAAATCGAAATTCGACAAATAATATATCCATTATTATCAGAAAAATGTGAGGAATCCAAATATGACATCATTTATTTATTTTTAAATAAAATTAATTTTAAAATTTTTTTAAATTTATTTTTTGATTTGAAATAACTTTTTTTACTTTTGGAATTTTGAGAATCTGAGAAAACTTCACCGGGTAAACCCGGGTGAAATCGAGTCCCAATTTTTCTCTAGTTTTTTTTGATATATTAAACTTTTTTTTTCGACGTCGTATGCAAAAGTTATGGCCGTTCTACATTTTTTTTCGTTTTTTTTGCAAAAAAGGTCAAAATTCATATTTCAAAATTTCTATACCAACTAGACACTAAAACCTAACTACATCTCAAAGGATTTTATTTTTTGAAGATTTCAACCCTTTCTAACTTCATTTGCTATTTTTCATGCATTTAATGATTTTTTTTAGCTAAATGACCCTGAAATTGAAAAACCCTACAAATGAACTCTGAAAAGGTTGAAACTTGGCATGGTATCATCATTTCACCCACATAGCTTGTGCTAAAAAGTTGAGAGTGTTACGGCAAAAACTTGATGCACTTCGTGTACAAACTGGACCATCTCCTTCGAAGTATCAAGGTTTCGGACGAAAATCGTCTGTTACAAAGGCATTTCCTTTTTTTAAACATATTTCAACTCCAGACTTCTTGTGCATTCAATATGCACCATATTACAACATGTTAAAATCTACAGAAAGAACTAACTAAAAATAATAAAAAACAACAATTAAATGACTAAAATAACTATATAAGCAAAACAGTATTGTTTTAATTAAAATCCTAATTTAAATTATTCTAAAAATAACCAAATAAATATTACTGTGACAACAATCTAACACGTGATTAGGAGCAAAAAGAATTAAATTAAAAACTATTTGTAAACTCAAGTTATTCACAATCTAGGGTTTGAAGCAAATTTGAATAAATTCAAATTTAAACCATTCAAATTTGAAAACTAATGGCACAAACAGAAACTAGACAAAATTTTGAATCCAATGCAAAAAAGAATCACTCAAAAACATCAAATATCCTAAAAAATATAAGCAATTTAAAACAGAAACTAAAAACAGAAAACAAATGTAAAAACAGAAAAAAAAAAAAAAAAAACTAGCTACAGTACAACCGGGACTAAAGGGTCCGATACCCTTTAGTCCCGGTTGGTGTCTCCAACCGGGACTAAAGGTCCCATTTCAACCGGGACTGATGCCCTAACCGCTCGAACCGGGACAAATGCTCACATTAGTCCCGGTTCGTAATACAACCGGGACTAATGTGTATATGGAGCTGTGACGGAAGCCCTGTTTTCTACTAGTGGCGGTAGTCCCAGATACTTACACGGAATACTCGCAATCGAGCAACCAAGAAGGACCTGACTCCCAAATCAGATCTGCTGAGCGTCTTGTTGGTGTGGCTGCACTTTTAAGCAGGTTCACTTTCAGCCTTGAAGCCACCCCAAAAGCAACCAACATCAACGAGCAGGCCCTCAAATCGAGCATGTTCGTCTTGAGAAAAATCATCATGTCGTCTGCGAAGATGGACAACCTTTGAGTCGTATCAGTTGTTGCCAATGGGGATAGTATGCTGAGACCACAAAATGATGACTTGACACAACAACAAATAGGCAACGCCTCCAACAAGGTAATGACGCAAGTTCGCCGCTGAGCCCAACCAATAAAGGCTAGAACTAGAGTTTTACCTCTGGACATGAAGGGTGTTTGAACCAACTCCTTGATAACTGATCACGCCTAATAGTTGCATCCTCCAATACTCCAAGCCAAGCCAAAATGGCACTAGCAGATTTGTAGGTCGACATCTTCCTAGCTTAGACCAATGCTGCAGCCATCAGGGGGCCGCCCATGTCTCTGCGCGGATGCTGCTACCACTCTACACTGGCGCAAGACTCTCTGCAGCATTCACCATACCATCGAATCCTGTGCTCCGGTGTTAGATGTCTGCGACGAACCGCAGGTATGCCGCAAACTCATCAATCTCGGATGTTGCCGTTGTCGCCATTAACCTCCTCTTGCAATGGCAGCTGCCATCGCACCACACGAATATCCCTTTTGCATCATCCGCAAGCGCCCGCAGTGTCGCATGCTAGCACCGTTGCTATGCCTGCAAATAGGCCGACGCGCATGCGGATGCGCTGCTGCGCACCTTATCTCGTCGAGGTCCGACGCCTCATCCGCAATGACCAACGGAGGCCGCCTCCACCATGACTAGTCCTCATTAGGATCCAACAATCACCGCCAATGCAGTTTTGATGGACAGAGGTCGTCACCGCCGCCAGTGCCTACGTGTCCCATGGAGGCCGCCATCGTAGCTGTCCGCACGGTTGGGCGCTCGCACCTTGACCAACGACAGTTGCTCCACGACCTTGGGACGACCCTCCTCTATGGCTCTGTCATGTCCGGTCTCCTCTCCCTCCTCGCTGCCTCCTTTGATGGGAATGGAATCAGCGAGCGCCGCCCCGCCACTGCGATGAGGGGTAGGATCTGGTGGACCCCCGGGCTGTTTGTGAGCACGTCGGCGTGGCCTAGCGCCGCAGGGCATCCCCTACAACACGACATGAACTGTCGTCGGAGTGCACTTCGTGCTCCGGCATGAACCGTTGGTCACCCTCGAGCGCGCGTATGGACTCGTGTGACCACGCCAGGGCCACGACAGTGCACCCCGCCGTCGCAGAGCCCCATGCTGCACCGAGTTATAGTAGTTATGGCAGGTCAGCCTCAAGCCCACGCATGGACGCCTGCAACCACACCATTAGCAGGACAGTGCACCTCTCTGCCACGAACGAGAATCCGGTCACCAACACGACCTGCCGCCCGTGCTCTTCACCCTCCCCTTGGGGCACCACGATTGATGAGATCCAGCCTCCTGCAGGCCGCCGGCTGACCCTTGGTGGGTGGGGCGATCGGGAGGTTGAAATCGCCGATCCGGTTTTCCCGGATCGGGATCCTATTTTGCCCCCATTTTTCCTACTTATCTGAATAATAAATACTGACTTTTCTCTTTCCTAAGTACATATTAGTCCACACTTTACTTTTTCACATCAGCACCATGTGAACATTTTCACTAAGGCTAGTACTGGGCGCCGGCGCACCGGCCGAAAGTTTCGGCCGGTCGGCTAGCAGCCGTCAGATTTGAGCGAGGTGGGCCGCACGATCTATTGCTTCTCCTTCCTCCCGCATGGGTCAAAACCCCCCCGCGTCAATCCCTTCCCCGCAGCGAGCTCGCCCGCGCCCCCTCGGCACCCCACGCCACCATCCCCGCTCGCCGCGCTCGCCGTGGTGACCATCAAGCTCCCCGCGGTCACCGGTTCCGGCCAAAAAACGAGCCGCGGCTGCAGCACATCCGACACTAGGTTGTAGCCCACGCGTAGTCGCCACCGTGCCTCGCCGGTCGAGGTTGCAGCTCGCCGGTGACCGGTTGCAGCATCCGCCCCCTGCCCCCGTGCTGGATCTCATCGCCGGGATTCACAGCAACCCACCACCGGCATCTCGCCGTCGTGAAAAAATGGATGTAGCAAAAACCGTTGACGGTAGTAGCAAAAACCCACATGGTTGTAGCAAAAAATGCCATGGCGCCGTCGTCGCCGCTGCCTCATGAAGAATGGATGTACCAAAAAAATCTTCGGTAGTAGCAAAAAACGACGATGGTTGCAACAAAAATGACTTCGCCGCCGTCGCAGGGTCGCAGCTACCATGAACGATTGCAGCAAAAAAAGTTGCCGGTAGTAACTTCATTCGTCGCTGGTTGTAGCATCCATATTCGCTGGTTCCAGCAAAACGTCGCGGCCGTCGACATAGCGTTCCAACAAAATCTATAGACGGTTCCAGCAAATGGAGTTGTTGGTTCCAGCAAAACATAATGCCAGTGGCAACACGCGGCCCGCAGCGGGTGCAGCTTTGTTAACAAAAAAAAACACGGCCTCCTCCCTGAACAAGAGCTCACAGCCATGGCCATGGATGCAACACGCAGTCACGCGAGTTCCAGCAAATGAGCACGTCGGATGCAACATTTTTTGGACAGGTGAAAAAAAAAAGCTTGCTAGCCGTGCCCATGGGGGAGGGTGGAGAAGGATGAGGCCATGGCGGTGAGCATGGGGAAAGTGAGGAGGAGAGGGTTCGGCCATGGCGCGAGGATCGGAGAGAGAGGAGGAGCGCGGCCATGGCTGCATGCATCGGAAGAGAGAGAGAGAGAGAGAGAGATCGCGAGAGGAAGAAGAAGATAGGAAAAGGAGAAGCGATATGTGTGGGCCCGCAAGGACGCGTGGCTTCCTGGCGTTGGTGGGTGTGCGAGGCGCGTGGGAGCGAGCGAAGCGTCCGGCCGAAGCTTCGGCCAGACTGCCGTAGGTAAACGTTTCCCTTTCACTAAAGGGGTGCGATGCCCTTTAGTCCTGGTTGGTGTCTCCAACCGGGACTAAAGCTCCTCTGCACAGCGCCGACTGCGCGCCCTAGTTTAGTCCCACCTCGCCTACGGAAGGGCGCCCGCACCTGCTTATATACTGCCCTCCCCCGTACCTGCCGAACTCCTCTTTACACTTGCCTCAGCCTGACTTGTGCACTCTGTTGCCGCCCCTGTTGGGCCTCTGGGCTGTGTGCGGCCGAAAGGTCTGCCCCTATCGGGATGGGCCGATTAGGCCGCACTCGGTACATGGGCCGGGGTGTATTTTTTTTTTAATTTCCTTCAACAGGCTGACGCGTGGCGGCCTATTAGTCCCGGTTGGTGTTACCAACCGGGACTAAAGGTCCTCCTGCCTGAGCGCTGCGCAGCGGCCACGTGGAGCCCCTTTAGTCCCGGTTCGTAACACGACCGGGACTAAAAGTGGGGGCCTTTAGTCCCGGTTTCAGAACCGGGACTAAAGGCCCTTACGAACCGGGACTAATGCCCTGTTTTCTACTAGTGTACGCTGATTCGTTTGTATCCTTTTACAAAAAAGTTACAATGTCTTCGTCATCGGGTATGTTTCCATCCCTCATTACCCGGTGATATTTGATGCTGTTAATTACACCGACTTCATCGCCTACATGCGTATTCACATGCGAGGTGGCCTATGGTGCGTTCTGTCCGGGGAGGTCTTTTGTCTCACGTGTCCGGTTGCCCCGGTGGATCCTATTCCGCCAGCACCACCGGCACTTACCCCCAATGTTTCCCAGACTTATAAGGATGCGGAAAAAGTTTACTGATGGTGGTGTTGTTGCCGTCTATAACATTTCTGATTACCAGATGGCTCTCGACACTTATCATCCTGAGATGGCTACCTATGCGTGGTGGTTTGATGAAGATGCTCGTTCTGCGGCTATGTCATTGTCCTGCCTCATTTTTGCACGTAGTTCGTGGGATTATCTACAGCCTTCAAGATGTGAACTCACCTTCGCCAGCACTATCTAATAAGAAATCTTATTAGAAACACAACCATGGTTTTGATTGGTTACATCCACATTCCAATATACATTCCATTTCAATGTGATTTAGAGAAACATCTCTGCACTACATGTAAGAGTAAGACTTAAAATTATGCCTTGTACAACATCTACAGAATCATTGATTTTACATTTCGCTTAGTAAAGAACACATAACTCACAGAGAAACTATCGAGCAGTTGCTATAGATAGCGTAACACCATTGATACTGCACGACTTTGTAGCAGAAGAATGCTCTTCATTGCTTACCCTTAGATTGAAATATGGTGGGTGCTTAGGCTCACGTAGGATCATTGTTTTGCTGCTTAGCATTGCAGTAACATCCAACATGTTTGGTCGATCTACTGCATTCTCTTGTACACATAGTAGTGCAATGTTAATGCACCTCATCATTTCTGTTGGATCAGTCTTGGGAAGAAATGAATCAAATGATGCATCAACAATATCAATCCATCTTCTGTCTTCCCATAACTGCCAAGCCTATTTGCAATTTCATGACATACTTAAGTATGATTAACAAAGCAATTATTTTCATGTTATATGGACATGTATGAACTCACATATCCGAGGAGATTGATGAAATCACCACATTGATGGCTACCGGAATTCCTTTTCCCGCTAAGGATCTCGAGGACTAAAACACCAAAGCTGAATACATCGGATTTGATAGAGAATAGGCCCTCAGAAGCATACTCGGGAGCCATGTAACCACTGAAATGATGTAATAATATAGGTCCAGTTAGTACTGGTAGTATATGAATATTCATAATTGGTGTAACTATCTGAAACTTACTATGTACCAACTACTCTTCTCGTACTGTTTTCTTCGTTGTTATTTGAGCTGAATATTTTTGCTAGTCCAAAATCCGAAATTTTAGGATTCATTTCATTGTCCAAGAGAATGTTGCTTGGCTTAAGATCTCGATGTATAACACGCAGACAAGAGTGCTTATGTAGATAAAGAAGGCGTTCTGCTATTCCTTCAATTATTGCTAGACGTCTGTTCCAATCCATTAAAGTTTTTCTGTGTTCATCTGCATGAACTAAATATTAGTATAGCAGAGAAAAGAACATCTAAATAATAAAAGTTAGACACCTCATTCTCAAGAGAGTGCTATTAGGCATATAGGATTGCTAAAAACATTATAGTAGGATATTTTAAGTCATGTTTATGGCATCAGTATACTAAACGATATCTATGAATCTAAACATGCAAATGTGTACCAAATATGAAGAAGTCCAAGCTTTTGTTCGGCATGTATTCATAGACCAGTATCTTTTCCTCTCCTTGAGAGCAACATCCCAACAGTCTCACCAAATTCCTATGTTGAAGCTTGGCTATGAGCTGAACTTCATTTTTGAACTCTACCAAACCTTGTCCTGAATGTGAAGCATGCCTCTTAACTGCTATCTCCATTCCCTGAAGAAAATGTCCCTAGAGAAAAAAAGAGCACAACTACCAAGTAATTAGTAAAATGCAAATTAACTCCACTTTGTATCAATGTTCTTCAGACTAATTATGTATAACGAGGCTATATGTGGGATACTAATTATTATTATCATTTTTAAGAGTTATGAATTTTCAGGGACATATAAAATATTTCTCTATTTAATATAAATGGAGGATTTAGAAGAGTATGATATATGTACCTTATATACAGGGCCAAATCCGCCTTCTCCAAGTTTATTTTCTTCAGAAAAGTTACCCGTGGCCTCCTGTATCTGATCAAACTCAAAAAACGAAAACCCAGATAATATTCCTGTTTCCATATCCCATACTAGTTCATGATCCCCTCCGCGCAACTTATTAGTACACTTTTCTCGCAATCTCACTGAACCTGAAAAATTGAACATTGGCGCAACAGATCGATCTCTCTAATTACTGCTCTGTATATTTAGTGGAGTACATATATAGTAGCATTTCAAAAACTCATTTACCCACGTTTTCTGATGATTCCTCTGAGGCAACGACAATAACCATGAAGCAGAAAGCAGCTAGTGCCACAGCAGAAGACACACATATTGCAATTATCCAAGGTTTGATTTCTGTATTTTAAAATTAAACATCCTTGGATGAATTATCAAGAGCTTGATCAACAGTAATCTTTGAACTTTTTGGGCACGCATGAAACAAAATTAAATAAAACGAACAGTTCGTGTACATACTCTTGCGTGTTGGAGGAGCCGGAGTGATGGAGGATGGACTGATCCGCCGCATAGGTTGGTCGAAGAACATAAATGTTTCGAACCTGATGTTGCAGCGCAGCACGAAGATCCGTCCTCCCTGGCGCACAGACGTGGTGGCGTTGACCATGCCGATGAGCCTCTGGAGGCACGCCAGGCAGTCACCGGCGGACAGGTCTGGCGTGCACTGTGCCAGGGAGTAGAGCGTCGGCAAGGCGTCCATGACCGCTGTAGAGTACCGCCTCACTGCGTCGGCCGCCGAGTCCTGGGCTGTCACAGTCAGTAGGTTGTGGACATCTGCGGCGGTGATGGTGGCGTCCGCGGAGACGTTAACCGGATTCCAAGACTGGAAAAGCGTGCCGTTCTCGGTGATACCGGCCACTGGGCTGAGGAAGTCGCCGTTTCCAGAGAAGCCGAGCACGCAGCCTGGCCTCTGGTTGTTGATGTCATCATAGTCGTAGTAGACGGTGGCGTCCTTGTCGTTGGGGCATGTCTGCTGTGCGTGCTGGAATGAGGCGGCAACACAGTCCGCACATGCCGTGTCGTTGGCGAAGTCGCCGCGGCAGAGCGCGAGCGCGTGCACGGCATCGGGTGCTTGGCCAGCGGTGGCGGCGGCAAATTGCTGAGGGGAGGAGGAGGCGTTAGTGGGGAGGGTGGCGGCAAGGGCGGCAAGGTTGGACTGGTAGGTGCTGTTGGTGGTGTAGTTACTGCCGCTGCCGCAGAGCTGTGCCGTTGCCGTTGCCGACAGCGGCATCAAAAAAAGGAGCAGGACGCCGAGCATCAGCATGTTAGCTAGCTAACCGCGGCACGGCCGGCCACGCTCGATTTTTGTTGTACCTTCCTTGCTTCCTTAGTTGAGTATCATTGTGTGGCTTTCAGCAATCAGCTCAACAGTCAATAATTCACTGGCAAAAAAAAGAGGAATAGCCAAACCTACCCAGCTGGCTGGTCAATCTCAGTGATCTTATCGGCTGGCAAAGCGGAGACGGACGAGTCAATAAAATTGAAACCATCAATCATGGTGTCACCTGTTTCGTAGATGAAACAATTATTCACGGCAGGTCCCAACCGGCACGATCGAATAGAGCAATTAGTTAATCCAGAAGTCAATCAAGGCGTCACATGTTTCTATAATGAAATAACTGCTCGCCTGAATGAAAATTTCCAACAGACGTATCTATCAATTGGACAAACATCTTTTGAAGAAAAAGAGTTATGACTTCATCGCCTATATTTCAAATTTCTTTACAACACCAAACTTTATGGGTCAAATCATCACGTAACAGCGGTAACTTTTTTATGCAGCAGTGGGCTCTGCTGGGGAAGGCGAAGGACACTGAGACAACGGGTGCGGTGATCCAGCGTCTTGGTCCTACTCACGCCACGGCGAGGACGGCTGCTACGTCGCCAGCCACATAGTCTACCACAATGTTTTTGAATCTGCACACTCATATTCAGCTAAGAGCTCTGTATCTGAACTTCATTTAGCTTTGTTGTCTGTGGTTGGTGGTTGTATGAACCTCTTGTTACTCTATCTGACTGGGCTTTAATCATTTAAAGTCGGGAGCTTCTTGCACCTTCATTCTGAAAAACAACCATCATGTATCTCCACGCGAAGAAAATCATCACGTGTCTAAAACTCCGAGTTAGCTTACAATAAACAAAACCGCCTATGGCACACCATCCACAATTCTTATTTTATTTTCTTCTGAAACAATGCGATGTGTGTTACAGTTAAATATTTAGAATGAAAATGTATTGAAATTACTATAGATAAACCATTAAGCCTCATTAAATATATGCAAATAAAAAATTAAAATTAAAGACAACTGAAGTCTCAGGTAACAACAACATATTCTGCAAAAACTACAAAGGGCCACTTAAACTTACACTTTCATACAATAGTTACAATATCATCAATACACGTTGGGACATAACAAAAATCGGAAACGAGAAGAAAAAAACTATCTAGGAATTGCGACAGATATGGTCATGTCGTTAATACTACATGATTCTGTAGCAGTTGACGCCTCTTCATTTCCGACCCTTATATTGAAATATGCTGGCTGCTTAGGCTCGTCGATGTTCATATCGTCGGTGCATAGCATTGCTATAACATCTGCCATGGTTGGTCGATCGGCTGCATTCTCTTGTACACACAATAATGCTATATTAATGTACCTCATAATCTTCGGCGATTGACCTTTGGGAACCAATGACGTATCAAGAAGATCAATACCCCTTCCCTCTTCCCATAATTGCCATGCCTGTTTACAGTTTTTAGGTTGTGTTATGTCTTAAAATTTCTTAAAAAAAACGTAGCTAGGCTGCACAGCAAATATAGAACAATTTTACTTGCTTAAGTTTATGTGTATAATCTTACATATCCAAGAAGATTGATGAAATCACCATATTGCTGGCTTCCAGAATTCCGCTTTCCGCTGAGTATCTCAAAGATAATAACGCCAAAACTGAAGACGTCTGATTTAATAGAGAA
This sequence comes from Elymus sibiricus, assembly GCA_039707655.1. Classification (NCBI taxonomy): domain Eukaryota; kingdom Viridiplantae; phylum Streptophyta; class Magnoliopsida; order Poales; family Poaceae; genus Elymus; species Elymus sibiricus. The sequence goes on from CM077676.1 coordinate 34,799,746, forward strand.
GACACCCTCCGAAGCATACTCAGGGGACATGTAGCCACTGAAATGGTATATGATACATGTCAAAACTATTGCATCGTATTGAGGCGTAATATAAGTACTCAAGAGTGGATTGTCTTTGTGAAACTTACTATGTACCAACTACTCTTCTTGTAGTGTTTCCTTCAGTGCTATCTGAGCTGAATATTTTTGCTAGACCAAAATCTGAAATCTTTGGATTCATTTCACTATCCAAGAGAATGTTGCTCGGTTTAAGATCTCGATGTATGACACGCAACCGGGAGTGCTTATGTAGGTAAAGAAGTCCATGTGCTATGCCTTCAATTATTGCTACAAGTTTGGACCAATCAAGTAAAGCTCTTCTTTTTTCATCTACACATCAGATAAACATTGGTATAACATGAGAAATACGCCAGGTTAACTGATCAAAATTTGTGCTACTTGGTTACCTAGGTAATGAAATTGGACCCATGGGGTTAACAGGAAAATAAAATGTGGAGTTAATTTTAGTTACTCTGATGCATTGATAAATATTGTGTAAACTCAATTAAGAAATGCATAGACATACCAAAGATAAAGAAATCCAAGCTTTTGTTGGGCAAGTATTCATACACTAATATTTTCTCCTCTTCTATGGAGCAACATCCAAAGAGCCTAACCAAATTACTGTGTTGTAGTTTGGCTATGAGCTGGACTTCATTTTTAAACTCTATGAAGCCTTGTCCTGAATGTGAAGAAAGTCTTTTAACTGCTATCTCCAATCCATCAGCAAGCTTGCCCTGGTAAAAATAATTCTAAAGTTAGGCACTTCCACCTTGCACTCTAAACCTCCTATTCCCTATTATAAATGTGGGCTCCTTAGTTAGTTCCCTTGTATAATAACTCTAATCTATTGAATCATGCTAGGAAGCAAAAGAAGTTCGAAATAAAAATATAAAAAACGCATGCATATACTAATTTACCTTGTATACAGCACCAAAGCCACCCTGTCCAAGTTTGTTTTCTTCCGAAAAATTATTTGTGGCCTGTAGTAGCTGTTTGAAGTCAAACACTAAGAAATCTGAATTTTTTCCTTGCCAAACTAGTTGTTCCTCTCCTTCCAAATCCTGAGAATGCCTTGATCCTTGTAACCTCGTCACTTCACCTACATGATCGAGAATCACCGCAATCCCTCTTTATTGATATATGTTTAACAGTGTCTTACTAACACTACGAGTAAAGGGGAACTAATTCAAACAATAGAATGGCCCATCATTTTAGAAACTAACTAATTATTAGTGGCATACCTTTTCTTTGTTTTGTGATTCGACGATAGTATAAGATGAAGAAGAGAAATGTTGCTGCAGCTAGAAGTATTAAAACTATGGGAATTACCCACAGCTTGTTCATACGCCCTGATATAAACATATATACGATAACAGCCAATCAGGTGTGTATATAACAGAGAATTTTACCTCCAAGTGACAAAATTACAAGTGGGAACCCTGGGGTTGGACTTACTCTTGTGTTGGGTCGGAGTTGGAGCTAGCGGTCCCAGACTTATCATTGGTTGGCCTTGATAGAACTGGGACGCATCATACCTGAAATAACACCGTATGACACCCATCTGTCCCCCCATGCGGAGGGACATGGTGGAGTTGATCATGCCAAGGAGATGTTGCAAGCACTCCAGACAGTCCCCGGAAGACGAGTCCGGCGTGCACTGCGCCAACGAGTACACCTTCGGGAAGTTTGTGCCGCTGTCCATGACACCCGTGGCGAACCACCTCGGCGACGCGCTGGCTGCCTTCTCCACGGTCTCCACCAGTAGCTTGTGGATGAGACCGGTGATGAGGGGCACGTCGCCAGTGACATTTCTGACATTCCACCTCTCAAAAGGAGGGTCGCCACCATTTTCTCCTTCTGTACTGTTGGTGAATGAGGGAGCGAAGATGTCTTTGAAGTTGTAGATGAGGATACAGTCGGCATAGTAGGAGGCAGCCCTGAAGCACTCTACCTCCGGCGGCGTAGCATTCTGCACTTTGCCGAATACGTTTGTTACGCACTTGGCGCAGGTGGTGTCATTGAGGACATCGCCACGGCAGAGCGCGAGGGCGTAGACAGTGTCGGGGGCTTGGCCGACGGTGGCGGTGGCAAAGTGTACCGGGGAAGAGGAGGTTTTGTTGGGGAGGGTGGCGGCGAGGACCTTAACGTTGTCGCAGAATACATCGGCTGCCGCCAGGAACGGGGTGAGGCTGATGAGTAGGAGCAGCAGGATTGTCGCCATGCCTTGCTCGAACTGCATGTTGTTGCTCTTCTGTCAATCCAGATGATCAACTCAGTCCGTGCACTTATTTAACAGCAAGTCACCATCGCTCGCCTGGAGAAAAGAATACTAGAGCATTTTTTTTAGTTGATTTCTGCATCTTGTTGGTCAGTTGCTTTCCGTTCAGTAGTAGTGACTAATCAACAGATTACTTTGAACTAATCAAGGCAACAATCACGCTTTGTTTCTGGAATTATTTAGTTGGTCTCTCCAGGAGGTATGGTCATGCTGGGCTGCCGGGCAAAATAGAAGACAAATAAAACGCACTTTTATTACGTCAATGTTGTACTTTGTTAAAAATTTCAGTTGAACATGTTGCTACCTGGTTATACATAAGTATTTCCATATAGCGTCTTGACTCGGGCACTTCACTATCCAGCAATAACTAATTGTGTGCCTGTTTCTAGCACCGTTGCGTGCCGGCCAGGTCAAGAAATTATTGTGTCACCAGTAGAATTTAGCCACCATCAACCACGACTGACTTACTAGTTAAAGTACACTAAAATGGTGCCTTTGCAACTATTGGCCGGCCGGGACAAGAATTCAAACAGCTCACCATCCATGTCCTTTCTGCTAGAAGTTTCCACCTCATAGTTGTTTAGAACGTACCCCATCACCTAGATAACGTTATTTTTCTGGCCTGGGCGATGCTACCGGTAGCGGGTGCTTACAGGGCCGTCACTGCTAGCAGGATTACCAATGGCGGGAGACCAGGGGCGGGCGCCCCGGCCCCCACTGGTAGCATGCTTTGCAGTAGTGCAAATGAGTCCAAAGGGAACTAGAACATTTGGTTCCGTTTGACACCCCTAGTTGCAGAGCCAATTCAATCAATTCATCTCGATCTGCCATTGGGGGGGAGATGAAGATGTCTCTAGTCACACACACCAAACAAACAGGCAACTGGACATCTAAAGCGAATATGATCTACATCCTCGACCAGATTAGTTGAACATAACACACAAGTTTAGTCCAGGCCAATTCTTGATCACGAATTGATCAGTAGACCAGGTTTACCCTCTAAAGCATATCTAGAGAAAATTCTCGTGCGTTCGGGTGAAGTTTTCCAGTTCCTCCTGCCCCTTTCGGTCTGTGAATTCGGGATTTGTAACAAATATGCAGCTGGCTAGTAGGCGATATGTAGTGCTAGTTAGTTGGTTAGTGATGTTGTACCAGGGGCATATGCATGGCCCACCAGCTCGTGCACAGCTGCACAATGCAGTTTCCATGGTATGCCTAGTTAGATAGATTTCATGTGTTGTTGCTGGAAGGTTTGCGCCTGTGCGGAGGTGCAACGTAGTGTGCTACAACGATCATAACCCTGGTTGACCTACCTTCATTACACACCTATTGGAAGTGTGCCTTCACCAACCTTCACTAGTCTAAACAGTGACTTCTGTACCCCCTCCCCCCGCCCCCGCCCCCTATATATTCTTCTCATCTTCACTTGAGCATGCAAGAAAGCATCATTTGTTTTCACGTAGCAATAAATACGTTAGTATGAGGACTAGTAACAAATAGGTTGCACTACACATAAAGCATGGACGATGTTTCTGTCCAAAAGAAAAAAGAACATGCAAGATTTTCATCGCTCTCGAGATGGTACAAGTACACACATAGGACTAGGAGGCGTGGGGAAAGAAATAAATTCAAAGATATTGCTTTGCAGACCAAACAGGAGCAATCCATGTGCGAAGTCCTTTGAGAGCACTACGCAGAAAATAATCGCACCTCAGACCTTGTAGTCTATGTTGCTCGACATGTTGAAGCATCTAGTATCTTGTCATATCAATATCCTTAAGTAGTTAGTTTGTGTAAGCTGATCTTCACAAGTTCGCTTTAATCTACCATGTATGTGGACCCGCGTGTAAATAGAACATGATGCTTTTCGCACACACAAAAAAAAATACAACGTGATCCATCCCAATAGAATGATGATGCTTCACCGGTTCTTCCATGTACATTGACATGGTGATGTCCTGCCTAGAGACCCAGAGCTGCCTTTGTAAGATCTTGAGCTTGTGAATTTGATGTTGTTCTCTTGAGAACACAAAATTAGAAGTTAGCATGGTGCGTTGAACTTTTATCTACCGAGGGGGGCAGCTAACAGAAAAGTATCAGCTTTACCAATTCGTGCATCCATCCCAGCTAAAATATCGGCTTTACCATTTATATACTTCAATATAGTGTATCAAATTTGAATGGAAGTCAGAGCAGCAAACTTAATAGTTGGTCTCCCAAATTTAGCGGCAAACAGGAGCAGGATATGGGGTGAACAGTAGCATAAGCTGCCTCCATGGTAATCTAGATTCTTGAAGCATCAACTCTTTCTCATGAGAGAAATTTTAACATGCTCCCTCTTACCTCCTCTTTTTACATGGGAGGTAAGAAGGTAAGAGTTAATCAAATCCACTACTTAATGCAATCAACGGCTCAGATCTATTTTATACTCTTACCTCTCATGTGAAAAGGGGAGGTAAGAGGGAGCATGTTAAAAAAACCTCTTCTCATGAAGAAAGGGGCCCTTGCCTAGTAGTCTTACCGCAACAAAATAAATGTGCCAAAATGTGGCTGAGTGGCAACCAGCCCGGATCTACTTAATGGGGCAAATAATGCGGCCTGTTGGGAGGTGAGACGGGAATCGGCTCTAATCATGCAACCTCATGGCAGTATAAGGAAGGGAAAAAATTTAGCTGCGGGCGGTTTCCATTGGGCACATTCTTTGATGGACTGTATGTGGTTTTTTGCAGCAACGGGCAAGGAGGCCATCTTGACTCTGATCATTTTTGGATTTCATGCAGCGGCACAATGATTTTCGCCTTCTATTCATTTGTCGTCTTCATAACAGATGAATCGGCTTATTGTTAAGCTGTTTCCACCAATTACTACCCTTTTCTTTTATCCTACTTTGTTCAAATTTTCTTGAGACTGTGATAAGAGTGATCAGTTTACTTCTTTATATATAAAACCATGCGTAAAGCCTGTTTTCTAGAATACAATATTCATTTATCACCTTAATTAATTACGAGTAATCTCCTTGTACACTACAGATTACGAAAACATATCTGAATTATCACACTATCTATACTACTAATAAAGTAAGGCGCATTTCTTTGATTTTTTGGCGTTCATCCATATTTTTAGATTATTTTATATCCGGGATGGTACTAAGGCAAAAAGTTTCTGCCCGCACGTCAAAAGTGTGTTTCTGCCCATATGTAAAAATTGGCACGCGTTTCCCGAGTGGGGGCTTTCACAGCCCACGCAACTTCTTCGGCCCAAATATCTGGGAACTAAGGCAAAAATATTTTAAATAGTCCCACATTGCTCCCTTACATTCAGTTGTACCAATTTATATACGTGAGCGAAACTACACGTTGTAAGCTGGATGAAGGATGAATGGATTGAGCTGGACGAAGGATGGATGGATTGGTACGTGAGCTAGCTGGAAAAGGACCTTGAATTTCTTGAAAAAAAATGGAATTAACTCCAGTTGCATCGTTGGCTACTTGTGCATGGAAAAGAGAAGACCCGACTCACTAATATGGAACTTCAGACATTAAATCCCGTAGACCAATAAACAGAAAAATAGTGGAGTAGAAACCTAGGACCTAAATGTTTCTTCTCCGGCGTGTGATGACCTAAATGTTTGAACTTCATACATTAAATCCCCTAGATCAATGAACGAAAAAATAGCAGATTGATTACTTCACACGCGGCGAAACCTAGGACCTAAATGTTCCTTCTCGGCATGCACACAGGGTTATGCTTGCACATATAATTCTCACTAAATTTAAATGCACATTATTTCTTCTCCTATTGCAACGCACGGGCATATGTGCTAGTATTTCCCTCACAGAGATAACAATATGGACAGATGCTGAAAATATTTTCCTCTATATTTTTCTTGATCTTAATGCCAATGGTCGAAACTCTGGAAGACATTGACACATGTTCATACATAAAGCCTGCCTACACCAACCCTCACTTGTTTAAATAGTGGCACCCTTCTCCCCCCTATATAGTTTATGCCATCTTCACTTGAGCACGAAAGAAAGCATCATATCTCATTTGCTCACACTTTACTCTTTTATTTGAATATGTTCTTGTAGCAGTGCATATGTTTTTATGAGAATTTGTAACAAATAGGTTATAGTGCACATATACATGGGAGATGGGAGATATTTCTCTGACAAAGAAAAAACATGAAGGGTGTTTACTACAATGGAGATGATGCAAGTACACATATAGAATTAGGAGGCATGGGGAAAGCAATAAATTCAGGGATTTTTCTTTGTGGACCAAGCGCAACAAATTTAATGGGCCTACAATAGCTGCATTGTAGCCAGCCCAGATTCACTCACTTGGCCCAATCATGCATGTGGATTGCCGGTGGGCAAGTGAGACAATAGGCGGGGCCAATCGAGATGCTGAAGCATCTAGTGTCTCGTCATATCATTCTCCTTAGGTAATTATCTTTGTTTAGGTTGATCTTGGCAATTATGCATTAATCTATCATGTATGTGTACCCAAGTGCAAATACAACGTGATGCAGCCGATAGAGTGGTGATGTTTCACCAGTCTATTCATGTTCAGTTACATGGTGACGTCCCGGGTCGAATTTTTGAAGTTTTATTCTGTTTGAGACCATAAGCAATAATCAAAATAAGCTCACTAGATTTTCCAGTCCGTCCAACCAGCCCAGCTAAAATATTGAATTTACATTTTAGGGGATGTCTAAGTATCACTTATTTGCGAGACCAAACGTGATATCGCCTGAAGTTCCCCGTCGCCAAAAGGACCTAGTCCAGCCAGCCCTACTTACGTTGGGTAGTGTGGGTAAGTACGGAAGGTACTGTTTTTTTCTTCTTCTTTCTCTTAATTTTTTTTCAATTTTCATTTTTAAGTCATGTATTTTATAAAAATTAATCATATATTAAAACCAATTTTCATCTTGTATTATAAAATGTTCACACTAAAAAAACCAGAGAGGAAACCAACGAAAAGTGATAGAGAAAAACACCGGAAACAACAAAAAGAAAAAACTAGGTGGAACTTTCCAAAAGCGGATGGAAGGTTCTTAAAACTGGGTCCCTAAAAGCTTTCCAAAACCGCACTCTTGGGCCGGCCTACTAAGCCCAGTTTCACTTACTGGGCCGAATAATTCGTGTGGCCCGGTGGGCAGGTGGGACGAGAAGCGGCGCCAGTCATGCCACCCCACGGAAGTGTATAAGGAAGCGAACTGCGGCTTGGCACCTCCTCGCCCGCCGCCGCCGTCTCCGACCAGATCCCGCGCCGCCGCAGCCGCAGCCGCCCCGCGCCTCCGGCCATGGCGCCGCCGTCCTCCGAAGAGCCGGCCGCCACCGCCGCCGAGCCCGCCGGAGCCGGCGCCATCTCTAAGGTCCTCGTCGTCATAGGTGCGTGCGCTTTTCCCCCGTGGAAGATTCCCTCCCCGCCGCTCCTGGTGCTATGCTTGCTTGCTTACTGTCTGGTCGTCTGGTTGGTTGCAGCGATGCAGACGGAGGCGCTCCCGCTCGTCACCCGGTTCCAGCTCGTCGAGGCGGCCGCCGACGAATCCATGTCAGTGTTCCTCTTCCCCTTTTCCCTCCCCATCCCCCTTTTGGTTCAGAATTCTGAACTTAGAAGCGGATGAGCAGCTGTTGGTCGATATGGTAATGCTAGTTAGGTACTTCGCCATGTTGTTCTGTGGTGATACGCGTAGCCCACTAGCTCGGTTCGCAGCTGCACAAATACAGTGGAGATTGGATGCAAGTGTATGCCTAGATAGATTTCCTGTGTTTTTGCTGGAAGGTTTGCGTCTGCGCGGAGGTGCAGCGTAGTTGCGTTGCCGGAATGGATGGCGAGCTGGGAAAATTTAGCAAGCAGCAGTTGGTTTTCGTTGGGCAGATTTGTTGAATGGCTAGTTACTGTATGGAATTTGTGGCAGCGTAGCTGTTAGGAGAGGGTTAACTGAACCCAAGACGCGCTATACATGAATTAGGCTGGATGCTCTCAAGCTTTCTTTGGTAATGACCTGTCGCATGCTCTCAAGCTAACGCCTTTCTTTGTCGGTGCACACCTAACAGATTTCCTAAAGGTGCCCCTTGGACTCGGTACCATGGCGACTACAAAGGCCTCCACATCGACCTCGTATGGCCTGGGAAAGATCCTCTGCTCGGTAAGTTCTTACCACTATGCCGGTATTCCCAGCTGGCTATGAGGACATGTTCTCTGTGGATCAGCGTAGTTCAGTTTTCCTGATCAACTTCTCTGAATAAGTGTGGTTTGTTTTGATATAATCGTCCATAAATCAACTTCGTTCCTTACCAAGAGCTCATCTCTTTCAGGAGTTGACAGTGTCGGTACAGTATCCGCAGCTCTGGTGACTTATGCTTCTATACAATTGTTGAAGCCAGACCTTATCATCAACGCTGGTACTGCTGGTGGTTTTAAGGTAGCGTTTTCATTGTTTCAAATGTTTTATGCCACTGTTTGTGCATTACAATTTTGCTGATCTTCTGTCTTGCTGCGTTTTAGGCCAGAGGAGCAGGTATTGGGGATGTCTTCTTAGCTTCAGATGTTGCATTCCATGACAGGAGAATACCCATTCCTGTGAGTCCTGTCTTATGTTTCTTGTCTATCCACAGTGGAATTGCATCCATTTTCTTGTAGCAGGACTGCATCGATAAGCTTCAGTGTTGTTTGAAATTAGGAAGTCTTACATGTGCAGAATTGTGCATAGCTAATTTTACCAAATGAATTCAATAATTCAATCCATATTGTTCCAACTAGTAAGAGTTCTCTGCCCTGGTTGTATCATCATGGCTAAACATGTGGAACTAAATGCATGTTACTCGCTTACGCTTGTGGTTTGATCTCTCTTTATGGCTTAGTATGTTATTTCTTCTGTAGAAATGACCTCTCTTATGTCATTCTTTCATTCTCTGTTCAAACTTTATTGATGTTGACATGGTCTTTCTTGTGTAGGTTTTTGACAGTTATGGAATTGGAGCACGAAAAACATTTGAAACCCCAAATATAGTGAAGGAACTCAATTTGAAGGTAAGTTAGGGCATCTTCAATGGAAAGCGCTTGTATAGGCGCTTAGCGAACAAAGTAAATCTCGTAGAATTAGAGAAGCAACATAGCGCCTCTTGTTACAATGGCAGCCGCTAATCTCGGACGCTAATAAGCCGTCCGCTGCACTCGCTGCTTTATCTTGTGCGGCAAAAAAATTCCAAGCGCCCGGTTCCCCTTTTTGTGCCGATGCCGTAGCTGGCGCCAGGATCGGGAAACAAATCCTGGCGCCCTGGGTTAGCGCCTAGCGTTGGAGATGCCCTTATAGGGCTTCGCTGGATGCTAGTTTTTGCCACTTGTCAATCTGCTGGATTATTTTTTTGGCCATACTTGATGGCATGAATATACATGAATATGCCTGCTGTTTATTTCAAAACAGTGTTGTTTCGGAAATGAATTTTTTGTTTTCATTCAGTAATGCATATCTAGGCTCAGGAGCTAGCAACCTCTCTAAAGTTGCTCTGCTTCCTCTGTTTCAGGTTGGGAAACTGTCAACTGGTGATTCTCTGGATATGTCCCCCCATGATGAGACAGCAATACTGAGCAATGAAGCTACAGTCAAGGATATGGAGGTACATGCTTTTGCTTGAGAGTTCAGCTTATGGATTACAAACATGAGCAAATAACACGCAAATGGAGTTTGTTCACCCTACTGCTCCAGGACAACTATAAGAAATCTAAAATTTTGAGAGGTTACTTGTTCTTCTGTAGGCACCTATATTTTTATTAGAGCCTTTGAGTAGGATGTGGCTATTCTGCATCCGGGCTCTACACCCGGGTGTGAACAGTAAATTCAAAAAAATAGTAAAAGAATTCAAAAAAATCCAAAAATTTGAGGCAACGAAGATGTTCATGTGCAAAAAATCGTGGTGCTTGGATATCTGAGGACCTCGTGCCAAAAAAAAAAAATCGGGTGTGAGAAAGAACACTATTCATAGCCGACTTTTTTTGCGAACTCCTCAGATGTGCAAACACCATGAAAATTTGTATGCACCTTGCGCACATGAGCATCTTTGATGCCAAAAAAATTCAGGTTTTATTTTTATTTTCTTTACTATTTGTTTTGAATTTACTGTTCACCGGGTTTAGATGAGCCGGACACCATTTTGAATTATCGCGTTGAGTAGTTCTTTACTGATCTGTATAGTTCTTACTGGTTGATGCTATAGTTGAAGTTAAATAGATCAGCACTAATATAACCATTTTTGTTAATTATGGGTTATGGCTGGCAACTCAGTTTTGTTACTTTTCTGCATCCATCTCTTGTATACCTGCTAACAAACTGGATTTGTAGATCTCATACTTGTTTTATTGCCTCTCGTTTGCCATTCCAGGGAGCAGCGGTGGCATATGTTGCTGACTTGTTCTCGACGCCCGCTATCTTTGTCAAAGCTGTGACTGACATTGTTGATGGGGAGAAGCCAACAGCCGAGGAGTTTCTGCAAAACCTGATTTCGGTGACGATGGCGCTTGACCAGGCAGTCATGCAAGTGGTAGACTTCATCAGTGGCAAATGTATCTCTGATCTCTGAACGCGCAACGCTCCGGTATGCGGGTTCCACAAATTGAGGGAGCCTGAATATATGTTGTTGGATGTATAATGTTTCCTGGGGGGTTTCACACACGATTTTACATTCTCGTAACCCCTATGTAAAAAAATCTTGGCGATTACTTGGAGCCATTTTATGGGATTTTGTAGAATTTTACAAACTGTGCAGCTTAGTGAAGCTCGGCTTAATAAGGTGGTGTATTGTTGTACTGGAATAAATGATGGGCACTGGAACTCCCATGGATTCAGCACAATGGTTGATGGATGCACCTTGGCAGCTCCATCACATGGTAGCTGGCTTTGCAAGTGCAGTGAGCAATGAATACTTTCCAAATGCAGTGAGTAGTAAAGGCACTCATTTCTGGGAGCAGCTGTGCCATATATATGCTGAATCAGTTAACTGCAATAATTCTACAGTACTGTTTGTTGGACTCAGTTCTTTGTTACCTGCTATTCTGCATCTTTCTATTTTACCTGATTAACAAACTATAATTTGTAGACCTCATACTGAGACAAAAAATGTTTTTATTATATCTTTGTTCTTTTATACTAGCTGATAATGTAGTTGGAATTAAATGGATAAGCATAGAGAACACGTTGATTTATGTACACTGGTAGCCAGTTACTCTTGCGTTCCCCCTAGTGTTCCAATTTGTAGGCCTCCAATTTGTTTGCGACAAACTGTAATTTGTAGACCTCCAATTTGTTTTCCAATTTCTCATTTGCCTTTCCAGGTAGCAGCGACGGCATCTCTGATATCTGAAATCCTAACAATTTGACATTCCACAAATGAATGTAACATGGGATATATTTGTTGGATGTATAATATTTTGTGGGGGTGGATTTCGTACATGATCTTACATTGTCCTAACATTGAAAGTAAAAAAGAAATGGCAATTACTTGGAGCCAATATATGTGATTTTGTAGAATATTTTGCAAAAATGTGCAGTGTTAAACTGTTAATGAGAACTATTTTGCATTTTTCTCTTTTACCTGATGAACAAACTTTAATTTGTGGACCTCATACAGTGACAAAAAATGTTTTTATTAGATCTTTGTTCTTTTATGCTCCCTTACAGAGGTAGTAGCTGATAATGTAGTTGGAATTAAATGGATAAACATTGAGAATATGTTGATTTATGTACACTGTTAGCCAATTACTGTCGCGTTCCACCTAGTGTTCTGCATCCTTCTCTTTTTCATGCTTGCGACAAACTGTAATTTGTAGACCTCGAATTTGTTTTCCAACTTCTCAGTTGCCTTTCCAGGGATCAGCGACAGCATCTCTGATATCTGAAATACTAACAATCTGACTTTCCACAAATGAATGTAACATGGGATATATTGTTGGATGTATAAAATCTTGTAAGGGTGGATTTCGTTCACGATCGTACATTGTCCTAACCTTGTAAGTAAAAAGAAATGGCAATTACTTGGAGCCAATATATGTGATTTTGTCCACCCGAAAAAAATATATATATGTGATTTTGTAGAATATTTTGCAAAAATGAGCAGTGTTAGTGTAGCTCCTATGAGTTGTTGTATTGCCAAACTAAATTATAAATGATGGGCGCTGAAACTCCCATGGATTCAGCAGAGGAAAAATAACTCCGGGAGTGATGGATGCACCTTGGCAGCTCCATCACATGCTAGCCATAAAATGCAGTGAGCAGTCAATACTTGCCAATGTTGGGAGCAGTGAAAAAAAACTCTATATGTCTATATGTGTGCTAAGTGAGTTAGTTCCTTGAATTCTATAGTACTACTGCTGGTTGGTTGGTTCTTTTGCTCTTTTTTACCATGGTAACTTGGTAACGTTCAGGAGGTTTAAAGTTGGCTGCACAGCCGCTCCACAATGAGCAGTGAAGAACATCCAAAGTGAAGTGCAGTCTTCTTCCTTGCCTGCTCTGCTCTGGTACTCATGGTGATCTTCCTTGCCTGCTTTGCTAGCTCTCCCTCACTCAATTTTATTTTCTTTTCCCTTGCCCCTCACTGGGATGTATAATATTTTGATTTCCTCCGTTTTTGCATATGAACATAAATTTTTCTGTGGAAAAATGGGTCTTGCAGCAGCGTGCCGGCGAGGATGAGGAGACCACCCCACTCTCCGGCGACCGGCCCTTCTTCACGGCCGTCATGTGCAGGACCCACGTCCAGAAGCCCTATCTGCTGGTATGATACGCTGCTGCAAGCCTGCAACAATGGCTGCTAGCTTCATAATCAATTGGTCATGCCCTGATCTCCTCTGCTTCTTGCCACGGACCGTGCAGATCATCCCGGCTCACTTCCAGCGCCGGCTGCCCGCGAGGCGCACGGCCGTGGTGCTTCGGTGCCGTGGGAGCTCGTGGATCATGAGCTACTGTGGCGACACCAAGCTGAAGAGGCTGGGCGGACTTCGCCGTCGACAACCAGGTGCGGGTCGGCGACGCGTGTGTGTTCGAGCAGGTGTCTGCGGATGCTGGAGATGGCGGCAAGGGGGAGGTGGTGCTGGAGGTGCAGGTGCTTCGAGGTGGTGACCAGTCGGAGCCCGAGGATCTCGGCACCAAAGGAGACACCGCCGACGAGCCCATCGTCATCATGGACTAGTCATCGACAGTGAGAGCTAGGCTTTACTTGTTGCTGGTGTAGATAGGTTCATTTAATGTACGCATGTCTCCTTGTAAGCCATCGACCACCATAATATTATTATTAGTTTGCATTTCATTCTGTAGACCTATGATAGATAGAAAGAAACAAATGATGAAACCGTAAATAAATATTTACAAACAATCAATAAATATTACAAATTAGACCATCCGGTCAACTTTATCACAACATAATCGCTTTGCTCAAGACTGGAAACGTAGTCACTTGGCTTTAGCTCGAAAATTGCAAAATCATAAAAACCATTTCGATTGACCGTTTTTACGGTACCCTGTACTGCTCACGAGAGAAGGAGCAGTATATTAAAATCTGGCCATTGGTTTCTAAGGGTAGGATAGGCATGTCGTATTTTAAAAAATAAGGGAGAGAGATTTTATTTTCTACGAAACACTCAGACTAAGTCGACCGATCTGTTTGCCACCTTCTCCCTGCCGTCGTCCGTCGCCAGTCACCGCCACTCTCCCGCACAGACCTGCTCCTGCGGCCGCGCCACCCCGGTCGTTGTTGCTACCGCTATGAACCAGGATTCAGCCAGCGCGATGTCGGGGTGCTCAGCTATGGGAGAGCCGCATGCTGACGCTTCACGGCCGGTCGGGGGAGACCTGCACCACGCTGCCGACCGCCCGGTTCACAAACATGGCCGAGAGCAGGACACCAGACTGAGGAAGGAAGAGGAGCATGGCGGTGGCCGCCGCCATTGAAGGGGTTGTAGTCGTGCCGTGACGGCCAGAACCTTAGCGACGTCGTGGATGGATAATGGTAACCAAAAATCAAGACGACGCTCGTGCCGGTAGCGGCCGAAATCCTAGAGGGCGGGCCGGGGCGGCAGCCGCCATGGTGTCGACTACCCGGCACAGCCAGCCACCGTCGCGGACGAGCAGCATGCTCCTGGAACCATCAGATGTCGGTTCGGAGGTCCTCCAACCTTGCCGGCCCAGCCGTCCTCGTCGGGGTGAGGTGGCGCACGCTGCCGGAGGGGAGGCTGGGCGCACAGCTCCGGTGAGGGGCGCAGGTAGGGACCTACGTGGAGACGAAGATGAGGAGAGAGCAGTCGCGGGTGAGCGCCGACACGACAGGATCCCAGGGGAGTAGCTGCGTCGGGGCGGCGAGTCCTCCTCGAGCGCCTCGTGGCAGGAGGAGGAAGAGGAGGAGGGAGGGACGTGGAAGAGCAGCGGGGAGTTGATGGCGAGGAAGAGGGCCTAGCTCGGCAGCTTCCTGATTCGCCAATGGCCAGGCGCACGCCGGCGGTGGCTGGAACCCGGGCGCAGTCGAGAACGAATTGGGAGGGCGAGGACGGGGTGGGCCAGGTCGACACATGGGCGGGCTGAAATTTTTACTTTCCAAAATGCCCTCAGGGCTTCTATACTGGAGGTTGGGAGCGAAGCGATGCAAGCTGTACCGCTCGCGATTTCACTGATAAATTGGAGCAGTACAGATCGAGTGGCACCGTTAGATTTCACAAATGGATGGCCCATATTTATCGCAGGGTACCGTAAAAGAGCTCTTTCGATTTTATCAAATATCACACTCGTCACTAAATCATAATTTCATCTTAATAAAGCTTAGATTGATTGTTTCAATGGACAGTCGTATGTAGACCAACCAAACCACCCCTGGACGAATGGGCCATGGCTCGCCCAGCTCTAGAGCTTCTCCTCCTATTATAGCCAGCCCGTGGGTCGCAAAATACCAGCTAGTAGCATTCCTTATAGCCTGGCCCGCCTAATTTTTTGATGCAAGCTCCGCCACTGCAAACGACCACGTCTCAATCCATCCCGTTCATCTTGCTTGGCTTTTCTGGTGGTGGTGGGATGTGCATGTCATTATTTATGAAGGTCCATTCGTCAAAAAATAGCTGGTAAAACTGATTCCAGATAGATATTTTCAGCAACCAGACACGCCACACTGCACTATATATGACGACCACTAGTACAAAACAGGGTATCATTCCCGGTTTCAGAGGGCCTTTAGTCCCAGTTCTGCAACGACTGAACAATCGGGACTAAAGGCCCCCACTTTTAGTCCCGATTGGGTTACGAATCGGGACTAAAGGAGCTCCATGTGGCCGCTGTGGGGCGCCCAGGCAGGAGGACCTTTAGTCCCGGTTGGTAACACCGACCGGGACTAAAGGGTCTCCACGTGGCCGCTGCGCAGCGCTCAGGCAGGAGGACCTTTAGTCCCGGTTGGTAACACCAACCGGGACTAAAAGGCCGCCACGCGTCAGCCCCTGCCAAGCGCTGTTTTTTTTTGAAAGGAGGGGTTTAGGGTTTAGGGGTTTTGGAGGGTTTAGGGGTTTCATATTGTGTTTTCCCTTTTTTTTGTGTTTACCATTCAATTCTTTTACATTTAGGGTTTTCGTTTTTATTTTACGTTTTCCATTCAACTCGACGCTAGCTACTACATATAGCAATGAAGGAACCATTACACGAATCATCATGAATATAGAGAGAAGTGACCTATCTTTCTCCGTGCTTGGTCGAACAACAAGTTTTCGTATATCTATTTGACGCTACTACGTATACTACACGTTCATGCATATATACAATGTAACATCTCTTACGATCCCTAATATCTAATTACCAAAATCGCATTGCCACTCCTCTTGAATTGCTCGTATGCGATCAGTTGTTAGGAGTTCGTCCCGCTTCCGCATGATCTAATTTAAAGAAGGGGGTATATATATATATATATATA
Organism: Elymus sibiricus; assembly: GCA_039707655.1. Taxonomy (NCBI): domain Eukaryota; kingdom Viridiplantae; phylum Streptophyta; class Magnoliopsida; order Poales; family Poaceae; genus Elymus; species Elymus sibiricus. Next base: position 34,816,009 of record CM077676.1, read on the forward strand.
TATATATATATATATATATATATATATATATATATATGAATGAAACTCAACACAATTGATGGTAATAAAATAAAAATGTGAATATTGTTTACATACTTCAAATTGTTCTTCAGATCTGCCCCGCTCAGAGGTCTTGTGGCGAATGTACTCGCAAACGTAGTATCCACATAAATTATTCCCGGGTTCCTGCCACAAGAACTTTACGAGAATAGAGTTCAATCAAAATGATAATCAAGCATGATAATGGTATTGAAACTAGAATCAATGAGAGATGCGCGGAACTAGCTAGTAGTACTTACTTTGGGGTGTGAAAATCGCAGCTCCTTTTTCCATTCACCCCTAACCTGGTTGGTGAACTTTTTTCAAACCCTGCGCGGCAAAGAAAATGATTACTTGATATCAGGAAATGAATAAAAGTTGCCGATATGGTGCGATAATGATTGAACTTACTTGTGGAGCATTTGACTCATGTCCGCCCACTCCTTAGCCTCTTTACGTCTCGAGTCCAAGACAACTACTAGTCCCGCGTCAAGCTGAATGGCTAGCAGAATAAAGTGGAACCTGCGCACGCATAACTCATCAATTACACTTAACCTCGAGTAAGCGAAACAGAATGTGCACAAGACAGTAACACTCACTTGAAGTTGTAAGGAAATAGTATTTCCCTTTTGTTTTGTTGTCCAAGTAACGCCTTTAGCAAGTATTTCTCTGTATCATCGAGGCTTTTTTGTACCGTATATTCATTTACGGTATTTGGGTTAATGAACCCAATGTCATAGATTTTTCCTCTGCATTCGCGGATCTTCAATCTGCATAATATAGTGTGAGGATAATTATACATGCAATGAACGAGCTGAGCTAGAGACTTAATTACAGAAAAAAAAATACTTACAGACAATAGCAACTAACGATAGCTTTGTCGAGGGCGGCTTGATTGTATAACTGAAATAATTCTTCAAATTCAATGTACAACGCCTCGACTCCATTGAAGTAGTGCTCATCTTTAATTCCCACTAAGATACTGTTGGTCCCTTCCTTGCAGGCTTTCAAGTACCAGTTATGCAATGTTCGCATTATCGTTGATAGACGCGGATGTTGGGGAACGTTGCATGGGAAACAAAAATTTTCCTACGCACACACAAGATCTATCCATGGTGATGAGCATCTACGAGAGGGAGAGTGAATCTACATACCCTTGTAGATCGCTAAGCGGAAGCGTTTAAGAAACGCGGTTGATGTAGTCGAACGTCTCCGCGATCCAAATCGCAAGTCGTCCCTCGATCCGATCACGAACTAGCGCCGAACGGACGGCACCTCCGCGTTCAACACACGTACGGCTTGATGACGCCTTCACCTCCTCGATCCAGCGAGCGATGGTGAAGTAGTGGTTGAGTTCCAGCAGCACGACGGCGTGGTGATGGTGGTGAGGAACAATCTCTGCAGGGCTTCGCCAAGCGCTACGGAGATTATGACGGAGGAACTAGAGGGTTATGGGTTGCCGCACACGGCTTGGGGAAATCTTGATCTATCCCGTGTGCTAGCCCTGTCCCTCTATTTATATGTTGAGCCTTGGGGTCTAAACTTGGAGTAAAAGCCTCCTCCAGGTCGGTTTTGCCCGCACAAGGTCGGTTTGGCTCGCAGGAAAAGAGTCCAACTCGGATCCCTGCCGAACCGTGCACAGCCGCGCACAAGCGGTAGTACCGCTCACAAGCGGTAGTACCGCTTGGGCGGTAGTACCGCTTCACACAAGCGGTAGTACCGCTCGGGCGGTAGTACCGCTTCACACAAGCGGTAGTACCGCTTACGCGGCGGCAAAACTACTTTTGCACTTTCCAATACCTCGTGGGTTTTTATCCCTTGGCCCATATAAAGTGTTCTCGCACCCGAACACTTCGGTAAACATCCGGAACCCCTTCCGGTGAACTCCGGAACCCTTCCGGAGATCAAAACACTATTATCACATATATCAATCTTTACCTCCGGACTATTCCGGAGATCCTCGTCATGTCCGGGATCTTATCCGGGACTCCGAACAACTTTCGGTCACCAACATAATAACTCAATTATACTAATCGTCACCAAACGTTAAGTGTGTAGACCCTGCGGGTTCGAGAACTATGTAGACATGACCGAGACACCTCTACGGCCAATAACCAATAGCGGGACCTGGATGCCCATATTGGCTCCTACATATTCTACGAAGATCTTTTATCGGTCGAACCTCTATGTCAAGGATTCAGTTAATCCCGTATGCTGTTCCCTTTGTTCTTCGGTATGTTACTTGCCCGAGATTCGATCGTCGGTATCTCTATACCTAGTTCAATCTCGTTACCGGCAAGTCTCTTTACTCGTTCCGTAATACAAGATCTCGTGGCTAACACTTTAGTCACATTGCTTGCAAGGCTCAATGTGATGTTGTATTACCGAGTGGGCCCTGAGATACCTCTCCGTCACACGGAGTAACAAATCCCAGTCTTGATCCATGCCAACCCAACAGACACCCTCGGAGATACCTGTAGAGCACCTTTATAGTCACCCAGTTACGTTGCGACGTTTGATACACACAAGGTATTCCTCCGGTGTCAGTGAGTTGCATGATCTCATGGTCAAAGGAACAGATACTTGACATGCAGAAAACAATAGCAATAAACTGACACGATCAAATGCTACGTTTACAGTTTGGGTCTTGTCCATCACATCATTCTCCTAATGATGTGATCCCATTATCAAATGACATCTCATGTCAATGGCTAGGAAACCTTAACCATCTTTGATCAACGAGCTAGTCAACTAGAGGCTTACTAGGGACACAGTGTTGTCTATGTACCCACACATGTATTTGAGTTTCCAATCAATACAATTATAGCATGGATAATAAACGATTATCATGAACAAGGAAATATAATAATAACCAATTTATTATTGCCTCTAGGGCATATTTCCAACAGTCTCCCACTTGCACTAGAGTCAATAATCTAGTTCACATCACTATGTGATTTACATTGTAATGAATCGAACACCCATGCAGTTCTGGTGTTGTTCATGTTTAGCCCTTGGAAGAGGTTTAGTCATCGGATCTGCAACATTTAGATCCGTGTGTACTTTGCAAATATTTATGTCGTCCTCCTTGATGTAATCGCGGATGGAATTGAAACGTCGCTTTATGTGTCTGGTCCTCTTGTGAAATCTTGGTTCCTTGGCTAGAGCAATGGCACCAGTATTATCACAAAACAGAGTCATCGGGTTAAGTGCACTAGGCACTACTCCAAGATCTGTCATGAACTCCTTCATCCAGACACCTTCCTTCGCCGTCTCCGAGGCAGCGATGTACTCCGCTTCGCATGTAGAATCTGCTACCACGCTTTGCTTGGAACTGCACCAGCTAACCGCACCCCCATTAAGAATAAATACGTATCCGGTTTGCGACTTAGAGTCATCCGGATCAATGTCAAAGCTTGCATCGACGTAACCCTTTACGACGAGCTCTTGATCACCTCCATAAACGAGAAACATGTCCTTAGTCCTTTTCAGATACTTCAGGATATTCTTGACCGCCGTCCAGTGTTCCATTCCTGGATCACTTTGAAACCTTCCGACCATACTTATGGCAAGGCTGACATCGGGTCTTGTGCACAACATTGCATACATGATAGAGCCTATGGCCGAAGCATAGGGGATGACACTCATCTTTTCTCTATCTTCTGCAGTCACTGGGCATTGAGTCTTACTCAACTTCACACCTTGCAATACAGGCAAGAACCCCTTCTTGGACTGATCCATTTTGAACTTCTTCAAAACTTTGTCAAGGTATGTGCTTTGTGAAAGTCCTATCAAACGTCTCGATCTATCTCTATAGATCTTGATGCCTAATATGAAAGCAGCTTCTCCTAGGTCCTTCATTGAAAAACTCTTGTTCAAATATTCCTTTACGCTTTCCAGCATTTCTATATTGTTTCCAATTAGTAATATGTCATCCACATATAATATTAGAAACGCTATAGAGCTCCCACTCACTTTCTTGTAAATACAAGCTTCTCCGTAAACTTGTATAAACTCGAACGCTTTGATCACCTCATCAAAACGAAGATTCCAACTCCGAGATGCTTGCACCAGTCCATAAATGGATCGCTGGAGTTTGCAAACTTTGTCAGCATTCTCTGGATCGACAAAACCTTCTGGTTGCATCATATACAACTCTTCCTTAAGGAAACCGTTAAGGAACGCTGTTTTGACATCCATCTGCCAAATTTCATAATCGAAAAAAGCAGCTATTGCTAACATGATTCTGACGGACTTAAGCATCGCTACGGGTGAGAAGGTCTCGTCGTAGTCAACTCCTTGAACTTGTGAAAAACCCTTTGCCACAAGTCGAGCTTTATAGACGGTGACATTACCGTCCGCGTCCGTCTTCCTCTTAAAGATCCATTTGTTCTGAATGGCCTTACGCCCTTCAGGTAATACTTCCAAAGTCCATACTTTGTTTTCATACATGGATCCCATCTCGGATTTCATGGCCTCTAACCACTTCTCGGAATCCGGGCCCATCATCGCTTCTCCATAGCTCGTAGGTTCATCGTTGTCTAACAACATGACCTCTAAGACAGGGTTGCCGTACCACTCGGGAGCAGTACGCGTCCTTGTCGACCTACGAGGTTCGATAGCAACTTGATCCAAAGCTTCATGATCATCATCATTAACTTCCTCTTCAGCTAATGTAGGCTCCACAGAAACAACTTTCTGCGCTGCGCTACTCTCAGGTTGAAGTAAAGGTTCAACAACCTCATCAAGTTCTATCTTCCTCCCACTCAATTCTTTCGAGAGAAACTCTTTCTCAAGAAATGTTCCATTTTTAGCGACAAACACTTTGCCTTCGGATCTGAGGTAGAAGGTATACCCAACTGTCTCTTTTGGGTATCCTATGAAGACGCATTTCTCTGCTTTGGGTTCCAGCTTTTCAGGCTGAAGCTTTTTGACATAAGCATCACATCCCCAAACTTTAAGAAACGACAGCTTTGGCTTCTTGCCAAACCAAAGTTCATATGGCGTCGTCTCAACGGATTTCGATGGTGCCCTATTTAAAGTGAATGCAGCTGTCTCTAATGCATAACCCCAAAACGATAGTGACAAATCGGCAAGAGACATCATAGATCGCACCATATCCAATAAGGTTCGATTACGACGTTCGGACACACCATTACGCTGTGGTGTTCCAGGCGGTGTCAATTGTGAAACAATTCCACACTGTCTTAAGTGACTGCCAAACTCATAACTCAGATATTCTCCTCCTCGATCAGATCGTAGGAATTTAATCTTCTTGTTACGATGATTCTCAACTTCACTCTGAAATTGTTTGAACTTTTCAAATGTTTCAGACTTGTGTTTCATTAAGTAAATATACCCATATCTACTTAAGTCATCAGTGAAGGTGAGAAAGTAACGATAACCACCGCGCGCCTCAATACTCATCGGACCGCACACATCAGTATGTATGATTTCCAATAAGTCACTTGCCCGTTCCATTGTTCCAGAGAACGGCGTTTTAGTCATCTTGCCCAAGAGGCATGGCTCACATGTGTCAAGTGATTCAAAATCAAGTGACTCCAAAAGTCCATCAGCATGGAGCTTCTTCATGCGTTTTACGCCAATATGACCTAAACGGCAGTGCCACAAGAAAGTGGTATTATCATTATCAATTCTACATCTTTTGGCATCAATGTTATGAACATGTGTATCATTACTATCGAGATTCAATAAGAATAAACCCCTCACATTGGGTGCATGACCATAAAAGATATTACTCATATAAATAGAACAACCATTATTCTCTGATTTAAATGAGTAACCGTCTCGCAATAAACAAGATCTAGATATAATGTTCATGCTTAACGCAGGCACCAAATAACACTTATTTAGGTTCATCACTAATCCCGACGGTAATCGAAGAGCGAGCGTGCCGACGGCGATCACATCAACCTTGGAACCATTTCCCACGCGCATCGTTACTTCGTCCTTTGCCAGCCTCCGTTTATTCCGCAGTTCCTGTTTTGAGTTGCAAATATGAGCAACCGCACCGGTATCAAATACCCAGGCACTACAACGAGAGTTGGTAAGGTACACATCAATAACATGTATATCATATATACCTTGTTTGTTGTTGGCCGCCTTCTTGTCAGCCAAATACTTGGGGCAGTTCCGCTTCCAGTGTCCAGTTCCCTTGCAATGAAAACACACAGTTTCTGGTTTGGGTCCAGCCTTGGGTTTCTTCACGAGAGGAGCAACTGCTTTGCCACTCTTCTTGGAGTTACCCTTCTTACCCTTGCCATTTTTCTTGAAACTAGTGGTTTTATTGACCATCAACACTTGATGCTCCTTCTGAATTTCAGACTCAGCGGCTTTCAGCATCGCAAACAGCTCGGCGACTGACTTGTTCATCCCGTGCATGTTATAGTTCAACACGAAGCTCTTGTAGCTAGGTGGCAATGATTGAAGAACTCTGTCAGTGATAGCCTCTGGCGGAAGGGGCATCCCCAATTCAGCCAGACGGGTGGAGTACCCAGACATTCTGAGCACGTGATCACTGATAGACCCGTTCTCCTCCATCTTGCAAGCATAGAACTTATCGGAGATCTCATATCTCTCGATCCGGGCATTCTTCTGAAAGATAAACTTCAACTCCTGGAACATCTCATATGCTCCATGACGTTCAAAACGCCTTTGAAGTCCCGGTTCTAAGCCATACAACATTGCACATTGAACTATTGAGTAATCATCAGAACGAGCCTGCCAGGCGTTCACAACGTCTAGAGACTCAACTGGAGCGGGTGGATCACCAAGCGGTGCATCTAGGACATAAGCCTTCTGGGAAGCCGTAAGGATAATCCTTAGATTACGGGCCCAGTCCACAAAGTTACTTCCATCATCTTTCAACTTAGCTTTCTCTAGGAACGCATTAAAATTCAGGGGTGCTACTGCGCGAGCCATGATCTACAACATAAATATAGCAAAGACAACTTAGACTATTGTTCAGGATAATGAGTTTAGTTAATCATATTACTTAAAAACTCCCACTCAAATTGACATCCCTCCGATCATTCGAGTGTAACATGATCCAAATCCACCAACTCAAGTCCGATCATCACGTGAGTTGAGGTGGTTTCAATGGTGAACATCTTCATGTTGATCATATCTACTATATGACTCATGTTCGACCTTTCGGTCTCTTGTGTTCCGAGGCCATGTCTGTACATGCTAGGCTCGTCAAGTTTAACCCGAGTGTTCCGCACGTGCAACATGGCTTGCACCCGTTGTATGCGAACGTAGAGTCTATCACACCCGATCATCACGGCGTGTCTCGAAACGACGAACTTTCGCAACGGTTCACACTTGGGGAGAACACAATTTATCTTGAAATTTAAGTGAGGGATCACCTTATAATGCTACCGTCGTCCTAAGCAAAATAAGATGCATAAAAGGATTAACATCACATGCAAATCATAAGTGACATGATATGGCCATGAACTTGTGCTTTTGATCTCCATCTCCAAAGCACCGGCATGATCTCCATCGTCACCGGCATGACACCATGATCTCCATCATCTTGATCTCCATCAACGTGTCGCCATAAGGTTGTCGCGCCGACTGTTGCTTCCACGACTATTGCTAACGTTTAGCGATAAAGTAAAGCATTACATAGCGCTTAATGATTGACACGCAGGTCATACAATAATTAAAGACAACTCTATGGCTCCTGCCAGTTGCCGTACTCATCGACATGCAAGTCGTGATATTCTATACAACACATGATCATCTCATACATCACATATATCTCATCATGTAATTGGCCATATCACATCACAACATACCCTGCAAAAACAAGTTAGACGTCCTCTAATTGTTGTTGCAAATTTTACGTGGCTGCTACGGGTTTGCAAGAACCGTTCTTACCTACGCAAAACCACAACGTGGTGTAGTGATTGCTTTTTGATCTTCTAAAAGAACCCTCTTCATTGAAATCGATTCAACTAAAGTGAGAGAGACAGACACCCGCTAGCCATCTTTATGCAATGAAGTTACATGTCAGTTGAAGGAACCTGTCTCGTGTAAGTGTACGCGTAATGTCGGTCCGGGCCGCTTCATCTCACAGTACCGCCGAATCAAATATCAACTAGTAACGGCAAGCAATATGTATACACCCACGCCCACAACTCGTTTGTGTTCTACTCGAGATCTCATCTACGCATAGACCTGGCTCATGATGCCACTGTTGGGGAACGTTGCATGGGAAACAAAAATTTTCCTACGCACACACAAGATCTATCCATGGTGATGAGCATCTACGAGAGGGAGAGTAAATCTACATACCCTTGTAGATCGCTAAGCGGAAGCGTTTAAGAAACGCGGTTGATGTAGTCGAACGTCTCCGCGATCCAAATCGCAAGTCGTCCCTCGATCCGATCACGAACTAGCGCCGAACGGACGGCACCTCCGCGTTCAACACACGTACGGCTTGATGACGCCTTCACCTCCTCGATCCAGCGAGCGATGGTGAAGTAGTGGTTGAGTTCCAGCAGCACGACGGCGTGGTGATGGTGGTGAGGAACAATCTCTGCAGGGCTTCGCCAAGCGCTACGGAGATTATGACGGAGGAACTAGAGGGTTATGGGTTGCCGCACACGGCTTGGGGAAATCTTGATCTATCCCGTGTGCTAGCCCTGCCCCTCTATTTATATGTTGAGCCTTGGGGTCTAAACTTGGAGTAAAAGCCTCCTCCAGGTCGGTTTTGCCCGCACAAGGTCGGTTTGGCTCGCAGGAAAAGAGTCCAACTCGGATCCCTGCCGAACCGTGCACAGCCGCGCACAAGCGGTAGTACCGCTCACAAGCGGTAGTACCGCTTGGGCGGTAGTACCGCTTCACACAAGCGGTAGTACCGCTCGGGCGGTAGTACCGCTTCACACAAGCGGTAGTACCGCTTACGCGGCGGCAAAACTACTTTTGCACTTTCCAATACCTCGTGGGTTTTTATCCCTTGGCCCATATAAAGTGTTCTCGCACCCGAACACTTCGGTAAACATCCGGAACCCCTTCCGGTGAACTCCGGAACCCTTCCGGAGATCAAAACACTATTATCACATATATCAATCTTTACCTTCGGACTATTCCGGAGATCCTCGTCATGTCCGGGATCTTATCCGGGACTCCGACAACTTTCGGTCACCAACATAATAACTCAATTATACTAATCGTCACCAAACGTTAAGTGTGTAGACCCTGCGGGTTCGAGAACTATGTAGACATGACCGAGACACCTCTACGGCCAATAACCAATAGCGGGACCTGGATGCCCATATTGGCTCCTACATATTCTACGAAGATCTTTTATCGGTCGAACCTCTATGTCAAGGATTCAGTTAATCCCGTATGCTGTTCCCTTTGTTTTTCGGTATGTTACTTGCCCGAGATTCGATCGTCGGTATCTCTATACCTAGTTCAATCTCGTTACCGGCAAGTCTCTTTACTCGTTCCGTAATACAAGATCTCGTGGCTAACACTTTAGTCACATTGCTTGCAAGGCTCAATGTGATGTTGTATTACCGAGTGGGCCCTGAGATACCTCTCCGTCACACGGAGTAACAAATCCCAGTCTTGATCCATGCCAACCCAACAGACACCCTCGGAGATACCTGTAGAGCACCTTTATAGTCACCCAGTTACGTTGCGACGTTTGATACACACAAGGTATTCCTCCGGTGTCAGTGAGTTGCATGATCTCATGGTCAAAGGAACAGATACTTGACATGCAGAAAACAATAGCAATAAACTGACACGATCAAATGCTACGTTTACAGTTTGGGTCTTGTCCATCACATCATTCTCCTAATGATGTGATCCCGTTATCAAATGACATCTCATGTCAATGGCTAGGAAACCTTAACCATCTTTGATCAACGAGCTAGTCAACTAGAGGCTTACTAGGGACACAGTGTTGTCTATGTACCCACACATGTATTTGAGTTTCCAATCAATACAATTATAGCATGGATAATAAACGATTATCATGAACAAGGAAATATAATAATAACCAATTTATTATTGCCTCTAGGGCATATTTCCAACAGCGGAAGCTGCTCAGGTCTGACGAGAGGCGTCCCGTGCTCGTATCTAAAGGCTACCTCAGCCATTTCGAACTGTACCTCATCGCCTAAGTAATCAGCAAGAGTGTAACCAGGATGAGCGGCCGCTACCCCCGGATCATTAGCGATATCGGGAAACACCTTGAGCGGGGGGCACGATTGTTTTTCCTGTTCACCGAGCCGGGGAATTGTTTTCCCACTTTTTGCAGCACTGCTAGTACTTCCCGACCTTTTCGCTTCATGAAATGTCTTTACAATACAGCGGTCATAGTGTGAGAGCGGCGGAGGAGATGGTGGGCGCTGAAGGGCATCCAGACAGTGCTTCGCTTTTACCGGATCTATTTTCTCCTTTGGATCTGGACGTTTCGGTGCAAGCTGGCGTTTCACATCGGCAGCCACGAACTCGTCGGTTTCCTCCTCAGTCATGTCGTATGGTAACTTGGGAGGAGCCTTCTTAACGCTTGGACCTGCTCTGGATTTCTTCGTTGTTGTACTGCTAGCCGCCGGAGCGGCGGCGGGTCTCTTCCGCCGTTGTTGGGAGGAGCCTTCTTGACGCGGTGGAGGAGGCGGAGTCCGCTGACGCGGCGGAGACAGCTGAGGCGGCGGAGGATTCTGCTGAGGGGCCTCCTCCAGCGGAGTCCGCTGACGCGGCAGAGACAGCTGAGGCAGCGGAGGATTCTGCTGAGGGGCCTCCTCCGGCGGAGTCCGCTGATGCGGCAGAGACAGCTGAGGCGGCATAGTGTGCTGGCGTGGCGGAGACGACTGAGGCAGCGGAGATAGAGCTGGACAGTGAGGAGTCTACTGAGGGGCCTCCTCCGGCTGAGTCTGCTGACGCGGAGTCCATTGTGGAAGCACGATGTATTCCTTTCTCCATAGAATGAGTCTTGCCTTCACCTGTAGGGTACTCAAGCTCCAGCCCCTTGAATCCATTGGTAACTTCATCCACCCCGACAATAGCAAAGCCATCTGGAATCGGATTGCAATGGAAAGTTCCATCAGGTCTAAGGGTAGGTTGATGCATTTCGCCATTAGCTCACAATGTTCCCCCTCCGTGATATAATCCACAGGGTAGCGAGGAGCCGTGATATTAGGCCGAACGAGCTCCGTGGAAGCCACACTGCATTTCCGCTGAGATGGTGGGGTAGCTTCATGGGCAGTATCGAATGAAGGATCTTCGTGCTGCTGAGATGGTGAGCCGGTAGCTCGCTGACTGGTAAGTGCCTCTAGTTTCTTCTCCTGCAATGCTAATCTTTCTTCTATCTTCTGCATCCGGTCTACTTCCTCTTTCTTCTTTCTCCCTCGGCTTCTATAACCAGCGCTGTCGGGAAACCCATGCACCCACGGAACGGAGCCTGCTGTGCATCGTGTTCGTCCAGGGTGTTCAGGATTCCCGAGGGCGCGTGACAGCACGTCCTTCTCTCTGTCGGGATGGAACCTCCCTTCCTGCACGTCCTTGATTGCTTCCTGAATCTTTGTGACGGGTGTTTCAAGTTGTTCTTTCGTGTAAACACACTTCCCTGTTTCATGGTCCAAAGTTTGCCCATGCCCAAAGAACCAAGTCCTTGCCCGTTCGGGCCAGTTCAATGTCACTGGTTGGATCCCGTTAGCAAGCAGGTCATTCTCAGCTTTGTCCCACGTAGGTCGGGCAATCTTGTAGCCACCTGACCCCATAACATGGCGATACTGCTTCTTTGAAGCATTTAGCTTATTTGTCTGTGACCTGTTCTTAGCTTTCTCCGATTTCTTGTACGCCACAAATGCAGGCCAGTGATCTTTTATCTTCGCATATTGACCGGTGAATTCTGGAGTCTCGTCTTTCTTGACAAACTGTTTGTTCAATCTTTTCTTCCAGTTCTTGAATTGTTCTGCCATCTTCTTAAGAGCCCATTTTTTGACTTTTCGCTGTATAACTGGGTTATTTGGATCCTCCTCTGGCGGTAGGCTGAAATTTATCATGAGCGAGTTCCAAAGCTGATCTTTGCATCTATCGTCGACATAAGAAACTCCATCGTCCTTCTTCTTATTCCATTCTTGGATGCTGATCGGAACGCTGTCCCTAACAAAAACTCCGCACTGATGTATAAATCGGTCTTGGGTCCGCTTGGGAACAGTCGGTTTGCCATCTGGATCGACTTTTTCGATCGTGAACCTTTCATTCTCGCCCAACCTTTTCTTCGGGCCTCGTCTCCTTATAGAAGTTTGGCTCGATCCGGAGGGCTAAAAGAAGAAAGAAGTGTTAATATATGTACATACAAAACCATTAATGCATCTAGTCAGCAGAGGCTTAATTAATATATATACCTCGCCGGACTTTGCAACAGTTAAGGCTCCAACACTGGCGGAGCCGTCATCTTCTCTTCCCTCACCACCGGAGTCGTTGAGAAACTGTGAGGTCATGATATCATCATCTCCTTCGCGGATTATTTCCTCCAACGCCTTTTCTTGTTCTAAGTCTCTGTCGTGTTCCATAGTTTCTGCAAATATTACAACATGGCAATATACAACCATGAGAGATGGATTAGTGGCAAACATAGACCTAATCACAACAAGGAATCATATGCATATGAGCAATGGATTAGTGGATTACCGGGGTTATGTTTTAACGACCCCCTCCCCCCTCATGTCGAAGTTATACCGAAATTATCGGGGTTATGTTTTAACATGACACCCCCCCCTCATGTCGAAGTCAATGAACAACATGAAAATTTGTAAGTGATTGCTAAACTTTTATGCTTCATTTATATGAAGATCAATTATCCAATATAACTATGTTCGCGATATGAGGCATTGGACATTATCTAGAATCATATCTGATGAGTCGTCCTATCTTTCGGGAGAGGATACTTTGTGGACCGCCTCTCTCATGCCCGTCCGACGTGCAAATCAGGTTTTCATATGCCTCAAAATCAAAGTTATCGGGGTTATGTTTTAAGGACCCCCCCCTCTCATGTCGAAGTTACGACGATACTTGTACAAGATGAATACAAGATTTATACACAAGTTGAATACAAAATGAATACAAGATGAATACAAGATTTATACACAAGATGAATACACAACTCAACAAATGAACCAACCATCATCCTATGAACAAAACTCAACATACGACAAATGGACACCTTTTGTCGAACAGCGGAGGGACGATCAGGGACCAACTCCACGGAGATGCAACACCACAACCTGTAATTCCACCGAGTGAAAAAAAATTAGGCAAACCCAAGTATGCCACTGGATAGAATGGAAGATTTTAGTTGAAATGGACTTATAAAGATCATGGCAAACGGATGCACGGAACTCAAATGGTGATCAAAGCAATATGCAATGCAAATCTGTCCACTATAGCTAGATACCAATTTGAAAGCAAGATTTGAACATGCTACAGAATTTCTACATGGCAACAAATGGCATGACACATGGCAAAACATGCTTAATTACTGAACTAATTCAAATGAGTGGCAGAAAACAGATTCATGATGCAATCTTTTAGGCAAGTAAAATATATGCTACAACAGTTTTTCATGGCAACAAAGAGCATGGCAAGCATGTACTAATTACCCTCAACAAAACACCCTTACTGATCATGATCCAAAGATGCACATATTTGTTGCAAACCTCAAGGCAAAATGCAAAGTATTAATACTGCCAGTTTCAGACTTGGAAAAAAATAGCATGACATGGCAGAAATGAATAGATAGCAAGTTTACAAGCTTGTAGCACTCACTACAAGTCCTAACATGGCATGAACTAAAATCTACCAGCAAGATGACATCAAAATGCTCCTACTTCATGTTCAAAGATTGCCCAAAAGATGCTTGCATTAAAACATACAAAAAAACAAAATGAACTCTAATGCAAAAATTTTGTTCTTTGATTTGCAAAGGAGCTATATTCTCCCCAATTCTTTTGCACCCACAAAAATTACTCCATCTATTTGACAGTACCCACAACCCATTCGACCAAAAACATTTGGTTCCATAGTTCAAATTTTTCAAATTTCATTCAGTTCAAATTTGGACCAGATTCAAACTCCATGGTCAAAGCCCAATTTAAATTGCTCCAAAAATTCTGAAACTTTGCTAGACTCTCTTTTGTGCATCAACACCTCACCACAAAAATTCTCAAAAATTCCTAAAATTCCTAGAGCCCTCTGGCATTTCATCATACACTTGATGTGCACTGTCAAAAAATTCAGAAAATTCCTAGAGCCCTCTGGCATTTCGTCATCCATGAATCCATCCATCCATCCATTTGGGGAAGAGGGGGAGGAGGGGGAAAGGGTGCTCACCGTGGGGTGGCGATGACGTGGAGGGCTCGATCGGGGGCGGCGACGAGGAGCGGCCTCGGGGGCGGCGATGCTCGGGGAGGACGGCGAGGAGGTCCGGCGACGGTCAGCGGGCTCGGGGACGGCTCGGGGCAGGGCGTCGCGACAGCATGGCGGCGGAGTGCGGTGGTTCGGCGTCGGGGCAGAGGAGCGATCGAGAGAGAAAGAAGATTGGGGAGGAAGAAGGCAGCGCGCGGTTTATATAGCCCGAGCTTTAGTCCCGGTTGGTGGCACCAACCGGGACTAAAGGCCCCCCTTTAGTCCCGGTCCGAGCCACCAACCGGGACTAAAGGTGAATTTCACCAGCCCAAAGGGCGGGAAACCCAACCCTTTAGTCCCGGTTGGTGGCTCGGACCGGGACTAAAGGGGGGCCTTTAGTCCCGGTTGGAGCCACCAACCGGGACTAAAGGGTTGGTCCTGGCGTGGTGGAAGTTTAGTCCCACCTCGCCAAGCGAGAGGCACTCGCACCGGTTTATAAGCCCCGCTGCGATAGCCGTCTCTAGCTCCTCTCTAAAGCAGGCAATACATGCCTAACACGTTCGCCCTGCCCTGTGGGCCCTGCTTGCCCTACTGGCCTGCATCCTGGCCCATATATATTTGGGTTTCTAGTCGTATGCAGGCCGTGGTGGCCTAGTAGGCGGGCATTTTTTTTCTTTTTTGCATATGTTATGCCAACTTTTTAGTCCCGGTTGGTGAATCCAACCGGAACTAAAGGTCTTTTCCAGTTTTTTTTGTTTTTTGCTTTTTTTTTCTTTTGTTTCTACTTACAGCCAAATATTTAGAGTTTTCGAGTGAATCTTTTTGGTTTAGGTCGCAAAAATTATAAACTTTCTGTTAGTGCCAGTAGTTTTCAAATTTGAATAGTTTAAATTTGAATTCTTTGAAATTTGTGTGAATCACTAGTTTGTGAATAACTTTACTTTAAAAATAGATTTTTGAGTGATTCTTTTTCCTGCTGTTTAATATTAGTGTGTTTTATCAGTGTGTTCAATTTGGTAATTTTTAGGTTATTTAAATAGGTGTTTTAATCAAAAACAGATTCTGTTTAGCTCTTTTAGTTTTATAGCTCAAAAAAATCATTAAATGCATGAAAAATAGCGAATGAAGTCAGAAAGGGTTGAAAATTGATGATGTGGCTTTGAATGGTGCATGTTGAATGCACAAAAAGTCTGGAGTTAAAATAAGTTTAAAAAAATGAAATGCCTTTGTAACAGATGAGTTTTCGTCCGAAACCCTTATACTTCGAAAGAGATTGTCCAGTTTGTACACGAAGTGCATCCAGTTTTTGCCGTAACCCTCTCAACTTTTTAGCACATGCTATGTGGGTGAAATGATGATACCATGCCAAGTTTCAACCTTTTCAGAGTTCATTTGTAGTGC
Source organism: Elymus sibiricus (assembly GCA_039707655.1). Lineage (NCBI taxonomy): Eukaryota > Viridiplantae > Streptophyta > Magnoliopsida > Poales > Poaceae > Elymus > Elymus sibiricus. The sequence continues at coordinate 34,831,840 of CM077676.1, forward strand.
TTTTCAATTTCAGGGTCATTTAGCTCAAAAAAATCAATAAATGTATGAAAAATAGCAAATGAAGTCAGCAAGGGTTGAAAATTGATGACGTGGCTTTGAATGGTGCATATTGAATGCACAAAAATTATGGAGTTAAAATAAGTTTAAAAAAATAAAATACCTTTGTAACAGATGAGTTTTTCGTCCGAAACCCTGATACTTCGAAAGAGATTGTCCAGTTTGTACACGAAGTGCATCCAGTTTTTGCCGTAACCCTCTCAACTTTTTAGCACATGCTATGTGGGTGAAATGCTGATACCATGCCAAGTTTCAACCTTTTCAGAGTTTATTTGTAGTGCTTTTCAATTTCAGGGTCATTTAGCTCAAAAAAATCAATAAATGCATGAAAAATAGCGTTCCTTCGCGTTTCAAATGCCAAAACACATATATATACCCTAACTATTACAAAGATTCCCTCCGGTTTGTCCGAAGTTTAGTCCCACCTCGCCAAGCGAGAGGAGATCGCACCGGTTTTAATATTCTTTCATAACCACTATAAAATATATGGCACATGTTATGTCTTTTTATTTTTTTATGTTATGGCAATTTTAATAATTTTAAGTTAATATTATTTTGATCATAACTAGAGTTTTATAAAAGCTTTTTAGTTGATTCTTTTTGCTATTGAATAATATTATAGTTTTGTTTTAGTTGATCATAACTAGAATATTATAGTTTTTTGCATATGTTATGTCAATTTTTTGACCTTCTTCAAATCACATCCTAATTTTTATACATACTCACTCATGTGTAATACACATGATTATCAAATAATTTCAACAAAATATATGAAATTCTAAAAAATGCAAAACTTTCATATTCTTTATGTGTTAATGAAAGAGATCATGCCTATTTTTGGTTTTAATTCTTTATGTCATACAACGTTTCTCTCTTATCATCTCCGATGCTTCTGCTGTATTCATCTATGTCAAGACGTTTAAGCCATGTCTATATTAACCTTGTTATTATATATGGAGCCACCAACCGGGACTAACCGCGTATGATCAACCTTGCAAAACATGTGACTGAAAGGATATGAATAATTGAAATTTCATAACTTAATAAATAATTATTATAAAATCATGTTTCAAATGCCAAAATGCCCTAGCTAGCTCTTACAAAGATTCCCTCTGGTTTGTCCGAAGTGGCACTTTCCAGCTATAAGTCCGGAAACTCACACTAGAGAGAAAGTGATGGCGGTGAAGCCGGTCACATCCCAGAGTGGGATCTTCGGGTATAAAACCATTTCTTCGCGTATGTCCCTTGCTTATTGCGCCGTAACCATGGATAATCTTCATCATTTAACAGGATGCTTGGGTCAGTCTTCACCCTGAAGGGAGAAATTTCATGAAACTTTTCATAATCTTCTAACATGTCTGTCTTGTCCTCCACTCCCACGATGTTTCTTTTCCCTGAAAGAACTATGTGGCGCTTTGGCTCATCGTATGATGTATTCGCTTCCCAGTTTGGTAGACATGTCCTTCACATAGAAAACCTACGCCACATCATTAGCTAGGACGAATGGTTCGTCTGTGTACCCAAGATTGTTGAGATCCACTGTTGTCATTCCGTACTGCGGGTCTACCTGTACCCCGCCTCCTGACAGATTGACCCATTTGCACCGAAACAAAGGGACCTTAAAATCACGTCCATAGTCAAGTTTCCATATGTCCTGTATGTAACCATAATATGTGTCCTTTTCCCTATTGGTGTTTGCTGCATCAAAGCGGACACCACTGTTTTGGTTGGTGCTCTTTTTATCTTGGGCGATCGTGTAAAATGTATTCCCATTTATCTCGTACCCTTGGAAAGTCAATACAGTCAAAGATGGTGTCCTGGCCAACAAGTACAGCTCATCTCCAACAGTGGTGTTACCCATGAGATGTGTTTGCAACCAACCGCCGAAAGTCCCAATGTGTTCACGTGTAATCCAGTCGTCAGACTGCTCCGGGTGTTTGGAGCGTAGAATATTCTTGTGTTCATTGATATACGGGGCCACCAAGGTAGAATTCTGTAGAACTGTGTAGTGTGCTTGCGCCCAAGAATGCCCGTCCCTACATATTATTGAGTTTGGTCCTAGCGTGCCTTTTCCACCCAGTCTCCCCTCATGCCGCGATTCAGGAACACCAATCGGCTTAAGGTCAGGAATAAAGTCAACACAAAACTCAATGACCTCCTCTGTTTGATGGCCCGTGGAGATGCTTCCTTCTGGCCTAGCACGGTTACGAACATATTTGTTTAAGACTCCCATGAACCTCTCAAAGGGGAACATATTGTGTAGAAATACAGGACCCAGAATTGCAATCTCGTCGACTAGGTGAACTAGGACGTGCGTCATAATATTGAAGAAGGATGGTGGGAACACCAACTCGAAACTGACAAGACATTGGACCAAATCATTCTGTAACCTTGGTAGGATTTCTGGATTGATTACCTTCTGAGAAATTGCATTGAGGAATGCACATAGCTTCACAATGGCTAATCGAACATTTTCTGGTAGAAGCCCCCTCAATGCAACCGGAAGCAGTTGCGTCATAATCACGTGGCAGTCATGAGACTTTAGGTTCTGGAATTTTTTTCTCTGCCATATTTATTATTCCCTTTATATTCGACGAGAAGCCAGACGGGACCTTGATACTGAACAGGCATTCAAAAAAGATTTCCTTCTCTGCTTTGGTAATCTGCCTCACCTTTGAAATGCTTGCCTTTCTTTCTTAAGGCATGCTTGGTCGGAAGAAATCGACGATGTCCCAGGTACACATTCTTCTTACATTTATCCAAATATATACTTTCGGTCTTATCTAAACAGTGCGTGCATGCGTGGTATCCCTTGTTTGTCTGTCCTGAAAGATTACTAAGAGCAGACCAATCATTGATGGTTACAAACAGCAACGCTCGTAGGTCAAATTCCTGCTGTTTGTGCTCATCCCACACACGTACACCTTTTATGTCCCACAGCTGTAAAAGTCCTTCAACTAATGGCCTTAGGTACACATCAATGTCGTTTATCAGGTTGCTTAGGGCCTTGGATGAGCACTGGCATCATAATGAACTTCTGCTTCATGCACAACCAAGGAGGAAGGTTATAGATACATAGAGTCACAGGCCAGGTGCTATGATTGCTGCTCTGCTCCCCAAAAGGATTAATGCCATCTGCACTTAAACCAAACCATAAGTTCCTTGCGTCACCTGCAAAGTCCGACCACTTTCTCTCGATTTTTCTCCACTGCGACCCATCAGCGGGTACTCTCAATTTCCCGTCTTTCTTACGGTCTTCTTTGTGCCATCGCAACAACTTGACATGCTCTTTGTTTCTGAACAGACGTTTCAACCGTGGTATTATAGGAGCATACCACATCACCTTGGCAGGAACCCTCTTCCTGGGGCGCTCGCCCTCAACATCACCAGGGTCATCTCGTCTGATCTTATACCGCAATGCACCGCATACCGGGCATGCATTCAAATTCTCGTACTCCTCACCTCGGTAGAGGATGCAGTCATTAGGGCATGCATGTATCTTCTGCACCTCTAATCCTAGAGGGCAGAGAACCTTCTTTGCTTCGTACGTACTGTCAGGCAATTCGTTATCCTTTGGAAGCTTCTTCTTCATTATTTTCAGCAACTTCCCAAATCCCTTGTCAGATACACCATTCTCTGCCTTCCATTGCAGCAATTCCAGTGCGGTACCGAGCTTTGTGTTGCCATCTTCGCAATTAGGGTACAACCCTTTTTTGTGATCCTCTAACATGCGATCGAACTTCAACTTCTCCCTTTCACTTTCGCATCCTCTCTGTGCATCAACAATGACCCGGCGAAGATCATCATCGGGCACATCTAGTGCCTCTTGATCTTCAGCTTCCCCCGTTGCAGTATCACCGTATTCAGGGAACATAGGATAGTTGTCATCATCCTCTTCTTCTTCGTTGTCTTCCATCATAACCCCTCTTTCTCCGTGGTTGGTCCAAACATTATAGTGTGGCATGAAACCGTTGTTAAGCAGGTGGAAGTGAAGGGTTTTTGAGTCAGAGTAATCCTTCGTATTCTCACAGACAGTACATGGACAATATATAAAACCATTCTGCTTGTTTGCCTCAGCCACATCGAGAAAATTATGCAGGCCCGTAATGTAGTCGGAGGTGCGTCGGTCACCGTACATCCATTGCCGGTTCATCTGCGTGCATTATATAATTAAGTATATCAAAAACCATTACAGAACATCATGAATAGAGAAATGAACAAATTAATACAAGTTCATCATCACATTAAAACCAAAGTACAGTAGTGATCAAATGTTATTACTGAAAAAATAAATACATAAAGTTCATACATAGTTCTCATAGAACAACATACAGTTCTCTACACATGTGCAAACTAAGAAGTGCAAACTAAGAAGTTAATTTGACCTCACCACGGTGGTGCCGGCGACGAGATCGGCGCGAGCGATCGACGGCGGTGAGGACGGGGACGGGGACGGGACGGCACCCTACACATGTGCAAACTAAGAAGTTAATTTGAGCTCAAATTGTGCATCGAAATCAAATAAACTCACACATACACTCCTCCACTAAAACCCACAAACCACACTACTTCTAGAGCATTTGAAATGAGCTAAACTAGCAGTGAGAGATGAAAGGATGAAGTTGCTAACCTTTTTAGAACACTTGGATAGTTGGTGCACCGCCAAACCTATACAAATCTTGGGGAAAATGGAGCTTGGAGGTCGAGCTTGGAGGAAGAACAGAGGAGAAAGCTTAAGTGTGGCTCCGGCATTTCATCGAACACCTCATGTGCATATATAGGCAAAAAACAGAGTAGCCCACACCTCCACCCTTCCACGGCCAAAAAACAGAGGAGATGGGGGGGGGGGGGGGGGGTCGATATATATAGGCAAAACTTTAGGCCCGGTTTGTGTCTAAAACCGGGACTAAGGGGTTGCGAGGCCCTTTAGTCCCGGTTGGTGGCTGGAACCGGGACTAAAGGTCCCAGCCGAACCGGGACTGGTGCCTGCCGAGGCCCGGCCGGCGTCCTGGCCGCTCGAACCGGGACTGATGCACGCATTAGTCCCGGTTCGTAAGTCGACCGGGACTGTTGCTCTGATTTGGCAAAAACCAATGCCCTGTTTTCTACTAGTGGACTGATAGAATGTGTTATCGCTATTCTCAATATTTATTTAACCACATACATAAATATTTGGTCGAAACCATTCAAGAAAGAATCAATTTAAATTTAAATACGACTACCAATTGAGTGTGTTCTCTCCCTGCTTCAAGGTCAAGAACTTGCTCTCAGACACCAATTGTTAGCAAAAGCAACAAGGAAATTTAAAAAGAGATGGGAGGTTAGTTTGAGAATAGGAGACGTCAGAAATAAAATGCTTACAAAAGTCAAGAACATGCACGCTAGGAAATGTTGCCTCGTGGATAGATACACCTCGCAGTCAACAACCAGTTCTTGGTCAATGGCGCTTGTGTCTTCGAGCTAGTGACTGGTGCCAAACAGGGTATGGAGGTGGTGGTCAAAGTCCATGTACATGGAACTTTGTTGACGGAGGAGGCCACCTCCAACACTCCGGACCATGGTAACCACGGACTCAGAGGTCAAGCTATGGTAGGCTTCTGTTTGCGTGGCACTGGAGATTATTTATTAGCTTTTGCACACTGTGAAATTGCAAAGTCCTATCATGGTCAACTTATGTTGGTCAGTTTACTAATAGAGTAGGTTTGGTTAGTGAACTATGATCTTCAGGTGGCGTTGGGGAGAGACGCCTGGCTCAAATATATGATGGATTATGGTCTCCAACTTATATTCCACTAATTGAGATTGGGAGCATGTCTCCTAGGAAAACGGAGGTAAACCCACATTATCCGGACTATATTTTGGTGTATTCTTTTATTTTGTCTCACAACTCGAAGGAACACCTTCGGTTTCAAATGATTGATTTGCGTGATGTTGACTCTTGCTTTGCAACCCAATGTCACCATGGACTGGATGTGGGTAGAGCGAGAACTCATAATGGGTTTCTTCTGGCTTCGGGAAGTGGATTCATTGTAAGTATGTCTTGTCAAAGATACACGGGCATCTTAAAAGCAAGCATTCCACCCTCAAGTAGACCTGGGCATGGGCAGCCCGGCCTGACTACCCAGCCCGAACCCGGCCCGGGTCAGGCTTTGTGGTCGGGCCGGGCTCGGGCCTGAAAATTCAGCCCGTTGTGTATGTCGGGCCGGGCTTGGGAAATTATGCAGTTTACACGGAGGCCCGACCCGGCCCGGCCCGGAATTGATCTTTTTAGTCCTTTCGGGCCAGGCTCGGGCCTACATATACGTTTTTTGGCCGGGCCGGGCCAGGCTCGGGCCTAGACTTTGCAAGTCGGGCTTTGACAAGCCCGGCCCGAAACCCGGTCCGGCCCAAGGAATGCTCAGGTTTACCCTCAAGCCTTATTGCTACAAAATGGTGAACAGTGTAAGTACATATTTTAAGAGTTAATACCATAATTAGTACAGAAACTTGTAGTGGTAGGAACAAAATCATACAAGAACTAAAAAACCCCAAAGAAGTGGTCCTTCAACTTACCTAACAGAACATTTGCATACAATTCTGTTAAGTTCGACGGACGCCGTCTATTTTCCTGTTAAATGCAGCAGCATCCCACTCTCTCTCTCTCTCCATGTTTGTAGGGGCCCACTTTTCAGTGAGGGACGACAAAGTAAGATACAAATAATTAAAAATGAGCGCGTGTGATTCCAGCCGATGACCTCGCCCTGGACAGCTAGAACGCCCGCACGTGATAACCAGCAAACACATATGCAGTCTCTGTTTAATGTGGGGGTAAACAATATATTATCGTGTAGCTGGACGAAGAAAGAAGTAGAAAAAGAATATGTAGTTATGCACGAATATGTTCTGTTTGACAATGTAATTGAAATTGTATCCATGCTCATGGTTGAGTTGATAATTACGATTCATAAGGAATAAAATATGCACTTTTGTCATACAGGCACAAGATGATCATAGATTGTTTGCAAAACTTACTCATATTTCTTTCAGTCACAGTTATAACAGAATACTATGTGTAACCTGCTGTCTGGAAATAATCCTTGATAAGGGTGGCCTGTGCCATCTCTACTCGCTAATATTAAATATATTTAATCCAAAAAAATTGACGTATTTTTATTTTCTATTGGTTTCTTTAGAGCTTTACTATTAATTTGAAGTCCCAAAATGTGTGGACATACAACTAGCAATTTTTAATCCCAACACATTATAATTAGCATTAGTGATTAAAATTATTATGATGTATCGTTTCCTTCCACACTGTATTTAATTTTAAATTCACAAGCAAAAATGTTGCTTGATTTGAAATATATGACGTTGCAAATTTATTATATCAAAGAATGTTACTCTACCACTGTGATATACATGGTCAATTTTCATTATTCAAATTTAACATGTGAATAATAATTTCTTCTATGTATTTTCTCACTAACTAATAATCACAAATCTTTAGAGATAGATCTTAACACCAAACCAATGATATCAATTTTATGTCACATACTTAAACCATATATTTCTAGGTTTAATTTTGGTGAAAAAACTAAGATTTAAAGCAAAACTATATTAGTTAGTGGCGAAGGTTTGAATTTCACTATCAAAGCATGATTTATATATCCAAGGCAGAGGGATTATTATTCTATTGCACATTATGGGGAAAGAAGTTAGGAATAAGTCATCTAGGACAATCGTCTAAATATGCATAACTCTATTTTGGAAATAAATTAAATAAAAAAGGATAATTATTTAGAAGAGATTGCTCGGGCACGTTGATGGCCACTGCTCTAGTTAATCTAAACGTACGTACGAGACTAATTGTTGTTTAACGGTTGTACAATTTTTAAAAAATCCTAATTTGAGTAAATAAATCACACTGGAAAAAAATATTATTTCCTACTTTCAGTAAATCACACTGACTAACAACTTACGCTGGTTGTCATGGCCATGGGTCATATTTTCTTAATATAAAAACTATCGGTCTCCGCTTTGAACGTGAAACAATGGAGGTTGTCATCGTAACGCGGCACAGGAAAAGCATACCGGAGGTCCTGTGCTCGAAGCCCCGACTAAGCGCATTACTTTTTATTAGCAAACATGTCCGAGCGTTGCACCGGAAGAAAAAAATGCCACCTACCCTAGCCTAATGGCTCAACACCATATTTTGCTGCATCACTGAGATATTTTTCTCTCTCTTCCTCTGTCACTGAGATATTTTCTCTCTCTTCCTCTATCACTGAGACATTCCTGGGAGCATAAGTCATGTAATGTATTTTATCGACAGTCTTAAACAAAAAAAGAGCTATATTCACATAGCACTGCTCATAAAGGACATGCTCATTGTCATTGTAAATAATTGGTTAATTTAAATATGTAAATTACATTCACGGTTAATTTAAATATGTAAGGAGCTATTACGTTCATCAGTTGACATATTATTGAGAGACTAAATCATGAGGATCGTACATGTATGTACACAAATAAGAAATTAAGGTTTAATTATTAAGTCGCCAAATGCCTGTTAGTGACTACGAAATTTCTTCTAACCCTGCTTGCACGTCAGACCTATATATACAAAGCTTAAAGTGCAACTCAATTTTCTTTCTTTGATACAGAAGGAAACATAATAAATGGATTTGCACGTACCACACCAAAACAGTTTTATTTCTTTGAAGAATCAGCAAAGAAGATTGCCCTAGTTATATCAGGTCAATTGAATAACATTTGCTAAGCTCAGTCTGATAGCAATGTTTCATGCTACGGTAATTTACTTTGAAATTTTGTCCTCCCAAAGATGGCTTTAAAACACATGCATTTCAGACCTTTTTTTGTTGCACCGCGGCCTCCATGACGTCCAATGTGTTGATGCTAAATTTTAAACGTCCACTGTGTGCTTATGTTCCTCCCTTTCTTCTTCCCCCTGTCGTTTGAGCGCAGCAAGGGTGAGAGAGAAGAGTGCTACGTGAGGGAGAGAGCTAGGGCTAGGGTTTGGGCACCAACAATTGGCATCAGAGCCTCGGTTGCGGGGTGATCGCCGGCGGCCATGTCATTCTTCCGTACGGCGGCAGTGGTGGCGCATTGTCGTTGTCGGTCCCGCCGCTGACGCCGGCGAACTACACCTCCTGGGCGATCAAGGTGGAGGCAATCCTTGATGCCTAGGGGCTGTGGTGCGTGGTGGCTCCGGCGGAGGGCGCGGCAATCGACGCCGGCAAGAGCAAGACGGCGAGGGTGATGCTTCTGGGCGCACTGTCGGACGATGTGTTGATGCAGGTGGCGACGAAGCCCACGGTGAAGGAGGTATGGGACTCCCTCAAGGTGCGTTTCATAGGCGCCGATCGGGTGAAGGCGGCGCGGCTTGCGACGCTGCGCGGCGAGTTCGACCGCCTGCGGATGGACGACGACGACGATCTGGATGAGTATGCCGACATGGTCAGCAGCATGGCGGCGAGGTACACCGGCCTCGGGGCGACGCTCGACGAAGCGGCGATGGTCAAGAAGCTGCTCGACACCGTGCCGGACCTGCTGTACGCCACGGTGGCCGGCATCGAGCAGTTCTGCGACGTCGAGGAAATGCCGTTCGAGGAGGCGCTCGGCTGGCTGAAGGCGTTCGAGGAACGAACACGGTGGCACACCCAGAGCAGCAGCGGACGGAGCGGCGATCAGCTGCTACTCACTGCGGCGCAGTGGGCGGCGCGGCGGCGTCAGGAGGGCGGGAGCTTCGACCACGATGACGACGGCGGCAGCAGCACGGTGTCGGGCAACGGACGGAAGCGCCGTGGCCGCTGCTGCAACTGCGACCAGCGTGGCCATTTCCGGCGGGAGTGCCCGAAGCCGCGGAAGGCAATGGCGGCGGAGCAGGCTCTTCTCGCCGACGCCAACGTCGAGAACGACGGCCTCCTCTAGGCCGTGGCTTAGGGGGTGTGTGTTGGGCAATAAGCCCCGGCGGGACGCGTTGGGTGTGCGTGTGGGCGCGTGCTGGACGTGTCGGGCGCGTCGGGTGCGGTCCGAGCCGCACCGGGACCGTGGCGTGTGTGCGCGTGTGTGATGCACGGGGTGTCCGTGTGGGTGTACACCGTGTGCGTGTGTGTAGGGCCAGCCTGTTGGCGAGTTGCATGGGGTGATCGTGGGCGATCTGTTGGTGCTCGCCGTGTGCCGTGCGCGTCGGAGCGCGTCGTGGGCACGGCCGGAGCGTGCGGATCGCGGGCGCGGTAGAGTAGGAAGCGTGGGTTCGTGCCCTGGCGCTGGCTCCGGTATAAGACCCGCGTGGCGAACGTTGTAACGGGTGTGGTGTCGAGTTTGTGCTTGAGAAAATTACCGTTCGTGCGGCGGGCGTTCGTGCGCCGGAAAAACCACCGTGTCCACTGTGTGCTTCTGTTCCTCCCTTTCTTCTTCCTCCTATCGTTTGAGCGCAGCAAGGGTGAGAGAGAAGAGTGCTACGTGAGGGAGAGAGCTAGGGCTAGGGTTTGGGCACCAACAGCCGAGACCATGCCGTTGTGCCTCGCGTTGGAGGCACCGCTGCTGCCGCTCCGTGACGATGCGATCCGAGGGCCGCGTCGAGCCATGCTACCATGTAGCGCACTGGCCGCGTGTGGGAGATCTGCAAGGAATACGATGGAGTCACGATGGGGATGTGGCAGCGGGGATAGATCGGAAAAACATTCTATGCAGACCGCGTGCAAAGGGCCTCCCGTGCGTACCCACTTTGATATGGCGACACACATCCCTCCGATGCATCCAACAGAATCTGGCTGTCATGGCTCCTGGCTTCCTTATCGGCTCGATGGCTCGCCGTACCGGCTCAATCGTGATAGTGCGTCGACCTATCTCGGCAGCAACCAAGGCCATCGTGGCTGTCGTTGCCACTGGGCAACTCTCTCGCTCACGATCGAACTCCCAACAGGGTCAGCTCACGAGCACAGAGACACGGAGTTTTTGCGCCGCCAACTGACTTGCGGCTTTTCTGTTTTTCTCTCTTCTTATTCCTTGCGTAACAATCGTGCCCGCACAGCTCGCTCCCGTCGCTACAAACGTGCCATCCCACGTCTGACAGATCGAGGCCGCGCACGTCGCTACCGGCCCGTCGTGCTCACCGCACGACCAGGCCTTATACATCTACGCAAAGGAAAAAAGTACGTCTAACTCGTGACACCATGCAAGTCTGTCACGTACATGGAATAAAGAAAAGAAACTAAACCTATTCCTGGACTTGCACGACTCAAGTAAATCATAACAAATCACCCCCTTACTTGCGTCGTCCGAGCTGCACCTCCTCGATGCCGATCCTTCTCTTCAGCTCCAAGAACTGAACTCTGCCCAGGGACTTGGTGAGCACATCAGCGAGCTGATCTTCAGTGCCCACATGCTCAATGTCGATTTTTCCAGTTTCAACACAGTCTCGGATGAAATGGTACCTCAGATCAATATGCTTGCTACGATCGTGGTGCACTGGATTCTTGCTCAAAGCGATCGCCGACTTGTTGTCTACTAGCAGCCTGATGCTTCTCGGCTCAGTACTCTGAATGTCTCCAAGCAACCTGCTCAACCACACTGCCTGCATAGCAGCTGCGGCCGCCGCCACGTACTCTGCTTCACAGGAGGACATGGCAATGATCTTCTGCTTCTGAGATGCCCAGGTGATCAGGTTTCCGCCAAGAAAGAATACTGACCCACTGGTGCTCTTGTGATCATCCAGATCACCACCATGATCGCTGTCACTGTACCCCACGAGCTGTGGTTCATCCCGTCCACCTCGCTGGTACCTGCAGCCGTGCTGAATTGTGCCGCTGATGTACCGCAGCAAATGCTTCACAGCGGCCATGTGCTGCGCCGTCGGCGCCTCCATGTAGCGGCTGACGATCCCAACCGCGTACGCGATGTCAGCTCGCGTGTTCGCCAGGTAACGCAAGCTGCCCACCACACTCCGGTAGTAGGTCGTGTCCACAGCCGCGCTCCCGTCATTCTTCGATAGCCGCAACCGATTTTCCATCGGCGTTGAGCACGGCTTGCAGCCTGTCATCCCCATCTGCTCGAGGATCTTGCGGGCGTAGCTGCTCTGGCACATGGTGATGCCGTCCCCCTTCTGTTCAACCTCGGTCCCGAAGTAATAGCTCAGGGGACCTAGGTCACTCATGCTGAAAGTGCGCTTCATCTCCGCCTTGAACTCTGCGATCTCCCCAGCGTTGGCACCCGCGATGATTAGATCATCAACGTACACCCCCACAATCAGGAGGGTGTCGCCGCTGCCGCGCTTGTACACAGCATGCTCAAGCGGGCTCCGCTCGAAGCCGAGAGCCGCGAGCGCACTGTCCAGCTTGATGTTCCAGGCACGCTGCGCCTGCCGCAGCCCGTACAACGCCTTGCGCAGCTTCAGAACCGCTCACACGTTGTTGTCGTCGATGAAACCCTCCGGTTGCTGCACGTAGACCTCCTCGGCCAGCTCTCCATTGAGGAAAGCGGACTTCACGTCCATGTGATGAACGTGCCAGCCGCGGTGCGCGGCGAGCGCGACGAGCACATGCACGGTCTCCATCCGTGCCACAGGTGCGAACACCTCCTCAAAATCGATGCCCTCTCTGTGTGCATACCCTTTAGCGACTAAGCGAGCTTTATGCTTGATCACATTACCTTGGGGATCCTTCTTGATTTTGAACACCCATTTCAGGCCTATGACCCGGTGTCCAGCAGGGAGCTCAGCGAGCTCCCATGTCTCGTTGTCGCAGATGGCGCGCATCTCCTCCTCCATCGCCTTTCTCCAGCACCCCTCAGCGAGTGCGTCGTCGACGTTGCCGGGCTCCTCAGCAGACAGTAGGCACAGCCCACTGTACTCGAGCTCGACCTGCTCTGCGTGGTCGACCACCTCTTCCATCATGCGATAGCGAAGTTACACCCCTTCCGAGTCGTGTGACTCTCCAGTCGGGGGTGTCACAAACTGCACCGGCGGTGGCTCCGGCGTGCGTGGCTCGCTGGAAGCTGAGGGCGTGCACAACGTCGCCAGGGGCGTGTCCAGAGCACGGTCGCTGTCGCCGCCGTGCTCGGTGTTGTTGATGGAGTACTCGATGGTGAAGGTAGTAGGCGCGCCCGTGGGCACTGCTGGGTCAGGCGCCGCTTCCCAGTTCCAGGGACGATCCTCATCGAAGATCACGTCGCGGGTGACGTGCAGCTTGCGCGCTGCCGGGTCATAGACGCGGTAGGCCTTGCTGCCGTCCTCGTATCCCACGAACACCATGGGTGTCGCACTATCTGACAGCTTGGTGACGTCCGATCCCACCTTCTTCACTTAGGTAGTGCACCCAAAGGTGCTCAGGTAGGCGACGTTCGGGCGCCGTCCGTGCCACGCCTCATAGGGAGTGACTCCGTCCAGAGCACGCGTGGGCGCCCTGTGCAGAATATGCACAGCAGTTTTGACGGCCTCACCCCAGAACTCATCGGGTACTTTCATGCTCTTCAGGAGGCTGCGGGCTGTGCCCACCACCATCTGGTTCCGGCGTTCCACGACTCCGTTTTGCTGCGGGGAGTACGGCGCTTTCGTGAACCTCTTGACACCGTTCTCGTCGCAGTACGACTTGAACGCGATGGAGTTGAACTCCCCGCCCCGATCCGTCCTGAATGCCAGGAGCTTCACACCACGCTCGCTCTCGGCAAGCGCCTTGACCTTGCGGAAGAACTTGAATGCTTCGTCCTTCGACGATGCGGAGGAAGTAAGGGTTGCCGCTGCGGGTCGCCGGTGTCACTGGTCCGCACAGGTCGCCGTGGACGAGCTCCAGTCCACGCTCCACATGGTACAACGACGCGCGCGGGAACGGTGTGCGGTGCATCTTGGCGAGCGCGCACCCGTCGCAGAGCTGGTCCACCCGCGCGATCGGTGGCACCACGGCGACCATGGCCTTGCTTGAGAGGTCGTGGAGTGCCCTGAAGTGCAGATGCCCATACCGAGCGTGCCAACGCCATGCCGTGTCATCGGCCTTGGCGAGGAGGCACACCGGTCCGTGATGTCGAGCTGCAGCATGTACAGGCGGCTCCTGGTCGAAGATGCACATCTCGCCGTCCTCAACCACCATCTTGCAGCCAGCCTCATCGAGCTGGCCAATGCTCACAATACTGCTCCGCAGCCGGGGTATAAAGTACACCTCGGTTAGTGCACGGTGTGTCCGGTTCCTGCAGTTAAACAGCACCGTGCCGCGCCCACGGATATCAACAGATGAGCCATCACCAAACCTGACAGTGCTGGTCACCGTCACGTCGAGCGTGGAGAAGACCGCGTGATCGCCGGTCATATAGTTGCTCGCGCCCGAGTCCAGATACCAGGCTTCGCGTGTTGTCTCCACTGGGATTACGTTCTTCTCGTTGAGGAAGACATGCTCGTGCGCCGGCTTGTCGTCGATTTGGGTGAGCCCGCAGCTCACCGCCATGAGCAGCGCTGACTGATCCTCTTGCGCCTGGTTGAGGTTGGCCTCCTCCTTGCGCTCCTGCTTGGGCTTGTGGCAATCCCGAGCCATATGGCCCTGAATCCCACAGTTGTGGCAGTTACCTTTGATGCGGTAGCCGCCACTCGACGACCCCTGGCCGCCGCCCGACACACCGTCTCTGGACGCGCCGTCCTTGCCCTTTCAGCCGTGTTGTCCTCTACTGCGGCCACCGCCGCGTCCACCACGCCCGGCCGGCTTCCCGCGAGACGAGCCCTCGCCCTGTTCGCGCTGCGTGTAGCGCGACAGCCACTGCTCCTCAGTGAGCATCAGGCTTCCACCGGCATACATCGAGCCGCCGTGGTCATATCTCTCCTCAGCCGCTTTGAGGCGGCCTGTCAGATCCTCAATGCTCAACGTATCGAGGTCAACGAGAGTCTCAATGGACAAGGCTATCTGCGAGTACCGTGGAGGCACCACGCGCAAAAACTTTCTTACCGCCTTCTCCTCAGTAACCTTGTCGCCGAGGATGTTCAGGTTGGTGACCATGGACCCAAGCCGCATCGCGAAGTCGTCCACGGTCTCACCATCACGGAATTTGATGGTGTCGAAGTACCGGGCCAGGGACTGCACCTTGGCTGCACGCACCCTGTCGCCGCCGATGCGCATAGTGGCGATCGCGTCCCACGCAGCCTTCGCCGTCGGATTGACGGCCAGCGTGCCCAACATCTTGGGTGGCACCGCTCCGAGAATGGCCTCCAGCGCCATTCGGTCCTCGTGGAAGTCGACGTCGCCGTGCTTGACGGCGTCCCAGTAACCTCACGCCTCCAGCTTCACCTTCATCAGGAGCGACCAGTCGTTGTAGTTCGTCTTTGTGAGAATCGGCCAGCTTGCCGATCCAGACTCCCGGATCACCTTTTGCACCACCGGCACCGAGAGCTCGTGCCGGCGCGCCGTGCGGCTCCGCCCGCGCCTCCTTGGGAGCGAGCGCGACGGGGACCGTGAGCACGGCGGCGTCTTTGACCCGGAGCCGCCCGCGCTGGTCCCGTCAGCCGGCACCTTGCTGCCGGCCATGTCTGCAGGATGTCAGAGAGGCTCTGATGCCACTTGTTGTTGCCACTGGGCAACTCTCTCGCTCACGATCAGAGTAGGAACGAAGAACAGTTCACGAGCACAGAGACACAGGGAGTTTTGCGCCGCCAACTGACTTGCGGCTTTTCTGTTTTTCTCTCTTCTTATTCCTTGCGTAACGATCGTGCCCACACAGCTTGCTCCCATCGCTACAAACGTGCCATCCCACGTCTGACGGATCGAGGCCACGCACGTCGCTACCGGCCTGTCGTGCTCACCGCACGACCAGGCCTTATACATCTACGCAAAGGAAAAAGTACGTCTAACTTGTGACACTATGCAACGCTGTCACATACATGGAATAACAGAAAAGAAACTAAACCTATTCCTGGACTTGCACGACTCAAGTAAATCCTAACAGCACGATCAAGTCGATTCAAGGGGCAAATGCTATCTGGGGCCGATCACAAACACAGACGTATGCATGCGTCTGGACTTGAACAGGTATGCTAATTGATTCTTTCATATGTACCAGCTAGCTACTACGTACGTGATATGTCTATATGATCGTACCAACTCTGCCTTTGTTTTATAAAATAATATCACACAAGACCTCATGTATTACGAGTACGTGTATTATAGGTTCAGTTCCATAAATAGTATTCTCATGATAGACTACAACGAAAATATGTGAAAAAATTGTTATGGATCAAGAAAAGAGATATTGATTATGGGAGGGCGACCCACATTTTTGCTGCAAAGCCACACTACATGCATTAAAAGTCTTCACAAATTTATACGATGGAGAATTTCCATATAGTTTTCCTTCAAAATACAGTTTTAATACTTGTTTTGGATAAGACTCTTATTTGATGGATAAAGAGTGCATCTCCATGTTATACATAAGAAACTCTATGTGAAAGACGTAGCAAGCAAAATTTCAGAATAAATAAAATATACACATTAATAGTTCATTTTTTAATATGAAAACACACTAATGTGGAATAAATAACTATAAAAATAGAAATTTGATTTCCATTCTATGGAATTTATTATACTGTGATGAAGGACCAGTGTGAAAGTAACATGACGAACATGTATCGATTTCCTAGATTTATTAACATGCATGGGCTTGATAATATAAAAACATATGTACGTCCGCACAGACAAAATACCACCAAGATGATATGCATGAGCTAATGTTGTAAATTATGGAAGAATGAAATAATATATGCATGTACAAAATGATGTAGGAGTACAAGGCAAGTATGATACCCTGTATGGACCAAGGAACGACGAGTTGTGGCTACAAGCCAAAACGAGATTGAGTAAGAGATAATATTTAGCAATTTCCAATAGAAATTACAATGGCTTAGAAGAGCAAGAGACATAAGAAATTTGATTAAGGTGTGCATGCAAGCATATAAAACTCATGGTATTGCGGGAGTAAAAATAAAAATAGGACCAAGGATGAGAAGAGAAGATGGCAGATGTTTACGTATGAACCATCGATGTAAAGTGCATGGAAGCATATAAAACTCATGGTATTGCGGGAAAAGCACACCACATGCATGTGGAGTGGTAAATAGGAGTCACACACCAGTCTATGGTTTTGCATGGCGGGCACATATATGAGTACCATTTATCTTTTATTTTGATTAAGAGAGGTCCTTGGCAACAATCCAATGCACTAAAATGTAAAGACCTTTGTACGGAAGTAACAATCGTATTTCTCAGGACATCAATTTTCGATTACATGCATTTTTATGTCTATTTTGTTTCTATTTTTTATTAGTACTACTATATCAGTGAATTAACCCAAATAATAATTGATAACATGTTCAACTATGAAAATAATATAAAATATAAGATTATACATATCATGAACTATCCAAAGTTCTTAGTGGAGAGTTTCTCAAAATATTATGTGCGGAAATATATACTCCCTCCGTTCCAAAATATAAGGTGTATTAGTTTTTTCAAAAGTCAAACATGTGCATGTTTCACCAAGTTTTTAGAAAAATATATCAATATATACAGTACTAAATTTGTGTCATTAGATCCACCATGAAAATATTTTCAAATTTTATTTATTTTGTATTGTAGATGTCGATATTTTATTCTATAATCTTGGTCAAACATACACAAGTTTGACTTGCACGGAGATCAATACACCTTATATTCTGGAACGGAGGGAGCATGAAATATGAAGGGGATGCAATATGGAATTTAGTTTGATGCTCAGTGGTGTTGCATGGAAGAAGTTGACCTTAGAGTCATTAATTAGTCACATGATTTTTATAACATTGATGACATCACCAATAATAATACACTCAGTAGAGATGTTTGGCAGTGCGCATTCATGGCCTTTCCTTCATGACCCAAGGCTACGCACAATCTTCGCACAAAAAATAGTAAGAAATGATAAGAATATTGAGGTTGAGGGATAGAAATGGAGTGGAAAATAAAAAAAGACTATAAACTAATATCATGACAGATCATCTGAAAAGAAAAGTTCACCAGAAGAATAAATAATGGACAGAGAAAATGCAAAACTATAACTCATAGGTCTAGCCGCGCAATTGCGCGGGCCACCCAACTAGTTCGTTAGAAATTTGAAATTACAAGTAATGGCATATCACAATTGCATCTTGTTAGAACTTGTTTTCGTATTGACTTTGGTGTGTGACAATAAAATTCCACAGGCCCGTCTCCTGCCATGCAAAATCATACCATTTCTTGGTAATATACAACATTCTCTTATACAAACATCGCGCCCCTTATTTTTAATTTTTTCATACTTATTTTGATAATTTCCTGCCAAATATTAAATGGACCAAGTTGAATTGTGCTTAAAGTTTATTTTGTCTTCCTTTACACATCATCGTATCACTTGTCCAAACAATAAAATTAATTTATCACTTGCTCACTCTCATCATAATTTATTCATTTTCATTGGTTAGCTATAGTTTTGCATTGACCTATATCTTTTGGTAAAATTATATGATTGATTGCTAAGTATCGAGTCACTTCATACTGGAAGATACACTTTGGGGTTGCTCCAATGTCATCTGTAACACTGTGATCATAACTGCAACTTACTGGTTTATCGAAAAGTATGACAAGGGGCTAGAGCTAAAGAGTGGGATTTGTTCCTCTGATGATCAAGAGATATTCTTAGGGTCCTCTCGGTGTGACGGCATCCATCATCATCTGGCCAGACACAGATGACTAACTCACAGGGATGCCGTAACATGACAATGGGAAAGAAGAACAAAACCGGCAACGAGGAGACCGGTATAGTGCGCATGTGTATGACTCATGGGGATACCAACATATCGCACCTCTAGTTTTGTAACATATCACGAAGCAAAGGGAATATCATATGATAACTAAAGTCACTTGAATATCATTCGTGCGGATATAGGGGTCAACATGGTTGTCCACGGTTCCAATGTTGATCATTGAATGAAATAATGTTTCGTTCATGTCTATATTGCACCGAACATACAGGGTCACACGTTTAACGGAATTACAATCTGTTGAGTTGTTGTGGAGTGAGAAATATGAGAAAAATATTCCCGGAATAGTTTCGGGAATAAAAGAAAAAGTTTCGAGGGAAACCGAAAGCGTTTCGGGATTGCCGGAAGTGTTTTGGGGAAAACCGGGTAATACCGTCAAATGATATTTAGGCGGAAATTGTTTCTGGGGACCTAATATAAATAATAGAGGGATATAATACTGGCTAAGATACACCTGGTATTTATTTAGGGACTACGGGCTAAAGAAAATGCTAAAAGGCCTATGGGGAAAATGTTAATGGGCTTTAGAGGCCAAATAGGGGGTGGCGCCCCTTGCTAAGGGGGGCGCACTGGAGTTGGGGGAGGAGAGCCCCTCCTCCAAGTCGGCCATCCCTACCCCAACAACTATATATATGTGAGGGGGGGGGGGCGCCCCCTAGAATACACAAGTCCCAAGTTTCAGGGCGCCCCCTCTCTAGTTCTAGTTTGGTTTACACTTGATCTCAAGGTTGATATAATCATGATTTTGTTGTACGATTCTACGACTTCACGATCAAAACTAACCCCTTGGATTCTACGATTTTAGTTCATAGAATCTACGTTTCTAAAATCCTGCTAGTAAAGATTCTACGATTTGCAATCATATCACCAGAGCTCCGATCCGATTCAAAATCATGATTCTAACAACCTTGTTTGATCTAGACTAAATCAAGCTCTAGTTTTCTCTAGTCCACATAGTAGAGAAGCCCAATGAGGTTCTCTTCTCCGGCAACATCAACCTCTGGACAGCGAAGCGCCGCCAGATAGTGTAGCCCGAACACGTGCAATCTGTAGAGAGGTCGTGCTTTTGGTCTCCGGTTTGAGGGATCATTCGTAAACGGTTCGAAGGACTTCATCAACGATCTACACCAATGCTTCTTCCACTGCAACTCGTAGTTGGTAACCATCCGATCTAATCCTCTAATGCATCTTCATAGTGATTTGGGGATCTCGATCGTATGGCGATTTTTTTTGTTTTCTAGTACGTTACCCAAGAGAGCAAGCACATTGGAGTATGGGTTGTATTGTGAGCATTGCACATCCGCGACCTTCACCTGGACAGATTTTTTTTCGATAAAGGACTTTTCATTGAATAGATATATCGAGGTGATACAATCGCATCCATAGAAAGCCCGGCCTCTGCATAACTAGATGCACACAGCCAATAGGTCCAACATATCCGAAAAATAAAATTAAGTCGACACAATGCCGAGGTAATAAAATATGTCCAGCCTAAGGAGAGGATGCTTCTATCCGTAGATCACACCGCCGTCCATGGGGGTAGAAAACCTCCCTGGCCGTACGCTCCAGCCGTGTAGACGCCATCATAAAAAGGTCCCTGTCTTCCGGCCTCTGCAGTATAGACCAAGTATGGAGCCATCGTGTACAAACATGGATAACCTGCATTGGAGATGAAACACATTTGTTATTAAAAATCACATCATTCCTGGTAAGCCACAATGCCCAACATAAGGCCGCCGCTCCCACAAGAATATGTGCAGAAAATTGTTTATCAATACCCCGCAACCAGTTGCCGAACATGTTCCGTGCACTACATGGTGGGTATAAATTTGAAGCTACTTGAACTATGGCCCAAACTGCCCGAGCGTTCTTGCACTCAAAAAATAAGTGTTTAATCGACTCGTCGTGATGGCAAAAGACACATGACTTGGACCCATGCCAGTTTCGTCGTGCCAGATTGTCCCTAGTTAGGATGACTCCTCTGTTTAAAAACCACAGGAAAATCTTCACTCTCAAGGGAATCTTGAGCTTCCACAATTTTCTGTTATCAACTGGAACGTCACAATGGACCATTGCATCATACATGGATTTGACTGAAAATTTCCCATTCTTATGCAAGTTCCATCGATAGATGTCCTGCTCGTCTGACAGTTGGATGTCCTCAATGCGAGATAGCAATTCATTCCATGCTACCAGGCGAGGGCCTATAAGATCCCTACGGAAAGAAATATCGGGGTTTGCTTGTCCTAAAACTTGTTTAATCGTGACAAATTTATGTCTCACAATCCTATACAAGCTCGGGTATTGCACCATAAGTGGGTTGTTCCCTAGCCAGGTGTCTTCCCAGAAACGAACCTGAGAACCATCCCTAACCGAGAAGGTGCCAAATTGGAAAAAGAATTCCTTGGCCTTCATCACGCCACTCCAGAAATGTGAATCCCCAGGTTTCCAATGAATTTGAGAAATGGCATTGGATCCCACATACTTGTTGCGAATGATTTCCTGCCATACTCCATTCTCTGTGAGTAGTTTATAAATCCATTTGCTGAGAAGAGCAATGTTTTTAATCTCAAGATCTTGAATTCCCAGCCCCCCTTGACTTTTAGGTCTGCATAATACGCTCCACCTAGCCAGCCGATATTTCTTAGACTCGTTATCACACTGCCAAAAAAATCTGGATCTAAAATAATCTAGACGTTGCAGAACCCCTTTCGGTAAGTGGAAGAATGACAACATATATAAAACCATGTTGCTTAGGACAGAGTTGATCAAAGTCAATCGTCCCCCGTAAGACAAGAGTTTCGCCTTCCAACTGGCTAATCGTTTCTCAAGTCTCTCTTCCACGTGCTTCCACTTAGCGATGGTTAAACGCCGATAGTGTATGGGAATCCCCAGGTATCGAATCGGGAACTGCCCAAGCTGGCATCCAAAAATCTCCGCATACTCGGCAGCTGATTCTGCAGCTTCGCCGAAGCAAAAGAGTTCGCTCTTATGAAAGTTGATTTTGAGACCAGAAAGTTCCTCAAAAGCACATAAGAGCAGTTTTAGATTTCTTGCCTTATCTAGATCGTGATCCGTGAAAAGTATAGTGTCATCCGCATATTGTAGTATAGATAGCCCATCATCTACCAAATGTGGAATGACACCACTGATTTGGCCGTCCAGCTTAGCCCGCTCAACAAGGGTAGCTAGCATGTCGGCCACTATGTTAAACAAAATAGGAGAAGCGGGGTCCCCTTGACGGAGCCCCTTCCTTGTCTGAAAATAGTTGCCAACGTCATCATTAACTTTTATGGCAACACTACCTCCAGAAACAAAGCTCTCAACCCAACGACACCATTTTGGTGAAAAACCCTTCATGCGCAAAGTTTGCAGCAGAAATGGCCACTTAACTTTATCGTAGGCTTTTTCAAAATCTATTTTAAGAATGACACCGTTCAACTTTTTCCGGTGAAGTTCGTGTACAATTTCGTGCAGGACAACCACTCCATCTAAAATGTTGCGGCCCTGCATAAATGCTGTTTGAGTGGGTTTTACGACATGATCAGCCACCCCGTTCAACCGATTCGTTGCTACCTTCGTGAAGATTTTAAAACTTACATTCAGAAGGCAAATCGGTCGATATTGTTGAATACGATTAGCCTCCTTAATCTTGGGCAAAAGGATTATTTCTCCCAAGTTTAGGCGAGAAATATCGAGGTCTTCAGCATGCGGTTGGTTAAACAGCCGAACCAAGTCTGCCTTGATCACATCCCAAAAACATTGGTAGAACTCTGCGGGAAAGCCATCCGGACCCGGAGCCTTATTGTGTTCCATTTGAAACACCGCGGTTCGAATTTCCTCCTCGAAAAACGGTGAGGTTAGGAATTCATTTTCTCCTTCCGTAACTTGAGGAATGTCATGAGTGATGGATTCATCCAGCTGAAAATTCGTTTCAGCTGAAGGTCCAAAAAGCTCTTTGTAATAATTGGTAATAAAATTTCTAAGTGGTGCGTCCCCCTCAATTCGGCCTTCCTCCTGGTCAAGGGCGAAAATGCGTTTCTTTCTATGTCTGCCATCGGCTAGCAGGTGAAAGAATTTCGTATTATCATCACCTTGCACAAGCGTATCCGCCTTGCAACGTTGATACCATTTAATTTCTTCCTCGCGTAGAAGGCGGGCAATCTGCTCATTTAGGTTGCTCTTTTGCTCAATCTCAACAGCAGACAGAGGCCTCACTTCCGCAATTTTATCAAGGGAATCGATTAAGGTAGAAAGTCGCTGCTTTTCTTTTTTATAAATACCAGCGGTATGCCTGGCCCATCCACGAAGGAATCTGCGCAAGGCTCGAATTCGATTGTTCCATCGTAAAATGGGTGTGTTACCGCGAGGTGGACGCTCCCACACTTTCTTAACCAGGTCATGAAATCCCTCTCTAGTGAGCCAACCCAGTTCAAATTTGAACCGGTGATGGTTAGAGCTTGGGCTTGTTTGTCCAAAATCGGTTAGCAAAGGGGCGTGATCCGATAAGGCCTCAATTCTTTCTAGTGCCCGAACCGAGGCTAGGGGATATTTATATTCCCAGTCGATGGTAACTAGCACCCGGTCAAGTTTTTCAAAGGTTGGTACTGATCGGTTATTGGACCAGGTATACTGACGACCAGACATCGTGATCTCCCTCAGATCCAGGCTGTAAATCACAGCACTGAAGAGGAAAGGCCACCTAGTTTCAAACCGGTCATTGTTTTTTTCTTGCTGATATCGAAGAATATTAAAATCCCCCCCGATTAGCATGGAATGGGGATTGTCTCGACACGTATTAACAAGTTCTTTTAGAAATGCAGATTTAAACTCCTCTTGAGCAGCGCCATATACAGCCACCAAGCTCCAAAGGAAGTTGTCGGACTTGTTTCTAAGGTGGAATTTGATGTGATACTCCCCTTTTGACGTGGATAGTAATTGCAAGTACGTGGATTTAATACCTAGCAATATTCCACCGGACCTCCCTGTGGGCGGCAAGATGTGCCATTCGTAATCAAAATCACATGAAAGGTGGTTCAGATCACGTGTTGGAAAGTCACGCTTGCCCGACTCAGTGATAGCCACAAAGTCCAACATGTGGTCCTTTACACAATCGGCGATATGTTTGTGTTTAGCCAAGTCACCAAGATCTCTCCTATTCCAAAACATGCCTCTCATGCTGAACCAGTTTTTTGTTTAGAAGCTTTTGCCTTCTTAGAAGGGCGCCCTCTTTTCTTTGCTGAGCTAGACTTATTCTTGCGCACCGACGCGACCAGCTCACAAAGCGTAGTGTCGCGTAGAGTGTCGTCAATGTCTACTTCGGACGGCCGCTGCGGCAGTGGAGAAGAAGATCGCAGGGGCTGCACCTCAGCCTCCTCGAACTCGGACGCCGGCGCTCCCCTTGGAGACGAAGGAGCAGAAGACAGCGCGCGCAGCTCCGCCCTGGCGGACTCCTGGCCAGCTCGAACGGACGGGGAGAAGATCACTCCCCGCCGCGAAGGAGAGGCAGGTGGCGAGGGTGGCGGCGATAGAGCTTTCGCGTTCCCCGCCGCATGAACCATCCCCAGAGATGTGAGGCACACCCGTCCTACCTCGTCATGTTGAGACGGGTCCGACCAGTGCGTTGGTGACGGCGGCGTCAAAGACAGGAGAACGGGTGTCGTCGGAGAGGCAGCCACGGGCGGAGTAGCCGGTGTCGTCGGAGAAGCAGCCATGGGCGAAGTATCCGGCGTCGACGAAGAAGACCCCCTTAAAGGTGGGGAAGTAGCCGAGGCAGATATTCCTCTATGGGGGTCCGACGGTGTGACGACGGTGGCCACCTGCATGGGCACCACTCCGCCCGAGGTAGGAGGGGCCGAAGAGTTGTTAGGTGATGAAGCTGGTTTGGACCTCTTGCTTGGATCGTTGGTCCTCCCTTCGTCCTCCCTGTCATGCCCCTTGTCACCTCCTGGATCATTGCCATGCTCCCAAACTCGAGGTACAAAGTCACTATCAATACGGAAGTCTGAACTTTCCAAGCTGTACCGGAACTCATAGCCTTTCCTTTGAACCACCACATCAGAAGAGAGAGAGTCAATCGTACTCCTTTTGAAAGCATCCAGGTTTAGCACCGCTACCTGAATACGAACAATTCCTCTCCGGCGCAAACAGAGGAGATCAACATCAAGAGTAGTGCCAATCACCGAGCCTACCGCCCAAAGACCCAAGAAGTGTCGTAGAGCATGAGGCACTCCGTGCACATGTACCCAAATAGGTATTAGCTCGAAGCGGTGAGGAATCTCCTCTGACTTGCAAGGCTTAAACTTGATAGTAACATTGTGAGACTTGATGAAAACGGGAAACCCAGTCACCCTCTGCAAAACTTCCTCACTCGGGAAGGACATGAGAAACGCGTCCTGGCCATGCGGAATAGCCTCCCACGTCCACTGCTGATGATACTGAGCAATCTTAGCGACCTCTGCCTCCACGATACTGGGAGTGATAGAGCCACCAGAAATAGACACCAGCGCCGTCAGCGAGTCTTGTGGTGCAAGATCTTCCCTGCAGACATTGTCAGGCATCTGAAAGAAAGCCATATTTTCAGTTCCATATCCACACAACATTGCCATTGGCTTCCGCATCTTGAGAGCAGGACAACGCCGCATGGTCATCGGGTGGTTAGTTTTGTTGCAAATGAAACAGAACTGTTGAGTCTCGCAGTCATTGTTCGTGTGTCCTGCAGATTGGAACTTAGAGCACCACACCTTCTTTGGGTTAGCTACGACCTCAGCAACCCCTGCCGCTTGAATCATAGGTAGCGGCTGCTGCTGTGTGGAGGCCGGCTGCATAGAAGTTTGCTGCCCATAACCCGCTGCCATCATAGACGAAGAAGCCATAGCGGGTACTTGTGCCAATTGTGTCATCGTATGAGCCGCAGGAGGAGTAGCAGTAGGCAAGGCTGCACCGTGATTGGCTTTCTGACGGCCGCCCTTGGTGCCCTTTTGTTTCCGGGGGCGAGCAGCGGCATGAGCCCCTGTGTTGTATGAGACATGGGGCGGGCGGGCATGGAACCCGGCGGGCACGTGCACCCCAGCGGGAGGACCAGATAACTACACGAGATTGATGGGAGCTGCTTGATATGCAGCCGGCTGCTGCTGCTGTTGCGAGAAACCACCCGTCGGTGGAAGTAAAAAAGGTTGCTGCTGCATGAACTGGCCCGAGGTAGCATAGAACGGCTATTGAAGATGCGCCGGATACGCCGATGGTTGCTGCATCGGTAGTTGCTGCTCCGGTGGCTGCTGCGCCTGCCCAATGGTTCCCGGCGTCGCGATCGGCTGTGCGACCTGCACCGGTTGGTAGACTCCCGGAGCGAAGCCAGGAGCACCACCCGGCGGAGTAGCAGCAGGTTGAGAGGAGCTTGGAGGCGGGTGAGCTTGGTGGCCGGTGGAGTTGCCCGGCGGCGCAGATGGAGCGCCTCTCGTCATGATCGGAGCGCCAACGACAGCCGCGTAGGAGCGTATGAACCTAGGGTTTGTTCGCTGAGCACTGCTATTCCACATATGACCAAGCCAACGGCCGAGATTAACCATCCGCAACGAACGCCCAGGATGCACCTGATCCTGGCAGGGCGCAGCCGCAGGTGTCGGAGCAGGGTCCACCGTAACAGCCATCCCGGACTGGCAGGAGGACGTCGCCGGCCCATGGAACTCCGATGAGGTCCTCCCATCGCCGAGACAACCTTGTGGAAGGAGGTCACCGAGAGTTCTAGCCGGCGACAAGCGAGGCGGCGGGATCGGCCCGATCCAGGGCTTGGTCGTAGGCCTCGCCCGGCCGGGAGCCCCGCATCCGCCGCGGTTGGCCACTGAACTCATCTCCAATGGCTCATTCCAGACCAACTCGTCCGGAGAGGAAGTCACGCCGACTGTACTTGGCGCCGATGGTCGAGATGAAGAGACCGGCCCCATGCAAGACTTGATCAGGGGCCTAGACCGGCCGGGGACCCCGCAGACGCCGCGGGTGGCCGCGGAATCCAACGCCGATGACGCAACCGAATTCATCGCATCGGTGGAAGAGCCCGCCGTGACCTCCAGTCCATCGTCCGCGAGGTTGTCTGACCTGCAACCAAAAACAACCTCACCTGCCCGTCTAGCCGCCGGTCTCTCCCATACCCTAGACGCCGGTGTAGGGTAACCGATGTCCGCCCAGAACTCATCCTCCAACTCCTCGTCTGTCTTCCTCCGGCGAACTGCAGAAGAAACAAGAGAGGAGTTGTCGAGAGAGGAACCATCACCCGTCTGTGCCACCTCCTCCACGACGGATGGATCGAGGCAGGCGAAACGAGAACCGTTGCCCGTCGGCTGCGACGGCGACCAGCACGGCGCCAACGTCAGCCGCCGCCTGGAGGCGATCCGCATAGTTCGGTCCTTCGGTTATAGTAGTATGTTGATCACCTGGACAGATTATCTCATGTTTTTGACCCACTTCATTCTTGCGCTGATGGTGTAGGTTAGGAAGGTGTGCCTGCTCCCTGGGTCACCAAGCATAAGAAATTCACGCCCTTCGACAAGACCACCAGGTGCACGGTGGTGGGAGAAGCGATGCCGGTGATAGCCTATTATGAGATGGCCAACAGACTACATAGTGGTGTGGCTGTCGGTGTGTCTTTAGGGGTTTCCAAGAGTGACTCATTGGGGAAAAGGCTAAGTAGCACCTCAATGACATGAATTTGCATGGTGGGTGCGCACCTGTGATATGGCCCCAAGTTCTCGCCAAAAGTGAACCAGAGGCCTCACGTGCGGTGGAACACGCGCGGAGCGGCCACCTAGCCACCCTTCCACATCCGCGATGATTCCATAACGCATTTATCTTCGGCGGCGGCTGTGGGTGCTGGCCGAGGTGTTGGAGGAGGATGCAGTGGCAGGGGAATTGCGATTCTGGTTGCCTGCCGCTGGGGGCCGGGATCGTAGTTGCGGTCCTCGTCGACCTCTTCCTATAACTTGTTGACGTTTTCCTGTAAAAATGCAACAGCAATAGCAGTTCCCATGTCCAGGGGACGATAAAGAAGAAAAATATCTTGAACATCAACTGGCAATCCATCAAAAAATCATGTAGTGAAATAAGTTGGATCCACATCTTTATCATAAGCAAGGAGTTGATTCATGATCTTGTCAAACTGATCAACATATTCAGCGATAGAACTCAGTTATATAAGATGATAAAATTGGCAGATCAATCCTTGGTGCTGACCGTGGCCAACTTGTTGACAAAAGTGCAAAAAACTCTGTCCACGAGATATGATGAAGGCGAGAGTGGGCAGACTTGAGCCAGAGCGATGCATTACCATTGAAGTGCATGAATGCACTTCCATTCATAGGTTGCACTTCATACATCTTTAAATGATCGGTGCAACGTGTGTGCCAGAGTTTGGATTAGTTCCATTGATCGACGTGAACTGCGTGTGCGCATTAACTGAAACACCACCACCAAAATCCAGAGGACACCTCGGTGAATCACGAGCCCCAAATGAAAATTCTTGTTCACCAAACGGAGACGAGTGTGATGACTAGGGAAATTTCCCACCGTTGGTCGGTGGCAAGAGAGGAGTCGCTAGGACCCCTGCACTCGACCACCGTGGAAGCTGATCCTCATGGTAGCATAACAGGCAACAGCCCGGTGGTCGACGTCTAAACGGTCGCCACCCTTCCTTGCTCGTGGATCTGGCCAAGGTTGAAAGCAACGGACGGAGAGGGACAGCCGACAGGTAGCGGCAACTTCAGGATATGGGTGAAGGATTTCTCCACGCTCGACTTCCAGGTGTCGATGGAGCCCTTGAGCGCCTGCAGATCGCCACCTTGATGTTGCTATCTCCCCTTGATTTCATCCAGGCTCCTCGTTGTCTCGAGGATCTCAGCTTCTTGCGCTTCCGTGGCCATCACGTGGTTATGTTGCTGTGTAGTGATCTTGGATTAGGTAGTCCGGTAGATCCAGCGTGAGAAGTAGGCACTGATCTGATTACTACTTGTCAACAACTCGGTACATTGTTCCTCTCAACTTCCTCAATTCACAGTAACTTTTTTTCGACAAAGGATCGATTTTATTTGCTCAAAATGGAGCATCAATAGAATAAAAACACAAATATCACACAACCGGCCTCTACATAGGTAGTATGCACACAGTCAACACCAACGCACGCACACAAAAAACACACCAACAAATAGTAAAGTCATATAAGACCAAAGCTATGCGTAAACGAGAAAAAAAGAGATCAGATTCACGATCAGCAAACTACAACACTGACCATATCCGGACCAACCATCTCATGGCACCTCACGAATGACGGGGTTTTTCAACAACAACGCCTTCATGAAGGATGCGACGCTCAAGCGCCGCTATCACCAGATCCAACCATCCAAGGCCAGGAACTTGGTTTTCACCCTGAAAAACATGTCCGAGCATATCCGACCAATGCCTTCAACAAGATAATGACGTAAAAACATCGCCATTGCCAGGTATAGCTAACTTGCTTCAGACCTAGGCTTTCACCCAGAACTAGAGACTTGGTGCTCAGGTAGCACCACCATCGACGCCCCTCATGTGTTGCCGCCACCACTTTCCCGCTATCCCGGCAGCTACATGCGATGTGCGATCACTGTCGCTGCACAACCATCCCTTTGCGTCAATCCGTCGTCCATGGTTTGCATTTCACCACCGAAGTCAAACACCGGATCTGGAAGGAGGAACCCTCACGAAGACCTTTCGTCGGCCACCGCAATCTGCTGGGAGGCAGCTGCCACAGGCCGGAGTGGTCATCAATGGAACCAACTCGATGGCGGAGCACACCACCGCCGACTACCACCTTGTCGAAGAGAGCCCTGCTCATGCCCGTCGGCTGACATGACCGGAATTGGAGCACGGAAGACAGATCAACATCGCCAATGCACGCCCACGCGGAACGCAGCCGCCGCCAGATCAGAAGCGCAGGACCATCAGATTAGCACCGCGCCTCACGACCGGAGTACTTTGATCGCTCCGAGCACACCCGCCGTCATGCCTCACGACACGAAGCCATCTACACTTGGCATCCAATGGAGCAACCTCCTAGAGAATTGGAGAAGCACACAACTTGAGCTGCCACAAGCCAAACAAATATTGGTCATTGGTATTGAGCAGCCATCGCATCTCCTCCGGGCCGATCTCCAGATCTTGAGGACAAAACACCAACGAAGCCACGCCCCCCTGAACCGCTGATGCTCTGGACCTCCTGTTCTGCCGCCGCCCATGCGCAGACCAACGGGAGCGACACCACCACACGCCTAAAGCATGCCAACCATGCCCTCTGCATTTGACGGCAGGGCGCCGCCGCCGCCGCAGAGCCGGTGACGACCGCGGCGGGGAGAGATCAGGGACGATGGGTGGTTGCCTCGGCCTCGTATCACCTCCGGAGTCGCCCGAGCGAGCGACCCAGGAGGCAGTTATGAAGGATTGCTTCCAATTGTGAGAGGTATAGAAGTGTTCCAAGTCCTTCAAATTCACAGTAACTGAAACGAGCCACAAGAGTTTCTAGATTCGTGGGGAGGAAGAACGCAAAGGGGAGAGGGTGTCTGCCGCAATAAAATTCCTAATCAGCCTACGCCTCTCAGTGAAACTCAATGGTTTTTTTTTTGAGCGGTGAAACTCAATGGCTAGATATAGTGACACGGCTGGACTGGACTTATGCCCAGTCTGGGCCGTCCATTCTGCTGCTGGGCTTTCTGCTTCTAGTGTTGTGTCTGAGTGTTGGTCCTACCTCGTCAGGAGCCCTCTCCTTGTCGCCTTGGTGCTCCACCGTTCCTTCTTGAGGCACAAGGGTGCTGACACTCTTCCAGACGCAGCATGAATATTTATGCAATCGTTCAGGGATCTTGCTTAATCACCAATTTCTTGATAGATCCAGATATGAAAATAGGAGCACACTTATCACATTATCCACCAATCCAGTCACCATCCTCTGCCGTCAGGTCGACCGTGATTGCAAACCAAGTTAACTAAAGTGCTCAAAATGCGTGTACTAATATTATCTTGACAATGCAGTAAGCATCTCGCATGTTTTCTTTTGGAGAGAAAAACCTTTCATGTTGGTGAAAATGTTTAGATGGAAGAATAGTGATGTGAAAAAATAAATTGTGGCCGAATATGTAGCTAGGTGAGAGAAAAGTCACTAATTACTATTTAGATAAGTGAAGGTAGGTGTTATGTATGTACAGGTGCTTCACTGAAAGTTTTTTTTACCATTCTAATTCAGTTTTCACGAGACAATAGTAATGATCTTTGGGACTGCTTTCTAGGAAATAGACTCCGGAAAATAATTCTAGTGTCTCCTTGTATAATTTTTGGTTCTTATTTTTGTGACGGTAATACTGAGTAATGATTCGAAGGGAAAGTAGTGGCTGCAGAGCGGGGGTGCAGTTGGTAAACAGATATTACATGTTGGTAGAGAATTATTTTTACTTCTTGTGGTACAAAAAATTAAATTCAGTAATTGCACAACCAGCAAAGATTCTTCATCTTGTTTCTTAGAACTGCAAATACATTCTGTGCTTGTCATGTTCTGTTGCAAAAGCTACCTCCCAGACAATACAACATTTCAAACGTGACACTGGATAATGATCGAAATCCTTAGTTGGAGGCAAGGGAACACGTGTAATAGCCGTGATGTAGTGGAAGTATAACTCGTTTTGTTTAGCAAATATTTGAACAGCTAAAACACAAATTCCATATTTCTTTGCCAACGTAATTACCCTGGCCCACAGTGTGTTGGCCCAGTTCACAGGAAATTGCCGAAGTCGTTCTGTAGAGTAGGGGCCTAGTTTACATTTGGTAGCTCACTTGTGGTAAAAATGGGGCATGGATGGATGGTAGAGGTGATCCAGGCCGTGCGCGTCCGAATCGGATGGGTGGGAGTGCCTAATCGCTGTGGAGAGGCATAGCTCCCTACGTCTTACTGTGTTGTTGCAAACCACGGAGGCAACTAACCCAAGGCCCATCACCAGTTCGCCTAGCGCGCCACCAGTGCACATGCTCCTTCTCCCATGGCATACACGCACGCACGTTTGACACACCCGCACACAGATTTCCAACGTGGTGCGCGTTCTGTATTTACTGAAGTCTCCTATTCCCAAAGGAGCTTCATGTTTATTAAGCTTCCTTCTTTCATACTTCTAACCAGCTACACTGAGCTCCTCTATCTAGCTCATCCATATGAGTGACGCATATCGAATTAAGCCATCCGTGCATCGAGCTTGCTGCTGATTGATGACCAATAAATAGATAGAAACCTACACAGGAATGTGAGCAATATATAGGTAGAAACATATGCAGGAACATTATCAGCATGGTGTAAGGTAGGTTTGGTAGGTAAGTGCACATCAAGGACGGACGGTGCGACTCCATCGTATGGGCGTTGGAGGCCGATGGGAAGTTTCCGACTCGATCAGCCTATAGTGCCTTATTTTCTTGTCATGAGAGCTTCCTTGCGGCTTTGCATATTTGGCATGCCGGTTCACCGCCAAAGTGCCGCTTCTTTGCCGGGCTCTTAGTTCGCAAACGTTGCTGGACAGCGGATCATCTTAAGCGTCGTGGCCTCCCACATCCGACCACTGGCCCGCTCAGTGATCAGCATCATGTGTTCATTAAGCATTTCTTGATCGGCTCCAAGGAGAGCTCGGAGTGGGCTGCCAGTGGCAAGGTCCGCATGCAAGTTTTCAGCGGGCGTATACTGCACAAGCTCTGAAGTATTCTATTGCAACCAAAGAACGGTTTTGTGCCCTACCGCTAGGGGGATAGTACAAATTCTTCACCCTATATTGCGTATTACTTTTCCGATGTCTCTTATTCTTAACCTAACCTCTCTCCTTTTTTCGGGACTATCTTTGCTAAAATCCGGTAGTGTCGTAGAAAAAGGTGCGTTGAACTGAATCTGAATCATGGAGAGAACAGTTTGGGCTTGATGGGGTAGTCCGGTAGATCCAGCGTGAGAGTAGGCTCTGATTACTGATTACCACTTGTTAACAACTCGATACAGTGTTCGTCTCAATTTCCTCAATTCACAGTAACTGAAATGGGCCACAAGAATTTCCAGATTAGTGGGGAGGAAGAACACAAAGGGGAGGAGAGGGTGTCCGCAGCAATAAAATTCCTAATCAGCCTATGGCTCTCAGTGAAACTCGATGCCTTGATATAGTGACGCGGCTGGGCTGGACATATGCCCACTCTGCTGCTGGGCCTTCTGCTTTTAGTGGTGTGTCTGAGTGTTGGTCCTACCTCGTCAGGAGCCCTCTCCTTGTTGCCTTGGTACTCCACCGTTCCCTCCTGAGGAACAAGGGTGCTGACACTCTTCCAGACGCAGCATGAATATTTATGCAATCGTGCAGGGATTGCAACCTACATTTGTTGCACAGGTCGGTCAGTATCGCACATTCATGGATGAAACAATTAGATCAGTCGCTCTTCAACTGCTCTTTATGGGCGTTCAAGGAGCTCTCCGTGTATTTGTTGTTACTTTCCCTATGCCTCCTAGTCATGTGTGTTTACGATGCCATCTCAATTTTGATTTCATCCCCTCTTACGCTCAAATACCGCGACTTACTATATGAAAGAGTGCGTAAAAGTATGTATGGATGCCACATGCTGGGATTTTCCTATGTGCTCATGTGAAGATGGGGTGGTATATATAGGAGAGAGGCAGTGGTGATGCTATGACCTAAGACCTGCGACCTCAATGCTTGTCAGCGACTTAAACATTCATACTCTAATGTATCAAATTTGAAATGTTAGAGTGGTAGTTGGGCAAGCTGTAAATAAAGAAAACACACCATGTCTTTACCAAAGATGTTGACCCTCCATTTGCGTTTTCAAGGGGTCCAAGTAAAGACTTTATCTAGTACAAAAAGTACAGATTTTACACCTCTATTTCACTTCTCATGGGTCATGATCTTTGGTGTCATGGACAAGAGAAATGACCACCGAATTATTTTCAGTGATGCTTGCATAATCTGTGGCTTGTAAATCTCTACTCCTAATGTCTCACTTGGTAGGCTAGCCTCCACGATTTTTTTTCGTCTCCCACTTTCATCTGGTTTTTTTCCGTCTCCCCTTCCACCACCCCACCGGTTTATTTTCACACCACCTCTCACACAACGAAAAAAATCTAAACGAATCAAAACTTTCCATGCTGGCGCAAGTTATTTAGTAATGTCTTTATGTGAAAGAATCAATCACGGTCAATCTCTAAAGATCAAATCTAAATTAATTAACCTTACCATAAATCGCTCAATCACATTAATTAATCCCATGATCCCGTGATGTGGTCCTGGCTGAGTTCTAAAGCCTCAACATCCATGAGTTGCAGGTCATCGTCTACCTCCTCAATGACGTGCTGAATCATTCCCGTGTGTCTAGATCGAGTGGCCGGGCTTCACACTCATCACTTAGGAAAGAGGAGCATTTAGTGAAAGCAGCTATGGGGTTGTGTGACGACGCTCGGCCGCAGCCGCAGGATTGTACGTGAACGTCCGTGTGCCTGTTCACCAGGCGCAGCGACCTCGACAGGCGGTGGTAGGCGGGTGCTCCACGCGCATGCTCCTCCGTCGCCCCACACATGCCGCATGCCCCGACTATGATCCACGCGACGCCTCGGCTCCCGAAGGGTGCTGCCTGTCGAGAACGCGCCGCCGGGGATGCGTGCGCACGCAGGAGCTGCCGTCGCTGAGGACGTGGACGCACGCAGGAGCGGCCGCCGATTCAGTTCCTTCGATCGATCTGTTGTGCGTCGAAGTTAGCGTTCCTCTCTGAGAAACTTCGCGGCAGCGGCAGCCCCATTCGTACGTATGCTTCAATTTGTTTTCAAGTTGTTTTCTTGGGCCTTCGTGGTTGGTTCTTGGGCGTTCGTGCTCTGTACAGCCCCTCTATAAGCCTTTTGATTGACTCTAGGTATGAACTATGAAGCTGCAGTAACGGAGATAAATGGGTGCCAACCACTTCAATTTGTTGAGAAGGTATAAGACGGCTACACACTGATTTTCTTTTTCCTGTTAACACCAAATTAGTTGATCTCGTTAATTACCTATGATTTTAAATTGTTGCAAAAATTACAACTTACTAATCTGAGAACTATTATTTTCAGGAATCGTCTTAGTCCCGATTCCATTTGGTAGAATACATGTTTTTCAAGACAAAGGCAATTGTGTGTTACTAATTCATCTTATCAGAAGTAATGTTCTTTTTTCCCTGAAATTGGTTTGCTTAATGTGAAAATTACTATAAACTGTACGTATCGCGGTAGACTTCAGATGCTAATCAATCCGTTATTGACATCTAATTTTAGATTACTAGAGTAATTTTAGGTAGTAGAGATATAGATTACGAGCAGTAAAATTTATATAGGATCGAGGTATGTGGTGCATGTTAGTTCATCAATATATAAAGGAATGTGTGTATGCATGGTTGAGGAAAAATATGTTGCACTTAGCTTGATGCTAGAAATTTTCTGACCCATTATCGTCCTAATGGCAGGCAAGTGTGCACTTACAGGTGGATACGTTGAACGAGCTGTTGAGAGAAGCCGATGCCTAGATGTGAGTATTTTCTTTCCTGTTTACTTGATTGTATAATTGAATGCATAAATGTGTCTCCTCAAAAAAAAATTTGTTTGGTATAAGTGTGTTAAATCAACCGATAAGTGTTTTTTCAGAGAAGATGCAAACATTGTTTGCAGATTGGTTATATACAAGCATGCACGTCATAGATCTGTTAATTATAATTTTGGAATGCTGAGATCTGTTCAGATGCTTTGCTTACTGTTATTGTCAAAAAAAAAATCCAGCAGATAAGGACTGAAGTTTGTTGGTTTTGCTCAACTTGCTGCTGCTTGATTAGTACTCAGTCAAGATGAAGTGACCTTGATAGCCGTATATGCACTGACTTTCCATTATGCAGAAACTAATGTATTAGAGTCTTTCTAATTGTTGCTACCATATTTCAAGGTAAGAACGCGATGATGCAGAGGAATCTCATTATCTAGCCATATGTAATCTCAGTTTCTTACTATGCAAACTGTCATAGGAGTAACCCCACACTAATGTGGCCCCATTTTTTCCGTCTATTGATCTATGACAATGGGCATGTGCTGGACAGAGTGCCCGTTGCTATTGAAACTAAGGAGTGGAACTGGCAATATTTCAATCAATAGAGGTTATCTTTCCTATGGCTTTTATTAGAGAAAGGTGTGACAGCTCCCGGGTGCCTAGGCACCCTCTATGAACAGTAAATTAATAAAAAATAAAAAATAAAAAAAATCTGAAACTTTGCAACATCAAAGATGGTCAAACTTTGTAGGTTCTTGCAAGTTTTCATGCCAAAATATCATGTAGAGAAAGGTGTACTAGCGAGTTTCAGATTTCAGTGCTAAAAGTGCTCAAAACTTCAAGCACTGAAATCTTTTTTGTGTGTAGAGCTCCTCGAATGGTTTTTTAGCATGAAAATTTGCAAGCACCTACAAAGTTTGATCATCTTTGATGTTGCAAAGTTTCAGATTTTTTTGATTTTTTTCCATTTGTTTTGATTTTACTGTTCATAGAGGGTGCCTAGGCACCCGGGAGCTGAAAAACCACTCTCCTTTTATTATTAAATACATGCAGATGTGTGTCACTTTCTTAGATAATATTTGGTTCCTAAAATTTTAGATGTTTCATATAACAATCAGTTATCCCATTGGCAATGTACATGTTTTTTTATCTGCTTTAAAAAAAATTATTGTTAAGCAAAATTAAGTTGTATGTAAGAATATCCTAGATTGTGTGTATATATATACAAGGATCACTTCAAGTTACCACTTTTTTTAGTGGAGTGCCATTACCTCCCACTCTTTCTTACATCTTTACTGTTAAGGAGTTGGTACATTCGCTTCCTTGCCTTCAGATCGTCACCGCATGAGAAGAAGCACAAATGGCTGTCTAGAGATGTATTAGTGTAGTTCAGGCGTGTACAATTACCACTGACACAATTGCTATGATACTTTGCTAATGGGATGCTTGGATATTGGTCATGAATTCCAAGTATATGTGGATTGCACCCAGCCAAAGACTGTCTTCAGTTCATGCACAACTCCCTACAGTAGTCTAAATGACCGTTTGGTTTCGGGTGACGGAGACGCGTCATGTTCAAACACCATCATTCACAATGCAAGCTGAAAGCTTCCGAACCGGATCGACATTGTTACTGGTAAGTTAATACTGCACATACTATACTCTTCCTTAAGCACTAACGTATTCGTCTACTTAATTCTGTTAAACTGTTCAATGTCAACCATGTTTTCAGTTAAAATTGGAAAATTATTTTTAGTTGCATCTCTTACAACTTTAGTTTCACAAAATTTGCATTCCAAAAACTATATATTAGAAATTTAATTTGTTTTTTTTTTGCAGAAACTTGACTACATTTTTGTTTGTTGTTTTAACTAATTGTTAGACAAAAATCTGTAAGTAATATTGAGTGTGCAGGAAACAGAGATATGACTCCTTTACTCAGTTATGGATTCTATCAATAATAATATATATGTGTTCACCTGCATTTTACAAGTTTAACCGTAAAGATTTGCATATTTGTTTTCTTTGATATTCCAAGATGACCTATGATAAAGAACATATTTTTGATGCGCCACGATTTTATGTACTGCCTCAATATAACTATGTACGCTAAAGCACATGGACATTAGATTTTAGCCCTCTTTTTTTCTTGTGATATGCAACCATACACATGTTTAATTTGTGTTTCAATGATTACGTAATGGAAGAGGTTTCAGTGTCAGATATACTGGATACCCATGCATGTTTAACATTATTACCTCCTAAAGAGTGGTAAAGATGGCCTCAAAGCATAGTTACATTTATGCATCCCAATTAAATGTGGATAAGGCTGTTATTTTTACGAAGAAGTTGATATTGCCTGCTATCTAATAGTGTCTTGTATAAACTATTGTTTGTGAGTGCCTGCGTCTGTACTGTGTTTCTCAAATAAACAAATAAAAGAAACTCAACATCGAAATAACAAATTAGTTGCTTTCTCCATCGGTAAGCAGAAAATGTAGGCATCCTTCTAAATAAGCTATCTTGATGTTGCATGCATCCTTGTAAATAAGATATTAGCTATCTTCAGGCTGGAAATGCAAGCATCCAAAATTAACAACAATATTTCTACAAACTGAAAACAATCTTGCAATCTTAAAATAAGAATGAAACATAAGCAACATCAAAGATTTTGCTATTTTTTTATGTTGAAATCGACAATTGTTTCTTCAGAAAAGAAGAGGCTAAAGGGGCGCATGATATATACCATTTCGTATGTCATGGCAGCAAAAACACGCTCTGGTGGTCGCCC
Source organism: Elymus sibiricus (assembly GCA_039707655.1). Taxonomy (NCBI): domain Eukaryota; kingdom Viridiplantae; phylum Streptophyta; class Magnoliopsida; order Poales; family Poaceae; genus Elymus; species Elymus sibiricus. Next base: position 34,870,088 of record CM077676.1, read on the forward strand.
TCGGCATGAAGGCGTGCATTCCTTGGCATTGGGAATTCGCCTGGAATGTCGTAGAGGGGAGAGGAGGGGGATGACGACGCTAAAGTTGAGAGGAAGGTGCGGGCTGAACGCCATGGCATGTTTTGATGGCAACGCCATCAACGAGGAGAGCCGGTTGGGGGAATGAGATGTGGGTCTGAGCGTTGTGCCATGCGGTGAGAGAACAAGATAGTGAACTATTTTTTAATAAGAAGAAAAGGAGTGGCTATTTTTTTTAGGGAAAGCGATTGTTTTCTATGAGAGAAATGTCATATACTTTAATATAGTGAAAAATATTAGACACCCTAACAAGTCATCTCTGAAGAATAATTACCAACAAGTGATTTACATATGAGCTTATGGTTTATTAAAATTGGAATCGACTCACTCTACTAAAAAGCACGATGCCACTCACTCCGACTAAAAGCGGTCACCTGCTCGCAAGTAGCATCTGACCAGTGAATATATATTGTATACGAGTTTTTTTTTAATATTCTTTATATGTTCAGTTTTGTAGATCAAAGATAAAAATTGATTGCTTCCGATGTTGCTTCGAAAATGTCGATTGACAAAAATTTATGATGGACCGGACTGAAAAATCATCGAGTTTTACACAATCAGAAGAGATGCATACAAATAATTGTTCTTTATATATTTGTTGTGCATCATAATAAAAAAGGTGTGTTTTTATATACATTTATTGTTGCAGAGTATGAGAGAGATGTAGATGAATAATGTCGACGTTCGAAAAGAATCCATCGACAAGGGTGTTAAGGCGATGTTGTTGGAAGGGGCCGGCCAAAAATTCACCGAGTATTATACAACAAAAAGCCCGTGGCAACGCACGGGCATTCTACTAGTGGACATTGCATCTTAGTTAAGTTTTCATTCTACACTAATATGGTAGAGAAACACTCAAATTAAGTAAGTCTATGTAATTAATAGTCCTCTATTGTTTTGCCATATTTCTGCATCAAAAGCTCAATTCGAGTACAACATGTAACACATGATCTTGTTTAATCACCAATTCCTTAAGATATCCAAGTATGAAAATGGGAGCACAATCATCACATTATCAACCAATCCAGTCACCGTCCTGTGCCGTCAGGTCGGCCAGGATTGCAAACCAACACAGTTAATTAAAGTGCTCAAAATGCGTGTACTAATATTATCTTGACAATGCAGTAAGGGCATCTCCAGCGCCTACCCTCAAACCTCCCGCATCCGTCCAGACTACGCTGTCCGGACCACGGAAGTCATCTAACGCAGTCCTGTATCGGTCCACAAGGCAGTCCGGACGCGTTTTCTCCCGCAAACCGGAGAAAACGTGGGGGGGCTTTGCGGGAGTCTGGATCGCTGCAACCCCCGCTTCTGACCGCCCTGGCCCATCCAAACCCCCACCTCCCTACCGCGCGTGCTTTCCGCACGACGCTAGCTGCCAGCATTCATGCCGCTGTAGAGCGCGGCGCTCCATATTGAAGACGGCTCAGGGCGGACGCGACCTCTCACTGCCTCTGCCATTGAGGTGGTGCGCCGGCCGAGGGCGCCGCCCGCTGCATGCCTGGCTGAACACTACTCCTCGCCGCATTCATAAGCCTTCATTAAACCCGCATGGAAGCCGAGGAACCTACTCCGGACACACGTCCATTCACGAGCAGGCGGCATTAAACACAATGCCGGGCAAGCTCCTCCCGTCCGTCCGCTATTTAAAGGAGGCCAGACGCCGGGCAAAAATCGCTCCACTTGCCGCACCCCATCTCCTCCTTCTCCACCCTTTCGATACAACCCGAAGAGCAGGAAGAGCATTTCTCCGGCATGAATGCCGGTTGGGTGGTCCGTCGAGCCTGCCGAATACGAGCGACGCAGCTCGCTGCTCCACCTCCAAACCGGACGGAGTAAGTTGCCTCTCCAAGCCGGCGCGTGGTTCAGCAACTCGCCGCTCCAAGCCAGCTCCCGCTCCAGACCGGCATTGGGGGGGGGGGGGGGGAGCACGGTGGCACGGGCATCGTCACTGCCTTGCATGACGCCGCATGGTACCGCGCCTCCCGTGCCTGCGACCGCGCCCTCCGACGTCAACGCGCGCATAACTGTGCCCTGCCGGCAGAGAAATAAGCCAGCTACGCAGACATCGACGAGGCGGCGCCCAGCACGTCCGTGGCTGCCGCCATCATCGAGGAAAAGTACACGGGAGGCCGCCGCCGCTTGGGTCCCATGAAGGCCACCACCGAGGCGACGCTGGTGTACATAGCCGGTGACTTGCCCTGTTCTTCATTGCAGACCATCGTCGACCCTCGCCTCGGCTCCACGGAAGCGAAGGTGCCCCCCTATCCCCTCCGGCTGAAGCACCAGCCGGCAGTTCCACTCCGACGAGCGGTGGAGAAGCGAGCCGCCCTTTGCGCTGAAGCATATACCTCCGGGGCTCACGACTGCCGGACATGGGGACGACAATGGAGATCCGCCGCGGGCGGCCGTAGACTAGTAAGGGTATCCATGTCATCGGAATGGATATCCGCCGGCTCCAGCCGTAGACTAGTTTCTATCTTAGTCCGGTATCGTTTTAATTTCAAATATGTCTGAAATGTAAACGTTTTCGTTCGGTTTGTATCTAACCCGCATGTTTATATGAAATCCGCCCATGTTTGCATGAATTTCATCCGGTTTGTTGAAAAAGTGTTTGCAATGTATGCGGGCAGCGTTGGGTGACGGCCTCCCGCATCCGTGTCCGCGGACCGATACGAGAGGAAATTTGCGGGTCGCCGTTGGAGATGTCCTAAGCATCTCGCATGTTTTCGGTTGGAGATAAAAACCTTTCATGTTTGTGAAAATGTTCAGATGGAAGAATGGTGATGTGAAAAAATAAATTGTGGCCGAATATGCAGGTGAGAGAAAAGTCTGTATTTACTACTCCCTCCGTCCCAAAATAAGTGACTCAACTTTGTACTAACTTTGGATGGAGGGGGTATTTCGATAAGTGAAGGTAGGTGTTATGTATGTACAGGAATTCACTGGAAGTTTTTTTTTTACCATTCTAATTCAGTTTTTATGGGACGATAGTAATGATATTTGGGGCTGCGTGTTAGAAGGGATAGAGAGGGATTGGTGGAATCGATGTTTATTGCTAGAGTCTCGTGGGCATATATATATAGGAGTACAATGACCAACTTCGAGTACAAGACAAGGTAGAATAATATCCTACGCTATCCTATCTTACCTAATAATCAATATACTCAACATCCCCCCGCAGTCACAACGGTGAGACTAGAGAAGAATCCAAAGGTAAGCCGACGGACATCCCCCCACAGTCGTAACGGTCGATGCATCGCGGAAGTCGTGGCTGGAGTGGAACCAACGAGGTTGCTCAAGCAAGGCGGTAGCCCTTTGTGCCGTTGTCGTGGTAGCTGAGAGCGTAGTGTGGTGCAGCCATGGTCGAGGTAGCCGTGCGAAGGACGCCGTGGTCGATGTCGAGTCGGGGTGGCCGGTGTCGAGGTAGTCGCTGTGGACCGGGAAGAAGAGCGGCGGCGGCGGCGGCGGCCTGAGGAGGCGGCGGCAGCGGCTAGGTTAGGAGCGCGGCGGCGATGCTCGAAGTAGGCGAGGAAGAACCCAACAGCGTAACGAAGACCGGCGCGGACGGTGGCGTTCGCGCGCCTAGGAAGGCGGCGCGACGAATACCACATAGAAGTCGACGCGCGTGGACGACGAAGTGGACCGCGTGCCGCGACGCTACGGCCCGAAGGGGCGTCGCAGCGGCAGCGCGCAGGTCAGGGCAATGGCGGGGAAGACCTCAGGGTGGCGGCAGAGACCGCGTGCCACGCTCGCTACGGCCCGATGGGGCGATGCAGTGGCGGCGCGAGGGTCGGTGCAGCCATGGGGACGACCTAGAGCGGACGGCCTCGGGGCGGCGGTGGACCGCGGGCCGCGGCACTACGGCCCAAAGGGGCGACGCAGCGGCAGCGCGCGGGTCAGCGCAGCCGCGGGGAGAACCACGAGGCAGCGACAGGGCCCGCGTGCCACGCTCGCTACGACCTGATGGGGCGACGTAGTGGCAGCGCGAGTGTCGGTGCAGCCACGAGGACGGCCTGGAGCGGACGGCCTCGGGGCGACGGTAGAGCGCGGACCGCGGCACTACGGTCCAAAGGGACGACGCAGCGGCAGCGCGAGGGTCGATGCAGCCGCGGAAAGAATCATGGGACGGCGACGCTGCGGTCCGACGACGCAGTGGCGGTCCATTGCTCGATCAGATGGGCGTGCTGTATACTCAGAGACTATCTTCACAGATCTCACGAAATCACACGTGCGGTTGATTAGACCCAAGACGCGACACACAAGACGAGAAGAGACGGAACGACAAGCGACGTACTCGTGCGGCTGGACGGAAACACGTACGCCCCGTGCATGGACGTACAAGCATGCAAGCACGCCCGTACCGGATGCACTCACGGCCATTACGTGGCTTGGTGAACCAGCGTGAGCAGCCGACTGCACCAGCGCAGCGCATGGGCGAGCAACCAACAACGCCCGCGCGGGACGCCATGAGTGTCCTCAGGCCACGCGGCGCAGTACTGGCCAGCACAAGACGACGCGAGCAGCCGCGTAGCTAGCCGGCGCCAATGATGAAGTAGACGCATGTTGTTGATGAAGGTCGGCGGCGGGTGACACAAGGCGATGTTAGATCGGAAAATCAAAGAAAAATAACACCAACCAATCGATCGGCGAAAGAGAAAAACCCCAATCAACGGATCGGGAAAAAGACTCAAGGGCAGCCAATCAACTGAGTCGGCGGACGAACCCTAGGTATGGGCGGTGCAGCCCCCGGCGGCGATCATGGAGACCGACCGCCCCGGGGGCGGCGCGGAGCGGAAGCGGCGGGCGGCGGCTAGGGTTTGGATCGGTTATACCATGTTAGAAGGGATAGAGGGATTGGTGGAATCGATGTTTATTGCTTGAGCCTCGTGGGCATATATATATAGGAGTACATGATTAACTTGGAGTACAAGACAAGTCAGAACAAATCCTAGTCTATCTCATATTTCCTAACTAATCACGATACTCAACATCTAGGAGAAAGACTCCGGAAAATAATTCTAGTGTCTCCTTGTATAATTTTTGGTTTTTATTTTCGTGACGGTAATACTGAGTAATAATTCGAGTGTAATCTCTACTGCCCAAGGAGGCAATTGGTAAACGGACATTACGTGTTGGTAGAGAATTATTTTTACTTCTTGTGGTACAGAAACACTCAAAGGAGTAAATCCGCACTCAAAGTCAGTAATTTGCACAACCAGCGAAGATTCTTTATCTTGTTTCTTAGAACTACAAATACATTCTTTGTTTGTCATGCTCTGTGTGTGCGTGTCTCTTTGAATTTTCAAACAGTTGAGTAAACCCAGCTTCTATTTGAAGCACTGCTCCATCCATCACAACTTATATTTCCAATTAATTTGGATCATGCGGCCTCCTACTGTCCGGATGGACTGCTTAGTGAGATATAAGCGCGTACGTGCAACACCGCCTCTTGCGCATGTTGCCAAGCACGGGTACCACCTACAGACGGTCGGACGCCGCACAGTGAGTGGCGTCATGTTACTTACCCGCTTGCACAAATGAGCAGGAGAGCGCGATGGAGCCTAGAGCAGTGGGCGAGTCCTCCAACGCGGCGACGATATCCATATACACTAAACAAGGGAAGCGACCCGTCGACACACTCCATGGCAGCGAGGAGGAGCAGCCTTGACGTCGCATATTAGACTAGTTAATTGCCCAAGCATTGCAGTGTGGCATACATATTTTCTCTCGTCCACTACACTGCATTTCGACCTTATTGATCATCACAACATAAACCCCCTCTGATTCACGACCTTATATTTTGTTGGACAGCCTCCTATCGAGCTTCACTCTTTCCTTTGAAAGAAAAAAAAAACACCTGGTTAATTCGCCGTGCATTGCAGCGGGGACATACATATTCTCTCTCATCGACTACATTGCATTTCAACCTTGACTCCTGCTTCGGTATAACCCCTAAATACATCAACGGTTGAGATCGATTCGTACCCCTTGATAATTAAGGGCATGGTGGGCATTAAAATTATATGTACGCTTCTGCGCCTCCCCTTGGCACAGCTGCCGTATGCTGTTGACGCCGGTGGCAGCGACCTCCATTCTCCCTTGCAAACGAGACAATTTGCATCCTAGCGAAACCACACGTCTTCGAATACGACGTGGATGCAAAAAGTATACGTCGACGACGATGCTGAAGGATGTGCGTCGCCGCGACGCCCAATGTTGTCGCGAGATATGGACGCGGAGTTGGCTGGCTCTCTTCCTTCATCACACACGAGATGGGGTGGAGCGCCCTGACTATCAATCAAGCCAACCATGCGTCTCGTTCCATTGATCGATCCATCAAGCCAAGCCCATCCGGTGGCCGCTGCGCGTATTCTCCTTTTTCTTGTTGTATATACGGGGACGAGGTCAAACGGTGTACGGCCATACAGCTGAATTACAATTACCAATTAATTAGTAGTAACGCGTCAAAAAAAAATTAATTAGTTGTAAAAGACCAGACTACCCTTTTTAGTTTTTGAGAGGGGGGTGTTACCAAAGCGGCTCTCTTGGGCACCCATCCGATTGATGTCATTCCCCTTCCTGGAGGCGTTGTTATGAAACTCCATCCCCCTGTTGTTCTTTCAAGTTTTGTCGTGTTTGGCGGTGCAATTTGCTAGTGGTTTGGAGTCTCGTAGTGTAATGGTTTCAGTTAAACTAGTTGTCGATCCTTGGTGGGGTTTCTCGGTGCTTGAAGCATCAAGACGAGCATCCCACGCTCAGTTGAAGATTGATCCTCGTGCCCAACAAGTTCTGTCCTTTTATGTTTGTTTTCAATCTCTATTTTTCTTCTAGTACTTCACTATATATATGCTTGTATATCTATGTCTGGTAACCCCAACTCTTAATTTTTCAGTTGTATGTTGTTCTCCTAGATTGTTGAAGGCTTTATTAATTCGTTGGGCTCATTTGGAGCTCCCGTATAAAAAATATGCTAGATGAAAATGCAAGACCACGAGGAAGACCAGAATTACAAGTTGTTATATCTATTCAATGTCAACATGGTTCCATGATCCACAAGGTATTGCAAACAAGCAGGCAATTCATGAACAAATGCAAACTGCAGTGGTCCGAGGCTAGTTGCTGCATCATGATACAGCTGGAACACATAAATGGTTGATGCCCTCATATAAGAAGTATGCTACTTTCACATTTGTTCTCTATAACTTTGCAGAAGTTTATACTAATACACTAGACTAAAAAAAGAATTGTACCCTTGCTCTCCTTTCATTTTCACTTGCTCTCCTTACATTTTCACATGGTCTGGTTCTGTTTATTCATCTTCATTGCCTTCTCTGATGCAGGATATATAATACTGGGCCTACTTCTCCTCATCACAAGCATCCATAAGTGCTTGTTAGCTCATCGGTCAGGCAACTTGAGGCAATATACACTCTGTTGAATAATATATACCACAAAATGGCCAAAAAATAAAAACATGACAGTTATATATCAGATAGAAAGTATACCAAATTCTAGACTCTCTCAAAACATTTATATAACCACCATATATATGTCTGACACATCATACAATACAACAAAGACCAGGTTCGGCCAACACTGAGACAGACACCTGATAGTTTGAACTTTCTGTAAACCAGCTAAGTTCCCTTGCATTAAACGGTTTTCACCGACACATTGATGTTCAAAACAAAAACAAAAATTATCTTCAAGGACAGCAATATACTGTCTAAAAATAACATATTCCATTCAGCCATAGATTCCAAGCGCGCTTCCTTCCGCAACACATGCAAGGTAGGTGTTTGCTTCCTTGTGTTGTTATATTGGATGAAGCTTCCATTCTGAGTTCCTTACCGTCTTGAAGGAACGCAGGTTACTGGTGACTTTGTTTGGTTTCTGATATAAATCCTTCACCACACTGGTTTTGTTGAATAACTCAAGGACAAATGTTCCTGATGCAAGCAATTTCCTCCCGTGTCGCCCCCTCTCGGGTGGCACCGGAGCCCCCCCCCCCCCCCACAAACCCTAGCCAGCACCAGCCTTAGGCCAACACCCCTGGCCACTGCCGCCACCGGCGGTGGCGGCGCTAGTCTTGCCATAGTCGGACGGCTGAGGAGCGAGGCACGCAGCGACGGTGCATCGGGGCGGAGATGCATACACTACTACAGGAATGCCTAGCGGTGGCGGGTGCAAAAAGCCCAGTAGTGGTGGGCCAGGCTCTCAGGGCCGCCTGCCACTGACCTCCAGCCACTGCTATTATGGCATCAGTGGCGGGCGCCCGCCCGCCACTGATGACAGTGCTGTGGTGGCGGGCAGAAGTTATGGCCCGCCACAACTAAAATCTCTGCCCGCCACTATTGTATGTATTAGCAGTGGCAGGCACCTTTGCCGCTCGCCACTGGTAGTGATGTCGGCATACAGAGAAATTGCTGCCGCGGCAGCATTTTTTTGCTGCCGTGGCAGCAATTTAATGGCGCTGAAGCAATATTTTGCACTCAATCATCCCATTGCATTCAAAAACGCTGCCACGGCAGCATTTTAATGGCGCTGAAGCAGTATTTTGCACTCAATCATCCCATTGCATTCAACCAATCATATTACAATGAAGTTACAATAATTAAGATTATTAATGAAGCAAACGTACAGTATAAGAAGTGTAGGGTAACAAATAAACATGTAAAATTCTCAACTCATAAAATGAACAGCGAATCAAGATGTTTTGAAGCACTATATCGCTCGCAATCGATTACCGCAATATGTCTTCGACTCGGTGAAGTCGTTCTTCATCTCGCTCTAGCTGAAAGTGAAACTTCACATCCTCATTTACAACCTCTTTGTTGACGATTCTGGCCAACAACTTTTGGAGGTGGCCATGCGCTGTTAATAGCTCCCCTATGTCCATGTCCCTCTCCATCTCTTCGGACCACTTGATGATCTGGCTATGATTACGCAAATGTTTGCTTTTCTTCAAAAAGTCGTCCATGATAGCCATGGCACAGTATCCATACCTATGAGAGGTTTCCACATTTTGTTCTTGATAGCAACAAGCACTAGTGAAGAACTTGAATTCTGAATGTTCTGTTATAGTCTCTCTGACGTTCTTACACTTGGCGAGAGCATCATTTAGAACCTTCTTCAATATGGTCCATTGCTTTTGAGGGTGTCTCTTCGAATCGAAGAAGTAAGCCAAGCCCTGCGTCGGCAATAGTGCGATTACGATGCAATGTCGGTCGCTGCGCAAACAAATGAAGAAATTAGCATTGATGAGATCAAAGCAGAAGGCCATTTATATGTTTCAAAATAAACTAGTGAACGTTAATGACTTGTCGCAGTATGGCACTAGAAAGGTGTCCGCATGTGGATGCTTGACAATAAATAACGGGAACAGGTAGTCTGAGATGACCTCCTAGCCTTCTGTGCTTTCCAGGTTGTGGCAGTGCATGTAAAAAGGATCAGGTAAGGACACTTTACCATGCGGGAGTAGGGGATCTGTAGCTCGATGAAGTACCCAGAGCCTCATTAACTCTGGGGAGACTGCGCTGACAGAGAAGATATTTGCATGGATGACCTCATTAAAGGCCAGATCAATTATGTCTGCCAAAGACTCCTGGACAAAACTATAACCTTCTATCACCTTGGCCTTGTATCCATGTTGACCTTTTTTTGATTTATCTACCACATGGGCATGTAGAATTTGAAAATCAATCGAGAGGGTCTCCAACATAGAGTTCGATAGAAGCAGTTCCCCGGGCTTATACATGTTCATTTTCCGCCCTTCGGGGATGCCAACAGGCATAGGTGGTTTGTCTGCGGATGGTCCGCAACTGTCACGTGCATTCTTCTCCCCTGAATGCGGATTATCTGGCACTACGCCTCTGGTGCCGGCATATCCTTGGGGAATCTCCTCTATATCATTCATTGGCCACTTAAGTAGGTGGCTCTGGGTCACTTGCCATAACATAGTGACGCCGTCTTCAGGGGGGTGAGGCAACGACCAAGATTCGAAGCCCGTCAGTACCTCCTGCACCTGCACCCTCGTCATGCCAAGTGGCAGGACGACCCCGTGCATCATTCTGCTACCATCGGTAAACGGGATGATTTGACCCTTGGCAACCCTTGTCTTCACCCCGTCCACATTGGCTTGCAGCCAGCATGGAATAAAGGGGGATGCACGTGGTTGATGGGTGATGATAGGTGTATGCTGCTGGGTAGGACTTGCCGCGCCGTGCGGAAACTTTTCTGCTAACCTTTTCTCGACTGCTGCATCTACTACTGCATCTAACTTAGTTTTGCTTATGTACTTCCTTCTGCATTTTTTTAGTTCTTTGGTTTCGGGGTAGGCGTCGTCCCACAACATCTTACCCCCTCCCAACGCACGCCCAGTCTTGGGCTTCCTGTTAACCCCAAAACCCGCGTTCACTGCCCGGGTAAGAGGGTCATCATACCTATCGCCATGGGGAGATTCATGAGGACCCGGTCCAAATTCCTGCTTTATTTTTCTCTACAAAAAATACATGGGTTTTGGTAAAAAATTAGTATGGTATGTAATAAATAAGTTGTGGGGACTAAATTATTAGTGGTGATTGACGTTACCAAGTTCTCCTCCGTCGAGCGAAGTTCCTGTGTCGGGAGGACCAACTCCTTACTGTCTTGGTCTTGCACTGCACGGGCCCTGAGAAAACGGAAGTCCCAAGCACGATCTTGATGTTCCCAGAACGGAGGCTGTTTACCCACGGCTATAAACTCCGCGGCCTCCTTCTCCCACTTGGGTTCTGCAGCTTTGTAACCACCAGGGCCCAGACGGTGGTTACGGAAATGATCGCTTATCTCCTTGCTTGACTCACTACCAGAGGATTCACAAAACTTCGTCCATTCTTCGCGATCCATAGTTGAATTGAGCCGCTTAACGTTCTCGATGTCCTTACCAACTAGATTGCAACGGGCACTGCTCTTCCAGTCCCGTAACATCTTTGGCCATTTTGACATGGCATAATCTTCGGCTAACTTCTTGACATCAGGTGGAAATTCATAACTATGGTTTAACGCCAGTAGTAGATTCTTCCTGTGTCCGACCAAATCCTTGCTACCGATAGGGACGGTTTTTCGCAAGATGCAACCTAGCATTTTGCTATACCTTTTTGCTGCGTCCTCTGGGGTGACGGGCTCGCCACTCGGGCCAACTGCGGTGATTGCAATTATACCTTCGTGAAGCTTGTTTGGATCCCTTACCTTTCGGTTGCTCTTCTTTGTGGCGGCCGTGCTGGATGAAGTCCCGTCAGTGTGGCTCGTGTCCCCTGCCCCGGTGGTCGGTTCTACCTGTTGGTCGTTGCCCATCTCGACGTCAGGGATGGCCGAATCATCCACATCAGGGGCGCTCATCTCGACGTCAGGGTTGGTGTACTGAGGTTCCTTCTAAGATGACGTTCCGGCGCCGGGATCCATTTGTCCAACTGCAAAATTGTAACAAAAAGTTATGACTGAACATAGAAAGAGAATGGCGACTGAAAAATCCTGCATGACCTTTGCTAAAAGTAGGGCATATTGAGTACCAGAAATTTGACGAAACGGAAACGAATCAACGTTTCGTCAAAACATTGGCACTCATATTAAGTCCTACAAATCAAACACAACCATCTGATTCTACATCGAATGACACCACCCCATCCAGTGTTTGCACAGGAACATCCAAGAACATCTAAGATCTAAATCCTTTGTGTGGCATTTCATCGAACACGGTACAGTCGTCTATAATAGTGGAACATATAGATGTGAAATGTAGTGAAATTATACCTTGACACATATGTGAATCAAAAATTTGCGACGCCGACGACGGTGTTGACGAGACAGCTGGGTTCGTTGCGACGGCCGCGAGGTTGTCAAGGTGACGGCCCACGGGATCCCGTGGGAAAAAACAACAGCTGCGGTGGCGGCGGAGTACGAGCACCGGCGACGGCGGCGCACGGACCGGACGGTGCGATAGTAGAGATAGGTGCGCGGCAGCGGACCGGAGCGCGCGAGAGTAGAGAGAGGTGCGTGGCGGCCGGCGGCGGTTGCGGTGGACGAGCGCGCGAGAGGTGGGAGAGAACAGGGGAACGGATTAGGTAAGTTTCAAAACTATGCGCGGGGAGGGGGGGGAGGGCGGCGGGTGGGCGCGTGTTTTCGGTTACACACAGCGGGCAGCACATGGCACCCGCCACTGCAAAAACTAGCAACGGCAGGCCACCCGCCAGCCCAAAGCCTACGTACATAAAATCTGTCTTTCACAAATATTCATTGCCTAAAAATACGTCAGCGCACTTTTCAGTTTTTAAACATATACGCCATCAGAAGCCCCGTGCTACAAATTGACAACTTTTGGAGTTGGTTTGCTATTTTCGCGGCATTAACTGAAGTTTTGGCAAGTAAAAAAGGCAAAACAAACTTTGTCCGTGCTAACGAGGTTGGAAATGTTTCAAACTTTCCATGGCGTTTTCATTGAACACCTGTAGGGTCTGATAAAAATTAGAGATCGTTACGACCAAAACTTGATGCACATTGTGTGCAAACAGGACACTCCCCCGCCAAGTGTATAAGGGTTTCAAAACGGCCACCTCACACACATAACTCAGTTTTTAAACATATTTTGGACTTGAATTTTTTTCCATGTGTAATATACGCCATCAGAAGCCCCGTGCTACAAATTGACAACTTTTGGAGTTGGTTTGCTATTTTAGCGGCATTAACTGAATTTTCGACAAGTAAAAAAGGCAAAACAAACTTTGGCCGTGCTAATGAGGTTGGAAATGTTTGAAACTTTCCATAGCGTCTGCATTGAACACCTATAGGGTCTGATAAAAATTAGAGATCATTACGACCAAAACCTGATGCACATCGTGTGCAAATAGGACACTCCCCTGCCAAGTGTATAAGGATTTCGCAATGGCCACCTCACACACAGAACTCAGTTTTTAAACATATTTTGGATTTGAAATTTTTTCCATGTGTAATATACGCCATCAGAAGCCCCGTGCTACAAATTGACAACTTTTGAAGTTGGTTTGCTATTTTTGCGGCATTAACTGAATTTTCGGCAAGTAAAAAAGGCAAAACAAACTTCGGCCATGCTAACGACGTTGGAAATATTTGAAACTTTCCATGGCGTCTTCATTGAACACCTGTAGGGTCTGATAAAAATTAGAGATCGTTACGACCAAAACCTGATGCACATCGTGTGCAAACAGGACACTCCCCTGCCAAGTGTATAAGGGTTTCGAAATGGCCACCTCACACACAGAACTCAGTTTTTAAACATATTTTGGACTTGAATTTTTTTTCCATGTGTAATATACGCCATCAGAAGCCCCGTGCTATAAATTGACAACTTTTGGAGTTGGTTTGCTATTTTCACGGTATTAACTGAATTTTTGGCAAGTAAAAAAGGCAAAACAAACTTTGGCCGTGCTAATGAGGTTGGAAATGTATGAAACTTTCCATGACGTCTTCATTGAACACCTGTAGGGTCTGATAAAAATTAAAGATCATTACGACCAAAACATGATACACATCATGTGCAAACAGGACACTCCCCCGCCAAGTGTATAAGGGTTTCGAAACGGCCACCTCACACACAGAACTCAGTTTTAAAACTTATTTTGGAAGTGAATTTTTTTCCATGTGTAATATACGCCATCAGAAGCCCCGTGCTACAAATTGACATCTATTTGGAGTTGGTTTGCTATTTTCGCGGCATTAACTGAATTTCGAGCAAGCAAAAAAGGCAATAAAGTTCTGTGGCGGGCAGTACAGGGTGCACACCACTGCTGACTCCTTGATATTTTCACTGGCGGGCGGCAGGAGTAGCCCGCCACTTCAAAGTGACGTGGACAGCAACCACACACGGGAAAATATTCTGTGGCGGCCAGAAATTTCCGCCCGCCACAGTTATGTAAACTACCACCGGCAGGCGTCGTAGAGGACCCGCCACAGCTATGTTTTGCTAAAATTGGGCATCCGACAATGACAGCTAGTGGCTGATGCTAGCCAGCGCTCGCCACTGCTTCATCTAATACCTGTGGCGGGCAACTGCTAGGGCCCGTCATAGCTGAGTTACGGAAGCAAGCCTCGTCCGGGAGATTGTAGCTATGGCGGTGTTTGAATTTTGCCCGCCACAGTTACGCTATTAGCTGTGGCGGTCATTGTTTGTTACCCGCCGCTGCTAAATTTAAAAAGTATCTGTGACGGGTGACCTAGGCCTCCCACCACTCATTGGGGTTCACCTATAATCCCTTTCCCAGTAGTGAGAGTGGCGGGCGTGTGTGGAGGACAAGGTGATGTGGTGGCGGCGCTGTGGGTGGGAGGATCGAGCGAGGCCGGTCCTTGGCGACACCATTCGAGGCGTTGCTGCCATGGCGGGTGGCGGCGGCAGCGGGGTCGATCTAGGCCAGCGGGTTGCGGCGGCCGGTGCGTGCTTCGGCCAAATAGCTTGCTGTCCGCGGGAGGCGGCGGCGCAGGTCTTTTTGGGCCTGATCTCCGCCGGATCCAACGAGGTCGGCGGCGATCTGGTTCGTCTTCTCCTCTGCAATCGGCTGGTGGCGTGGGTGCTACTGGCTCGGCTTGAATAAAGGTGGTTGGCCCTGCTGTTCTTCGAGTTCCAATTCGTCGATCTGCTTCATGCCGGCTTCCTTGATCTGGAAGCCAACGGGTTCTGGTCTTCCTCTCGAAGATCTCAGCTATTGGTGCATGGCGCCACTGGATTTGTAGATCGGAATTGATCGGGTCGGGCGCACCCTTATCTTCTCCCAGAGAGGCTTCATGAGGGCATGGCGTGAAGTTGTGCTATTTTGCCGGCGCCATGGGACATGTCTAAGTATAGATTTCCTTGCATTGACAGTGGTGAAGAAAGTCATGGAAGCTGCGATCGGAGGCTCGTAATGGCGGAGAGGAGTTTTTGTTACGATGAAGACTTGTGGCACATGTGTTTCCTGTGGGTCGGGTGTTGAGTACTTGCAGCAGTGGCCTTGGCAGGAGGGGGCGGCAACACAGGTGGGAAGCATTTCTGGTGGTGCTCTCGAGTACAGAGCCGCGATTTCCAGGGTGAAAGCCCAAGGACTGGCCTTCATTGGTTGTACC
Organism: Elymus sibiricus; assembly: GCA_039707655.1. Lineage (NCBI taxonomy): Eukaryota > Viridiplantae > Streptophyta > Magnoliopsida > Poales > Poaceae > Elymus > Elymus sibiricus. Next base: position 34,885,274 of record CM077676.1, read on the forward strand.
TGGCAATTGCCTTGCTGAAGGCATTGTTTGGGATCTCGGTCTTTCTTCAGGGTGAAAACTCACGATCCTTGATCGGGCGACGACAACGAGTATGCATTGTTTCCTTCTTGGAGGCGTCACTTTTGGAGAACCACTTTTGCGGTCCGAGTGTTGTCTTTGGTGGTGGTTAGAGTGTTGCTATTGCGAGTGTTTCATCACTGCGATGGGGTCTTTGTTTTTATATTTCTCTCTTTTTTTATTTTGTTCTTGGCTGTGTGCATCCTGGATGTCTTTCAATATCTTGTTGGTGCAGCGGCTGGGTGTAATTGGTATCTTCACAATATTAATATATTCCCCTTTAAAAAAATGCACTCTGATGTTTGATATCGGCATTTCCCAGAAAATTGATCATGTTGAAGCAGATAAATATGACATTTTAAAGTACACAACATAGCTACATTATTGTCAAAACAACCAATTGAGAATGTTGAATCATAAGGATGGGGCTTGCTTTCTACATGCCTAGCATCCGATGCATATGGCTGTACATTATGATCAATCATAACATGTAGTTGGAGAACTGCAAAGACACTGCGATGATAGCCAGATATCCATCTGAATCGTTAGCAAGTGTCACCACGAGTTTGTGAAATATAGCACTTCAGAAGTAACTTGCCCTTCACCTAGCTCCCGACAAAAATTACAAATTGTTGCGTCCCCATGGATTTGAACCAAACTTGGTTGTGAGCAATTTATCTGGGCAATGCTTGAGTAAATAACCAGCAATTGTACACAGACCACTTTGGTTTCATTGAATGTTTGAAACATGATTATCTTTGGTTAGGCACCCTATAACAAAATATTAGCACATCTAAATTCTTGCTGTTGAGATGGACTTCTTAGACTTCTAATAATGAAATTCGACGGAAAACATGTAATATAATGGTCACTACTGGATTCGGGTACTTTGTCGAGTTTCTAGGGAATTCAGCATTGCCCAGAACAAACTCGGTGATGTGTTTGCCAAGTTTTGTACGTGGCGAATAGGACTTGGCTGGAAAGGGCTGGCAATCTTTAAAATTGTCGATTTCTTATTATCGAGAACTCGACCAATATTTAAGCACGCATTGCCGAGTTTCGGGAGAAGAGAACTCGACAGACTACTCCATCAGATGGGATGGTGCATTGACGGAGATGCCACATGGCAAAAAGCTTTGTCGAGTTTTGGCGAGAAATCTCGAAAAACAGACGACGAATAGGAACGTGCCTCATGCAATTACCTATTGCCCGATCCCAGTCCATGTTAACTGAAACTCGGTAACCTTTTGCCCTGTTCGGAACTCGGCAGACTCCTATCAAATGGGAGCTCGATGCATGGCACTTCTAGTAGCCTAGTTAATACTCTTTGCAGAGTTCACCACATCAGAAACTCGGTGATTCTTGACAGAATAAGTGCAACACCATGATGACGACGAACTGGAGAAGTACATCAAGATCTTTAGCCAACTCAAATTGATCTGACTTGCACACTTGCCTACTTTTCTCTTATTTGTGAGCACAAACTTGGATTAATCATCCACTGCTTCCTCCCTATTCTTAAACCCTTTAAAGCAGCTATTGTTGTAAGCATGCACTTGTTCATGGCATGTCTGTCATGAATCATACACTCCAGGATACCTCCCTTTGTAGACCACACACCACTTCATCTACCAACACAGAAGTAGAAGATTTCAACAAGTAGGAGAAGCAACACAAGGTTAGAAGAATACATGAAAGTAAGCGACATCTATACCAATAAAAAAAAGACCCAAAGGGGCAGATCCATTTAATCTCTGCCGTCAAATCATGTCAATCCTATGAACTAGAATGCTCTGATTGTGAGCACTCAACGAATTTAGCATGTAATTAATATCATACTAAATATCAATGCTTGTACTAATCATATAATTAATGTGTAATTGATATCTTGCTGCAAAAAAACATGTAACTGATATCCTACTTAATATAAATATTACCTAATTTCCTCCTAATATTAACGTGCATTGCACGTACGCATTTACAAGGACTAATTATTCATACACCCAAAAGCATCATGCAGTGCAATGCCAAGTTAACATCACCAGCTAGATCAGTACGTTGACATCAAACTATTTAGCTAGACTATTCCTACAATGAAGCTCCCTTCGAGTGGTATTCGGCGAAGCAGGTCATCGTGGAGTTGGATAAGGTGGGGATCTCCCCTGCAGTGCAGGAGCCAGTGTCGTCGGTACAGGAAGTCGGCAAACTCAATCGGACCAGGTCACCACTCTTCTTCTCTTCTTTCTTGGCCAGGTCATTAAAAAGCTTCTGCTGCTCGGCACAAAGGCAGACCATCATCTCGCCAATGCCCTTGGCCTTCCGCTTGTCCTGGATGAACTCATAGACCGCATGGTTCTCAGCGAGGAGAAGCGAGTTCGCCTGAACAAGCGCGGCTAAGTAGTCCTCATTGGGAGGCTCAGCAGTGGAAGGAGCGGGAGCGAAACGGACGAAACTGAGTGAAAGATGGAACCGTAGGTTCTTTTTATGTAGTTGAGATACTTACAGACAAAAGGATAAATCTACCACAACAACACCAGCCAAATAAGAACTTACAAAACTGTCCTTGCGCCAATCTTTGGGCCCAACCATATTAGCCGATTTGATCAATTAGATACTGCACCTTAAAATCTGTAGTACAATGTACCGTAAAAAATCTAATATTTAGTCCTTTTATATCGATTCACAAAAGAAGTATTTTATATCCTATGCGTCTGTAGTTATAGTCTGCAGGCTTGGGTTGAACTCCGCCTTGGCGTGGCTTGGTGGATTCCCCGGCTCACAGGAATATAGTGGATCATGGGGTAATTTGTGATTTGTTTCTATGAAGCTGACGTTGTGCTTGTCTAAGTGTAAGAACGAGACCAGGTCCATGTTTTCGATGAAGGCCGCAGCTGAACACCTGGGCATGCAGCAAGATAGGCTGTCTTGCTCATTTGCACTTGTTCTTGGAGTACACGGCACATTGATTCCAATCGAGTGCTCACTGTTCACAACTCAAAGTAACTCATGAACATCGCCTCCCACTGTTAAGAAACCTGAGCCCGTCACAAACTTTAGTGTAGATCGGAATGCTGACCACCAGTGTGAAGTCACAATGTGTAGAAACATGTTTGTATTTTGTTTCCTCAGATCAGATGGACAGTACGTTATATGCTTTTTGATATTGATGTTGGCTAGACTTCACATACTTAGTTGAAGCGCTCTACCGGCAGAGGGTGTTTTAACATTGGAAGAACACCTCTCCATGTGCATGATAGTTTCATGCACGGAGATGCCTCTGCCTTGCAGCGGCGAACAGACAACCAACACTGAGATTCATATGTGGTTTGTTGTTCGTTTGGATTATCTAGGTATATATAGTTCTCTCTAGCTAAAAAGGCAAATGCTGCCCGTATATCAAGGTTGCTATTTGATCTGAAGAAGATGCCCATTTCTATTTGTCATTGGAGAAGACTGTCACGCCGGTGGAGCACATCTTATTGTACACAGCTGTTGAATGGTGCTAAGAGTGCACATCCCAATGCCTCCTATTCCTATTCTTGTACTCAAAACTTGCTAACTTTTGGTAGAGGAGATAAAGGTGGTAAATCTCCTGAACTATGGAGTGAACATACTACATACACACTCGATTGGCCCTCATTTATATTTGAATTGTTAACCATATACTCCCTCCGTCCCATAATATAAGACGTTTTTGCAGTACAAATTGAACTGCAAAAACGTCTTAAATTGTGGGACAGAGGTGGTATGTTTTTGTTGGTAGGAATCAATTTCCTGAGTTGTTTTTTTAAAGAAGGCGGCCTCCATAATAAGGGCGGACTCTAGTGAGTTGCTCCACACATCATGGGCATGTGGTCTCTTTTATTTTACATTTTTTCGAGACTTTTGTTGATCATTTAGATATTGAAGAGTCTCTCTCTCTCTCTCTCTCTCTCTCTCTCTCTCCCTCTCTCTCTCTCTCTCTCTCTCTCTCTCTCTCTCTCTCTCTCTCAATGAATTTGTATCAAGTACTTCGTCTGTAAACTAATATAAGATTTTTTAGATCACTACTTATAAACTATCACAGAGCCGAAAAGTACAGTAGGGTGTATGTACCGGCCCATAAATATAAATATTCCCCGTTCTTTGGGCCCAAATTATTGAGACCGCAAACCATTGGCTTGAGTCCTAAGTTCCTAACTTGTAAGTTGTATAGTGTGAAACCAAATCCTTGTTTTCTTAGAAAAAGAAGGAACAGACTTCTATCTGGTCTGTTCGATCTACAAGGTTATGAGTAACACTTTGCACATAAACACATAGCCGGGTCTTGCCAATTTTGATCTGTGGAAATTCCTTGGATGTTCATGCACAAGGACTACCAGTAATTTGATCGTCATAGTTAGATCCCATGTTTGATATGCTTCAATGAACTTTTTTTGACACATCTTGTGCTCCAAACGATAGCATACATGTACTCCCCATGCTACCATACTTTTGCTGCCCATCGTATATTACTTGTACTTTGTCGGGAAGCAAACCGCCACGCACGTGCAGCATTCCTTTTTGCACCTATGCCGCACATGCACACATGCGGTGTGCCGCCCAGATCTACTGGGCTTCGCACCATAGTTCACATGAAAAAAATGGGGAAGTCCAACATCACTCCCTCAAGCAACGCGTGTCACTTTAATGCGCTCCCTCGCTCTACCAAAATTGCCACCCATGGGGTCATCCATTTACTAGTTGCTCCCTGTTTTTGGAACCGTTGTTGCAGAGAAAGTTCTTTGAAACCTCCAAACTATGAGGTTTGGGAAAAATTTCCCATTGATCTTTGTACTGATAGGATTACCCCCTTAAGGCCAACTCTAGCCGATCCCCTAAAACCAGTTACAGGAGTAAAAATCCGGTTTTACTACTCTAACCTAGCCGATATTCTAAAACCCATATTGGAGTATAAAATTTACTCCACCGCTTAGCGTCGGAGTAAAACTCCCCACGCCTTCTCTGCCTCTCCTCCTAACCAATCCCTGCCGCCGGCGAATCCCCCGCCGTTCCCGCACCCTCACTGTTACCGCCATGGTTGGATCCCGTGGCTGCCGGTCCCCACCGCCCATCCGCAGCGTAGATCCGCGCCGCCACGAGCGCAGCGCGGGCGCGTCCTCACGCCGCCGCGATGCTGCGGCCCCATCCGGCCGTCTCGCCGGCTTCCCCTGATGTCCCCACGACACCACTGCCACAGAGGAAGTAATTCAGCGTCCAGCAGCAGGCATGGGGGACGCGGGTGGCCGCAATCACCGATCGGGACACCCCCAAGAAGCATTGGCTTGGGTCTTTTCACACCGCCAAGCTCACCGCCCGTGAGTACGACCGTTGGCAGGTCCAGCTACACGGCGCCGATGCCCGCCTCAACTTTCCGTGGGGCGAGATGCCACTGCTCGACCCGCCGCCATCTGGGGTGGTGAATCTGGTGGTGGCACAGGAGAATTGGGAGGCGAGGGAGCAGGTCGCAGCGGTGGCTCGGGCGGACCGGGAGGCAAGGGAGCAGCTCGTGGCGGAGGCGCCACTGTGATGGCCAGGCGGTTGGCTGACACTAAGAGTGAACTTCCCAATGTCTCATATTCCTATTTGTTTTACTCATATTGTGCTAAGATTTAGGTGTAGAAGAGAGAAAGGTGATAAATCTCCTGAAATATGGGGTGCACACTCAATCGCGTGGTGTCCATTATATATGGATGGTTAACCATGCATGCAGTGGTTGGTAGGAACAAATTTCTCGAGATTTATTGAAGGAAGATGGCCTGCATAATTGATGGCAGTCTCCAATGCTATAATACATCAAGGACACGCGCTCTCTTTTATTTTACTTGTTTGTCCAGGCTTGTGCTGGTCGTTTAGAATTTGATGAGTGAGCCAACTCATATAGTTCACTCTCTTAATTAATTTGTATCAAGTACTTCCTCCGTATCAAAATATAGAACGCATTTGTCAAATATAAGACGCGTTTTGACAAATGCGTCTTATATTTTGATACAGAGGGAGTATTTTTTTTTGACGAATAATTTGTATCAATTATTTATCTATGATGCGATATAAACTAGCACCGGGCCAAAATGTGTAAGTAGGGTGCATATACCGTCCCCGAAATAGAATGATTCCTTGTTCTTTGAGCCCGGATGATTTTTTGACCGCATACCATTAGTGTTAGGGTGTTTTGCTGCCAGGTTCGCGTAACTGATGCTCCCGCGTCCCCCGCGTCGCCTCGCCGGGCATCACAGGGAGACCTAGATCGAGCGCCGCCACTTTCTCTCCTCCATCCCCCTCACCTCGCCGCCACTGGAGGCGCGGCCCGCGAAGCCGCGCCGGCTCCGAGGTTGGTGGTGGCGGGGCCCACCCATCTGGCCGGTACGTGGGATCTGTGGCTTGGTCCGCCCGATGGCTGCACGACACCGGTCAATGGGTGTGGAGGGCGTCTTGGGTGTGTGGAGATGGTCGTTGGGAGCCCAACGACGCTCGAATGTGCTCGCCAACAGCTGTCTCAAGGCGCGACTGTGATGGCCAGGCGCTTGCTGCAAGTTTGCCGGGCCCTTCGAGCCATTCCCTCTCCGGTCGGTGTGACGGCGTGGCCGCGGTGGTGTGGATGCAACGCGGTGGCGTGTCATGCTTGAAGCGTGGCTGTGAGTGCTCGGGATGGACAGAGTGATGTGGTCAGGAGATGCAGCGCCAATCAGATGGTTGTGTGCTGCAGATGTGTACCGGCTGGCGCTATGTGCGGACGCCCATTGGCGATGGTGATCTGCTTTTGTGCTCCTGTTCTGGCCATGTCGGCCCTTGGGAAGGCTGGACTAGGCATGGCTCTCTCCGTCGAGGTGGAGAGGGAACAGAGCAAACCACCCAAGAAAGAGAAAAGGGGCAAGAGCGTCAAAGTTAAGATTTGAAATTGGCTACGCGAGAGGGAGGGGTGCTTTTTTGGGGGGGGGGGGGGGGGGGGGGGTGAAATTTTCATGGACGGGTTTAGCTGTGACGAGCGCATTTACGTACCCGTCACAACTATGTTCTGCCAACAGTGGGCAACGGGCAAGGTCAACTAGTGGCGGTTGTCGGGACATGACTGCCACTCCTCTTAGACGTACCTGTGGCGGGCACCTACATTCGCCCGCCACAGGTGAGTTATGCAAAAAAATCCCATACAGAAACTTTTACGTGTGGCGGGCCTGGTGTCTTGAGACAGCTGTTGGTCCCGCGGGCACCTATATGCACGCTCGGGTTGTTGGTCCCGCGGGCACCTACATGCACGCTCGGGTTGTTGGTCCTTGCAATGAACCGGGCACCTACATGCACGCTCAGGTGGCTGGTCCCGTGGGTCCGCCGCCCAGATTTGGCGGCTCCAGTGGCTGGCGACCCAGCGGTGGCTTGACCGCGGCAGGGGGGCGCGTTGCGGCGGCCTGGCAGGACTTGGGGCAGCGGTTCATGGCGCCGGTGAGGCACTGCTCTCCCGTGTGGAGAGGCTGGTTGGTGGCCTAGAGCTCGCCCGATCTGGTGGTTTGGCTGGGTCCAGAAAAACCGGATCGGCTGCCGCACGCACCCATCCACACCAGATCGGCATGGCGATCTGATCTAGGCCTTGCTGCAGGCTACGCTGGTGACGGGTCTCCTCTGCCTCGATCTGGGATGGCTCCTGGCCGCTTGGCATCATGCACGGCCAGTGGCTGTTGGTGTCGCATGTGCGCTGCAGGCCACGCCCGATGAAGGTGCTCCGGTGGTGCGTGATGTGGCGGTCGATGGCCGATACAGTTCTGTTCCATTCCGCGACCTTCGGGAGACACGCTATGCAGCGGTCGATGCTGATAGAGACACGCCATTGTTGATGAGCGTTTAGGCATCGGCCAACCATTTGTCCGGCGGAGATGGGTGTCGGGGCGCGCGGTCCTTGGGTTCTTTTTGCTCTAAGATGGTGTTCTGCCGGTTGCCGGCCCTCATGAACCTGGCCGTTGACGAGTTCCAGAATACTCCGCCGGAGATCTTCATTGGGTGTTCGACGCCTGTAGATTGCTGGATCGGATGGGATTCGGTCGTGTGCGCCCCTATTTCAGCGCGAGTGGCTTCAGGAGGGTGTGACGCGAAGCTTCAACATATGTTGACATTATGGGACACGTCGGTATTTCGATTTCCATGCTGAAGACAATGGCGGAGAACGTCATGGCGGCTGAGGTCTGATGCCTTGTAATGGCGGATCGAGTCTTCGTGGCGATGAGGACTTTGCTTGGTGATTCGTGACTCGTAGCAGCGGCATCGGCAAGTGGGGGCAACAACACAGGCGGAGTACAATGGCTTAGCTTTCAGGGTGAAAACCCAAGGCCTGGCCTTAATTGGTTGTGTCTGGCAGTGACCTTATTGAAGGCATTGTTTTGAGAGTGCGGATCTTCTCCAGGGTGAAAACCTAAGATCTAGGATCGTGTGATGACGGTGCTTGTGCATTGTTTCCTTCTTGGAGGCGTCGCTTTTGGAGAGTTTGGACTTCGGGTGTTGTCCAGGTGGTGGTTCGTGCTGCAGCTACAAGGAATTGATCACTTTAGCGGGATATTTCTTTGTTTTTTCTTTTTTTCTTTTTGCCTTTTGGCTGTGTGCATCCGTAATGTCTTTACGACATTGCGTTGTTGCAGAGGCTGGGTATAATTGGTATCTCCACGATATTAATATATTCCTCTTGTCGAAAAATATATGGATGGTTACGCATACATGCAGTAGTTAGTAGGAACAAATTTCTCGAGATTTTTTGAAGGAAGATGGCCTACATAAATGATGGCAGTCTCCAATGCTACACATCAAGGACACGTGCTCTCTTTTATTTTACTTGTTTGTCCAGGCTTGTGCTGGTCGTTTAGAAATTGATGAGTGAACCAACTCATTTAGTTCACTCTCTTAATGAATTTGTATCAAATACTCCTCCGTACCAAAATATAAGACACATTTTGACACTATCAGATACAGAGGGAGTATTTTTTTGGCGAATAATTTGTATCAACTGAAGGGGGTTTGCGGGCATGCGGACCGCTGCCACCCCCGCGTTTGACTAACCTGGCCCGCCAAAAAACCACTTTCCTGTGCCCGCGCGCTTTTCTGCCCCAAGTCAGCAGCCCGAATTCATGCCGGCTCAGAGCGGACACGACCGTTCACTGGAGCCGACATTGAAGCGGCTCACCGGCCAAGAGCACCGCCCGCTCCGCACGCCTTCTCTTCGCATTGAAACGGCATCCGTCAACCCGCCTACCTCCATTAAACCGGCTCGTGTGCCGAGGAACATTATTCGGTGCCCCGAGCACCACACATCCGTTCATTCGCCAGCGAGCATTAAACTCCTCTACTAGGTCCTCGCATCCGCCCGCTATATAACTGTGTCTAGCAGCCGGGCAAGAACCACACCTCACCTCCGCTCTCTCCATCTCCTCCGTGTACATCACCCGCCATGGCCTCCGGCAAACAGAAGAAAGAGTTCTCTGGCATTGTAGCTACCTGGGTTGCCCGGATCCGACGCCACCACCATCGCCATCGCCACCCCTTCCTCGCCCGTTCAGGCTAGGAACGCCGTATGGTAAATCCTCCGCGAGCAATGGCGGCAACGCGTCCGGCAGGTGGGGAAAGAAGCCATGTTGGCGGAGGCCGAGACGTCCGAGGCCACCGCGGACGGCGAGGAAGTTGATCATGGGAGGTCGCCGCCGCTTGGGTCCCATGTAAGCCACCGCCACCGCGTCGCCGGGTTACACAGCCGGTGTCTTGCCTGGTGAGGGGGGCGTAGACCACGGCGACCGTCGCATGTAATTCCTCCGGTTTGTTTAAATCCGATTTGAAATGTATAGGGATAGCATTGGATGGCCGGCTCCTGCATCTGTGTCGATGGACTCGTCCCTGTCCACGAACAGATGTGGTGTCCGGTTTGCGAGTCAACGTTGGAGATACCCTCAGAGATTAAATAGAGCAGCAGGTTGAGAGCTGCACAATAAACCTACTCTCCTCATGTTCCTCTATTTCCGGTATGTGTGTGATTTTTCTTTTTGAGGAGATTATGTGTGAGTTGAGAGCTAAGAAGTAATATTCAGAGCGAGGTGATGCCGAAGCAGATGGCAAAGAACTGCATTGACAGCAGCGGCTCTTAAATTGCTGAGATCAAGGCTGAAGAGGCTTTCAAGTCCGACGCAGTTGCACTGCAAGGCAGGCAGGGAGGAGCTGGCTGCACCGCGCTCCGTGCGTGATGTGGGCAATGTCCAGCACCTCCTTCCTGTCCTCACGCACTCCAACAACACCAGCTGTTCGCTCCTGATGAAGGTGATCATGGAGGCTCGCGACATGTGGCCGGCCATGAAGACCGGCGAGGTGGTGTTCTCCGATGACCACTTGGAGATGGAGGCCTTCCTCGGCTCCGCTCCGTTAGAGACGGTGCCCGCTCTAGATTTGAAGAAGAACGCGATGGAGGATTGGAACACCATCAGAACCATATGCATCGGTGCAGACCGCATGCGGGAATCGAAGGCGCAGACCCTTCAACTCCAATATGAGGAAATCAAATTCAAGCCCACAAAGCCTTTCTATGACTTTTCCATGCACCTCCAGCTGCAAGGTCTTGTCAATGAGCTTGCCACTCTCGGAGATTCGATGGCCGACAAGAGGGTGCTTCTCAAGTTTTTTTGGGTCGTCGCCAAGAAGTACGAGTAGCTGGCTTGGTCCATCGAGAGCTTGGTGGACCTCTTCACCATGTCGATCGAGGTACTGGTCGGCTGCCTTAAGGTTGTTGAAGAGTGCGGCGATGACACCGCGGAGCATGCTGGCGACCAGCTCCTCCTCACCGAGGAGCAGTGGAATGCTTACATGAAGTAGAGAGAACACGCCGGTTCTTCCGGCAGCGGAGGTGTGTTCCTCCACCGGAAACTGGGGCCATGGTAGGGGACGTGGGCACACCTCCAACGGTGGCTGTGGGAGTTACATTGCCATGAAAAATTCCGGCGGTGGCAGTCTGAGGAACCATGACGTGTGGCGTTACTTCAGATGTCGATACACTAGGCTCGAGACTGTCTCACGAAGACGAGGGAGGAGGCTCATCTGGTGCAAGTCGTGCAGGAAGACAGGGATGACACACCCGCTCTCTTCATGGACGTGTGTGTGCTCGGCGCAGAACTGACCGAAATTGGTGGTCACGTTCTTCTCAATGAGGAGCGTGCACGGGTGAGGCTAGGCAACGAGAGAGAACAGGTGGAGGTCGCCTGGTACCTCGACATACAAACCTCGAATCACATGGCAGGCGAATGCTCTATTCTCGCCGAGCTCGATGAGTACATCGCCGGCTATGTGCGCTTTGGGGAGAACTCGATCATCGACATCATGAGGAGTGGCACGGTGATGTTCACATTGGACAACAATGAGCACCGTCCGCTGACAGATGTATACCACATTCTGGGTTTTAGACGAGCATCATCAGTCTAGGACAACTCGTGGTGAACGGTAGTCCAACCTCCATCAACTCCGGTGTCTTGTCTGTCCGCGATAGCCAACCGCCTTTACGAAGTACACCTGCAGATAACATAGCCCAATTGTGTGTGTGTGTGTGGGCGCGCGCGGGGTGCGGAGATGATGCTTGGCTGTGGCATTAGTGTTTCGGTCACCAGCAATTTGGCTGCAGTACGTGATGGACCTCATCAGGCGAGTATTGTCCACTTTTATTGGTCTATATTATCCAAGTAGAATAAAAAAATCCCACAGGCCGAAAATGCAGATCCAAATCAAGTTGCACTAGTAACTAGTAGTAACAAAGACGCTCTGCACCAAACATAGCATCTTACCCACGACCACGAGCTCCCGCGATCTCCATCCCGCACATCCCGGTCTACGTGTGCTTTCGAATCCCACGGGCTATTTTTCATTTTTGGGACTATATATATGTGACAAGTTGGTCGCACGACCAAAAGCACTCACGCCCAACGAGAAAGCAACATGCGGAAGTGAGATCTACACCGTGAGTGCTTGAGTGGACAGATCTACATCTCTTCTACTAAGCCATCGCTGCTGTCGGAATGCACAAACTACTTTCTTCATTTCAGAATAATGGAGTATCATATCACACTGGAGCGACAAACCAAGTAGTACGAAGTATTCTCGCAGCGCGAACTGTTCCATTCCCGGTGTCTCCTGTTCTCATCCTCGCCTCTCTTACTTTTCTCTCTTGCATTGTTTGTGCAATCGCTGGATTAATAGTAGTGGGTATATATAAACATATATCAATTTCTTGCTAGCCTGCAATGTGTGGTTGGTGAAAATATTGAAGTCAGATTAATTGTACGAGGTGCTGTCTTTGCGGAAGATCATAAACAAAGACGTTCCATAATTATCAGGATAGTTCAAAATTTGAGAAGTCAATTCAATTCATTCCCTCTTGGTGATTTGTTTTCTTTCCAATGAAACTTGCAGAGGCAGTTAGTATATGATTACCTTATTAAGAGAAAATACCATAAACTAGATGATACCCCATGTGTTGATGCGAGAACCGGTAACAATATGTTTCAATGAGATTTGGTTATATAAACATAAATGTTTTGGATTTGTAATACATAAAACAAAACTCAAAATACATATTATTAAATGATCATATAGTTACAAAATATTTACTGAATACACGCAGCAAAATATAATTAAAATCTTTTTCCCATGCATGTTGAGCTGGGCCTTTGATGCTGTGACCTGTCTGGTGAGGTAGGACATATGCATGTTGATATAGATAGAAAAAGAGGTAATATCATCAGATGTCCTAAACTTGTCACGGATGTTCACTTTAATGCCTGAACTTGAAAAATACGACGAGCTGGTTCTAAAACTTGACACGAACGTGCAAATACGGTGCTAAAACCATTCATAGACGTAAAGTATTCTGCGTGGCATGGGTCCACTTGTATCACGAAACAGAATTTTAGTTCAGTAACTATGTCTCTGACTAGTGGGTCCCTCTGCCAGTACGCAAGTAAAACTGAAATAAAAAATTGTGGCCAAGATGGTTCGAACCTACGACTTGACACCACGCAAATTTGCGTACCTCCTCTTGCACCTTTTTTGTTTTTTCAGAAAACCAACTCTTGCAGGACGTGATGTTTCTCAATCCTCCAACAGCAAATTCAGAAAAAATTCAAAAAAAATTCCAGAAATTCATAATTGTTTTTGTGGCAAACATTGACAAATTTTTTGGATGCTTGCAAAATTTCATCATGAAATAACATTCGTGGAAGTCATGGCAAAAAAAAAAAAAATCGATGCTCTAAAAGTGCTATTTTCAAAAGCATTTTGGAGTGCTTTTTATTTTTTTGCCACGACTTCCACGAATGTTCTTTCACGATGAAATTTTCCAAGCATCCAAAAAATTTGTCAATGTTTGCCACCAAAAAATTTCAGAATTTTTTGAATATGTTTTCATATATATTTTTTAATTTACTGTTCATCCCGAGCTTAGAGTAAAATAGGACTTTCGACTCTTGCACCTCAAGCTTAATGTACTACTGTATACGAAAAAGCTTGTGCTACTTAAATGGGCTGCAGTCAGTGCGGCCCATTTAGTACATGTTAATTTTAAAAAAAAACTGTAAATTATAATCACACTAATATACATGCTACTACTCCGAATTTTGCACACATTATTTTTTCAGGAGTGCACATCATTATTATAATCTCTAAAAGATTTTCGACCATTACTTGATCCCCACTTTCTCAGGAAAATCTTTTCCCATTATGTTGAAATGGTATAATAGGTGAGGTAGCATCTATGCATGTTTTCTGATAGAGAGAACTAGCAAGAATCAACTATTTAGGTTTATGGTATGTTTTATGAGATGGTTCCCACACTTCCTAGGAATAAGCCCTCAAAATAGATGCAAGGTCTGGTTCCTCACAGATCGTCATCCGCTAGGATGGATTGTCGACGACATCTAGGAGGGGCACGACAATAGGAGCGGATGCATTTTTGGGAGCTCCGGCTGCGGCTGTTGCCGGTGCATGCTCTGATAGCAGCTCCGACCTTTGGGGCTACTTTTACTCCGAGAGCGAGGTCAAACAGCCTGTCTATGCCAAAGGTTGTTCCATGCTGCCATCTAAACTTCAGCAGGATCTCTAGGCAATGGTCCTAGCTGGCTCCAGGCCCCACGACATCCTGTTAGGGGGGGGGGGGGGGGGGGGGCTCGGTTTGTCCAGCCGTGCGTCGAGATTTAAGCTGCAGACTATTCTGCGGAATATAATTCTTCCGTCAATGACACTTTTGTTCACTTAAAATGAAGCATCAACAAGATACAAAGCATGATGAGCAACATCTGACCTCTGCATAACTAAGATGCATACAGCCAAACACCAAGAGTCTGAAAAAATGAAAAAAAAAACAAACATATCAACAACAGTCAAGTCATATAAGACCGACACTATGCCTATGTCGCAAGAGGGTGGTGGACCGATCCAAAAATTATGGTGTAACTCATGTTGGGTAAAAACCTCCCTAGCAACCCGCTCCAAGCGCATACACACCATCTTGGAAACGCTTGGTTCTCTGTTTGGTACTGTAGAGCGCATACGAAGCGAGGGAGTACATATAAAAATAACCTGGAAAGGAGAAGAGTTTTCCCCTTAAAAACGAAACCATTTCTACAAAAGCTAAAGCGACCATAATAAAGCATACGCCCTCTCCCTTATTAGCGTTCTGGAACTATTTTGAATGCAGTTCAAGAAGTCACAAGATATTGGCAACACCTGTGGACGGATATAAATTGGACGCTATTTGCATAACTAACCACGTATAACATGCAAACTTGCACCAGAAAAGGAGGAGTTTTTTGCCTCATCATGAGTACAAAACCGACACTACTTACTTCCTTGCAAATTGCGATGGGCAAGGCTGTTTTTATTCTTTTAGTGAAATCTTCGACTTTCAAATTTTCTTGTTATTATTCACTGGGACTTCTGAATGGGGTGAGTGAACGATACAAGTAAACTGTGATGGACACACATGTACTGAGGTTCCAGCAAAACACATCGCGTCCTTGTGTCAGGTAAATCGAATTTAATCGGAATAAAAGAATTTGTCATGACATAAGACGGGAAAAAATCAAATCCCGGATGGAAGAAATATCTGGTGAAGATGAGATAATAAGTACCTAAACAAACGTGTCATTCCGTGTCATATGTTGTTAGCTGTGAAATCTTTTATACTAACCGTGGAGCATATGTACGTAGGGAATGGGGGCGTTATGTTTAGCGGGCAGAGCGCGTTGTGGGATCCTAGCTTGTCGGCAGGTGACAGGAGTACCCATACAGAACAGATATGACAGGTAGGTGTGGATCGTGGAGCATAGAACTGTTCAAATGGTGAGATGGCCATTTTATATGTCCCTCGTTTCAAGAATATAAGGTGTGTCGATATTCATGCAAGTCAAACTTGTGTATGTTTGACCAAGATTATAGAATAAAATATAGAAATCTACAATACAAAATAAATAAAATATGAAAATACTTTTTATGATGGATCTAATGATAGAAATTGGTATTGCAGATATTGATATTTTTTTGTAAGAACTTGGTCAAACATGCACATGTTTGACTTTTGGACAAAACGAATACACCTTATATTTTGGAATGGAGGGAGTACATGAAATAGGGGCGGTCAGGATTTCAGGTGCACCCATTCCGTATTTTATCGGATATATGTCAAGGTGCAGCAGAAGAAGAAAGAATAGACAGTTGGAGTGTCGTAACTCTATGCATCCCAATTCAGATTTTTTTTCACAAATATGCATCTCATTACCGATGTCTCCTGTTCTCAAGCTTAGTCTCCATCTCCTTTGCGTATTACTCTTCGCCAAGATACGAGTTGTCAACTTGGCATAGAAGAGAATGTTGCAAAAGCAATATATGGAAAATGAAGGAGAGAACACAATCGATTGTTGTTGGTATAAATGGGGAGTAAGCCAGACATGGTGCGGTTGTTGAGAAAATTTACCTTATATAAATTTTGTGACAGCATTTTGCACCAAAGATATTGATAGATAATTACCTCCTCCGACTACAGTGCCACAAACAACAAAAGCATTTGCTGATTATTATTCATTTAATGGTTCAGATATGTCAGGTATGCATGGTCGTTCCGATCGGATGGGCCAACTTTTTCTTTATCATAATCAATTTATCCCCACAAATGATGTAATACAATTTTTTTTTTGAAATGAAAGATTGATGATGCATATCCCCAGCAACAAAGTTAACTGCTGTTTTTCATGTTCTCTGCTCCAACAGGTTTCAGTCGAGCAAAAGATTGCTGTTAGTCCTGGGTCCTAATTATAGTCATGAGCAAAAACCGAATCGCCATTCTGGCGGTACAAGCAGAGTACGAAGGTTAACTGAGCTAGTCAGATGTTCTCTCCCGCACTTGGAGCCATGATAAGAATATTTATCACCCACAAGAAGCTCGCCATGGGCAGACAATGCTGGCAATATAGAATTACAGATACACCTCTCACATCGACACGGTCTCTGAACATCCTCTTAATAAGTGTAAGGGCAATAGGGCATACATCTAATGTCACCCCCCATTTGTCTGTGGACACCCATCCAATTTCGCCAAAAGTTGGAGCTCCCCAAGGGCATGGATTAATTATCCAGACAATTGAGGAGAGAAAGGGAGAAGAGTGAGGTTTTGATGGGCCCTTGTGGGAGAGAACATAGAGTGGAGAAATTATGGCTGTAGTGGGGCTGGATGGTCTTTCGTTGGTATGACACATAGTCCGAATACGTCCGGACAACCCCATGTCTCCCTCACATATGGCTAGGTTTACGGGTGTCTGGATGTATGTGGCAGGTTTAGAGAATGTCTACATGGATATACGGACGTAGAGTAGGGGTTATGCCTGGAGATGCCCGGAGAACCTTAGTAGAATACCATTTCTTTGCATATCTCCTGATCATTGCATTCCAGGACACAAAATTCTTGACCGGCATCCGATCAAACACCATCCTCACTACCTCGACAACCCGTACTTGCATCACACGCCAAAGATCGGGGTGGAGACATTCTCAAGGCTAGCCGGACCGCAGATACCTAAACCTCACTGCTGGCCCCGAGCACCTGGACATCGATGCACGCTCATGCATCATGAACAGGAGCGTGACAGAGTCAGACCGATGTTATAATAATACTGATTAGTAGATTTATTTTAGTTTCCATATCAGGGTTTGAAGCAAAGGTGATCCATGTATGTCTTGTTAGGGCTAGCTGTTCAGTAGTTACTGTGCATGAGCGTCCGGCTAAGACATGTACATCGACGTGAATTTGTACTTATTTAGTTTGATTCTGTGTCATGTTTAAGATGAGTACGTATTGCCAGGTTTAGGATGAATACGGAATTTTATTAAGCTAGCTAGTGTCTTGGGTACAAATGAAAAGCCCACTTTGAAAAATAAAATTGCAGCGCATAGTGTCTTGGATGCGAGCATGTGTGTTTAGTTTAATGTATGGAGTTATTGGGTTCTGACCCGGCTGGCGAATTTAGAAAATATAAATTTCAGCACACTTTTGATGCACGTTTAAGCCGAAAGAGAGCCACACATAAGGGGGAGTGGTGAAGTATAGAAGTATAGCCCATCCTTACCAATCAGCTCGACCTTTTAGAGGTGCATCTAATTCTACACGTGTGAAGGTTGGTACTCGTGGTCAAGGCGCCAAATGGACCGAGCACGCTTGTCAGAGGGCCTGGACGCAGCCCTTGGGTACGCATGGTGGTCCAGGCCAGGGTGCCCGTATGTGGGAGGAGATGGCGAGGAGACACTCGCCTCCCCACCCACTGGCTTGCTTTCTGTATACCTATTTTTCATATATTTTTTTGTACTTTTTGAGATTTTATGTACATGAAAAGATAGTCGCAGAACTAAAAGTTCTGCCATGGCTTCACATATTTTGGAAATAACCCTTGGGGCTAACAATATCAAATCCTTTCAAGCCACATCGATGTTAGCCCAGTCCGCCGATGTCGAGTACTTTCCGACGATGGCGAGACACGATGACGACCGACGATGACGACGACAAAACAACACTGGCGCAATCCCAACGAGGTTCTCTTACACCAAGACGGACCGTAGCACGCGAAGCTGGCTTCCAATCCGTATGCGTACAAGCAAGCACAAACGGCCTGATTGATGAACAGTACTTGTACTAGTACTTAGCCCAAGCTAGCTGCTAAACGATCGGACTTGATCGATTCCAGCTAGTAGCTCTCGTACGCACACGCAGAAGGAAACAATATTTTGATTGCCAAAGGCTCGTCTCGAGCCTTGATATTTCTTTACTGCTTCACGGTACAAGTTTACAGGGGTGCTTACATGTATATATGGCAGCTACGTACATGCAAGTCCTACCAGGTGACGTCTAGGAAACCAACACGGACACCTATGTCGTGTTTAGTTCCAACAATCGACCCCAACAGAAGGATGATGAATGCGTTCTTTTTCTTTCTCCACTTCCTACGAGTTGGGACTGCATAGCTGGCCGCCACCCACGAGGTATTCATTCAGCAATGGAGCTCTACAGAGTCGGTGTCAAACTTTCCAGCCAGGCCATCCTCAAATATTTGAAGAAGATTCCCCAGGAGACAAAGATCGTGTTTTTGTGACTTGGTCTGCAAGTCTTTTGGTGAAACGTCCCTGCTGCCTGAATGCACAGGCTGATGTGTTGCTTTTCTGAGAGTATAGAATATTGCCGCACCGAAGCAACAAAAACTGTTGTTAATAATGTCATCAAGCTCGAAGTGTTACATTTCCAATGTCTCCTATTCTCAGGCTAGCCCCCCTCTTTTGTTTGTCCTATCTTGCATTGTTGTGATAAGCGAAAATTCAAGGAGGTGATACTTAATGGTGCGTGAAGCAGGGAGTGTATGCAGTCCATAGATGGTCGTGTATATATATACACTTACATAAATAGTTAGCCATGCAACATATGCTTCATAAAACAACCAAATCTCTAGCCATGATGATGGCCATTACTTCGGAAGACGTTGCGTGAAAAAAAAAATCATCAAATTGATTCAACTTTTCATGCAAAAACAATGGCTGAGATTACAACTTACCTTTCTAATTAAAAAAAGGAAGAATAGTAATTTCACCAAATTTAATTAGTACTTTCGCCATTGTCCAGAAGAAAGGCGTAACTGAGAAGATTCTTCTCCTGGACGAGGTGAGGACTGTGCTGGACTGGTTGCCTGTGGGCCTGACCACTGTCAATGTGGCGTGCCTCCTCGCCTCAGGACCCTCTGCAAGGTCAACATGATCACCGTGTTCGATGAGATCCACATAGTGTAGTTTGGGTTCGGTACGGATGATGAGCTTGTCATCATGGACGATGGCAAAGGCAGCGCCTACACACACTGTTAGGAATAAACCACAGCCTCGGTGGTGATCAGCGTGTGCGCGTGTTGGTCGGGTCCGGACGCCTGTGCGTTGCCGCGTTCGTGGCCGTGGTGAGTAAGCCCAGTGTGTCTGTCGTGATGGTGTGTGTGTGTACTCGAGTCCACCGTGTAGGGTTAGGCTGTAGGCGTCAGTAGCAAAGGGGCCGTGGTGATCTGTTGCGGGCAGGCCGCGTCGTGCGTGTTGAGCGCGTCGTGGGCGTGGCCGGGGCATGCGGATCGTGCGCGGGCCAGAGCGAGGTGGGCATGTCATGTGTGTGCGCACTTGTGTAAGCCAGGGTATAACCCCCCCCCCCCCCCCTCCCCCCTTACTGCGCAGCCGTTCGTCCAGTGCCAGAGTTTGAGGTGAAGAAAAGGCCATTCGGCGGCAAGGCGTTCATCGCCAGAAAAAAATAACCCTCTGTCCTGCTCCTTCTTCTACCACCTCCGTCTGGCAGAGAGAGAGAGAGACTAGGGTTAGACTAGGTTAGCCCCAACATTTGGCATCAGAGCCTCGGGTTTTTGTTGTGCGTGGCCAAGTCCATCATCCCGCACGGCGCCGGGGGGAGCACGGTGTCACTGTCATGCCCGGTGCTCACGCCGGAGAACTACATTGTGTGGGCGATAAGGCAGAGGCAATCCTCGACGCCCATGGTCACTGGGAGGTGGTGTCTCCGGCGGATGGCACGGCGGTAGACGAGAAGAAGAACAAGACTCCAAGGGCGCAGCTCTTCGGAGCACTGTGCGAGGAAATTCTCATGCAGGTCTCGAGGACGAAGACGGCGAAGGAGGTGTGGGACAGCCTCAAGACGAGGTCCGTCGACACTGATCGCGTCAAGGCAGCACGACTCTCCACCCTCCGAGGCGAGTTCGACAAGCTGCGCATGGCGGAGGGGGAGCCGCTGGATGACTATGCTGGCAAGATTAGCGGCATGGCGGTGAGGTATGCCGGCCTGGGATCGACGGTCGGCGCCGCCGCCATGGTGAAGAAACTGCTCGACAGCGTGCCCAGCCGGCTGTACTCCGCGGTGGCCGGCATTGAGCAGTTTTGCGACGTGGAGACCAGGGCATTCGAGGAGGCACTGAGCAGGCTCAAGGCATTTGACAAACGCTCACGACGGCGCATGCAGGCCAGCGGCGAACGGAGCGACGTTCAGCTTCTGCTCACAGCGGAACAGTGGGAGGCACGGCAACATCAGCGCGTCAACGGCGGGCGCAGCGTGGCCTCGGGTGTGAGGAAGCGGCACGGGAGGTGCTACAACTATGGCATTCGAGGCCACTTCTTGCGTGATTGCCGGTAGCCGAGGAAGGAGAAGGCGCTCCTCGCCGATGTCGACGATGAGCCGGGACTTCTGTAGGTTGTGGTTTAGGGGGAGATTGTTAGAAATAAACCACACGACAGTGGTGATCAGAGTGGTGCGCGTGTTGGTAGGGTCTGGACGCCGGTGCGTGGCCGCGTTCGTGGCCGTGGCGAGTGAGCCCAGTGTGTGTGTTGCGATGGTGTGTGTGCGTGTCTGTGCACTCGAGTCCACCGTGTAGGGTTAGGAAATAGGAAAACCTTTGGGGCCGGAGTGCCGGCCGAACCTTGGGCCGGTCGATCCGCGCGCGTTTGATCACTTTTGTGATCTGTGGCTAGGATCAGATGCAAATCTACCGTCTCTGTTTGCTTCACTAACAGTGCACCATTTTGGCTGGACCTTATCTTATTTCTTCACGGGGAGATTTCTCAGCCACTCGTTTCTCTCTCACAAGACGCATCTCCTCTATCGTTCTTCTCCCGACCCACTTTTTTGGCTGCTGCAGATGCAGTCGCCGGCGACGACGGGGACGAGTACCTCGGAGTGCTATGAGGCCACCACCGGTGCCGGCCTCGGCGACCATCGGCGCCACGAGTAGAGCAGCAGCGCATGTGTGCAGAGACAGGCAGTGGATGCAACTGGGGTCCGAGCTTCTGCGATGAGGTGCCACGACTTGATGCAACCGGCGGCTACCGGATTTGTACCCCCGGGTTGGTGGAGCTGCAACCGCGGCGACGAGGAGCTGCATCCGGTGGTGATTTTTGCTTGAAGTAGTTCTTTTGTTTGCTACAACCGACACATATATTTGGTGATGAGATTGTTTTTGCTGGAACCATCATTAATTTTTGCTGGAGCTGGCTTTTTTTGTTGCTACAATCGACTAGTAGTGTTTTTAGCTGCTGAGAATTTTTTGCTGGAACCAGTGATTTGTTTTGCTGGAACTGGCTTTTCTATTTGCTAGAATCTACCTTTTTCAGATTTGTTCTTCCGAGAATATTTTTGCTGGAAACATCTTTGCTACGACCGTAGTCTGCTTTTGCTGGAACCAGCATTTTTTCAAAGGATCCAACGGGCGGTGACGCAGAGCTACCTTGGGTAATTTTGTTGCAAGCATCGGCGGCGAGCCTCGACAGCAAGCATTTTTTGCAACCACCGTAGTCTATTTTTGCTACCACCATAGTCTGTTTTTGTTGCGAGCGTCGACTGCGAGCATCAGCGGCGAGCGTCGACGACGGCGGGCATGATAGCAACTGTCAACGGCGAAGGCAAACAAGGGAGGGTGGACGCGCGCAGCGCGCGCAGCGCGACGCGACAGCGAGGTGCAGCCGCCATGTGCCCATTTGTTTTTTCTCAGATCTCGTCCACGGTAGAAAAGAAGCGATGGGAACGACGGATCTGACGGCCACGCGGGGCTGCATCTGACGGCTAGGGCGCGGCCGGCCCAAATTTGGGCCGGCGCGCCGGCCCCTAGCGTTGCCCGGATATAGGCGTCAGTAGCAAAGGGGTCGTGGCGATCTGTTGCGGGAAGGCCGCGTGCGCGTTGAGCACGTCGTGGGCGCAGCCGGAGCATGCGGATCGCACGCGAGCCAGAGCAAGGTGGGCACGTCATGTGTGTGCGCACTTGTGTAAGCCAGGCGCGCCGGCCGTTGGTCCGGTGCGAGAGTTTGAGCTAAAGAAAAGGCCGTTCGGCGGCGACGCGTTCCTCCAGAAAAAAAAAACGCTCTGTCCTGCACCTCCATCCGGCAGCGAGTGAGGGAGAGAGCAAGACTAGGGTTAGCCCAACACACACACACACCTAACTCGTCGGTGGTGAGAGGAGCGGCACCACGTGGTAGAAGAAGAGGAGCAGAACAGCAGCCAATGCCGTCCCATACCATGGAGAAGGTGCCAGCCGCAGGGGAGATCCATCCTTGCCTCGTGCCACAGTTCCGGTCTGTCAAACCTGTGTTCATTACTGCCATGTCTAGACTAGTCCTTTCGGTCGTGAAACGTGTACGTACATAGCAAAGATGTTAGTTACTGCCAATTACTCACTGGCTAGACACACAATCTAGCAAGCTGCTAGTTGTATTCACGCTTGAAAGACACTAGACACACGCACGTACGCTACCTAGGTTCTGTTGGAAAACACGAACAAACGCACGTGGTCACCATGGTCGGCATAACGAAAACTCCCCTCCATTCCTTTATACAAGGGCACAAACTCACATTACAGGTAGCAAGGTAAATTTAATGACTGCTTTGCAAGCCAATTTTTCTTTTTGTTCACTGGGATCATTACTACGCCGCATGCATGCAAGGAAGGAATGGGAAGAAAGTAGTTGAGTGTCATTATGACTACTTGCATGCAAGTATTAAACAAGTTGCTAGTACGAGAAAACATCATTAATTTTTGCCTTGATTACTGTTGGTGGAATTGTATAGACGCAAAATGTATTTTTCATAGTGGCCTTGTACAAGGGAATGGAGGGAGTAGTATAGGTTCAGCAATTCCTCCACCGAGCCCGGCGGAGAGTGGAGGACGAGAGCAGTGGGGCGGCACCTCAGCTCGGAGGCCACCTCCCTCACCGTGAAGGTGCAGATCGCTAGGGCAGCGAGTCTCTATGAGTGCATCCGGTCAATATGTGCCATCCGTCGGATTGGATTGGGCGGTCCAAATCAAAAGCAATACACTGACGTCACATGTGTTATATGCACGCCCAATGGGCGTTTTTGGAAGAATTTTTTTAAAACAAATCAAGCGTTCCCTCTCAAACTTTTTAAGGGTATTCTCAGTACAAATTTCAAGGGTATTTTCGGTAAGATTTTATCCATTTCATTCCGTCATTGCAGGGCCCTCCTACGCCGCGGGCGTCGCTAGGTTTTGACCCCTCGCCAGTGGTAGGGTTTCATCCCTCGCAGGCAGGATGGAGCCGCGCGTCGGCCTCACAACATCGGCCGCTTTGCCCCCCCCCCCCCCCCCCCCCAATCCCTCCCCCTCTTGCATCTCCACTTCACCGAAGAACATGAGTACAGGCTATCTGCCCTCCCCGCGGCGGCCGCCGGCAACAATTCAGCACCATCCCACCTCCCCACTCCTTTATGTGTCTGCCTATATGACGGTGTCCTGGACTAAGGGGTGCAGACCTATACGGCCCACAGTCCATGGGCCGAGCTGATGGCCCACCGATCACTAAAAGGAAGGATTACCATGGCCACGGACCTCGGTGTATTCAAGATGGAAACCTCCGAAGATTTGGCATGCACTTCAAGGATTGCTTTGTAACCGGCGTATTGACAACCGACCATGTGTATAACCTAGGTACCCCAGGTGCATATATAAGCGGAGGGGTTTAGTCTTTAGAGGCACGATTATCAGCCTTAGAGTTCAGAACACAATCATACGATCTCGAGGTAGATTATCTTGTACTCTGTATCCCATCACATCAATACAATCAAAGCAGGGCGTATGGTTTTACCTCTTCGAGAGGGCCCGAACCTGAGTAAACATCGTCTCCCTTCGTCTACTATTACCATCGTTCTTAGACCTACAGCTCGGGACCCCCTACCCGAGATCTGCCGGTTTTAGCACCGATATTGGTGGCCCATGCAGGTCCCGTTGTGTGGTCGAAAAGGATCGATGGCTCGTCTCCCTTCGTCTACTGTTACCATCATACTCAGACCTACAGCTCGGAACCCCCTACCAGAGATCTGCCAGTTTTAGCACCGACACTATAGCCATGAGGTGATCCGCTACCTCTTTCCCCTTCCCCCCAACCCCAATCCCCTCCCCCACTTGCATCACCTCTCCGCCATGGGCGCTGCTTGCTCTGGCATGCATGTCCTCCGGGGCAAAGTGGTTGCGCAGCTAGGTGCCATTCTCACTGCTGGCGGGGTACTGTGTGACGGTGTCCCATTTGCGCACTGGGATGGATGGCGAGCCACATTTGCGCGACATCATCCACCTCACGGCCAAGATCTAGCTATGTTTGATCGTTGATAATGTACAATTATTCCGGAGTATGATATGAGTAGTGCTGCAGTTATAGCATAAAAATTGAAGATTTATTCTATCAATTTGTCCGATAGGTGAGACTTGGTTGGTTTTGGTTAGGGAAAGATGATAATCTATTAATTTTGAAATGTTGTATGAACAATTGATAGCTTATATGTTGGTCACTATTTATGATGCTCTTCATGTGCAATTGCTGGACTGGGGTAATCTATGAGACAGTATGTATGAGTGGTCGACTGACTTGGGCATATGGTTTATATAACTTTTAGATTCAAAGGGGATATCTACCATTTGAGGATTAGCGTAAATTCTTATTATGATGATTTACCTCTGTGAAAGAGAGAGGAATGAACATTTGATTGTTAAAAATGTTGCTTTTGATTCTTGGAATATTAGTTATGTGCAAGGGGATATCTACCATTTGATTGTTAAAAATGTTAGCTGGATACATGTGACAAGGTGAGAAGCTTCCAAACTAGTGTCGATGTAAGATACAATCACTAGTGCAGAAAAGCCTAGCTATGGCGTGCCAAAATTGCCCTTGCTAGCGTAGGGCTCCAATGCCACCAATATGGCGCCAGTGAAATTTTTTACTTCTGGCCTTGGCGCAAACGTCAGCACTATTGTGAGTACTGATGGCGTGACACGTGTGCAACGTCAGCAATATGACTGTGTTAGCTATGTCGTTAAGGTTGTGTCAACGCCGGCAACTAGAATTTTCGCTAATAAAAATAATTATATGCAGCAATTTAAACCTAGTATATATCCAGCCATTTAAACTTACCTAGATTAAACTTCACAAAAGGTTAGTACTTGTAAACTACGTAGTAAACTCCACAAAAGGTTACTTGTAAACTACGTAGTGATCAAGTACTCCACAAAAGGTCGTTAGTACTTCTAAACTACCTACACATATTACATATTTCTCCGAAGGATTAACTTCATCTCACGAAGCTTATTCCTATTGCTCCCCCTCCTTCTAGAAATGGGCTTTCTCCGTCTTGAGCTGAATCATCTCGGCCTTCAGGAGCTATATGTCCCTCTCCAGCTCCTTCCTCTCGGCGACCAGTTCATCCTTCTGGTCGTTCAGCTTCAGTATCTCCTCATAATAATTAGAATTATCATCGATAAGCTGATCCTTCTCCTTTCTTAGGGAGTCATTCAACTCCTTAAGGGCCTTCATTGTATTCTCATGTGACGCGACCAGCTCGCGGTTGAGCATGTCCACGTCACATGGCTGCTGCTCGACGGGTGTTGGAGACGGGTCCCGTACGTACTCCTGGCAAGTCAAAAGTTTGAAATAATCAATAATTACTGGTTAGTTATATATATGCATCTGTTTGCAATGCTCATGGATGTTTTTGTAATCTTACCTTGTTGGTGCTCGCTTCGCCTTTGTCTAGTTCGGCATACGCCGCGAGGTTGCTCGAGGATTCGTAGTGGCTGTACAAGCTACTCATGGTTGCAACTACAAAATAATAAAAAGTCAAGCTACTTTGGTTTTCTTTGTTGATGGAGTTGACAATTAAAGCATTACAGTGATAGTGATAGTAGAAGGGGGTGCATGTCTTTTGAGCAAGTTTGAGAAAGTTTGGGTGCATGTCATATTTGCATAACTTGCCTTTTTGTCATTTTTGCAAGTTCAGGTGCAAATCATCAATATTATCATGGCATAACATATTTTTAACAGGAAATGACATATTATCATGGCAAATCAGCAATATTATCATGGCATGACATATTCAACTTATTGTTAACAGGAAACTGTTATACTAACATGGCATATTCAGAGCAAGATTAAGACATGCTACAGGAGCTATCATGGCAATATCTTGGCACAACAAGGTAGTACAAAACATGTAGATCAAACACATATAACATTGGCATATCCATAGGAGCTACAGATCAGTGGGAACCATCAAGACAAGATGCAGAGTTTTTATAACAGGCAGTTTAGACTTAGTGAAAACTAGCAAGTGCAAATCAGCAATATTATCATGGCATGTTTTCAAGCTTGTGTCAGTGCCTTAACATGGTTTTCATGGCATGGGAAAAATACTAGCAGACAGATGACACGTTAATGCTCCAAAGTCATGTTCAAAGTTTATTCATATGACACTTGCATTAATTCATACAAAAATGACAAAAAGGCAAGTTATGCAAATATGACATGCACCCAAACTTGCTCAAATGACAAAATATGGCCACTGAATAAATTGACTAAATTGCCTCTACATTGGCACTAACTAAATTGACAAAATTGCCTCTACATTGGCACTGACTAAATTGACTAAACTACTTAGCAACATATGATGAACCCTAGTGATGCAATCAAATTGGTGGAGGGGATGAACCCTAGCGATGCAAATAAAAGAAGGTGGAGGGGATGAACTCACCGTACTCAATGCAGCCAAGTGGATGAAGAAGGAGACGATGAACCCTAGCAGTCCGTCGCCGCCGCCGTCGCTGAAACCCTAGCTCTAAACGAAATTAACTCCAATCAAATTGGAGGGCAATGAGCGGCGAGAGAGGGAGAGAGAGGAGGAGACAAAGGGAGATTACCTAACCACCAGAATCGGCCGGAATCGGAGCGGCGACGAGCGGGGAGAGAGGGAGAGAAAGGGGAACGAGAACCCGCACGGGGAAGAGAGAGGGAGGGAGTGGGGCGAGGTGTCCGTTGACCCGTTGGTATTGACCCCCAGCCCACTGCCTCCTAATAATAATTGGGCTTGGCCCAATACGAAATGATCACCACCTAAAAAAGTAAAAATGAAGTCTCAAACTACATATTTTAATAAAGTTAGTATTTCCATTTAAAATAATATAACTTTAATAAAAGTACACTACAATATACTATAAAAATGATTACCACCTAAAAAAAATAAAAAGGAAACTGTTGGAAATATGCCCTAGAGGCAATAATAAATTAGTTATTATTATATTTCCTTGTTCATGATAATCGATTATTATCCATGCTATAATTGTATTGATTGGAAACTCAAATACATGTGTGGGTACAAAGACAACTCTGTGTCCCTAGTAAGCCTCTAGTTGACTAGCTCGTTGATCAAAGATGGTTAAGGTTTCCTAGCCATTGACATGAGATGTCATTTGATAACGGGATCACATCATTAGGAGAATGATGTGATGGACAAGACCCAAACTACGAACGTAGCATATGATCGTATCAGTTTATTGCTATTGTTTTCTGCATGTCAAGTATCTGTTCCTATGACCATGAGATCATGCAACTCACTAACACCAGAGGAATACCTTGTGTGTATCAAACGTCGCAACGTAACTGGGTGACTATAAAGGTGCTCTACAGGTATCTCCGAGGGTGTCTGTTGGGTTGGCATGGATCAAGACTGGGATTTGTTACTCCGTGTGACGGAGAGGTATCTCAGGGCCCATTCGGTAATACAACATCACAATGAGCCTTGCAAGCAATGTGACTAAAGTGTTAGCCACGAGATCTTGTATTACGGAACGAGTAAAGAGACTTGCCGGTAACGAGATTGAACTAGGTATAGAGATACCGACGATCGAATCTCGGGCAAGTAACATACCGAAGAACAAAAGGAACAGCATACGGGATTAACTGAATCCTTGACATAGAGGTTCAAACGATAAAGATCTTCGTAGAATTTGTAGGAGCCAATATGGGCATCCAGGTCCCGCTATTGGTTATTGACCGTAGAGGTGTCTCGGTCATGTCTACATAGTTCTCGAACCCGCAGGGTCTACACACTTAACGTTTGGTGACGATTAGTATAGTTGAGTTATTTTGTTGGTGACCGAAAGTTGTTCGGAGTCCCGGATAAGATCCCGGACATAACGAGGATCTCCGGAATAGTCCGGAGGTAAAAATTGATATATGTGATAATAGTGTTTTTGGTTTCCGGAAGGGTTCCGGAATTCACCGGAAACGGGTTCCGGATGTTTACCGAAGTGTTCGGCTGCAGCAACACTTTATATGAGCCAAAGGGATAAAGCCCACGAGGTATTGGAAAGTGCAAAAGGAAGTTTTGCTACTGCCTTAAGCGGTACTACCGCTGGTAAAGGCAGTACTACCGCGTAAGCGGTACTACCGCTTGTTGGAAGCGGTACTACCGCCCAAGCGGTACTACCGCTTGTGTGAAGCGGTACTACCGCTCAAGCGGTACTACCGCTCGGGGGCGGTACTACCGCTTGTGCGCGGTACTGCAGGGATCCGAGTTGGACTCTTTCCCTGCGGGCCAAACCGACCTTGTGCGGGCAAAACCGACCTGGAGGAGGCTTTTACTCCAAGTTTAGACCCCAAGGCTCAACATATAAATAGAGGGGCAGGGCTAGCACACGGTGGACATCATATTGCCCCAAGCCGTGTGCCGGCAACCTCTAGTTCCTCCTACGTCATAATTTCAGTAGTGCTTAGGCGAAGCCCTGCTGAAATAGTTCTTCATCAACATCACCACGCCGTCGTGCTGCTGGAACTCTTCTTCTTCACCGCTCCCTCTTGCTGGATCAAGAAGGCGGAGATCGTCATCAAGCCGTACGTGTGTTGAACGCGGAGGTGCCGTCCGTTCGGCGCTGGATCGTGCTTGGATCGAGGGACGACTTGTGATTTGGATCGCGGAGACGTTCGACTACATCAACCGCGTTTCTTAACGCTTCCGCTTAGCGATCTACAAGGGTATGTAGATCCACTCTCCCTCTCGTAGATGCTCATCACCATGGATAGATCTTGTGTGTGCGTAGGAAAATTTTTGTTTCCCATGCAACGTTCCCCAACAGTGGCATCATGAGCTAGGTCTATGCGTAGATGAGATCTCGAGTAGAACACAAACGAGTTGTGGGCGTGGGTGTATACATATTGCTTGCCGTTACTAGTTGATATTTGATTCGGCGGTACCATGAGATGAAGCGGCCCAGACCGACATTACGCGTACGCATACGCGAGACAGGTTCCTTCAACTAACATGTAACTTCGTTGCATAAAGATGGCTAGCGGGTGTCTGTCTCTCTCACTTTAGTTGAATCGATTTCAATGAAGAGGGTTCTTTTAGAAGATCAAAAAGCAATCACTACACCACGTTGTGGTTTTGCGTAAGTAAGAACGGTTCTTGCAAACCCGTAGCAGCCACGTAAAATTTGCAACAACAATTAGAGGACGTCTAACTTGTTTTTGCAGGGTATGTTGTGATGTGATATGGCCAATTACATGATGAGATATATGTGATGTATGAGATGATCATGTGTTGTATAGAATATCACGACTTGCATGTCGATGAGTACGGCAACTGGCAGGAGCCATAGAGTTGTCTTTAATTATTGTATGACCTGTGTGTCAATCATTAAGCGCTATGTAATGCTTTACTTTATCGCTAAACGTTAGCAATAGTCGTGGGAGCAATAGTCGGCGCGACAACCTCATGGCGACACGTTGATAGAGATCAAGATGATGGAGATCATGGTGTCATGCCGGTGACGATGGAGATCATGCCGGTGCTTTGGAGATGGAGATCAAAAGCACAAGTTCATGGCCATATCATGTCACTTATGATTTGCATGTGATGTTAATCCTTTTATGCATCTTATTTTGCTTAGGACGACGGTAGCATTATAAGGTGATCCCTCACTTAAATTTCAAGATAAATTGTGTTTTCCCCGAGTGTGCACCGTTGCGAAAGTTCGTCGTTTCGAGACACGCCGTGATGATCGGGTGTGATAGACTCCACGTTCACATACAACGGGTGCAAGCCATGTTGCACACGCGGAACACTCGGGTTAAACTTGACGAGCCTAGCATGTACAGACATGGCCTCGGAATACAAGAGACCGAAAGGTCGAACATGAGTCATATAGTAGATATGATCAACATGAAGATGTTCACCATTGAAACCACCTCGACTCACGTGATGATCGGACTTGAGTTGGTGGATTTGGATCATGTTACACTCGAATGACCGGAGGGATGTCAATTTGAGTGGGAATTTTTAAGTAATATGATTAATTAAACTCATTATCTTGAACAATAGTCTAAGTTGTCTTTGCTATATTTATGTTGTAGATCATGGCTCGCGTAGTAGCACCCCTGAATTTTAATGCGTTCCTAGCGAAAGCTAAGTTGAAAGATGATGGAAGTAACTTTGTAGACTGGGCCCGTAATCTAAGGATTATCCTTACGGCTTCCCAGAAGGCTTATGTCCTTGATGCACCGCTTGGTGATCCACCCGCTCCAGTTGAGTCTCTAGACGTTGTGAACGCCTGGCAGGCTCGTTCTGATGATTACTCAATAGTTCAATGTGCAATGTTGTATGGCTTAGAACCAGGACTTCAAAGACGTTTTGAACGTCATGGAGCATATGAGATGTTCCAGGAGTTGAAGTTTATCTTTCAGAAGAATGCCCGGATCGAGAGATATGAGATCTCCGATAAGTTCTATACTTGCAAGATGGAGGAGAACGGGTCTATCAGTGATCACGTGCTCAGAATGTCTGGGTACTCCACCCGTCTGGCTGAATTGGGGATGCCCCTTCCGCCAGAGGCTATCACTGACAGAGTTCTTCAATAATTGCCACCTAGCTACAAGAGCTTCGTGTTGAACTATAACATGCACGGGATGAACAAGTCAGTCGCCGAGCTGTTTGCGATGCTGAAAGCCGCTGAGTCTGAAATTCAGAAGGAGCATCAAGTGTTGATGGTCAATAAAACCACTAGTTTCAAGAAAAATGGCAAGGGTAAGAAGGGTAAATCTAAGAAGGGTGGCAAAGCAGTTGCTGCTCCTGTGAAGAAACCCAAGGCTGGACCCAAACCAGAAACTGAGTGCTTTCATTGCAAGGGAACTGGACACTGGAAGCGGAACTGCCCCAAGTATTTGGCTGACAAGAAGGCGGCCAACAACAAACAAGGTATATATGATATACATGTTATTGATATGTTCCTTACCAAACCTCGTTGTAGTGCCTGGGTATTTGATACCGGTGCGGTTGCTCATATTTGCAACTCTAAACAGGAACTGCGGAATAGACGGAGGCTGGCGAAGGACGAAGTGACGATGCGCGTGGGAAATGGTTCCAAGGTTGATGTGATCGCCGTCGGCACGCTCGCTCTTCGATTACCGTCGGGATTAGTGATGAACCTAAATAAGTGTTATTTGGTGCCTGCGTTAATCATGAACATTATATCTGGATCTTGTTTATTGCGAGACGGTTACTCATTTAAATCAGAGAATAATGGTTGTTCTATTTATATGGGTAATATCTTTTATGGTCATGCACCCAATGTAAGCGGTTTATTCTTATTGAATCTCGATAGTAATGATACACATGTTCATAACATTGATGCCAAAAGATGTAGGATTGATAATGATAATACCACTTTCTTGTGGCACTGCCGTTTAGGTCATATTGGCGTAAAACGCATGAGGAAGCTCCATGCTGATGGACTTTTGGAGTCACTTGATTTTGAATCACTTGACACATGTGAGCCATGCCTCTTGGGCAAGATGACTAAAACGCCGTTCTCTGGAACAATGGAACGAGCAAGTGACTTATTGGAAATCATACATACTGATGTGTGTGGTCCAATGAGCATTGAGGCGCGCGGTGGTTATCGTTACTTTCTCACCTTCACTGATGACTTAAGTAGATATGGGTATATTTACTTAATGAAACACAAGTCTGAAACGTTTGAAAAGTTCAAACAATTTCAGAGTGAAGTTGAGAATCATCGTAACAAGAAGATTAAATTCCTACGATCTGATCGAGGAGGAGAATATCTGAGTTATGAGTTTGGCAGTCACTTAAGACAATGTGGAATTGTTTCACAACTAACACCGCCTGGAACACCACAGCGTAATGGTGTGTCCGAACGTCGTAATCGAACTTTATTGGATATGGTGCGATCTATGATGTCTCTTGCCGATTTGCCACTATCGTTTTGGGGTTATGCATTAGAGACAGCTGCATTCACTTTAAATAGGGCACCATCGAAATCCGTTAAAATGACGCCATATGAACTTTGGTTTGGCAAGAAGCCAAAGCTGTCGTTTCTTAAAATTTGGGGATGTGATGCTTATGTCAAAAAGCTTCAGCCTGAAAAGCTGGAACCCAAAGCGGAGAAATGCGTCTTCATAGGATACCCAATAGAGACAGTTGGGTATACCTTCTATCTCAGATCCGAAGGCAAAGTGTTTGTCGCTAAAAACGGAACATTTCTTGAGAAAGAGTTTCTCTCGAAAGAATTGAGTGGGAGGAAGATAGAACTTGATGAGGTTGTTGAACCTTTACTTCAACCTGAGAGTAGCGCAGTGCAGAAAGTTGTTTCTGTGGAGCCTACATTAGCTGAGGAGGAAGTTAATGATGATGATCATGAAGCTTTGGATCAAGTTGCTATCGAACCTCATAGGTCGACAAGGACGCGTACTGCTCCCGAGTGGTACGGCAACCCTGTCTTAGAGGTCATGTTGTTAGACAACGATGAACCTACGAGCTATGGAGAAGCGATGATGGGCCCGGATTCCAAGAAGTGGTTAGAGGCCATGAAATCCGAGATGGGATCCATGTATGAAAACAAAGTATGGACTTTGGAAGTATTACCTGAAGGGCGTAAGGCCATTCAGAACAAATGGATCTTTAAGAGGAAGACGGACGCGGACGGTAATGTCACCGTCTATAAAGCTCGACTTGTGGCAAAGGGTTTTTCACAAGTTCAAGGAGTTGACTACGATGAGACCTTCTCACCCGT
This sequence comes from Elymus sibiricus, assembly GCA_039707655.1. Lineage (NCBI taxonomy): Eukaryota > Viridiplantae > Streptophyta > Magnoliopsida > Poales > Poaceae > Elymus > Elymus sibiricus. The sequence goes on from CM077676.1 coordinate 34,918,771, forward strand.
AGCGATGCTTAAGTCCGTCAGAATCATGTTAGCAATAGCTGCCTTTTTCGATTATGAAATTTGGCAGATGGATGTCAAAACAGCGTTCCTTAATGGTTTCCTTAAGGAAGAGTTGTATATGATGCAACCAGAAGGTTTTGTCGATCCAGAGAATGCTGACAAAGTTTGCAAACTCTAGCGATCCATTTATGGACTGGTGCAAGCATCTCGGAGTTGGAATCTTCGCTTTGATGAAGTGATCAAAGCGTTCGAGTTTATACAAGTTTACGGAGAAGCTTGTATTTACAAGAAAGTGAGTGGGAGCTCTATAGCGTTTCTAATATTATATGTGGATGACATATTGCTGATTGGAAACAATATAGAAATGTTGAAAAGCGTGAAGGAATATTTGAACAAGAGTTTTTCAATGAAGGACCTAGGAGAAGCTGCTTTCATATTAGGCATCAAGATCTATAGAGATAGATCAAGACGCTTAATAGGACTTTCACAAAGCACATACCTTGATAAGATTTTGAAGAAGTTCAAAATGGATCAGTCCAAGAAGGGGTTCTTGCCTGTTTTGCAAGGTGTGAAGTTGAGTAAGACTCAATGCCCAGTGACTGCAGAAGATAGAGAAAAGATGAGTGTCATCCCCTATGCTTCAGCCATAGGCTCTATTATGTATGCAATGCTGTGCACAAGACCCGATGTCAGCCTTGCCATAAGTATGGTCGGAAGGTTTCAAAGTGATCCAGGAATGGAACACTGGACGACGGTCAAGAATATCCTGAAGTACCTGAAAAGGACTAAGGACATGTTTCTCGTTTATGGAGGTGATCAAGAGCTCGTCGTAAAGGGTTACGTCGATGCAAGCTTTGACACTGATCCGGATGACTCTAAGTCTCAAACCGGATACGTATTTATTCTTAATGGGGGTGCGGTTAGCTGGTGCAGTTCCAAGCAAAGCGTGGTAGCTGATTCTACATGCGAAGCGGAGTACATCGCAGCCTCGGAGGCGGCGAAGGAAGGTGTCTGGATGAAGGAGTTCATGACAGATCTTGGAGTAGTGCCTAGTGCGCTTAACCCAATGACTCTGTTTTGTGATAACACTGGTGCCATTGCTCTAGCCAAGGAACCAAGATTTCACAAGAGGACCAGACACATAAAGCGACGCTTCAATTCCATCCGCGATTACATCAAGGAGGACGACATAAATATTTGCAAAGTACACACGGATCTGAATGTTGCAGATCCGATGACTAAACCTCTTCCAAGGGCTAAACATGAACAACACCAGAACTGCATGGGTGTTCGATTCATTACAATGTAAATCACATAGTGATGTGAACTAGATTATTGACTCTAGTGCAAGTGGGAGACTGTTGGAAATATGCCCTAGAGGCAATAATAAATTAGTTATTATTATATTTCCTTGTTCATGATATTCGTTTATTATCCATGCTATAATTGTATTGATTGGAAACTCAAATACATGTGTGGGTACATAGACAACACTGTGTCCCTAGTAAGCCTCTAGTTGACTAGCTCGTTGATCAAAGATGGTTAAGGTTTCCTAGCCATTGACATGAGATGTCATTTGATAACGGGATCACATCATTAGGAGAATGATGTGATGGACAAGACCCAAACTACGAACGTAGCATATGATCGTATCAGTTTATTGCTATTGTTTTCTGCATGTCAAGTATCTGTTCCTATGACCATGAGATCATGCAACTCACTAACACCAGAGGAATACCTTGTGTGTATCAAACGTCGCAACGTAACTGGGTGACTATAAAGGTGCTCTACAGGTATCTCCGAGGGTGTCTGTTGGGTTGGCATGGATCAAGACTGGGATTTGTTACTCCGTGTGACGGAGAGGTATCTCAGGGCCCACTCGGTAATACAACATCACAATGAGCCTTGCAAGCAATGTGACTAAAGTGTTAGCCACGAGATCTTGTATTACGGAACGAGTAAAGAGACTTGCCGGTAACGAGATTGAACTAGGTATAGAGATACCGACGATCGAATCTCGGGCAAGTAACATACCGAAGAACAAAAGGAACAGCATTCGGGATTAACTGAATCCTTGACATAGAGGTTCAAACTATAAAGATCTTCGTAGAATATGTAGGAGCCAATATGGGCATCCAGGTCCCGCTATTGGTTATTGACCGTAGAGGTGTCTCGGTCATGTCTACATAGTTCTCGAACCCGCAGGGTCTACACACTTAACGTTTGGTGACGATTAGTATAGTTGAGTTATTTTGTTGGTGACCGAAAGTTGTTCGGAGTCCCGGATAAGATCCCGGACATAACGAGGATCTCCGGAATAGTCCGGAGGTAAAAATTGATATATGTGATAATAGTGTTTTTGGTTTCCGGAAGGGTTCCGGAATTCACAGGAAAGGGGTTCCGGATGTTTACCGAAGTGTTCGGGTGCAGCAACACTTTATATGAGCCAAAGGGATAAAGCCCACGAGGAATTGGAAAGTGCAAAAGGAAGTTTTGCTACTGCCTTAAGCAGTACTACCGCTGGTAAAGGCAGTACTACCGCGTAAGCGGTACTACCGCTTGTTGGAAGCGGTACTACCGCCCAAGCGGTACTACCGCTTGTGTGAAGCGGTACTACCGCTCAAGCGGTACTACCGCTCGGGGGCGGTACTACCGCTTGTGCGCGGTACTGCAGGGATCCGAGTTCGACTCTTTCCCTGCGGGCCAAACCGACCTTGTGCGGGCAAAACCGACCTGGAGGAGGCTTTTACTCCAAGTTTAGACCCCAAGGCTCAACATATAAATAGAGGGGCAGGGCTAGCACACGGTGGACATCATATTGCCCCAAGCCATGTGCCGGCAACCTCTAGTTCCTCCTACGTCATAATTTCAGTAGTGCTTAGGCGAAGCCCTGCTGAAATAGTTCTTCATCAACATCACCACGCCGTCGTGCTGCTGGAACTCTTCTTCTTCACCGCTCCCTCTTGCTGGATCAAGAAGGCGGAGATCGTCATCAAGCCGTACGTGTGTTGAATGCGGAGGTGCCGTCCGTTCGGCGCTGGATCGTGCTTGGATCGAGGGACGACTTGCGATTTGGATCGCGGAGACGTTCGACTACATCAACCGCGTTTCTTAACGCTTCCGCTTAGCGATCTACAAGGGTATGTAGATCCACTCTCCCTCTCGTAGATGCTCATCACCATGGATAGATCTTGTGTGTGCGTAGGAAAATTTTTGTTTCCCATGCAACGTTCCCCAACAGTGGCATCATGAGCTAGGTCTATGCGTAGATGAGATCTCGAGTAGAACACAAACGAGTTGTGGGCATGGGTGTATACATATTGCTTGCCGTTACTAGTTGATATTTGATTCGGCGGTACCGTGAGATGAAGCGGCCCGGACCGACATTACGCGTACGCATACGCGAGACAGGTTCCTTCAACTAACATGTAACATCGTTGCATAAAGATGGCTAGCGGGTGTCTGTCTCTCTCACTTTAGTTGAATCGATTTCAATGAAGAGGGTTCTTTTAGAAGATCAAAAAGCAATCACTACACCACGTTGTGGTTTTGCGTAAGTAACAACGGTTCTTGCAAACCCGTAGCAGCCACGTAAAATTTTCAACAACAATTAGAGGACGTCTAACTTGTTTTTGCAGGGTATGTTGTGATGTGATATGGCCAATTACATGATGAGATATATGTGATGTATGAGATGATCATGTGTTGTATAGAATATCACGACTTGCATGTCGATGAGTACGGCAACTGGCAGGAGCCATAGAGTTGTCTTTAATTATTGTATGACCTGTGTGTCAATCATTAAGCGCTATGTAATGCTTTACTTTATCGCTAAACGTTAGCAATAGTCGTGGGAGCAATAGTCGGCGCGACAACCTCATGGCGACACGTTGATAGAGATCAAGATGATGGAGATCATGGTGTCATGCCGGTGACGATGGAGATCATGCCGGTGCTTTGGAGATGGAGATCAAAAGCACAAGTTCATGGCCATATCATGTCACTTATGATTTGCATGTGATGTTAATCCTTTTATGCATCTTATTTTGCTTAGGACGACGGTAGCATTATAAGGTGATCCCTCACTTAAATTTCAAGATAAATTGTGTTTTCCCCGAGTGTGCACCGTTGCGAAAGTTCGTCGTTTCGAGACACGCCGTGATGATCGGGTGTGATAGACTCCACGTTCACATACAACGGGTGCAAGCCATGTTGCACACGCGGAACACTCGGGTTAAACTTGACGAACCTAGCATGTACAGACATGGCCTCGGAACACAAGAGACCGAAAGGTCGAACATGAGTCATATAGTAGATATGATCAACATGAAGATGTTCACCATTGAAACCACCTCGACTCACGTGATGATCGGACTTGAGTTGGTGGATTTGGATCATGTTACACTCGAATGACCGGAGGGATGTCAATTTGAGTGGGAGTTTTTAAGTAATATGATTAATTAAACTCATTATCTTGAACAATAGTCTAAGTTGTCTTTGCTATATTTATGTTGTAGATCATGGCTCGCGTAGTAGCACCCCTGAATTTTAATGCGTTCCAAGAGAAAGCTAAGTTGAAAGATGATGGAATTAACTTTGTAGACTGGGCCCGTAATCTAAGGATTATCCTTACGGCTTCCCAGAAGGCTTATGTCCTTGATGCACCGCTTGGTGATCCACCCGCTCCAGTTGAGTCTCTAGACGTTGTGAACGCCTGGCAGGCTCGTTCTGATGATTACTCAATAGTTCAATGTGCAATGTTGTATGGCTTAGAACCAGGACTTCAAAGACGTTTTGAACGTCATGGAGCATATGAGATGTTCCAGGAGTTGAAGTTTATCTTTCAGAAGAATGCCCGGATCGAGAGATATGAGATCTCCGATAAGTTCTATACTTGCAAGATGGAGGAGAACGGGTCTATCAGTGATCACGTGCTCAGAATGTCTGGGTACTCCACCCGTCTGGCTGAATTGGGGATGCCCCTTCCGCCAGAGGCTATCACTGACAGAGTTCTTCAATCATTGCCACCTAGCTACAAGAGCTTCGTGTTGAACTATAACATGCACGGGATGAACAAGTCAGTCGCCAAGCTGTTTGCGATGCTGAAAGCCGCTGAGTCTGAAATTCAGAAGGAGCATCAAGTGTTGATGGTCAATAAAACCACTAGTTTCAAGAAAAATGGCAAGGGTAAGAAGGGTAAATCTAAGAAGGGTGGCAAAGCAGTTGCTGCTCCTGTGAAGAAACCCAAGGCTGGACCCAAACCAGAAACTGAGTGCTTTCATTGCAAGGGAACTGGACACTGGAAGCGGAACTGCCCCAAGTATTTGGCTGACAAGAAGGCGGCCAACAACAAACAAGGTATATATGATATACATGTTATTGATATGTTCCTTACCAAACCTCGTTGTAGTGCCTGGGTATTTGATACCGGTGCGGTTGCTCATATTTGCAACTCTAAACAGGAACTGCGGAATAGACGGAGGCTGGCGAAGGACGAAGTGACGATGCGCGTGGGAAATGGTTCCAAGGTTGATGTGATCGCCGTCGGCACGCTCGCTCTTCGATTACCGTCGGGATTAGTGATGAACCTAAATAAGTGTTATTTGGTGCCTGCGTTAATCATGAACATTATATCTGGATCTTGTTTATTGCGAGACGGTTACTCATTTAAATCAGAGAATAATGGTTGTTCTATTTATATGGGTAATATCTTTTATGGTCATGCACCCAATGTAAGCGGTTTATTCTTATTGAATCTCGATAGTAATGATACACATGTTCATAACATTGATGCCAAAAGATGTAGGATTGATAATGATAATACCACTTTCTTGTGGCACTGCCGTTTAGGTCATATTGGCGTAAAACGCATGAGGAAGCTCCATGCTGATGGACTTTTGGAGTCACTTGATTTTGAATCACTTGACACATGTGAGCCATGCCTCTTGGGCAAGATGACTAAAACGCCGTTCTCTGGAACAATGGAACGGGCAAGTGACTTATTGGAAATCATACATACTGATGTGTGTGGTCCAATGAGCATTGAGGCGCGCGGTGGTTATCGTTACTTTCTCACCTTCACTGATGACTTAAGTAGATATGGGTATATTTACTTAATGAAACACAAGTCTGAAACGTTTGAAAAGTTCAAACAATTTCAGAGTGAAGTTGAGAATCATCGTAACAAGAAGATTAAATTCCTACGATCTGATCGAGGAGGAGAATATCTGAGTTATGAGTTTGGCAGTCACTTAAGACAATGTGGAATTGTTTCACAACTAACACCGCCTGGAACACCACAGCGTAATGGTGTGTCCGAACGTCGTAATCGAACTTTATTGGATATGGTGCGATCTATGATGTCTCTTGCCGATTTGCCACTATCGTTTTGGGGTTATGCATTAGAGACAGCTGCATTCACTTTAAATAGGGCACCATCGAAATCCGTTAAAACGACGCCATATGAACTTTGGTTTGGCAAGAAGCCAAAGCTGTCGTTTCTTAAAATTTGGGGATGTGATGCTTATGTCAAAAAGCTTCAGCCTGAAAAGCTGGAACCCAAAGCGGAGAAATGCGTCTTCATAGGATACCCAATAGAGACAGTTGGGTATACCTTCTATCTCAGATCCGAAGGCAAAGTGTTTGTCGCTAAAAACGGAACATTTCTTGAGAAAGAGTTTCTCTCGAAAGAATTGAGTGGGAGGAAGATAGAACTTGATGAGGTTGTTGAACCTTTACTTCAACCTGAGAGTAGCGCAGTGCAGAAAGTTGTTTCTGTGGAGCCTACATTAGCTGAGGAGGAAGTTAATGATGATGATCATGAAGCTTTGGATCAAGTTGCTATCGAACCTCGTAGGTCGACAAGGACGCGTACTGCTCCCGAGTGGTACGGCAACCCTGTCTTAGAGGTCATGTTGTTAGACAACGATGAACCTACGAGCTATGGAGAAGCGATGATGGGCCCGGATTCCAAGAAGTGGTTAGAGGCCATGAAATCCGAGATGGGATCCATGTATGAAAACAAAGTATGGACTTTGGAAGTATTACCTGAAGGGCGTAAGGCCATTCAGAACAAATGGATCTTTAAGAGGAAGACGGACGCGGACGGTAATGTCACCGTCTATAAAGCTCGACTTGTGGCAAAGGGTTTTTCACAAGTTCAAGGAGTTGACTACGATGAGACCTTCTCACCCGTAGCGATGCTTAAGTCCGTCAGAATCATGTTAGCAATAGCTGCCTTTTTCGATTATGAAATTTGGCAGATGGATGTCAAAACAGCGTTCCTTAATGGTTTCCTTAAGGAAGAGTTGTATATGATGCAACCAGAAGGTTTTGTCGATCCAGAGAATGCTGACAAAGTTTGCAAACTCTAGCGATCCATTTATGGACTGGTGCAAGCATCTCGGAGTTGGAATCTTCGCTTTGATGAAGTGATCAAAGCGTTCGAGTTTATACAAGTTTACGGAGAAGCTTGTATTTACAAGAAAGTGAGTGGGAGCTCTATAGCGTTTCTAATATTATATGTGGATGACATATTGCTGATTGGAAACAATATAGAAATGTTGAAAAGCGTGAAGGAATATTTGAACAAGAGTTTTTCAATGAAGGACCTAGGAGAAGCTGCTTTCATATTAGGCATCAAGATCTATAGAGATAGATCAAGACGCTTAATAGGACTTTCACAAAGCACATACCTTGATAAGATTTTGAAGAAGTTCAAAATGGATCAGTCCAAGAAGGGGTTCTTGCCTGTTTTGCAAGGTGTGAAGTTGAGTAAGACTCAATGCCCAGTGACTGCAGAAGATAGAGAAAAGATGAGTGTCATCCCCTATGCTTCAGCCATAGGCTCTATTATGTATGCAATGCTGTGCACAAGACCCGATGTCAGCCTTGCCATAAGTATGGTCGGAAGGTTTCAAAGTGATCCAGGAATGGAACACTGGACGACGGTCAAGAATATCCTGAAGTACCTGAAAAGGACTAAGGACATGTTTCTCGTTTATGGAGGTGATCAAGAGCTCGTCGTAAAGGGTTACGTCGATGCAAGCTTTGACACTGATCCGGATGACTCTAAGTCTCAAACCGGATACGTATTTATTCTTAATGGGGGTGCGGTTAGCTGGTGCAGTTCCAAGCAAAGCGTGGTAGCTGATTCTACATGCGAAGCGGAGTACATCGCAGCCTCGGAGGCGGCGAAGGAAGGTGTCTGGATGAAGGAGTTCATGACAGATCTTGGAGTAGTGCCTAGTGCGCTTAACCCAATGACTCTGTTTTGTGATAACACTGGTGCCATTGCTCTAGCCAAGGAACCAAGATTTCACAAGAGGACCAGACACATAAAGCGACGCTTCAATTCCATCCGCGATTACATCAAGGAGGACGACATAAATATTTGCAAAGTACACACGGATCTGAATGTTGCAGATCCGATGACTAAACCTCTTCCAAGGGCTAAACATGAACAACACCAGAACTGCATGGGTGTTCGATTCATTACAATGTAAATCACATAGTGATGTGAACTAGATTATTGACTCTAGTGCAAGTGGGAGACTGTTGGAAATATGCCCTAGAGGCAATAATAAATTAGTTATTATTATATTTCCTTGTTCATGATATTCGTTTATTATCCATGCTATAATTGTATTGATTGGAAACTCAAATACATGTGTGGGTACATAGACAACACTGTGTCCCTAGTAAGCCTCTAGTTGACTAGCTCGTTGATCAAAGATGGTTAAGGTTTCCTAGCCATTGACATGAGATGTCATTTGATAACGGGATCACATCATTAGGATAATGATGTGATGGACAAGACCCAAACTACGAACGTAGCATATGATCGTATCAGTTTATTGCTATTGTTTTCTGCATGTCATGTATCTGTTCCTATGACCATGAGATCATGCAACTCACTAACACCAGAGGAATACCTTGTGTGTATCAAACGTCGCAACGTAACTGGGTGACTATAAAGGTGCTCTACAGGTATCTCCGAGGGTGTCTGTTGGGTTGGCATGGATCAAGACTGGGATTTGTTACTCCGTGTGACGGAGAGGTATCTCAGGGCCCACTCGGTAATACAACATCACAATGAGCCTTGCAAGCAATGTGACTAAAGTGTTAGCCACGAGATCTTGTATTACGGAACGAGTAAAGAGACTTGCCAGTAACGAGATTGAACTAGGTATAGAGATACCGACGATCGAATCTCGGGCAAGTAACATACCGAAGAACAAAAGGAACAGCATACGGGATTAACTGAATCCTTGACATAGAGGTTCAAACGATAAAGATCTTCGTAGAATATGTAGGAGCCAATATGGGCATCCAGGTCCCGCTATTGGTTATTGACCGTAGAGGTGTCTCGGTCATGTCTACATAGTTCTCGAACCCGCAGGGTCTACACACTTAACGTTTGGTGACGATTAGTATAGTTGAGTTATTTTGTTGGTGACCGAAAGTTGTTCGGAGTCCCGGATAAGATCCCGGACATAACGAGGATCTCCGGAATAGTCCGGAGGTAAAAATTGATATATGTGATAATAGTGTTTTTGGTTTCCGGAAGGGTTTCGGAATTCACCGGAAAGGGGTTCCGGATGTTTACCGAAGTGTTCGGGTGCAGCAACACTTTATATGAGCCAAAGGGATAAAGCCCACGAGGTATTGGAAAGTGCAAAAGGAAGTTTTGCTACTGCCTTAAGCGGTACTACAGCTGGTAAAGGCAGTACTACCGCGTAAGCGGTACTACCGCTTGTTGGAAGCGGTACTACCGCCCAAGCGGTACTACCGCTTGTGTGAAGCGGTACTACCGCTCAAGCGGTACTACCGCTCGGGGGCGGTACTACCGCTTGTGCGCGGTACTGCAGGGATCCGAGTTGGACTCTTTCCCTGCGGGCCAAACCGACCTTGTGCGGGCAAAACCGACCTGGAGGAGGCTTTTACTCCAAGTTTAGACCCCAAGGCTCAACATATAAATAGAGGGGCAGGGCTAGCACACGGTGGACATCATATTGCCCCAAGCCGTGTGCCGGCAACCTCTAGTTCCTCCTACGTCATAATTTCAGTAGTGCTTAGGCGAAGCCCTGCTGAAATAGTTCTTCATCAACATCACCACGCCGTCGTGCTGCTGGAACTCTTCTTCTTCTCCGCTCCCTCTTGCTGGATCAAGAAGGCGGAGATCGTCATCAAGCCGTATGTGTGTTGAACGCGGAGGTGCCGTCCGTTCGGCGCTAGATCGTGCTTGGATCGAGGGACGACTTGCGATTTGGATCGCGGAGACGTTCGACTACATCAACCGCGTTTCTTAACGCTTCCGCTTAGCGATCTACAAGGGTATGTAGATCCACTCTCCCTCTCGTAGATGCTCATCACCATGGATAGATCTTGTGTGTGCGTAGGAAAATTTTTGTTTCCCATGCAACGTTCCGCAACAGAAACAATTTTGAAGTGTCAAACTATATATTTGAAGTGTCAAACTAAAAAGAAAAATAAAGTAAAAATGAAGTCTCAAACTACATATTTTAAAAAATGTCAGTATTTCCATTTAAAATAATGTAACTTTAATAAAAGTAAACTACAATATACTATAAAAATGATCACCACCTAAAAAAATAAAAAGGAAACAATTTTGAAGTGTTAAACTACATATTTGAAGTCTCAAACTAAAAAGAAAAAAAAAAGTAAAAGTGAAGTCTCAAACTACATATTTTAAAAATTGTCAATATTTCCATTTAAAAGATGAAAAGGAATTTTTTTTGAAATGTCAAACTACATATTTGAACATAATAGTGCTGTCGTGGAAACTAATGACACGCCACAACTAAACATAATAGTGCTGGCGTTTCATGTTATAGTACACCAGCTCTATTTTATGGCTGGTGACGCTCACCTGTTTTTCAATGCCACCACTATGCCCCTACTAATGTCGTACCAAATAAGACAACACCATCACTATTTGGAAAAAGTAGTGCTGGCATTGGTTGAAAATGGCGCGCCACCAACGAAAGTTGTGGCTGGCATTTTTTCCACTAGTGAATACATGAGCATATATGTAATTCCTCAAAAATATATGTTGCATGCTTATTATACTTACGTTTACACTATGAACATAACTCTGGAAAAAAAATATGTTGCGGCGCTACTACTATCACACGTTTTTCACTTTCTAAGTCTGCGCGACAGGTGTTCCTATCACACATGGTCTTCAATAGTGCACCATGTTCGATATGTCCATCAGCACACACGTTTTTGGAAGAGATGCATATGTGGATAACCGCACACGTTAGTCAACAGCGAAACATGTGCGAACCAACCTGTGGTTGGATGGTTAGAGGGACTGTGGTATCCCCAGCCCACCAGGGTTCAAATCCTGGTGCTCGCATTTATTCCTGAATTTATTTTAGGATTTCCGGCGATGTGCATTCAGTGGGAGGAGACGTTCCCGTCGACGACGAGGCGCCTATGGTGACTTCGTAAATTTCAAGATGATATGCCGGCTCAGTCATTCGGAGGTGCTCATAGGGGTAGGGTGTGCGTGTGTGCGTTCATAGGGGTGAGTGTATGCGCGTGTATATGAGCGCTTGCGTCTGTACTGTGTTAAAAAAAAACAGCGAAACATGTGTGCTATTGTGGATAACCGCACACGTTAGTCAACAGCGAAACATGTGTGCTTTAGGTTTCCATCGCACAAGTGGTGCTTTTTGTAACCCTGTGCACCGTAATGACCCTCAACACAAGTTGTTTCTTCCCATAATTTAATCCATGCAATTTAAAAATCTTCAAATGTTGAATTAGAAAGTGAGAAATCAGATACTTCATATCCATCCTGCATACTCTATTTACAATGGTTTAACAACCAATGCGTAATTCAAATCATAGTATAATACTAGAAGAATGCCCGTGCGTTGCTACGGGCTATTAAGGTCGTATTTAAGGTCGAAGCTCATATTTTCCTCATACGTCTGGTTATGTTCGGACATCAAACAGGCATCAAGTGGGCTCCCCAAAACCCAACCGTGTGGACAGTCTGGCAAATCTAACCCATATGTAGGGGATAAATATGGTCGTCTGGACTATCCGCCATGTTATCTTTAGCACGGGGTCCAAACATAAAAACTCCACCCCATGACGCACCATTTCCTTTTGCTGCCGGAACCTCCCCTTCCCGCTCGGTTTCCCGCCGTAGCGGGATATTTCTCGTGGAGCCCTCTTCTTTAAAACCGGATGATGCCCACCTCATCTTCGCCATGGCGCCCTCTCTCCTTCACATCGTACTTCCGCATGGACTGCCAATGAGGTGTCCTCCCACCAACTGCCCCGCGCTCCGCTTTGATCCCCTCCCCCCCGGGGTTCGTGCTGATCCACCACCGCCATCAAGGGGGACGAGGTGCGTGCCGCACGTGACCCCCCCCCCCCCCCTCAGCAAAGAAGGTACATCCGATGTCTCTTGAGCCATTGCCATGTTGTAACATACAGTAGAATGTCGTGCATTATCATGAAACAAAAATACGATGTCCATTGTTGGGTATGCAACTTATACGCCACCGTCTCTGTTATTAACGTGAAGCAACCAACCAATGCATTTACTCTTCTACCCTAACCAAAAAATTGTACGACTTGATAAAAAAAATATGAACCGCTCGCTCATGCAATTTGCTGCAAAGTCATCTCTAAGTAAATGCAATTTGCAATATTTTCTAAAATAGGCAAATTATTCCGCTCAGACTATCGTAACTGAACAGACCAACCCCAACCCTCATCCCGCTCACTCTCCACCCTCACCCTTATCACAAAATCCACTAATTCGTGTCTAAGTGAGCTGGTGATCGACGCTCCCATGGCAGGCCAGCATCAAGGGACAAGGGTGGCAATTTCTTTCCTACCTTAGTGCTAGTACCTCCTGGTTCTATACTGGACCCACCCTTCATATTGGGCTCTACCACGACGGTGCCACGCTCTTGCTTTGCCATGAAAAAGAAATCTATGAATAGAAATGTTCGTCCAAAGCATGAAAAATGTTAATGTTTCTCTTAGCTTCCCTTCCTCGCGCGCACATGTCTGATTCATGATACAAATTTATGTATCCGTTAGAGAAGAGCAAAGAAAAGATTCCCCCACTTTGTAGCTTCTATACCTAAAACTGCTTTTTGGTCAACAAATTTACTAATTCTATGTTCCAATAAACCAAATGAAAGAGAGGGCATATCAAGTTGGAACCTTGAGTTTTCCTTCAACAAAAGTTGTAACCGTGAGCTAAATACGAGAACCTAAAGAGATAACATTCAAAAAGTTTTGAGGTACTTGAGAAACCCAACTAAAAACTAATAAACAAAAATCTAGCTATTTGATTAATATTGCATGGATACAACAATCATGAAAATACAATGAACAAAGAGAAAAAAATAAAGCGCACACATGAACGAATCACCTTTCGTGAGGCTCACATGATGACTTAAGCTTATTGTTCTATTCTAATATATGAGAAGTGCAAACTTTAAATGCCGCTTGACCATGAAAGGGAAGTTCAAAAACCAGTTTATCCTTATAGTTGCATGTCACTATAAGGATAGATAACCACTGAGCGAAATAGCCAAATTGAACCCTTTTAGGAAACATCCACAGCCCACTATCAAGAATAAGAAGAAAAAAAGATTGTAAGATAAAGTTCATATGGGATATTTGCCCGATTTCTCCTCCCATGGCATGACCATGACATGCATTGGCACTTCCATGTATTCTGAATACATTTCTATAATGGCTATCGGAGGCATCATTCAAACCACAACAACATCAATTTTTACACGATCATCAGAACTTCGGTTGAATCTCCAAGGCATCGAGTATGTCGCACAATTCTGTAACAGTCAGATTTATGTAGACCACTATGTAAGATTCCTGTATTTGGTTTGAACGTGCATGGTTGGCTTTGAACACTCTAAGCTGGATGGGGTTCATATTAGTGTCATACTTTTTCTTGTGCTCCTGGATGTGATTTATTTACTCACTTGTGGTTACATATTCTTGGTGACATGTTCATCAAAGAGACAAAAGCCATTGTGCCGCTGTGCCTTGACCACCAATTCCTCACCTTCCGGTCCTCCGCCCGTCACCGCCATTGGCTAGTACACCAGGAGTAAAATGTAGAAGATAACCACATAACTGAACAATTCAGAGACACTACCTACAGGTGAGATGGTCGCTCCTTCGTTGTATTATTTTCCGGTCCCACATTCTCGGAGCAAACAATAATGCTTAACTTCATAAATTAAAGCAATAAACTTGACCCCTGCAGCGTCTCCAATCTCTCAAGCCCACACTAGTCATGAATTGTGCCAATGACACCGAGCATGCAAATTTGAAATCTTTTGGTTTAACAATCAAACCAAATAGAGTTTATAGTACAAGATCTAACAATTCAAATAATTGAATTATGTGCATAAATAGTATTGCAAGTCCTTGCAACTATGAAGTATGAACTGACCACTTGTGCTACTTCAGTCAACAGAGAACATCAAACATTTTACACATTTCGGGCCTCACTAACGAACACCCAAAAACATTAGATATGTTCACATCAAAGAACTCAGCCATGTACTTGGCACATTAAACCTAAATGACCACAGAGAGTAAACGATTAAACACAGTTTACACCAAGTTAAGATTATACGATGAGCACACACTTCTTTGGAGAGCTTCATTAGACGACATAGTTGCTCCCATTCAGCTTTTGATAGCTAGTAGTGTGCACGTGAGCAACACAAAATGAAAGTATTAAACAATTACAAAGGCAGCAGATTGTACGTATAGAAATGTGAATGTCCAACTTCTAAAGACAAAAATCCTAATTAGTTGTTCCAATCAAAGATTAAAGAATATCAATATAACCACAAAAAAGTAGGATAGAAAATCTATGTTCAGTACACATCAATGGGACGATATAAACATTACCCTCTTCTTGGTACTAAATACTAACTCACCGTAGTACATGGATATATTTCTCCCTAGGTGACCCGACACAACAACAAAGCAGTGCTATCAAAATCACCACCAAAGGAACGTAAGATGAAAGAATTATAGTATAAAAACAATAGTTTCTACCAGTGGAAAAAATAAAATCTAAATAGACAATGGATGAGAAACAACATCAAAATAGGTAATGTGATACTCACACTCGGATGATGTGGTCCAGGGTTGAAATTGTCCGGAAGAAATTTTGAAGGATTTAGTGGAATTCTTCCTTTTGCAGGACTCGGGTCTGTTGCTTTTGTAAAATAATGAAGACTCCATACAAATGTTGTTACTTCTAAACCGGTGCTTCTCAGCAAACTATTGATTATTCCATGGCAATCCATGATAAAAATTAATCATCCATACCACTGATTACATTTACATAAATAGTACGTATCGCTCCTCTTCGACCGCCTTTAGTCGCTTATTCACCTAAGTTGCAATAGATAATCCTCGTACTTTGCATATATAATGGGAAGAAGCGATAAAATGTAGAAGAATGCAATTTTTTGAAGTCAAAATGCTCTTGGCACTTCATTCCAAAGACGATAACATGTTTGATAGAATAGTCTCCTTCGCACCACGCATGCTCAAAACTAATATATATTAAAAAACCATTGCATGGTATTTATAATGCGCATTGATAAAATATTACTACCTTAGTCATGTTTATGTATAGTAAAATGGCAGCCCAATAACTCAGTCATATGCAATACATTCGCACCTACAGAAATTTCATGATTCCCATCAAGAAAATGAAAGAAAAATTAAATCGTCGCCACTTTTATTGATTTTAATAATTCTGAATTTTAGCCCCTTAAATCAACCACGAAAATGGTGTCCAATTTACCAAGCCGCAGGCCCATGAAGACACCATGGCGCCGCCCACATTCCATGAGAACACTGCCACAGTGATGTCCCAATGAATGGCCACCACATTGTGCCGAGGCATTCCCTAAGAGCACAGCCCCACCATATTGGGCTGCCGCTGCCGGCGCATGGCCTCGCTCCTCCACTACCACAGTGATGTCCCAATGAATGGCCACATCTGCATGCCCTTCATCATCTACAGTTTCTCTAGCAAACAGAGCAACATGCTGAATCTATCCTGCACCACAGCCATGCCCTGCTGCCTCGCTTGCGTCGCCATGCCTATATGCCTTGCTATTTAAGGTGACAAATGATTACTCACTTCAACAATAACATGGCGACCAAATAAAGCATTATTGGCAGATACGTTATTTCTACCAATCTTGCAATCATGTTCTACATGGCAGGATCCCATTACAAAAAATGCTTGCTCATAAAAAGGGAAAAGTGAGCCCATCAAATATATTTAAATGACATGGAACCTGAATATTGTACAGTTACAAGATTTAGAAGAGCCATGAATAGCAGTACCCTCTGATCTCGTTGTTGTTACCAATGTATCTGTAGAAAGCATTGATCTCCTGGCCGAATGGGAGAAAAAGTCATTAACATTCTGCACAAAGCATAAGATCTCAAGACACCACATGAAATGCTTGTCATTGAAATGTAAGTGTCCATGTGTCAGCAGAAAAAAGAAGATTGACAAAACCATAAACATAGAAGTAGTTGTCTTGAATAAGATTGCATGAACTGGAAAGCTAAGGTAACATTACACTATGTCACATCAGTACACCAAAGTCAAGTTGATGCAAATGTTATATTTGTGATATTGGCACTTAACACAAACCACAACATAGTTCCCAATTACAGTGTTTTCCACAATGATTATTCCTCCACGGAAATCTGGACCAAGAATAGCACCACTGCCAGAAACCAAATTCCAAGGTATGAATTGGGGTAACTGTATGTTAGTGGCATCTTCTATTTTCACAAATCTTGCAATTTGCTACATGGACTATCCTAGAACTTCAAAAAATTCTGACTTGAGTGCTGCTGGCTATGGCTTAACTGTTAGACAAAAATAGTACGTGCTTCATATGGGGCGAAATTCTTTTTCTAAACTAATAAACCTCTGAACAAGAACCTAAAAAGAGATGTGAAGTGTTTCTGAATCCGTACCAAAATAATATATTAGCAGTAGTACTGCTGACCTTGGAACTCCATCCATCATCATCTTGTGTTATTCAAGTTATGTCCACAACAACCTGATCCAGCGCAGAGTTTTGGGTTTTGTTTTGCAAAATATACCGCCCCTGAACAAAATTCGCGAAATTCAGTTTTTCGGACTTTTTTCGTAAAATTCCGGACGAAAAGCTCAATTCAAAATTTGAATTCTTGAACAAAAAATGAACGAATTTTGAATGAAAAATGACCGAAATTGTCCCAAAAAATTGAAATCCTACAGCAACAAGAATAAAGCAGAACCAAGCTGTACAACAATGATCCATTGATTGAATATACACACATGTGTTCCTGCTGCACCATCAGAGTCTCGCGATGCCCCGGTAGGTGCTACTGCTGCACCATCCGATTCAGTTCCGGCCGCCCGGACGAGCGTGCCCGCGGCCCAGCCACCAGCGTGCCGTGCCATGGAAGAGAGCAACAGACCTCAAGTGGCGGGGCTGATGCTAGGACGGCTGATGATGGGGCAATTTGGTGTTGCCCAAACAGTACCAGTGGATCCTCCTCCTCCTTCCGATCCTCCCTACTGCTGGATCAAGATGTGGCATATGGCCAGACGCCGGAGCGGGGCCTACGGGAATCTGCACATCACTAAAGAAGACACGACGGACAAACCATGAATTAGCAGCCGAGCGATTGCTTGCCTTAGGGTCGATGCGGACGATGCCCACACACGAAAGAAGATCAGATTGAGCGAGATTAGCGGCGGACCGATAGGGAAGGAGAAGGAAGAAGGAAAGATGATGGGAGGAAGGCGTCGTGGTTGCCGTCGTTAGGGCCTCCACTCCAGGGAGAGATGCAGGAGCGACCGGCGAACAAAGGGAAGAAGAAGAGCGCATTGAGGACATCAGCTGTGGCGCTTATGTTCTCAACCCGCTGCTATCCCTCATGTGATATGGCAACGACCTCCGTGGTTGCCGTAACGGTGGAGGCAGAGGAGGAAAGCATCGGGAGGAGGAGCATATTAGAGAGAGAGGTAATTACGGGGCTACGGAAGGAGGGAGAAATCCGCGGTGACAGGTAAGTTCCACTTATCATGGTGGAATTGATTATGTTGATTCGATATCGCTAGCTCTAACGCGTGAAAGTAGAGAGGGCGACGAACGAAACAACGCACCACGCCTTACCATCACCACCGCAGACTCCCCTTTAGGAGTAGAGATTATGGAAAGAGTATGATTGATCGGTTTATGTTTGGACATCGGAGTTGTGACATGGAAAGAGCGAAAAGATTGATTGCGATGCGATTTGATTGTTGTTGTTTATGGAAGCTTTTTTTGGACTCGATGGAAGGATGGAAGGGTTGGTTTGCCATATGTTTTGCATGGAAGGTTTTATATGGATGGTTCGATATGATTTGATTGGTGTCCTATATGGAACGGTCGGTTTTTCTGGGCATGGGAGGTGTGGGTCTGGTGATGAATGAAAACTGGTGATGGTTTTCGGAGGGAGGGGGAAAATCGGTGGGAGGGAGATCGCGGGGGTAGGGCCATATCGATCAATGAAAGGATGGGAAACGAACGAAACGAGCGACGACCTACGTACTGAGACATTAGGAGTAGAGATATTGAAGAATTACAGAAGCAACAGATTAACAATGATGAACCACAGAAGTATTAAAGACGGTAAAGAGAGAGGTGAAATTCATTACGAATTGTTGGAGAAGGTGAAGAAATGGAATGCCCATATTGTGCGTCCATGTCGAAGGCTAGCAAAACTTTAGGCCAACCCCTTGTGATGAACGCCCTCTCATCCTTCATTGCTCTCAGGGAGACTTCTAAATCATCATCATGGCATTCCGAGTGAGATATACTTTCGTTGCCTCTGCACCGATGATGTAGTTTGTGAGGTAATCTTGACTAAACTGCTTAGGAAACCATTGAAAAAAAAATATTTATAAGAAAAATGTAAACTCTGCTATTGTTGACGCTAGACCACTGAACGATGGGCTCATCCTAGCAGGTTAAGTTAGATGTGAAAGATCATTATCAACTCGGACGACTTGGAAGTTGGTGAAGCTATGCCTAATGTAGATTTTTCAGCGACAGAAGCTTCAGCAACATATGAGGAGTGTGTGTTACTGGATATGAATTTCTGTCCTGTGATCACACTGTCCGAGGGAGAGGGATATTGTAGCTAATTTGTTACCTGCCCATGTGGAAGGGTCCCAGACTCGTGTCTGAACGGCTTTCATTTTATCAAGCATGGTGGATGATGTAACTATGTTCGAAAACAAATAAAGTTGGCATGATTCTCCCGAAAAAAACAAATCATTGGAGGTGAATGGAGCACCTCTGATCAGGTACTGTGGACATCGGCTTTGATTCGGGTTAGTACCACAGATCAGAGGATGACGGAGTGGTGCCGCTACTCACATAATCCTGCTGCATCCGTACGAAGAAACGACGATGCAGTATGGGACACACATTCGGTCCAACACCCTGCGTGCATGGGGTAGAGCCCGTAACTTGGTTCAGATGCTGGCGATCAGCACCAACTATGCATGCAGGTTTTGAGCGGGCATGAGCACAATATACCCTGGCCAGTCTCAGCGTTACCTAGACTGAACAAGCTCTGAAGTTCTCCACTGCCACCAGAAGACGGTATTTCCCCAGAGCAGCACATGTATCATTACTAATTCTTCACCCTATATTGTGTGCAACTTTTCCGATGTCTCCTATTATCAACCTGACATCTGTCCTTTTTTTTTTGCATTATGTTTGCCAACATTTGGTTTTAGGTGAGAAGGAAATGCCACACTGAATCTGAATCACGCAGAGAACAGTTTGGCGTGTTGGTCATATATAAATGGTTGGCCATATAGGACGTGTGGCCACTGGGAACTTTTATCTTGGGATCAGTTTCATGATTTATTTTTGCATGACAGATCTTATTAAATAATTGAGGTCTCCAATTCTGTACAAGAAAGTGCATGTCTATCTTTATTTTACCTTTATTGAGGTTGCAGCCCTTGAGCAGTACTCGGCGAGGTCAGAATCCTCGAATCCTGTTGCGGTGGTGTCCGCGCGGAGAGATCCGCGAGATGAGATCTGCTTGGTGAGGTACACGTGACGAGTTCCGCACGTGTAGATCTGATCAGGCAAGTTCGCACGGTGAGATCCGTGTAGCCATGCAGTCCGCACGATTACGTTCGATCCGGGCTGATCTTGAAAGAAAACCCATATGAACATAGTAAGTATGCGCACAACACCTATCTGACATGCAATCGATCGATTCACTGTACAGGCAGATCACTTATAATAGGGTTGCCTCTGTTTATCAAGTTGCCTGTTGTTAGGCAATTGTCACCGTGTGAGGTTGTTTCTTCCGCAGGATTATAATGGTATAGACTACATAGAGATTTCATGAGCTAAAAAGGCAAAACGCAGACATTATATCCAGATTCGTTCACATCAATTAAAAATATACCACGACACACAGTAAAAAAGGAAGATATTGTATATGTGCCTAGATTAGAACGAGAAATGGCTAAGTACATGTCATTTTCAAATTTCGAGCTGCTCTCCGGTCTGAAGAAGATGCGCCGTTTCTTTTTGTCATTCGAGAAGACTGTCAGGCCGGCGGAAGACATGTTATGGTACTGTGGGGTTTACTTGTACTAAGAGTGCACTTCCCAATGTCTCCTATTCCCATTCTTGCAGTCATATTGTGCTAAGATTTTCTAAAAGCGAGAAAGGTGGTAAATCGCCCGAACTATGGAATGAACATACACGTTCGATTGGTCCTCATTTATATATGAATTCTCAACCATATAAGTTGTGTTTGGTAGGAATCAATTTCACGAGAAAACAGTCTCCAAATATAACGTTGGAATCCAATGCTTTGCGAATACATAGGGTGAATTATTTCTCTCTGAGGTGGTACTACAAAATTTTTGTCAAAAAATTATCATTTGTGATTTGCACATAGTGTTTATTTCTGGTTTGTTGTTCAGGGGAGTTGACAAATGTGCACTTTTACAAAGAAATTTGCACAAAGACCTGACATTTTGATGTTTATATATTTTCATTTTTTTGCAATTCATTTTAAAAAAAATTAACCATGCAAAAGGCTACATGTATTATGTTAGAGAGAAAGAAGAAAGCTTTTACTCAACCAAGAGTAAGAAAAACATTGAGGATGAATCCATCAACAACACTTTGCTAGACAACTAATGGTATTAAAGCGTTAAAAAACTAGGTAAACAAATTATCCTAAAACGAAACGACAGACACTATCCTCCAATTGCTTTACTAAAGTTTCCTGGGTGCAGTTACCATATCATTTTCTCGTTCTTATTTTACTATACTAAAACGCTCTACTAGATTCTGGAAAGATACATGGCTAGGCAAGACGTCGTTAGCCTTGCAGTATCCAACACTATATAACATTGTACAACGTAAAGACGCTTTCGTACGTACAATATTAGGATATGCCCCCTTAAATATTCAGTTCAGACGGGTACTGGTGGGGGAACATGGCGATAGATCGCTACATCTTGTGCATAGGTTGATGGAGGTCAACCTCTCTGATGAGCCAGATACCATGCACTGGAAGCTATCGGTGTCAGGAGTATTCTTATTAATACATATGTATGTAGAAACAATGGTCCAATCCCAAAGTTGCTTCATATTTGAAAAATTAGGATGCCATTAAAAAATAAATGTCCTTATGTGGTTTGTGCATAAGGAGGTGATCTTAACTAAGGACAACTTGGCAAAACGTAGAAGCGAGGGTAGTACACGGTGTTGTTTTTGAGGTCGGGACTAATCAATCCAACATCTTTTACTCAAATGCCCACTAGCCAAGTTATTGTGGCGTAAAATACATGTGTCTTTTAATGCCCGTCCTCCTAACAATATCTCTAGTTTATTTGGGACATGGTTGAATGGGATAAAGCCTAAGACAGCGGCACATATTCAAATCGGGTGTGTGCATTACTTTTAGCTATTTGAAACTATCGGAATGACATTATTTTTAACCAAAACAACATCACAAATTTTTTGCAGGACCTATTCCGGGCGACTTGATGGATCCGTATATGTGGTCGTTACTCAGCGATATGGAAGTCAGGGAGCATATAGTCTATGGGTGCAACCGTTGGGAGACGGGAGCATGGGATTCATACAACGGTTTGGATGACGGTCCAATAATAAGATAGGTGTCTACTTAGCTGGTCCTATTTTCGTCGGGTGTGGCATTTTATTCTTTTCGTTTGAGTTTGCTTGCAATGTTATTTTGGTTAATAAAATGGCTGCGTGCATCACTGGATGCAGAGGCGAGGGTAATCCTCCTTTTCGAAAGATATATATACTAAAACACTCAACGGAAGTTGAGACAATCAAAGTGTGGTATATGGATAACTAGGATGGGGACCTTGGCAGGATTCTTAGATGTTCGGACGTAGGCGGAAAGGATTGTCTGGGCAAGTGAAGGTTGGTGAGCTATTAGTTTTGCATCAGTAAGGCCAACTCCAAGGCACGACCGCAAATGGGCATGAATTTTGTCCGGTTTCTGTCCATTTACGTCAGCAAAACGTACACGAGCGTCCATTTGCAATCGTCCACCCATGGTGTGCCCAACCAGCAGCCGCATTTCAAATAGTGTCTGCATTATGAACTTCAATTTAAACCAAAAAAGGTATTAAAAATAATTTAAAACGATAACTTATATATTACATTAACTTAAAAAGTCCACCACCCGCAAAAAAAAAGTCCACAAGTGACGGCCGAACATTAAAATTAAACTTGAACTTAAAAAACAATAAAAACTAAGGAAACCCTAGATGGGCTGGCCATCTTCAGTCGCCGCCATCCTCGTCATCTTCGTCCATGGTGTGGTCGACGTATGGCGGTGACCGCCAAAGGTGGGCTGGCGGCCCCTTGGGCGGCTTGCCAAAGTGAGGCGGGCGGCGCCTGCTGCGGCTGTGGCAGTGACGGTGACCATGGCTTGTCGCCCACCCACGAGGCCGGTGCAGACACGTACTCCGGCATGCAGGGCACCGTTGGCGTCCACATCCAGGACTGCCCCACTGCTCCCGCTGGCTGCACTCGTACTCCCTCTCCGAGTCGTTGAGAACCTTCCTCACCAGCTCCTCCTCCTCTTTGGCGGTCATGGTTGGAGATGGTGGTGGCGGGCACGGCGAGGGGAAGGGCGTAGGCGTACGCGCGTGCACTCTCGCACGATCGTGCGACCAAGGCGGGCTGCGAGCACGCGCACTGCTTGCGGTAGAGCGCTCCCGTGGCGGGCTTGGAGCACTACTGGCAACGAATGTCTTCCGCCGCAGGTCGTGCTTGTCCCGGAACCAGGTGTCCCACAAGGGGGGACTCAACGGCGTACCTTGTATGGTTGAGGTGATCTGGAGGGATGCCG
Source organism: Elymus sibiricus (assembly GCA_039707655.1). NCBI lineage: Eukaryota > Viridiplantae > Streptophyta > Magnoliopsida > Poales > Poaceae > Elymus > Elymus sibiricus. The sequence goes on from CM077676.1 coordinate 34,942,264, forward strand.
GACCGCCGGCAGTTGATCTCCAGCAGAAGGGCACGGCCGCTCGCCGGGATAGGTGGCACGGGCACCCGTATGGGCTAAGATGCCAGCCGTTCGGGAGATGCGCGTTGGTCCACGACCTCGGGTTGGCCGTGTGCCAATACCATTGGCACACTTCCACCTTGGCGGCGGGGCTGCCGGTGGCAAAATGGAGAAGGCGGACGACGACACTGAGTAGGCGGCGGCGCTCCCTGACGACGCAGGAGGACCCCGCTTCGTCGTCGTGCTTCCCCTTCTTGTTGGGGATCCACTTCCACATCCTCATGCCGGCGGTCAGCGGGGAGCGAGGACCGAGGGCAACGCCTAGCGGGTCCATGGCTTCGCCATTAAAAAGGACGCGTCGGGGGACGGCTGCGAGGCTGACTTGTGGGACGGCGGACGTGTGCGGATTAAATGGAGCCGGTGGGAAGCAGTTGCACAGCCGACATCCGGGCACGATGATGGACGACGAGAGGACGCGTGCGCATTCCGGCATTCGTCCAGTGTCGTCTGGATGCAAATTCGGCCGAAATTTGCGCAGGAATTGGGTCGAGCCAGAAAGAATTTGCACATGCTCTCGCGTGCTGGGCTGCGACATTTGTCCGTTTCGATCCAAACGGACTGGGTTGGACGAAATGGGGTCGTGCGTTGGAGTTGGCCTAAGTGTCATGATGTAACTTGTAACATTAACACACTTATCATGCATTGATCATTGTTTTGCATTTTAGAAATTTACTTCGTGAATTTTGATGCATGACATGTGTCCCAATTTATAGCATTGTGTCGTCCTCCCTGCATAACGCAGCATTCAGGGCTTCAGGCGGATTACAAGTAGAGGTATGGCCAGAGATGAATCACTGCGACCATAGTGCAAAAGATGACCACGTGTGAGCACATGATACCAGTTCATATGTGAGCCATTGGAGTACCTTTTCAATGCTATGTGTGTATTGACAAGACCCGAAGCTGTCAGGTCTGCTGATCAACCATCTACTCGTTCCCGGTGCCACCTATTCTGTAACCTTTTCTTCACACATTCTTCTGTTATTCTTCCAGTCCCTACAGGCTAATGCTTTGCCTCTCCTTCCCATATGTGGCTATCAAAATGAAAGCGGCAGAAATGGATGCTTCATCAAGTACGTAGTTGTAGTTGAAGATGGAACACTAGCATATATGTATACATAACCTCGGTGGTACGTAGGTAGAGTGGAAGGTTGTTGCATCAGCAGCAGTTTATTTAATTTTGTATCAGTTCGTATTATATAGTACGTCTTGGTCAATATGATTTTTTTTTTTTTGCAGGGTTGGTCAATAAGAAGTTATGAACATTGCGCTTCCACCCTGGGCGTACGAGCGTCAGCGTGTGTGTGTGTGTGTGTGTGTTTTTTTTTTTTTTTTTTTTTTTTGAGAATAACGTGAGTGTGTGCTGTGTTTTGGCGGAGATTCTGTCTAGATGTAGTAAGTTGTTTTTTTTTCTTTTTTTCTGTCACAAAAGCCGAAAGTAAGTTGTTCATACTGGGTTAGCGTACCAACTGGGATATATGTTGGTCCGAGCTAATATTACAGATCATTTTGCTTTAGAAACTTGAACTTTACATTTGGAGCCCATTTAGTCTCAGCGGGTCATGATGTGGAAGAGCCCAAGTTAGCCCAGAAAAGACCGGACACAAACAGTTGGAGTACAGCCCAGAAAAGACTCGACACAGAGTTTGAGCGTTCATGTTGTCAGATTTATTTATTTTCGAAACGGAGGCAAAAATTTTGCCTCATCGATTAATTAAGAAGAAGAGAATTGCCCAGTTAATTTAAGGAAAACCGGACGAAAACCTACACAAACGGAGCACGGCCTAACTACTCACATGCCAAAAAACCCCACAACCGCACAGTCGACCCCTGCAAAACTCTCCGAATGCAGAACATCCACAAACCCCAATACTGCTACTACGCCAAGTGAATCTCGACAAGAACACCTCGACACAAGACATCATGCACCTCCCAATCCAAGAGGACATGCCGAGAGACCGAAGATCATCCATCAAGCAACCAAAGACGCCTTCCCTATGACGCCACTCTTGCCTTTGCCCACCTTCTTTTGTTTGCCCCTTATTGGCGTCCCCGTCAGGAGGCAAGCAATCGACCTGCCCAAACCAGGTCTGGCAACCTCCACGCTAGCGAGCAAGTCACAAAGTTCCTTTGCGAAGAGAGCATCTGGATTTGGAGTAGGTGCCAACACACTTGGCTCAATGTCCATGCCACTCACAGGCATCACCTGCTCGATGGTCGTAGATGAGGGAATGGTAGCAATATCTGAAACTCCGCGCTCCATGGCTAACGCCTGACGCCCAATGGACTTAGGCGAGCGAGAGATCGCACCGTCCAAATCACCACTCTCCTCGGCATCAAGTATGTGGCTCGACTCCAGGGGTGATGCTGGCGGCAAAGCCACACTCGAGATCACGGGAGGGTCTACCTGCAGTTGCTCGACGGACAGAGGCAGAACCGGCCCCCCACACAACTCCCGCTCAGGCATGATCTGTAGCACCGGAGTCACAACCACATCATTGTCAAGTCCCTCAGAGGCTAACGGCGGTGAGCTGGCTCTAGCACGAGGGGAGAAACGACCATGAAGCTCAGCTCCCCTCTCAACCTCGAAGCTGCCATCGGGCACAACCAAAGGGCGCAACACATGAGTAGTCTGCAACACAGGCGACGCCGGGGAGAGCCCGCCCAGTGCAGCCTCAGCTCGCTCCATGAACCTCTCCATCCGCAACATCCAACCTTTCATGGAGTCAACGACATCACGCAGAGGCTAGACCGTTTTCTCAAGCTGAAAGGAAGCCATACCAAGGAGCTCAGAGCGCAGCAGCTCGGCCTGCCTCTCCAAAGCAGGCTGCATCGAGATATCCGCTAAGGCCATAGAGCCAGCAGGAGCAGAAACGATCGATGCCCAAGAATCACGACAAAATGTCTTCGAGAGGGGCGGGGCTTCTTTCTGGACCTTGTAAGGAGATGGAGCTTGTTGGTGCCCGACGGGGAGGCAGGGCAACGGCGACACAGTAGGACTTCCCAAGAAGCTGAGGGGACGCCAGGCATTGCGGCACTCACGCGCTCGATGACCATTCTCAAGGCACCGATAGCACCTAAAAGGATCTCGACAATCCACTGCACGGTGACCAGGAAAGAGACATCTGCAACATCTACCATGAAGCCAAGTGGGGATGGGACGGGGAGCCAATGTAGGGGCTAGAGACGCCTGGCGTTGCACGTTGCGCCGCGGCAGCACCTTTTGCCAACCTCCGCACGTATCTGCATCACACGCCATGCCCTGTCGTGCAGCCGGAACTGAGGATTTGGTAGCCGGCGGCGGCGTACGTGGCGCCAGCTCATCATCATCATCCTCGTCTTCTTCGTCGCCGGTAAGGGAGCTCCACGAAACAGGTCGCTCCGAGTCAAGACCCGGCGCAGTGTCGACAGGAGCTGAGGACGGCGCCGCTTCCACACAAGTCGTGGACAGCGATTCAGTAGCAGGACTCATGGACGGCGCTTCAGCAGCAGGACTCATGGACGGCGCTTCAGCAGCAGCAGCCGGGGGTGACGGCGGGGCTTCCACAGGAGTCAAGTACGACGCAGCAGCACCGGCAGGAGTAAATGCCATTACTTCACCAATCATGTTGTCAGATGAGTTAGCTTCTTACATGCACCACCTTCGTTTTAGTTTAGCTTCAAATAGTGGGAGGTACTAGTGGTAAATGCCATTACTTCACCAATCGACGCCAGAGGTGGAGGACAAAATAATAAATTAATACTCCCTTCATCTGGAATTAGTTGACCCTCAATCGTTCTATACTAGATGTATGAGCGTCAACTAATTCGGACGGAAGAAGTAATAATTAGATCCAACAATTATGATTCAAACTTACAAAGGACAAATTTATCCATGGTAGGGAATTACCAATATATCCTAATCCAAAATCTTGCCGATGTGTATTGACCATTAAATAAACTTGTAATACTACAAATTATATTGTTTAGTACGATGTGCCATAAAACCTCCCACTGCATATACATAGGTCTATCCCCTGTATACAATTGAACCATGAATAAATATAGAGAAACAGGAGCAACACGCTCCCGTGGGAATCCAATGAGTCCGCGTGCGTGTGATTGCTAATTGTTATCTACGCGTGCGTGTGCATGGACTATGGACTAAATCGATTCGATCAGCTTGCTGTTCAGTTCTGCACATGCGTAGCTAGCATTGCACATGAGGTCTTCCGTCCTATGTACGTGCATGTCTTAAGCTACCGTGCTAACCGGTCAAGGAAGGAGCAAAGACTTCCCGCAAAAAAAAAAAAAAAAAAAAAAAAAAAGGAAGGAGCAAAGACAGTCAGCCTTGCTTGATCCTCATTGCAGTGTCATCAAAAAGTATATGCCCAGCACAGGCAACGGTCTGTGTGGTGTGCATGACAACCAGCCTACCTTTGCTCTTTGTCACCTAATTAACGACTGAAGTACTGCCTAATTTAGTTGACTAAGTAAGCGTATGAGCTAACTGCTGGGCCAAACATGGCTGCCAAAGTTAACCAAAGCCAATTACCCGGACAGCTTCGTTGCCGCCTGGGGAGTGATCATTCGAGACCATACTGGCACTATGGTGGCGTGCAAAGCCGGGAGAACTGATCATGTAGACGATGCCTACTCGGCTGAACTGCAGGCAGTGACGCAGCCTTTCATCCGGCGGCAGAGCTATGTGTGTTAGAGATACGATCAACATGACATAGAATGAAAACAAGCAGGAGACACGAGATTTAACGTGGAAAACCCCTCCAACACGAAGGGAAAAAACCACGGGCGTCAGCCAGCGAATCTTCACTATATCAGGGGAGGTTACAAACGCCAGGGATTTACAACTGATCAACTTATCTCGTGCGGCGGCTTACAAAGGATATATATAACACAGGTGGCCTACCGGCGACAGGCCTCGCTCCGTCGCTCGTCAGAAGTTAGCCTTTCTCTTTATACTTGAATTTGGATTATAACATAACAAACTCCACCTTGAGACAAATTCCATCTTGTAGCATAAATGAGAACCTCCTCCCTGAACAACAAAAAAAAAGACTTCGGCGCCAAACAGTCACTAGGGCTAATGAGTTATACCAACTAAGTTTGAGCTTAGTCTGAGCAAAGCTCAAACTTAGCAACAGGAACTGGCTTTGTCAACATATCAACAGGATTATCATGAGTACTAATCTTGCATACCTTCAGTTTACCTTGCTCAACAATGTCTCGAACATAATGATATTTGACATCAATGTGCTTTGTTCTCTCATGAAACATCTGATCCTTTGTGAGGTATATGGCACTCTGACTGTCATAAAACAGATTAATACAAGAATTATCTCCACAAAGCTCAGCATACAAACCTTTCAGCCAAACTGATTCTTTACATGCTTCTGCAATAGCCATGTATTCTGCTTCAGTGGTAGATTGGGCAACTACTGGCTGCAACGTTGTCCTCCAATTCACGGCACAACCACCAACAGTGAACACATAACCTGTAAGGGACCTCCTCTTGTCCAAATCACTGGAAGCAAAATCTGAATCCACATACACTACTAGGAAAACGGTTTATAACGACGGTATATGTGGTCGCTAAAAGTTGGATTGTGGTCGTTAATTGTCATTAACAACCACAATCTGTTGATCATAATAGGCTCCGTTGTTAAAAGTATAACGACCACATCTTGTGGTCGTTACTAATGTAACGACGGGATGATGTGTCGTCGTCAATCCCGAGGCAATAACGACCACACTTAGTATTAACAACCATTTTTTCGTCGCTAATAATGTTCTCATGCTTACCGAAGTATCCTTAACGACCACTTTATATTATTTACTGCCACTCTCTTCACCATTATGATATCCTTCAGAATAACTTATATTTAGTAATAACTTTCCGTTCAGCGATCACTTTATGAATCATTCAACATTTGAACAGCAACATCCACATTAACATAGAAACATAAGAATATGGATGAAAGGATCATAACCACTTCTATTAATAGCAAAATTCTGACATACGATTCTGGAATTTAAATACCATTAAAAAATCTGAGTCAAAAGCACTGCTTATATGACCAATGTACTTTCTCATATCTAACTGGTAAACGAGACAACTAGAAAAGATAATATTTATCAATCTTCAATCGAGGGACACCATCATTGCCTGAATGGATATCATTCGTCATTGGCAATTACAATTCCTTCGGATGCTTCTAAATATTTACGATGGACCATCAGTCCTACAAAATGTTGAGTAATTTATGAAAGTCAGTCCAAGTAAATAAATTGGCACAAAGGATGGCATATAAAATATATGTATGAGAACAACTTACTTGTTCATGTTGGCTTTCATGAGAACTATCACTTAGAGATCTACCAAAGATAAGCCGCTTAATTTCTGACACTTCTTGCACCACGCCATTGGACTTTTCTTCAAGTACCAGTTTCACTTGCTCAGAAAAAATTAACATTTTTTTCATAGCATCAAATTCATCCATTTCATTTCCTATGTCACAGTCATTGCTGGCATCAACTTCATCTTTCATAGCTACAACATATTATGAGTAACTTGAAAACAATTAAGTGTAGAAACAAATTCTCCATACAGTACAAAACTAGTTAGAAACTCACTTAATTGTTAGCTTGAATAATATTTTTAGGTTTGTGTAGTACCTTTTGTAGCTAACTCGTATTTTTTTTTCATAGTTCCTCTTCTCGCATATGAGCCTCATTGTGACAACCTAAACATATAGGGTTAGTTTGAAGTGTGTGCAAAGGCTGTACAAAGTAAAATTAAATTAAATAAGTGAATGTTGATGTACTGAACGCTAAAAAAAGGTAAGTACATAACTTCTTGTGTCACTGTTTATGAATGAGGTAAAAGCTGAAATAGGAAGCATATGGATAACTACAGATTAAGGCTTACATAAACTAGTGGCATCATATTGTTCTCTTACTGGAGAATAAGATTTGCACAAGTACAGAACCAAATTTTGCAGCTCGTCTATCTCTCTCAATATGCCATAATATTGTACTACTGTATTATCATGATCCCCTTCTTAAAGTATAGCCACCCCACTGTTCTGTGTACATGAAGGACCCACACAAAAAAATAGAGGAAGGAGGAAACCAATCAACTTACAAGGGAATCGCGTTGGCGAATGGCGATATGCATCCGGTAGCTCAGGCGCACTGGGGTCTAGGGTACCGGCGATGTGCAGGCAGCAGTGTGGATGCGTCGGGGTCGAGGCGACCGGCATGGTGCAGGCTGCAGCGCTGATAGGCAGAGGAGAAGGGAGATGCGATCTGGAGGTGTCGCCGATTGAACAGGAAGGAGAGAAGAAAGCGGCGCAGTGGATGGGATTCTATAATGGATTACATTTTTTTAGCTGTTACGGAGGGTTATCCTACGGAATTTGCCAGTACTTTGTGCCAACAATATTCATCCGCCCCACTCCTTTTTATCGAGCACCGAAAATTTGTGGAAAAGGTTTGGATATGGGTGTGCTACAGAACCGAATCTGGGTGCATGTACGTGCAAACAAAGGTCAGAACAACAATGACCGCGTAGTTAGCTACGGGTAGGTATTAGATAGGCTGATTTTACCTGCGGGGACTCAACTTAGGTGTTCAACGACCAAGCGTTTCCGGGCCATCGTCTTTAATGCTTGTTTTTCTAGTAGTGATAGCCAGCTAGTCCCTCACCAGTCCTGCCGAATTTCAAACAAGCATTGGAAGTCTCATGAAGATACCTGAAAATCCACTGAACAACCTTCCAATGTTCTTTACCAGGGTTAGCCATGTATCTACTGACCAAACTCATTGCAAATGACAAATCAGGCCTAGAACACACCATGGCATACATTAAAGAACCGATAGCACTAGAATATGGAACTCTTGACATATACTCAAAATCTTCATCCGTACTAGGACAATGAGAACATGATAATTTGAAATGAGGAGCAATTGGAGTGCTTACTGACTTAGCATCATGCATATTAAAACGATGAAGAACTTTCTTAATGTAACTCTGCTGACTAAGAAATAACAAACAAAATTTCTGTCCCTCGTAATCTTCATACCTAAAATTTTCTTAGCAGCACCAAGATCCTTCATCTCAAATTTACTACTTAACTGTGCCTTTAAAGCAGTGATCTCTTTCTTGCCCTTGGCAGCAATCAACATATCATCAACATATAACAACAAGTATATAGGTGATCCATCAACAAATTTAATGTAAACACAACTATCATATGCAGACCTCTTAAATCCATGTGCTATCATAAATGAATCAAACCTTTTATACCACTGTCTCGGAGACTGTTTCAAATCATATAAGGACCTCTTTAACTTGCAAACAAATTTCTCCTTACCAGGCACTATGAAACCTTCAGGTTGGTCCATGTAAATCTCCTCCTCCAGTTCTCCATGCAGAAAAGCAGTCTTAACATCTAACTGCTCAAGCTCAAGATCATGCATAGCAACAATACCGAAAAATGCACGAATGGAACTATGCTTAACAACTGGAGAGAACACATCATTATAATCAATACCTGGTATCTGACTGAAACCCTTAGCCACTAACCTTGCCTTAAACCTCGCGGGCTCACTAGGAGACAAACTCTCCTTTCTTTTGAAGATCCATTTGCAGCGAACGGTCTTCTTTTGTTTAGGCAAGCGCACAACATCGCATGTGCCATTTTTCTCAAGTGACTGCATCTCTTCCTACATAGCAGCAATCCACTTCTCGCGGTCACCGGAAACAACTGCTTCAGTGTATGTGGATGGCTCATGGATGTTCTCAACCTGTTCTGCACAACTGAAAGCATAATGAACAATGTCACACTCTTCAATTAGGCGTTTAGTTTTCTTAATAACTCTCTTTTTTCTGCCATCTACAAGAGACTGAATTTGTCGCTGCAAAACAGGGGGTGAGTGTTGCACAACATCATCATCATCATGAACCTCTGTATCTGGAGCATCATCAACATTATCATCAACCTCTGCATCTGGAGCAACATCATCATTATCAGCAATTACATTTTTCCTCCTCATCAACATGCTCCACCTGCACAGTAACTCGTTGTGGCTCTACATCCAATGTATACATAACAGATTCATTGAAAACAACACTCGTACTCACGAAAACCTTATTAGTTTCAGGATTCCATAACATGTATCCTTTTACTCCTGAACCGTAACCAACAAACACACACTTAATAACTCTAGGCTCAAGTTTTCCGTTATCAACGTGTGCATATGCAGTGCAACCAAAAACTCTCAACTGCGAGTAATCAGCTGGTGTACCAGACCATACCTCAATGGAAGTTTTCTTATTAAGTGGAATTGATGGTGACCTATTGATGAGGTACCAGGCGGTGGAGGCGGCTTCGGCCCAAAAACGTTTGCCCATGCGAGCCTTGAACAACATACAGCGAGCCCTGGAGATGATGATTCTGTTCATGCGCTCAGCCACACCATTCTGTTGAGGAGTGTACGGGACGGTGTGGTGCCTCACGATGCCCAAGTTTCTGCAATAACTGTTAAATGCTTTTGAACAGAATTCCATACCATTGTCAGTACGAAGTATTTTTACCTTCCTCTCAGTTTGCCTTTCTACCATAACTTTCCATTCCATAAAGGCATCAAACATATCATATTTATTTTTCAGAAAATAAGGCCATACTTTTCTGAAGTAATCATCAATAATTGTAAGCATATAACGAGCACCAGCAAGTGAGGGTTTACGGGAAGGACCCCATAAATCAGCATGTACGTAATCTAATATACCTTCTGTGGTATTAACAGCAACATTGAACTTTACCCTCTTGTGCTTACCAAAAATGCAGTGCTCACAAAACTCCAAATCGCTTATATTGAAGTCATCCAGAAGTTCCCTCTTGATCAATTCTACCATGCCAAGTTTACTCATATGCCTAAGGCACATATGCGAAATATTAGTTCTACTGGATTTATCAGAAGTAACAGCAGCAGCAGTAGTACCAGTAATAGTTCTTCCTCTAAGAACATATAACTTAGCAGAATTCATGTCACCTACCATATAAACGAGAGAACCTTTTGTTACCTTCAAAACTCCATCTAAACCGGAGTGCTTGTACCCTTTGATTTCAAGAGTACTCAGCGAGATGAGGTTTCTGGCCATGTCTGGTATGTGTCTCACATCTATCAACGTGCGTATCATGCCATCATGCGTGTTGATCTGAATAGAACCAATGCCCATAATCTCACGTGGGTTGTCATCTCCCATACGCAGAACATCTCCACTCTGCACAAACTCATAAGTACTAAATCAATCTCTGTTACAGCATATATGGAACGAGTAGGCAGAATCAAGTATCCATTCATCATGACATGAATCACAGCCAGCAAAAACAACTAAAACATTATCTGAATCAGACTTATTACCAGATGTAACATTGACCTTACCATCACCATCGGATTTGTTTTTAGGTTTCCATCGTATCGTTCCTCTTCTCCTTATTTTTCAACTTCCAACAGTCATCAATGAGGTGACCCTCTTTCTTACAATACTTGCAGAAATCTTTCTTCCCAGATCCTCTAGACTTCGAACGACCTCTACCGTTCTTGCTTTTATCTCTGTTGTTGTTGTTGTAGTATTTTTTTTCTGCTCAGGCCTGCCTCATACCTGCAAAGCTTCTCCTTTGGAGGACGATTCCTCAAATTGCAACATATCTTTCATCTTTTCCTTTTGCTGAAGGACCTCATATACTTCAGCAACAGTTAGTTCATCACGGCTATATAATATAGTATCTGAAAAACTTGAAAAGGAACTAGGCAGAGAGCATAAAAGCAGAAGACCTAAATCTTCATCATCATACTTTACGTCCATAGACTGTAAGTCAGAAACGATCTCCTTGAAGATCAACAAGTGGTTTAGCACCGAACCACCTACTTGCAACTTGTGCGTGAACAACTTCATCTTCATGTGCATCTTGCTGGTCAGATCCTTGGACATGCAGATCGACTCCAGTTTCAGCCAGAGAGCTGCTGCAGATGTCTCCTCCAGCACTTCTTGCAAAATATTGTTAGACAGATGAAGATGGATCAGAGACATAGCCTTACGATCTCAGCGCTTCTCATCCTAGGTTCATGCCTTCAGTTCTTTTCCACCGAAGCCATCTAGCGCCTTGTCCAGATCGAGATGTGCCAGCACAGCCCGCATCTTCACTTGCCACAAGGAAAACCTCGTGTCGTAGTCCAGCAGCGGAAGATTGAACTTCATCGATGCCATGTCATCGAAATCCTAGACAGAAACAAGGCTCTGATACCACTTGTTAGAGATACGACAGGCAAATCAACACGACGAAGAACGAAAACAAGCAGGAGACACGAGATTTAACGTGGAAAACCCCTCCAACACAAAGGGGAAAAAACCACGGGCGCCAGCCAGCAAATCTTCACTATATCGGGGGAGGTTACAAACGCCGGGGATTTACAACTGGTCAACTTATCCCGTGCGGCGGCTTACAAAGGATATATATATAACACAGGTGACCTGGGTCAATACTGATCCGTACCGCTACCGGCGTCCTTCCGCTTCGGCCCAAGCCTACCGGCGACGGGCCTCGTTCCGCTCGCTCATCAGAAATTAGCCTTTCTCTTCATACTTGAATTTGGATCATAACTTAACAATGTGCTAGCCATGTTGTGGTTTAGATTGACCCCCAGCTCCTTGCCTTAGCTTTGAACAACCCTGCCATGGACTACTAAGTTCAAGCGTGTGTGGGTGGGACGCAAATACGGCAGCCCATGCATTAGGCAAGCTAGGTCTGAAGTGTAATGCTAATGAAGCTGTATTTTGGGAGTATTGGATTATGATGTACAAAAACGGGTTGCTCACCATGTAACGGGCGATTTCCCCCGACATATGTTGCAATGTCTTCAATAGCCTAGTTGCTATGGGGAACAGAGGCAGAAATACAGTAGAATCCTCCATTTTAGTTTCATAATAAAGCTATGCTTTAATTCGGTTGCAGGATCCGGTGAGCGTCATTTCTTCCAGAAAGCGTTGTTGTTGGAGAACCCATTTTGCTTTGCTTGTGATGTCAAGAGATGGTTAGCGCGCGTGGTTCCATAGCATGTTTGATCATTGTTTTCTTCACTACGGAGTTTTTTTTCCCTTTGTGCTCCACCATGGCATAGCTTCATTCTTATTTAACTTCGCTATATGCCGATTTGATTTTTTAGGTGTGTCCATTCATGTTGACTTTGTGCATGCTAAATGTGAAGAGGCCAGGTGTGTGCTCATTCATAGCCCCGATGGCTCCTACTCCTCTATTGCATTGCTTTCTGATAGAATTTTACACGTGACATAAATGTCTTAATCCCACTTCACACTTAAGAATAAGTATTTATCGCTACAAACTATTTTGAATGAGCATATGCATGGAAGGCCTTACCTAGTGATCTCATGGATTGTGTTGTTAACATGGTCCCAACTCCCAAATCGTGGGAGCACACTACAAGTTTTTCTATACACCTAGCCACCAAGAAATAAAGAGAAAAACGGTACCATGAATAATCACATATAGACAATGGTTTGATCACAAGTCATGTCAGGATTTATCTTTTTCTTTCCTACAGTTTACAAGTCAAACTTGCTTTGTAGTTTTGATGACATGACAACATCGTATTATTCCTGCAAAAACTTAGATGCCACGCTAGCTCCATCAGTAGACGGTAATTGATCATGGTTACAATATCCTCAGGTGATTCCAAGAATTCTCTATTTTCGATGTATCCTTTTCTCAAGCTTAGCAATATCATTATTCTTACATTTGTGAGATCATGTAATCATCATGGGCTGCGAAGATGTGCACCCCAGGCAAGCCCCAAAGAGACAATGCATTTTATTTTGCCGAGTTGGCGTGGCCCAGCCCTGCAACATGGATACACCGCAATGCAGCTAGGCCTCCGTCATTGTACCCTCCCGCTTCTTCCTGATGTTCATGCAATGCAGGAACATACGCCATGGGTGCGTTGAGCCAGTGACATACGACATACGGGTTGGCCTCATGGCCATAAACGCCTCCGCATGGCATGCTGGGCGTGGAACGCTGGAACCATGGCGCGGTCGACGCGCGGACAGAGCATGAGTAGGGTGGCTTGAATATGCCCAAGTGGACATGGCAGCAAATGAGGCCATTGTCCTCGACACGTCGAAGCGTGATGGCCACCCTCAAGTCCGTGTGGTAGCCGCCGAATTTGGGCCTTCCAGCCTATGTAAGCCAGCTCACCAGCCATGAAGAACTGAGCTCGAACCAATTTTCCTACATGGGCAGGCCCAGCCTTGTTCGGCCCGTAATTTTACAAGCTGAACCAAGCCAAGTCATCAGCTATATCGGCTCAGCACATTTCCTCTCCTAGTTCCAGCCTTCCCGGTGTCTCCCATTCTCAATCTATAATACTCTCTCTTTTAATGTCTTGCACTGTCGTTGTTGTTGGTGCATGCAAATATTCGTTATGTGGTAAAACTCAAGCACCCATGAAGTTTGATGAGAGCCACTCGGCCGGTGGTGATGCATGGCATACCCCATGACCTCATCTAGTTTTTTTTCCCTTTGTGGCACATATTTGATAGGCGAAGAAAATGGTGTCTCGAGCTTTAGATAGTTACTTATGTTACTTGCGTGAGCATGGAGCAGTAGTCTGTATATATGCTCAGCCTCAACACTATATGGTGGCCGGCATGTGTACTGCTAGTCTGCTACGCATTGACTTTGTCTCGTGCCCTGGTATCACGTTTATTGCAGGGTATCGACTTTATTTTGATGGTTGAATTGGCAATGCCTTTTTCTAGGTGGAACACAGAATATGCATGTCGTGTATGTGACATTATTTGCTCTTTATGTGAAGGAATTATACATGTTGAGTTTCCAATATTTTTATATTCATTGCAATTCTATGCAGAGAAGTTATGTGTGTGCGTTGTGTGTGGTTTTATTTTTTGTCAACCATTTTCAATAGTATCAAGGCCAAGTTCTGTATTCGGCTGGAGTGCACTTCATGGCTGAATCTGACAAGGTGATTAGGTAAATACAACTGAGTACAGGTTTCATATATATTTAGACTGTAAATACAACTTGTCCCTAATAACATCCCGTGACCAAGACCACAATAGCATCACTCCATGGGCTAAATGTGCACCATACATATTCAATTGAGAGTTTAGAACTAATCATCCCTTGCTATCGCAGACGAGAAGGATGTACTTGAAGAACGGTTGTCCCTTTTTGCACAGACCAGACTTCTAAGGTTCTATGGTCAACGCTATCTACACAAGTTAATCACTCACGTGCATAAATGAGAGCTGATCAATTAGTAGGGCATCATATCTACAAACAATAGTACGACTAGACGGATGGTCTACCGAGCTGCTTTCCTCTTGTTCCCAGTGTTTCCTATTCCCTGATGCTTTTTCAGATTCGTTCTATGGAGATCAATCTAGTCCAAGGACTAGGTCCTCTATTTCTTCATTTGCCACATATTTGAATGTGAAGGATAGTGTTGTACCTAGGAGAACTCGATGCTACCACTCGAGTGAAGAATCAGATGTATATATAAGCAAGCACACCAAATAAAAGACATGATATTCTTGTTTGGAAGTTTGTTGGATCATCAATGAGTAGTATGAATTGACCTTATGTCCTAACGTATTTATCCATAGTCTTTGTTTCAAGGTTAGTAGGGGACTGCTCTTTGAACATGAACCGATGTCAAGTATTGAATATAGAACTACATGACCCTGCAAAAATGAATATAGAACTACATGCACGGTAATTAGTGTGCCTTTTTCTTTATAACATATAAATCAAATGTGAATGTTCAAATAAATTCTAAAAAAACTGAATGGTCAAAGGAATTCTAAAAAAACTGAGTCTTTGAAAAAATTGGGCTGGAGGCGGAGCAGGCCGCAGGGCCCATGCAAGGTTGTGCAAGGAGGAGCTCGCCATCAGGTTGAGGCCCAGGGAGAGCGGCAGCCTGGAGGCCCAAAAACAGTAGCATAAGCCCACTAGCGGAAAAGAAGGCCCATAGGCTGACACCTCAGGTTGCCCAAGTGTTCGACCCCCAACACGCATCGCGTCCTATTGTCGTGCTCCCTCTGCTATGGTGCGCGTGCGGGCTTGCGCGCCGCTCCCCTATGCACCACCTTCCGTTCCACACATTTTGGATTGATAGTAGGGAACCACCCGGGCGTCGACATAAGGAAGGACACGTTCAGGGTTGACCAAGGCCCTGGCGTCACACGTTCCTCGATCTTGCTCGCAGTGGGCGGAGCGGACGTAAAAGATGCGGAGGTAGAAGCGCAGCTGGATATAGTCGGGGCGACACTACCTGGAAATACCTTATAGATAGATGTTTAGCAGTAGCGAGGGGTATGTGGGCCGCGCTGCTGCTAATTAGTAGTAGCGCGGGGTTTACACCCTGCGCTACTATTAAGTTGATAGTAGTAGCATGGGGTATAAACCCACGCTGCTACTAAGTAGTCTCCACGCTGCTACAAATTTGTGGCGGGCACGGCGGGGCACCCGTCACAGATGTTTTTGAAAGCGAGCAGTGGCGGGTAGCAAAATCGGCTCGCCACAGCTACATGAGTTGCAGTGGCGAGCGAGTTCTCTCGCCCGCCACAGGTGAACCATTTCAAATCTTATCCCGTGATGAAACACGGCAACGGCGGGCGGCTGACAGCACCCGCCACTGCTTTTTCTATCAGTTGTGGCGGGCAAGTCTATAGCTCCGCCACAGCTAAAATCACCGTAACTTTTGTCGGGGGGGGGGGGGGGGGGGGGGGGGGCAGGAGGTCATTTTAGCAGTGGCGGCTTCCTGGTACAGACCGCCACTGCTTCTTGCCATACGTGTGGCGGGCCCTATACCCCGCGCGCCACTCGTAATTCCACTACGCTGGCGGTTCAATTTTCACACGAACAACCGTTTCCCCCCCCCCCCCCCCCACTCGCCAAAACTGGTCATTTCTCCCCGCGCGTCGTCTCTCCCCCCCTCAAATCTCGCTCGAGTCGCCGTCACGCCCCTCGGTGCCATCGCTCCTCGTCGCCATGCATGCCCCTCGTCGACGCCCCTCGCCCTCGTCGACGCCCCTCGCCTTCACCGCCGCGCCCCTCCTCGCGCTGCCGCAGGCGGGCATGGCCTCATCCTCCAACACTGGAGGAGGCATCTCATCGCCGCCACCACCGCCACTGCCAAGCTCCACCCCGATGGCTAGCCGTGCGGCCGTGTTCCCCTCCCCCGCCAACATCGAAGACCTCGGGCTGCATTCGAACTCCAAGCGTTCCACCTCTCCGGTATGCATTTTCAGATTTGTGCATAGTGTAAATATTAGTAGTATAGAAATACATGACAATGTTTTTTAGTGTTATTTTGTATGATGGTCAGATCTGTGTTTAGGGTAAATATATATTAGTAGTTTAGAAATATTTGGTAAATTTTTCTTTCATTTTTTAACAAGGATCCATTGTAGTATCGTTGGCTTATATTGGCAGGTATCGACATGAGTGCCAATGTTTTGGCGAAACGTCGATTCATTTCCGTTTCGCCGAATTTCGTGCACTCGTTATGTCCTCTTGTTAGCAAAGGTCATGTCGAATTTTTCTTTCATTTTTTAACTACGATTGATACGTCTCCAACGTATCTATAATTTTTGATTGTTCCATGCTGTTATAATATCAATCTTGGATGTTTTTATAATCATTTACAGCAATTTTATATCATTTTTGGAGACTAACCTATTAACCTACTGCCCAGTGCCAGTTGCTGTTTTCTGCCCTGTTTTTGTTTCACAGAAAATCAATATCAAACGAAGTCCAAATACAGTGAAACTTTTTGGAGATTTTTTTCTTGGGCAAGAAGAATACCAGAAGCTTCGAGGGGAGGCCAGAAGACCTTGGTGGGCCCCATGAGCCACCAGGGCGCGCCTGGGGGGGCAGGCGCGCCCTGATGCCTCGTGGGCCCCACCAAGCTCCGTTTGCCCTAATTCCAGCACTATAAATTCCAGAAAAATCAGAAACCCTCAGGGGAGTCCACGAAATACTTTTTATGCTGCCGCAAGCCTCTGTTCCAGAGAGATCCCATCTGGGGTCCTTCTCCGGTAATCTGCCGGAGGGAGAATCGATCACGGAGGGGCTCTACATCAACCTTGCTGCCTCTCCGATGATGCGTGAGTAGTCTACCACAGACCTTCGGGTCCATAGGCAATAGCTAGTTGGCTTCTTCTCTCTTTTTGATGTTCAATACAATGTTCTCCTTGATGTTCTTGGAGATCTATCCGATGTAATCTTTCTTTGCGGTGTGTTTGTTGGGATCCGATGAATTGTGAGTTTATGATCAGATTATCCATGAAATTATTTGAGTCTTCTCTGATCTCTTTTATGCATGATTGTTATAGCCTCGTATTTCTTCTCCGATCTATTGATTTGGTTTGGCCAACTGAGTTGATTTATCTTGCCATGGGAAGAGGTGCTTTGTAGTGGGTTCGATCTTGCGATGCTCAATCCCAGTGACAGAAAGGGACATGACACGTATGTATCATTGCTACTAAGGGTAAAAAGATGGGATCTATTCATTGGGTTTATTAATTCGTGAGTTTGTCTTGTCTACATCATGTCATCGTTCTTAAGGCATTACTCCGTTCTTATGGACTTAATACACTAGATGCATGCTGGATAGCCCATCGATGTGTGGAGTAATAGTAGTAGATGCAGGCAGGAGTCGGTCTACTAATCTTGGACGTGATGCCTATATACATGATCATTGCCTTGGATATCGTCATGATTATTTGCTTTTCTATCAATTGCCCAACAGTAATTTGTCTACCCACCGTATGCTATTTTCTCAAGAGAAGCCTCTAGTGAAATCTATGGCCCCCGGGTCTATCAAAATCATATTACTAAAACCCTAAAAATATTGCGGCCATTTTCTTTTATTTATTTTATTTAGTATTTTTGCTGCAATCTATCAATTTATCAAATACAATTTAATCTTGCAATCTTACCGCCAAGGGATTGACAACCCCTTGTTCGCGTTGGGTGCAAGGATTTGTTGTTTGTGTGCAGGTACTGCTTACTAGGTGTTGTGTGATTCTCCCACTGGTTCGATAACCTTGGTTTCAGAATTGAGGGAAATACTTATCTCTACTGTGCTGCATCATCCCTTCCTCTTCGGGGAAATACCAACGCAAGCTACAAGTAGTAGGAAGAATTTCTGGCGCCGTTGCCGGGGAGACATCATCAACATTTATCAAGTACCTTTGAACAAACACTCATCTCCTTGCATTTACTTTATTTGCCATTTGCCTCTCGTTTTCATCTCCCCCACTTCTTAAACATTTTTACAAAAATACAAAAATATTTTTCGTTTGCCTTTTTCCGTTTGCGTGTTTTCTAGTTTGCTTGTTTGCTATTTTATTTGCGTAGTCACGATGTCTCAAGAAAATACCAAATTGTGTGATTTTTCCAATACTAATAATAATGATTTTATTAGTACTCCGATTGCTCCTCCCGCCGCTAGTGCGGAGACTTGTGATATTAATGCTGCTTTGCTAAATCTTGTTATGAAAGATCAATTTTCCGGTAGTCCTAATGAAGATGCCGCATCCCATCTTAATACTTTCGTAGAATTGTGTGACATGCAAAAGAAAAAAGATGTGGATAATGATATTGTGAAATTGAAATTATTCCCATTCTCATTGCGGGATCGTGCTAAAATTTGGTTCTCATCTTTACCACGAAATAGTATCGATTCTTGGGATAGGTGTAAAGATGCTTTTATTACTAAGTATTTTCCTCCCGCGAAAATTATTTCTCGAAGAAATCAAATTATGAATTTTAAGCAACTAGATCATGAACATGTTGCCCAATCTTGCGAGAGGATGAAATTAATGATAAGAAACTTCCCTACTCATGGTTTAAATTTATGGATGATCATACAAAAATTTTATGCGGGATTGAATTTTGTCTCTAGAAATCTTTTAGATTCCGCCGCGGGTGGTACGTTTATGGAAATTACTTTGGGTGAAGCTACTAAATCGCTTGATAATATTATGGCAAATTATTCACAATGGCATACTGAAAGAACTCCTACTAGTAAAAAGGTGAATTCCGTTGAAGAAATTAATACTTTGAGTGATAAAGTTGATGCTCTTATGAAATTGGTTGCTAGTAAAAATGGTCCTATTGATCCTAATGATGTGTCTTTGTCCACTTTGATTGAGCAAAATAATGATCCCATAGATGTGAATATTGTCTCACGAAACAATTTTAATAGTAATGCTTATAGAGGTAATTTCAACGCTAGACCGTTTCCTGGAAATTCCTCTAATAATTATGGCAATCCTTATGGTAATTCCTACAATAATAATAGGATACCTTCTGATCTTGAAAGTAATATTAAAGAATTTATTAATGCTCAAAAAGTTTTCAACACTACGATAGAAGAAAAATTGAGTAAAATTGATGATATGTCTAGGAGCATTGATAGAATTATTCATGATGTGGAAAATCTTAAAACTAAAATTTTGCCACCTAAAATTGATATTAGTGAATCAATCAAAGCTTTATATGTCTCCATGGATGAAAGTAAGAAACGAACCGCCATGCTAAGAGCTAAACGAGAATTTTTAGAAAAAGTGATTCCTCCCGGTTTCTATCGTAGTAATGATGAGGATATTAAAATGATTGGTGTTTAATCTATTGATTCTTTATTTAGCAATATTAAACTTGATGAAAAAGGGACTGAAGAAGAGTCAACTTTAGATAAAGAGCGTCCCCATAATTCGGAGGGTGAAAATCTTGATAAGAAAATTACTAAAAGTGGGTTTGGAGAGGTAAAAACTTTAAATAGTGATGTGCCCACTATTTTGGATTACAAAGATTTTAATTATGATAATTGCTCTTTGATTGAGTGCATTTCTTTGTTACAATCCATGTTAAATTCACCCAACGCTTATGAGCAAAACAAAGCTTTTACTAGACATATAGTAGAAGCCATGATGAAAGCGTTAGAAGAAAAGCTTGAACTAGAAAATTCAATTCCTAGAAAATTATATTATGAATGGGAACCCACCATTAAAGTTAAGATTAAAAACTATGAGTGCAATGCTTTATGTGATTTGGGTGCTAGCGTTTCCACAATTCCAAAATCTCTATGTGATGTACTAGGTTTTACAAATATAGATGAACGCTCTCTTTATTTGCACCTTGCGGATTCTACTATTAAAAAGACTTTGGGAAGAATTAATGATGTGCAAATTCTTGCAAATAGAAATTATGTGCCCGTTGATTTTATTGTTCTTGATATTGGATGCAATTCTTCTTGCCCTATAATGCCTGGTAGACCGTTCCTATGAACTATAGGTGCCATTATTGATATGAAAGAAGGGAATATAAAATTTTAGTTTCCATTAAAGAAGTGTATGGAACACTTCCCTAGAAAGAAAATTAAAGCACCATATGAATCAATTATGAGGGCCACTTATGGAATCAACTTGAAAGATGACAACACTTGAAATTATGCATTATGCCTAGCTAGGGGCATAAAACAATAGCGCTTGTTGGGAGGCAACCCAATGAATAAAATAAATTTTTGTTATAAGTTTCTGTTATGATGTGTTTTTACTGTCATGCTACTGGTATGATAGTGTTTTTATGTTTTTAATTAGTGTTTGTGCCAAGTAAAGCCTTTGGGATGATTTGGAAGATAGTATAATTGATGTTGTTTGAGAAAACAGAAAGTTTTGCGTCCAGTGCCCGAATTTTGTTTCTGTACTGGAGCGTCAGAAAAATCTGAAATTTTTACACAGTATTGGCATATGAATTTCCACGTTGTCCTAATTTTTCAGAATTTTTGGAGTTAAAGAAGTATGGCTTTTAAATAGATTGCTACAGACTGTTCTGTTTTTGACAGATTCTGTTTTTGATGCACTACTTGCTTGTTTTGATGAATCTATGGATTGTATCGGGGGGTATAAGCCAGGGTGAAGTTAGAGTACAGTAGGTATAATGCAAAAATAAAATATTAATGGGTTTTTGCTACTTGTAGCTTGCGTTGGTATTTCCCCGAAGAGGAAGGGATGATGCAGCACAGTAGAGATAAGTATTTCCCTCAATTATGAAACCAAGGTTATCGAACCAGTAGGAGAATCACACAACACCTAATAAGCAGTACCTGCACACAAACAACAAATCCTTGCACCCAACGCAAACAAGGATTTGTCAATCCCTTGACGGTAAGATTGCAAGATTAAGTTGTATTTGATAGATTGATAGATTGCAGCAAAAATACTAAATAAAATAAATAAAAGAAAATGGCAGCAATATTTTTAGGGTTTTAGTAATATGATTTTGATAGACCCGGGGGCCATAGATTTCACTAGAGGCTTCTCTCGCGAAAATAGCATACGGTGGGTAGACAAATTACTGTTGGGCAATTGATAGAAAAGCAAATAATCATGACGATATCCAAGGCAATGATCATGTATATAGGCATCACGTCCAAGATTAGTAGACCGACTCCTGCCTGCATCTACTACTATTACTCCACACATCGATGGGCTATCCAGCATGCATCTAGTGTATTAAGTCCATAAGAACGGAGTAATGCCTTAAGAACGATGACATGATGTAGACAAGACAAACTCACGAATTAATAAACCCAATGAATAGATCCCATCTTTTTACCCTTAGTAGCAACGATACATACGTGTCATGTCCCCTTCTGTCACTGGGATTGAGCACCGCAAGATCGAACCCACTACAAAGCACCTCTTCCCATGGCAAGATAAATCAACTCAGTTGGCCAAACCAAATCAATAGATTGGAGAAGAAATACGAGGCTATAATAATCATGCATAAAAGAGATCAGAGAAGACTCAAATAATTTCATGGATAATCTGATCATAAACTCACAATTCATCGGATCCCAACAAACACACCGCAAAGAAAGATTACATCGGATAGATCTCGAAGAACATCAAGGAGAACATTGTATTGAACATCAAAAAGAGAGAAGAAGCCATCTAGCTACTGCCTATGGACCCGAAGGTCTATGGTAGACTACTCACGCATCATCGGAGAGGCAGCAAGGATGATGTAGAGCCCCTCCGTGATCGATTCCCCCTCCGGCAGATTACCGGAGAAGGACCCCAGATGGGATCTCTCTGGAACAGAAGCTTGCGGCGGCATAAAAAGTATTTCGTAGACTCCCCTGAGGGTTTATGATTTTTCCTGAATTTATATTGCTGGAATTAGGTCAAACGGAGCTGGGGTGGGCCCACGAGGTACCAGGGCGCGCCACCCCCCCTAGGGTGCGCCCTGGTGCCTCGTGGCCCACCTCTTCTTCTTCTGGCCGTCTCCCGAAGATTCCAGTGTTTATCTTGAGGAATAAAAAATCTCCAAAAAGTTTGGTTGTATTTGGACTTCGTTTGATATTGATTTTCTGTAAAGCAAAAACAGGGCAGAAAACAGCAACTAGCACTGGGCACTAGGTTAATAGGTTAGTCTCCAAAAATGATATAAAATTGCAGTAAATGATTATAAAAACATACAAGATTGATATTATAACAGCATGGAACAATCAAAAATTATAGATACGTTGGAGACGTATCAGTTTGCAACAGTACTTATAGTAGTGATTTGTTTTGTTATACTAACGGATCTCACGAGGTTTTGTTGAGTTTTGTGTGATTGAAGTTTTCAAGTTTTGGGTGAGATCGCGATGGATGAAGGAATACGAAGTAGCAAAAGCTTAAGCTTGGGGATGCCCGAGGCACCCCAAGGTAATATTCAAGGAAGACTCAAGCGTCTAAGCTTGGGGATGCCCCGGAAGGCATCCCCTCTTTATTCTACCGACCATCGGTAATTTTAGTTGGAGCTATATTTTTATTCGTCACATCATATGTGTTTTGCTTGGATCGTCTTGTATGATATGACTCTTTGCTTTGTTTGCTTTTTAGTTTGTCACAATCATCTTTGCTGCACACACCTATTTTGAGAGAGCCACACGTTATCATCATAATTTGTAGAATACTCTATGTGCTTCACTTAAATTTTTTGAGCTAGGCAGTTGCTCTAGTGCTTCACTTAAATTTTTTTGAGCGCGGTGGTGGCTGAAATTTTGTAGAAATAAACTCTCATGCTTCACTTATATTATTTTGAGAGTTGATTGAAATTTTGTAGAAATAAATTCTCATGCTTCACTTATATCATTTTGAGAATTGACTTGATTAAAATTTTGAAGAAATGAATTCTCTTGCTTCACTTATATTATTTTGAGAATTGTGAAGATTGAAATTTTGAAGAAATATTTGCACTCTCATGCTTCACTTAAATCTTTTTGAGAGATGATGATAGTAACGGTAATTTGCACATGTTATGCAATTGGTCCCAAAGTGATGAATATTCAAGAGGGATATAGATAAAAACTTTCATATAGATCATTGGATATGACAAGTGTGATTCTTTGCAATAGTTTTGCGATATGGAAATGATGATATGTCATGCCATGTTAGTGAGTAATTGTGCTTAAGTAAGAATATTAGTGTTAAGGTTTGTGATTCCCTATGCAAGCACGTTAAGTCAATAGTTATGCAATGAAGTTATATCCTACTATGGTGCATTATTCGGTGTTAGTTATGTTCAATGCATGTTTATGACCGTTTTCGTTTTTTGGTTGGTTGCTTCTCAATCTTTTGCTAGCCTTCATTTGTACTAAGCGGAAATACTGCTTCTGCATCCAAAATCCTTAAACCCAGTTTTGCCTTATGAATCCACTATATCTACCTATATGCGGTATTCAATGCCGTTCTAAGTAAATTTGCGTGTGCCAACTCTAAATTTCAAAATAATTTTTCTGTTTTGTGTGCCCGTACCGCTCATGAAGCGGAAGGGGGTAGCCAATATCTTCCATGCTAGGTGTGTTATTCTCACGATGAGTGTTTATTCACTTGTCATTGCACGTGAGTGTGGCGGTAATAGGGATGCCCGTCCCGAATTGTTAAATTGCTAAAATACCAAAATTGCAGTAATGCAAAAATAATGAAAACAAAAGCAAATCTCCCTCGGAAAGAAATAAAAAATCTTAATGAAGGGGAGTACTCTCGCGGAAAGAAAAATTTTAATGAAGGAGAGTATAATTTATTTTCTATTTGGGAACCGCCTATGATGTATGTAGCATGGAAGATATTGGGAATTCTCATTCGTTTTCGTTGACAGGAAAAGCATGCCTCCCAAAATATTTTTATATCTTTAATTTCAGCTTTGAGCTCTGGCACATTTGACAAATCTCTGCTTCCCTCTGCGAAGGGCCTATCTATTTACTTTTATGCAATTTTTATTTTTCTTGAGTCTCCATTTTCTCTTACAAAGCACCAACTAGAGAACACTATTGTCATACTTGTGCATTGGTTGTAGCTAATATTCGAGTGTGTTTCATGAATGGATCAATGATTGAGCATAATGGGCTAGGGATAACTTTCTTTAGCGTTGATATTTTGAAAGACATGGTTGCTTGTTAGTATGCTTGAGTATCTATGTTTTCATGTCAAATTATAGACTATTGCTTGGAATCATATAAGTCCAATGTCCATGCTACAACAAGAAAAAGAATATGTGATAAATATGTTAGGCAGCATTCCCCATCAAAAATTCTGTTTTTATCATTTACCTACTCGAGGACGAGCAGGAATTAAGCTTGGGGATGCTGATACGTCTCCAACGTATCTATAATTTTTGATTGTTCCATGCTGTTATAATATCAATCTTGGATGTTTTTATAATCATTTATAGCAATTTTATATCATTTTTGGAGACTAACCTATTAACCTAGTGCCCAGTGCCAGTTGATGTATTCTGCCCTGTTTTTGTTTCACAGAAAATCAATATCAAACGAAGTCCAAATACAGTGAAACTTTTTGGAGATTTTTTCTTGGGCAAGAAGAATACCAGAAGCTTCGAGGGGAGGCCAGAAGACCTTGGTGGGCCCCATGAACCACCAGGGCCCGCCTGGGGGGGGGGGGCAGGCGCGCCCTGATGCCTCGTGGGCCCCACCAAGCTCCCTTTGACCTAATTCCAGCACTATAAATTCCAGAAAAATCAGAAACCCTCAGGGGAGTCCAAAAAATACTTTTTACGCCACCGCAAGCCTCTGTTCCAGAGAGATCCGTTCTGGGGTCCTTCTCCGGTAATCTGCCGGAGGGGGAATCGATCACGGAGGGGCTCTACATCAACCTTGCTGCCTCTCCGATGATGCGTGAGTAGTCTACCACAGACCTTCGGGTCCATAGGTAGTAGCTAGATGGCTTCTTCTCTCTTTTTGATGTTCAATACAATGTTCTCCTTGATGTTCTTGGAGATCTATCCGATGTAATCTTTCTTTGCGGTGTGTTTGTTGGGATCCGATGAATTGTGAGTTTATGATCAGATTATGTCCTCTTGTTAGCAAAGGTCATGCCGAATTTCTTGCACTCGTTATGTCCTCTTGTTAGCAAAGGTCATGTCGAATTTTTCTTTCATTTTTTATGCATCATGACTCATAATTGCATACTAAATTTTAGCAAACCCAACAAATGCATTCCGGAGAACCATCTTCTATGGACCCCTCAGCTCAGCGTCGTAAAAAGGGCAGAAAGCGAAAGAAGAAATCAGCCAATGAACCTACCGCCAGTAAGGCACATGAGAAGATGTGGTGAATGTTTCTGTCTATCGGTGCTTCATGCAATGTTCAAGCCCGGTGAACCGATGTTGCCACAACACAAGTTGAGTGCACTAAGCGTTGAAATTCAGCTTCTACACAAAGACGTAGTAGCTAGGTCAGGAAAGGGTGAGATGTATTACACCGCCAATGTTATAGAGGGCCTTGGATTTGTCGATGAGTGCCCTGCTGATAAAATATATCTTGGATTTGAGAGTGTGGTCAACGACAATATTTTCTATGTGGACGTAATCAAGCCGTCTTTAATGAGGCTTTGGTCGCTCTGGCATGCGACAAATCCAATACTCCAGAATGAGGAAGTTGGCTTCCTTGATCCGTATCTCATGCATTGGGCCAATGTGGATTCTGATAAAGGCCAACGTCTTATGACGGATTACCTCCACAAGACAATTCTTCGTAGTCGTCGGACCAAGTACAACTTTATCGTGCCTTACTTCAAAACGTAAGTTCATTTCTTTTTGCTTGCACTATACAGCTGGGTACTTTGATGTCAATCTCAGTAATGTTGCGTTGTTCAATTGTTTTGCGCATCAATGAACACTGGATCGTCATCGCACTGATGCCCCGGGACGGCCGAGCTTATTTCTTTGATTCCAGGAGAGACCCTAAGAAGCCGTGGACCGATCTGAAGAAAGTTCTCAATGCTGCTCTTCTTATGTGTCATAAGTCCGACCGTAAGAACATGCCGCATTCGCAGTACAAATTTAACACTAGCTTTTGTTGCCGGCAACAACCGAAAGGCGAAACCATGCACATGTCTGGCTACTATGCCATGGTCTTGATGGATGACTATGTGCGCGCAGGACCACTGTTAAGAAGTGATTCAATGTTGCAGAAATGGTCCGAAGAGAATGAGAAGGAAGTTAAGCTAGCTCACTTTTGGATAGAGCACGAGTGCCTTCAGAGAGTGCTCACGAATATCATCAATCGCCATGTAGTGAGGGGTGACGGGATGTTCTACTGCGGGGCAGAGAGTCAAGAGGAACGAGACATGAGAATGACACATCAACATGGCGATATACATGCTCCTTTCTAGTCTAGTAAACCGTGAAAAACATTAAACTATGTCATGACACAATGATTGTCACCTTGTGATCTCTACTTTATATGTATGAGTGTCATATGTTTATATATTAACCTTGTGATCTTTTCTATATGTATATATTTTGAATGTTATTGTCTGATAAAAATAACAGATGGGACCGCCAGAAGATTTGTGCCAGGAGGTCTCTGCGGCGGACATGGAGAAGCACTATCTATGGACACGGGAAAAGTATCGGGCAGAGCGCCTCAAGGAGGCGATGTGAGCTTGGGTCAAAAGTGTTCCAATGGCTCATTGTTCTTTCACAGCGATTGAGAAGATTGCAGAGAGGCGGTTCACTGACCTCGCAGTGTGCATCCTTGCGGAGGCGTCCCCGGATAAGAGGCTGAGGATCTGGCCGGGTATGAGTCCAACCACCATACCCATGCCCGCTGAGGTTGTGCAATGGGCTCTTCGAGAGGCCAAATCTCCAATTCCAGAGCAAGCGGCCCGTTGGTCCCCGTTCATTCCATCAAGTACTAATTCATGTAGTATGTGCGGCTTCTACTAACGGTCTGCGGGTTGAACATCTGCCAACACTCATTTCACTCAAAAAACTCGTCAAACCATTAATTATGTGATGAGCGGGACATGTGTATGCTTATTAATTATTGTAATGCACTTGTTATATTTTATAATTACTACATTTCATTAATCTGAAATCAGAATTTATGTATCAAATGCAATCTGATGATATGATCCAGGTGCAATATGTTGTAATTCAATCATGTCGGCATGCAACAATAGCAGTGGCGAGCGGTAGAAAAGGACCTCCACAGCAGCGCGAAATTCCTATGGCGGGCACGATGTAGAGCCCGCCACTGCTCATGGTCTAACAGTGGCGGACGAACACCCGCCACTTATAGTGTTCTAGCAGTGGCGGGAGGTCGGTGGCGGGCGGCCCTGAGAGCCTTGCCCGCCACTGTTGGACTTTTCCCACCCGCCACTGCTAGGCATTCCTGCAGTAGTGGTGCTCCCCGGGACAGGCCATAGTAGTAGCGAGGGGTATAAACCCTGCGCTACTACTAAGTTGGTAGTAGTAGCGCGGGGTATAAACCCACGCTGCTACCAAGTGGTCTCCACCATGCTCCCCGGGACAGGCCATAGTAGTAGCGAGGGGTATAAACCCCGTGCTACCACTAAGTTGATGATAGTAGTAGCACGGGGTATAAACCCACGCTGCTACTAAGTATAGGTCTTTTTAATAGTCCTGAAATCCCCATCTCCTCCTCCGAATCCCTCCTCTCTCCCGTCACTCCCCCTCTTCTCACCATAGGCTCTCCCATGGGGCTCCTGTGTGACGCCCCTGCTCGACCGTGCACTAATCATACACGCAAACGTGCACGCTCGAGATCAGAGACTCACGGGAAGATATCACAACACAACTCTAAAACTCAAATTTAAACATAAATCTCCATATTACAAACCAGGGGTCACGAGGACCCGAATACATAAGTCATACAAACCATAATATCTGAGTACAGACATAGTTAGTCAAGTTTACCTTAAGAAGGCTAGCACAAACAACGATACTGATCGAAAGGCGAAGGCATCCTGCCTAGGGCCTCCAAACTACTCCTGGTCGGCTGGCTCAACCCAGTAGTACGTGCCTCCGGGACTCTCCTGGTAGTAGGCTCCTGCGGTGGCGTCTGGCTCCTGGGCTCCGTCGTCTGGTCGCAAGTATCAGGTATGGGGGAAAAGAATAGCAAAGCAACCGTGAGTACTCATCCAAAGTACTCGCAAGACTGATATCAGAACTATACTAAGTATGCATCAGTATCAAAGGAATGGGGCTATATCTTTGGACTAAACTGCAGAATGACAGAATAAAGGGGGAGAAGCCTAGCCTATCGAAGACTAGCATCTTGAAGCAATCTTGCAGCATCAGAAGAGAGTAGAGCAAGATAATATATAATCAATCATATGATAGTAATGCCCTGGGATCCTTCCTCGAATACCCTGCGAGAAACTGATCCCGAGAGTAGTAGTAACAGTTTAGTATTATGACAGTATCCATTTGTAGTTGTAGCAGATCAAGATACAACTCTGAGCGTCCTGTTACCGTGGACACGGCTATTCGAATAGATCACTTCCCTGCAGGGGTGCACTACTGTTACCCAACACGCTCGTTCACATCTGGCCGGACACACTTGCTGGGTAATACCCGGCCTCAGGTGATCGACATGACGCAGTCCTACCTAGGCTCAGCAGAGAGGTCAACACGCCGGTCTAAATCCTAAGCACAAAGGGGTCTTGGGCCATCGCCCTTTGCACTCCTGCACGTTACGTGGCTGGTCGGGGCCTAGGCGCTACACTGAATACTCCAGTGACGTAACCAGCCCACCCCAACGATCAGTACGCATCTCTGAACTGTGACGTCTGAAGAACTTTCGGCTGATACATACGACGTAGAGGGCCCCATTAAACCATTATCCCACGTGGTGGTAGTGCGTATAGGCACGTAGCCAACTCAGATCAAATACCCAAATCCGTTAAGCATGTTTAGTAACTCACAGAGACGAACAGGGTTCCTGTCGCTCCGACTGGGTAACACATGACGCGCGGGTGCTCTTGGAGCCGACCCGTCTTTAATGTTATTCTCTCGCGGGCACCCTTGGGGCCAGCTCGACTTTAACAATTTAAGTAATGCAGTAGTGTAAACATTTCCGCGATCACACCCAGAGTGATCACGGCCCGGTAACAAGCATGGCATACGGACAAGGATGAATGGCCACAGATGAGTCAATAGCATAGCTAACTAAGCATCATGGGACAACAGGTAGTGTATCAGTAGCAGGCGACAAAATCAGGCTATGCATCGGAATAGGAGCTATCGGAGCAACAACAGAGGCAATACTAATGCAAGAATAAGAGAGAAGGAGTGGGCGATATCTGATGATCAAGGGGGTTTTGCTTACCAGGAAGCTCAGCTGAAGGGGCCTGGTCGTCGGCGACGTCGTCGTACACAGTGGTGTCGTCGGCAGTCTCGGGGGCTATCAGGAGAGGAGGGGGAAGAAACAATAAATACACGACAACAATGCAACAGGGATGCATGACATGCCTAAACGATATGCAGATGTGATGTATTACCTATTTAATTATATTAGATAGTTTAGTAATTTATTTGGAATTATTTTATTAAAGTCATGCACTATTCATCTATTGGAAACATGCAAAAAGTTACATGTTCAATATGTTAGAGGGGTGTGGCAGGCATGTGGATGGCATATTCAAATTCTTCACATTTTTCTGATCGTTTTTCATATATAAATTATTTTCATCCGAGTTACGGTTTAAAAGATATGATTTTTCAAAGTTTTAATCATTTTCTAGAATTAAACAGAGATTAACTTAATCTAATTAACCTAATTAACTAACGGGACCCACCTGTCAGTGACAGATTAGGTTAAGTAATTAACTAATAGATTAATTAATGTTTTAATTAGTATTTTTATTTATTTAAAATCAATTAAACGGGGTGGGGCCCGCATGTCAGTGACATGGGGCAGCCACGTCAGCGGTTGACCCGGTCAACCGGGCCCGCGGGGCCCGCAGGTCAGCGGCATAGAGGCCGCCACGTCGGACGCCGGCGTTTGGGCAGCGGCTCACCGGCGGCGAGGCGAAACGCGGCGGCGACGGCCGAAACTTCGCCGGAGTCCGCCGGAAATTCGCTACGGTGCTCCGTTTTGCGCGATTTCGGTCGCGTTCGAACGAGCGTCGAGCACCACGTCGAATGGGAGGCACGGCAGGGGCAGAGGTGGCCGGTGGCGAGATCAACGTCGACGAGAGGCGGCGCCGGAGTTCGGGTGGTGCTCGGGTTCGGCTCTACGGCGTGCTAGCGGGCAAACAAAGCGGCTGGGGAGGCTCTACGCGACGCGATGAGGACAACGGGCACAAGCCGGTGACCATTTGGTCGCCGGAACGGCGCCGGCGACGTGCTCCGCGGCGGCGGGCTCGGGCAAGTCGGGGGAGGCAGCTACGGCTACGGGATCGCTCGGGAGAGAGGGGGGAAAGATGCGCTGGCTCACCGCGGTCCCGTAGTTGTGCTCAAATGGGCTCGGGGTGGCGTGACGGTGACGAGATCGACGACGGCGTGCGGCAGCCGAAGCTTGAAGATGACCTCGTCGGCGTCGATGTGGGGGCTCCGAGCTCGAAGCAGTCGGGACAGAGGGCGTAGTCGAGGACGGCGAGCACGATGGACTAGTCGGAGAGGCGATCGGGGCTCGGTCGCCGCTGGATCGACGGCGACGGCCGAGTGGGCTCTCGGGTGAGCTCGAGAGAGAGAGAGGGCGAGTGAGGGGGAAAAGATCTCAGGGCGGCTAGGGTTTCTAGGGGGTGGTCTTATCCTCCTCGCCGCCCTGTAGCGACGCGGGAGCTGGCCGAGCGTGGCTGCGACGGCAAGCTGGCGACGGGCGCGGTCGGGCGCGAGCGACCGCGCGTGAGCAGTGTGAAGGAGGAGGGCGAGGTGGGCTGGGCCTGGCGCGGCTGACTTAGGCCCAGCAGCTACGGCCGTTTTTCTTTTATTTTATTATTTTCTGTTTTTTCCCCTTTTAGTTTCTGTCTTGCAATTAGTTTAGCCACCATTTAAGTTTTGTAAAATATGAATCCTGCCCAATTAATTACCGCACAATTTATCCCACTGCCAGAAAATGAATTGGAGTCTATATGTTTTCATTTGCATTTTTAATAATTAAAAAGGGATTAAATATTGTTGTTATGGTTCTGTTTTAGGACGTTAGAGTCCTTTAGGTAATTCAATTAATGTTGACTATATTTTTATAATTGCTTTTGGATTATTTGCAATATTATGAACATTTTAGTTTTCAAATTTGAACAACTTTTATTTTCACTTTATATTTGAATTTAAATCTGAATTGGAATTTGAAATGAGATATGATCTAAATGATGATCAAGCTCTGTTAAGCAGGGTGACTTGGCATTATCAAAAGGTGATCACTGTAGCAATTACATGGGGATGTTACAATTGTCCTCCTCTAAAAGAAATTCTCGTCTCGAGAATTAAGAGGTAGGCTGAAAGAGAGAGGGGTATTCTTCACGAACACGATCTTCGCGTCCCAAGTGGCTTCATCCTCAGAATGATTCGACCACTGAACTTTAAGGAACTTGATTGCCTTCTGACGGGTTCGACATTCAGCCTGGTCAAGAATGCAGATCGGATACTCTTGATAAGATAGATCCTCTTGCAATTCAAGCATTTCATGATTCACTGCTCGGATAGGATCCTTGAAGCAGCGACGGAGTTACGACACGTGGAAGATAGCATGAACTTGAGAAAGGTTCGGCGGCAATTCCAATTGATATGCCACTTTTCCACGTCTTGCGAGAATACGGAACGGGCCGATGTAGCAAGGAGCTAACTTGCCCTTGATCCCAAATCGATGAGTGCCCTTCATCGGAGTAACACGAAGGTAAGCTTGCTCACCAGGTTGATAGACCATTACCTGGTGTTTGCGATCATAATTGCTCTTCTGACGAGACGGAGCAGTTTTCATGTGTTCACGGACAATGTGGACTTGATCTTCAGCTTGTTGAATAATGTCCGGACCAACGAGTGATCGTTCCCCAGTTTCTGACCAATTCAGAGGGGTTCGGCACTTACGTCCATAAAGAACTTCAAACGGTGCCATCTTCAAACTAGCCTGGTAGCTATTGTTGTATGAGAATTCGGCATACGGGAGAGATTCCTCCCATTTCTTACCGAATGAGATGACACAAGCTCGAAGCATATCTTCAAGCACTTGATTGACTCGTTCAACTTGTCCGTGGGACTGGGGGTGAAAAACGGTGCTGAAGGATAGATGAGTTCCCATAGCTTCTTGGAAACTGTTCCAAAATCCTGAGATAAAGAGGCTGCCACGGTCTGAACTGATCTCCAACGGAACACCGTGGAGTGACACCATTCTGGAAACATACAAGTCTGCTAACTGACTAGCAGTGATTGTCTCCTTGACTGGCAGAAAATGAGCAACTTTTGAGAATCGGTCGATGACGACAAAGATAGCATCATGACCCTTCTGCGATCTGGGAAATCCAGTAATGAAATCCATTTCAACTTTGTCCCATTTCCATTCAGGAATATCAAGTGGTTGCAGAGTTCCAGCAGGTCTTTGATGTACTGCTTTGATGCGACGGCAAACGTCACACTCAGCAACATAACGAGCAATGTCTCGCTTCATATCAGGCCACCAGTATCTCTGTCGAATGTCTTGGTACATTTTAGTACTATTGGGGTGAATAGACAAAGGGGTATCATGTGCTTCTTTCATAACATCTGAACGAGAGTCCAGATTATGCTTTCTGGGGACCACTAGGCGGCCTTTGAAGAGCAAGGCTCCATCATCACCCACATGGTAGAATGAAGGATTTCCCTTGGAGAGGTATTTCTTAACCTTCTCGAATTCAGAGTCATATTTCTGTCTTGTCTTTATGTTGCACTCGAGGTCCGGTTCAACAACCAGGGTATTGAGATAACCCTGAGGCACAATGTGAAGGCTCAACTTGCGAAATTCTTCATAGAGAAGGGGTTGTGCTTCCTGAACCATGAGGTTGTTGCAATAAGACTGGCGACTCAAGGCATCGGCCATTACATTAGCCTTGCCAGGGGTATAAGAAATATCCATGTCGTTGTCGGCTATTGTCTCGAGCCATCTCTGTTGGCGGAGGTTCAAATCTGGTTGAGTATACAGATACTTCAGACTTTGGTGGTCCGTGTATATCTCACAACGATTACCGAGGAGGTAATGTCGCCACAGCTTCAGAGCATAGATAACTACTGCTAACTCGAGATCATGTGTTGGATACTTATCTTCGTGAGGACGCAATTGACGAGAGCCATAAGCAATCACTCTGCGCTCTTGCATTAGGACACAGCCTAATCCTTGACGAGATGCATCACAGGAAATCACGAAGTCCTTTTGGGAATCAGGGGAGCTAGCACTGGGGCAGATGTGAACTTGTCTTTAAGTGTCTGAAAACTTTCTTGGCACTTTTCTGTCCACTCAAACTTAACGCCTTTATGAAGCAAATCAGTCAGTGCCTTAGCAATCTTGGAGAAGTTCTTGACGAAGCGGCAGCAATAGCTAGCAAGACCTAGAAAACTTCTGACTTGCTTAACATTCTTTGGGGGAGTCCAGTCAAGAATAGCCTGAACTCGTTCTGGGTTAACAGCTATGCCATCTTTGGAAATCACATGTCCAAGATAGGTCACCTCAGATAACCAGAATTCACACTTGGAAAATTTGGCATACAGTTGATGTTCTCGAAGTCTCTCCAATACAAGCCGAAGATGTTCGGCGTGTTCTTCATCATTCTTGGAAAATATAAGGATATCATCCAAATAAACCACGACGAATTTGTCGAGGTAGTCCATGAAGATATAGTTCATCAATCGAGAGAAGGTTGCTAGAGCATTAGTCAATCCGAAGGACATGACGGTGTACTCGTACGATCCATAGCGGGTAACGAAGGCGGTCTTCGGGATATCCTCCTTACGAACTCGGATCTGATGACAACCTAACCTTAATTCGAGTTTAGAGAACACGGAGGATCCAGCAAGTTGATCATAAAGATCGTTGATCCGGGGAAGGGGGTATTTGTTCTGGATTGTTGCTTGGTTAATAGGCCGATAGTCCTGGACCAATCGGTTAGTTCTATCCTTCTTCTTAACAAAGAGAGAAGGTGCTCCCCAAGCAGAGGAACTGGGGCGGATGAAACCCTTCTTAAGTGACTTGTCGATTTCCTCCTTAAGCTCAAGGAGTTCATGTGGCGGCATCTTGTATGGGCGTTTAGCAATAGGGGTGGTGCCTGGTTTCAAGTCGATGACGAACTCAACGGCTCTAACAGGGGGTATTCCTGGAAGTTCTTCTGGAAATACGTCCGGGAAATCACGAACGACTGGAATGTTCTCAATTCCCTCAAGAGGTGAAGCGTTCAAAGCATTTAGAGCATATATCTGAGCTTCGGCATTCTGGGTAATCCGGGCGGTGTAGTTCACTATCTCGTCGGAGGGGTGAAGGAGTTGGACGACTTTAGTGGCACAATTGATCGAAGCAATGTGAGCTTTCAACCAATCCATTCCCAGAATGAGGTCTATGGTGGAGGTTTTCAAGATGATGGATGAAACAAGTTTAATCCTTTGATTTCAACAGTGACATTGTGTGCCATCATGGTGGTTTGACACTGGCCTCCAGGGGTACGGACAACTACGGGTATGTTCATCTTCTGAAATGCAATGTCATGTGCTAATGCAAATGCTTCTGTCATGAATGAATGTGATGCTCCTGAATTAAATAAAATAGAAGCGGGTACTGAGTTAACAAGAAGGGTACCCATCACAGTATCAGGTTGATCCTGAACTTCTTCAATGTCGACGTGGTAAGCCTCTCCACGACCATAAGCAGAAGGCCTAGTGTTATAGTTGCGGGCCTGGTTGTTGCCACGACCATTGCCACGGCCAGCATAAGGAAGTGCCAACTGATTCGGATTCTGGCGGCAGTCCTTGGCATTATGACCTAGTTTGCGACACTTGAAGCACAGACCATCTTCAGGATGAAGAGGAGCAGCACGTGGTGGAGCAGCTTGAGCTCTCGGCTGCCTCGATGGTGGAGGAGGCAGACGGGGTGCAGCATAAGAAGGCCTTGGTGCAGGGGCAGTTGAACGGTACATGTTGTTGGGAATCCAGATTTTACGCCTTTGTCCTGAGCTCGAAGACGAGCCAACGTCACGATAGCGCTTCTGCGACTCCTTATGCTCCATCTGAGCAGTCTCGACCAGGATAGCCTTGTTCACAAGGGTGGCAAAGTCGGTGAAGTCTTGAACAGCAAGAGCAAGCTTGAGGTCTGGGTGGAGTCCACTGCGGAATTTCTCCTGTCTACGGGCATCAGTTGGAATGTCCTCTTCAGCATAGCGGGACAGGTTGAGAAACTCTCGCTGATAAGCTTCGACAGTCTTATTGCCCTGAGTAAGGTTACGAAACTTTGTCTTCTTCTGGTCCATGATTCCCTGAGGAATGTAATGAGCACGGAAGGCAGTCTGAAACTCGATCCATGTAATGACTGTCCCCGCAGGTAGTGAGCGCCTGTGGGTGTCCCACCATTGAGCAGCGGGGCCCTTCAAGAAGTAGGACGCGAAAGTGACAAGGTTGTCAGGGGTGACACTGGCAGACTCCATCTCATAGGCAATGTCGCGAAGCCAGTCATCAGCATCCAGGGGCTGATCAGAGTTGCGGTAAATGGTTGGGTTGAGACGCACAAAGTCCTGCAGAGTTATTGGGGCAGCTTGCTGATTCTGATTGTTCTGGTTCTGGTGTGGAAACTGAGCCATGATGCCTTGTATGAATTGACGGTTCACTTCAAACTGTTGCATCATTGCGGCCATGTAGTCGGGCGGTGGTGGCTGCTCGGGAGCACGACCACGACCACGACCACCTGGTCTAACCATCCTGCTAAAGATTTAACAGGGGGTAGTTTAGTAAAAGCAACTGCAAGTGTTTAATGACAAACATGATGTAACATGACAACGAATAAGTAGTGCAATAGATACATAATAGTAGTCAATTAAGACATACAGATCCATACACATAGTCGGTTACACGCGGACAGCATAACTGCGCAAAATTAAACAAATAGACATACTAGGCGGGCCGCAGGCACGCGGTGGAGGAATACAACAACGGGACATAGCGATATGCTACATCAACGTCGGAGAAAACCACGTAACCCAGGTAACTGCAAGTGACAATGCCGGGCACCCTCGATGTGAGGATCCTGTGCTCCGTGGACACTCTGGTGCAGAAACTGGTCCCGAACTGGAAGAAGAGGACCACGTGGAGGGGTAAAACCTCCAACAGCAGGCCACTCAAGACCTGGTGGCATCTCCGTCCTGCGCGGGTAAAGAATGTACTATGGGTGCATCCTTGCACTGACTGCTGGCAGCAACTGTGTCAGAGCGTCGTAAAGACGAGCACGAGTGGCGTGCAACTCAATAGTAAGAGCTCGAGCAGTGCGATCCAGAGCCTGGGTATACTGTATCAAAACCTGCGGGTCATAGCGACGCTACACGTAAGGAGTACAAATAGCAGTATAGTATCCAGTCTCATCCCCAGCAGGAGCATACAGGATGTATCTGAAGGCAGTATGCTCCAAACGACTGTTGTACTCTCCACGAAGACGGGCAACGGTAGTATGGGCAGCATCATGGACTGCCGTATCAACAGTCACACCAATACCGTGGAAGGTGTGCAACTCGGTAACGGATATGTCCTGCCGATCAAAGATGTGAACCACAGCATGGTACTGTTCCTGGTTGAACTCGCGGTAATCCTCTTAAACAGTGTACTCGGGGTACCAACGATATCCCAGCCTGGTCAAGAGATCAACCAAGATAGCAGGGAACCCAGTCGCATCAACAGCCATAGTCTGGCATACTAGCTGTCTTGCGGGACGCATCTGAAACAAGGAGTGCAGAATGTCAAATGACAGTGAGTGAATTCTTGCATCGTGCATTGAAAGAAGTAATATTGCAGATAATCAAAGCTCCGGGTGGATGGGATCACGAGAATCTAAAGTCAGAGTTAGTAAAATTTTAACCCGAATAGAAGAGAGATCAGAGTCCCAGAGTAAAGAAGAGGAATAAAAGATCCTAATCCCATCCATGTGCAACGTGGGCCCGTAAGCCACACAGCACTGTTAGTAAAATAGTTTTTCATCGTCTAGACTCAACTTCGACCAAGGAGTTGGAAAGGGGCTTCCTACAGGCAGTCGGCTCTGATACCAACTTGTGACGCCCCTGCTCGACCGTGCACTAATCATACACGCAAACGTGCACGCTCGAGATCAGAGACTCACGGGAAGATATCACAACACAACTCTAAAACTCAAATTTAAACATAAATCTCCATATTACAAACCAGGGGTCACGAGGACCCTAATACATAAGTCATACAAACCATAATATCTGAGTACAGACATAGTTAGTCAAGTTTGCCTTAAGAAGGCTAGCACAAACAACGATACTGATCGAAAGGCGAAGGCCTCCTGCCTAGGGCCTCCAAACTACTCCTGGTCAGCTGGCTCAACCCAGTAGTATGTGCCTCCGGGACTTCCTGCCCCTGCGCGACTCCTCCTCCATGACGCCGAAAGAGGCCTCCGCCTCGCGGTGCCGGCGTCCAGGAGCTCGCCGGTCTTCCCCTGCGTCTCCATGCCACCTCGCCGGAGCACCTCACCACTGACGACCAGCCCCACTGCTCCCTACATCTCCTTCCTCTCTCCCTCGTTTCTCTCCTTCTCTCTCTCCCTCTAGTTTGACTCACCCTCCCATGTCCATGCCAAATGCAGGTCGTTGCCATGGACGACCAGGAGCTCTCTGCCTTGGTCGTGAAGAGGAGCCCCACACCGCCGCCTTGCTCTGCCCTGGATCCGGGCCCTCTCCAGCAGCCGCCGCCTGGACCGTATTGGCAGAATTGTTATTCTGCCCACACTTCCGAACTGCATGCTCAACGCGAGGGCACTGCACTTTCTGAAGCAAGCGCACTGCAGTGCTGAGACGAGTGAACTTCTCGTCGAAAAAACTATACGCGACTTTTTATGTACTGTTTTCGCTCTAGATTTTAAACCGTTTGTCGGAATGAGGCGTGTAATATACCATTGGAAAGCTATGGATTAGGCGCAACTTCGCCATGTTGAAATTGTTTCGAGATTCCTCGCGGTTTAAGAGCTGTTTCCAAAATGGCGGGCGCCAAATGAGTGGCAGCGAGCGTATTTTCACGTTTTTTCGCAAACCGCTTGTCGGAATAAAGCAAATGATATGCCGTTGGAAAGATAACGTCGAGGCGCAACTTTTTTGTATATATTACTTTCTCTGATTCCTTACGATTTAAGAGCAGTTTCAAATTTACTAAATCGCGGAATTCTATTTTTCAAATTTTTGCAGTTTTTCGGTACTGTTTTCGCTCCAGTTTTTTCACCGTTTGTCGAAATGAGGCGTGTGATACGCCATTGGAAAGCTACGGACGAGGCGCAACTTTCATATGTAGAACATATCTTCAGATTCCTTACGGTTTTAAACTAATTTTGAAAATGGTGCGACAGCCGACGGGTCACAGCGGCTGTTTTTTTGTGATTTCTTCCAAACCGCTCATCAGATTGATGCAAATGCTACGCCGTTGGAAAGATATCGACAAGGCGCAACTTTTTCTGGTAGAACACTCTCTCTAATTCCTGACGGTTTAAGAGCAGTTTGATTTTACCGAAATGCGGACACTGTTTTTCGCGACACCAAAATCGACGAGTGAACCGCATCAGACAGAAAACCGGACTGCTTCAGACTGAAAACCGCACTGCATCACACGGGCAAGTGAACTTGATGGATTTTTTGTCATTTTTTCTAACTTTTTTATGAACGAGAGTGGACCGCAGAGACGTGGGCAAGTGAACCGCAACACTATCGAAAGTGAACCGCATTACTTTTTTATTATTTTACGTAAATTTTTTTGCATTTCACATTGGTCGTTAGTGAACCGCAACACTACCGAAAATGAACCGCGACACTACCGAAAGTGAACCGCTTGACTTTTTGTTGTCTTTTATCATATTTATTATTTTTGACGCGCGTAGACCGGGCGAGTGGACCGCAAGGACTGAGCGAGTGAATTACATCTAATAAGAAGCGAGCTTCTTTGAGATGTTTTGGTTTCTGTTTTACCAAGTGAACCACGAGGAGTTTTATAGCGAACTGCATGAGAGAACAAAGTGAACCGCGGGGGAATCGGAAAGTGAATCGCATTACTATTGTTTGTTGTCTCCTAACATTTTCACACTTGACGTTGGGTGCAAGTGAACAGCATCACTCTCGAAAGTGAACCGCGGGGCATAATCTAGTGAACTACATTACAAAGAAGCAAACTTGCGAAAGTGAACCGCGGGGTATATAACTAGTGAACTGCATCTAAAGAGAGGTAAATATATACACACAACCGTGCAAATCACAGAACACAACCTAAAAACAAACAAAAAAATGATCATCACGCAACAAAACTGCACACCACACACAATGAACTGCATCCCAGTGTACGCCATGGCCTTCATTCGCAAAAAAATAAAAAGTGTACGCCATGGCCTTATTCCAGCTGCTCTTCTGCCACTAGAACTACATCCCAGGATCCCGCCAGGCCGCCATGTTAGAGCAGAGAAGCTCGACCTCACGAGTGAAAACTGCGCTCGCGCACACGGTGTACTGCAGAGCTGACTGCAGTTCTCTTTTTTTTCTTGTAGTAGGGGGGAATGTACTGCACCGTATAGCTTCTCTGTACTGCAAAAAAAATGCAGCGTGCATCAAAAATCTGAATGAAATGCGCTTCACGTTTTTTAGGGGCAAAGGCGGCGATTGAACTGCACGCGGAAGCTGCGATCTCGCCGGCTGACGCGGTAGGCACCCCCATGCCAAACATCCCCTCCCCCCCATCTGCATCGCCTCCATCATGCGCCCGTTTGGGAGACTCGGTGCTTGAGCACGACCACCGGCGCTCGGACTAGTAGCAGCCCCTTCAGGCACGCACCCATGGGCGACAGTAGAGCAACTCATCTGTGGAGTAGAGAGGTTAGGGAAGGGAGGGGATTTTGCGGTGGCAGTGGATGAACCACACGAGCAGCGCACTGCTCGCGGGATCCGGCTACACACGCACTAGGTGCAAACTGAACTGCACGACGAGGTGGTCGCCCCTCTCGTCCTTGTCGCAAGGGGATCGGTGGCCGTCTATGGCAACGAACACCCCGCACGCAAACTGGAGAGGTAGCTGTCGTCGGTGTGTCGGCTCCGTAGCCAATGATAAGACGGCGTGCGGGGCCGTGGCCCGGTGGATCCTTCCCTGGAGCATCTCCTGCCCCCTCTGCCGGCGACAGGAGGAGGTCGGAGGAGGGCGCTGCTCGGGCCCTGCCTCCCCGCCATGGTCGTTGTGGCCTCCTTGGTCGCCGCCACGGCCCTCCCCGTCGGCGGATCCAACGCGGGCACTGGCGGATCTGGGCGGATCCGGCGGCCCTGCATCGTTGTGCTGTCTACCGTGGCAGGGGAGGCAGCGCGGCGGGGACGGGGCAAAGTGATGTGTGGGAGGGGCGGCGGGGGAGTGGCCTGGGGTGGTGCTCCGAAAGCGGCGGCCGTGGAAAGTGGACAGGGGCGGCGCGGCGGCGGCGTAGGGTGGTGCTTCGACGGTGGCGCCGGTAGAAGGTGGAGGGAGGTGGGGGTTTGGACCGGGAGAAGAGGGATGTGGATAGGGATGAGCCGGGTGGGGTGGGGCTTTTTGCTGTGGTATGTTTGTAGTACTGGGGGTGTTTCAGTTCGCGGGTGCAGGAGAGTACTCAAGGTGTTGGCAGAATAAGAAAAAGTTGGTAGAATAAGGTCTTAAGGGGGTTGGTAGAATAGACCCACCCTATATATATATACAGCCCGTCTATTCTGTCAATATTGGCAGAATAGTTTTCTGCCCATATCCGAACGGCACGCTCAACGCGAGGGCACTGCACTTTCTCAAGCAAAGGTACTGCAATACAAACACTAGTGAACTTCTCGTCGAAAAAAACTGCACGTGGTGTTTTTTTGGTACTGTTTTCGATCCAGTTTTTAAACCGTTTGTCGGAACGAGGCGTGTAATATACCGTTGGAAAGCTATGGATTAGGCGCAACTTCGCTATGGATTAGGCGAAAAAATTTCGAGATTCGTCACGGTTTAAGAGAAGTTTCGAAAATGGTGCGGCGCACGACGAGTGCAGAGAGCGTATTTTTGCGATTTCTTCTAAACCGCTCACCGGAATTAAGCAAATGATACGCTGTTGGAAAGATATCGTCGAGGCGCAAATTTTTCATATATATTACATTTTCTAATTCGTTACGGTTTAATCGCAGTTTCAAATTTACTAAATTGCGGAATTCCGTTTTTTCAAATTTTTTGCAATTTTCGGTACTGTTTTCGCTCCAGTTTTTTAACCGTTTGTCGAAACGAGGCGTGTGATACGCCGATGGAAAGCTACGGACGAGGCGCAACATTTATTTTTGAGATTCCTTACGGTTTTAAATTAATTTTTAAAATGGTGCGGCGGACGACGGGTGGCAGCTGCCGTTTTTTCGCGAATTTTTACAAACAGCTGGTCGGAATGATGCAAATGATACGCCGTTGGAAAGATATCAACGAGGCGCAACTTTTTCATGTAGAACACTCACTCTAATTCCTTACGGTTTAAGAGCAGTTTTGATTTTACCGAAATGCGGACACTCTGTTTTTCGCGGAACCAAAATCGACGCGTGAACCGCACCAGACAGAAGAACGCATTGCTTCAGACTTAAAACCGCACTGCATTATACGGGTAAGCGAACTGCATGATTTCTTTTTGTCGGACGTAAACTTTCTCACACGAGTATTTGTGAGTTTTTGTTGTCTTTTTTTAACATTTTTTTATAAATGGGAGTGGACCGCAGAAACGAGGGCAAGTGAACCGCGACATATATCAAAGTGAA
The DNA here is from genome assembly GCA_039707655.1 of Elymus sibiricus. NCBI lineage: Eukaryota > Viridiplantae > Streptophyta > Magnoliopsida > Poales > Poaceae > Elymus > Elymus sibiricus. Next base: position 34,984,703 of record CM077676.1, read on the forward strand.
CCGCATTACTATTGTTGTTTCACTAAATATTTCACACTTTCATGTTGGGCACAAGTGAAGAGCATCACTCGCAAAAGTGAACCACATCCGAGGATCAAACGCACTGCAAGTGTTGATGTAGTCGACTGAATTTAGATCCACACGAAACAAATTGCACTTCATACAGAGGGGTAATGAAACATCACTCTTTTTACACAAATAGTACACACGAGATACACCAAATTCAGCATACACCTGTTTTCTTCATCACACAATGAGCTAGTGCACTGCAAGCCCACGTTTCTGAACCGCACGAGGTGCCCAAAACTGTAGTGCACTGCACGGCCGGTGGACTGCAGGTAGATGCGTTCTGCACTGCACAGGCATGTCGCGTGAACTGCACGGCGGGTGGAGTTCCTCCTCCTCCCCTCGCCTGGAGAAACAGTTGGTCAACCGAACAGCAAGGAGCCGTCGACGAGCACGAACCTGCACAAGACTTTGCAGTGCACGTATCAGACAGAGCACCACGATAGCTCGGGAGGCAGCATACCCCGCCGAGGAACCGCACTGCAACCCTAGGCAACCGAACCACTTGGAGATCTCAGGCTAACTGCATCGGCGTTTTCCTCAACCAACCGAAACTGATCCCAGGTGAAATGCACAAGTTTCATGTTCAGAGATGCACTGCCTCTAAACTGTAGGCGAACTGATGCAATTGCACAAGTTTCTATATATGAACTGAATTTCTTTTTGCTAGTGAACTGATGCAATTTTATGAGCTGGAGAAAGAGCAGATGGTCTGATCAACTAAGTAAATGGTGACCCAAAATGGGTTGATCTTTTCTGAATAATCTTGTAGTCAGTGGGTCAGTGCTTCAGGGCCTAGACCTCACTTGTTTGTACGAAAGAACATAAAAGGATTGATGCACGGTAGGGAATAACAAGGTATAGAAAGTATGCAAGATCGATAAGAGAGGGAGAGCTACCAGACAGTAGGATGCAGGGTACAGCACGGGGTGGCCTTCTACTCACCTTCTTGAGCGACGGCAACCGAGCAAGCAGCTGGACTGCTGAGCTGGAGGTCCTCGACCCGGCGGCTCCTCCTGCAGGTTCCACTGTTTACCGCTGAAGCGCAGGCCATGGCGTTAGAGCGGGACACGCCCACCGCGGCGAGATTGAACGGCCTGGGCTTGCGTCATTGAACTGCCTTTACGCGGCGGCGGAGCCATAGCGGCGCATCGATCCGGTGCCGGGCGACGCGGCGCCAAGAGCTGCGCAGGGGGGTGGGTAAGGGAGGGCGGCGGCGCGCGGGGTTCTGAGGCGGCGGGCGAAGGCGGAAGCAGGGGTCGAGCCGCCGACGTGGTAGGAAGCAGGGGGCGAGTGGTCGCCGGTGCGGCGCAGGAGGGGGGAAGATGGGAGGACAGCGGTGCCTCCGGTCGTTGCAGGGCCAACGAGGCGGCGGAAGTCATCCGGGCAGCGCGCCGGACGGCGGATCTGGCTGCCGACGGCTGGATCCGACGCCAGAGGCACGGAGACGAACGGATCCAGAGTGGTGGCGGGGGAGAAAAGCTTTTGAGGCGGCGGGGCAGATCGGCGTCTGGTGTGCTGGGAGGTCCTCGATCTGGCCTCCCTCCACCTGATTCCCGCCGGGTCGGTGTGGATCCAGGGTCAGGGGAGGTTTGGCCGGCGCCGTCGGCCGGGCTGAGCTCCAGGAGGAGCACGACCCGTGTCGTCGCATCGGGGGAGGCCTCACCGGAGAGGATGGAGAGGGAAGACGCCTGCTCCCTGCAGCGGGGTAGGGTGAGGAGCGCGGGGCGGGGCGGCGCTGCGGCACGTGGGGGCGCCTCGCTGGGTTGCGGGAGGAGGAGGCTAGGGAGGGAGTGCGGGAGAAGGTGCAGTTGGGGGAGGTAGGTGACGAGCTCGGGTGGGGGCGTGGGGAAGACGGTGGGGCGTGCGTGTGGGCTGGGGTGGGGTGGCGTTTTTTCTGTTCGGGTTAGGGCAGTGCGGGTGGTCGCAGGCGGGGTTAGGATGTTGGCAGAATAAGGAAAAGATGGTAGAATAAGGTCTTAAGGGAGTTGGTAGAATAGACCCACCCTATATATAGACAAATTTTATCTACTACCGGGTGTACTTACCCCCTAGGTAGCTGCTTGCCACGTGTCCCACTTAAGCAACCCACTAATCGGGTTGGTGGATACAAACGAAACCCAACAGCGTTCAACTAACTAATTGAATTAAATAATTGTTTGGATAATCATGTGTCAACAACCTGCTAAGTTGTTGGTCGGTTAAAGCGTGTTGAATGGATAACATGCTCCTCCGAAATTTCTGGTATGTTCACACCGTCCCATGTCACATGCACTCCATTTAAAAAGGTGTGTCGTGTAGATCTAATCACTTAATTAAAAAACATAAACAAGGCCATCAACTTCCCAGATTTGTTTTTCTTCTGAAGTAGAAGTGCCTACGTATACATCTCTCGTTGTCATAGTATGGCGTATATATACTTTGTTTTAGAGGGTGGCGTATATATATACTTAATTATAATTGTGGTCTGGAGTATAATTTCTCAAAATTATGGAGTGTATGTTCATACTTTTTGAAACTATGAGTATAATTTCTCAAAATTATGGAGTGTGTGTTCATACTTTTTAAACTAGAGATGTATACGTAGGTGGGAGTATGAACTTCTATCGTGCATACATGTTCTGTGAGACTTAATACTAAGTGTGTATACGTAGGTGGGAGTATGGACTAACTGTATTTTACGAGGCACGTGAGAGTATGCACGATACTCCTTACTTTAAAAGGAAGTATAGAGTATATATACTTCTTTTAGGTCATGTAGTAGTATATATACTCTATTCTGAATGGAGTATGGAGTATGGAGAGAAAAAAGAATGGAGTATGGAGAAAGGGCTATGTCTATGCATCTAGCAGATGCATTCGTTATAAATTACAAGGTCTGTAATTACATGTGTAGCAAGCATGGCTGTATGTACAGTTGTTTCCTTGTATCTCACTACCTTCAAGAAAAAATATGGAGTATAACCAAAAAAAGTATGTAGTATGAAGTATAGTTTACAAAGGTAGTATGGAGTATCTAAACAAAGTAGTATGGAGTATATACACAGTAAATAAATCAAGGAGTATAGACTGAGTTGTATCATGCATATGGCATGATGCACGCATATGTTCAGCAAGATCGTCCTGATTAGGATTGTGTATTTGATCATGCATAATGGCCCTCCTTCTATCCATGCTTGCGTACATACACTGCTTTCTCCCGCTGTCCTCGAGCAGCTGTGGCGTCTTCGTCTTCCGAGCATCCATCTAACCACTGCCGGCGACAACGACGACACCACAACTGTCACTGCCGTTGGGCAGCGTCGCCGGCAACAACGACGTAGTCTATGTTCGTTATCCTATCCTGTCCAGCATGGTCGTCAATAAGCAATTCGCCCTGGTTGTATATCCCAGATCAATGGCTAGTATGGCAACATGAAAAAGAAACAATTAATTAGCCGTATGAAATATGCAAGCTTAGAAACCTTGGAAGGCTGGATCATACATACCATGTGTTGTTGTGGATCGCATGTCTTCCAAGCAAGCAATTTAGCTACCGTCGAACTTGGTACTGCGACCCAGCGTTAATCAGCCGAGAGGTAGCTTGCGGCTTCGTCGCTGTTGACGACGGTGCCAGGTGCGATGCACTCAATTAGTCGGATGTCGTTGTTTGTCGCCGGTATGAATGGCAGATTGGATACAATCGAATCGATGCAGGAGCCATGGTAGTATGGTACATGAGCACAAGCAAAGAGCCGGAAGTTGTTGTCGCCGGAGACGGTGGAGAGCATCGTACTTTGTTAGTATATATCAGGATAACGATGAAGCTGGGTTCGTTAGCAGCCGGATAAGGATGCCTTGGATTCAAACTTTGGGATAACCTCACACCTAAAACGACGGGATAAACACCTACTAATAAACTAATTAAAAAATCAATTAAATTCTAAACGGGTTGGGTGCAAGATCAGCTAACCCGTTAGGATTCCAAAGGCTATATAGAATAAAATGCAGGCAGGTGTCCAAGTCGCCCCAGAAATCATCAAATCCGTCGTCTTGGGACGGAGGGACATTGACCTCCGACTCGGCCTCTGACTAAAACCCAAAGAGTTAGGGCTGGTAAATCGGCAGTCTTTGCCGAGTTTCTCGCTACACATCTCTGTAATGCAGGCACAGGGCACGAGCTAGGTGTGTGGTGGCGTATAAATGTGTCAAGTTGCAGACACTCGGCAAACAACGCTTGCATTTCCCGAGAGGGACGGCTCTCGGCAACGGCACGACATACAGCAATCGATGAGGGGGAGCGGAATGAGCGACCGCACAGGGCCTCTAAAATCGAGGGGCCCCCACCGTAGGAAAAACCAGTATACGGTGTGTTTCATTGGCTCACTTGATCGCTAAAAAACCAGTACGTACAGGTACAGGAAACCCTCTCCCTGGAACGCTAGAGCCTAGAGCCTAGAGGCCCAAATCAGCATACAGCCCATAACCCCGATGGCCAGAGCTGAAGCCCTGGAGGTTCAGGATTCAGATCGTTCGAGACTAAAAAAAAAAAGATACAGATCGTTCAATTGCAAGAGATTGCAGCCGAACAGGCAGCGAACTGGGCAACTGGCGTCTCGCGAGTCGCGACTGGCGATTGGCGATGCGCCGATGCCCTAGCCCTAGCAGTTGTGCCGGCATAGTTCAGTTGGCTGGGCTCCGATCCGATCCGGCGAGCCCATCGTCCATCCGCTGATCATCTGATTCATCTTGCCGAGGAAATTGGAAAACGGGATTCAGGAAGACACGCCCATGCCCGGACTACCAGCTGTGTTTTAATCTTCAAGAGCAAGGTTATTTTTCCAATTTATTTTCTTGTATTCGAATGATCTACACATGAAAATGATGTACCAAAAAGACTTAATGGATTGGCGACAATAGCATTTGAAAATGATGTCTTGGAGAAGATAAAGTACGAAGATATGATTGAAGATTTTATTTCAAGAAATACAAGACGGATGCTCCTTTTTGGTAGAACATGAGGTTAGTTTATTGCTTTGCTATCCCTTTACCTTTTGTGCTTTAGTATTTGATATATGCCTAAATAAGGTACAAATAAACAGATTTGAAATTATATAATAAAGTGAGAGTATGCATTACGCATATTAGAATTTTTGTTATGTGAATTGTTCAAAATTTTGGGCCACATTTTGGTTATCGCCCGGGGCCCCAAATTTCTGGGGACGGCCCTGACAGCAAACTAAGGTTAATTTTCCAAGCCGTGGCTCTTAGGAAAGCTCCTGGCCCCGAACAATGGACAGGTGGCTGCTTCCTATGTGTCCTGGTTTACCGAGTCTCGATCTGAGGAACTGAGCAAAGGCGGGTGCCATGTAGCATGTGTCGTATCCGCTGCCTGTCAAAAAGCTTTATTGTGCTGAGCCCTCACTTGTGGACCTCGGCAACATGTTTGCCGAGTCCCCGACAGAGGGAAAACGGCAAATTTTACTTTGCCTTTGGGGTGTACGCCGAGTACTCTTTGCCGAGAGCTACCCTCGGCAAAGTCTTTGCTGATTTTTAACTGGCCTTTGCCAAGTTTTTGGTGCCCTCGGCAATTACTCAGATTCCGGTAGTGATTATCATCTTTGTGTCTTGGACCATTCGGAATAATCAAAATGAGTTCATTTTCAGAAAGATTAATTCGAGTGTGACTCCTATAACGGTGACTTCATGGAAAGAGTAGAACTTGTGATAACCTTTGCATGCTGATGCCCATGGGCCGCTCCGTACCAATGATATTATCTTGCATGTTCAGTTCATATACTTTCGCAAATATTCATAGCCGGAGCTAGTATCGTACATGCACTTCCAATATTTTGTCAAAAACAATTCCATGTGTATGTTTTTTAGCAGAAATGTATGTTAAATAATCATATTAGTTGTAAAAAAACATTCTTAGACTGCAAAAAACAAAGAAACAAAATTGAAGAGCTTAGCCAATTGTTTTTAGCCCGGGAGCACACTTCTGATTATACGACTCCACACTCGCAAAAAAAAAAAACTTCCGGTAGTACAATTCCACGTCTGTTTCCTTCCCCAAAAGCCCATGTCTGACATTTTTTTTTTTTTGAAACGGAGGCAAAAGCTTTGCCTCATCTCATTAATAAAGAAGAAGGTTTAACAAGGACATAAGTGAGGGCCATCACCCCTCCATAGATGGAAAATAAAACAATGGTCTACTCTCGCGGCATAATCGAGCTCAAGCATTTTGCTCCGGCGGAGACCCAATCTCTAGCCTCGTGTTTGATGCAATCGATGATTAGCGACGGCAAGGTAGATTTGTTTCTGAACACCCTCGCGTTCCTCTCGTTCCAGATCTCCCAGACAACCAACATCATCAGCGTGGACATAGCGCGTCTTCTGTGACCTTCTGTGAGCGCCGTTGTCTCCCACCAAACACGGACCGAGGGGAGCGCCTGCCACGCTGCAGTGTTGATCTCGGGCGCCCCCACCCACGATTTGACGGCGTTCCAGATGCGGGTGGAAAATTTGCACTTGTCTGACATTGAACTAGAGCCAGCACAACATGTAAAGAGCGTCATCGGCCGGCTGCTGAGGTTTGAACTACTACTTGGTCAAGGAAGCTATGGTCCTAGGACCGAAATAATGGCCTGTGTTGTGGCCTAGCAATGTGGCTGCGTGTTGCTCGGATCACATCCACATGGCGGCCAGGCGACATTACAAAGCATCGGGGCTGATCGGGAAACAAAATTCCGATTGCGAATTCGGAAAAGCTACATGGTGCACTAAGCAACACTGCTTCCATTCCTGGTGACTCCTATTCCCAAAACATTTTCCACATTCTCATCACTCTTTTCTACTAGCTTGCTCTGTTGCCTTTCTCTCTCAAGACCTATCAATTCAGGTAGCCTCATAGAAGTGGCTCCTTAGTAGTAAAACTTGATTCTACATGATAGGAGACATAGCATTATATATCCATGCAGGTGTGCTGAAAGCACCCATCAATTCTCCTCGGGATGTCTACAATTATGATGATGATCTAGTGAGTAGTCACCTGAATAACCTTAGGTATGCTCGACACCAAGTACTGGTCCCATGATCTAAATTTTTTTTGTGGGGCATAAATTTGAACATTGATTATGTCTACACTTTGGAAAATAAATGCACTTTTGGCTATCTAATTTACACTTTGGCCATGTATAAATGATCTATTTTCTAGAGGATACGAAGGGTGGACAACAAAATGAACAACTAGAAAATAGAACGCCACTTAGCCCAAGGAGAAACTTCCATCCGTTTTCCGATACTTTTTTGCCTGAGTTAAGTTCATAATCTTATTACTTTTCAAACTCTCCTTGTCCTATCCTTCGATCTAGTGAAGTTACCATGCAACCAGCTGAGTACTGTATGTAGAAGTAGTCGAATGCCTTGCCTATCACAGTCTAAAAATGGTGGATTCATGACCTTTTCATGGCCATTCACAAGCAGTTTACAATAGTTCTGCTAGTCAAATTGCTTTTTTAAAGGGGCGCATTATACCGGACAATTTCCTATATGTCCATAATGTGATACTAGTACAGGAAAGCTTACCATGCATGCAGACTATTAGAGATATGAACAGTGATTATGTGTACATAAACATTACTATATTAGATTACTTCAAATTAAATGCCCATTGGGCTATCTATTTTACATGTCAGTATTAACAAATGATCTATTCCTAAGAGGACACAAAGATTACACAACAAATGAACATTTGGGAAAGATAACGGCATTACAGAGATTTCACACCAACTGATCAATGTGACTTGTTGAGCCAGTGGTAGGAGCATCGTTCTGCATTGATTCATGTTGTGCATAGGACCTCAGTAATCATGATTGAGACACTTCTAGACTGGGTGTAGCCCAAATATCTGACTGATATTAGGTTACCGTACAGATTTGGATACATCTTTCGCATTTACCAGTATTACCATGCATCACTAGCAGAATTTGCTATTGTCTCCACCAAACAGATGTGAAATTATGCAAAACACCCAGTTAATATGTTTCTTTAGTATTATACTCGGGAAAAGTCACTCGCCCATCATTCAGTCGGCAAAATATAGGTTTACCGAGTATTTGTCAAAAACCATGGCTACAGTAGTAATATGTCTCGAGTTCTTTAGACGCTCGGGAAAATCCAAAACACTGGGCAATGATTGCATACGGCCACATACAATGGTAATGGAACGGATACAGAGTTCAGCGAACAGTTGTCACTGCAGCACAACTGGTAGAAGCTCGCTGGAGCATGCCGGAGGAGAGCTGGACCAAGGCCAATGCAGGCATTGCCCTTTCAAAGGACTAGGTGTTTGGCGGTGGAGGAGGGTCTTGCAGGACCATCATGTAGCTTTCCCGTCCGGCGGGATCGTGCCATATTCTCCCTTCCATTGCCGACTGAGAGATGGCTGAACTCTTGGCATGCAAACGAGCTATCTATTTAGAAGATGAGGTTGGCGTCCAGAAGCTGATGTTGGAATCCGATTCTCAATCTGCTGTCCGGAAGATCAGCCAACGGGCCTGTAGTTGAAGAAGTGAAGGGCTTGCTCTATTCTTTTCAGGAGCTTAGGGTAGTATGGGTGCGACGTATGGCGAATAAAGTCGCACATGAATTGGCTAGGAATTGCCAGAATGAGCTTTGTAAAACCTCCTCCCAGGTGCCGTCCGAGTGTGCTAGCTCGGTGGTGGCCTCAGAGTGTGTCGTGAACTTTGAGTAAAACTGCAATGATTCCAATTCAATAATAAAAAGCTTGCTGGCAGTTACCTAGCTTATAATTAACTTCCTAATCTAGTAACTTATATACTTCTTCAGATTGGAACCTTCTGTATATTGGAAAATAATAAGGAGAGCTGTAACACCAGAATCAAGATAGATGAAGAAATTGCTATTGCCACTGGAGTTAGTACAAGTACAGGCACATGTCAAGGCAGACCTGAAATTAATAATTCAAGATAAGTTTTTTCGAAAAGAATAAACAATTGGTCTGTGCATCCACAAATAGACACGGCAATACTATTATTAAAATTGATATAAGGTAATGTTCCCGAAGACATCAACAATGGATGGTCACAAACAGAACATGCTATATTGTACTACCGGTATTGAGAGTGGTTAGTAAATTGACCAATGGGCACATAATCCGGGACTGGCGGGGGGAAATATGGTGGGTTATATCTTGTGTTGGGATCATGCATGAACGACAATTCTAGGTATCGTATGCCACCATCCATGCATAAGTTGTTGACACATGTGGACATGTCAAACATAATGGAGGAGTATAGCCTGGTAGTTTGCAATAGCACGACTGTATGCATCGTCCACCAAGTAATGGTCTTCTTGCTCCCGGCGTTTCCTATACCCCAATGCTTTTTGCACATTATTTTTCTGTTCTTCTATTATCTCTTAGGACGAGCTACTTTTTTTTCTTGATCTGCCACCTATTTGAATGTGATATAGAAGTGATCCGACTAGTAGAACTCGATGCTAGTCATGGTTGGAAGTTGTTGGATGTGCTACTTTGCATTAACTTCAGGTCCTGACTTTCTGTAAATGTGTTGATGAGATGTTTCTTCATCCTTCTTCTAGTTTCTATTCTACATGATACTATATTCAGTAACCATGAAGCCATGATGTGAGGTCAACAAAAATAGCTCTAACATTTCTAGACAAATATAATACCCCTTCTATACATAATGGAGCCAGTACAAGTAATTTTCAGCGGAAGGTTGTTGTGCACTAAGTGGTCACATATGGTGAACAAACCAGCTATATATTGTCTATTTTTTTCAGAAAGCATTTCTGATAGGAAGGGGTTTTAATGTTATAGGAGTTGGTGCAGGTGTATCGCAAACCTTTGTGTGTGGACGGGAAAAATACATGACCGTCATAGCCTTGTTATGTAAGCCACGCATTTTACAACCTAAAAGTTATATAGCTTGACTATATATCTCACTGACCGGCGTGGTCAAGTTAAAGCAGATACATTGTCCATCAATAAAAATGTGTTGCCGGGTCCATTTAGCAAAAGAGAAAATGTGAATAATGATCATATATGATTAGTTTCAGCGCCCGAACTTCAGGTGACAAGCATATAGTGCACGCGAACAAATATTTTTTTAACTAAGGGTCAAGCCCCATTTGTGATCACAAATCACTTGAGCACATTTGCCTACATGGTGCCGTCAGAGAACATATTTAGGCCTAGTTCTTTTGAGCAGATTGTAGAAAATCTCAGTCGGGAAAATCTTGAGCGAAAAGAACTCGATTTGGCTTCCAAAATCTTGAGAAGATTCTCTAGAATCCTAGTGCAATCCAAAATCTCCCAAAATCCTGGATTTTCCCATAATCTCAAGATTTTGGAGAGTCGCTCAAAAGCAAACTGTTTGAGTTAAAGGAATACCCCTATTTTAGCACGTAATTACGGTCAGAATGCCATCGACTCAACCTCCTCTCGCGTACAGAAAAACGAGTGAGTGCTCGCGGTCGACCAGTCAACACATCGAGGGAAGAAGAACTGAAGAACTCGCACACGCGCAGTAAGTGCTAGGGTTGTCGCGCCGTCATCGGCCCCTTCTCCTGCCGCCGCCCCTCTGCCTCTGCCTCCTCTCTGCCCCTGCAGGCCCTGTTTCCCGCCCGCACCGTGCCCCTCTACACCCGGAGGCACCTACCTTCCCCAGACCCCCAGACGGGCTGCAGCTGCAGCTGGACGACCACCGGCGCTACCGCTGGACGGCCACGAGCAGCCATATTCTTGATAAACTCTCTCTGTTCTTCCTTTTTTGAATGCTAAATTTTGTTGATGGATTGATTTATGTTCCATGCATAGATGGATTGATGGCTGAATTTGTTAGATGGATGGATGGATTGATTGTTGATGTTGTTAGATGAATGGATGATGCTAGATTAATTTTTTTTTGCCACTGTCTATTGTTGCAATTGCACATATGTTGGTGCTTTCAATATTTGCTACTGTATGAAGATGTTGTTAGATTGATGAATGTTGTTGTTTAATGCTATAATGTGAGAATGGTAATGGTAGATGGAGAAAGTCAAGGGAGAAAGTGTTAGCCATTCATGAAACAGTTTATGTCCAATGGTAGTACAGACATTTCAGCACACAACTCAATCCACAATCTCAACCCACAATCTCAGAAAAGAACTCGACGACAGATTCTGTGGGAAGCTGATTCTGGGAGAATTTTCCAGAATCTTGATTCCGCGGAATCCTGCGCGAAAAGAACTAGGCCTTAATCCCCTGAGCATATCAGTAAAAGGGTGCCATTGGATATGTTCTCCGCAAAAACTCAAGACTACAATGGTCGTCTTTTCCCCCATATCTTCTATTCCCTAATGTAGTTTCCTATGACTCTCTAGACCTTTAGTTCCTCGGTCTTATCTACCGCCTAATTGATGGGGTGCGGCTACCTTGTACTCCCTCCGTCCGGTAAAGAGTGAACATTTGGCTTTAAAAGTTGTCCACAAAAGAGTGTACTTCTATCCTCCCAATGCACTTTAAAGAAGGAAAAAATGTTTCTCTCTCATCACACGATAATCAAGACCAATAGCATTCTACACATGGTCTTATTAATTTCTACATGCACTTAGCTCATTGGGGGTTGGGTAATTAAAGAGGAGAGAGATGGTGGCTTGCACCTTTCCAATGCATTTTTTACTCGACTCCATAATTTGTCCTAAAATTTCTAGATGTTCACTTTTCACCGGACGGAGGGAGTATTCTTTTAGAGAAAATCAAATCCTTGTACTCTTTTATGATTGGTTGGTGTTTCATCAATAGAACAGCGCTACGACCTTGTTTCTGAGTTAATGGTAACTATTCATTTGGTTCAAAAAAACATATATTTGTGTTCCCTAATTTGAAAAATCATAGGAGCCTACAAAGCAACCACGTGTATGTTTCCAGTGTGGCCACCGCTGCTGTCACACACCTGACCGGCCAGCTCTAGTGGACAATGAGCTAGCTGCATCCTCCCTGCAGACACGGAAGTATTATCTCTTAACCTATTATGTTGCCGTCCCATGTAACACGATATGCATCGTGTAGTACATGACGCGACGTGATGAAGACGCGCTTAGATTACCAAACGTACTTAAATTACCTTTATTGTGGTGTGTTTGCCAACCAGTCTGCCTGCATGTGTCACGCAATTGACGACTGAAGTACTACGCGGTTTACTGAATTAACTAGTATTAGCACATAAGCTGGCTGCGACGACCGATCAACGACCAAGGGCAGAGCTAAACAAAGCTAGTAATTAAGTATGTCTGGCCACTGCAACTAGTGCCGCTGAGATCATCTTGTGAATAGATCAATCGAAATGCCGTGTACCGTGCTTAGAAACAGTAACATGACGCACATGGCAATTGGCAATCAAGTGCATCTCTGTATATTTAACCAAGCTAATAATGTAAAAGTCGGTGTGCCATACTGTGTCATGGACTGATCTGCTAGCAGATACACATGCAACCATCATCACACGATGTAGAATCGTCAGTTTTATGCTTGACAATAGTTTTCCCCAGGGAACCCATCTGCTACATTATGGTCAACCTCACTTTCCTCTTCTCCATGACCTTTCCACAAGCTATACTGAAGCCCAACCCGCTTGATTCACACTGCTACCAACCATGGTTTGAACATGCTTAAATGATTTATTTGTGCGTGTCATCGGCATTACATCCAGTGGCGGAGCCAGGTTCAAGCCAGGACCCCGGCCAATCACTTGGTACAGTACAAAACAGTGCAAAATTCGCTACAGTAACGAAGGGGCCAACCCTCATGTCCCAGGCCGCCGCCAGGGCAGCCTGGGGGTTGTCTCTGCCACTGATTACATCCAAGCTTCATAGGCGGAAATTTCTAGTCCCTGAGGTCCCTCTTGTGGTATCTTGTAGATCAGTTCTGGCATCTTGTAGATCAGTTATGGTACCATGTAGAATACTTGTCACCTCCACAAGCATTACCTATGCTGCGCTAGCTATGGATGTGCTCCCACGGTGGCATCAGGGCCTAATTTGGTGCAAATAGAAGCTTGGGGAAGTACAGTGTGCATGGGATTGAACTTGATGCATGGTCCACTTAGGTAGCACCACTCCTCTTTTCCCGTTGTCTCTTATTCCCCTATACCTTTTTCACGTACTTTTTTTGGTTCATCTATTGTCTCTCAGAGACTACCTCCTACGTGATGGAAGATTGTTCCAACTAGTATAACTCAATGTTACATCTCGAGTCAGGATGGGCGGTATATATGCACACACAACAACCAATGTCGTATTTATGGTTGAAGATTGTTGATTCAGTACTATTGATTAGATGTCCTCAAATTGTAAAGGTTTAGGTGATATATTTCTTGGTCATCCTTCTTCTTTCAAGCTTAGCGCAATATTATTTTTTTGGACAAAAAACTGTAGGGAACGCCCCTACTGTGCCATTTTTATATTAATATCGATATGTACAAGGAGGAGTACAAATTCATCAAGGTCTATCAAAGCATGTACCCGTTCATTCGAACTAGGTTTTGCTCGTTTGATGAGCATGGAGAAATGCACCCCGAAAATTTGGAAGCAATAATCAACTATTCTCTGTTGGTTTTCAAAAACGATCTTGTTCCTCTAAACTCCATGGGTTTTCTTGTATTCAGTTAAAAGCGACAATAACCATTATGTGTTGCGTCATTTTCTCCTCATTTTCCACTAGATTTTAAGAAGTTTTAGTAACATACCAAACACCTTTCTCCTTATATTTTACTGATGGGACTTTTGGAGGAGCCACTTTCCAAGATGATGATACAGTGTTAGGATTTAATTAACACTAGTTAATTAGAAAGTAATCTACACTTCCAACTCACATGCAGTTATCTATCCGGAGAAAATATATTGTTAGAATGTTATTGTGCCAATAAGGATCTCAGTCTCGTTCTTCGTGCATATGAATTAGAAAACATGTCATGGTGCATGCTGAATTCCTTCGTTCTTTCTTTAAAATTGAGATTAAATGACAATTTTCTCAATTTTATCCTTTGCCTCATTCCGTTGAACCAAAGGCATTCCTAGTAGCACCATAGGTAAAATTTCTTTAGATCCCAAAGACAAATAATATTTCATGGTGTTTTGCATAATTTCACATCTGTTTGGTTTGTAGGAATAGCTTCATATTCATTTACTTGATTGGTTCTAATCCTTTACATTCCAAAGACAAATAATATTAGCTCAGATCTAATGGAAAAAGGACTATCCATCGAACCAAATAACATCTCTTTTCCTGTAGAATTTAGATACATGTCGATCACATTTTCTATAACTTTAATATTTCTATAATACTAGAGAGGACACCCCGCGCGTTGCAGCGTGAATTGGATGCAGTTATTTCTATAAGATGTGCAGTATGAAACTTTAGTATTATGATTAGGATTATGAAAACTGAAACTAAAGTACACATAATATATTATATTTTATTATTCATAGTTGTAGAACATTTATTTAATTGAAGTAACATGCATGATGCATGTAGATGGGTCTTTTCCCATACGTAGTGGCATGGTGCATTGGCATAGTTGCATGGTGAGAGAATTAAATTTAGTGGGACATGCATGGTGGTATGATGAGTTGGCATAGTTGTAAATCAAGATAATTGAGCTAGTGGGCATGATAAGTTGCCATAGTTGCATGTCAAGATAATTGAGCTAGTGGGGATCAACTAGTTGCATAGTAGCAACATTTCCTCCTCCCCAAAGAAATTAGGGTTCCTTTGCCTCCCGCCAGCGCCGCCACTAGCCCGCCTCGTCTCCGGTGGCCTTAGGGCCATGGGGGCGCGGTGGATCCTGGCCCTTGCCAGTGGGAGGGCTCCGTTTTTAGATGTTCCTTGAGTTTTGTTAGGGTTTGTGTCTTGCTCAGAAAGGCGAGACGGCGGCGGCTCCCTGAAGATGGAATAAAGTTCTACCAGCCTAGCCCTCATCCCGGTGATGCATCTAGCATCATCGGTGGGCGTGTGGATGTGTGTCTCCGGTAGATCTGTCTTTGGTGTGTATGTATTTTTTTTTTGCCAAGTCAGCTTCTTAAAGTCCGGCCCTACTTGTCATAAAGTGATCAAATGGGCCAAATCACCCGATCAGTGTCTCCTGCAAAAAGTTTATCAGAAATGCGGTGGCTTTTGCAAAAAAATTAGGGACTAGGTATTTTTCTGCAAACCTAGCCGCAAATGTGGTGGTTTTCTGCAATTAACTCAGACTTCACAAGATGCCACGCTTCTTCCGACTGTTAGTGAACGCTGTCGTGCTTGGGCAATCTACTATAAAATACATGATGCTCCTAATTAATCAAGCATTCAAATCCCGATTTCTCTTACTCCTAATAAAGCTAGAATTTGTAGCTTTTCTTACATTATTTTTTGCTAACATTTGGCACATGACAGAAAGTTTGTACTCCCTCCATTTATTTATACAAGGCCACTATGGAATATACATTTTGCATCTATACAAGGCCACCAACAGTAATCGAGGCAAAAATTAATGATATTTTCTCATACTAGCAACCTATTTAATACTTGCATGCATGCAGTCATAATCACACTCGGTTACTCCTCCACTCAGTTTTGTTGCATGCATGCGGACGAAAATAAAAGCTAGCTTGCAAAGCATGTATTAAATTTTACGTTGGTACCTGTAATATGAGTTTGTGGCCTTGTATATAAAAATGGAGGGAGTACGTGGTCTCGGACCCTGAAACGGTTGTAGGCAAATGAGCATGACATTTTAGTGTTGCCAGCCCACGGGTGACATCACAGTCTCTTCACTTCATGAGCTAAAACCATGGTTGTGGCATTGGTATGAATGGAAAGACCCAGCCAAGCTTTGGGTGAGTATGAACAACACATGTGATGTTGATGACCTGGACTTCTTCTATGCCTCCACCACCATCATCCTGGGGAATGGCGTGAAGACCCCGTTTTGGAAATCCCCTTGGGTGTATGGGAGAAAACCACGCCGTGAAAGGTTGGTGAGGCTATCAAGGAGAATGCAACGGACCGAACCGTGCCAACGATCAGTACAAGGGAAGGGTTTTATACCCAGGGGCACACACACGACCGGGCCACCACACCGGCCACAATAACTAACTAAGGACACATACGCACTAAGCTAGCTACATGCACGGCTCAGTTAGCTAGCCCACTAACCAACTACCTATATGCACGCACACGTGGTATATATGGTTGTGCTGTGCAGGGCCGGCCCTGGTGTATCGCAGAAGGGGCGACGGCCTAGGGCCCAGGCTTGAGGTGTGGGGGGGGGGGGGGGGGGGGGGGGGCATGAACTGGTATACACCCAGCCAAAAATTATATAGGGAAAAAATTTAGAGGAAGATGGGCTAGGCCCAAATAGCTAGCGATAGCCATGTAACGAACTAGCGATCAAGCTAAATCACTAATTATGGAGTACATATTTCAAATATCACTCCCACCTCCCCAGGTTGCTGCGCGCCACTTGTCGCAACCTAAGAGTTTTCTCTTTTTTCGTAGATCCGTTTATTCAAAACGTTTTATTTCTTAAATCGTGCTTCCAAATGTTGAACCGTTTTCACCGTTGGATTCCTCGCGTCGAGATCTTCAAAATTAGATTCCATGTTGATAGGTTTTGACGAACTTTTTTTTTCATGAGAAAAACCGGTCGAAAAAACCGAACCGGAAGCACGTTTTCTTTTTCCTTTCCGAAAGAGGCATGGCCGTGCCTCTGGCGAAAGCAAAACCCTGCCTCTCGCGGAAGAAGGAAAAACCAGAAAACGTGATTTTTTTTCTGTTTTCGAGAGGCACGGCCGTGCCTCTCGCAAAAGCAAGACCGTGCCTGTCGCAGAAGCAAAACCGTGCCTCTCGCCGAGCAAAACCGTGCCTCTCGCGGGAGGAAAAAAAAACAAGTTTTTCGCGCAAATTTTTTTTTGGTCCAAAAGCTAACGAAAACCGGTGAAAAACCAAAAAGGCGAAAAGAACCAGGAAAAACTGTTTAAAAAGCCGAAAGCGCGTGCGGAAAATGAAAAACCAAAATCCGAATGGAGCGCCCAAAGCTCTCAGCCCACCCCAAATGATTGTTGGGGAGGCTCCGAAGGAGCGATCCTTAGTTTAGTTAGTTGCGATCAAGCGATGCATTGCTAGACACCAGACACGACTGCCACAACGGCCGCTTGACCCAGCAAAACAAACATGCACGGAGCTGCACAACGGCCCGGCCGCCACTCAGGCACGAACGTGACTCGGCCAGCTCGCCGCACAACGCCGTGGTCAAGATTAGTGCTAACAGAACAGAGAAGAAGAGGCTGGTGGCCGTGGCTACAGATGCGAAAGTTCCGTGCCATGTTCTTCCACGACCAGGAAAAAGCGGGCCGGCTGCGGTGTCTGCAGTACTGCAACCGCACTTTGTCCTGGCATCATGTTAAATTCTGGTGGTATCAGAAGTTTCTCAAATAGTCAAATCACAATTCGCACTTGCGGCTTGCTTTGCTACAGAGTGTTGTAGGATACAACTGTGAATACATATTGTTTGTCACGATTTGCTTGCACTATGAACATTCATTGTGCTATTGTGTAGTTCCGTATTATTACCGATGAGATGCTATAGTTGAGCTAGGCATGAAGCTGCTGGTGGTAGCCCACTCCCATATTATTGTGAAAGTCGGCTACACTCTTATAGTCGCACTCCCACTTTCCTGAGCGTCATGAGCTGTACATTGAAACCTTTGTTGCGCCGGTGTGTGCTAGTCTTGTTCGATGACATCCTCGTCTACAGTCGCATGCTCTAAGAACACGCAAATCACATGAAGTAGGTGTTAGAGCTGCTACGCCATGACAGCTGGAAAGCGAAGAGCTCCAAGTGTGCTTTCAGACAGCAACAACTGGCCTACCTTGGTCATGTTGTCACAGATCCTGGAAAGTTCCACGCGGTGTCAAACTGGAAAACACCAACTGACGTCAAAGGAGTACAAAGTTTCCTGGGTTTAGCCGGGTACTGCCCCAGATTTGTGTGCAATTTTGGCGTCATTGCCCGCCCTCTATTCCATTTGCTCAAGAAAGGTGTGCGCTTCATATGGACTCCTGCAACTGAGCCTGCTTTCCAAGTGCTTAAACAACGGCGAGCGCTAGGCGCCGGAGCGCCGGCCCAAATTTGGGCCGGTCGGTCGCTAGCCGCACGATCTGCTGTTCCTTCTTTCATCCTCCTCTCGCACATCTCTCGGGAGAAAAAAAGGAGCGCTCGCAACAGCATGCCGCAGCCTTCGCATGTCGCCCCCCCCCCCCCCCCCCCCCCCCCTCCCCCGCCCCCCATCATAGCCGGTTGCAGCTCGCCGGCGTCATATCTCGCCGCCAGAAAAAGGGTCGATTCAGCTCTCCCGTAGTTCTGGTCCCATTGATGATTGTAGCAAAAAAAATTTGCCGGTTGTAGCTATCCGCGTTGCCGGTTCCAACAAAACCCAACGATGCAGCTCCCCTGTCGTGGTTCCAGCAAAATCCGATGATGCAGCTCCCCCGTCGTGCTGGTCCCATCGCCGGTTCCAGCAAAAGAAATTGCCGGTTGTAACAAAATCGACACATGGTTCCAGCAAAAACTACTTCTCTCCCCCGCCGCCCTCTGTTGATTGTAGCACCGCGCACTGCTGGTTGAAGCTCTCCGCAAAGCTGGTTGTAGCTCCCAGCAGTGCCGGTTCCAGCAAACGACGGCATGCCGTCGCAGCTCTCCAGCAGTGCCGGTTCCAGCAAACGACGGCATGCCGTCGCAGCTCTCCAGCAGTGCCGGTTCCAGCAAACGACGGCATGCCGTCGCAGCTCTGAAGCAGTCGGTTCCAGCTCCCAGCGGTGCTGGTTGTAGCTCCCCGTTGTGCCCGTTGAAGCAAAAGCAAGGCGTGGTTCCAGCACACGGCGGCGTCGGCCATACTCGAAGCCGAGACTCCAGTGGTGTGGCCATGGCTGGTGAGGGAATTGGCCGACGAGGTGGTGCAAGGGTGACGGCCAGCTCGACGGAATGCTTGGCGCTGGGGTATTGCGCGGGCAGTGGAGGACGGGGGGATGTGGGCACGAGGTGCGGGGCGGAGCCGGTCGTGGGCATCAGCGGTGCTAGAGAGTAGAGACATAGGAGAAAAAGGGCCGGCAGGCGCAGCAGCTTCACGGCGGGGGAAAAAGCAGAGTTCATGGGGTAGGTGGGAGGAAGAGGAGAGGATAAGGGAGAGATGAGATAAACATGGAAGGGAGAGTGTGCGGCTGTGCGTGACCGCTATGCAGGTCCCAGGCGCGTGTGCGAGTGGAGCGTCCGGCGGAAACTCGGCCGGTCATCCGACGTTAAACGTTTCCCTTAAACATCAGCTATAAAAGTTGGTGTCATTGCCCGCCCTCTCAACATAAAAGTTGTTCGTTTCGTCAAAACGAATAAATTTGCTTTAAAAAACTGAACTGCTATCTCAGGCCTACCTAAATTCGAGTTCGGTTAACTTTGAAAAGATTTGAAGGGGATTTGGAGTCCTTTTCTTGCACAGGATGTCCAGCCGTCTTATATATGGATGAGTGGTGATGGCCGATTGAACAACACACAATCGACAAATACATCTACCACTTTTTACCTTTAACTTTATCTTCTCCCTTGTCTTCTTCTTCTGGTTCTTCGTGTTGGAAGGCCTTCATGAGGCCCTAGGGGCGATCAGGTCGAGATAGGGCAGCCCATAGCCGTCACGAGTCCAGACGGGGTCCCTCCCGGATGTGTAGGGTTTGGGGTTTACAAAAGCGTCCACCAGATAGTTTGCGTACCGCGCTTTCGGCCGGGTCTCCTTTAACATGAGCAGAGCCGCATCACCCCCAACGTCGAGGTATACGGTAACGTGTTCATGTGGAACTACCTAGGCGTACATCCAATAGTGAACTAGCCAGGGGATAATTAAGCCGCGTGCGAACAATATGGTCGACTGCTCATACTTCCTCGCTAAGAGCGACATATGGCAATTCAAAAAACAAGAAGATGTGGAGACCTCCTCCTCAACGCTGGCTGCGGCAACTAGGGGAAGCAGCGCTCGTCCGCCCACTCGCTAGAGCCGGCCCAACAGTGCAAGTGAGAAGCTCGCTGGACACACGCTCGTTCGCTCGGTTCATGGTTGACCGTTGATTTAAAAAAACATGAATTTTTTTCCTGAATTTCAGAAAAAAACATGGATTCAAAAATATTCAGGGATTTAAAAAAAAGTATGAATTTGGGAAATGTTCATGGAATTTGAAAAAAAATGTGAACAATTATAAAAAAATCATGTATTTGAAAAGCAATCATGGACCTGATTTTTCTTGTCAATTGGAAAATAGTTTGCTATTTTGAAAAAAAAAGGCCATCACGGAGGGGGAGTCGACTTACAACTCAAAACAACAACCCAAGTAAAGAGGCACAGAGGAAGGATACTGGTGGAGCTCGGAGCAAAGAAAAGCAAGGGGTAGGCAATGAATGTTCAGATAAGAAAAGCTCGGGTCAAAACTTACCCGACAAAGCATGACATAATGAGAATGACGGCATGGCAAGGTTGCATGCAGGGGCAGAGCTGTTGGACCGAGGGCAATTGACCCCGATGACCTAGGCCCAAACCCTTGTACATCTATATAGCCCACTAATGAGAATTATCTCAATGAGAAAACAAATTGAACCCAGTTGAACCCAGTCCAGCAGGCTCCACATTAGGTGTTAGGCCCACTACTTTGTGCACTCAGCAGGCCTAGAAAACATATCACTCGACTGCCTGGGTAAGGCATCATCCCGCTTTGTATGAGGGCAACCTCACCATCTTGTATCGTTCGGTTGTGTGCTCTGTTTGATTGTTGCTTTATATATATAACGGGGCGAAAACCTGATTCGAGAATCACTCAATCTCCCTATAAAAAAGAGATCACTCGATCTCCCTATAAAAAAAGAGATCATAGGACCATGTTCCCCCGGGAACGTGAACCGCTGTCACCCCTGTTTTCGCCTCGTCTCCTGAGCCACCGCCGCCCCCAATCTCCACTCGTCTAATGAGCGAAAATTGATGATTTTGTCTCTAGAGCCGATCTATAAGTGGCACTAAAGCTGAACTATTCATCAGATTGATCTGAAGAAGCAAGAAATTTAACTTCTTAAATTCCTCCTGTTCTATTATCTTAGCGTTTGTTTGACGTATTGATTTTTATTACAATTGCTTGAAGGTCTGGGCGGGCGATCACGTGGATTACACTGTATAGATTAGGCCTCAAGTAACACCCCCAGGACAATGTCAATTAAGCTAGCAAGAAGGATGTGATAGATTACTTTTTGAAGATGAAAGATATTAGAGGTCAAACAAAAATAGAGAGATAACTACTTCTGTAATCACAGCTTATTTTGTTATGCTACATTGGCCATTATGATTTCTTATTTGTGTGAGCTTACTAAACATTGTAGACATGTTAGTTAATACGAGTTACACATTAGTCCCACTTGTTCGTGTTGGCACCGGCGACCCTTTTTCCTGGCTTCGCCCCTGTGTGCATGCAGTGCATGCCTTACCAATCTAACGAAAAAATAAACTCATGCTGAGAATTACCCAGTACCACAGTGCCTAGAGATACTAGAACAACGTGTCCACCCCCTAAAGAGGGCAATCTGACTGGCACTTGTGGTCCTGGAACCAAGTACCAGCCTGGGTAGTAGCCTAGGCACAGTGCACTGAGCAACCCTGCTCCTATTCCCTATGCCTCCTATTACCAAATGATTTTACACGTGCTCACCACTCTCTGCCACTTGCAAGATCCGTTGCTTTTCTAACTCACAATCAGTTTGTTAGCGACATAGAAGTTTGTTTTGGCTGGTGCAACTCTTGATTCTACTGCATAGGAGATAGAGCATTATATATCCATGCAAGAGTGCCTGATGCATACATTTATTATCCTCGAGGTACCAGAATTGTCCTACTGATTTAGTGAGTTTCCACTTGAATAACCACAGGTAGTGTCTACACCAAGTACTGGTTGCATAATATTCAACCATGCATCCAGACTATTAGAGATATGCCCCTTTGGCTATCTATTTTATACTTTGGTAGAAACAAATGATCTATTCCTGAGAGAATACGGAGATTACACAACAAATGAACATCTGAAAACCGGACGGCAATTACTCTATAATACAATGCTCTTACAGCAAAAGAAATACCCGCCTTATTTTTACATTTCATTTTTTATACATTACATGTCCATCAATCTTCTTTTTTATATGCAAAGGTGAGTACAAATGTCGTTGCGGCTATACACTTTCCCACTCTATTATATTCATTTTTCAAATGCTCAAGTATGTGTATATGCATGGTTTGTGAAACTTTTTGCTATAAAGCATGTATATTTGTATGGCTTGCGATGCTTTGTTAGAAAGAATATCAGACATGTGCTGGCCATCAACATGTTTTAGCGTTTTAGGTATATTAGATAGGTGTATCTAAGAAATGTTTTATGTTTTATGAGGATCGAGAAAAGTAATGATTTATGTTACGGACCTACTGTGAATGATCATACGGATAATGTTGGATTTGGTTCCTATTTGCATATGCTTTTTGATCTGCCTTTGGCCAGACGGTTTTTATCCATTGTATGGATATTTTGTGTCTTTATGGTGAAAAAAACCTAACAGCAACATTTAGACTTGTGCTTATATTCAATAGCTTATCAATTTCTTCTGATCTGAATTCTCACCTGACTTTTGTGCTACTCAGAAATTATGCGGGTATGAAACTCTGCCCATAACCCTGGATTCAAGTGATTGGTGGCGGGTTCTGGGTTCAATGGACAAGGCTCTCTATCTAAAATAGTTAACTATATAGTTTACTCCTATGCTTTGTTAAAGCAGTGTAAGTTAGTTACAGTGAACAATCTTTGTGGCTTTTTTTGGTACAAAGTACTAAACCCTGATGTGTTTAGTATAAAAAATGCATCATTGGCATGTAATGGACTATAGCGCTATGGATAATATTGTTCTCTGAACCTATGGAATATGAACCATGTCTTATCGGGTTGGATATGGCTGGGGGCAAGAGGGGTGCGGCAAGCTGCAATTCCAATTTTTGTTGGGTCATATGTAATGCTTTGATGTGTTATACTGCACTGAAACTATGTCGCTAAGTTTATATTTTATATGCAATGCTTTAGTTGCTTTGCTTTTGGAGGCTCTATCAGAATAGATGCATCGTAGTTGTTTACACTTCCTATCTTGAGGCTCCATCAGAATAGAGGCAACTCAGTTGTCTAAATATTTCTTGGGTCAGTTCATAGATAATGATTTGGTGTATGGC
Organism: Elymus sibiricus; assembly: GCA_039707655.1. Lineage (NCBI taxonomy): Eukaryota > Viridiplantae > Streptophyta > Magnoliopsida > Poales > Poaceae > Elymus > Elymus sibiricus. The sequence continues at coordinate 35,008,101 of CM077676.1, forward strand.
ACTGTACTGAATCAATATCATGCCTTTTTTATATTTGCAATGCTCCGATGACTGTATTACCGCATTGTATATGACTGTACCTGGCAGCGGTGCGGCCGGGTGCGGCTAGCCGCACTTCCTAACTAGTAATCAACTATTCTCTGTTGGTTTTAAAAAACGATCTTGTTCCTCTAAACTCCATGGGTTTTCTTGTATTCAGTTAAAAGCGACAATAACCATTATGTGTTGCGTCATTTTCTCCTTATTTTCCACTAGATTTTAAGGAGTTTTAGTAACATATCAAACACCTTTCTCCTTATATTTTACTGATGGGACTTTTGGAGGAGCCACTTTCCAAGATGATGATACAGTGTTAGGATTTAATTAACACTAGTTAATTAGAAAGTAATCTACACTTCCAACTCACATGCAGTTATCTATCCGGAGAAAATATATTGTTAGAATGTTATTGTGCCAATAAGGATCTCAGTCTCGTTCTTCGTGCATATGAATTAGAAAACATGTCATGGTGCATGCTGAATTCCTTCATTTTTTCTTTAAAATTGAGATTAAATGACAATTTTCTCAATTTTATCCTTTACCTCATTCCGTTGAACCAAAGGCATTCATAGTAGCACCATAGGTAAAATTTCTTTAGATCCCTTTGGTTTGTAGGAATAGCTTCATATTCATTTACTTGATTGGTTCTAATCCTTTACATTCCAAAGACAAATAATATTAGCTCAGATCTAATGGAAAAAGTCCTATCCATCGAACCAAATAACATCTCTTTTCCTCTAGAATTTAGATACATGTCGATCACATTTTCTATAACTTTAATATTTCTATAATACTAGAGAGGACACCCCGCGCGTTGCAGCGTGAATTGGATGCAGTTATCTCTATAAGATGTGCAGTATGAAACTTTAGTATTATGATTAGGATTATGAAAACTGAAACTAAAGTACACATAATATATTTTATTTTATTATTCATAGTTGTAGAACATTTATTTAATTGAAGTAACATGCATGATGCATGTAGATGGGTCTTTTCCCATACGTAGTGGCATGGTGCATTGGCATAGTTGCATGGTGACAGAATTAAATTTAGTGGGACATGCATGGTGGTATGATGAGTTGGCATAGTTGTAAATCAAGATAATTGAGCTAGTGGGCATGATGAGTTGCCATAGTTGCATGTCAAGATAATTAAGCTAGTGGGGATCAACTAGTTGCATAGTAGCAACGTTGCCTCCTCCCCAAAGAAATTAGGGTTCCTTTGCCTCCCGCCAGCGCCGCCACTAGCCCGCCTCGTCTCCGGAGGCCTTAGGGCCATGGGGACGCGGTGGATTCTGGCCCTTGCCGGTGGGAGGGCTCCGTTTTTAGATGTTCCTTGAGTTTTGTTAGGGTTTGTGTCTTGCTCAGAAAGGCGAGACGGCGGCGGCTCCCTGAAGATGGAATAAAGTTCTACTAGCCTAGCCCTCATCCCGGTGATGCGTCTAGCATCATCGGTGGGCGTGTGGAGGTGTGTCTTCGGCAGATCTATCTTTGGTGGATTTAGTCGGATTTAGTCGTCGTTCGTCTACGTTCGTGTGTCTTCAGGTTGGATTCTTTCGATATACGCTTCTCTTCTTCGGCGGCGGCTACTGTTCTGGTGGGCTGGTTCTATGGTGCCTTAGCACGATGACTTCCCGACTCCGGCGAGGGAGGGGCGATGACGGCGGCGTGCCTTCGGCTCGCTTCAGTTCTTGTAGTCGTCGCTACGCGGTGTAAGGATATGGATGTAATTTTAATTATTTCTGGTGTTCGTTGTACTACCATGATTGAAGATGAATAGATAGGAAGTTTTTCCGCAAAAAAAAGATAATTGAGCTAGTGGGGGTCAACTATTTAGGTAAATAGGATTCTTACATCTATATCGATACTTACTAATAAAGCAAGGTGCGTTTCCCTGATTTGTTTATCCGTTCACCGCCGAAAAGATTATTTTTCCTATCCGAGGTGATATTAAATTTTTGTGCGTCCGTATGCTAGAAAGGAAAAAAAAAAGGTTGTCCAGAATTTCGTATGTGGGGTGCGTGCTGTCGGCCAGCAAAGCCAGCCCACTTATTATCCTACCCACACAGATGGCGAAACCCAATTTGCCGCACGCCGCGGCAAATAGACGGAGCTTCGCACAGGGTGCCCAAGACTGGGCCCGCCTATTTTCCTTTTTCTTTGTTTTTTTCTGTTTTCCCCTTTTTCTGTTTCTCCTTTTCTTTTTCCCTTCCAAATTTATTTTTCATTTTTTTTGAAAATTAAAAATTTTCAAAAAAAATTCAGAATTTCCATTTTTGTTCAAATTTTCAAAAAATGTTCAGAATTCCAAAATTTGTTTCCATTTTGAAAAATGTTTGGCACTTTAAATTTCGTTCTCATTCCAAAAAAATTCAAAATTCAAAAAGGTCCTAGTTTTTTCAAAAAAATGTTTGTGTTTTCCAAAGTTGTTCGAGATTTTTTTTTTAAAAACAACTTGCACTTTGAAAATTGATCCAAATTCGAAAAATAATATTGTTTTCGTGAAATGTTCAAACATTCATGGCAAAATATTTTAAATTGTCCCACATTGCTCCTTTACATACAAGTTGTACCAATTTATATACGCGTGCTAAATTGCATGTAGCAACCTAGACAAAGGATGGATGGATTAATCTGGATGAAGGATGGATGGATTGGTACGTGAGCTACCTGGAAAAGGACCCTAAATTCCTTAAAATGGAAAAAATGTTCCCATTTTTTCAAAAAATGCTCCCATTTTTTCAAAAAATGCTTGTGTTTTCCAAAATTGTTCGAGATTTTCATTTTTTTTGCATTTTGGAAAATTTCCAAAGTCAAAAAATATTCTGGTTCTAGTGAAATGCTCACAAATTGAAAATAATGTTCGTGTTTAAGAAATACACATTTTCTAAAATTGTTCTGAATGTTCAAAACATGTTTTCGTTTTCAATAATTGTTCACAAATTAAAAAAAAACCGTGTTTTTATAAAAAAATTATGTTTTGAAAAATGTTTGTGAATTTTAAAAAATGTTCCTGTTTCAAATTTTATTCGTGTTTTTGCAAAAATGTGTGGAATTTTCAGAAAAATGTTCGCATTTTCTAAAACTCTTCGGTATTTCAAAAATTGTTCATGTTTCCAAGAATATTCGGCAATTCATAATTATTATTACTATTTTTGAAAAGTTCAAAAAAATAAAAATCAAATCAAATCTGACTTTGCGGTATGTTCTTAAATATTTGTGCTGGCCATTGGTTAGCAAGACGTGTTTTTTCGAGTGGCTGGCAGCACTTGGTCTGATCTTTGACGTCGTGAGTTTGATCCTTCAACTCGGGTTTTTTTTTTTGGATTTTTACTCATGGCTTACAAACACAGGTCGTTTCGGTGCCTCGGCCTTTCACTGCCCATGCAACTTAGCCGGCCCAACTACCTGGGAAATATGGCAAAAATATTTCAAATAGTCCCACATTGCTCCTTTACATACAGCCGTACCAATTTATATACGTGTGCGAAACTACATGTAGTACGATAGATGAAGGATGGATGGATCTAGACGAAAGATTGATGGATTTGTACGTGAGCAAGCTGAAAAGACTTTGACTTGTTCTTGGGGCCAAACAACAAAGCATTTTTTTTTCCTTGCTTTGGTTGTCGTCATCAGAGTGTTTTTCCATCCATCTCTTTCTCTCCAGGTGTCCTCACCCATGAATCACCTATCAACGACCGTCGATGAGAATAATCTATCACCTAAGGCCTGCACTAACTTACAACAAAAGCCAAGCAAAACCTCAACTGAAGTGAACTGGTCAAGCACATGCTATGACCTCTTCATGTCACAGATACTACTACCTGGTCAGAGATATCCACGTGACAACAAAACGAAAAAAAAAAGATGACATTTTCACAAGTTCTTGCAGACCAAGCACGATGGCCACATGCAACACATATAGGCAAGATTTGCTGAGTATGTCATAATAGATGGCTACAGCTAAAGGTAACACAAAAAGGCAAGATTTGCTTTGAGAGTATGCAACACATCTCACTCAACCAAATGCAAATGCAAGAAGAATGTGGGGACTTTGAAAAACATGCTAAAGAGAACTTCTGAATTTTTGTACTTGATGTTGTCCAGGTCCAAACATCTCAGGAACAGAATCAAAAGAACAAATGAACTAGCAGTATGATCCAACGTTCTCCGACAACACGAAAAAGAACACCTAATTAATTTAACCACGGGGAACGGTCAGAATTTACTTTACTCCCCACCAGCTAGCTGCTGCTGCTGGAACAAATGGTATGTAACTCATATATGATATATAGGATCAGGGGAACTGGAAGGAGCCTCCGATCAGGGGAACTCAAATATTAGTATTTTAACAGACAACCTGCTACTCTGTTAGGGTATTGTATGCATGATCTTGATGCTTTCATAAAACGCCCTTTATAGGAAAAAATGAAGGCTGGACGTGGACCCGTACTTAAGGCTCCCTATAGAAACAAATGGTCATTCAGCTCATGGACACAAAATGAATATACTCTACCAACCTGTCACATTTGTGTGCATAATGCTATCCACCTCTCCCCTATACATATACTGATCGATCTTCACCGGTGTAAGTAGGAAGCCGTCTCACAAAAGTATGTTCGAAGCCACAATGTTCATTCATCAACACTGATATATGAACCTGTTCTTTTTGGACGTACTCCTGCATATTAGCACACCAGATAGGTGACACCCACATACAAAAGGGAAGATGAGGAAAGAATCAGAGAGATGACACATAAGGACATGCATATGGGAATTAGAGACATCGGAAGATTCGAAAACTGCTTCACATTGGTCTTGCTCACCATAATCCTTGTTGTAAGGAGCGTCCTCCACTGCTTGACCAACGTGAGCATGATCGTGCCGTCCTACCTGTACAAACTGTGCAACCCTCGAGCACATATGAGCCTTCCCACATCTAATTCTTGCAAGGTTGCTTGCTCAAGCTTGCTCCCACATCGGAGGCTTGCTGCTCCGAAAGGAAATAGTCGACACCGAGGAGGGTGGGCGCCCTCTCTGCCAAGAAATTCTGGTGAAGGTAGATCAGCTAGAATTCACTTGCGCTTTCATCGCCCGACACTAGAGCTCTGTTCCCTCTGCTCTCAACATTCTCCATCCGCACCCGCTGATTGTGTCTGAGGTAGCTATAAATCAATGAAAAGAACTGTGGCATGGTTATATTTTTTGCCGGGAATAGTTGCATACATTGCGTGGTATCCAGTACTCATCATTAGGTGCAAATAATTTAGCGATGAACTATTTTCTACCAGTACGTTGGAAAAATGATTTCAGGTTCGGGTGTTACAAACATTCAAAATACCACTTGTAAGCTACTCCCTTCATTCCAAAATAAGTGTCATGGTTTTAGTTCAAATTTGTAATAAAACCACGGCATTTATGTACATCGGATCGGACTCACTAGTGGTATATATAAAGTAAACAATACACGTCTTGGTAGATGTGTATATTTATTTCAGAAACACTTCAAATATACAAGCATCCTATATAATTTGAAATGCCTCAAGAAGCCAATGTGAGAAGGAAGAAGACAGGAGAGAGAAATACCGCCACGTGGACGAAGACCTGTCAAAACCATGCTGAGTCAGCAGCAATACCGGGTCAACCTAGACAAGGGACTAAGCTTGTCCTGTTTTAAGAATTAGGAGTTCAAGTTGTTCGGTTTTAAAGTTGAGGGATTAAATCTAGACTTCGCCAAGAATTGAGGGACGAAAAGTATAATTTTCTCTATAATTTGTATCTCCCATACTGACAGTGTAGGAAGTTAGCCTGAATTCACTTACAGCTCGAATGGTTAGACTATAGTAGCGGCAACAACAGAGGTTGTGTTCAAAACAGTCTCTTAAATGTATTTTATAAAGCGCATTAAACTAGTAAGGATCCACATTACATTGCATCTGTGCGATGAAGGCATCACACATGTTACAAAAATAAAGCCGTGTGCCTAAAAATGAAATATGTGTGATGGCCAACACATCGCACACGATTGGGAATGAAAAACTGTGTGCCATTCTTTGCACACAATTCTTCTCAAAGAACCGTATGCGATGAACTGAAATATTGCACACGTATTGGGAAAACGAATTGTGTGTTCTGCATAGCACATGATTGTGCTGAAAAAAATTGAATGTGATATTGTGAACCATCTGACACATAATTTTTTGGTTCATCGTGTGCGATTTAAAACTGATAGTTAATTTTGATTAATCGTGTGATATCGTGGGATATATGTCTACCATCGGAGGCAGTTACGCATAAGAAGTCGTGTGCGATAATGATAACTTGATTTCAATAATCAAAATTTTCCCGGCTGCATGCTGGCCTCCTCACGTAATTGCCAAACAAAATATTTAAAACATAAAAACAGTAAACTAAAAAGTAACAAAGTTTCATTGGTTCTTAATAAAAAGAACAAAATATTTATAATATAATATAGAGACTCGCTAAGGATGCATAAAATCGATCATCATCTACGACTTCTCTGCACGCTTGTCAGCATTGCAGCTGCTGCGGCGCGACACCCCAAGGTCAAGGGGAAGGAGACATGTTCTCATGTCAACGATCTGCATGTACATGTCGTAACTAGTGAAGGCGTCCTTGGTCGCGTACGTGAGGTGTTGTCAATCTTTCCTCCCAGATCTTGTGCCAGCGATGCTTGTTGATGCCGTCTTTCATATCGGCATTGGATGGATCGATGATGGCGGCGGCGAGGTCAACCAGTGAGTCATGTTGCTTCCCGTTGCTGATGATGTTGTATTGTTTTTGGATGTCAATGATATTCGGGCATGAGATGGCCGAATTACGGAGCACCTGTGCATCGTTGGTGGTGTCCATCATAGCAAATTCATAAATAGGTCTATTGACAAACCTAGCAAAAAAATTCAGAAGGTCTCGTGACCCTGTAGTTGTGGTAGACGAGGACATGCTGGCCCAGACATAACTGGGCGACGATGACCTTTTGATCATACCCGGGATACGTGTGGACTTAACTGAGATCGAGCCCGCCTACCTTGTATGTGTCCTCCCTCGGGATCCGCTCGAACGTGGCCATGGTGCACTCCACCCACTCCAGCTCGTTGGTGTGCAGCACAGCGAGGTCGGTGGCATTGTGTGACCTCATGGTGAACTCCTTGGTGAACTGCTCGTACACATTCACCCCCGGGATCGTCATTGTAGAAGCCTCGATCCCTTTTATATATATGTGGTCTTTACGTGGGGCAGTTATTGGGGTTGCAGGAAGATTGAAAGGTTGGAGAAGACAAAGTTAATGGTGGAAAAAAGTAGTGCATCGGACCGTATTTATATATGGGCCAGCTGGACAGGAATATCGTCGCGCGCGTTAGTGGGCGATTTACGCTAGTGAGTTCAACCGCATGATGTCGCCCCGCGTGGCGCAACTGCATGTATGGATCCCCAACCGCAAGCAGATCGCGTGGAGGCCGCCCCAACTGTGAGCATGCCCATATTGTCGGAAAGGTGCCCATATTGTTCAATGGCACACTTACTTACTTTATAGTCCCTCCATTCCATAATGTAGTGCGCCCCGAGATCTAAGTTTGACCATAAATTTAACCAACGAGACCGACTGGGGCGGGAGCAAAAATTATACCACTGAATTCGTATCGAAATAGCGAATCAGTGGTATAATTTTTTTCTCCCGCCGCAGTCGGTCTCGTTGGTTAAATTTATGGTCAAACTTAGATTTCGGGAAGCGCGGGCGCACTACATTGTGGAATGGAGGGAGTACGATAGAATATCAGACTTACATTACATAGGTAAAATATAAAAGTTCAAAACTATAATATCCAAGCTACGTAGGTGCCGTCTTTTGCAACGACGCTTTGACCGACTGCGCCATGCTGGTTGTAGGGTTGACTACCGCGACATAATGGCATGCGCGGGGAGGGGGGGGGGGGGGATCTCGCCCGGCGGTAGCTTCCGCAAATGTGCGGGCTCTTCAGTGTTATGGCGGCCATCGTCAGCCAACTGAGCGAGCTCGCGAGTGCACTTCTACTCGGCCATTTCATCCAGGCAAGCGTCAAAGTTGCCCCAGAAATCATCAAATCCGTCATCCTGGGACGGAGGGACATTGACCTCCTATTAGCGATAATCTTGAGTTGGTAGTGCATGTACTAATGGTGTATTACTGTGTGCGTGTAAGAGTTGTGCTAGGACGTGTGTACGTCTTGGCTAGGTCGTGTCTGGTTAGGACACCGGTGATCAAGTTGGCCGGTGATTAGTCTAGGCTAATATTAGAAGGAGATTCAGAGTCCTACTAGGAGTCCCGTTTAGGACTTGTACGTGTCTAGGTAGGCTTGTACTAGTACGGTCAGGAATTAGCGTTCGTGTCCGGCTAGGTTAGCTAGTCTGAGTCGGTTAGCAAGGCATTGTTCGTGTATATATATACATGACTGGCCGTGAGGTTTTGGTACCGAGAAAAGGAGAAAAAAAAAGAGAGAAAAAGAGGGCACGACAAGGGCCCTTGGCTATCAGTTTTTTGTGCGCGTGTTCATCGTGATTTGATGTGATCGATCCTGTGGGCGGAATCCCAACAATTGGTATCAGAGCTAGGTCGATTTGAAGCCGCGCTTGCCCCGGGGTGGCGACCCGACTAGCGCCTCGGGGCGGGCGATATAGTCGCTGGGTGGTGCAGCGATGAGGAGGATCGGGCGATCGTCGTTCGGCGGAGCGACAAGAGAAAGACGGCGGGTTGTCGTCGGCAAGGTTGTGGAAGGTGATCGTTGATGGGTGCGGTGGTGCCGAGGTGCGGTGCCGGAAGATCTCCTCAAGATCGTCGTCCGAAGGAGTACAAGGAGTCGTGTGTGTTAGCACAGTCGATCGTCGTCGTCGTCATGTCCAAGTGCTTGTCTCTGTGAGGAGGCGTTGAAGATGAAGCATATCCAAGTCATCTATGTGTCTCGACGGGAGGATCAAGTTCAACTATGTGGGGGCGGTAAACCAGTGAAGGTGAGTCTCTTTAATGAGGCCATGTCTCTACATGAGGCTGGAGTGCATGGTGTAGTGCACAGGGTGGTGTGATTCACAAGGAGTCGGCATGTATCTCGCTAGGGTGGATGGTGTAGTCCACCGGGTGGTGTGTTCCACAGGTTACTAGCGAGGCTGGGTAGTCCAAGGCATATTTGAGGTGATCCGTAAATTCGCCAAGTCAAAATTGGGGAGAGATTGTTGAGCAATCAAGGCCGTCAGATTGACTTGTCGTGGTGCGAGCGGATGAGTTGACAAGGGATGATCTACAACGAGTCAAGACCGGAGAAGCACAGAAGACAAAGAGTCAAGATTAGGAAGAGATTGTTAGTGATAATCTTGAGTTGGTAGTGCATGTACTAATGGTGTATTAGTGTGTGCGTGTAAGAGTTGTGCTAGGGCATGTGTACGTCTTGGCTAGGTCGTGTCTGGTTAGGACACCGGTGATCAAGTTGGCCGGTGATTAGTCTAGGCTAATATTAGAAGGAGATTCAGAGTCCTACTAGGAGTCCCGTTTAGGACTTGTACGTGTCTAGGTAGGCTTGTACTAGTACGGTCAGGAATTAGCGTTCGTGTCCGGCTAGGTTAGCTAGTCTGAGTCGGTTAGCAAGGCATTGTTCGTGTCTATATATACATGACTGGCCATGAGGTTTTGGTACCGAGAAAAGGAGAAAAAAAAAAGAGAGAAAAAGAGGGCACGACAAGGACCCTTGGCTATCAGTTTTTTGTGCGCGTGTTCATCGTGATTTGATGTGATCGATCCTGTGGGCGGAATCCCAACAATTGGTATCAGAGCTAGGTCGATTTGAAGCCGCGCTTGCCCCGGGGTGGCGACCCGACTAGCGCCTCGGGGCGGGCGATATAGTCGCTGGGTGGTGCAGCGATGAGGAGGATCGGGCGATCGTCGATCGCCGGAGCGACAAGAGAAAGACGGCGGGTTGTCGTCGGCAAGGTTGTGGAAGGTGATCGTTGATGGGTGCGGTGGTGCCGAGGTGCGGTGCCGGAAGATCTCCTCAAGATCGTCGTCCGAAGGAGTACAAGGAGTCGTGTGTGTTAGCACAGTCGATCGTCGTCGTCGTCATGTCCAAGTGCTTGTCTCTGTGAGGAGGCGTTGAAGATGAAGCATATCCAAGTCATCTATGTGTCTCGACGGGAGGATCAAGTTTAACTATGTGGGGGCGGTAAACCAGTGAAGGTGAGTCTCTTTAATGAGGCCATGTCTCTACATGAGGCTGGAGTGCATGGTGTAGTGCACAGGGTGGTGTGATTCACAAGGAGTCGGCATGTATCTCGCTAGGGTGGATGGTGTAGTCCACCGGGTGGTGTGTTCCACAGGTTACTAGCGAGGCTGGGTAGTCCAAGGCATATTTGAGGTGATCCGTAAATTCGCCAAGTCAAAATTGGGGAGAGATTGTTGAGCAATCAAGGCCGTCAGATTGACTTGTCGTGGTGCGAGCGGATGAGTTGACAAGGGATGATCTACAACGAGTCAAGACCGGAGAAGCACAGAAGACAAAGAGTCAAGATTAGGAAGAGATTGTTAGTGATAATCTTGAGTTGGTAGTGCATGTACTAATGGTGTATTAGTGTGTGCGTGTAAGAGTTGTGCTAGGGCATGTGTACGTCTTGGCTAGGTCGTGTCTGGTTAGGACACCGGTGATCAAGTTGGCCGGTGATTAGTCTAGGCTAATATTAGAAGGAGATTCAGAGTCCTACTAGGAGTCCCGTTTAGGACTTGTACGTGTCTAGGTAGGCTTGTACTAGTCCGGTCAGGAATTAGCGTTCGTGTCCGGCTAGGTTAGCTAGTCTGAGTCGGTTAGCAAGGCATTGTTCGTGTATATATATACATGACTGGCCGTGAGGTTTTGGTACCGAGAAAAGGAGGAAAAAAAGAGAGAAAAAGAGGGCCACGACAAGGGCCCTTGGCTATCAGTTTTTTGTGCGCGTGTTCATCGTGATTTGATGTGATCGATCCTGTGGGCGGAATCCCAACAATTGGTATCAGAGCTAGGTCGATTTGAAGCCGCGCTTGCCCCGGGGTGGTGACCCGACTAGCGCCTCGGGGCGAGCGATATAGTCGCTGGGTGGTGCAGCGATGAGGAGGATCGGGCGATCGTCGTTCGGCGGAGCGACAAGAGAAAGACGGCGGGTTGTCGTCGGCAAGGTTGTGGAAGGTGATCGTTGATGGGTGCGGTGGTGCCGAGGTGCGGTGCCGGAAGATCTCCTCAAGATCGTCGTCCGAAGGAGTACAAGGAGTCGTGTGTGTTAGCACAGTCGATCGTCGTCGTCGTCATGTCCAAGTGCTTGTCTCTGTGAGGAGGCGTTGAAGATGAAGCGTATCCAAGTCATCTATGTGTCTCGACGGGAGGATCAAGTTCAACTATGTGGGGGCGGTAAACCAGTGAAGGTGAGTCTCTTTAATGAGGCCATGTCTCTACATGAGGCTGGAGTGCATGGTGTAGTGCACAGGGTGGTGTGATTCACAAGGAGTCGGCATGTATCTCGCTAGGGTGGATGGTGTAGTCCACCGGGTGGTGTGTTCCACAGGTTACTAGCGAGGCTGGGTAGTCCAAGGCATATTTGAGGTGATCCGTAAATTCGCCAAGTCAAAATTGGGGAGAGATTGTTGAGCAATCAAGGCCGTCAGATTGACTTGTCGTGGTGCGAGCGGATGAGTTGACAAGGGATGATCTACAACGAGTCAAGACCGGAGAAGCACAGAAGACAAAGAGTCAAGATTAGGAAGAGATTGTTAGTGATAATCTTGAGTTGGTAGTGCATGTACTAATGGTGTATTAGTGTGTGCGTGTAAGAGTTGTGCTAGGGCATGTGTACGTCTTGGCTAGGTCGTGTCTGGTTAGGACACCGGTGATCAAGTTGGCCGGTGATTAGTCTAGGCTAATATTAGAAGGAGATTCAGAGTCCTACTAGGAGTCCCGTTTAGGACTTGTACGTGTCTAGGTAGGCTTGTACTAGTCCGGTCAGGAATTAGCGTTCGTGTCCGGCTAGGTTAGCTAGTATGAGTCGGTTAGCAAGGCATTGTTCGTGTATATATATACATGACTGGCCGTGAGGTTTTGGTACCGAGAAAAGGAGGAAAAAAAGAGAGAAAAAGAGGGCCACGACAAGGGCCCTTGGCTATCAGTTTTTTGTGCGCGTGTTCATCGTGATTTGATGTGATCGATCCTGTGGGCGGAATCCCAACAATTGGTATCAGAGCTAGGTCGATTTGAAGCCGCGCTTGCCCCGGGGTGGTGACCCGACTAGCGCCTCGGGGCGAGCGATATAGTCGCTGGGTGGTGCAGCGATGAGGAGGATCGGGCGATCGTCGTTCGGCGGAGCGACAAGAGAAAGACGGCGGGTTGTCGTCGGCAAGGTTGTGGAAGGTGATCGTTGATGGGTGCGGTGGTGCCGAGGTGCGGTGCCGGAAGATCTCCTCAAGATCGTCGTCCGAAGGAGTACAAGGAGTCGTGTGTGTTAGCACAGTCGATCGTCGTCGTCGTCATGTCCAAGTGCTTGTCTCTGTGAGGAGGCGTTGAAGATGAAGCGTATCCAAGTCATCTATGTGTCTCGACGGGAGGATCAAGTTCAACTATGTGGGGGCGGTAAACCAGTGAAGGTGAGTCTCTTTAATGAGGCCATGTCTCTACATGAGGCTGGAGTGCATGGTGTAGTGCACAGGGTGGTGTGATTCACAAGGAGTCGGCATGTATCTCGCTAGGGTGGATGGTGTAGTCCACCGGGTGGTGTGTTCCACAGGTTACTAGCGAGGCTGGGTAGTCCAAGGCATATTTGAGGTGATCCGTAAATTCGCCAAGTCAAAATTGGGGAGAGATTGTTGAGCAATCAAGGCCGTCAGATTGACTTGTCGTGGTGCGAGCGGATGAGTTGACAAGGGATGATCTACAACGAGTCAAGACCGGAGAAGCACAGAAGACAAAGAGTCAAGATTAGTAAGAGATTGTTAGTGATAATCTTGAGTTGGTAGTGCATGTACTAATGGTGTATTAGTGTGTGCGTGTAAGAGTTGTGCTAGGGCATGTGTACGTCTTGGTTAGGTCGTGTCTGGTTAGGACACCGGTGATCAAGTTGGCCGGTGATTAGTCTAGGCTAATATTAGAAGGAGATTCAGAGTCCTACTAGGAGTCCCGTTTAGGACTTGTACGTGTCTAGGTAGGCTTGTACTAGTCCGGTCAGGAATTAGCGTTCGTGTCCGGCTAGGTTAGCTAGTCTGAGTCGGTTAGCAAGGCATTGTTCGTGTATATATATACATGACTGGCCGTGAGGTTTTGGTACCGAGAAAAGGAGAAAAAAAAGAGAGAAAAAGAGGGCACGACAAGGGCCCTTGGATATCAGTTTTTTGTGCGCGTGTTCATCGTGATTTGATGTGATCGATCCTGTGGGCGGAATCCCAACAATTGGTATCAGAGCTAGGTCGATTTGAAGCCGCGCTTGCCCCGGGGTGGCGACCCGACTAGCGCCTCGGGGCGGGCGATATAATCGCTGGGTGGTGCAGCGATGAGGAGGATCGGGCGATCGTCGTTCGGCGGAGCGACAAGAGAAAGACGGCGGTTTGTCGTCGGCAAGGTTGTGGAAGGTGATCGTTGATGGGTGCGGTGGTGCCGAGGTGCGGTGCCGGAAGATCTCCTCAAGATCGTCGTCCGAAGGAGTACAAGGAGTCGTGTGTGTTAGCACAGTCGATCGTCGTCGTCGTCATGTCCAAGTGCTTGTCTCTGTGAGGAGGCGTTAAAGATGAAGCGTATCCAAGTCATCTATGTGTCTCGACAGGAGGATCAAGTTCAACTATGTGGGGGCGGTAAACCAGTGAAGGTGAGTCTCTTTAATGAGGACATGTCTCTACATGACGCTGGAGTGCATGGTGTAGTGCACAGGGTGGTGTGATTCACAAGGAGTCGGCATGTATCTCGCTAGGGTGGATGGTGTAGTCCACCGGGTGGTGTGTTCCACAGGTTACTAGCGAGGCTGGGTAGTCCAAGGCATATTTGAGGTGATCCGTAAATTCGCCAAGTCAAAATTGGGGAGAGATTGTTGAGCAATCAAGGCCGTCAGATTGACTTGTCGTGGTGCGAGCGGATGAGTTGACAAGGGATGATCTACAACGAGTCAAGACCGGAGAAGCACAGAAGACAAAGAGTCAAGATTAGGAAGAGATTGTTAGTGATAATCTTGAGTTGGTAGTGCATGTACTAATGGTGTATTAGTGTGTGCGTGTAAGAGTTGTGCTAGGGCATGTGTACGTCTTGGCTAGGTCGTGTCTGGTTAGGACACCGGTGATCAAGTTGGCCGGTGATTAGTCTAGGCTAATATTAGAAGGAGATTCAGAGTCCTACTAGGAGTCCCGTTTAGGACTTGTACGTGTCTAGGTAGGCTTGTACTAGTCCGGTCAGGAATTAGCGTTCGTGTCCGGCTAGGTTAGCTAGTCTGAGTCGGTTAGCAAGGCATTGTTCGTGTATATATATACATGACTGGCCATGAGGTTTTGGTACCGAGAAAAGGAGAAAAAAAAAAGAGAGAAAAAGAGGGCACGACAAGGGCCCTTGGCTATCAGTTTTTTGTGCGCGTGTTCATCGTGATTTGATGTGATCGATCCTGTGGGCGGAATCCCAACAATTGGTATCAGAGCTAGGTCGATTTGATGCCGCGCTTGCCCCGGGGTGGCGACCCGACTAGCGCCTCGGGGCGGGCGATATAGTCGCTGGGTGGTGCAACGATGAGGAGGATCGGGCGATCGTCCTTCGGCGGAGCGACAAGAGAAAGAAGGCGGTTTGTCGTCGGCAAGGTTGTGGAAGGTGATCGTTGATGGGTGCGGTGGTGCCGAGGTGCGGTGCCGGAAGATCTCCTCAAGATCGTCGTCCGAAGGAGTACAAGGAGTCATGTGTGTTAGCACAGTCGATCGTCGTCGTCGTCATGTCCAAGTGCTTGTCTCTGTGAGGAGGCGTTGAAGATGAAGCGTATCCAAGTCATCTATGTGTCTCGACGGGAGGATCAAGTTCAACTATGTGGGGGCGGTAAACCAGTGAAGGTGAGTCTCTTTAATGAGGCCATGTCTCTACATGAGGCTGGAGTGCATGGTGTAGTGCACAGGGTGGTGTGATTCACAAGGAGTCGGCATGTATCTCGCTAGGGTGGATGGTGTAGTCCACCGGGTGGTGTGTTCCACAGGTTACTAGCGAGGCTGGGTAGTCCAAGGCATATTTGAGGTGATCCGTAAATTCGCCAAGTCAAAATTGGGGAGAGATTGTTGAGCAATCAAGGCCGTCAGATTGACTTGTCGTGGTGCGAGCGGATGAGTTGACAAGGGATGATCTACAACGAGTCAAGACCGGAGAAGCACAGAAGACAAAGAGTCAAGATTAGTAAGAGATTGTTAGTTATAATCTTGAGTTGGTAGTGCATGTACTAATGGTGTATTAGTGTGTGCGTGTAAGAGTTGTGCTAGGGCATGTGTACGTCTTGGTTAGGTCGTGTCTGGTTAGGACACCGGTGATCAAGTTGGCCGGTGATTAGTCTAGGCTAATATTAGAAGGAGATTCAGAGTCCTACTAGGAGTCCCGTTTAGGACTTGTACGTGTCTAGGTAGGCTTGTACTAGTCCGGTCAGGAATTAGCGTTCGTGTCCGGCTAGGTTAGCTAGTCTGAGTCGGTTAGCAAGGCATTGTTCGTGTATATATATACATGACTGGCCGTGAGGTTTTGGTACCGAGAAAAGGAGAAAAAAAAGAGAGAAAAAGAGGGCACGACAAGGGCCCTTGGATATCAGTTTTTTGTGCGCGTGTTCATCGTGATTTGATGTGATCGATCCTGTGGGCGGAATCCCAACAATTGGTATCAGAGCTAGGTCGATTTGAAGCCGCGCTTGCCCCGGGGTGGCGACCCGACTAGCGCCTCGGGGCGGGCGATATAATCGCTGGGTGGTGCAGCGATGAGGAGGATCGGGCGATCGTCGTTCGGCGGAGCGACAAGAGAAAGACGGCGGTTTGTCGTCGGCAAGGTTGTGGAAGGTGATCGTTGATGGGTGCGGTGGTGCCGAGGTGCGGTGCCGGAAGATCTCCTCAAGATCGTCGTCCGAAGGAGTACAAGGAGTCGTGTGTGTTAGCACAGTCGATCGTCGTCGTCGTCATGTCCAAGTGCTTGTCTCTGTGAGGAGGCGTTAAAGATGAAGCGTATCCAAGTCATCTATGTGTCTCGACAGGAGGATCAAGTTCAACTATGTGGGGGCGGTAAACCAGTGAAGGTGAGTCTCTTTAATGAGGACATGTCTCTACATGACGCTGGAGTGCATGGTGTAGTGCACAGGGTGGTGTGATTCACAAGGAGTCGGCATGTATCTCGCTAGGGTGGATGGTGTAGTCCACCGGGTGGTGTGTTCCACAGGTTACTAGCGAGGCTGGGTAGTCCAAGGCATATTTGAGGTGATCCGTAAATTCGCCAAGTCAAAATTGGGGAGAGATTGTTGAGCAATCAAGGCCGTCAGATTGACTTGTCGTGGTGCGAGCGGATGAGTTGACAAGGGATGATCTACAACGAGTCAAGACCGGAGAAGCACAGAAGACAAAGAGTCAAGATTAGGAAGAGATTGTTAGTGATAATCTTGAGTTGGTAGTGCATGTACTAATGGTGTATTAGTGTGTGCGTGTAAGAGTTGTGCTAGGGCATGTGTACGTCTTGGCTAGGTCGTGTCTGGTTAGGACACCGGTGATCAAGTTGGCCGGTGATTAGTCTAGGCTAATATTAGAAGGAGATTCAGAGTCCTACTAGGAGTCCCGTTTAGGACTTGTACGTGTCTAGGTAGGCTTGTACTAGTCCGGTCAGGAATTAGCGTTCGTGTCCGGCTAGGTTAGCTAGTCTGAGTCGGTTAGCAAGGCATTGTTCGTGTATATATATACATGACTGGCCATGAGGTTTGGGTACCGAGAAAAGGAGAAAAAAAAAGAGAGAAAAAGAGGGCACGACAAGGGCCCTTGGCTATCAGTTTTTTGTGCGCGTGTTCATCGTGATTTGATGTGATCGATCCTGTGGGCGGAATCCCAACAATTGGTATCAGAGCTAGGTCGATTTGATGCCGCGCTTGCCCCGGGGTGGCGACCCGACTAGCGCCTCGGGGCGGGCGATATAGTCGCTGGGTGGTGCAACGATGAGGAGGATCGGGCGATCGTCCTTCGGCGGAGGGACAAGAGAAAGAAGGCGGTTTGTCGTCGGCAAGGTTGTGGAAGGTGATCGTTGATGGGTGCGGTGGTGCCGAGGTGCGGTGCCGGAAGATCTCCTCAAGATCGTCGTCCGAAGGAGAACAAGGAGTCGTGTGTGTTAGCACAGTCGATCGTCGTCGTCGTCATGTCCAAGTGCTTGTCTCTGTGAGGAGGCGTTGAAGATGAAGCGTATCCAAGTCATCTATGTGTCTCGACGGGAGGATCAAGTTCAACTATGTGGGGGCGGTAAACCAGTGAAGGTGAGTCTCTTTAATGAGGCCATGTCTCTACATGAGGCTGGAGTGCATGGTGTAGTGCACAGGGTGGTGTGATTCACAAGGAGTCGGCATGTATCTCGCTAGGGTGGATGGTGTAGTCCACCGGGTGGTGTGTTCCACAGGTTACTAGCGAGGCTGGGTAGTCCAAGGCATATTTGAGGTGATCCGTAAATTCGCCAAGTCAAAATTGGGGAGAGATTGTTGAGCAATCAAGGCCGTCAGATTGACTTGTCGTGGTGCGAGCGGATGAGTTGACAAGGGATGATCTACAACGAGTCAAGACCGGAGAAGCACAGAAGACAAAGAGTCAAGATTAGGAAGAGATTGTTAGTGATAATCTTGAGTTGGTAGTGCATGTACTAATGGTGTATTAGTGTGTGCGTGTAAGAGTTGTGCTAGGGCATGTGTACGTCTTGGCTAGGTCGTGTCTGGTTAGGACACCGGTGATCAAGTTGGCCGGTGATTAGTCTAGGCTAATATTAGAAGGAGATTCAGAGTCCTACTAGGAGTCCCGTTTAGGACTTGTACGTGTCTAGGTAGGCTTGTACTAGTCCGGTCAGGAATTAGCGTTCGTGTCCGGCTAGGTTAGCTAGCCTGAGTCGGTTAGCAAGGCATTGTTCGTGTATATATATACATGACTGGCCATGAGGTTTTGGTACCGAGAAAAGGAGAAAAAAAAAAGAGAGAAAAAGAGGGCACGACAAGGGCCCTTGGCTATCAGTTTTTTGTGCGCGTGTTCATCGTGATTTGATGTGATCGATCCTGTGGGCGGAATCCCAACAATTGGTATCAGAGCTAGGTCGATTTGATGCCGCGCTTGCCCCGGGGTGGCGACCCGACTAGCGCCTCGGGGCGGGCGATATAGTCGCTGGGTGGTGCAACGATGAGGAGGATCGGGCGATCGTCGTTCGGCGGAGCGACAAGAGAAAGACGGCGGTTTGTCGTCGGCAAGGTTGTGGAAGGTGATCGTTGATGGGTGCGGTGGTGCCGAGGTGCGGTGCCGGAAGATCTCCTCAAGATCGTCGTCCGAAGGAGTACAAGGAGTCGTGTGTGTTAGCACAGTCGATCGTCGTCGTCGTCATGTCCAAGTGCTTGTCTCTTTGAGGAGGCGTTGAAGATGAAGCGTATCCAAGTCATCTATGTGTCTCGATGGGAGGATCAAGTTCAACTATGTGGGGGCGGTAAACCAGTGAAGGTGAGTGTCTTTAATGAGGCCATGTCTCTACATGAGGCTGGAGTGCATGGTGTAGTGCACAGGGTGGTGTGATTCACAAGGAGTCGGCATGTATCTCGCTAGGGTGGATGGTGTAGTCCACCGGGTGGTGTGTTCCACAGGTTACTAGCGAGGCTGGGTAGTCCAAGGCATATTTGAGGTGATCCGTAAATTCGCCAAGTCAAAATTGGGGAGAGATTGTTGAGCAATCAAGGCCGTCAGATTGACTTGTCGTGGTGCGAGCGGATGAGTTGACAAGGGATGATCTACAACGAGTCAAGACCGGAGAAGCACAGAAGACAAAGAGTCAAGATTAGGAAGAGATTGTTAGTGATAATCTTGAGTTGGTAGTGCATGTACTAATGGTGTATTAGTGTGTGCGTGTAAGAGTTGTGCTAGGGCATGTGTACGTCTTGGCTAGGTCGTGTCTGGTTAGGACACCGGTGATCAACTTGGCCGGTGATTAGTCTAGGCTAATATTAGAAGGAGATTCAGAGTCCTACTAGGAGTCCCGTTTAGGACTTGTACGTGTCTAGGTAGGCTTGTACTAGTCCGGTCAGGAATTAGCGTTCGTGTCCGGCTAGGTTAGCTAGTCTGAGTCGGTTAGCAAGGCATTGTTCGTGTATATATATACATGACTGGCCATGAGGTTTTGGTACCGAGAAAAGGAGAAAAAAAAAGAGAGAAAAAGAGGGCACGACAAGGGCCCTTGGCTATCAGTTTTTTGTGCGCGTGTTCATCGTGATTTGATGTGATCGATCCTGTGGGCGGAATCCCATCAATTGGTATCAGAGCTAGGTCGATTTGAAGCCGCGCTTGCCCCGGGGTGGCGACCCGACTAGCGCCTCGGGGCGGGCGATATAGTCGCTGGGTGGTGCAGCGATGAGGAGGATCGGGCGATCGTCGTTCGGCGGAGCGACAAGAGAAAGACGGCGGTTTGTCGTCGGCAAGGTTGTGGAAGGTGATCGTTGATGGGTGCGGTGGTGCCGAGGTGCGGTGCCGGAAGATCTCCTCAAGATCGTCGTCCGAAGGAGTACAAGGAGTCGTGTGTGTTAGCACAGTCGATCGTCGTCGTCGTCATGTCCAAGTGCTTGTCTCTGTGAGGAGGCGTTGAAGATGAAGCGTATCCAAGTCATCTATGTGTCTCGACGGGAGGATCAAGTTCAACTATGTGGGGGCGGTAAACCAGTGAAGGTGAGTCTCTTTAATGAGGCCATGTCTCTACATGAGACTGGAGTGCATGGTGTAGTGCACAGGGTGGTGTGATTCACAAGGAGTCGGCATGTATCTCGCTAGGGTGGATGGTGTAGTCCACCGGGTGGTGTGTTCCACAGGTTACTAGCGAGGCTGGGTAGTCCAAGGCATATTTGAGGTGATCCGTAAATTCGCCAAGTCAAAATTGGGGAGAGATTGTTGAGCAATCAAGGCCGTCAGATTGACTTGTCGTGGTGCGAGCGGATGAGTTGACAAGGGATGATCTACAACGAGTCAAGACCGGAGAAGCACAGAAGACAAAGAGTCAAGATTAGGAAGAGATTGTTAGTGATAATCTTGAGTTGGTAGTGCATGTACTAATGGTGTATTAGTGTGTGCGTGTAAGAGTTGTGCTAGGGCATGTGTACGTCTTGGCTAGGTCGTGTCTGGTTAGGACACCGGTGATCAAGTTGGCCGGTGATTAGTCTAGGCTAATATTAGAAGGAGATTCAGAGTCCTACTAGGAGTCCCGTTTAGGACTTGTACGTGTCTAGGTAGGCTTGTACTAGTCCGGTCAGGAATTAGCGTTCGTGTCCGGCTAGGTTAGCTAGTCTGAGTCGGTTAGCAAGGCATTGTTCGTGTATATATATACATGACTGGCCGTGAGGTTTTGGTACCGAGAAAAGGAGAAAAAAAAGAGAGAAAAAGAGGGCACGACAAGGGCCCTTGGCTATCAGTTTTTTGTGCGCGTGTTCATCGTGATTTGATGTGATCGGTCCTGTGGGCGGAATCCCAACAATTGGTATCAGAGCTAGGTCGATTTGAAGCCGCGCTTGCCCCGGGATGGCGACCCGACTAGCGCCTCGGGGCGGGCGATATAGTCGCTGGGTGGTGCAGCGATGAGGAGGATCGGGCGATCGTCGTTCGGTGGAGCGACAAGAGAAAGACGGCGGGTTGTCGTCGGCAAGGTTGTGGAAGGTGATCGTTGATGGGTGCGGTGGTGCCGAGGTGCGGTGCCGGAAGATCTCCTCAAGATCGTCGTCCGAAGGAGTACAAGGAGTCGTGTGTGTTAGCACAGTCGATCGTCGTCGTCGTCATGTCCAAGTGCTTGTCTCTGTGAGGAGGCGTTGAAGATGAAGCGTATCCAAGTCATCTATGTGTCTCGACGGGAGGATCAAGTTCAACTATGTGGGGGCGGTAAACCAGTGAAGGTGAGTCTCTTTAATGAGGCCATGTCTCTACATGAGACTGGAGTGCATGGTGTAGTGCACAGGGTGGTGTGATTCACAAGGAGTCGGCATGTATCTCGCTAGGGTGGATGGTGTAGTCCACCGGGTGGTGTGTTCCACATGTTACTAGCGAGGCTGGTAGTCCAAGGCATATTTGAGGTGATCCGTAAATTCGCCAAGTCAAAATTGGGGAGAGATTGTTGAGCAATCAAGGCCGTCAGATTGACTTGTCGTGGTGCGAGCGGATGAGTTGACAAGGGATGATCTACAACGAGTCAAGACCGGAGAAGCACAGAAGACAAAGAGTCAAGATTAGGAAGAGATTGTTAGTGATAATCTTGAGTTGGTAGTGCATGTACTAATGGTGTATTAGTGTGTGCGTGTAAGAGTTGTGCTAGGGCATGTGTACGTCTTGGCTAGGTCGTGTCTGGTTAGGACACCGGTGATCAAGTTGGCCGGTGATTAGTCTAGGCTAATATTAGAAGGAGATTCAGAGTCCTACTAGGAGTCCCGTTTAGGACTTGTACGTGTCTAGGTAGGCTTGTACTAGTCCGGTCAGGAATTAGCGTTCGTGTCCGGCTAGGTTAGCTAGCCTGAGTCGGTTAGCAAGGCATTGTTCGTGTATATATATACACGACTGGCTGTGAGGTTTTGGTACCGAGAATAGGAGAAAATAAAAAGAGAGAAAAAGAGGGCATGACAATGGCCCTTGGCTATCAGTTTTTTGTGCGCGTGTTCATCGTGATTTGATGTGATCGGTCCTGTGGGCGGAATCCCAACACCTCCGACTCGGCCTCTGACTGAAACCCAAAGAGTAAGGGCTGGTAAATTGGCAGTCTTTGCCGAGTTTCTCGCTACACACCTCCATAATGTAACGATTTCCAGGGATATATTAGCGATGCCTGGAGAAAACCCTCCGTCACCCGCATCGCTCCCGCGAGCGACCGGGGGGAACCCTAGCGCCCCCGCCGCCTAGTCCGAAATGGGCTCGTGAAGCTCGGCCGGCGTGGGTGGCGGCAGGGCCTGCTCGCTCTCCTAGCGGCTCGGAGCCAGCGCGGGATGGCTTTGCGCGTGGAGACGTCCGGCTGCCGCAGGGCCTGGCGGCGCGGCGGCCGGCGTGCGTGGCGGTGGCGTCCTCCCCTGGCGGTGGTGCGGCGGCGCCCATGTGCGGTGGTTCGGCGCGGCGGCTACGAGTTCGTCTTCCCCCTTCCTTCCCCGTCGCGGGCGTGCGGCGGTGCTCCTCGGTCAGCGGTGGCTCCATCGGCGGTGCTGCTCTGGGTGGAGATGAGGCGGTGGTGCGGCCACTTGGCTGCGGGCTAGCGCGGCGGCTGGCGGCGGGGCCCTCCCGACCCAGATTTGGGTCCTTTGGGGCCCCATCTGGGTCTGGGCGAGCCTAGCCCGGATTCGTCTGCGATGGCTCCGGCGGACGGAGGTGCGGCTTGTGCGGGGTGTTGCGGAGACGGCGGTGCGCCCACTGCAGCGCGGCGACAGGAGCTTCACGAGCCCATTTCGGACTCAGCCGGGCATAAGGACCTGGTGTGCTCCTCTTGCTGCGTCCGGTCGCTGACGCCGATGGCGGTGGAGGTTGTCCCCTCCCGCGTGGCTGCCGACTTTGCCGCTCCTTGTTCCCGGCTGTTCCCTCTCGGACCCGTTGGTCCTGCTTCGATTTCCATGGTGAGACGGCGGTGATGTTCCCAAGATCGTGGTGGCGCATGTTGGTGGATGGCACGGTGGGCGGAGCGTGACGGATCGACCGGGGTTGTGGGTGTTTGGTGGATGGGAGCAATCCCTGTCGGCTTGGCTGGCACCGACGCGGTGACGCCCGTGGGCGCCGCCCTTCCTTCCTGAAGATCGTCGGGTAGTCCCCTTCCCCACGCCCCTCCGCATACCAGGGGAATCCCTAGGATCAGTCCGGGCAGCAGCGTCGTCATCGTCGCGTTCCTTCCTGAAGGTGTTGCTTGGTGTGCGGCGGTCCCAAATGCCAGGAGCGTGGTGGAAATTCTTCGGAGGGCGCAGCGGTTGCGGGTCATCAGCGTTTTCGTTGATCCGGCTTTGTTGGCATTAGTTTCTTTTCTCTTTCTCTTTTATTTCTTTTGGGCGTGCATGTGCTGTTTGCCCCAGCATTGAACTTGGAGTTCTATCGGGTGGTTGCTTGATACGTCTCCATCGTATCTATAATTTTTGATTGTTTCATGCCAATATTCTATAACTTTCACATATTTTTGGCAACATTTCAAATTATTTTTGGGACTAACATATTGATCCAGTACCCAGTGCCAGTTCCTGTTTGTTGCATGTTTTTTGTTTCGCAGAATATCCATATCAAACGAAGTCCAAATGAAATAAAATTTTACGGAGAATTATTTTGGAATATATGTGATTTTTGGGATGTGGAATCAACGCAAGGCGGTGCTCGTGGGCCCCATGAGGCACCAGGGCGCGCCAGGGGGGGCTAGGCGCGTCGTAGTGCCTCGTGAGGCCCTCGTAGGTCAGTTGACCCCCTTCTTTCGCCGCAAAAAATATAATATCTGGAAGAAAATCATGTTAAAATTTCATCCCAGTCGGAGTTACGGATCTCCGGGAATTTAAGAAACGGAGAAGGGCCAGAAAACAGGAACGCGAAACAGAAAAGAACAGAGAGAGAGATCCAATCTAGGAGGGGCTCCCGCCCCTCCGCCGCCATGGCAGCCATGGACCAGAGGGGAAACTCTCGTCCCATCTAGGGGGAGGCCAAGGAAGAAGAAGAAGAAGGAGGGGGGCTCTCTCCCCCTCTCTCCCGGTGGCGCCGGAACGCCGCCGGGGGAATCATCGTGACGGCGATCTACACCAACAACTTCGCCGCCGTCAACACCAACTCTCTCCCCCTCTATGCAGCGGTGTAACACCTCTTCTCCCCGCTGTAATTCTCTACTTAAACATGGTGCTTAATGCTACATATTATTATCCAATGATTTGTGGCCATCGTATGATGTTTGAGTAGATTCGTTTTGTCCTATGGGTTGATTGATGATCGTGATTGGTTTGAGTTGTATGTTTTATTTTGGTGGTGTCCTATGGTGTCCTCCGTGTCGCGCAAGCATGAGGGGTTCCCGTTGTAGGGTTTGCAATACATTCATAATTCTCTTATGGTGGGCGGCTAGAGTGACAGAAACTTACACCCGAGTAAGGGGGTTGTTGCGTATGGGAGTAAAGAGGACATGATACTTAATGCTATGGTTGGGTTTCACCTTAATGATCTTTGGTAGTTGCGGATGCTTGCTAGAGTTCCTATCATAAGTGCATATGATCGAAGTACGGAAAGTATGTTAGCTCATGCCTCTCCCTCATATAAAATTGCAACAATGATTACCGATCTAGTTATCGATTGCCTAGGGACAAATCATTCTCTTGTGTTACAAAAACTTTCTACTAAACGACTAACTTTTATTATCTTGCAAATTACTCGTAGTTTTATTCTCGCAAAGTACTTCTAGTTTTATTCTTGCAAACCTATCCTATCACCTACAAAATAGTTTCATACTTGTTCTAGGTAAAGCGAACGTTAAGTGCGCGTAGAGTTGTATCGGTGGTCGATAGAACGTAAAGGAATTAATTCTACCTTTAGCTCCTCGTTGGGTTCGACACTCTTATTTATAGAAAAAGCTACAATTGATCCCCTATACTTGTGGGTTATCAAGACATTTTTCTGGCGCCGTTGCCGGAGAGCAATAGCGTGGGGTTGATATTTTCGTGTGTGCTTGTTTGCTTTATCACTAAGTAGTTTTTATTTTCTGTTCTAAGTTGTTTTATATCTTTAGTTATGGATATGGAACACGAAATACCAAAACAATTAGTTGTACTCGCTACTCATGGAGATGGGGAACCTCCTAAAACCCTCGATGCTCGTTATGTGGAAAACATTAAATACTACTTTGATAATCCTGATAAAACTCCATTCAACTTGCTAATGGGAGTTACTTTGGATCAGCGGGAATACTTTAGGGATTATCGCTTGTCTCAAAAAGGAAAAATCTTATGGGATCAAATTTATTATTTGCATTGGTATGCTCGGAATTTATGCTTAAGATATGATTATACTTGCTGCTCTAGAATGAAGGCTCCACACCTTCCCTTTTCATGTGAATTTAATGATAATGAAACCTTGGCTTCTTATGCTAATTGTATATATGATTACTTTGATGTGGAACTAATAGAAGAATTTGTTGCTTTTAAGGGTGCTTATGAAATTGAATCTTTGTTTGAAAAGTATGAAAATTATGATGATGTTGTTTACCGATCTGAAAATTTTGCTATACTTAAATATTGCTATGAGAATTATGAATACAATGTCTATATTGATCAGTTTATTGAGAAAGTCTCCGCTGTCCAAGAAGAGACTAATATTTTGCAGGCTCCTATGGAAGAAGAAAATGATGACACTGTGAGCTCATTAGATGAAAAAGATGACGAGGAGAGCGGAGAACAAAGGGAGGAAGAGCGGATTAGCTACCCGTGCCCACCTTCTAATGAGAGTAACTCTTCAACTCATACATTGTTTAATTTCCCTTCGTGCTTACTGAAGGATGAATGCTATGATGATTGCTATGATCACTTGGATTCGTTTGAAATATCACTTTTTGATGAAATTGATGCTTGCTATGATTGTGGCCATGATGCAAATTTGAATGATTCTTATGGAGATGAACTTGCTATAATTCCTTATGTTAAGAATGAAATTGTTGCTATTGCACCCACACATGATAGTCCTATTATATTTTTGAATTCTCCCAACTGCACTATATCGGAGAAGTTTGCTCTTATTAAGGATTATATTGACGGGTTGCGTTTTACTACTACACATGATAATTTTGATGAATATAATATGCATGTGCTTGCTGCTCCTACTTGCAATTATTATGAGAGAGGAACTACATCTCTACCTCTCTATGTTTCCAATACGATAAAATTGCAAAAAACTACTTATGCTATGCATTGGCCTTTATTTGATGTGCATGAATTGTTCTTTTATGACATGCCGATGCATAGGAAGAGAGTTAGACTTTGTTATTGCATGATATATGTTGCTTGGTGCTCACTACTAAATTACAAATCATTGTTAATTAAAATTGGCTTTGATATACCTTAGGATCCGGGTGGATCGATTACTTGAGCACTTTATGCCTAGCTTAATGGCTTTAAAGAAAGCGCTGCCAGGGAGACAACCCGGAAGTTATAGAGAGTCATTTATTTCTGTTGTGTGTTTTTAAAAAGTTTTAAAAAAAATATAGAGGGGAACCTAAAACTTTTCAAAAAGGAAAGTGAAAGTAAGAAAGACGAGCACCGTTGAAGTGGGGGAGCTCCTTTAACTTTGTTCATGCCCATGGAAACTTTGTGAATCTTGAATTACAGAAAATTTTCAACAAAAATAATTATCCCCTTGTACAAATCCATTATATTATAAAAATAATGTGCCAAGATTTGCATTTAGGATGTTTAAATTGCTTGTTTGGTATGTGCAGTACAAAAACAGAAACTTTTGCTGTAGTGCGTGAATTTACATTTTTTACTGGAACATGCAAAAATTCTGAAATTTTTACACAGTACTTCTATGAAAATTGTTTATTTGTCCCTAATTTTTCAGAATTTTTAGAGTTACATAAGTATGGTCAATGTTCAGATTACTACAGACTGTTCTGTTTTTGACAGATTCTGTTTTTGATGCATTGTTTTGCTTGTTTTGATGAAGCTATGGATTGTATCGGAAGGTATAAGACATGGAGAAGTTAGAATACAGTAGGTATAATGCAAAAATAAAATATGAATGGGTTTGCAACAGTACTTAAAGTAGTGATTTGCTTTATTATACTAACGGATCTCACGAAGGTTTTGTTAAGTTTTGTGTGGATGAAGTGTTCAAAGATCGAGGAGGTATTGATATGAGAAGAATGAGGAGAGGCAAGAGCTCAAGCTTGGGGATGCCCAAGGCACCCCAAGTAAATATTCAAGGAGACTCAAGCGTCTAAGCTTGGGGATGCCTCGGAAGGCATCCCATCTTTATTTAACAATTATCGGTATGTCTCGGTTTTTGTTTTGTTCACATGATATGCGTAAATTCTTGGAGCGTCGTGTGCCTTTTATTTTATTTTTAATAAATGCACCATGCTGTTATGAGATAGTCCTTGGTTGATTTATAGAATGCTTCATGCACTTCACTTATATCTTTTGAGTATGGCTTTATAGAATGCTTCATGTCCTTCGCTTATATCATTTGAAGTTTGGATGCTTGTTTCTCTTCATATAGAAAACCGTTATTTGTAGAATGCTCTTTTTCTTCACTTATATTTGTTAGAGCATGGTCTTTTGTAGAAAGAATTAAACTCTCTTGCTTCACTTATATCTATTTAGAGAGTCAACAGGAACTGGTCATTCACATGGTTAGTCATAAAATCCTACATAAAACTTGTAGACCACTGAATATGATATGTTTGATTCCTTGCAATAGTTTTGCGATATAGAGATGGTAATATGTGGGAGGTACTAGTAAATGATGTGGTTTAGTAGGAATATTGGTGTTAAGCTTTGTGATTCCCGAAGCATGCACGTATAGTCTCTCGTTATGCTAAGAAGTTGGAGCATGATTTATTATTGATTGTCTTCCTTTGCGTGGAGGTCGGGGGCGCGCGATGGTTAGCTCCTACCAACCTCCCCCCTAGGGGCATGCGTAGTAATACTTTGCTTCGAGGGCCAATAAACTTTCGCAATAAGTATGTGAGTTCTTTATGACTAATGTGAGTCCATGGATTATACGCACTCTCACCTTTCCGCAATTTGTTAGCCTCTTCGGTACCGTGCATTGCCCTTTCTCACCTCGAGAGTCGGTGCAAACTTCGCCAGTGCATCCAAACCCCTTGATATGATACGCTTTATCACACATAAGCCTCCTTATATATTCCTCAAAACAGCCACCATACCTACCTATTATGGCATTTTCATAGCCATTCCGAGATATATTGCCATGCAACTTCCATCATCATCATATACATGACTTGAGCATTGATACGTCTACAACGTATCTATAATTTATGAAGTATTCATGCCATGTTTATTATAATTTTGTATGATTTTGGTGCACTTTTATATGGCTTTTATATGA
The DNA here is from genome assembly GCA_039707655.1 of Elymus sibiricus. Taxonomy (NCBI): domain Eukaryota; kingdom Viridiplantae; phylum Streptophyta; class Magnoliopsida; order Poales; family Poaceae; genus Elymus; species Elymus sibiricus. Next base: position 35,036,418 of record CM077676.1, read on the forward strand.
TTTTCATGGACTAACATATTGACCTAGTGCCTAGTGCCAGTTGCTGTTTTCTGCTTGTTTTTGGTTTTCCAGAAAATCTATATCAAATGAAGTCCAAATGCAGCGAAACTTTTTGACGATTTTTTCTGGAACATAAGAGACACTAGAAGCTTCGGGAGGTGGCCAGAAGACCCACAGGGGCCCCACGAGCCACCAGGGCGCGCCACCCCCCCCCCCAGCCACGCCCTGGTGCCTCGTGGGCCCCCTGTGGCCCCTCTTCGCATGATTCCAACGCTGAAAATCATATATATTCAGAAACCCCCGAAAGTTAACCAAGATGAGTTTTTACGCCGCCGCAAACCTCTGTACCTCCACGATCTCATCTATAGCCCTTTTCCGGCACCCTGCCGGAGGGGGGAAACCATCACCGGAGGCCATCTTCATCATCCCGGCGGTCTCCATGACGAGGAGGGAGTAGTTCACCCTCGGGGCTGAGGGTTTGTACCAGTAGCTATGTGTTTTATCTCTCTCTCTCGTGTTCTTGATTTGGCACGATCTTGATGTATCGCGAGCTTTGTTAATATAGTTGGATCATATGGTGTTTCTTCCCTCTCTATCCTTGATGTGAGGAATCGAATCTTTTCCCTTTGAGGTTTCGTTATTGTTGGATTGAATATTCAGATTTGAGAACACTTTATGTATGTCTTGCATATGAATACCCGTGGTGACAATGGGGTATTATATTGATTCACTTGATGTATGTTTTGGCACTCAACTTGCGGATTCCCGTGGTGACATTGGGGTAATCTATGCATAGGGGTTGATGCACGTTTTCATTATTTTTTCTCCGATAGAAACTTTGGGGTGCTCCTTCGAGTTCTTTGTGTGGATTGAATATTATGATTATGAAGTTGTTTGATGCATATCGTATAATCAACTCACGGATACTTGTGATGACATTGGAGTATCTAGGTGACATTGGTATTGGTTGATGTGTATCATATGGTGTTATTTTTGTATGAACTCTAGGGCTGTTTGTGACAATTATAGGAATGGCTCAATAAATCGATCGGAAATGATAACTTTGAGGTGGTTTCGTACCCTACAAACAATTTCTATCTTATGTTCTCCGCTAATAGGAACTTAGGAGTGATTCTTTATCGCACCTTGAGGAATGGTTATATGATCCAATTATGTTAGCATTGTTGAGAGATTGCACTAGTGAAAGTATGAACCCTAGGCCTAATTTTTAAGCATTGCAATACCGTTTGTGCTCACTTTTGTTACTTGCTACCTTGCTGTTTTTATATTTTCAGATTACAAAAACCTATATCTACTATCTATACTACACTTTTATCACCATCTCTTCGCCGAACTAGTGTACCTATACAATTTACCATTGTATTGGGTGTGTTGGGGACACAAGAGATTTCTTGTATTTGGTTGCAGGGTTGTTTGAGAGATACCATCTTCAACCTACGCCTCCCACGGATTGATAAAACTTTGGTCATCCACTTGAGGGAAAATTGCTACTGTCCTACAAAACTCTGCGCTTGGAGGCCCAACACGAGTCTACAAGAATAAGTTGTGTAGTAAACATCAAGCATTCATTGTCATATTGCTTTGCATGATCGTAAGATAGCTAGCATGATATTTTCATGGCTTGTCCGTTTTTTGATATCTTTGCTACGCTAGATCATTGCACATCCTGGTACACTGCCAGAGGCATTCATATAGAGTCATATTTTGTTCTATTATCGAGTTGTAATTTTTGAGTTGTAAGTAAATAGAAGTGTGATGATCATCATTATTCATTATTAGAGCATTGTCCCAGTGAGTAAAGGATGATGGAGACTATGATTCCACCACAAGTCGGGATGAGACTCCGGACAAAAAAAAAGCGGCCAAAAAGATCCCAAGAAAAAAGAAAAAAAAGGGAAGAAAAAAAAAGAGAAAACAAACAAAAAAATGAAATGAGAGAAAAAGAGAGAAGGGGCAATGTTACTATCCTTTTCACACTTGTGCTTCAAAGTAGCACCATGTTTTTCATATAGAGAGTCTCCTATGTTGTCACTTTCATATAATAGTGGGAATTTTTCATTATAGAACTTGGCTTGTATATTCCGATGATGGGCTTCCTCAATTGCCCGAGGTCTTGAGCAAGCAAGTTGGATGCACACCCACTTAGTTTTCAGTTTGAGTTTTCATACACTTATAGCTCTTAGTGCATCCGTTGCATGGCAATTCCTACTCCTTGTATTGACATCAATTGATGGGCATCTCCATAGCCCATTGATTAGCCGCGTCGATGTGAGACTTTCTCCTTTTTTGTCTTCTCCATATTATCTCTACCACCGTATTCTATTCCACCCATAGTGCTATATCCATGGCTTGCGCTCGTGTATTGCGTGGGGGTTGAAAAAACTGAAGCGCGTTAAAAATTATGAACCAATTGCTTGGCTGACACCGGGGTTGTGCATGATATATATTTTGTGTTAGGAAGATGGAGCATGACAAGGCTATATGATTTTGTAGGGATAACGTTCTTTAGCATTGATATTTTGAAAGACATGATTGTTTGTTGGGATGCCTGAGTATTGATGTCTTTATGTCAAATTATAGACTATTGCTTTGAATCACTCGTATCTTAATATTCATGCCATGATTAGATTACATGATCAAGATTATGCTAGGTAGCATTCCACATCAAAAATTATCTTTTTATCATTTACCTACTCGAGGACGAGCAGGAATAAAGCTTGGGGATGCTGATACGTCTCCGTCGTATTTATAATTTTTGATTGTTTCATGCCAATATTCTACAACTTTCACATATTTTTGGCAACATTTCAAATTATTTTTGGGACTAACATATTGATCCAGTACCCAGTGCCAGTTCCTGTTTGTTGCATGTTTTTTGTTTCGCAGAATATACATATCAAACGAAGTCCAAATGCAATAAAATTTTACGGAGAATTATTTTGGAATATATGTGATTTTTGGGAGGTGGAATCAACGCAAGGCAGTGCTCATGGGCCCCATGAGGCACCAGGGCGCGCCAGGGGGCCAGGCGCGCCGTGGTGCCTCGTGAGCCCCTCGTAGGTTGGTTAACCCCCTTCTTTCGTCGCAAGAAAGATAATATCTGGAAGAAAATCGTGTTAAAATTTCAGCCCAATCGGAGTTACGGATCTCCGGGAATTTAAGAAACGGTAAAGGGCCAGAAAACAGGAACGTGAAACAGAAAAGAACAGAGAGAGATCCAATCTAGGAGAGGCTCCCGCCCCTCCGCCGCCATGGCAGCCATGGACCAGAGGGGAAGCTCTTCTACCATCTAGGGGAGAGGCCAAGGAAGAAGAAGAAGGAGGGGGGCTCTCTCCCCCTCTCTCCCGGTGGCGCCGGAACGCCGCCGGGGCAATCATCGTGACGGCGATCTACACCAACAACTTCACCGCCGTTAACAACAACTCTCTCCCCCTCTATGCAGCGGTGTAATACCTCTTCTCCCCGCTGTAATTCTCTACTTAAACATGGTGCTTAATGCTACATATTATTATCCAATGATTTGTGTCCATCCTATGATGTTTGTGTAGATTCGTTTTGTCCTATGGGTCGATTGATGATCGTGATTGGTTTGAGTTGTATGTTTTATTTTGGTGCTATCCTATGGTGCCCTCCCTGTCGCGCAAGCGTGAGGGGTTCCCGCTGTAGGGTTTGTAATACGTTCATAATTATCTTATGGTGGACATCTAGAGTGACAGAAGATTACACCCGAGTAAGGGGGTTGTTGCGTATAGGAGTAAAGAGGACTTGATACTTAATGATATGATTGGGTTTTACCTTAATGATCTTTGGTAGTTGCGGATGCTTGCTAGAGTTCCAATCATAAGTGCATATGATCCAAGTTCGGAAAGTATGTTAGCTCATGCCTCTCCCTCATATAAAATTGCAACAACGATTACCGGTCTAATTATCGATTGCCTAGGGACAAGTCATTCTCTTGTGTTACAAAAACTTTCTACTAAAGAACTAACTTCTATTATCTTGCAAATTACTCATAGTTTTATTCTCGCAAAGTACTTCTAATTTTATTCTTGCAAACCTATCCTATCACCTACAAAATAGTTTCATACTTGTTCTACGTAAAGCGAACATTAAGTGCGCGTAGAGTTGTATCTGTGGTCAATAGAACTTGAAGCGAATATTAATTCTACCTTTAGCTCCTCGTTAGGTTCGACACTCTTATTTATCGAAAAAGCTACTTGTGGGTTATCATTGCTTTATTTATAAAGCGGAGCGAAAGCCTATTTCAAGGAGGAGGAGGTATGTAGTGGCCTATAAATGTGTCTAAGTTCCAAACAATCGGCAACAGCTCGTGCATTTGCCAACAGTGACGACTCTCGGCAACGGCACGACATACAGCGAACTAAGGCGAACTTTCCAAGCTGTGGCTCATAGGAAAGCTCATAGCCCCGAGACAATGCACAGGTGGCTGCTTCCTATTTGTCCGGGTTTACCGTGTCTCGATCTAAGGAACTCAGCAAAGGCCGTTGCCACGTAGCATGCGTCGTGTCTGCTGCCCATCAAGAAGCTTTATTGTGCTGAGCCCTCACTTGTGGACCTCGGCAACATGTTTGCCGGTAGCATGCGTCGTGTCTGCTGCCCATCAAGAAGCTTTATTGTGCTGAGCCCTCACTTGTGGACCTCGGCAACATGTTTGCCGAGTCCCTGACAGAGGGAATACGGCAAATTTCACTTTGCCTTTGGGGTGTACGCCAAGTACTCTTTGCAGAGGGCTACCCTCAGCGAAGTGTGTGCTGAGTTTTAACTGGCCTTTGCCGGGTTTTTTGTGCCCTCGGCAATTACTCAGATTCCAGTAGTGATTATCGTCTTTGTGTCTTGGGCCATTTGGAATACTCGAAATGGGTTCATTTTCAGGAAGATTAATCAGAGTGTGACTCCTATAAGGGTGACTTCATGGAAATAGAAGAACTTGTGATAACCTTTGCATGTTGATGCCCATGGGCCGCTACGTACAAATGATATTATCTTGCATGTTCAGTTCATATACTTTTGCAAATATTCATTGCCGGAGCTAGTATGGTACATGTACTTCCAACATTTTGTCAAAAACAATTCCATGTGTAAGTTGTTTTAGCAGAAGTGTATGTTAAATACTCATTTGTTGTAAAAAAACATTTTTAGACTGCAAAAACAATAAAATTTGAAGAGCTTAGCCAATTGATTTTAGCCCAGGAGAACACTTCCGATTATATGACTCCACCCTTGCTTTCTCTCCCATGTCCCCATTCTCATTTTATCCCAGCAGCTAACTTCTGGTTCTACAGATCCACTTCTGTTTCCTTCCCCAAAAGCCCATGTCTGACATTGAACTAGATCCAGCACAACATGTAAAGAGCGCCATCGGCCTGCTGCTGAGGTTTGAACTACTACATGGACAAGGAAGCTATGTTCCTAGACCGAAATAATGGCCTGTGTCGCGGCCTAGCAATGTGGCTGCGGGTTGCTCTGATCACATCCACACGGCGGCCAGGAGACATTAGAAAGCATCGGGGCAGATCGGGAAACAAAATTCCTATTGCGAATTCGGAAAAGCTACATGGTGCACTAAGCAACACTGCTCCTATTCCCAAAACATTTTCCACATTCTCATCACTCTTTTCTACTAGCTAGCTCTGTTTCCTTTCTCTCTGAAGACCTATCAATTCAGGTAGCCGCATAGAAGTGTCACTTTAGTAGTAAAACTTGCTTCGACTTGATAGGAGACAGAGCATTATATATCCATGCAGGTGTGCTGAATGGACCCATCAATTCTCCTCGGGATGTCTACAATTGTCCTCATGATCTAGTGAGTAGCCACGTGAAGAACCTTAGGTATGCTCGACAGTCGACACCAAGTATTGGTCCCATGATCTGAACTTTTTTTGTGGGGCATAAATTTGAACATTGATTATGTCTACACTTTGGAAAATAAATGCACCACCGGCTATCTAATTTACACTTTGGCCATAAATAAATGATCTATTTTCTAGAAGATACGAAGGATGCACAACAAATGAACAACTAGAAAATAGAACGCCACTTAGCCCAAGGAGAAACTTCCATCTGTTTTTCCATACTTTTTTACCTGAGTTAAGTTCATAATCTTATTACATTTCTCCCTCTCCTTGTCCTATCCTTCGAGCTAGTGAAGTTACCATGCAACCAGCTGAGTACTGTATTTAGAAGTGGTCGAATGCCTTGCCTATCAGATTATAAAACTGGTGGCTTCATGACCTTTTCCTGGCCATTCACAAGCAGTTTACTATTGTTTTGCTAGTCAAAGTGCTTTTATTAAGGGCACATTATACCGGACAATTTCCTATATGTCCATAATGTGATACTAGTACAGGGAAGCTTACCATGCATGCAGGCTATTAGAGATATGTACCTGCAAAAAAAAAGACTAGTATTAGAGATATGAACACTGATTATGTGTACATAAACATAATTTTATTGCAAAGTAAATGCCACTTTGGCTATCTATTTTACACTTCGGTATACACAAATGGTCTATTCCTAAGACGATACGAAGATTACACAACAAATGAGCATCTTGGAAACAGAACGGCATTACAAAGATTCCAAAACAAATGATCTATTAGCAGTTGTTGAGCCAGTGGTAGGAGCATGGTTTTGCATTGATTCATGTTGTGCATAGTACCTCAGTAATCATGATTGAGACGCTTCTAGACTGAGTGTAGCCCCAGTATCTGACTGATATTGGGTTACCATACAGATTGGGATACATCTTTGGCATTAACCAGCATTCCCATGCATGACTACCAGAATGTGATATTGTCTTGAGTTTTGAGTGTCACGAACAGGTATAAAATGATGCAAAACAGCTGGTTAATATAGGTTTACCGAGTATTATATTATACTTGGGAAAAACTCACTCGCCCATCATGCAGTAGGGAAAATATAGGTTTACCGAGTATTTTTTTTTAAACGGTGGCTATAGTAGTAATATGTCCACCAATGCATAGCTTGGGTCTTGTATGACTTTGCTACTTGCCGTTGTGATTGTTTGTGCGTGCGTGCGTGTGTGTGTGTGCGTGTGTGTGTTTGTGTGTGTGTTGGTGTTGGTTGTGTGCATCCTAGCTATGCAGAGGCCGGGTGTGTGCTCATTGCGTTTGTATCCCCTCGATGCTTCATTTCGAGTTAATAAAATCCACCGTTTATCGAAAACAGTAGTAATATGTCGAGAGTACTTTAGACGCTCGGGGAAAATCCAAAACTGGTAGAAGCTCGCTGGAGCACGCCGGAGGAGAGCTGGACCAAGGCCAATGCAGACGGTGCCCTTTCAAAGGATTAGGTGTTTGGCGGTGCAGGAGGGTTAGATGTTGTGTTCGGAGCATGCATGAATGACAATTCTAGCTATCATATGCCACCATCCATACATTAGTTGTTGACACATGTGGACATGTCAAACCTAATGGAGGACTATAGCCTGATAGTTTGCAATAGCACGACACCATGAATCGTCCACTAAGTAATGTATTTGTTCCCGGCGTTTCCTATTCCCAATGCTTTTTGCATATTATTTTTGTGTTCTTCTATTCATTCTTAGGACGAGCTACTTTTTTTTCTTGATCTGCCACCTATATGAATGTAATGTAGAAGTGATCCGACCAGTAGAACTCGATGCTATTATGTGAGTGAAGATATATCGGTATGCATATATAATCACAGACCAAAAACAACATGGCTAGTCATCGTTGGATATTGTTGGATGTACTACTTTCCATTAACTTAAGGTCCTGACTTTTTGTAAATGTGTTGATGAGATGTTTCTTCATCCTTCCTCTAGTTTCTGTTCAACATGATACTATATTCAGTAACCATGAATCCATGATGTGAGATGAATAAAAATAGCTCTAACATTTCTAGACAAAATAGAATACCCCTTCTATACATAATGGAGCCAGTACAATCCCTCAAAAAAAAAATGGAGCCAGTACAAGCCATTTTAGCGGATGGTTGTTGTGCACTAAGTTGTCACGTATGGTGAACCTAAACCTGTCAACAAACCAGCTATATATTGTCTTCTTTTTTCAGAAAGCATTTCTGATCGGAAGGGGCTTTAGTGTTATGGGAGTTGGTGCAAGTATATTGCAAACCTTTGTGTGTTTCCGCGAAATACATGACCATAGTAGCCTTGTTAGAATGCATGTAAGCCACACATTTTACAACCTAAAAGTTATATAGCTTGATTATATATCTCACCGACCGGTGTGGTCAAGTTAAAACAGATACATGGTCCATCAATCAATATATGTTGCTGGGTCGATTTAGCAAAAGAGAAAATGTGAATAATGAACCTATATGATTAAATGTAGCGCCGGAACTTCAGCTGACAACCATATAGTGCACGTGAACAAATATTTTTATATTATTTTTAACTAAGGGTCAAGCCCCATTCGTGATCAAAAAACACTTGAGCACATTTGCCTACATGGTGCCGTCAGAGAACATATTTAATCCTCTGAGCACATCAGTAACAGGTTGCCATTGGATATGCTCGGCAAAAAGTCGAGAGACTACTAGGTCCGCAGAGCAATGGTCCTCCCTTTCCCGATACCTTCACTAATGCAGTTTCCTATTGAACCGAAACACAATAATTAATGTTCCCAAATATGTGTCACATTTTTTTAATTTTTTTTATGACTCTCGAGACCGTCAGTTCCTCGGTTTTATCTACCGCCTAATTGAGGGGGTGCAGCTACCTTATACACTTTTAGCGAAAAAAACAAAACCATGTACTCTTTTATGATCGGCTGTTGTTTCATCAATATAGAACGGGGCTAAGACCTGGTTTCTGAGTTTTTTTTTCTTTGCAGGGGACCTGGTTTCTGAGTTAGTGGTAACTATTCCTTTCGTTTAATAAATGGATATTTTTTATGAAGATATACATTTGTTCCATAATTTGAAACATTACGAGAGCCGACTAAGTCCCCACGTGTATATTCCAAGTGTGGCCACCGCTATTGTCACACAACTGACTGGCCGGCTCTAGTGGATAATGAGCTAGCAGACACGGAAGTATTATCTGTTACTACCTGTTGCGTTGCCGTCCGATTTAACACGATATGCATTGTGTGTTGGAACTAATCTTGTTAGTTAGTAGTTTATCATGGTTCTTTCTTTGTGTTATTTAGTTATGCATGCAGATTAGATCAGAGTGTTTGAACGGCAGGTTTGGTCATGCCAAGTTGTGTGTGTCACATGGCGCCGTGCATGTGTTGTACTGGCACTAATGTGTATTTTTTTAGAGAAAGGGCATACGCCTGACTTTATAAATAAAGCCACCAGGCAGAGTTCAACAGAAGGCATCCACAATAACAGTACGACAGCAACAGCCGTCACGGCCAGAGACCACAGCAGACAACGCAACCCAGACATCAAAAAGCACAGTAGCACGCAGGCCACAGGTAGAACAAACACAGGCACTAAGCCAACAACCTAGCCCTAACAGCAGCCAACACAGACGAGCAGCCTAAACTTGAGCCCGCCGATCTGGAGAAGATAAAGCATGGGCAGAGGCCCGGACCTTCGTAATTAACACCTCCAGGGCATCACAATCAGCGGCCTTAGTCAATAATCTCCACTGCTGCAAGAAGATAGACATTTTGAAAAGGAAGTCAGCAGGTTTATTAGGGAAGACACCCTCAATCATGAATTTGTTTCTAGTTGTCCATAGAGCCCAACATAAGGCCGCAAAACCCACCCAAAACATCCGCTTAGTCAGGCCCACCAACCCAACGGACAACAGTCGTAACTCGTCAAAAGAAGAGGGAGACTAGTTGACACCAATCCAAGATCTAATGCAACACCAAGCCACCTTGGCCAGCACACAGCCAAAGAAAATATGGTTGGTGTCTTCCAACTCTGAGCAAAGCATACAGTGAGCGGATCCAGGACCATTTCGCTTGCGGATTTGGTCAGCAGCCGGAAGCCGACCACGAATGGCCTGCCACATGAAAATCATGATCTTGGGAGGGATCCTGGCCTCCCAAATAGCCTTAAACTTGGAAGTAGGAGTACCAGAAATTAGCCTAGAGTATAAAGACTTAACCGAGAACCTCCCAGAGGAGGAGTGGGGCTAGACGACAGTGTCCTCTTCCTCCGAGAGCACAGGGAACAAGGCAACAAGACGCTGCCAATCGCCCAACTCTGCAGGAGAGAGAGACCTCCTAAAGTCAAGCACCCAATCCGAACGCGAGAGCTCAGAGATTGAGATCTTAGGGGAAGAGCAGTACGAAAACAAAACCGGAAACGACAACGCTAACGGGCCATCACCCGACCACCAGTCCAACCAAAACCGAGTAGAATCGCCCTTACCAACCACAAACTTGACATGCGCACGAAAGTCATCACGAACCTTAATCAAAGCTTTCCAAAACTGAGATCCATTCGAGGCAGAAGCAAAAAGGGGGCTGCCATGGGGGAAGTATTTAGCTTTAAGAATGGAGAGCCACATGGTACCCTGGCCCGAGGTCAAAATCCTCCACCACCACTTGATAATGAGGCATTTGTTCATTACAGAGGTATTCATAATGCCCAGACCCCCATGGCTCTTGGGGCGGCACATGATTTTCCACTTAACCAAACGATACTTGCATTTGTTATCCGCCGCATTCCAATAGAAAGCACCCCTATGCTTACCAAAACACTCATGGATCCCTTTAGATAACCTATAAAAACCCATGGTGAACATGGGAAGAGAGGACAAGCAAGCATTAGTCAGGCAAACCTTGCCAGCATTAGTATTATATCTGCCACGCCACGGCATAACCCTATTTCCAACCTTAGTAACCAGGGGGCGAATTCTTTAGCATCAAGACGAGAGGAGGAGATGGGTAAACCGAGATATTTGAAAGGGAAGGAACCAAGCTTACAATTCAGGAGCTGAGCCACCCTCTCAGCCTCCTCAGGTGAGACACCCGTGACTATGACCTCACTCTTAGAAAGATTAATCTTAAGCCCAGAGAGCGCCTCAAAGCACAGAAGAAGAAATTTGAGATGAGCAAGGCAGTAATCGTCTAATTCCACCAACACAATCGTGTCATCCGCATATTGGAGATGAGACACACCCTCAGGGAAAAGATGGGAAACAACAGGTTTAATATGCCCAGCCGCCGCTGCCCGAGACGGAATACAGGATAGAGCATCAGCAACAAAATTGAAAAGCAGGGGGGAGATCGGGTCGCCCTGCCGCAGGCCCCTACCATTGGCGAAAAATTTGCTGCTCTTGCCATTAACCGACACAGCGGTGTGGCCCCCAGTCACAAGTTGCATAACCCTATGCACATAAGCCCCATCAAAACCCTTAGCCAAGAGAACTTGACGGAGAAAATCCCAGCTGACCGAGTCGTAGGCCTTCCCGAAATCAAGCTTCAATATAACAGCTTTAGTGCCTCTGATCCTCAAATCATGCACGATCTCATGCAAACACAGGACGCCATCAAGGATAAACCTGCCCTTAACAAAAGCAGATTGAGTGGGGCTAAGCACACGATGGGCCACATGACAGAGCCGAGTGGTGAACCCCTTCGCCGGAAATTTAGCAAAGTTATTAATAAGGGCAATTGGACGAAACAACGAAATATAATCAGCTCCTTTCACCTTTGGGATGAGAGATAAAATCGCATAGTTCAACCTAGAAATGTCCACAGTGCCCAAACAGAAACCCTCAATAACCCTACATACCAAGCCCCGAAGAACCGGCCAGAATTTCCTAAAGAAAGGAATCGAAAACCCATCCGGGCCCGAGGCGGAGTTGGCATTAGCAGAGTTTATAACAGCCTCAATCTCGTCAACAGACAACGGGGTCATAAGGGTCACATTCTCAAGCTCCGAAACACGGGAGCTGCTAGGCCACATGGAGTTGGAAATAACAAAGCCAGAAGCCTGCCTAGCCGCAAGCAGGGAGGAGAAAAATTGCTTCACATGATCTAAAATCAGCTCAGGATCAGAGATCCTCACACCGTTAATCACCAAACTATCAATCAAACACCTATGCCTCCTGCCATTAGCAATAGCAAAAAAATAGGCAGTGAGGTTGTCCCCTTTGAGAATCCAATTGATCGTGCCCCGCTGCCTCCAGTAAACCTCAGCTTGGTGATGCAACTGCATCAGGAGATCCTCAAGGACATACCGCTGCTGCCAACCAGCCGTGGACAAACCAACCGAGTCAGCAGCAGAGTCCAAAGAGCCAATCTGACCCAACAAGTCCGATATTGCCTGCGAGCCTCCGTGGCCCGATTACGGCCCCAACCTTTTAAAAATTTCCTCAATTGATACGAGTAGAAATGCCAGTCATCCATAGGACCAAAAGAACGGGGGCGCGGAGATAAGAGGGACGCGATCTTCCCAGATAGCAAGTCGCAAAAACCGTCCACCAACAACCAAGAAGCATCAAATTGGAAGCGACGGGAACATCCAGAGGGAGCCAAACCCAAATCAAGCAGAAGGGGAGAGTGATCAGACCCAACATGCGGGAGTCCAGCCAGGGAAGCTGGCGGGAACAAAGAATCCCAGCCAACATTGACAAAGACACGATCCAGCACAGACCTCACAGGAGAAGCTTGATGATTGGACCAAGTGAAGCGGATACCCAGCCTAGGCAGCTCCCGTAAGGCATTCTCACTAATGAATTCATTAAATGCATCCGCCAGAGGCCAAGAAAAGTTACTATTGTTCTTATCAGTAGGAGCTCTTAGAAGATTGAAATCCCCACCGACCAACAAAGGAAGATTACACGAATCAAGCTTGGCGGTCAGCTCGTCAAGAAAAAGAGCGGACAAAGAATGATCAGCAGGGCCGTATACGACCACCACCTCCCAGAGAGTATTAAGGCTCTTGTGAAACAAAACCAAACTCGCCCAGAAAATCCCATGATCGAATGCCACCACATCAAAAAGGTCAAGCCGTGCCCCAACAAGAATGCCCCCATAGTGACCCGAAGCAGGCAAGCAACGCCAGGCGAAGCGGTCGGCACCCGCAATGCACGACAACTCATTATTCGAAAAGGAAGGTTTGAAAGTTTCAACCAAACAAAGCACATCAACCTTATAATCCTGGACCAAATCACGAATCCGGTCTCGGCGCCCCCTAGCACCGAAACCCCTAATATTCTAGAAAGCAGCCTTCATTTGAAAGAGAGGTTTATGATACGGAGGCTCGACCTGCGCGGGGCAACACAGGATTTGGAACGTTTAGGGCACGCCCGTTTATCAGTCATCCCAGAGGGCTGACCACCATCAGCCCCCGCCACCACATCGGCCCCTACCGAGGCAACATGCTGCTTACCAGTGGCAACCTCCTTAGCCTTGGAAATCGCCGCCTGCACGACCTCGTTAGCCCAAATTAACGAAAGAAGAGAGGAAGGAGAACCAACATTCAGATCAAAAGAAACAACAACGTTGGAAAGAACATTCACCAAATGGCTGTCTGGGAGCGAAGGCAAAACCAAACGAACTGGAGAGGGAGTGGGGGAAGTACCTGGCGGACAGAGGTCCTTGGCCGCCGCCCGACGAGCCGCCCGCTCGGGAATGGGGACCCCCACTGTCCCTGCCACGGAGACTCTTACGAGCAGTGGAAACCGACAAGCGAGCAGGAGCCGGCGAGGCCCGAGGAACCGGAGACGACGCAGCAGCAGCAGACGCCCCCGTAGAGGCCGACCCCAGATCATCATCCAGGCGCCTGCACAAACCAGCGACCGAGTTCTTGGCTCCAGAGATCGAGCGGCTCTTAGCAGAGACCTTCCTCACGGACGATTTCTTCTTCTTCTTGCTAGCAGGGCTCAGGACATCAGGGGTCAGAGAAGGGGGGACATCAACAATACCAGATAACGATGGGGAGGCAGGGCGGATAGGATCATTGGAACAAACTTTGGAGAAAGGGGTGCCCAGCTCCACCTCGACAGCATGGGCCAGGGAAGCACCAACAGCCTCCTTCTCACCAACCGAAGGACACCCAGCCAGCCCCTCCTTCGCACTCCCACCACTAGCAGCACCCTGCCTGAACAAGCCACGCGCCTCAGACCCCAGGCCCTCCCACTCAGACGTAGTGAAGAGGTTTGCAGGATCATCACCCAAAGTACTGTCCCCGTCAGCATTGCCATCCCTGCCCCTAGAGCTAGGCTGAGACGGATTGGGAGGGGGAGGGGGAGGAGCCTGCTGAGCCGCAAAACCTTCAACCCGCACACAAATCCAGTAAGCATCAGAGGAGGGAAACACGTCCACAGCACCATGAACACGCGCTGGATCCAAACACCGGCCAGACCTTCATCCGCGCAGGACCGAGACGGTCAAGAGAGGCCAGATCAACCTCAATAGGTTTACCAACAAGCTCACCAAAGGCCATCAGGAACCGGGAGGAACGCAAGCCCGAGGGAACATCGTCCAACAGCACCCAGACGTCAACCAGAGATCCCACAGACCGATCACCACCAATGGCCGCTTTGACCGACACCACAACTTGGTTCAGAGGCAAGGTGAAACTGGAATAGGAAGCCATCATCTTCAAACTTTCCTTGGACGGGAAGACCACCGCAAATTCAGCCTCAGAGATCTGTTGGACCTGCCAGTCCCATCCCTCCAGGCCCCATTCCTTGAGCACATCCAGAATGATCTGCGGGGTAATAGCCTGGGATTGGACGGAAATGATAGCAGCATTGGACAGGGCAGGAGCAACAACCGGAGAGTCAAGAACACCATCCAAAGAAAGAAGGAACATCCAGGGAGGCCCAGACCATATTGCTTGAAAGCCGGGGCCTTGCATCTGTCATGGCACTCAACAGTGAGGTGCCCCTCAGACCGACAGGTCAGACAGAAGGGGGGGGAACTTGCAACGGGATTGAAAGTGCCCAGCCCGGTTGGAAGCAAAGCAGGTGAGAGACGTCGCAGCACCAGACGAGGGAGGAGGGAGGGCACCACCCTGCGGGAGAGGAGGAGGAGGCGGAAGAATACCAACCCCAGCAGGACCCGCCGAGGAGCCATGGGCAGCCGGAGCGACACGCCACGCCTTGGCAGGGTAGGAAGACGGCCCATACCCACCCCGCGGAAGCTGCCGCCCACCATCACCGAAGCCGCCACCAGAAGGACGACCTCCCTTCCCAGAACCACCACTGCCAATCTGACGCCTGCCCGCCCCCTGACCAGGATAACCACCACGCCCAGCAGGGCGCGCCGGCGTCCCAGAACCACACGGGGGAACAGATCTAGGCACCGCAGCCCCGGCACCCGAACCCGCCGCCGCCACCTCCCACGGATCCGCCACCGAGGAGCCCCAGCCACCCGAAGAAGGAGCCGGAGCCGCACTCGAAGCCACCTTAGCGCCCTGGGCTGCCGCCGCCTCAGCCGAGGCCGAATGAGCACGCTCGTCCCGCTACAGCCACTCCGGACCAGCAGCCCAGGCCTCACGCTCCCGAGCCACCTGCGCGCGAGCCACGCGCTCGGCCTCCAGCTTGGCACGAAGCGCAGCCTCATACTCCTGATCTGAAGCAGCCTCCGCCGAGCCCTCCCGACGGCGCTTGCTGCCAGAGGCAGCGTCCGAAGAGGACCCACGCGACTTGTCTATGGCCAAGATCTCCACGAAAGAGAGCAGAAGAGGTGGAGGAGGAGTGGATCTAACGAGACGACGGATGGGGAGACGATAGCGGCGCACGTCCGATCTAGAAGCAGGAAACCCTAGGTCAAGGGAGCCACAGCCCCTACGGATCCAGATATATCCCCGCAGAGCCAGGCCGGCCAGATCAGATACCGGAGGGGACGGTGCAGGGCCCACACGGCCCATACTTAGCGGCCCACCAGCCGGAAGCAAAAGAGGGGGGAAGTCCGAAGCAACAAGAGAAAACGAGCCATCGACAGGCCCACCCACGCAGCCCGGGACGGCCAGGCCCACTTGCCTGCCAGCACCCACAACCCCACCCAAAGCCAGATCCGAGCTTAGGGTTTCCGCCACCACCGGCCGCGCCGCCTCCGCCCCGCACAGAACGGAGGACGCCGGAACAACAGCCAGGCAAGACGCCGGCCTAGTAGGGGAAGAGGCAGAAGGGGCCGACAAGGGGGAGATGGGCACCGGCGAGCAGCTCGCCACAGAGAGCGGGGAGGGAGGATGGGAAAAACCAGATCTGCGACCCCGACGAACCACCTTAGACCAACCAGAGGACACCGCAGACGACCACGACGAGCGGCCACGACCACCAGGCGTGAACTTGCGGGCCCTGCCCTGCACCAACAAAGGACGGGAGACGGAATCCGGCCGGACCGCCACCTGCCGCGGGGCGTCGTCCTCAGAGTCCGACGAGGGGGCATCCGGATCCAGGGCCCAAAACCGATTCGAACACCCCCAACAAGGTGGGCGAGCGCGGCCGGGCCGGAGTCAGAGGCGAGAGGGAATAGGGAGGGGAGGACGAGCCGGGCGTCAGAGGCGGAGAGGGGCGCGGGGACGGGAGAACGGCGGCGACCTCCACGGTCGGAACCAGGGGAGGGGAAGGAAGAGTGGGGGAGAGGGAAGAGAGAGCCATCGACCACTCAGTATCAAGACTACTTGATTGTGTGTGTCGTTGCATTAGCAAATAGTCTATCTGCATGGATATGTGTTAGTCAGCTGGTTGCATGCGCCCATATATACACAGCGAAGCTGGAGCAGCCGAGTCGAGTGGCAGATCAGTGTGGAGTAATAATCGGGAGCCCTTAGTTGAGACTTGGTCCTGAACGGGGGAATTCAAAGGTTCTGCAGACTTGGTTGTCACTCAACAGCTTTACGTGCATGCAGCTGGTTAGTGGAGTGAGTAGTGGGTCAAGTAGTTAATGCCTTGACGTGTGCGTGGAGTTAGTGGGTGAGTGGCTGCGTGTTGGCCGTGTAAACTCTGGCAACTTAAGCCCATGTATTTGCATTATGTCATTTGAGAGAACAAGGAGAAAAGTCACAAGTGTGAGTGCCACAAAAATTCCTGTGTGTTCTTCTTCCTCTTGTGCGTAAGTGTTCCTTCTTCATCCTGGGCATCCCCAACATTGTGTAGTACACGACCGCGACGTGATGGAGACGCGCTTATAGATTACTAAACATACTTAAATTACCTTGATTGTAGTGTGTTTACCGACCATCCTGCCTGCATGTGTACCGCAATTGACACCTGAAGTACTACGCAATTTACTTAATTAACCAGTATTATCATATAAGCTGGCTGCGACAACCGATCGACGACCAAGGGCAGAGTTAACCAAAGCTAATAGTAATTAAGCATGTCTGGCCACTGCAACTAGTGCCGCTGAGATCATCATGTGAATAGATTAATCGAAATGCCGTGTACCGTGCTACGTAACTGTAACATGGTGCACATGCCAATTGGTAATCAAGTGCATCTCCGTATATATATAACCAAGGCAATAATGTAAAAGTATCCGTGCCGTACCGTGTTATGGACTGATATGCCAGCAGATACACATGCAAGCATCATCACACGATGTAGAATCGTCAGTTGTATGCCTGACAATAGTTTTCCCTCAGGGACCCCATCTACCAGATTATGGTCAACCTCACTTTCCTCATCACCATGATCACCTTTCCGCAAGCTATACTAAACCCCAACCCGCTTGATTCACACTGCCACCAACCATGGTTTGATTACACATGATTAAACAATTCATTTATGTGTGTAATCCTCTATAACACTATGCTCCCTAATTTTAGAGGGCCTACATTCAATTGAGGTCTCACATTTGTAATTGGATCCACAATTTTGACTTGGCCGTACCCCTTGACTCCGTGGTGGAATTTCTCAATGTGTGTGGGTCCCTTTGTAAGTGGCTAATTTGTGTGGGTCATGGTTGTCGGTGGGGGAATTGATCTCTCCCACTTTCCCCTCGGCAGAAGGGAGGCGGAGCCAAATCCCTCGGTCGGCCGCTGGCCAGGTCATGGGCTCCACCCATCTCCGGCGGCTGCTGCGGCGGCGGGGGATATGGAGAGCCCCGGAACTGTGCCCTAGGATTGTGGGGTAGGGTATCGATTGTTGGTGTTTTGGTGGCGGCGGCGACACCGCTAATAAGGGTTCCTCGATCTCAGAATCATATCAGCGTTTTCCTCGGAGATGGTGGCGAGGTGGGGTGAGTGGTCTCTCACCATATTCTGGATCGGGCGAGGGTGAGTGCTAGGGCGGCGTTGGTGGCCACTTGTGGCGGAGCCTACGAGCTCCTAGCGTTTTGTGCTCGTGGATCCGGCAAGCTGGCGTGCTCCTGGTGCGGTCGCCATGGCGGAGGCGACAACCGGCTGGTGAAGCTTTTGTCCCCCGTCTCCGTCATGATGAGTTGCGCTCTTTTCCTGTTGTGAAGGTGTTGGACTGCTGGGGGTTGTTCAGCGGGGTGCTGGCAGCTACCAATGGCTGGCTTTGATGTATGTACAGGAGCTTCTCTTGGGCTTCAGTTATGCTTGCTCTCGCTGGCGGCAACATCTCAGCGTGCTCGAGGCTTGTGAAGCCTGATCCAGCGGTGTGGCTGCGCTTGTTCTTCCTCTCTCCGGCTTGTTGGTCCTGTGGAACCGAAGATGGAAACTTCCCTTCCCATGATTCGTCCGTGTTATCAGGCCGTCTGTATTTGACTGCTACTAGCTGCACTGCACCACTGTCAGTCAACCCGAGGCCTCAGAGAGGGGTAGAGTACATGGAGACTTGGAGAGGGTCGTCGCTTGGTAGTTAACTTATCCTCGACATGTTAATTAAACTTGGCGGCATCAGCATCAACAACTCTCCCCACCTCTACTCTGATCCGTTCACACGCAATGTCTTTCAGGAACCAATCGGCAGTTGCAAATGTAAACTCAACTAACTACTACAGCTTCCAATTGAGTTAAACCACGGCCTATCTCTATCCTGATTAAAATTCTAAGAATCTTTTCTGTCTATTCTACAACCAGTATTTGTTTAGATGATTATTTGTAAATTACATTCTTGATTGCAACACCTCGAGCTTTTGTTTAGGATGCAAGTGATATAGTTGTTGGACTACTCGCACACTTTATGTGGATTTTGTCATGAAATTACGAGATGTATCATGTATTGTTTCGCAAGTACTCCTTGTGCTTCCAAGTTTCCAAAATTAATCAAGGGAAATGGCACATGATGGATGCTGAATGTGTTGCTGCTGATTGTTTAGTAACCTATTTTTTAGGAGTTGTTGCGAACCAGCAAAGAGGCCATTGTGTCATGCATATATTTAAATTGTTCTTTTAATACATCGTCTTGGTTCCTCATTCCAGTGCATTTAGATAATTCAGCCAATGTATTATGGTGTAAGATGATGGCAAGTTTCAAGACCAACATCTGGAAGTTCAATAAAAAGAATTGTTAACTGACAATCAATTAACTAGAATCATATGGTTATTTACAAGGTAATGCCAAATTTACAGTGCAGGGCTACTTATCAGTTATTACCAGTTAGCAAATAGTTGTCCCTGTTTAGTTTGTTTTGCCTTTAATTTCACCTGTCATAAAATATTCATTTAATTTTAGTAATATCTATGTAATTTACCAAAACTATCACCTGCAATAGTTTATTCCTCTTGGAAGATAATGTTGTGAAGGAAGTTGTTGCTACTACCTTAGGCCGACATGTAGTCCAGAATGGTGGTCATGCAAACGAAGGTAAGGTGTACTCATTTACTTTTGTGACAACGCTCTTTCAATTGTAAGCCAAGATTATTCGATTCCAATTGATGTATAGCCAAAATTTAGTTGAATCTTTTAAACCACGAAGCTCCCTAGGGCGGAAACTTTCAGGAGTGATTTAATTAGGCGACCGATTGGCCCGTGTCTTCGATTTTGACCGAGTCGTCCGTTTGTGTGAGAACTCTGTTTTTTTTTCTCTGAAGTGGACCCCGCTGTTTAGACTGAGGACATGTTGTGGAGCCCGGACGTGTCAAGAACATGAAGCGACGGTATCCACTTGATCAAACTGTGTGTGCCGCGTGTCACTCAAAGTCGGTTTCTACAGACTGCTACGCAGAGCTGTGGTTGGATGAGGTGCGCCGCCAGTCTTCCAGTCCACCTTCCTGCTCTGCTGCTCCTCCGCACATGGACAAATTGGAGAGAGGAACGAGATGGGCGCCGAGAGTAGCTTTTCTTCCGGTGCGCTGTTGCGGCCTTGGCCACGGATCGGCCTCGGCGGGTGCTTTGGCAACGGATCTTCTGCGAGCGACGACGGTTGGCGGGGGCTCACCACGGCTGCGACCTCCTCCTCCTCCTTGCATGCTCAACAGGTAGTTGCTCTTTCCATTGGCGGGAAATCGAAGGAAGATTGGTTCCGGTTGTTCCAATCCTTCAAAAAGTTCGTGTAATCTGTCAACATATGGGTGTGTTCACTTTTTTTTTTATGATATGCTTGGAACATGAGTTAAAATGTTTCTTTTGTCAAGATATATGTGTAGACTTTATTTTCTGCTAGCCAATTCTCTTCCTTCCAGTCTTCAGCATAACTAGATTGATATGTTGAGTTCAACAAAAAACTAGATTGATATCTACGTGCAGACCTGGTATATTTTTTCTTCGGTTCACTAGATAATTGAAGTTGAAGTCATTGATTTGTTATGCTACTATGTAATTTTGATGTCAATGCCTGCTGTAAACCTAGGTGTGTACCTACCATCTTGTGCATCTCTTGGCTACCTTTGACAATTAGATTTATATCTATGTGCAGACCTGGTATATTTTCTCTTCGGTTCTCTAGATAGTTGAAGTTGAAGTCATTGATTTGTTGTGCTGCTATGTAATTTTGATGTCAATGCCTGGTGTAAACCTACGTGTGTACCTACCATCTTGTGCATCTCTTGGCTACCTTTGACAATTAGACGGTATGGTACTCTTCTAAAAGAAAACGTTTGTAGGACGATTGCATACCCAAGCAAAATTGTCTGAATTAGGAGTGCACCGAACATGGAACTTAAACTGTTCAAACAACGACCATCAAATAAACGATAAAATGAAATACACACTAGTACAAAACAGGGCATCGGTCCACCCCTGAGAAGCCCATTAGTCCCGGTTCACTCACGAACCGGGACCCATGGGGGCATCGGTCCCGGTTCGTGAGGCCAGGGCGCCGGCCGGGCCTCGTGGGGCATTGGTCCCGGTTCGTCTGACACTTTTGGTCCCGGTTCCAGACACGAACCGGGACCAATGCGCCTCGCTCCTGGCGCACAACCATTGGTCCCGGTTTGTGGCTGGAACCGGGACTAAAGGTGACCCCTTTTGTTCCGGTTCCAGCCACGAACCGGGACCAATGCGCCTCGCTCCTGGCCCACAACCATTGGTCCCGGTTTGTGGCTGGAACCGGGACCAATGGTTGGCCTATATATAGCCTCCGCCCGCGAGCAGAGCAATGCATTGCTCTGTTTTTTGCCCGGCCGTGGGAGAGCTTTTGTGGTGCTCTAGCTCACCTCCTATGCACATGAGGTGTTCGATGAAATGCCCGAGCCACACTTAAGCTTTCTCCTCTCGAAGCTCCTTGTCCAAGCTCCATTTTCCTCAAGATTTGTCTAGGTTTGGCGGTCCGTCCTGTCCCGTCCCCGTCCTCACCGCCGTCGATCGCCCGCGCCCATCTCGGCGCCGGCAACACCGTGGTTAGCCTCTTCTTCTTATCTTCTTTCTAAAAAAAAAAGTTCTTACTTGTGTGTTTTAATTAGATGCTCTAGAGAGTTATATGTTGTTCAATAATAAGAACTATATAACGCACGCAGATGAACCGACAATGGATGTACGGTGACCGACGCACCTCCGAGTATATTAAGGGCCTGCATAATTTTCTCGAAGCGGCTGAGGCAAACAAGCATAATGGTTTTATGCATTGTCCATGTACTGTCTGTGAGAATACGAAGGCTTTCTCCAACTCTAAAACCCTTCACTTCCACCTGCTTGAGAAGGGTTTTATGCCACACTATAATGTTTGGACCAAGCACGAAGAAAGAGGGGTTATGATGGAAGACAACGAAGAAGAAGAGGATGATGACAACTACCTGCCCCCTGAATACGGTGATGCTGCAATGGGGGAAGCTGAAGATCAAGAGGAACCAGACGATGTGCCCGATGATGATCTTCGCCGGGTCATTGTTGATGCACAGAGAGAATGCGAAAGTGAAAGGGAGAAGTTGAAGTTCGATCGCATGTTAGAGGATCACAAAAAAGGGTTGTACCCAAATTGCGAAGATGACAACAGAAAGCTCGGTACCACACTGGAATTGCTGCAATGGAAGGCAGACAATGGTGTATCTGACAAGGGATTTAGTTCGCTTCTGAAAATAATGAAGAAGAAGCTTCCAAAGGATAACGAATTGCCCGGCAGTACGTACGAAGCAAAGAAGGTTCTATGCCCTCTAGGATTGGAGGTGCAGAAGATACATGCATGCCCTAATGACTGCATCCTCTACCGCGGTGAGTACGAGGATTTGAACGCATGCCCGGTATGCGGTGCATTGCGGTATAAGATCAGACGAGATGACCCTGGTGATGTTGAGGGCGAGCGCCCTAGGAAGAGGGTTCCTGCCAAGGTGATGTGGTATGCTCCTATAATACCACGGCTGAAACGTCTGTTCAGAAACAAAGAGCATGCCAAGTTGATGCGATGGCACAAAGAAGACCGTAAGAAAGACGGGAAGTTGAGAGCACCCGCTGACGGGTCGCAGTGGAGAAAAATCGAGAGAAGGTGGGGGGACTTTGCAGGTGACGCAAGGAACGTATGGTTTGGTTTAAGTGCAGATGGCATTAATCCTTTTGGGGAGCAGAGCAGCAATCATAGCACCTGGCCCGTGACTCTATGTATCTATAACCTTCCTCCTTGGTTGTGCATGAAGCGGAAATTCATTATGATGCCAGTGCTCATCCAAGGCCCTAAGCAACCCGGCAATGACATTGATGTGTACCTAAGGCCATTAGTTGAAGAACTTTTACAGCTGTGGAATGGAGAAGGTGTACGTGTGTGGGATGAGCACAAACAGGAGGAATTTGACCTACATGCGTTGCTGTTTGTAACCATCAACGATTGGCCTGCTCTCAGTAACCTTTCAGGACAGACAAACAAGGGATACCACGCATGCACACACTGTTTAGATGACACCGACAGTATATATTTGGACAAATGCAGGAAGAATGTGTACCTGGGGCATCGTCGATTTCTTCCGACCAACCATCAATGTCGAAAGAAAGGAAAGCATTTCAAAGGTGAGGCAGATCACCGGAAGAAGCCCGCCCTCCGTACTGGTGATCACATACTTGATATGGTCAATGATTTACAAGTAATCTTTGGAAAGGGTCCTGGCGGACTATCTGTTCCGACTGACGATGCGGGACGCGCACCCATGTGGAAGAAGAAATCTATATTTTGGGACCTACCCTATTGGAAAGGCCTAGAGGTCCGCTCTGCAATCGACGTGATGCACGTGACGAAGAATCTTTGTGTGAACCTGCTAGGCTTCTTGGGAGTGTATGGGAAGACAAAAGATACACCGGAGGCACGGGAGGAACAGCACCGTGTGCATGAAAAAGACGGCATGCATCCAAAGCAGTATGAAGGTCCTGCTAGCTACGCTCTTACCAAAGAAGAGAAGGAAATCTTCTTTGAATGCCTGCTCAGTATGAAGGTCCCGTCTGGCTTCTCGTCGAATATAAAGGGAATAATAAATATGGCAGAGAAAAAGTTCCAGAACCTAAAGTCTCATGACTGCCACGTGATTATGACGCAACTGCTTCCGGTTGCATTGAGGGGGCTTCTACCGGAAAACGTTCGATTAGCCATTGTGAAGCTATGTGCATTCCTCAATGCAATCTCTCAGAAGGTGATCGATCCAGAAATCCTGTCAAGGTTAAGGAGTGATTTGGTGCAATGTCTTGTTAGTTTCGAGCTGGTGTTCCCACCATCTTTCTTCAATATCATGACGCACGTCCTAGTTCATCTAGTCGACGAGATTGTCGTTCTGGGCCCTGTATTTCTACACAATATGTTCCCCTTTGAGAGGTTCATGGGAGTCTTAAAGAAATATGTTCGTAACCGCGCTAAGCCAGAAGCAAGCATCTCCATGGGCCATCAAACAGAGGATGTCATTGGGTTTTGTGTTGACTTCATTCCTGACCTTAAGAAGATTGGTCTCCCTCAATCGCGGTATGAGGGGAGACTGACTGGAAAAGGCACGCTAGGAGCGGACTCAATAATATGTAGGGACGGGCATTCTTGGTCTCAAGCACACTACACAGTTCTACAGAATTCTACCTTGGTGACCCCGTATGTCGATGAACACAAGAATATTCTGCGCTCCAAACACCGGGAGCAGTGTGACGACTGGATTACATATGAACACATCAGGACTTTCGGCAGTTGGTTGCAAACACGTCTCATGGGTGACAACACTGTTTCTGATGAGCTGTACTCGTTGGCCAGGGGACCATCTTCGACTGTATTGACTTACAAAGGGTACGAGATAAATGGGAATACATTTTACACGATCGCCCAAGATCAAAAGAGCACCAACCAAAACAGTGGTGTCCGCTTTGATGCAGCAACCAAGAGGGGAAAGGACACATATTATGGTTACATAGTGGACATATGGGAACTTGACTATGGACATGATTTCAAGGTCCCTTTGTTTCAGTGCAAATGGGTCAATCTGTCAGGAGGCGGGGTACAGGTAGACCCATAGTACGGAATGAGAACAGTGGATCTCAACAATCTTGGGTACACAGACGAACCATTCGTCCTAGCCAATGATGTGGCGCAGGTTTTCTATGTGAAGGACATGTCTACCAAACCGAGAAAAAGAAAAGATAAGGAAGCGAATACATCATACGATGAGCCAAAGCGCCACATAGTTCTTTCAGGAAAAAGAGACATCATGGGATTGGAGGGCAAGACAGACATGTCTGAAGATTATGAAAAGTTTCATGAAATTCCTCCCTTCAAAGTCAAGGCTGACCCAAGCACCCTGTTTAACGATGAAGATTATCCATGGTTACGGCGCAATAAGCAAAGGACACAAGCGAAGAAAAAGTGAAGACTTTCTCTCCACAACTATATCATTGCAGTTACATGTGAAGAAATTAAATGCCTTTTGTAACAGATGAGTTTTCGTCCGAAACCCTGATACTTCGAAAGAGATTGTCCGTTTTGTACACGAAGTGCATCCAGTTTTTGCCGTAACCCTCTCAACTTTTTAGCACATGCTATGTGGGTGAAATGATGATACCATGCCAACTTTCAACCTGTTCAGAGTTCATTTGTAGTGCTTTTCAATTTCAGGGTCATTTAGCTTAAAAAAATCAGTAAATGCATGAAAAATAGGAAATGAAGTCAGAAAGGGTTGAAAATTGATGATGTGGCTTTGAATGGTGCATTTTGAACACACAAAAAGTCTGGAGTTCAAATAAGTTCAAAAAAATGAAATCCCTTTGTAACAGATGAGTTTTCGTCCGAAACCCTGATACTTCGAAAGAGATTGTCCATTTTGTACATGAAGTGCATCCAGTTTTTGCCGTAACCCTCTCAACTTTTTAGAACATGCTATGTGGGTGTAATGATGATACCATGCCAACTTTCAACCTTTTCAGAGTTCATTTGAAGTGCTTTTCAATTTCAGGGTCATTTAGCTCAAAGAATGAACTAATAGCAAAAAGAATGAACTAGAAAACCTTTATGAAACTCTAATAGCAAAAATAAGGAACTAAAAATAATTAATTAAAAAATTCTGTTATGATCAACTAAAATAAAACTATAATATTCTTCAATAGCAAAAAGAATCAACTAAAAAGCTTTTATAAAACTCTAATAGCAAAAGGAATCAACTAAAAATATTTTATAAACCTCTAGTATTTATGAAACTAAAAGTATATAAAATTTATGCAACTAAAGTTATCAAAGTATTTTTTGTTCAAAACATTAATAGCAAAAAGAATTTTCATAAAGAATTTTTTTAGAAACTTTAATAGCAAACTAAAATAACAAAATCTGTTTTTGGTTAAAACAGACATTTAAAATTACCTAAAAATTATCAAATTGAATATAATGATAAAACATAGTAATATTAAATAGCAGGAAAAAGAATCACTCAAAAATCTATTTTTATAGTAAAGTTATTCACAAACTAGTGATTCACATCAATTTAAAAGAATTCAAATTTAAACTATTCAAATTTGGAAACTAATGGCACTAACAGAAAGTTTATAATTTTTGTGACCTAAAAGCAAAAAGAATCACTGAAAAACTGTAAGTAGAAACAAAAGAAAATAAATAAAGCAAAAAAGAAAACAAAAAAAGTAGAAAAAATGCCGCCTACTGGGCCACCGCGGCCTGAATACGACTAGAAACCCAACCATCCAGTTGGGCCAGGATTCAGGCCCGCATAAGGCTCAGAAGGCCCACAGGTAGAGGTGTGTCCGATTAGGCCCGTAAGCCTGCTGTTGAGAGGAGCTCGAGAGGGTGTGCGCAGCAGCGCTTATAAACCACTCTCGAGCCCTCTCAGCTAGCGAGGTGGGACTAAACTTTTGGCCCCGGGCAGCACCACCTTTGGTCCCGGTTCGTGGCACCAACCGGGACCAATGCCCACCTTTGGTCCCGGTTGGTGGCACCAACCGGGACCAATGCCACCCTTTAGTCCCGGTTAGTGCCACCAACCGGGACCAAAGGTCTCTGCTTCCCGCCCTTTGGGCTGACGAAAAGAGACCTTTGGTCCCGGTTGGTGGCACCAACCGGGACTAAAGGTGGGCATTGGTCCCGGTTGGTGCCACCAACCGGGACCAATGCTTCTTGTATATAAGAAAACCCTTGGAAAATTTCAGGTTTTCATCTACCAGTTGCCCCGAGCCCGCCTCCCCGATTCCGCCGTCCCCGTCGTCGCCGCCGCCTCCCCGTCGCCGCGTCGTCGCCTTCCCGAGCCTGCCGTCCTCGTCGTCGCCGTCGCCTCCCCGTCGCCGCGTCGTCGCCGTCGCCGAGCCCACCGTCCTCGCCGTCGTCGCCTCCCCGAGCCCGCCGTCCCCATCGTCGCCGTCGCCTCCCCGACGTCGCCGCGTCGTCTCCGTCGCCGAGCCCGCCGTCCTCGTCGTCGTCGCCTCCCCGAGCCCGCCGTCCCAGTCGTCGCCGTTGCCTCCCCGTCGCCGCGTCATCGCCTCCCCGAGCCCACCGCCCTCGTCGTCGTCGCCTCCCCGAGCGCCCGCCGTCCTCGTCCCCGTCACCGCGTGCCGCCCCGAGCCCGCCGGCCTCGTCGCCGGCCTCCAGCCATCGCCGCCCACCCCAGTGAGCCCCCCCCTTTCCGGCCATGTATATGTTTTTTTTCATGTATATGTATATGTTCATGTATATGTGTGTATATGTTCATGTAAAAAGTCATGTATATGTTTTTTTCATGTCTATGTATATATGTTCATGTATATGTGTGTATATGTTCATGTAAAAAGTCATGTATATGTTTTTTTCGTGTATATGTATATATGTTCATGTATATGTGTGTATATCTGTGTATATGTTATCCGGAATGTATGTCGTTGTCGATATACCCCCTCCCCGATAACTTTGACATGAGGGGGGAGGGGGGGTCGATATACCCCCTCCCCGATAGCATTTTTTTGTTCATAGCATTTTTTTCCATGTATGTATGTGGCTATATGTATGTATGTCGCCGTCGCCCTTGATCTCCTACCCCCTCCCGCCCCTACCCGACAAACTCTCGAGGCCACCCAAACCCCTAGAAGAAAACTCCGGTAAATTCGACATGAGGGGGGACGTCGGACATATCGGGCGACCAACTCTCGAGGCCACGCAAACCCTAGAAAAAAAGCGTTGTCGATCTCCTACCCCCTCCCCTCCCCTACCTGACAAACTCTCGAGGTCAGCCAAACCCCTAGAAGAAAACTCCGGTAACTTCGACATGAGGGGGGACGTCGATCAACCCCCTCTCGCCCGACCATGAGGGGTGAGCGTCGTTGTCGTCTACCCCCTCCCCGATAACTTCGACATGAGGGGGGACGTCGGACATGACATGAGGGGTGAGCGCCGTTGTCGTCTACCCCCTCCGGTAACATAGATAACTCCGGTAACATAGATTTATCAAGAATGCCCCCATTATGGATGTGCACAAGTTGATCCAATTTTTTTTTGATCTCATCTATATATATTCTTTATATGTCACGTTGTCTGTCAAAGTATTGAAGAAATCCATGGCTTCATCATTAGCCGGAAGTAACATGCGTATGATGCTATGAAGCTCTTCAAAGTTGTTTTGGAACGGAGTTCCGGATAGAATAATTTGCTTTTTGGTACTAATTTCAGCAAAGGCCTTCCAAATAGCGATATTCGGAAGGCTCTTGCTGAATTTCGTACCAAAAAGCTAATTAATTATCCTATCCGGGACTCCGTTCCAAAACAATTTTGGAGAGCTTCGTACCATTATGCGCCTGTTACTTCCGGCTAATGATGAAGCCTTGGTTTTCTTGAATCCTTTGACACTAGACAACGTGACATATAGAAGGGTAGATGAGATCAGGAAAAATATGGACCATTTTCTGCACATTCAGAATGGCGCCATTTTGTTAAATCCCTTAAAGGTTAAGAGAATCCCTTGTTTGACATTCATGAGAGAGGCGGTCCGGACGTCGGACATTCATGAGAGAGGCAGTCCGGACGTCGGACATTCATGTTTGTATATTAATTGCCATGTTGTAATATTTGCAGAAACTATGGATCAAAGAGACTTGGAACAAGAACAGTTGTTGGGGGAGATAATCCTCGCCGGAGGTGATGCTGTCTTGTCGTTTCTCAACGACACCGATGGAACAATGAAGGAGGAAGGACATGATCACGATGGCTCCGGTGACATGATCATGATGGCTCCGGAGGTGCTGACTAGCTAATTGATGCATTAATTGTTTTGGTATGTACATATATTAACTCTTCTTTCTTCTTTTATAGCCCTCCGGATCGAGCCAAACTTCGGTAACGAGACGAGGCCCGAAGAAGAGGTTGCGCAAGGATGAAAGGTTCACGATCACAGCACTCGCGAACGATGGCCTACCGATTGAACCCAAGGGGACCAAGGACGCATTTTCTGCTCAGTGCGGAGCTATTGTTAGGGACAACATCCCGATCAGCATCAAGCAATGGAATAAGCCTAAGGACGACGCCCCTGAAGGTGATTATGTCACCGATAGACAGAAAGATGATCTTTGGACCTTGCTGAAGGCAAATTTCACCCTACTGCCAGAGGAGGATCCGAATAAGCCAGTTATAGAGCCACTGGTCAAGGCGTGTGCTCTTAAGAAGATGGCAGATCTATTCAGGAGGTGGAAGAAGGAGTTGAAATCAAAGTTTGTCGACAAAGGTGAGACTCCAGAATTCATCGGCCGATTTGAGAAGATAAGAGATCACTAGCCCGCATTTGTGGCCTACAAGACATCAGACAAGAGTAAGAAAATGTCAGAGACAAACAAGAACAACGCTGCAAAGAAGCAGTATCACCATCACACGGGGTCAGGTGGCTACCTCAAAGCCCGGCCGTTGTGGGACAAAGCTAAGAATGACCTGGTTGCTAAAAGGGTCGAACCAGAGACATTGAAATGGCCAGACCGTTCAAGGACTTGGTTCTTCAGGGTTGGGGGAACTTTGGACCCTGAAACAGGGAAGTGCCGTTGGACGGACGAGCAACTTGCAATACCTGTCACGAAGCTTCAGAAGTATATCACCGCAGCGCGGGAAGGGACGTTCATTCCCGACAGAGAGAAGGACGAGCTGACTGAGGCCCTAGGGAATGCTGAGCACCCTGGACGAACACGAGGCACACTAGGCTCCGTTCCGTGGAAGGTTGGGTTTCCCGACGCAGGCGGTTACAGAAGCCGGGAGAGAAAGATGAAAGCGGAGCTGAGCGACATGCAAAAGATGAGTGCAAGACTACAAAAGCTAGAGGAAGCTGAGAGCCAGCGAGCTGCCGGCCAACTATCTCAGCGGCACGAAGCTACCCCAGAAGCTACCCCGCCATCTCAGCGGAGAAGCAGTGTGGCTTCCACGGAGCCCGTTCAGACTGACTTCACGGAGCCTATCTACCCCGTGGATACTATCACGGAGGCTCAAAATTGCGAGCTTATGACGAAATGCCATAACCTCACTTTCAAGGCGGCTCTCGGCTCTGTTGCACCTCCTCAACCCAACGGAACTTTTCACTGCCTTCCGATTCCACATGGCTATGTTGTTGTGATGGTGGATGAAGTAATGGAAGGATTTGAGGAGCTCGAGCTTTACCACTCTACAGGTGAAGGGGAGAATCAGCTGGTTCGTGCTCTGAGGAGTACATGTCTATGGCAGAAGGAGTACATCAAGCTTCCAAACTGGACGCCTCCGCCTCCTCCTCCTCCTCCGGCGAGTCAGGGCACTCCGCCTCCTCCTCCTCCTCCTCCTCCGGCAAGTGATCAGGGCACTCCGCCTCCTTCTCCGGCTCCTCCGACGCGTGAGGGCACTCCGCCTCCTCCTTCGCCTACTCCGGCGCGTCGGAGCACTCCGCCTCCTTCTCCGCCTCGTCAGCAACGACGGAAGAGAGACGCCGCCGCTCCGGCGGCTAGCAGTACAAGCAGAGGCGGGAGGCAATTCAGATACGGTCCATCTCTCAAGCCTGTGGAAAAGTTACCATATGAGAGGACCGAGCAGGAAAACGAGGACATATGTCATGCCCAAGTGAGGGACCATTTTGCAAAGAAAACTCCACCTCCGAAGGAGAAGCTAGATCCGGTGAAAGTGAAGCGCACTATCGATGCCCTGAAGCGACCACCACCGCCTCCGCCGGATTCCAACTATGTCCGCATTCTTAAAAAGACATATGAAGAAGCGCGGCGGTCGGGAAGTACTTCCAGTGATGCAAGGTTAGCAGAACGAAGAAGTGGGAAAACAATTCCCCAGCTCGGCGAACAGGAGAAGAAATCGTGCCCCCCGCTCAAGGTGTCTAGCGATATCGTCGCTAATCATCCGGGGATGGTGCCTGGTACCAATCCTGGTGATTACTTGGGGGATGATGTAATTTTTCAAACGGCTGAGGTAACAAAAGAAGAATATAAATACGTGCACGGGAAGCCTCTCGTCAAACCTGATCATCCTCCTCTAACAACGATGATGTACAAATTGCATGAGTGGTACATGAAAACCTGCAGGGAGTCTGGGAGAGACACTATGTATATGGCAGTGAAACCAGAGCACGAATTCATTGGACTTCCCGTGATGCCTATTGAATTTGTGGAGTTATTTCAGTTATACAATCAACTGGCCCTCGACAAACAACTCATGACTTCCTACTGTCTGTAAGTATTACTTCTATAGTTCAGTCTCTAGCTCAGCTCGTTCATTGCATGTATATATAATTATCCTCACTATATTATGCAGATTGAAGATCTTCGAATGCAAAAAAGTAGGAATCTTCGACGTTGGGTTCATTAGCCCAGATGCCGTAAATGAATGGACGGTACAAAACAAAATCAAAGAGACCGAGGAGAACTTGCTACAGTCGTTCCTTATACATCAAAACAAAAGGGAAATACTCTTTCCTTACAACTTCAAGTGAGTATTGCTGTCTTCTCTGTATACTCAGTTTCGCTTACTCGAGGTTAAGTAATGTAATTGATGAGTTATATATGCGTGCGCAGTTTCCACTTTATTCTGCTATCCATTAAGCTTGACGGGGTATTAGTAACTGTCTTAGACTCGAGACGTAAAGATCCCGAGAATTATGCGGACATGACTGCAATGCTCAAGAAGTAAGTTCAGTCAATACCGGGACCATATCGGCATGCAACTTTCGTTAATTTCCTGATATCAAGTAATCATTTTCTTTGCCTGGCAGGGTTTGGAAGAAGTTCACCCGAAAGGTTCCCGGTCTAAACAAAGAGTTGCGATTTACGCACCCCAAAGTAAGTAGTGCTAGCTAGTTCCGCGCATCTCTAATTGATTCAAATTTTCATCAATATATCATTACCATGCTTGCTTATCAGTTTGATTGAACTCTATTCTCGTAAAGTGCTTGTACCAGAAAGAAGGGACTGTTTTATGTGCATACTACGTATGCGAGTTCATTCGCCACTCGACCTCTGAGCGGGGCTTCTCTGACAAACAATTTGAAGTACGTAAATAATATTCACAATTTTAGTTTATATATTACCATCAATTGTGTTGAGTTTTATTCATATATATGCATGTATTGACCCCCTTCTTTAAATTAGATCTGGCAGATGCGGGATGAACTCCTACCACATGATCGCATACGAGCAATTCAAGAGGAATTGGCGGGATTCTTTCTTGACCACGTCATACCTAAAGACGGGGAATACCATGCGGATTTGTGATTGGATCTTAGGTAGATGATGTTAGGGATTGTAAAAGATGTTATATTGTATATATGTAGTACCGTCGGATAGATATACGAAAACTTGTTGTTCGACCAAGCACGGAGAAAGAGATGTCACTTCTCTCTATATATGTTCAGCATGACGATCTTGTATAATTAATTGTTTCCTTCATTTTCTTATTAGCTAGCATCGAGTTATCTCTATATGTATAGTAGCTACCGTCGACCGAGCACAGAGAAAGAGAGGACACTTCTCCCTATTAGCTAGCTAACACAATATGAAACCCCTAAATTAACCCTCCAAAACCCCCCAACCCCCCCCCCCCCTTCAAAAAAAAAAACCCCCCAGCTGCTGCCAGAAGCTCACGCGTGGATGACCTTTGGTCCCGGTTGGTGTGACCAACCGGGACTAAAGGTTCTCCTGCCTGGGCTCCCCGAACGGCCACGTGGATGCCTTTTGGTCCCGGTTGGTGTTACCAACCGGGACTAAAGGTCCTCCTGCCTGGGCTTCCCGCAGCGGCCACGTGGAGCCCCTTTGGTCCCGGTTCGTAAGCGAACCGGGACTAAAGGTTTTGGGCTTTAGTCCCGACCCTTTAGTCCCGGTTCCAGAACCGGGACTAAAGGCCCTCTGGAACCGGGACTAAAGGCCCTTTTTCTACTAGTGACAGCACGGCAAGGCCCGCCTACGCTGTTACCAGTACTAAATAAACAAAATATGAAAACTCATTTCATGATGTATCTAATTTACCAATTTGATATTATGAATATTGATATATTTCTCTATAAATTTGATCAAACTAAATCCACATGACTTTTCAAAAAACTAATACATCATATATTTTAAAACATAGTAAGTAGAAAAATTATGAAAACCTAATAATGCCAACGGCGCAGCAAAGCGCGCCTAGCCCTTCTAGTCGGTATTACATCCAAGCTGCAAAGGTGGAAATTACAGGTGAGTGGGGTCCATGTTGTGGGTCCTTGCATCTCAGTTGTGGTATCTTGTAGATCAGTTGTGGTACCATGTAGAATACTTGTCGCCTCCACAAGCATTACCTATGCTGCGCTAGCTATGGATGTGCTCCCACGGTGGCATCAGGGCCTAATTTAGTGCAAATAGAAGCTTGGGGAAGTGCAGTGTGCATGCGATTGAACTTGATGCATGGTCCACTTAGGTAGCACCGCTCCTCTTTTCCCGTTGTCTCTTATTCCCCTATACCTTTTTCACGTACTTTTTATGGTTCATCTATTGTCTTTCAGAGACTACCTCCGACGTGATGGAAGATTGTTCCAACTAGTATAACTCGATGTTACATCTTGAGTCAAGATGGGCGGTATATATGCACACACAACAACCAACATTGTATTTATGGTTGAAGGTTGTTGATTTAGTACTATTGACTTGATGTCCTCAAATTGTAAAGGTTTAGGTGATATATTTCAAGCTTAGCGCAATATTACTTTTCTGGACAAAAAAACAGTAGGGAACGCCCCTACTGTGCCATTTTTATATTAATATGGATATGTACAAGGAGGAGTAAGAATTCATCAAGATCTATCAAAGCATGTACCTGTTCATTCAAACTAGGTTTTGCTCGTTTGATGAGCATGGAGAAATGCAGCCTGGAAGTTTGGAAGCAATAATCAGCTATTCTTTGTTGGTTTTCAAAAATGATCTTGTTCCTCTAAACTCCATGGGTTTTCTTGTATTGAGTTAAAAGACAATAATCATTATGTGTTGCGTCATTTTCTCCTTATTTTCCACTAGATATTTAGGAGTTTTAGTAACATATCAAACACCTTTCTCCTTATATTTTACTGATGGGATTTTTGGAGGAGCCTCTTTCTAAGATGATGATACAACATTTACAATGATAGATTGGGGGGGGGGGGGGGGGGAGTGTTAGGATTTAATTAACACCAGTTAATTAGAAAGTAATCTACACTTCCAACTATCATGCAGTTATCTATCCGGAGAAAATATATTGTTAGAATGCTATTGCGCCAATAAGGATCTCAGTCTCGTTCTTCGTTCATAGGAATTAAAAAAACACGTCCTGGCGGATGCTGAATTCCTTCGTTTTTTCTTTAAAATTGAAATTAACAAAAAAATTCTCAATTTTATCATTTGCTTCATTCCTTTGAACCGAAGGCATTCATTGTAGCACCATAGGTAAAATTTCTTTAGATCCCTTTGGTTTGTAGGAATAGCTTCATATTCATTTACTTGATTGGTTCCAATCCTTTACATACCAAAGAAAAATAATATTAGCTCAGATCTAATGGGAAAATTCCTATCCATTGAACCAAATAACATCTCTTTTCCTGTAGAATTTTAGATACATGTCGATCACATTTTCTATAACTTTAATATTTCTATAATACTAGAGATGACACCCTGTGCGTTGCAGTGGGAATTGGATGCAGTTATTTCTATAAGATTGGCAGTATGAAAATTTAGTATTATGATTAGGATTATGAAAACTGAAACTAAAGTACACATAATATATTATATTTTATTATTCATAGTTGTAGACATTTATTTAATTTAAGTAACATGCATGATGCATGTTAGATGGGTTTTCCCATACGTAGTGGCATGGTGCATTCGCATAGTTGCATGGTGACAGAATTAAATTTAGTGGGACATGCATGGTGGTATAATGAGTTGGCATAGTTGCAAGTTAAGAAAATTGAGCTAGTGGGCATGATAAGTTGGCATAGTTGCATGTCAAGATAATCGAGCTAGTGGGGATCAACTAGTTGCATAGTAGCAACGTTGCCTCCTCCCCAAATTAGGGTTCCTTTGCCTCCCGCCAGCACCGCCGCCGGTCCGCCTCGTCTCCGGTGGCGTTAGGGCCATGGGGGCGTGGTGGATCCTGGCCCTTGCTGGTGGGAGGGATCCGTTTTTAGATGTTCCTTTGAGTTTTGTTAGGGTTTTTGTCCTGCTCAGAAAGACGAAACGGCGGCGGCTCCCTGAAGATGGAATAAGGTTCTCCCCGCCTAGCCCTCGTCCGAGTGATCCGTCTAGTATCGTCGGTGGGCGTGTGGAGGTGTGTCTTCGGCAGATCTGTTTTTGGTGGATTTGCTCGGATTTAGTCGTTGTTCCTCTACGTTCGTGTGTTTTCAGGTTGGATTCTTCCGATATACACTTCTCTTCATCGGCGGGGGCTGCTGTTCTGGTCCTATGGTGCCTCAGCACGACGACTTCCCGACTGTCTACTAAAACAAGTTTTGCCTGGCTCCGGCGAGGGAGGTGCGATGACGGCGGCATGCCTTCGGCTCGGTTCAGTGCTTGTAGTCGCCGCTATGCGGTCTACGGATATGGATGTAATTTTAATTATTTCTGGTGTTCGTTGTACTGCCATGATTGAAAATGAATAGATCGGAGGTTTTCCCGAAAAAAAAAATTGAGCTAGTGGGGATCAACTATTTAGGTAAATAAGAATCCTACATCTATATCGATACCTACTAATAAAGAAAGGTGCATTTCCCCGATTTTTTTCATCCGTTCATCGCCGAAAAGATTATTATTTTTCTATCCAAGGTGGTACAAATTTTTTGTGCGTTCGTCTGCTAGAAAAGAAAAAAAAAGGTTGTCCAGAATTTCGTACATGGGGTGCGTGTTGTCGGCCAGCGAAGCCAACCCACTTATTATCCTGCCCACGCAGATGGCAAAACCCTATTTCCCGCCAGCGGCGGCAAATGGACGGAACATCGCACAGGGTGCCCAAGACTGGCCCGGCCCATTTTCCTTTTTTCTTTGTTTTGTTTCTGTTTTCCCTTTTTTCCTGTTTCTTCTTTTATTTTTCCATTCCAAATTTATTTTTATTTTCAATTTTTTTGTAAATTTAAAATTTTCAAAAAATGTTCAGAATTTCCATTTTTGTTCAAATTTTCAAAATATGTTCAGAATTCCAAAAAAAATTCCATTTTTCAAAATGTTCGGCACTTTAAATTTTCGTTCTCATTCCAAAATTTGTTCGAAATTCAAAAAAGGTCCTAGTTTTTTTTTAAAAGTTTATGTTTTCCAAAATTGTTTGAGATTTTAGAAAAAAAAACATGCACTTTAAAAAATGCTCCAAATTCGAAAAATAATATTATTTTTGTGAAATGTTCAAACATACATGGCAAAATATTTTAAATAGTCCCGCATTTCTCCTTTACATACAAGTTGTACCAATTTATATATGCGTGCGAATTACATGTAGTAACCCGGATGAAGGATGGATGGATTAAGCTGGAAGAAGGATGGATGGATTGGTACGTGAGCTAGCTGGAAAAGGACCCTAAATTTCTTAAAATGGCAAAAAAAATGTTCCCATTTTTTCAAAAAATGTTTGTGTGTTCAAAATTGTTCGAGATTTTCATTTTTTTTTTGCATTTTAAAAAAGTTCCAAATTCAAAAAATATTCTTGTTTTAGTGAAATGCTCACAAATTCAAAATAATGTTCGTGTTTAAGAAATACACATTTTCCAAAATTGTTCTGAATGTTCAAAACATGTTTCCGTTTTACAAAACTGTTCACAAGTTCAAAAAATGTTCGTGTTTTTATAAAAGTTTCATGTTTTCAAATATGTTTGTGGATTTTAAAAAATGTTCCTGGTTCAAATTTTGTTCGTGTTTTTCCAAAAAATGTATGGAATTTTCTAAAAAAAATGTTAGCATTTTTTTAAACTCTTCGGTATTTCAAAAATTATTCATGTTTCCAAGAATATTTGGCAATTCATAATTATTATTACTATTTTTTGAAAAGTTCAAAAAAATAATAAATCAAATCTGACGCTGCGGTATGTTGTTAAATATTTGCGCTGGCCATTAGTTAGCAGGACGGGTTTTTTCGAGTGGCTGGCAGCACTTGATCTGGTTTTTGAAAATCCCCTCGATCAATCAACAGAAAAATATTAGAGTAGAATTAACTCCGGTTGTACTAGTATATCGGTGGCTTCTACATGAAAAAGAGAAGACCCGTCTCACTTCCATATTATGAAACTTCATCCAGGTGGATCTGGCTACCTAACCGCCAACTCGGTCGTACGTATGTACCGGATTGTCATACATGGTCAACCTCTTCCCGGTCTCTCTGTGTCGATGTTAACCAAAGCCAATAATTAAGCGTGTGTGGCCCCTGCAGCTGCTGAGATCATCATGTGAACTGATCAAATCAAGATGCCGTGTCTCTTGTGCACACAGGGTGTCTCTTGTGCCAAATGGCTATGTTTGCCATGTTTCATTGTAAAACTATTTGCCATGTTTGATTTATTTGGTTGTTAAACTATTTACAATGTGTATAGTTCAAAGAATGTATACATAGGAGCTCCAGCCAGCCGTGGCGGACAAGATGCTTCCGCGTCTTGGGTGCACGGCCAGTGCATTCAGAAAAACGGTCGGACGCCGCTCCATTGCTTATCCAAACGGACACAATCCGGACAAAACGGACGTCCGAGTTTTGGGTCGTGCGTTGGAGTTGGCGTTACTCGACTGATCAATCAATTACCTGCATCCCCTCCCTGCAGGCACGGAATTAATACAAGATGACGAGTGTCATCCAGGTGGAGCTAGCTACCTAAGCGCCAACTCGGTCGTACGTACTTACTCCCTCCGTTCCTAAATATAAGACCTTTTAGAGATTGCACTATTGAATACATACGGAGCAAAATGAGTGAATCTACACTCTAAAATATGTTTATATACATCTGTATGTAGTCTATAGTGGAATCTCTAAAATGTCTTATATTTAGGAACAGAGGGAGTACCTGATTCTCATACATGGTCAATCACATGACATCCATCAATCTTCAATGCTAAAGCTGTGCAGCGTTTTTCCATGAGCTAATTAAGCCAATTCGACCGTATGCATGTCAGTTCGAAAAAGAGTTGGATTCAACCCATCTACACTACTGCCGGCGTCAGCTGATGCCACAAGTATCGAAGAAAATTAAACCGTAGAACTTGCTAGCTGTTGCTGGCCGGGTTGGACTCAAACAACGGCCTTTTCAACAATAGCATTTTCAGTTGATTTCATAAGCCACGTCGAGGCAATATAACACCAATAGTTCATATTCAGTATCGGCATATAAAGATGCACAAAACCTGTTATTGAAACCTTAACCGTACATACTGAGTTGTCATGTGTGGTCAACCACAAGGAGCTGTGTATGCCTTCGGCCAGCCACCTTGTCGACTATGAGTATGTGTTTGACCGTTTGTGCGGTCGTCACGCAATGCAAATGCATCTCCGTTGATAATGGGACATCTTATGGGCTTCCTTCGGATAACAAAATAGAGACAACATACTGTAGGCAACTATGTCCATATAGCCACATTTTTATTGTTCCCGGCACCTCCTATTCCCTAATGCTTTTTCACAATTTCTAATGTTCTTCTCTTGTCTCTTCAAATCGTTACTCCTATTTAGCTCATCCACCACATATTTGAAATTGTTGTACAAGTATTAGTAGAGCAGCTTGATCTTACTGCTTGGGTGAAGATAGAGGGATATATATGTAGACATGCCAAATGACTAATACTCATGAACGAAGGTTGTTAAACATTAGTATTCTACATTGATGGCATGTCATAACTGAATTGGTCTAGCACAAGCTCTGCCTTCGTCGTGAAACTACGATGCCCCAGGCATGCGAGAGAAATCCATGTGCCAAACCAAAAAGATAAGAGCTCATCCTATAGACCAAGCACGATGGCCACATGCAACACATAAAGACCTTTGAGCGCGCAATACATCTAGCTTCAGCTATGAAAGAATGTGGGACTTTGACAATTTTCATACAACTTCTGACTTTTTCCACTCGATGTGTGCCACGAAGAAAATCTAAAAAAAGAAAACTTAAACTCGTGCACCCTGTTGAAATCAGAGCCTGGCCTCCTAATCCCCGAAATCGGAGAGGTCCAAGCATCTCGGGGCCCAGACAACCAAGACCACGACCCGGGTCGAAATAGTGTACGTGGCAGTGATAAGGTTGGTCAACCTCATCGCGATCGAGTAGTATGGGGCGCCCCAATATCTCGCATTCAGTGAGACCTAGGAAACCCTCGCTGTAGGGGGTAGTGAGATGGGCCGGCCCAGGTGCACGGCAGGCCACAGCCGCCTTTTTTGTTTTTTTTTATGTTTTATGTTTTCTTTTGTTGTTTTATTTTTTACTTTTGTTTATCATTTAAAATATTCTAAATATATATATTACAAAAACACTCTATGAAAAGCATTTGAAAAAATTTAAATGTGTTTAGAGAAAATGTTTATCATGTATAAAAAATGTGTATAAAACAATTTGATCATGTATCTAAAAAATGTTAATTAAGCATTTGCAAAAAAATTGAACAAGTGTTTGAAAAATGTTGTTCAAGCATTTGAAAATTTTAATGTGTATAGAAAAAAATGTTGGCCAAGTAGTAAAAAAATGATGAATTTTTTTATCATGTATATAAAAATGTTAATCAAGCATTTGAAAAAAAATGCTCAACAAGTATTTCAAAAATGTTAATCAACATTTGGAAAATGTTATATGTGTATAGCAATAATATTGACCATTTATTAAAAAAATGATAAAAATTTCTGATCATGTACATAAAAATGTTAATCAGGCATTTGAAAAAAAATTGAACAAGTATTTCAAAAATGTTAAATATGTATAGAAAAAATGTTGACATGTATTAAAAAATGATGAATTTTTTTATCATGTATATAAAAATGTTAATCAAGCATTTGAAAAAAAATGTTGAATAAGTATTTGAAAAATGTTAAATGTGTATAGGAAAAATATTGACCATGTATTAAAAAAGGATGAAATTTTCTAATCATGTACATAAAAATGTTCATCAAGCATTTGAAAAATGTTGACCAAGTATTTGAAAAATGTTGATCAAGAATTTGGAAAATGTTAAATGTGCATAGAAAAAAATCTTGACCGTGTATTAAAAAAATGTTAAGCTTGTATTTGAAAAAGGTTAATCAAACATTCAGAAAATGTGAAATGTGTATAGAAACAAATTTGATCATGTAAATGTTAATCTGATATTTGAAAAATGTTAATCAAAAATTTGAAAAATGTTAAGAATTTTTTTGAAAAATGTTAAACATATATTAGAAAAATGTCTTAGATATATAAAAATGTGTATAGAAAATAATG
This sequence comes from Elymus sibiricus, assembly GCA_039707655.1. Classification (NCBI taxonomy): domain Eukaryota; kingdom Viridiplantae; phylum Streptophyta; class Magnoliopsida; order Poales; family Poaceae; genus Elymus; species Elymus sibiricus. The sequence goes on from CM077676.1 coordinate 35,076,954, forward strand.
AAACCCGAGAGAAAACAAAAGAAAACCGATGAAAAAACAAGAAACAAAGAAACAAAACAGAAGAAAAAGTAAGAAAACATAAAGAAAATAAAAAACACAATGAAACTGATAAGGAAATAAAGAAAAACAACAAAAATAGAAGGAAAAGAAAGGAAAACTATAAAAACGGAGAAAACCCGGTGGAAAACAAAAGAAAAAACAAAAACAAAAAATCCCTTAGAATCTCAGTGAAAAACTAACTCGTTTCGCATAAAGTAGGCCGCGCCTCAGTAGATTATCACGACACGAACGGCGAGCCGAGTGGCTACAAGTGCTCTGGAACAGCCGGGAGACCATTTCTTCCCGCTTTTTTAAGTCTGTACGCTCTAAATGGGCCGGCCCGATACTGTTGTCGCTCGATGCGAGAGAACCTCGGTCTCGCTTAATACGAGACATGATTCTCAAAAAAAAAAAAAAATCTTAATACGAGACATAGCTCTCGCGAGGAGTACGCAGCACTAAAGTGGAGAGATTTTTTAGTGGCCCTAAGGTGGAGCCACCCAATGGTCACGCAAGGCCCAAGAGAGAGGCAGCCCACGCACAACTAATCCAGCCAGTCTCTCCCGCCGCCGCCGCTCTCCCGCTCTCCTACTCCTGCCTTGCGCCGTCCTGCGGCTCACGTCAGCGCTGCTCCTGCGGGCCTGTCCCCGGCCGGCGACCACCGCGCTGCACGCTTGATATTGCTTCCTTCCATGGCTTCAGGCAGCTGACGCTTGTTTCTGACTCTTCATGTCACTGCCATGCCGAAGCCAGCAACACATATGCTACTACCTGGTCAGAGATATCCACGTGAGAAAACAAAAAAAAAGATGACCTTTTCACAAGTTCTTGCAGACCAAGCACGATGACCACATGCAACACATAAAGGCAAGATTTGCTACAGCTGCAATGCAAAAAGTATGCCAAGACATGTGAATTTTTGTAATACTTGATGTTGTCCAGGTCCAAACTGAACATAACTCATCTCTGAACATAATTCTTTACCAGGACTGTAGCGAAATAGATGGCTACAGGTAACACAAAAAGGCAAGGTTTGCTTTTAGAGTATGCCACACATCTCACTCAACCAGATGCAATGCAAGAAGAATGTGGGGGCTTCGAAAAGACTCAATGAGAACATTCAAATTTTTGTACTCGATGTTGTCCAGGTCCAAACATCTCAGGAACAGAATCAAAAGAACAAATGAACTACCAGTATGATCCAACGTTCTCCGACAACACGAAAAACGCACCTAATTAATTTAACCACAGGGAACGGTCAGAATTTACTTTACTCTGTTGGAATTTGATCTCAGGTCATAACAGACCAAGAGAAAAGGGGGAGCTCTTCTCCACGTTTTGTGCTATGATCGGAGGCACACAGAAAGGCAATTTTTGGTTTTGGTCCCTGTCCCCTTAGCACCAAGTATAAAAGGAGGAGGTGGTGCCCCTTGGGCAATGACACACACATACATGGGTTAACCCCAACAAACTCCTAACTACCGATCCTAAAAGGGTGCATAAAGGGATCAGAAGGCCATCACCACAGCCGGCCACCGCAAGACTGTGCCGGCGGCTTCCTGCTGCTCTACACCGACCAGCCGCTGGTTGATGCCGGCCATCTCTAGTGCCGCTTCGCCAACTATTCCCATGGGCTGCATCGAGTAGGGGCTGCATCAAGAGTATGGGACTTCGCCAAGCACCTGTAAGTTCACATGCTTCCGCACATGTATTGGTATTCTAAAAGAGATCCAGATCCAATTTATGTTAACATAAAGTTTTTTTTTCTAACATTGGTATCACGAGCCTAATTGATCTCTGCTTAGAACCCTCATTAGGCCTAATTGATGTATCCTGTTTAAGAATAGGCCTAATGCTTATGAGTAATTACCCATTATTCTTTCCTGTTTAAGATAAGATGTTTTCTATTTAAGAGCTAATGGTCATGTTTAGTGTCAATGGCCTCCGGTTTATGATGAGATGATCATGTTTGCTGTTAGTCAATGAAATTCATGCCTAATTGCTTCTCTGTTATGATTATGGTGAGCCCTGATTTCACGGTCTGTGCTAATTAATCATGTGGTTGTTTAACACAGAATCATGTTAATGTTCTAATTAGCACGATCGGGCTCGGTATAGCATGGAGAAGGAGGGGAATTTTGCAAATCAAGAAATCCCCAGAATTGTTTTTCCCCAATTTTGAGAAACACTAACCGTAATTTTGCCCCCAAATCCCGAACGTTGATGGCTTACCTCGGTGGCTGCTAGAATTATGAACGACGGCCCTCCACTGGCATGCTCGAGCCGCCGTCACTACCTCACGCCGCGAGCCACCGTCGCCATCCTTATGATGTTGTGCCGCCGTCGATCTCCTCGGAGAGGACGTGCGAGTGATGATGCCAGTCCGTTGCCGCCCTAACAGACGACGATGAGCACGGCCGCCGTGCCATGCAAGCCGCCGCCAGCTCCTAACGTTTGCCGGCTCGGCCACGGTCCTCCCTCCGCCGTCGCCGCCGCAAACGGCATGTGCGCAGCACGGTCGCCACGCTCGACGGAGCAGCGCGCGGGATCCCTCCGCTGCACGCTGCTCCGGCGAGCGGAGCCACCGAGCCGCCATGGACGCCAGCAAGCAGGGCACCGAGCCGTCTCTGGCCAAGCCCGCGCCGCCGGCACTCTCTCTCTGTCGGGAGCGACAAGAACCGGGGAGGAAAAGAAGATAAAATGGACTAGGGTGAAGCGAGGGCGATCTCAGCCGTCCATCAAATCGGACGGCTCAGAGAGCAAAAGCAGCAGATGGCGGGCCTTGGGGCGTCTTAACAGGCCGGTTTGGTCCTTCCGTTTTAAGCCCAGGTCTGGTCAACTGCTGGCCTAATTTTGTTTGGGCTACCTAAAGAAATCTTTTGGACCCTTCTCAATCTTCAGTGCATTTATTAATAATGATTGATACACTATTTAAATTAGGAAAAGTGCCAAGAATTCTTTAACAAGTGATGCAAATGCTGATAAATTTTATAATGGGAAGCCGTGGGCTATTATGGGCCAAATCATGTATTTTTTAGTCAATTTTCTATTTTCGGTGCATATGTTCATGTTAGTAATATTTGTATAATGTTTTACGCACTGTTAATATGTTTAATTTTCTGCAATTATGCTAAGGATCATGTTTGATTTTGATAAATAAATTAAAACCAACGTGAAATTTATTTGGAAATTTCAAATGTGATATTAATGTTAATGTTATTTTATGCATTTTTTGTAGTGATGTTTTTTTGTATCATTTTAATGTTCAGATAATGTTTTATGCACTGTTTTATATCAGAAAATGTTTGAATTTTTAAGGAGGATATAGAGCTATAAGATTAATGCTGATGCCACTCTTTTTATATCTTTTTTAATGTTGAGTTATGTTTTTAAGTGATCTTAATTTTGGGCACAATTATGCGTAACTCTCTAAAGCTTATGGACGTCTTGTTTGAAAATTTTATTTGTAGCATGAAGTTTATGTTGTGATCATCTCTAATGGGCTGAGGCCACCCAAAAGAAAATGTTAATGGTTGTGTGGTTCGTTTTTCCGCAACGCACTATGCAACCTAATAATGATGAGCCATGATGTTAAAGTATTATGAAGGCTCAACATGATGATTCTCTGAACAAGGTTGTTAAGAGAATTTTAATGTGATATCATGGTCATGTGTTGTCAATTATTGACTATTAAAAGTTTACCAATTGTTATTAGTTGGTGAAACCATTGTGTAATATCTAAATTTTGTTTGGAGAATGTTTATGATGTCATATTCACTGAGGATGTCAATCTAATGTTTACTCTGTTAAATGCCATGATGAGAATGTTCAAAATGAATGATACTCTTGTTATCATGTCATTGAAGTTTTTTAATCATAAACCTTGACATGTTTTTATTGATGTTATTGAAATTATGATGTCAAGTTTTAATACAAGATGGCCAGTGACAAATTATGAATTCATGTGTCTGATGACACATTGGATTGTGTCATGTATTGGTGCTTTATTTTAATGTTGGCTATTAATTTAGCAAATAAGTTTGCTGATCATTATGTGACTTTAAATTTCTAGAGTCAAAACAGGAAGCTATGATTAGAGATTTCATTTAGGGGCATATGTTTTATGGTATATGACAGTATTCTGACCAACGTTGATTATTGTCATGTCTCATTTCTTTTGGATGAATAGTGCTCTTTTACGTTTTCAACCCAACGGTGACACGGATTAGAACATGATTAAATAGTTTTGATTGATCTCTTTTAGGATTATGTTTGATGTTTAATGATGATGCCCATAAAAATGTTGTCCTTTGTTTCACCAATGGACCACAAAGTAGAGTTCGATTATTTGAACACTGGGGCTAATCTTCAAAATGGAAGGAAACGAGTCTCTTCCTGGTAGAGATTTTTAAGCTTCATCATGCACTATATGAAGATGCTCCCGGAGTTCCTATTGTGAATTACGCTGAGGAGAAGGAAAAGTATGAGTTAAAGCAATGAAGTGGGAGGATTCGAACAATTGTTCAGTCCTTATGATAAAGCATACCATCTCCTTTGACATAAAGAATGCAATTCCCGACTCAGTATATGACCAAATAGTATTTGGCCTCTATTGAGGAACATTTTAAAGATGTTTCCCATTGAAAACGGGCTTTAAGGGGTTTTGCTAGGACAATACAGAATGAAGCATTAGAAGACATTTTGCTTATTCATATGAACCTTTTGTTCTTTGTAATGCGACCTTTTGATGTTGTTCTTATCATGTGATGAGGATATTTATGTCCTCGATGAATGAGTTGTTTTGTAAAAATGATATGTGCCATGGCACTCTTGAGATATAAGTGAATAATGAGACCTCGTTGAAATTTTGGTCCTGTTTACCACATTTCGAGGGGGAGAATGGAATGTCTCATTGAATATGAGAAATGATGAAAGTATTAATTCTCCGGGTAGGGTGGAACCAACGAGAAGTCTTATTTTGGAGAATGGATGAATATAGTGAATGAAAAATCAAATGAATGTTTACTTTCTCCCTTATGAGAATTATGAATCACACATGAATGTTAAAGTGGCAAGCTTGCTAATCTAATGTTGATTATGATGTGGCTCATGGTTAATTATATTTCTGACCAACGTCGTTTCTAATCATGTGTCACGCTTCACTCAAGTGGCAAGTTTGTCAGTATCATGTGGCTCGTGGTTATATTTCTGACCAACGTCGTTTTATAATCATGTGTCGCGACATGGAGTTCTTTTCCATCTTCTGCCCAACGGTGTTGTGGTTTAGAACCGAGATGATTGTCATCAAGATTTTGGATTTATCTTTCCATCTTCTAAAATGATTATCAGGGAACCTAAAGCGTATAAACATGAATCTTAAGGATAACTCCATTAGATATTTGTTCATATGCATCAGGTAAGAAGTTCCTAATGCAACACTTAGTGTTGAGCCTCAACAATTTCCCTGAGTGATAATGTGTGTGAATTATCATCTCAGTGGCTTGTTGCCATATAGGATGAAAATTGTGAGCTCTCTAATGATGTATGAAACTCTATTGAGTCTCACCAGTGAGTTGTTGTGATGCTTGTGTTATTATTATAACATGCCCTTGTGTTGATTTAGTTAAAATGTATGCATGACTCAACTGTAAGGTTTCGTTATGAAGATAACGTTGACATAAGGCATGTTGTTCAAAGAAATACAATTATGAAATAAGACGAGCGTTGGGACACTCATGCCATAAGTCGAGGGGGAGTAAGCTTACTACCTTGTGAAGGTGGAATATTTTTGGCGAGCCAAGAAATTTCTATCTTCTATTTATGAGTATGAGTCTTGGTGATGAAGTTTCGTCAAGATATTGGTCCAAAAGGAGTATAAGTCTTATTATGATGACATACGTCGATAGAGTACGAAAGAAAAACAAAGGTTATGTACTAGTACTCCGTCTCACCTGCTATTAAAGTTAAGGGTGATAAAATGGACATATTAGTGTCCAAGGAACCATTATGAACTGATCAGATAATGTTAGTTCCTTATGCATGCTTCAGCTGTCGGAAGCAATATAAGTATTCAACGATAAACGCGCCCTATTTATGATTGGGATAATTGGCAAATGTAAAAGTAAGTCCAGAAATGGACCACTGGAAAGGCCGTCGAAAAGTCTTGTAGTAAATCAAGACAATAAAGTTTACATGCTCACTAATAAGAAGTCTGATAACCTCGACATCGTAGGTTATTCAGACATTGTTTTTGCGAGGTGTGTGGATATTAAGTTTCCACGTCATGCATGTTACATCCTCACCCTCGCATTTGGAGCTATATCGTGGAAAAGCTCCAATATGACTTTAAGGGCATTAGTAATGATGCAATTTGTTATGTGGATGTCAATAGGCTACAGGGCAGGTTGTATGTCAAAGAAGTTTTATTCCCAAAATTAAGGTGGTAGACAACATTTTTAAACCACTTACTATATTATGAACATTGTTTTCTATGCGAGTAACAACAAGTCATATGGTGTTGCCAAAACCATTGACAATATGTTTCATGTTGTGAAAGATAGACTCCAGGATCAAGCTATGTTAAGCATATAAATTTGAATTGTATGTTTTACGGATTCGTTTATCAAAGGCTTGCCACCCATACTTATGATTATGTTGCCGGCATGGGTTGCTGGAAAGCCTTTTGATCCTAGAAATTAGGACCATCTTATAAACCAACTCCCATAAAGTATTATGTTTTTCATTTCGAGATAGAATGATGTACTATAGGTAATGAGGTTCAATGACATCTCATTGGTCATTGTAACACTTTGCCTTGGTATATTATTTCTATTGAGAATGAGCTTATGATGTTTGTTGACCTTACGATCAAGGGGGAGAATGTTGGAATTTGATCTCAGGTCATAACAGACCAAGAGAAAAGGGGGAGCTCTTCTCCACGTTTTGTGCTATGATAGGAGGCACACAGAAAGGCAATTTTTGGTTTTGGTCCCTGTCCCCTTAGCACCAAGTATAAAAGGAGGAGGTGGTGCCCCTTGGGCAATGACACACGCATACATGGGTTAACCCCAACAAACTCCTAACTACCGATCCTAAAAGGGTGCATAAAGGGATCAGAAGGCCATCACCACAGTCGGCCACCGCAAGGCTGTGCCGGCGGCTTCCTGCTGCTCTACACCGACCAGCCGCTGGTTGATGCCGGCCATCTCTAGTGCCGCTTCACCAACTATTCCCATGGGTTGCATCGAGTAGGGGCTGCATCAAGAGTATGGGACTTCGCCAAGCACCTGTAAGTTCACATGCTTCCGCACATGTATTGGTGTTCTAAAAGAGATCCAGATCCAATTTATGTTAACCTAAAGTATTTTTTCTAGCATACTCCCCTCACCAGCTAGCCGCCGCCGCTGCTGCTGGAACAAATGGTATGTAACTCATATATGATATATAGGATCGGGGGAACTGGAAGGAGCCTCCGATCTGCGAGTTCTGCGACAGCGGGTTGATGGCAACCCACAGTAGGGAGATGGTGATGGCAAGGAGGCCGGACCAGACGAAGACGATGGTCGGCGTGCGGCCCCGGTGCCCCATGAGGCCCTTGGCGAACGGGTACAGGTGAGCCAGCACCCAGAAGCTGAAGAAGACGCCGCCCAGGAGCTTGCTCCACTGCGGGATCTCACTGTAGATGGTGCAGCTGAAGCCGACGGCGATGGCGATGAGGTTGACCATCATGATGACGATGGGCGGGATCATGAGCGAGGTCCACTTGACGATGTAGAGGTCGGCGAACTCGTCGCTCTCGTCATCGGCGCCCGACTTGGAGGTGAGCGTGAAGGAGATCTTGATGCCGGCGTTGACCTTGAGGAGGCCCTGGAGCACCGCGGCGAGGTGGGCGCTGGTGCAGACGATGAGCCAGAACTGCTCGTTCCTCCACCACTCCTCCAGGTTGAGTGTAAAAGTTTAAAACTATAATATCTAAGCTAGGTAGGCGCAGTCTTTTGCATCGACACTTTGACCGACTGCGCCATGCCAGCTTCGTAGCCCGCCATAGAGTTGACTACCGCGAAATAATGGCGTGCAATGGGGGGTGGAGGGGGGCGATCCGGCCCGGCGGTAGCTTCCGCAAATGTGCGGGCCTCACACCCTATGCGTTCAGTGTTATGGAGGGCGTTGTCAGCCAACTCAACGAGCTCGCGAGCGCGCTTCTACTCCGCCATTTCATCCAGGCAGGCGTCCAAGTCGCCCCAGAAATCATCAAATCCGTCGTCCTGGGACGGAGGGACATTGACCTCCGACTCGGCCTCTGACTGAAACCCAAGGAGTAAGGGCTGGTAAATCGGCAGAGACTTTGCCGAGTTTCTCGCTACACATCTCTGTAATGTAGGCGCAGGGCACAGCTAGGTGTGTGGTGGCATGGCGTATAAATGTGTCAAGTTCCAGACACTCGCAAACAGCGCGTGCATTTGCCGATAGTGACGGTTCTCGGCAACGGCACGACATACAGCGAACTACGGTGAATTTTCCAAGCCATGGCTCTTAGGAAAGCTCCTGGCCCCAGGACAATGGACAGGGTGCTGCTTCCTATGTGTTCGGGTTTACCGAGTCTCGATCTGAGGAACTCAGCAGAGGCTGGTGCCACATAGCATGCGTCGTGTCCGCTGCCTGTCAAGAAGCTTTATTGTGTTGAGCCCTCACTTGTGGACTTCAGCAACATGTTTGCCAAGACCTCGGATCACATCCACATGGCGGCCAGGAGACATTACAAAGCATCGGGGCAGATCGGGAAACAAAATTCCGATTGCGAATTCGGAAAAGCTACATAGTGCACTAAGCAACACTGCTTCCATTCCCGGTGACTCCCCTATTCCCAAAACATTTTCCACATTCTCATCACTCGTTTCTACTAGCTAGCTCTATTGCCTTCCTCTCTCAAGACCTATCAATTCCGGTAGCCTCATATAAGTGGCTCTTTAGTAGTAAAACTTTGATTCTACTTGATAGGAGACAGAGCATTATATATCCATGCAGGTGTGCTGAATGCACCCATCAATTCTGTTAGAATAAATCCGAGGCACACCGTCGATCATCCGAGGACCAAGCAATCACACGAGCACGACACCAAGATTTGTTAACGAGGTTCACCGATATGGCTACATCCCCGGGGCTTGACTACGGGCGCTCCTCCCCGTGACACCGTCACAATACCGCACCCTGGCCGCCCTGGGCACCGGCACACACCGCCGGCTCCCCCTGCGTTCCTGTGCTATTATGTTGGCATGGGTTACATCGTGTGTCTACCCCCGCTATATATGAGAGGTTAAGGATACAAGTGTCCTATTAGGACACGATTCCATATCCTACTAAACACAATACTACTCAGAGTCCAACTGTAACCTACCTTGTACACAATATTCGACACAATTCCAACAAACTCCACCTTGGCGAATATTCTCCACCATGAATTCGTCCATGCGTCAAACTTCCATGTACATTGGACTTGAGCTTATCCCATGAGCACCGCTGCTACTCCAAAGACTCCATGTGACTCCACCTGCAACTTGTAGTCCCTTTTTTTCTTGACCATAGTCAACGCTCGAACGAATTAAGTCTCACTTTACTCTAGTCTGTGCTCCCAACTTCCAGAGTATCCATTCAACGCCATCACACACCGATCACTGACCTGTGTGAAAGTGAACAAACTCACATATTGGGTGTCACACATAAGAGTTACCTGAACTCAACATCACTGCTCTTCCTTGACCGACTGTCTGAAACTTGAAGGAATTTCACCGTTGCTTGTCGTCATCCCGAGTCAAATTCGCAGTTGTCTCATCACATGTATGACCACCAGAGCCCTGGCCCGTCTCCATGTGCCATGCGTACCGCACGCCTCGCCGTTATTACCGCGTCGAGCCTCCGCTGTCCCGGTCGAGTCTCAAGGGTCGCGAACCCACACCACTCAACCCCCACTGCAGAGTACCATCGATCATCACCAACCGATGACGAGTTTCACGCTTCCATCAGACCACTGGGCTCCAGTCCAAATTGCGTGTCACTCGCTTTTTTCCTTCCGCTGAATAGGCTTCGATTCTCTGGATCCTTACTTCGTAGCCCCTCAATCCAGCTCCACCTTCAACATGACTCCATGGTAGATGATTAGTCCACCCCCGCGCCTCGTCGACTTCAAGCTCCGTGTGTACATCACCTTGAATCAACCCCGCGCCATAGTCTTGTCGAAGCCACACAAGCCTCGGGCTTGTGCCACGTGTTTCCACTCCCAGAAGTCGGTCACCATCAGCATCACGCTCCTATGTCGTCGTCGCCGATCTCACCACCGTCTTCTGTACCAACCGACTCACGTCGATCCGTCAGACTATCCAGTCCAACCCAGCCGAACTTGTCGGGCTGCACGACACGCTCCAGACTCAAGCCGTCACCGTGACATTCGCCATCCATACACAAAAGTGTACCAACAAAGAAAACCAATTCTCCCCGTAGCCTTCCCGTGTGAACTCTCCAAAAGAGATCAACAGACTCTTAATTCATCACACGTACGTAGCTTCGGGATCTTTTTTCTCTTTCTTGATAGCAAACAAATCACGACCAGACTCTGTCCTTGTGCCAATATTTTTGTCCAAACAAATCCTCACGGCGCCATTCGTATCTCTTCCAGCCTCCTGATCGATCAGCTCACAGCCTCTTTTCCAAAAAGAATGATTAGGCACGCGTCTAGCCTGGGACTCCAGCGTGCGTGGGCTGCCCTTGTGCCGCTTCCGAGCTGCGCCTTGCCAACCTGCTCGCACCCGACAGCGCACTCAGCGCCTGTGTTGGGCCGTGTGGGCCTGGTACACGCAATGCTCTAGCCTGCTGTCGGCACACGCCCGCTGCCCAATTGCCGTCAAGCCACATGCCTACTTCGCGCTGCTTCCGCCTGGATCGATCCGATCTCGTCGAGAACTCTGCCTGCTTCCGTGCTTCGATTTCACCGAAAAAGTACTGCTCTGAACTGCATCCGATTGATTTTCCGTCGATTACTCGTAGTAATCCTGGGATCACCTCGCTGTCTCGACTATATCCAATCTGCTGCTGAACTCTCCCGAGCGATCAACTTTTCGACAACATCCTCTAGATCAACACACCAACGACCTCCGAACAACCTAGCTCATGATACCACTTGTTAGAATAAATCCGAGGCACACCGTCGATCATCCGAGGACCAAGCAATCACACGAGCACGACACCGAGATTTGTTAACGAGGTTCACCGATATGGCTACATCCCCGGGGCTTGACTACGGGCGCTCCTCCCCGTGACACCGTCACAATACCGCACCCTGGCCGCCCTGGGCACCGGCACACACCGCCGGCTCCCCCTGCGTTCCTGTGCTATTATGTTGGCATGGGTTACATCGTGTGTCTACCCCCACTATATATGAGAGGTTAAGGATACAAGTGTCCTATTAGGACACGATTCCATATCCTACTAAACACAATACTACTCAGAGTCCAACTGTAACCTACCTTGTACACAATATTCGACACAATTCCAACAAATTCTCCTCGGGATGTCTACAATTTTCCTCATGATCTAGTGAGTAGCCACATGAATAACCTTTGGTATGCTCGACACCAAGTACTTGTACCGTGATCTGAACTTTTTTTGTGGGGCATAAATTTGAACATTGATTACTATGTCTACACTTTGGAAAATAAATGCACCTTTGGCTATCTAATTTACACTTTGGCCATAAATAAATGATCTATTTTCTAGAGGATACGAAGGGTGCACAACAAATGAACAACTAGAAAATAGATGCCACTTAGCCCAAGGAGAATCATCCATCTGTTTTCCGATACTTTTTTACCTGAGTTAAGTTCATAATCTTATTACATTTCTCCCTCTCCTTGTCCTATCCTTCGAGCTAGTGATGTTAACATGCAACCAGCTGAGTACTGTATGTAGAAGTGGTCGAATGCCTTGCCTATGAGATTCTAAAACTGGTAGCTTCATGACCTTTTCCTGGCAATTCACAAGAAGTTTACAATTGTTCTGCTAGTGAAATTGCTTTTCTTAAGGGGCGCATTATACCGGACAATTTCCTATTTGTCCATAATGTGATACTAGTGCAGGAAAGCTTACCATGCATGCAGACTATTAGAGATATGAACAGTGATTATGTGTACATAAACATAAGATTATTGCAAAGCAAATGCCTCTTTAGCTATCTATTTTACAGTTCCGTATAAACAAATGATCTATTCCTAAGAGGATACGAAGATTACACAACAAATGAACATTTGGGAAACAGTACGGCATTACAAAGATTCCACAACAAATGATCTATTTGTAGTTGTTGAGCCTGTGGTAGGAGCGTCGTTTTGCATTGATTCATGCTGTGCATAGTACCTCAGTAATCATGATTGTGATGCTTCTAGACTGGGTGTAGCCCAAGTATCTTACTGATATTGGGCTACCATCTTTGGCATTAACCAGCATTCCCATGCATCATGACCAGAATTGGATATTGTCTCGAGTGTTGAGTATCACGAATAGTTGTAAAATTATGCAAAACACCCAGTTAATATGTTTCTTTAGTATTATACTCGGGGAAAGTCAGTCGTCCCATCATACAGTCGACAAAATATAGGTTTACCAAGTATTTTTCAAAAACCGTGGCTAAAGTAGTACTATATCAAGAGTTCTTTAGACACTCGGGAAAAGCAAAAACACTGGTCAATGATTTCATACGGCCATCCAATGGTAATGGAACGGATACAGAGTTGAGCAAACAGTTGTCACGGCAGCACAACTGGTAGAAGCTCGCTGGAGCACGCCGGAGGAGAGCTGTACCAAGGCCAATGCAGACGGTGCCTTTCAAAGGATTAGGTGTTTGGCAGTGGAGGAGGGTCTTGCAGGACCATCATATATCATTCCTGGCGGGATCATACCATTTTCTCGCTTCCATTGCCGACTGAGAGATGGCTGAACTCCTGGCATGTAAACGACATATCTATTTAGCAGAAGAGGTTGGCGTCCAGAAGCTGATGTTGGAAACCGATCCTCAATCTTCTGTCCCGAAGATCAATGACATGGCCAAGGACCTATCAGCCAACGGGCCTGTAATTGAAGACGTGAAGGGTTTCCTCTATTCTTTTTAGGAGTTTAGGGTAGTATGGTGAGACGTATGGCGAATAGAATCGCACATGAAAGGTTACCAGAACAAGCTTTGTAAAACTTCCTCCCAGGTGCCGTCTGAGTGTGTTAGCTCCGTGGTGGACTCACAGTGTGTCGTGAAGTCTCAAATAAAACTGCAACGTTTCCAACTCAATAATAAAAAGCTGGCCGCAGTTACCTAGCTTATAATAAACTTGCCAATCACTTATGTACTTCTTCAGATTGGAACCTTCTGTATATCCAGAAATAATAAGCTGAGCTTTAGCACCATAATCAAGATAGATGAACAAATTGCTATTGCCACTGGAGTTAATACAAGTACAGGCATATGTCAGGCAGACCTGAAATTAATAATCCGAGACAAGTTTTTTCGAAAAGAATAAATTCTGGTCTCTGCATCCATGAATAGACACGACAATAATATTATTGAAATTGATATATATATATATATATATATAGAAAGTCTATCCATCACCCAGGGTGCAGAATAAGTTATTCTTCACCCGAGGTAATATTACGATCATTTCATAAATAACTTACATTTGAAATACAAATAGTTACATTCATATTGATTCACTGCATATAATTTGGCATAAGAAAAAAAAATATAGGTCATAAGACCAGAAAAATTACATTTTATGTACATATTACACTATGTTTTTACATTTGTAATTTTACGTAACATAAAATATTTTTTACGGCGATAATATATTTTCTTACGTTCTCTTTTTACGTCTGAAATAAGACAAAATTTACGAAACGTAAAATTACGGTGCATTGATGTTAAAATAGAGGGGGGTGAAGAATAATATTCCTCACCCAGGGTGACGAATAGTCAATCCCTATATATATATATATATATATATATATAAAAGGTAATGTGCCCAAAGTCATCAACAATGGATGGTGATAAACAGAACATGCTATATTGTATTACCGGTATTGATAATGGTTAGTAAATTGACTGATCGGCACAAAATCCGGGACTGCCCGGGGGAAACTATAGTGGGTTAGATCTTGTGTTGGGAGCATGCATGAACGACGATTCTTGGTATCATATGCCACACATTAGTTGTTGACACATGTGGACATGTCAAACCTAATGGAGGAGTATAGCCTGGTACTTTGCAATAGCATGAGTCCATGCATCGTCCACTAAGTAATGGTCTTCTTGTTCCCGGTGTTTCCTATTCCCCAATGCTTTTTGCACATTATTTTCGTGTTCTTCTATTATCTCTTAGGACGAGCTACTTTTTTTTCCTGATCTGCAACCTACTTGAATGTGATGTAGAAGCGATCCGACTACTAGAACTCGATGCTATTATGTGAGTGAAGATATAGCGGTATGCATATATAGTCACAGACCAAAAACGACATGGCTAGTCATGGTTGGTAGTTGTTCGATGTACTACTTTGCATTAACTTCAGGTCCTGACTTTTCGTAAATGTGTTGATGAGATGTTTCTTCATCCTTCTTCTAGTTTCTGTTCAACATGATACTATATTCAGTAACCATGAATCCATGATGTGAGGTCAACAAAAATAAGTCTAACATTTCTAGACAAATAGAATACGCCTTCTGTACAGAATGGAGCCAGTACAAGCAATTTTCAGCGGAAGGTTGTTGTGCACTAAATGGTCACATATGGTGAACCTAAACCTATCAACAAACCAGCTATTTATTATCTATTTTTTTTAGGGAGCATTTCTGATTGGAAGGGGTTTTAATGTTATGGGAGTTGGTGCAAGTATATTGCAAACTTTGGCGTGTGGACGGCAAATCCATGACCGTCATAGCCATGTTAGAACGCATGTACGCCGCACATTTTACAACCTAAAAATAATATAGCTTGATTATATATCTCACCAACCGGTGAGGTCAAGCAAATGCAGATACAAGGTCCATCAATCAATATATGTTGCCGGGTCGATTTAGCAAAAGAGAAAATGTGAATAATGAACATATATGATTAATTGCAGCGCCGGAACTTCAGGTGACAACCATATAGTGCACGTGAACAAATATTTTTATTTTATTTTTAACTAAGGGTCAAGCACCATTCGTGATCACAAATCACTTGAGCACATTCGCCTACATGGTGCCGTCAGAGAACATATTTAATCCCCTGAGCACATCAGTAACAGGGTGCCATTGGATATGTTCTCGGCAAAAACTCGAGAGACTACTAGGTCCACAGAGCAATGGTCCTCTTTTTCCCCATACCTTCTATTCCCTAATGCAGTTTCCTATTGAACCAAATCACAATAATTAATGCTCCCAAATGAGTATCACATTTTTTTTTCTTTTTTATGGCTCTCTAGACCGTTAGTTCCTCGGTTTTATCTACCGCCTAATTGAGGGGGTGTGGCTGCCTTGTACATTTTAGCGAAAAAACGAAACCTTGTACTCTTTTATGATTGGTTGGTGTTTCATCAATAAAACGGGGCTAAGACCTGGTTTCTGAGTTAGTGGCAACTATTCATTTGGTTTTAAAAATTGATATTTTTATGAAGACATATTTATGTTCCTTAATTTGAAAAATCATAGGAGCCTACTAAGTCCCCACGTGTATGTTTCCAGTGTGGCCACCGCTGCCGTCACACACCTGACCGGCCGGCTCTAGTGGATAATGAGCTAGCTAGCTGCATCCTCCCTGCAGACACGGAAATATTGCCTCTTAACATGTTGTGTTGCCGTCCCATATAACGGGATATATATGCATCATGTAGTACGCGACGGCGACGTGATGGAGACGCGTTTAGATTACTAAACATACTTAAATTAACTTAGATTTTGCTTCCGCAAAAAAAAATTAACTTGATTGTGGTGTGTTTGCCAACCATACTACCTGCACGCGTAATGCAATTGACAACTGAAGTATTACGCAGTTTACTTAATTAACCAGTATTAGCATATAAGCTGGCTGCGACAACCGATCGACGACCAAGGGGAGAGTTAACCAAAGCTAATAATTAAGCATATCTGGCCACTGCAACTAGTGCCGATGAGATCATCGTGTGAATAGATCAAACGAAATGCCATGTACCATGCTAGGAAACAGTAACATGGTGCACATGCCAATTGGCAATCAAGTGCTTCTCCGTAAATACAACCCAGCTAATAATGTAAAAGTCTCTATGCCGTACCGTGTCATGGACTGATATGCCAGCAAATACACAGGCAACCATCATCACACCATGTTGAATCGTCATTTGGATGCGTGACAATAGTTTGCCCTCAGTGACCCCATCTGCCAGATTATGGCCAACCTTACTTTCCTCTTCTCCATGAACTTCCCACAAACTATTGTAAAGCCCAACCCGATTGATTCACACTGCTACCAACCATGGTTTGTATACACATGCAGACATGCTAAAATAATTTATTTGTGCGTGTGATCGGCATTACATCCAGTGGCGGAGCCAGGTTCAAGCCAGGACCCGGGCAAGCCCCAGGCCAATCACTTGGTACATTGCTAAACAGTGCGAAATTCGCTACAGTAAACGAGGAGCCAAGCTTTATGTCCTAGGCCGCCGCCCGGGCAGCCTGGGGTTGTCTCCGCCACTGACATCCAAGCTTTATAGGCGGAAATTTCTAGTCCCTGAGGTCCCAGTTGTGGTATCTTGTAGATCAGTTGTGGCATCTTGTAGATCAGTTATGGTACCATGTAGAATACTTGTCGCCTCCACAGGCATTACCTATGCTGCGCTGGCTATGGATGTGCTCCCACCGTGGCATCAGGGCCTAATTTTTTGCAAATAGAAGCTTGGGGAAGTGTAGTGTGCATGCGATTGAACGTGATGCATGGTCCACTTAGGTAGCACCGCTCCTCTTTTCCCATTGTCTCTTATTCCGCTATACCTTTTTCACGTACTTCTTATGGTTCATCTATTGTCTCTCGGAGACTACCTCCTACGTGATGGAAGATTGTTCCAACTAGTATAACTCGATGCTACATCTTGAGTCAATATGGGCGCCATATATATGCACACACAACAACCAACATGGTATTTATGGTTGAAGGTTGTTGATTCGGTACTATGGACTTGACGTCCTCAAATTCTGTAAAGGTGTAGGTGATATATTTCTAGGTCATCCTTTTTCTTTTAAGCCTGGCACAAAAAAATTTTGACAAAAAATATTAGGAAACGCTCCTACCGTTCCATTTTTATATTAATGTGGATATGTACCATGAGGAGTAATAATTCATCAATGTGTATAAAAAGCATGCACCCGTTCATTCAAACTAGATTTTGCTCGTTTGATGAGCATGGAGAAATGCACCCTGAAAGTTTCTGCTGGTTTTCAAAAATGATCTTGTTCCTCTAAACTCCATGGGTTTTCTTGTATCGAGTTAAAAGAGACAATAACAATTATGTGTTGCATCATTTTCTCCTTATTTTCCACTAGATTTTAAGGAATTTTAGTAACATATCAAACACCCTTCTCCTCATATTTTACTGATGGGATTTTTGGGGGAGCCTCTTTCTAAGATGATGATACAACATGTACAACGATAGATTGGGGGTTGGGGGGGGGGGGGGGGGGGTTAAGATTTAATTAACACTAGTTAATTAGAAAGTAATCTACACTTCCAAGGGTCATGCAGTTATCTATCCGGAGAAAATAGATTGTTAGAATGTTATTGTGCCAATAAGGATCTCAGTCTCGTTCCTCGTGCATAGGAATTAAAAAACATGTCCTGGTGGATGTTGAATTCCTTCGGTTTTTTCTTTAAAATTGAGATTAAACGAAATTTTTCTCAATTTTATCCTTTGCCTCATTCCTTTAAACCAAAGGCATTCATAGTAGCACCATGGGAAAATTTTCTTTAGATCCCTTTAGTTTGTAGGAATAGCTTCATATTCATTTACTTGATTGGTTCTAATCCTTTACATTCCAAACACAAATAATATTAGCTCAGATCTAATGGAGAAATTGCTATCTCCATTGAACCAAATAACATCTCTTTTCCTGTAGAATTTTAGATACATGTCAATCACATTTTTTATAACTTTCATATTTCTATAAAACTAGAGATGACACCCCACGCGTTGCAGCGGGAATTGGATGGAGTTATTTCTATAAGATTGGCAGTATGAAACTTTAGTATTCCCTCCATTCCCTTATACAAGGCCACTATGAAAAATACATTTTGCATCTATGCAAGGCCACAAAAACTAGTCGTGGCGAAGATTAATGATGTTTTCTCGTACTAGCAACTTGTTTAATACTTGCATGCATGTAGTCATAATGGCACTCAACTACTTCCTTATCATTCCTTCCATGCATGCAAGCGGCGTATTAATGATCCCGGGTAACGAAAAGAAAAGTTGGCTTGCAAAGCAGTCATTCAATTTTACCTTGGTACCTGTAATCTGAGTTTGTGGCCTTGTATAAGGGAATGGAGGGAGTATTATGATTAGGATTATGAAAACAGAAACTAAAGTACACATAATATATTACTTCCTCCGTACCAAAATATAAGTCATGGAGGGAGTATATTGAGCTAGTGGGGATAAAATGAGTTGGCATAGTTGCATGTCAAGATAATTGAGCAAGTGGGGATCAACTAGTTGCATAGTAGCAACATTGCCTCCTCCCCAAAGAAATTAGGGTTCCTTTGCCTCCCGCTAGCGCCGCTGCTGGTCCGCCTCGTCTTCGGTGGCCTTAGGGCCATGGGGGCGTGGTGGATCCTTGCCCTTCCGGTGGGAGGGCTCCGTTTGAGATGTTCCTTTGAGTTTTTGTAGGATTTGTGTCCTGCTCAGGAAGGCGAGACGGCGGCGGCTCCCTGAAGATGGAATAAGGTTCTCCCCACCTAGCCCCCATCCCGGTGATGCATCAAGCATCGTTGGTGGGCGTGTGGAGGTCTGTCTCCAGCAGATCTATCTTTGGTAGATTTGCTCGAATCTGATCATCGTTCGTTTACGTTCGTGTGTTTTTAGGTTGGATTCTTCTGATCTACGCTACTCTACATCGGCGGCGGTTGCTGTTCTGGTGCGCTGGTCCTATGGGGCCTTAGCACGATTACTTTCTGACTGTCTACTACAACAAGTTTTGCCCGGCTCTGACGAGGGAGGGGCGATGACGGCGGCGCGCCTTCGGCTCGCTTCAATGCTTGTACTCGTCGCTATGTGGTCTACGGATATGGATGTAATTTTTATTATTTCTGGTGTTCGTTGTACTGCCATGATTGAAGATGAATTGATCGGAAGTTTTTCCGCAAAAAAAAAGAAGATAATTGAGCTAGTGGGATTCAACTATTTAGGTATATAGGATTCTTACATCGATACCTATACCTACTAATAAAGCAAGGTGCGTTTCTCCGATTTTTTTCATCCGTTCACCGCCGAAAAGATATATTTTTTCTATCCAAGGTGGTACTAAATTTTTGCATATTTGGAACATTAAAGTACCACTCAAAATTTAAAATTTCATGTGGTTCGTTCATTGTGAAGTAATTCTTACTAAAGATAATTTAGAAAAAGGTAATTGGCAATGTAATAAGCGATGTTGCTTCTGTGATCATGTGGAAACAGTGCGTCATGTGCTTATTGCATTTCCTTTTGCTACTCTCTTATGGTGCATGATTCATGTGGCGTTCAATTTACCTCCACCCACCAGTATCACCAATATGTTTGGTAACTAGTTGAGGGGGGTTGAGGCCAAAACTTAATCATGGATGCGCGTGGGTATTTGTGCTTTGGTTTGGGCTATTTGGAATTGTCGAATGACTGTAACAGAGTGAAATTACACAATTTTTGCAGGTTATTTTCCATGCTAATGGATGGATCAGTATGTGGTCATCACTATAACATAAGAAAATGCGGGAGCTTATGGTCTTTGGGTGCAACAAACGGGAGATAGTAGCACCAGATACATACAGACGGTTTGGATGGCGTTCCAATAATATGCATATTCCCCTATTTTTGCGGGTAGTGGCTTGTAATAATTTTAGGATACTACTTTGATGTTTGAGATTGATACTCTTAAACTTTCATAAAATATGGTCGTGTGCATCATAATGTTGCAAAGGTCGAGGGTGATCCTCCTTTTCTAAAAAACTACAAGAGCGTATCCATAAGTGGCCAACTGCTTTGTAGGAGGCGGGTACGTGGGATTTCACGACACACTGCCATCAGGCGACTAGAGAAAGGGAGCCCAAGGGGTCAACAACGGTCCTTCCCCATAACCTATTCCTTATCTAGCCGCAACACCTAACTGCCAGACTTCGGAACATTGGGTGCAAGTATAACAACATTCCCCGCGAGTGAGCTGATAGTTTCCGAATAATGACCCCCTAGAGCCACTTAATGTCTCCATCTGCTGCCACAATTGTATTTCTGCACATAAATATTCATCTCTTTCCCAAGGTCTCCTATTCCTAGTTACATTTCATAAACTTTGTGTTCTGCCATGTATCCCCTATATCTAGCTTCTTTGCTTTTCATCACTTGTGGCCTTTTTTATTCATGCAAAAGAAGCTTGCGCCAACAAATGGTAGGTCGTTGAGCTTGCCTCTATTTCATTGGAAATTTAGCAACTTATATAGGTGGGTGAAATTATTACTAGTATCTTGTAAGGTGGTTGGTTAGTACATCTTTCCGACAAAGGGAATATACACCCAGCCTCTACAACAACGAAATGGCATAAAGACATTACGGATGCACACAACCAAAGACAAAATGAAGAAGAAGAAAAAAAGGAAGATCCCGCTACAGTGATCAATTCCTTGTAGCTGCAGCACGAACCATCACCAAGACAACACCCGAAGTCCTAATTCTCCACAAGCGACGCCTCCAAGAAGGAAACAGTGCACAAGCGACGTCATCGCCCGATCATAGATCTTAGGTTTTCACCCTGGAGAACATCCATGCTCTCAAAACAATGCCTTCAACAAGGACACTGCCAGGCACAACCAATTAAGGCCAGACCTTGGGTTTTCACCCTGAAAGCTAAGACACTGTAGTCCGCCTATGGTGCCGCCCCCACTTGCCGATGCCACTGCTACTCAGGGTGGCCATTTGGGTACCCAAAACCGAAAACCGAACCCAAACCGAACCGAATGGACCGAAATGTCGGGTATTTTGGTTTTCGGGTTCGGGTGCGGTACCTATTTCATGTGTTGTTCGGGTTTTGGGCACTGATCGGGTATCATTTCTTATTACCCGAACAGACCGTAAAAGCCGAAATAGTTTCATCTACCTCACGGTCACGGAATAGGCCCGGCCCAATAGAGAAACCCCCAAACCCTAAACAAGATTCCCGCTTCCCACTTCCCAGCCCAGCCGCCTCCCCCTCGCTCCCGACGCCTCCCCCTCGCTCCATCGCTCGCTCGCATTGCCAGCCGCCTCTACCCATCTCTGTAATGCAGAGAGGCAGCGACCTCTGCGACCTCAAATCGGCGCCCGTCGGCAGCAGCTATTGCTCAGCCCCCGTCGGCATCGTCTCCACTCGTCCTCGGCAGCACAGACCCACGCAAATACGCCTTCTCCCCAAGTCCCCATCTCACCATCGCCCGTTGTTGCCATGGCTGGTTGCTGCTCATACGGTCATACAAGCATGGTGCTGCCCTTATCTCTCTTTGAATCAGCACTGCTCTCAACCTCTTGGGTGTTGGATCGGCGCTGCAATGGAGCATCTCCTACACAGTGGAGATCAACAGATCCATGCCCAGCTCGACTCCATGTTCGGTTTGTGCTGGTACCCGAAATAACCGAACCGACGATTTCGGTCAATATGGGTTTGGTTAGCTATTTAGGTAGATGGAAAATCGGTTTTCATTTTGCCAAACCCGATTTACCCGAAGACCGAAATAACCGAACTGATAAAAATGAAAGAACCGAATGCCCACCCTTAACTGCTACAAGTCAACCGCAAAAAAAAACTGCTACAAGTCACGAATCACCAAGCAAAGTCCTCATCGCCTCGAAGACTTGATCTACCATTACTAGGCCTCAGACTTCAGCCACCATGACGTTCTCCGCCACTGTCTTCACCATGGAAATCGAAGTACCGACATGTCCCATAATGTCAATAGACAATGAAGCTTCGCGTCACACCCTCCTGAAGCCACTCGGGGTGAAATAGGGGCCCACACGACCGAATCCCATCTGATCCAGCAATCTACCTGCCTCAAGCACCCAATGGAGATCTCCGGCGGAGCATTCCGGAACTCGTCAACGGCCAGATCAATGAGGGCCGGCATCTAGCAGAACACCATCCTAGAGCAAGAAGAACCCTAGGACCGCGTCCCTTAAACAAGCAAACCAGCAGGCCCCCATGCCGCCGTGTAGGACAGCGGAGAAAGGCAACCGCGGCGCTCCGGCCCGCGCCACGCTAAGGCCAGATCGGGGCGGACCGGGACGACGCACCAGGAGCCGCGGCCAGGGCGAGACCAACCGCGCCAGCAGCAGGCCGGTGAAGAGACCGCCGGCGGGCCTCCGAGGGAGGCCGCCGCCGCCACCAGTGGAGGCCTCCGGCGCCGTCAGGAACGTATCTGAGAGGGCAGGGGTGATGGGAGAGGTGGGGAGAAAGGCCCCGCCGCCGCCGTCCCAGGTCCCGGCAAGACTTCGTCGGCCGGCCTTCCGGCGACGGTGACGTGGGGGTGGGCAAGAGGAGGGGTGCTGAGCCCGGCGGCGGCTGGGTTCCCCCGAGTCGGCCGGGTCGGGTGACGCGAGGGCGATGCGATATCTCAGGGCCCTGCGCGGTGCGGCCCGGTTAGTTAGTACATACTATTTTGTACCGACTTCATGCAAGTCAGTAAGACATTCATTAGTTTGGTAGTGACCTTTTACCACCGTCTCTCGGATAGAAATTTGCTGTTCCTTTGGGAGACTGGTACTTTATGCAAGTCAGTAGTACATCCATAGCCTATATGCATGCTGATAGTGAACCAAATAGTAAATGAGCCTGGTTAAACACAACTAAGTTAATTTCATACAAACAGTAAAATCACACATTTACTCCGTCAATCATCAGTGTTATTTGCAATGACCTACCCATGGACCATTGTTTTGTTCAACTTCATTGAAACATTTCACGCATACATCTGGAAGTTAGATCATCACTCTGAGCACAAGAAAGGACGAGTGCATGAGGTGGACCTAAAAACACCAAAATAAAAGAACATCCAAAAGACAAAGTGTAAAGACCCAAAACAACAACATGATAAGCAAAGAATATATACATGCTAGGTACATATATCGATCCACCCAGTTCTGTCTAGTCCTGTTTTGGAGCTCAAAGATAGTATCCTTCCATATGTGCCACAGCTCTACTGCACAAAGTTGTCAAGCCCACCTGCCATATTTTACAGCCTTGAGAGACCAAACGCAGTGCATAAATTAGAGGACCTTGAATAGAGGACCTTTCAAGTTCTCGAAAAGGTTTATAGGAAGAACGCCAAGCTAGTTCCCTCATTCCATGAGATTATGTAGTTCAGGAATTTTGTTAGATAATGTAGTATTTTATATCCTTACAGTCACATAATTACACATACAATCGAGAATAATTATGACAGGAATTACTTCTCTAGACCCCTGTCCCAAACTGTTTCCGAAAAACATAGAGGGGATATCAAGAAGGTCGAAGAAAAATGAATCAAGAAATGACAGGTGGAGGCTAGGTTAGAGGTAAACCTTATAGTGATACCACAACTATAATATTAGGACTATTTTTTCCCAAAAAGGGGATAAACCCCGACCTCTGCATTAATTGATGCACACAATCATAATTTATTCATAAAACAAAATCTAGCAGCCGAACAAATTCGACCCGGAAAAGAAAATCCAATGCCGCGTTCCTCGCGACAGTAGCTCCACCAGGAAAGCACTAACCCTATGGTAAAAGAAAAAAACAAACAAAAAGAACACAACTCCTAGTCTAAGCCTTCAAGAAAAATGCCACACGTGCATCATTAGTGTCCAGTCCAACCATAGCTCGGACTCGGGATTTTTATCCCTGAAGCCGAGCTTTGACATAC
Organism: Elymus sibiricus; assembly: GCA_039707655.1. NCBI lineage: Eukaryota > Viridiplantae > Streptophyta > Magnoliopsida > Poales > Poaceae > Elymus > Elymus sibiricus. Next base: position 35,101,148 of record CM077676.1, read on the forward strand.
CACCTTCAGCAATGACACGATGTAGGCACACCTTGACATAGCGTGATCACAGATCTTTTTTTTTACCGACGACACGATAGCCGAATACCTCTTCAGGAGACACGGGAAGACTAATATGTCTCGTACCGCCTCGCATCCTGTCACTGTCGCACCTCTTTCAATCCACCAGCAACAAGCATGACTTGTGTCCTCTATAGGAGCCACCATGCGTAGCACCTGCCGGCAGTGGGCATGACTTGGTGTCTCTACATGAGTCGCCGTGATTAGCACCTGCCAGTGACAGGCATGGCTTAGACCATCCGCAAGAGTGGCACGCTTAGCACCTGATGAGCCGGATCAAACCCAATCTGGAGGTCGAGGCGGCGCCCCATACCACCGTCTGTCCTCAGATAAGTCATCACCATCTCGATATCTTGCCTATGAATCAGTCGCCATCGAAGAAGCCGGGTCGCCGCCCCAATAACCAAACTCCTGTGCCGCCATCAGACGATGTCACAGCTAGCACTTCGTGACCAGACCGCCTCCACTTGACCGGGACTCTGCAACTTGGTGTCTCACAACCATAGCCATCACAACATGCCAAAAGTCTGTCCGGTTGGTATGGAGCTACCTCCCCAATTTCTACCAATCAATCAGGGAGAGCAGCTAGAGCACTGGAATTCACTCATCCCGCTGCTGCGACACAAGCATCTGTTAGGGAGTGACTAGGCAGCTTGCTAGGCACATCTGTTGTCCTGTGATTGGTCATCGTGTATGCACCATGTGTAGTGGTATAGACGTGATATGCCTCACTCCAAGCATAATTGGAGACTTGGGGCTAAACTTCTAAAGAAATTGTCAATTGTGCACAAGGAAGGCTACTTGATCCACCCAGCAAGGTTTCCCTCATTCCCTGTGTCTCCTATACCCAAAATTATTTTCCGCGTTCTCCTTTCTTCTTCCCTCATTGCTCTCAGCCAGCAGGTTCCCAGCGGCACTGCTTAGAAATATGTTTTGGCTATATAAAGATTGAGACTATTTTATACTCCCTCCGTAACTAAATATAAGATGTTTTACTACAAAAACGTCCGGTATTTAGTTACGGAGGGAGTAGAATATTAAGCATTATATGTGCACGTGAGCACAAAACAAGTACGTGTCATCAATCAGAATTGTTGAATGTTGTGCGACCAGCACTACTTATTTACATTGATTCCATGTCATGGCTCGGTAAAAGTATCAGGATGAGAAGCTGGCAGCTTGAATGTCAATTTTAGCACTGTTGTGCCATACCTGCCGAACCGCATTATTTGTCATTTTCTGGCCTGGCCTCCGAACCATGTAGAATCTTTGTCTTTTCAACTTCAGCTCGGAAATTTCTTGCGGGCTAGCAGCAGTCAAAGAAATGAATTGAGGTTGTCTAGATAATAAATTGTGTCTAGAGTTTGTACAATATTTGTACTGCCTATTATAATTTCCTCAGATATTATTAATCTCTTTCATCAATATTTCTATAACGGAGTAGCCGCGGGCGAGTAGGAAAAAGACCCCAACTAGCCAACAAATGTCCTTCGGATCTCTCACTATTCAGACATGCATACATTAGTTTGCAATAGCTTTACCCTTTTTTAGTGAGATATATGGAATAGGTGACGTTTGGTTAGATCTCCTTTTGTCCCTTTTAGTGATGCATTTCTGAGATACGTTGGTCATGGTCCACACTCCACAGCATATCCATAGCATCGCTTCACATGGACAAGTGTGTGTCACCACTTACCAGTCCAGCTGAGATCGTCGAAATAAATCTCCGTTCCTAACGTGCACAATACCATGGTGTGATTGATGGATTCTTGATCCTGTGTCTATGGACGCGAGTACTATGGCGTAATGGTCTGCATACATGCATTCATTAATCTGTCATGTTCATACACAGGAGTCGATCGATGTGCAGAGCCTTACATACTTGATCAGTTCCTTTTCAAAAAAAAAAAACCATACTTGTTCAGTCATGGCACCCACAAGGGTGTTCTCAGCAGCTTTTAAAGTCTTGGTATTGTGATACCCTCGACGACATCACATCTGCTTGTGTCTCACTTGGTGATGGTAATGATATCCGCTAGCTGGGGTGTGCCTTGTTACACACATCTGATTTTCTCGTTATTAACTAGATCAGTCAAACAAGAGAGCGACACTCTCTTGGTATGGCCTCCCTGATGCTTTTCTCACATTCATTATATGTTCATATCTATTCTCTGAAGACTAGTTCTATTTTAATTAACCGTCCACATATTTGAATATGATGGGGAAGTGTTCCAACAAGTAGATCCCAATGCTACTACTCAAGTGAAGACTAGGATGTATATGTGCACACACAACAAACTGCATGGTATGAATAGTTGAAAGTCATTGGATCCGTACTATATATCATTGACTTTATGGCCCGATATATTGTTGACGTCTAGGTGAGATGTTTCTTCACTGTATTTCTTCTTTCTAGTTTAGCACGGTACTTCTGAGTAAATATGAAACGATGCTAAGTGCTAAATACAAAAGGATATGAACTGTGATTGTCATGTGTCCAAGTGTGCATGTTTGGAGTGATTGGCACTGTGTTTTGTAGCGAGATGTCGGTAGTGAGGTTGCTATTTGCGATGGGTTCGACGACAAGCCTGCATATACTCCGGGTGAAAACCCACAATCTTCCCTCTTCGGCAAGATCAGACAATGTCGACGTGCGAGCGTCGTTCCCTTGTTGTAGGTGTTGACTTGAAGTTTGACTTCGGGGATGAAAATCCCATGTTCAACTTTGGTTGGACTTGTCAACATCGACGCACGTACAACGATCCCTTCTTTAAGGCTTTGTCTAGGAGTAGCGTATTGTTGTTTAATTCATCTCAAAGGCTTTGAGAGCTGGTACATTCGGCATCGATGTTAGACTTTGTCTGACATCATATAATAATCAAGAAGATATGGCTGTGTGCATCACTCGATGCAGAGGCCGAAAGCGTTCCTCTCTTTTCGAAAAAAAATAAGCTTAAGCTAATGTTTGGACTCGAGCTTATCCAGAGTGCATTTTATATGGTATCCAATTTCATACGCATTGCCATTGAACTAGGGCATCGATTTCATACGCATTATACTATTAAAATGTTGTTTGTACCAATTTTTTAATTTCCTCAAACTATGAATGTGTAATTCTCGTCGACTATAGATCAGATACGTGAGCTGGTATTTAGAACATCAGCTAGTATGCCATTATAGTAGCTCGTGAGGTTGATACATGCGAAAGTGTGAAAAGAAGAATAGATGCGACAGTTTAGTTTCTCCTCGCGGTCAATTAACTATAGCTACTGCGACAAGACCGATTGTAGCAAGACAACCTCGTCCGAGGTGGGTCCCACCGGAGCAAGGCATAGCCAAGATTAGAGTGGACGGCGCGGTCTCACGTGCGTCCAATGATGGAGCCTACAGCGTTGTATGTCGTGATTCTATCGGTACCTACTTGAGTGCTTCAGTGGTATGATGCTCAGGTATCACAGACCCAGCGACCCTAGAGGCGTTAGTGTGCCGGGAAGCTATGGCCCTTTCCCTTGACCTCTCATTATCGCATGTGCAAATTGCATCAGATTGTCAGGGCGTGGTCAATGATATAAAGCAAGGTACAGGTGGGGCGTATGCAGCAATTATTAAGGAAATTATAGACACTACATAACAGTTCCAGAGCTGCTCTTTCATCTTTGAAGGGCGAGACACCAATTTCAAGTCATATAGGCTCGCTAGGCATAACTTGAGGTATGCTCGACACCAAGTACTGGTCGCATGATCTGAACTTTTTTTCGTGGGGCATAAATCTGAACACTAATTATGTCAAAACTTGGAAAATAAACTCACCTTCGGCTATCTATTTTACACATTGGTATAAATAAATGATCTATTTTCTAGATGATACGAAGGGTGCACAACAAATGAACAACAAGAAAATAGAACGCAACTTAGCCAAAGGAGAAACTTCCATCGGTTTTCCAATACATTTTTACCCGAGTTAAGTTCATAATCGTATTACTTTTGTCCCTCTCCTTGTCCTATCCTTCGGGCTAATGAAGTTACCATGGAACCAGCTGAGTACTGTATGTAGAAGTGGTCGAATGCCTTGCCTATCAGAGTCTATAACTGGTGGCTTCATAACCTTTTCCTGGCAATTCACAAGCAGTTTACAATTGTTTTGCTAGTCAAATTGCTTTTCTTAAGGGGCGCATTATACCGGACAATTTCCTATATGTCCATAATGTGATACTAGTACAGGAAAGCTTACCATGCATGCAGACTATTAGAGATAGGAACAGTGATTATGTGTACATAAACATAAGATTATTGCAAAGCAAATGCCCCTTTGGCTATCTATTTTACACTTTGGTATAAACTAATGATCTATTCCTAAGAGGATATGAAGATTACATAACAAACGAACATTTGGGAAACAGTACGGCATTACAAAGATTTCACAACAAATGATCCATTTGTAGTTGTTCAATCAGTGGTACGAGCATTGTTTTGCATTATTGATTCATGCTGTGCATAGTACCGCAGTAATCATGATTGAGATGCTTCTAGACTGGGTGTAGCCCAAGTATTTGACTGATATTGGGTTACCATACAGATTGGGATACATCTTTGGCATTAACCAGCATTCCCATGCATCACGACCAGAATTGGATATTGTCTCGAGTGTTGAGTGTCACGAACAGATGTAAAATTATGCAAAACACCCGGTTCATTATCGCATGTGCAAATTGCATCAGATTGTCAGGGCGTGGTCAATGATATAAAGCAAGGTACAGGTGAGGTGTATGTAGCAATTATTAAGGGAATTATAGACACTACATAACAGTTCCAGAGCTGCTCTTTCATCTTTGAAGAGCGAGACACCAATTTCAAGTCATATAGGCTCGCTAGGCATGCTTTTTTGGCCTGGGGGTAGCTCGCCATTTGTGGCTTCTAAAATCTTTCAGATTTATCTTGTATTCCCATGAACATTACTGTTTAATCAATAAAGTGTGTTTAGACTCAAAACAATTTATGTGGTATAAACCCACGGGTACCACGTCTAACCCACATATCGTCCTCTGTTTGTGCGAATCGCACACACCTGGCCGCACGATCCATTGACCGAAGATCAAGGCGAGGCAACCAGCCGCCGGAGCGCCACCGCTAGCCCCTCCTGGTCGTCAGCCCGTCTGACCCTGCCACCATTTCCGTCCTCCATGAGCTCCCTCCTGGTCATCCTCGACTCCTCCTTGCCTCCCTCTGCCGATGGATGACAGCTTCGCTGGCGGCGCCAGCTCCTTGGGATTTGCCACCCCCCCTCCCCACGCGTCGATGGAAATTCGTCGGCTCCCCAGCCTCTTTTAGATCCGTACACGCTGCACCGACTAATGAGTGCTTCGTCGGTGCCGCTGCAGTGACGAAGCAGGCGGAACAAGCGGTCGCTAGCTTGGACAGACATGTGCAAAGGACTTTCAAGATCCAAGGCCAGCCAAAAGACCAAGGTAAATCCTAATTTTATGTTTTCCCCTCATTTGATTTCCCAGAGTTTTTAAGCCACCACATGGATTGATACACCTTTTGACTGTTCAATCTTACCAGGTTGATGTTTACAACATCTTAAAGAAGGAAAAAGTCAATCATCTTAGATATTCATTCATGTATTATATTTCAATATTTTTGAGTGAATGAACATTTGAACCATGTATTTCAATCTTAGTCTGTGTAGTGCTCAAATTTGGTACTGCTATGGCATGCAATGGACTGTGTCAGATCATGTGGGCATGCTCTATACTGCTCAAACTATGTATCATTCGTAGGCTCTGGACACGCCTTGTACTGCTACTAGCTTGCAGTTGTTGTTTCTGTCACTGTGAAGTATGTGGGCATGTGGCAGCCCGCATAATCCCACTTAAATTAAGTGGGCAGCCCACTTAATCCCGCTAAATTATGTGGGTAGATGCGACGCGGGACGCCTGTAGGTCATCCCACTTGTAGGTTGACCCTCTAATCCAAATTAATTAACACTGTTTTAGTATAACTTTATACTGATATTGTCCTGGGAGTGAGGTTTGAAAGACAAAACATAGAGCTCGTGCGTTTGTTGAAATCGGACACTCAACCTCCTAATCCCTGAAATCGTCCAGATCCAAACATCTCAGGGGCGGACCTGGGCCAAGACAACCATGGCCATGCCCCGGTGGTGGAAATAATCTATATCTCTATATCTAATAATAAAGGGGCTATTGCTTCTGGAAGTACGTCATGGAAATTATCCAAATTAGCAAAATATTACCCATCACTGTCACCTATAATAATTGATAAAATATGTTTTACACAGGGGAATCCCCCACATGGGCCGGCCCATGCAGTAGGGACCTATACTGCGGTCTGCGCGCCGGGAGAAGATGCAGCGCGCCCATTTGGCCGGCCCATGTCCGAGCGGCCTGTTTTTTAAATTTTGTTTTCTATTTTTTATTTTTTTTTCCGTTTTTGTTTTTTTCTACTTTAAATAATTTAGAACTTCAAAAAAGTTCTGACAATTAAAAAAATGAGAATTTTGAAATAAAATGTTTGTGGAGACAAACAATGTTCGCGATTTATGTTTGCTTATTCAAAAAATATTCAAAATTTTGAAAACAAATGCTCGGCAAATCAAAAAATGTTCATGATTTTTTAAAAAGTTCGTGCATTGAAAAATGTTAATGAAATTGAACAAAATTTGTCAAATTCAAAAAAAAATTATGAATAGAAAAATATCCTAAAATTAAAAAATTGTACATAACTTACAAAATACTTTATTCATTCATAAAAGGTTCGTTGATTCAGAAAATGATCATGCATTTCAAAAATTGTTCGTTAAATCAAAAAATCATAAATTTCATAAATTGTTATACCATTTTTCAAAAAAATGTTCGTTGATTCTAGAAATGTTCACCGATTCAAGAAAATTGTTTAAAAATGTTCACAATTTTTATAATTTTTTTTACAAATAGTATAAAATGTTCATGAATTCATAAAATGTTCTTGGTTTTAGAAAATGTTCGAACATTTGTAAAGGTGTTCACGAAATTGAAAAATGTTCACGATTTCAAATATGTTCACGAATTCACGAAATTGAGAGTGATAGTGTCTCTCGGTAATGCAGCAAAATATGGTCTTGGCCATTGGAGATTTTGAAAAAAAAATTCCCGTTGCAACGCATGGGATCTTTTGCTACTAATAATAAAGGGGCTATTGTATCTTGCGGTACGTCACGGAAATTGCCCCTAAAGTTGAAAAATATTACCCACCAATGTCACTTATCTATACCTTAATAATGAAGGGACTATTGTTTCTGGCTGTACGTCACGGAAATTGCCCCCAAAGTTACAAAATAATACCAACCATTGCCACCTATAAGTTTTTTTTAGGGGTATATTGCCAACTATAAGTGATAAAAAAAACGTTTTACACAGGGGAATCCTCCCTCTGGGCCGGCCCATGCAGTAGGGACTTCCTATACTGCGCTCTGCGCGCTGGAAGAAAACGCAGCGTGCTTGTTTGGGCCGGCCCATGACTGGGCGGCCTGTTTTCAAATTTTGTTTTTTAATTGTTTTTCCGTTTTCCTTTTTTTCTACTTTAAATAATTTGGGACTTAAAAAAAGTTCCGAAAATTAAAAAAATTAGAATTTTGAAATAAAATGTTTAATAAATCATAAAATGTTAGAGGATTTTTAAAAATGTTTGCGACTTTGTAAAAAAATGTTTGCTTATTCAAAAAATGTTTGAAATTTTGAAAACAAAATGTTCATGAAATAAGAAAATTCATGATTTTTTAAAAAGTTCGTGTATTAAAAAATGTTATCAAAATTGATAAAATTTCACCAATTCAAAAAATGTTCAGGAATGGTAAAATATCCTAAAAATTCAAACACTGTTCGTGACTTACAAAATGGTTTATTCATTCATAAAATGTTCGCTGATTCAAAAAATGATCATGCATTTCAAAAAATGTTTGTTAAATCAAAAAAATGTTCGTGAATTTCAAAAATTGTTCCACCAATTTCTAGAAAAATGTCCGTCGATTCTAGAAATGTACACCGATTCAAGAAAATTGTTTAAAAAAATGTTAACAATTTTTAGAAAAAAGTTTGAAAATAGTATAAAATATTTCTGAATTCGAAAATTGTTATTGATGTCAGAAAATGTTCGAAAATTTGTAAAAGTGTTCATGAATTTGAAAATAATTCATGATTTCAAATATGTTCACGGGTTTTAAAAAATGTTCATGATTTCATGAAATTGAGAGTGATAGTGCATCTCGGTGATGCAGCAAAATGTGGTCATGGCCATTGAAGATTATGATTTTTTTTTTCCCGTTGCAACGCACGGCCCCTTTTACTATAGTAACTTTAAAGTAGAGATTTTTTGTTACGCCTGGGATGGAGCCAGCCAGTGGTCAAGCAAGGCCCAAGAGAGAGGCAGCCCACGCACCAATAGATCTCTTGCCAGCCACCCTCTTGCCAGTCTATCCCGCCGCCGTGGCTCCTCTCTCGCTCCGGTGCCGCCGTTGACTCCCTCCTTGGGCCGTCCTAGGTCCCGCGACAGCGCTGCTCCTGCGGCCCCGTCCGGCGGCGGCAACCCTGCAGGCTTGTTACTGATTCCTTGCTTGGTTCAGGTAAGATCCAGGGCTTGAGGCAGCTGACGGTGATTTTACGTGAGCGCCGAAGGTTTCTAGGGCCGAATGCTTTTCACCAATCCCGCGCTGAATCTCTTCTTTCTCCAATCCCGGCTCCGCCACTGATCTCAAGAAGAAACAGAATCAAAAGAGCAAATGAACTACTAATATGATGTATCGTATCCAGACAATGCAAGAAAAACACCTATTTCAACCATATATAGGGAGGAACGGTCAGGATTTGCTGAAAAGACCTTGACTTGTTCTTGGGGCCAAACAACAAAGCATTTTTTTTCCTTGCTTTGCTTTGTCATCATTAGAGTGTTTTTCTGCAAATGTCCCCATCCATCAATCACCTATCAACGACTGTCGATGAGAATAATCTATCACCTAAAGCCAAGTCTGAACTCAAGTGAACTGGTCAAGCACATGCTCTGACCTCTTCATGTCACTGCCATGCCAATGCTCCTATGCTACTACCTGGTCAGAGATATCCACGTGACAACAAAACGAAAAAAAAAAGGATGACCTTTTCACAAGTTCTTGCAGACCAAGCACGATGGCCACATGCAAGATGCAACACATAAAGGCAAGATTTGCTGAGGATGTCATATTACCCCGTCCCAAATTACTTGTCTTAAAAAAAATTAGATACGTATGTATCTAACACTAAAACATGTTGAGACACATTCGTATGTAGACAAATATAAGACAAGTAATTCGGGACGGACGGAGTACATCTCCCTCATCTGTAATGCAAGAAAGTATGCTAAGACATGTGAATTTCTGTAATACTTGATGTTGTCCAGGTCCAAACTGAACATAACTCGTCTCTGGAACACAACCAAAGGAATAAATGAACCTGATGAATAATCCACCGTTTCTCAACAAACAGAAGGAAAAAAAAATAGTACCTGGTCAGAGAAATACACAAAAAGATCAGGCTCTTCTTTGGCAGGACTGTAGCCAAATAGATGCAACACATCTCACTCAACCAGATGCAATGCAACAAGACTGTGGGGACTTCAAAAAGACTCAATGAGAACTTCTGAATTTTTGTACTCGATGTTGTCCAGGTCCAAACATCTCAGGAACAGAATCAAAAGAACAAATGAACTACTAGTATGATCCAACGTTTTCCGACAACACGAAAAAAACACCTAATTAATTTAACCACAGGGAACGGTCAGAATTCCCCACCAGCTAGCCGCCGCTGCTGCTGCTGGAACAAATGGTATGTAACTCATATATGATATATAGGATCATGGGAACTGGAAGGAGCCTCCGATCTGGGAGTTCTGCGACGGCGGGTTGATGGCGACCCACAGCAGGGAGATGGTGATGGCGAGGAGGCCGGACCAGACGAAGACGATGGTCGGCGTGCGGCCGCGGCGGCCCATCAGGCCCTTGGCAAACGGGTACAGGTGAGCCAGCACCCAGAAGCTGAAGAAGACGCCGCCCAGGAGCTTGCTCCACTCTGGGATCTCGCTGTAGATGGTGCGGCTGAAGCCGACGGCGATGGCGATGAGGTTGACCATCATGATGACGATGGGCGGGATCATGAGGGAGGTCCACTTGACGATGTAGAGGTCGGCGAACTCGTCGTTCTCGTCGTCGGCGCCCGACTTGGAGGTGAGCGTGAAGGAGATCTCGATGCCGGCGATGACCTTGAGGAGGCCCTGCAGCACGGCGGCGAGGTGGGCGCTGGTGCCGCCGATGAGCCAGAACTGCTCGTTCCTCCACCACTCCTCCAGGTTGATGCCCGACCACTTGATCTCCAGCACCGCCAGCATGCACAGCGTCAGGGTGATGACCAGCAGGTAGGTGAGGAAGGTCACGTCCAGCTCCTTGACGATGAACTGCCCGGAGAAGAGCGACAGCGCCGGCAGGAAGCAGTAGACGATGAGGAAGATGGACGTGAACGGGTAGATGCCGACGTTCAGGTACGCAATCCTCTGAAGACACTTCATCCTCCGGCTCGCGAGCAGCGCGTTGTTGCGGGAGAAGAAGATCTCCACTGAGCCGGTAGCCCACCGGAGCACCTGGTGGAGACGGTCAGTCAGGTTGATGGGTGCAGTGCCGCGGAAGGCGTCACGCTTGGTGACACAGTAGACTGACTTCCACCCACGGTTGTGCATCCGGTAGCCTGTGACAACATCCTCTGTGACTGAACCATAAATCCATCCAACACGCTGACCCCACTCTGTCTTGTCCTCATACCAGCAAGAAATGACACTAATAGCCTCGGCGACCGTGGAAGCGTCGAGGAGATCACGAGGGACAGTGAGAGCACCAGGAGGACGGCCATTCTTGACACCAGGGTGATCAGCAAGCGGGCGCCCTTGGAACTCGGCAATCGGGATAGAGTTGATGAGGAAGTTTGAGTTACCGAACCTCTTGGGAAATGTTGACATGTTCATTTCCTCATCATCAAAGTCTGCCATCCGCAAAGCCCGTGTCTCTTCAGATGTACCTGAGGAAACAGTGCTCTTGATCTTGCGCTTCTTCGGGAAGCAACAGCTGCAGCAGCCACCGTGTTCTGTGGAGCGTGGAGGGTCAAATCCATAGAGTGCAACACGGCGGAACAGACAGCCAGTGCCGACATAGACTGGTCCCATGAGACCATCCAATGCACGCATGTTGACATCAAAGAAGACAGTGTTGTGGTTGGCGTAGCGATCTGATGGATCAATGCCCTCAAACCGTTGGGGGAACTGGACATAGGCAATACGGTCACCACCACGGTCCATCATGAAGCACATGCCTTCACGGAAAGCTTGGGAGTTGTAAACATAATGATCACAGTCCAGGTTGAGGATGAAAGGTCCATTTGACATGACAGCAGATGAACGGACTAGAGCATTCATTGCACCAGCCTTCTTGTTGTGGTCATAGCCTGGGCGCTTTTCTCGGGACACATAGACCAACATTGGCAGACGGATGTCGATGTCAGTGAAGTCAAGGGGTCTGCCTTCTTCACCGTCACCGCCATACAGGGGATCATCACTAGGAGGTTTAAGCATCACCTGAAGAACAGGACAACAAATGGTAAGCATATGTGTGCATCGGTGCATATAATACAACTCTCAGATAATTTTCCTGGAATCTGGATACTAGATTGTGATCAAATGGTTAAAAAGAATGATTTGTACTTAAGAAAGCGTAACTCACTTAATAAATAGATATCCCAATATGCACACACTGAAAAGGATGCGCACATTTTGGTCAATAGGAAAATGGAATGATTAATAATTTACTGGTGCAAATTTGTCCTACTGATTATCCTGATTTGTTCATTGACACTATCCAGCACCACAAATCTGTACCAAAGATGGTTCAGCTCTGAAACATAATGCATCATTTGTAGGTATAGATGACACATTGCAACCAATATGAAATAGCAAAGAAAAGAAATGCGGCCTGGGAATGTCTACCTGAATTATTCCAGCATGGTCTCCCCGAGTATGCTCCGCAGAGGGTTGAATCCAGGTACCAGGCCAATGTGTGCCATCAGCCATCCAGGTAGCTTTAGCAATTTTAACAGTCTCCACTGCATCGTCAAGAGCAGCTTCACGCTGCCTCTTCATGGCCTTGATTTCTTCTCTGGCATGGTAAGCATCGGAGCGGCGACGTATTGAGTCAGGCAGCCCATTGATTCTGACCTTGAACTCGTCATACTCCCTCTTGATCCTTCTCCTGTCCTTGACAAAGTCTGAGCGTACCTTGTTCTTGTAAGGGTCCCTCTTCAGACTGAAGTAGCTCTCAGGATTGCGAGGCTCAATGCTGTGCTTGCGACAAAAAGGAACCCACATGTTAGCAAAGCTAGCAGCTTCAGCCATTGCTTCAAATGTAAGGAGAGCGCCTCCATCATCAGAAACATAGCAAGAAAGCTTCTCGACAGGATAGTCAGCAGCAAGGATGGACAGAATAGTGTTTGCTGTAGTTAATGGAGGTTCTTTCTCTGGATCAGCAGTGGACACATATATATCAAGCCCCGGCAGATCAGATCTTCCATTAGGATTTGACGGTGTTGGGGTCTCAAACTTGTCTTTCAGGACAGCAAGGTCAGTTGCTCGGTTAACAGGGCACAACTTTGGGAGCTGGTCCAAGATCCAAGAAAATCCAAACCAGAGTTCACAAACAACAGACATGCCCCATAGCCAGATTGCATCTTCATTCTTATGTTTAATTCTCCATGTAAGGAACAGACCAAGAACAGCCAAGCGGATGAGAACAAGAAGCCTGCAGGAAGCATCAAGGAAACCAAATTAATGAACAGGGCATCATCATTAAAGAAATTGCAGAGTCTTCTATCAGAAAACTCAAAGGAGAATGAGACATCATGTCACATTTTCACCAATAAGTACCTCTTTTACTACAAGCCGAGATGCTATCTAAATTCTAAACAGTATGAACTTGAATAGTAAATATCAAGTGTACATATATAATAGAGAAGTATGGTGAGGAATTTTTTTGGTGCTATTAATATCATGTTTGTTTTGAAGTAAGGACAGATAGGAAGATGTTGCACAGATCTAACATCTCACCAAACCTACTAGTTTATTGAATACATACTGACTGAATCATAGCAACTGGAGCTAATCTATAGATCCAGGTTGAACCAAAGTTTGACTTTAGAAGCACTTTTAAGATTAATCAAGTCAGATGTATCATGAAACAGTTCATCTCCCATGTGACCAGGGGACAAACAAGCCCAATACCCACATGAATCAGAACATGAACAGATATGCAAGTGTAGTTAAGTTCAGCAATACCTGTATGGGCTAAGGATGCCAGCAGGTATCTTGAGCTTCCGAGTGAGCGGCCTCCATGGCTTGCTGGTGAACTCCGCCGGCTGCCCGTCGGGTCCACCCAGCCCGCCACCGCCGCCGCCATTGTCCGCATCATTCTCCTTTGGCCAGATGGCATTCCCATACCCATACGTCCCCTTGGTCTCAAACAGCCACCGGTTGTGATCCCAGTCGCTGGTCTGGCTCCTTGTCATGGCCTTCTGCGACCGCACTATCGACAGCCGCCTCTCCATCCTGGACGCGGGAGCGCCACCGGGAGGCGGAGGCAGGGAGAGCGTGGGTCTGGCCCCGCCGTCGGCGCCGCCGCCGACCAGGTCCTCCATCTCGGTGGCCTTGTAGGGTTCCTTGCAGCCTGGGCAGAGGCCACCGGCGTTCTTGACGGCGTCGCCGAAGCACTCGGCGCAGATCTTGAAGTCGCACTCGCAGGGCAGGATGTCCTGGCCGCGCTCGTCGCTCATGACCTTGCCGTCGCAGCCGTTGACGGCGCAGGAGGAGCCCTTGGAGCCGGCCATCTGCGGGTGGCTGGCCTCGGAGTCGATGACCTTGTCCATGAGGTGGGCGCGGGTGACGCTGTTGAAGCCGCCGGTGAAGAGCGAGTTGGAGACGTACTGCTCCTCGACCCGCGCTGAGATGGCCGGGTCCATGGGCTGGTTGTCGGGCGTGGCGGGGATGTGCACGTGGTAGCTGAGGAACTCCTCCCGGTCCGGCGAGAAGCCCCCGCCGCCGCCTGCGAGCTCGCTGTTGGCCAGCTCGCTGTCGAGGTCGTCGCGCGAGTAGCTGACGTAGCGGCCCGAGTGGGTGCGCCGGGCGAAGGTGACCATCGGCCGGTCGCCCCCGGGCACGGCCCGGGCCTGCGCGCCGCGGCCGTCCTCGCCGGAGAAGGACATGCGCGAGAGGCGGCTGCTGTTGCTGTGCCGCAGCACGCCGCCGCCGCCGTTGTTATCCATATCGTCCGTCCGTCCGTCCGTCCGTCCGTCCGGATGCCTGCGCCTGCGCCTGAGCTGTGGATGGATGGATCACTGGCCGATCTGCGGAGGAGAGGAAACAAATCAGAAGAGAAATCGAAATCGAACGAGGGGAAAAGATCGCAATCCCGCACGAAAACGGAAGGTTTCCGGCCGGAGATTCCAGCCCCGGCGCCTTCCATAGTCAAATCAAATCAGACAGGGCCCCGAAACATGGGCCCCAAATCCCGGCCGAGCCCAACCAGGAACAGATTCAAACTTGTCCCGCAGCACGAGCAGACGGAACGGGAGAGCAAATCTGGCCGGAAAGCCCGCCGGCTCCCCGCGCAACCCCACCCACGGACTCGGACCAAGAAAGCTCCGGATCCTTACCATTCCACTTGGGGTCAACCCAGGCAGCGAGTCAGTCAAAGGAGCACCGGGCAATCAATCGATCCCAGGAAGGGGAGCTGGGACGGAGCAAGAATGAGGCTTGAGGGATTGCTGGGGCAGGGGAGTACAAGTACTGGTGGTGATCGGGAGGAGGACGAAGTCCGCAGGAAGCAGGCGGCGGAAGCAGGCAGCTGGCGAGGAACTGGTAGCAGTGGGAGTAGGAGTAGTCCAGAGGAAGGGAAGAGTGTGAGGGGAAGAGACACGGTCGGGGTCGGACCGGACGGCACGCATCCCTTTCACATGGACATGGGCATGGGGGAGCCCAAAAAATTCAACCTTTTCTTTTTCTTTTCTTTTTTTACGACGATGGAGGGAGAAAAAAAAGCTTCTTTGTGGCTCTGGTTGGTTGCAAGGGATGGACAGGTGCAAAAAAGCTGTACAGGAACCGCGTTGCGTGCAATGACGCGTCACGGCGCCGGTGGATTTCCTCTGCTCATTAATTCCCTCCCTCAAATGGGGTACTTGGTTAAGAAGAAAGAAAAATGGATTAAAAGCCCAAACATTTGTCGAAAATCCTAATCCTTGGTTATTAAGAAAGAAAATTTGATAGAAAAGCCCAATATTTATCGAAAATTATTATAGTTTTTTTTTTTTTTTGCGGGGAAAAAAGGATTTCTCATTACTCAAGAAGGCTTCTCAGCCATAGCCAAGTTTACAACAGAGTCCATCCCGGCAGAAAGCCACACTGCCTGCAGTACGAGGGGTGCTACGAACCATATGCGGCCAGCCCATGACTAACATCATGGTTATTAAGAAAATTATTATAGTTTTTTTTTTGCGGGGAAAAAAGGATTTCTCATTACTCAAGAAGGCTTCTCAGCTATAGCCAAGTTTACAACAGAATCCATCCCGGCAGAAAGCCACACTGCCTGCAGTACGAGGGGTGCTACGAACCATATGCGGCCAGCCCATGACTAACATCATGGTTATTAAGAAAATTATTATAGTTTTTTTTTTGCGGGGAAAAAAGGATTTCTCATTACTCAAGAAGGCTTCTCAGCCATAGCCAAGTTTACAACAGAGTCCATCCCGGCAGAAAGCCACACTGCCTGCAGTACGAGGGGTGCTACGAACCATATGCGGCCAGCCCATGACTAACATCATGGTTATTAAGAAAATTATTATAGTTTTTTTTTTGCGAGGAAAAAAGGATTTCTCATTACTCAAGAAGGCTTCTCAGCCATAGCCAAGTTTACAACAGAGTCCATCCCGGCAGAAAGCCACACTGCCTGCAGTACGAGGGGTGCTACGAACCATATGCGGCCAGCCCATGACTAACATCATGGTTATTAAGAAAATTATTATAGTTTTTTTTTTGCGGGGAAAAAAGGATTTCTCATTACTCAAGAAGGCTTCTCAGCCATAGCCAAGTTTACAATAGAGTCCATCCCGGCAGAAAGCCACACTGTCTGCAGTACGAGGGGTGCTACGAACCATATGCGGCCAGCCCATGACTAACATCATGGTTATTAAGAAAATTATTATAGTTTTTTTTTTGCGGGGAAAAAAGGATTTCTCATTACTCAAGAAGGCTTCTCAGCCATAGCCAAGTTTACAACAGAGTCCATCCCGGCAGAAAGCCACACTGCCTGCAGTACGAGGGGTGCTACGAACCATATGCGGCCAGCCCATGACTAACATCATGGTTATTAAGAAAATTATTATAGTTTTTTTTTTGCGGGGAAAAAAGGATTTCTCATTACTCAAGAAGGCTTCTCAGCCATAGCCAAGTTTACAACAGAGTCCATCCCGGCAGAAAGCCACACTGCCTGCAGTACGAGGGGTGCTACGAACCATATGCGGCCAGCCCATGACTAACATCATGGTTATTAAGAAAATTATTATAGTTTTTTTTTTGCGGGGAAAAAAGGATTTCTCATTACTCAAGAAGGCTTCTCAGCCATAGCCAAGTTTACAACAGAGTCCATCCCGGCAGAAAGCCACACTGCATGCAGTACGAGGGGTGCTACGAACCATATGCGGCCAGCCCATGACTAACATCATGGTTATTAAGAAAATTATTATAGTTTTTTTTTTTTTGCGGGGAAAAAAGGATTTCTCATTACTCAAGAAGGCTTCTCAGCCATAGCCAAGTTTACAACAGAGTCCATCCCGGCAGAAAGCCACACTGCCTGCAGTACGAGGGGTGCTACGAACCATATGCGGCCAGCCCATGACTAACATCATGGTTATTAAGAAAATTATTATAGTTTTTTTTTTGCGGGGAAAAAAGGATTTCTCATTACTCAAGAAGGCTTCTCAGCCATAGCCAAGTTTACAACAGAGTCCATCCCGGCAGAAAGCCACACTGCCTGCAGTACGAGGGGTGCTACGAACCATATGCGGCCAGCCCATGACTAACATCATGGTTATTAAGAAAATTATTATAGTTTTTTTTTTGCGGGGAAAAAAGGATTTCTCATTACTCAAGAAGGCTTCTCAGCCATAGCCAAGTTTACAACAGAGTCCATCCCGGCAGAAAGCCACACTGCGTGCAGTACGAGGGGTGCTACGAACCATATGCGGCCAGCCCATGACTAACATCATGGTTATTAAGAAAATTATTATAGTTTTTTTTTTTGCGGGGAAAAAAGGATTTCTCATTACTCAAGAAGGCTTCTCAGCCATAGCCAAGTTTACAACAGAGTCCATCCCGGCAGAAAGCCACACTGTCTGCAGTACGAGGGGTGCTACGAACCATATGCGGCCAGCCCATGACTAACATCATGGTTATTAAGAAAATTATTATAGTTTTTTTTTTTTGCGGGGAAAAAAGGATTTCTCATTACTCAAGAAGGCTTCTCAGCCATAGCCAAGTTTACAACAGAGTCCATCCCGGCAGAAAGCCACACTGCCTGCAGTACGAGGGGTGCTACGAACCATATGCGGCCAGCCCATGACTAACATCATGATTATTAAGAAAATTATTATAGTTTTTTTTTTGCGGGGAAAAAAGGATTTCTCATTACTCAAGAAGGCTTCTCAGCCATAGCCAAGTTTACAACAGAGTCCATCCCGGCAGAAAGCCACACTGCCTGCAGTACGAGGGGTGCTACGAACCATATGCGGCCAGCCCATGACTAACATCATGGTTATTAAGAAAATTATTATAGTTTTTTTTTTGCGGGGAAAAAAGGATTTCTCATTACTCAAGAAGGCTTCTCAGCCATAGCCAAGTTTACAATAGAGTCCATCCCGGCAGAAAGCCACACTGTCTGCAGTACGAGGGGTGCTACGAACCATACGCGGCCAGCCCATGACTAACATCATGGTTATTAAGAAAATTATTATAGTTTTTTTTTTTTGCGGGGAAAAAAGGATTTCTCATTACTCAAGAAGGCTTCTCAGACATAGCCAAGTTTACAACAGAGTCCATCCCGGCAGAAAGCCACACTGCCTGCAGTACGAGGGGTGCTACGAACCATATGCGGCCAGCCCATGACTAACATCATGGTTATTAAGAAAATTATTATAGTTTTTTTTTGCGGGGAAAAAAGGATTTCTCATTACTCAAGAAGGCTTCTCAGCCATAGCCAAGTTTACAACAGAGTCCATCCCGGCAGAAAGCCACACTGCCTGCAGTACGAGGGGTGCTACGAACCATATGCGGCCAGCCCATGACTAACATCATGGTTATTAAGAAAATTATTATAGTTTTTTTTGCGGGGAAAAAAGGATTTCTCATTACTCAAGAAGGCTTCTCAGCCATAGCCAAGTTTACAACAGAGTCCATCCCGGCAGAAAGCCACACTACGTGCAGTACGAGGGGTGCTACGAACCATATGCGGCCAGCCCATGACTAACATCATGGTTATTAAGAAAATTATTATAGTTTTTTTTTTGCGGGGAAAAAAGGATTTCTCATTACTCAAGAAGGCTTCTCAGCCATAGCCAAGTTTACAACAGAGTCCATCCCGGCAGAAAGCCACACTGTCTGCAGTACGAGGGGTGCTACGAACCATATGCGGCCAGCCCATGACTAACATCATGGTTATTAAGAAAATTATTATAGTTTTTTTTTTTTGCGGGGAAAAAAGGATTTCTCATTACTCAAGAAGGCTTCTCAGCCATAGCCAAGTTTACAACAGAGTCCATCCCGGCAGAAAGCCACACTGCCTGCAGTACGAGGGGTGCTACGAACCATATGCGGTCAGCCCATGACTAACATCATGGTTATTAAGAAAATTATTATAGTTTTTTTTTTGCGGGGAAAAAAGGATTTCTCATTACTCAAGAAGGCTTCTCAGCCATAGCCAAGTTTACAACAGAGTCCATCCCGGCAGAAAGCCACACTGCCTGCAGTACGAGGGGTGCTACGAACCATATGCGGCCAGCCCATGACTAACATCATGGTTATTAAGAAAATTATTATAGTTTTTTTTTGCGGGGAAAAAAGGATTTCTCATTACTCAAGAAGGCTTCTCAGCTATAGCCAAGTTTACAACAGAATCCATCCCGGCAGAAAGCCACACTGCCTGCAGTACGAGGGGTGCTACGAACCATATGCGGCCAGCCCATGACTAACATCATGGTTATTAAGAAAATTATTATAGTTTTTTTTTGCGGGGAAAAAAGGATTTCTCATTACTCAAGAAGGCTTCTCAGCCATAGCCAAGTTTACAACAGAGTCCATCCCGGCAGAAAGCCACACTGCCTGCAGTACGAGGGGTGCTACGAACCATATGCGGCCAGCCCATGACTAACATCATGGTTATTAAGAAAATTATTATAGTTTTTTTTTTGCGGGGAAAAAAGGATTTCTCATTACTCAAGAAGGCTTCTCAGCCATAGCCAAGTTTACAACAGAGTCCATCCCGGCAGAAAGCCACACTGCCTGCAGTACGAGGGGTGCTACGAACCATATGCGGCCAGCCCATGACTAACATCATGGTTATTAAGAAAATTATTATAGTTTTTTTTTGCGGGGAAAAAAGGATTTCTCATTACTCAAGAAGGCTTCTCAGCTATAGCCAAGTTTACAACAGAATCCATCCCGGCAGAAAGCCACACTGCCTGCAGTACGAGGGGTGCTACGAACCATATGCGGCCAGCCCATGACTAACATCATGGTTATTAAGAAAATTATTATAGTTTTTTTTTGCGGGGAAAAAAGGATTTCTCATTACTCAAGAAGGCTTCTCAGCCATAGCCAAGTTTACAACAGAGTCCATCCCGGCAGAAAGCCACACTGCCTGCAGTACGAGGGGTGCTACGAACCATATGCGGCCAGCCCATGACTAACATCATGGTTATTAAGAAAATTATTATAATTTTTTTTTTGCGGGGAAAAAAGGATTTCTCATTACTCAAGAAGGCTTCTCAGCCATAGCCAAGTTTACAACAGAGTCCATCCCGGCAGAAAGCCACACTGTCTGCAGTACGAGGGGTGCTACGAACCATATGCGGCCAGCCCATGACTAACATCATGGTTATTAAGAAAATTATTATAGTTTTTTTTTTGCGGGGAAAAAAGGATTTCTCATTTCTCAAGAAGGCTTCTCAGCCATAGCCAAGTTTACAACAGAGTCCATCCCGGCAGAAAGCCACACTGCCTGCTGTACGAGGGGTGCTACGAACCATATGCGGCCAGCCCATGACTAACATCATGGTTATTAAGAAAATTATTATAGTTTTTTTTGCGGGGAAAAAAGGATTTCTCATTACTCAAGAAGGCTTCTCAGCCATAGCCAAGTTTACAACAGAGTCCATCCCGGCAGAAAGCCACACTGCCTGCAGTACGAGGGGTCCTACGAACCATATGCGGCCAGCCCATGACTAACATCAAGGTTATTAAGAAAATTATTATAGTTTTTTTTTTTGCGGGGAAAAAAGGATTTCTCATTACTCAAGAAGGCTTCTCAGCCATAGCCAAGTTTACAACAGAGTCCATCCCGGCAGAAAGCCACACTGCCTGCAGTACGAGGGGTGCTACGAACCATATGCGGGCAGCCCATGACTAACATCATGGTTATTAAGAAAATTATTATAGTTTTTTTTTTGCGGGGAAAAAAGGATTTCTCATTACTCAAGAAGGCTTCTCAGCCATAGCCAAGTTTACAACAGAGTCCATCCCGGCAGAAAGCCACACTGCCTGCAGTACGAGGGGTGCTACGAACCATATGCGGCCAGCCCATGACTAACATCATGGTTATTAAGAAAATTATTATAGTTTTTTTTTTGCTGGGAAAAAAGGATTTCTCATTACTCAAGAAGGCTTCTCAGCCATAGCCAAGTTTACAACAGAGTCCATCCCGGCAGAAAGCCACACTGTCTGCAGTACGAGGGGTGCTACGAACCATATGCGGCCAGCCCATGACTAACATCATGGTTATTAAGAAAATTATTATAGTTTTTTTTTTTTTGCGGGGAAAAAAGGATTTCTCATTACTCAAGAAGGCTTCTCAGCCATAGCCAAGTTTACAACAGAGTCCATCCCGGCAGAAAGCCACACTGCCTGCAGTACGAGGGGTGCTACGAACCATATGCGGCCAGCCCATGACTAACATCATGATTATTAAGAAAATTATTATAGTTTTTTTTTTGCGGGGAAAAAAGGATTTCTCATTACTCAAGAAGGCTTCTCAGCCATAGCCAAGTTTACAACAGAGTCCATCCCGGCAGAAAGCCACACTGCCTGCAGTACGAGGGGTGCTACGAACCATATGCGGCCAGCCCATGACTAACATCATGGTTATTAAGAAAATTATTATAGTTTTTTTTTTGCGGGGAAAAAAGGATTTCTCATTACTCAAGAAGGCTTCTCAGCCATAGCCAAGTTTACAATAGAGTCCATCCCGGCAGAAAGCCACACTGTCTGCAGTACGAGGGGTGCTACGAACCATACGCGGCCAGCCCATGACTAACATCATGGTTATTAAGAAAATTATTATAGTTTTTTTTTTTTGCGGGGAAAAAAGGATTTCTCATTACTCAAGAAGGCTTCTCAGACATAGCCAAGTTTACAACAGAGTCCATCCCGGCAGAAAGCCACACTGCCTGCAGTACGAGGGGTGCTACGAACCATATGCGGCCAGCCCATGACTAACATCATGGTTATTAAGAAAATTATTATAGTTTTTTTTTGCGGGGAAAAAAGGATTTCTCATTACTCAAGAAGGCTTCTCAGCCATAGCCAAGTTTACAACAGAGTCCATCCCGGCAGAAAGCCACACTGCCTGCAGTACGAGGGGTGCTACGAACCATATGCGGCCAGCCCATGACTAACATCATGGTTATTAAGAAAATTATTATAGTTTTTTTTGCGGGGAAAAAAGGATTTCTCATTACTCAAGAAGGCTTCTCAGCCATAGCCAAGTTTACAACAGAGTCCATCCCGGCAGAAAGCCACACTACGTGCAGTACGAGGGGTGCTACGAACCATATGCGGCCAGCCCATGACTAACATCATGGTTATTAAGAAAATTATTATAGTTTTTTTTTTGCGGGGAAAAAAGGATTTCTCATTACTCAAGAAGGCTTCTCAGCCATAGCCAAGTTTACAACAGAGTCCATCCCGGCAGAAAGCCACACTGTCTGCAGTACGAGGGGTGCTACGAACCATATGCGGCCAGCCCATGACTAACATCATGGTTATTAAGAAAATTATTATAGTTTTTTTTTTGCGGGGAAAAAAGGATTTCTCATTACTCAAGAAGGCTTCTCAGCCATAGCCAAGTTTACAACAGAGTCCATCCCGGCAGAAAGCCACACTGCCTGCAGTACGAGGGGTGCTACGAACCATATGCGGCCAGCCCATGACTAACATCATGGTTATTAAGAAAATTATTATAGTTTTTTTTTTGCGGGGAAAAAAGGATTTCTCATTACTCAAGAAGGCTTCTCAGCCATAGCCAAGTTTACAACAGAGTCCATCCCGGCAGAAAGCCACACTGCCTGCAGTACGAGGGGTGCTACGAACCATATGCGGCCAGCCCATGACTAACATCATGGTTATTAAGAAAATTATTATAGTTTTTTTTTGCGGGGAAAAAAGGATTTCTCATTACTCAAGAAGGCTTCTCAGCTATAGCCAAGTTTACAACAGAATCCATCCCGGCAGAAAGCCACACTGCCTGCAGTACGAGGGGTGCTACGAACCATATGCGGCCAGCCCATGACTAACATCATGGTTATTAAGAAAATTATTATAGTTTTTTTTTGCGGGGAAAAAAGGATTTCTCATTACTCAAGAAGGCTTCTCAGCCATAGCCAAGTTTACAACAGAGTCCATCCCGGCAGAAAGCCACACTGCCTGCAGTACGAGGGGTGCTACGAACCATATGCGGCCAGCCCATGACTAACATCATGGTTATTAAGAAAATTATTATAGTTTTTTTTTTGCGGGGAAAAAAGGATTTCTCATTACTCAAGAAGGCTTCTCAGCCATAGCCAAGTTTACAACAGAGTCCATCCCGGCAGAAAGCCACACTGCCTGCAGTACGAGGGGTGCTACGAACCATATGCGGCCAGCCCATGACTAACATCATGGTTATTAAGAAAATTATTATAGTTTTTTTTTGCGGGGAAAAAAGGATTTCTCATTACTCAAGAAGGCTTCTCAGCTATAGCCAAGTTTACAACAGAATCCATCCCGGCAGAAAGCCACACTGCCTGCAGTACGAGGGGTGCTACGAACCATATGCGGCCAGCCCATGACTAACATCATGGTTATTAAGAAAATTATTATAGTTTTTTTTTGCGGGGAAAAAAGGATTTCTCATTACTCAAGAAGGCTTCTCAGCCATAGCCAAGTTTACAACAGAGTCCATCCCGGCAGAAAGCCACACTGCCTGCAGTACGAGGGGTGCTACGAACCATATGCGGCCAGCCCATGACTAACATCATGGTTATTAAGAAAATTATTATAATTTTTTTTTTTGCGGGGAAAAAAGGATTTCTCATTACTCAAGAAGGCTTCTCAGCCATAGCCAAGTTTACAACAGAGTCCATCCCGGCAGAAAGCCACACTGTCTGCAGTACGAGGGGTGCTACGAACCATATGCGGCCAGCCCATGACTAACATCATGGTTATTAAGAAAATTATTATAGTTTTTTTTTTGCGGGGAAAAAAGGATTTCTCATTTCTCAAGAAGGCTTCTCAGCCATAGCCAAGTTTACAACAGAGTCCATCCCGGCAGAAAGCCACACTGCCTGCTGTACGAGGGGTGCTACGAACCATATGCGGCCAGCCCATGACTAACATCATGGTTATTAAGAAAATTATTATAGTTTTTTTTGCGGGGAAAAAAGGATTTCTCATTACTCAAGAAGGCTTCTCAGCCATAGCCAAGTTTACAACAGAGTCCATCCCGGCAGAAAGCCACACTGCCTGCAGTACGAGGGGTCCTACGAACCATATGCGGCCAGCCCATGACTAACATCAAGGTTATTAAGAAAATTATTATAGTTTTTTTTTTTGCGGGGAAAAAAGGATTTCTCATTACTCAAGAAGGCTTCTCAGCCATAGCCAAGTTTACAACAGAGTCCATCCCGGCAGAAAGCCACACTGCCTGCAGTACGAGGGGTGCTACGAACCATATGCGGGCAGCCCATGACTAACATCATGGTTATTAAGAAAATTATTATAGTTTTTTTTTTGCGGGGAAAAAAGGATTTCTCATTACTCAAGAAGGCTTCTCAGCCATAGCCAAGTTTACAACAGAGTCCATCCCGGCAGAAAGCCACACTGCCTGCAGTACGAGGGGTGCTACGAACCATATGCGGCCAGCCCATGACTAACATCATGGTTATTAAGAAAATTATTATAGTTTTTTTTTTGCGGGGAAAAAAGGATTTCTCATTACTCAAGAAGGCTTCTCAGCCATAGCCAAGTTTACAACAGAGTCCATCCCGGCAGAAAGCCACACTGCCTGCAGTACGAGGGGTGCTACGAACCATATGCGGCCAGCCCATGACTAACATCATGGTTATTAAGAAAATTATTATAGTTTTTTTTTTGCTGGGAAAAAAGGATTTCTCATTACTCAAGAAGGCTTCTCAGCCATAGCCAAGTTTACAACAGAGTCCATCCCGGCAGAAAGCCACACTGCCTGCAGTACGAGGGGTGCTACGAACCATATGCGGCCAGCCCATGACTAACATCATGGTTATTAAGAAAATTATTATAGTTTTTTTTTGCGGGGAAAAAAAGGATTTCTCATTACTCAAGAAGGCTTCTCAGCCATAGCCAAGTTTACAACAGAGTCCATCCCGGCAGAAAGCCACACTGCCTGCAGTACGAGGGGTGCTACAAACCATATGCGGCCAGCCCATGACTAACATCATGGTTATTAAGAAAATTATTATAGTTTTTTTTTTGCGGGGAAAAAAGGATTTCTCATTACTCAAGAAGGCTTCTCAGCCATAGCCAAGTTTACAACAGAGTCCATCCCGGCAGAAAGCCACACTGCGTGCAGTACGAGGGGTGCTACGAACCATATGCGGCCAGCCCATGACTAACATCATGGTTATTAAGAAAATTATTATAGTTTTTTTTTTGCCGGGAAAAAAGGATTTCTCATTACTCAAGAAGGTTTCTCAGCCATAGCCAAGTTTACAACAGAGTCCATCCCGGCAGAAAGCCACACTGCGTGCAGTACGAGGGGTGCTACGAACCTTATGCGGCCAGCCCATGACTAACATCATGGTTATTAAGAAAATTATTATAGTTTTTTTTTTTTGCGGGGAAAAAAGGATTTCTCATTACTCAAGAAGGCTTCTCAGCCATAGCCAAGTTTACAACAGAGTCCATCCCGGCAGAAAGCCACACTGCCTGCAGTACGAGGGGTGCTACGAACCATATGCGGCCAGCCCATGACTAACATCATGGTTATTAAGAAAATTATTATAGTTTTTTTTTTGCGGGGGAAAAAAGGATTTCTCATTACTCAAGAGGCTTCTCAGCCATAGCCAAGTTTACAACAGAGTCCATCCCGGCAGAAAGCCACACTGCGTGCAGTACGAGGGGTGCTACGAACCATATGCGGCCAGCCCATGACTAACATCATGGTTATTAAGAAAATTATTATAGTTTTTTTTTTTTTGCGGGAAAAAAAGGATTTATCATTACTCAAGAAGGCTTCTCAGCCATAGCCAAGTTTACAACAGAGTCCATCCCGGCAGAAAGCCACACTGCCTGCAGTACGAGGGGTGCTACGAACCATATGCGGGCAGCCCATGACTAACATCATGGTTATTAATAAAATTATTATAGTTTTTTTTTTGCGGGGAAAAAGGATTTCTCATTACTCAAGAAGGCTTCTCAGCCATAGCCAAGTTTACAACAGAGTCCATCCCGGCAGAAAGCCACACTGCCTGCAGTACGAGGGGTGCTACGAACCATATGCGGCCAGCCCATGACTAACATCATGGTTATTAAGAAAATTATTATAGTTTTTTTTTTGCGGGGAAAAAAGGATTTCTCATTACTCAAGAAGGCTTCTCAGCTATAGCCAAGTTTACAACAGAGTCCATCCCGGCAGAAAGCCACACTGCCTGCAGTACGAGGGGTGCTACGAACCATATGCGGCCAGCCCATGACTAACATCATGGTTATTAAGAAAATTATTATAGTTTTTTTTTTTGCGGGGAAAAAAGGATTTCTCATTACTCAAGAAGGCTTCTCAGCCATAGCCAAGTTTACAACAGAATCCATCCCGGCAGAAAGCCACACTGCCTGCAGTACGAGGGGTGCTACGAACCATATGCGGCCAGCCCATGACTAACATCATGGTTATTAAGAAAATTATTATAGTTTTTTTTTTTCCGGGGGAAAAAAGGATTTCTCATTACTCAAGAAGGCTTCTCAGCCATAGCCAAGTTTACAACAGAGTCCATCCCGGCAGAAAGCCACACTGCCTGCAGTACGAGGGGTGCTACGAACCATATGCGGGCAGCCCATGACTAACATCTTGGTTATTAAGAAAATTATTATAGTTTTTTTTTTGCGGGGAAAAAAGGATTTCTCATTACTCAAGAAGGCTTCTCAGCCATAGCCAAGTTTACAACAGAGTCCATCCCGGCAGAAAGCCACACTGCCTGCAGTACGAGGGGTGCTACGAACCATATGCGGCCAGCCCATGACTAACATCATGGTTATTAAGAAAATTATTATAGTTTTTTTTTGCGGGGAAAAAAGGATTTCTCATTACTCAAGAAGGCTTCTCAGCCATAGCCAAGTTTACAACAGAGTCCATCCCGGCAGAAAGCCACACTGTCTGCAGTACGAGGGGTGCTACGAACCATATGCGGCCAGCCCATGACTAACATCATGGTTATTAAGAAAATTATTATAGTTTTTTTTTTTTGCGGGGAAAAAAGGATTTCTCATTACTCAAGAAGGCTTCTCAGCCATAGCCAAGTTTACAACAGAATCCATCCCGGCAGAAAGCCACACTGCCTGCAGTACGAGGGGTGCTACGAACCATATGCGACCAGCCCATGACTAACATCATGGTTATTAAGAAAATTATTATAGTTTTTTTTTTGCGGGGAAAAAAGGATTTCTCATTACTCAAGAAGGCTTCTCAGCCATAGCCAAGTTTACAACAGAGTCCATCCCGGCAGAAAGCCACACTGCCTGCAGTACGAGGGGTGCTACGAACCATATGCGGCCAGCCCATGACTAACATCATGGTTATTAAGAAAATTATTATAGTTTTTTTTTTGCGGGGAAAAAAGGATTTCTCATTACTCAAGAAGGCTTGTCAGCCATAGCCAAGTTTACAACAGAGTCCATCCCGGCAGAAAGCCACACTGCCTGCAGTACGAGGGGTGCTACGAACCATATGCGGCCAGCCCATGACTAACATCATGGTTATTAAGAAAATTATTATAGTTTTTTTTTGCGGGGAAAAAAGGATTTCTCATTACTCAAGAAGGCTTCTCAGCCATAGCCAAGTTTACAACAGAGTCCATCCCGGCAGAAAGCCACACTGCGTGCAGTACGAGGGGTGCTACGAACCATATGCGGCCAGCCCATGACTAACATCATGGTTATTAAGAAAATTATTATAGTTTTTTTTGCCGGGAAAAAAGGATTTCTCATTACTCAAGAAGGCTTCTCAGCCATAGCCAAGTTTACAACAGAGTCCATCCCGGCAGAAAGCCACACTGCGTGCAGTACGAGGGGTGCTACGAACCATATGCGGCCAGCCCATGACTAACATCATGGTTATTAAGAAAATTATTATAGTTTTTTTTGCGGGGAAAAAAGGATTTCTCATTACTCAAGAAGGCTTCTCAGCCATAGCCAAGTTTACAACAGAGTCCATCCCGGCAGAAAGCCACACTGCCTGCAGTACGAGGGGTGCTACGAACCATATGCGGCCAGCCCATGACTAACATCATGGTTATTAAGAAAATTATTATAGTTTTTTTTTGCGGGGAAAAAAGGATTTCTCATTACTCAAGAAGGCTTCTCAGCCATAGCCAAGTTTACAACAGAGTCCATCCCGGCAGAAAGCCACACTGCCTGCAGTACGAGGGGTGCTACGAACCATATGCGGGCAGCCCATGACTAACATCATGGTTATTAAGAAAATTATTATAGTTTTTTTTTGCGGGGAAAAAAGGATTTCTCATTACTCAAGAAGGCTTCTCAGCCATAGCCAAGTTTACAACAGAGTCCATCCCGGCAGAAAGCCACACTGCCTGCAGTACGAGGGGTGCTACGAACCATATGCGGCCAGCCCATGACTAACATCATGGTTATTAAGAAAATTATTATAGTTCTTTTTTTGCGGGGAAAAAAGGATTTCTCATTACTCAAGAAGGCTTCTCAGCCATAGCCAAGTTTACAACAGAATCCATCCCGGCAGAAAGCCACACTGCGTGCAGTACGAGGGGTGCTACGAACCATATGCGGCCAGCCCATGACTAACATCATGGTTATTAAGAAAATTATTATAGTTTTTTTTTTGCGGGGAAAAAAGGATTTCTCATTACTCAAGAAGGCTTCTCAGCCATAGCCAAGTTTACAACAGAGTCCATCCCGGCAGAAAGCCACACTGCCTGCAGTACGAGGGGTGCTACGAACCATATGCGGGCCAGCCCATGACTAACATCATGGTTATTAAGAAAATTATTATAGTTTTTTTTTTGCGGGGAAAAAAGGATTTCTCATTACTCAAGAAGGCTTCTCAGCCATAGCCAAGTTTACAACAGAGTCCATCCCGGCAGAAAGCCACACTGCCTGCAGTACGAGGGGTGCTACGAACCATATGCGGCCAGCCCATGACTAACATCATGGTTATTAAGAAAATTATTATAGTTTTTTTTTTTTGCGGGGAAAAAAGGATTTCTCATTACTCAAGAAGGCTTCTCAGCTATAGCCAAGTTTACAACAGAGTCCATCCCGGCAGAAAGCCACACTGCCTGCAGTACGAGGGGTGCTACGAACCATATGCGGCCAGCCCATGACTAACATCATGGTTATTAAGAAATTATTATAGTTTTTTTTTGCGGGGAAAAAATGATTTCTCATTACTCAAGAAGGCTTCTCAGCCATAGCCAAGTTTACAACAGAGTCCATCCCGGCAGAAAGCCACACTGCCTGCAGTACGAGGGGTGCTACGAACCATATGCGGCCAGCCCATGACTAACATCATGGTTATTAAGAAAATTATTATAGTTTTTTTTTTGCGGGGAAAAAAGGATTTCTCATTACTCAAGAAGGCTTCTCAGCCATAGCCAAGTTTACAACAGAGTCCATCCCGGCAGAAAGCCACACTGCGTGCAGTACGAGGGGTGCTACGAACCATATGCGGCCAGCCCATGACTAACATCATGGTTATTAAGAAAATTATTATAGTTTTTTTTTGCCGGGAAAAAAGGATTTCTCATTACTCAAGAGGCTTCTCAGCCATAGCCAAGTTTACAACAGAGTCCATCCCGGCAGAAAGCCACACTGCCTGCAGTACGAGGGGTGCTACGAACCATATGCGGCCAGCCCATGACTAACATCTTGGTTATTAAGAAAATTATTATAGTTTTTTTTTTGCGGGGAAAAAAGGATTTCTCATTACTCAAGAAGGCTTCTCAGCCATAGCCAAGTTTACAACAGAATCCATCCCGGCAGAAAGCCACACTGCCTGCAGTACGAGGGGTGCTACGAACCATATGCGGCCAGCCCATGACTAACATCATGGTTATTAAGAAAATTATTATAGTTTTTTTTTTGCGGGGAAAAAAGGATTTCTCATTACTCAAGAAGGCTTCTCAGCCATAGCCAAGTTTACAACAGAATCCATCCCGGCAGAAAGCCACACTGCCTGCAGTACGAGGGGTGCTACGAACCATATGCGGCCAGCCCATGACTAACATCATGGTTATTAAGAAAATTATTATAGTTTTTTTTTCCGGGGAAAAAAGGATTTCTCATTACTCAAGAAGGCTTCTCAGCCATAGCCAAGTTTACAACAGAGTCCATCCCGGCAGAAAGCCACACTGCCTGCAGTACGAGGGGTGCTACGAACCATATGCGGGCAGCCCATGACTAACATCTTGGTTATTAAGAAAATTATTATAGTTTTTTTTTTGCGGGGAAAAAAGGATTTCTCATTACTCAAGAAGGCTTCTCAGCCATAGCCAAGTTTACAACAGAGTCCATCCCGGCAGAAAGCCACACTGCCTGCAGTACGAGGGGTGCTACGAACCATATGCGGCCAGCCCATGACTAACATCATGGTTATTAAGAAAATTATTATAGTTTTTTTTTTGCGGGGAAAAAAGGATTTCTCATTACTCAAGAAGGCTTCTCAGCCATAGCCAAGTTTACAACAGAGTCCATCCCGGCAGAAAGCCACACTGCCTGCAGTACGAGGGGTGCTACGAACCATATGCGGCCAGCCCATGACTAACATCATGGTTATTAAGAAAATTATTATAGTTTTTTTTTTGCGGGGAAAAAAGGATTTCTCATTACTCAAGAAGGCTTCTCAGCCATAGCCAAGTTTACAACAGAGTCCATCCCGGCAGAAAGCCACACTGACTGCAGTACGAGGGGTGCTACGAACCATATGCGGCCAGCCCATGACTAACATCATGGTTATTAAGAAATTATTATAGTTTTTTTTTGCGGGGAAAAAAGGATTTCTCATTACTCAAGAAGGCTTCTCAGCCATAGCCAAGTTTACAACAGAGTCCATTCCGGCAGAAAGCCACACTGCCTGCAGTACGAGGGGTGCTACGAACCATATGCGGCCAGCCCATGACTAACATCATGGTTATTAAGAAAATTATTATAGTTTTTTTTTGCGGGGAAAAAAGGATTTCTCATTACTCAAGAAGGCTTCTCAGCCATAGCCAAGTTTACAACAGAGTCCATCCCGGCAGAAAGCCACACTGCCTGCAGTACGAGGGGTGCTACGAACCATATGCGGCCAGCCCATGACTAACATCATGGTTATTAAGAAAATTATTATAGTTTTTTTTTTGCGGGGAAAAAAGGATTTCTCATTACTCAAGAAGGCTTCTCAGCCATAGCCAAGTTTACAACAGAGTCCATCCCGGCAGAAAGCCACACTGCCTGCAGTACGAGGGGTGCTACGAACCATATGCGGCCAGCCCATGACTAACATCATGGTTATTAAGAAAATTATTATAGTTTTTTTTTGCGGGGAAAAAAGGATTTCTCATTACTCAAGAAGGCTTCTCAGCCATAGCCAAGTTTACAACAGAGTCCATCCCGGCAGAAAGCCACACTGCCTGCAGTACGAGGGGTGCTACGAACCATATGCGGCCAGCCCATGACTAACATCATGGTTATTAAGAAAATTATTATAGTTTTTTTTTGCGGGGAAAAAAGGATTTCTCATTACTCAAGAAGGCTTCTCAGCCATAGCCAAGTTTACAACAGAGTCCATCCCGGCAGAAAGCCACACTGCCTGCAGTACGAGGGGTGCTACGAACCATATGCGGCCAGCCCATGACTAACATCATGGTTATTAAGAAAATTATTATAGTTTTTTTTTTGCGGGGAAAAAAGGATTTCTCATTACTCAAGAAGGCTTCTCAGCCATAGCCAAGTTTACAACAGAGTCCATCCCGGCAGAAAGCCACACTGCCTGCAGTACGAGGGGTGCTACGAACCATATACGGCCAGCCCATGACTAACATCATGGTTATTAAGAAAATTATTATAGTTTTTTTTTTGCGGGGAAAAAAGGATTTCTCATTACTCAAGAAGGCTTCTCAGCCATAGCCAAGTTTACAACAGAGTCCATCCCGGCAGAAAGCCACACTGCCTGCAGTACGAGGGGTGCTACGAACCATATGCGGCCAGCCCATGACTAACATCATGGTTATTAAGAAAATTATTATAGTTTTTTTTTTGCCGGGAAAAAAGGATTTCTCATTACTCAAGAAGGCTTCTCAGCCATAGCCAAGTTTACAACAGAGTCCATCCCGGCAGAAAGCCACACTGCCTGCAGTACGAGGGGTGCTACGAACCATATGCGGCCAGCCCATGACTAACATCATGGTTATTAAGAAAATTATTATAGTTTTTTTTTTGCGGGGAAAAAAGGATTTCTCATTACTCAAGAAGGCTTCTCAGCTATAGCCAAGTTTACAACAGAATCCATCCCGGCAGAAAGCCACACTGCCTGCAGTACGAGGGGTGCTACGAACCATATGCGGCCAGCCCATGACTAACATCATGGTTATTAAGAAATTATTATAGTTTTTTTTTTGCGGGGAAAAAAGGATTTCTCATTACTCAAGAAGGCTTCTCAGCCATAGCCAAGTTTACAACAGAGTCCATCCCGGCAGAAAGCCACACTGCCTGCAGTACGAGGGGTGCTACGAACCATATGCGGCCAGCCCATGACTAACATCATGGTTATTAAGAAAATTATTATAGTTTTTTTTGCGGGGAAAAAAGGATTTCTCATTACTCAAGAAGGCTTCTCAGCTATAGCCAAGTTTACAACAGAATCCATCCCGGCAGAAAGCCACACTGCCTGCAGTACGAGGGGTGCTACGAACCATATGCGGCCAGCCCATGACTAACATCATGGTTATTAAGAAATTATTATAGTTTTTTTTTGCGGGGAAAAAATGATTTCTCATTACTCAAGAAGGCTTCTCAGCCATAGCCAAGTTTACAACAGAGTCCATCCCGGCAGAAAGCCACACTGCCTGCAGTACGAGGGGTGCTACGAACCATATGCGGCCAGCCCATGACTAACATCATGGTTATTAAGAAAATTATTATAGTTTTTTTTTTGCGGGGAAAAAAGGATTTCTCATTACTTAAGAAGGCTTCTCAGCCATAGCCAAGTTTACAACAGAGTCCATCCCGGCAGAAAGCCACACTGCGTGCAGTACGAGGGGTGCTACGAACCATATGCGGCCAGCCCATGACTAACATCATGGTTATTAAGAAAATTATTATAGTTTTTTTTTTGCCGGGAAAAAAGGATTTCTCATTACTCAAGAGGCTTCTCAGCCATAGCCAAGTTTACAACAGAGTCCATCCCGGCAGAAAGCCACACTGCGTGCAGTACGAGGGGTGCTACGAACCATATGCGGCCAGCCCATGACTAACATCATGGTTATTAAGAAAATTATTATAGTTTTTTTTTTGCGGGGAAAAAAGGATTTCTCATTACTCAAGAAGGCTTCTCAGCCATAGCCAAGTTTACAACAGAATCCATCCCGGCAGAAAGCCACACTGCCTGCAGTACGAGGGGTGCTACGAACCATATGCGGCCAGCCCATGACTAACATCATGGTTATTAAGAAAATTATTATAGTTTTTTTTTTGCGGGGAAAAAAGGATTTCTCATTACTCAAGAAGGCTTCTCAGCCATAGCCAAGTTTACAACAGAATCCATCCCGGCAGAAAGCCACACTGCCTGCAGTACGAGGGGTGCTACGAACCATATGCGGCCAGCCCATGACTAACATCATGGTTATTAAGAAAATTATTATAGTTTTTTTTTTGCGGGGAAAAAAGGATTTCTCATTACTCAAGAAGGCTTCTCAGCCATAGCCAAGTTTACAACAGAGTCCATCCCGGCAGAAAGCCACACTGCCTGCAGTACGAGGGGTGCTACGAACCATATGCGGGCAGCCCATGACTAACATCATGGTTATTAAGAAAATTATTATAGTTTTTTTTGCGGGGAAAAAAGGATTTCTCATTACTCAAGAAGGCTTCTCAGCCATAGCCAAGTTTACAACAGAGTCCATCCCGGCAGAAAGCCACACTGCCTGCAGTACGAGGGGTGCTACGAACCATATGCGGCCAGCCCATGACTAACATCATGGTTATTAAGAAAATTATTATAGTTTTTTTTTTGCGGGGAAAAAAGGATTTCTCATTACTCAAGAAGGCTTCTCAGCCATAGCCAAGTTTACAACAGAGTCCATCCCGGCAGAAAGCCACACTGCCTGCAGTACGAGGGGTGCTACGAACCATATGCGGCCAGCCCATGACTAACATCATGGTTATTAAGAAAATTATTATAGTTTTTTTTTGCGGGGAAAAAAGGATTTCTCATTACTCAAGAAGGCTTCTCAGCCATAGCCAAGTTTACAACAGAATCCATCCCGGCAGAAAGCCACACTGCCTGCAGTACGAGGGGTGCTACGAACCATATGCGGCCAGCCCATGACTAACATCATGGTTATTAAGAAAATTATTATAGTTTTTTTTTTGCGGGGAAAAAAGGATTTCTCATTACTCAAGAAGGCTTCTCAGCCATAGCCAAGTTTACAACAGAGTCCATCCCGGCAGAAAGCCACACTGCCTGCAGTACGAGGGGTGCTACGAACCATATGCGGCCAGCCCATGACTAACATCATGGTTATTAAGAAAATTATTATAGTTTTTTTTTTGCGGGGAAAAAAGGATTTCTCATTATTCAAGAAGGCTTCTCAGCCATAGCCAAGTTTACAACAGAGTCCATCCCGGCAGAAAGCCACACTGCCTGCAGTACGAGGGGTGCTACGAACCATATGCGTCCAGCCCATGACTAACATCATGGTTATTAAGAAAATTATTATAGTTTTTTTTTGCGGGGAAAAAAGGATTTCTCATTACTCAAGAAGGCTTCTCAGCCATAGCCAAGTTTACAACAGAGTCCATCCCGGCAGAAAGCCACACTGCGTGCAGTACGAGGGGTGCTACGAACCATATGCGGCCAGCCCATGACTAACATCATGGTTATTAAGAAAATTATTATAGTTTTTTTTTGCCGGGAAAAAAGGATTTCTCATTACTCAAGAAGGCTTCTCAGCCATAGCCAAGTTTACAACAGAGTCCATCCCGGCAGAAAGCCACACTGCCTGCAGTACGAGGGGTGCTACGAACCATATGCGGCCAGCCCATGACTAACATCATGGTTATTAAGAAAATTATTATAGATTTTTTTTGCGGGGAAAAAAGGATTTCTCATTACTCAAGAAGGCTTCTCAGCCATAGCCAAGTTTACAACAGAATCCATCCCGGCAGAAAGCCACACTGCCTGCAGTACGAGGGGTGCTACGAACCATATGCGGCCAGCCCATAACTAACATCATGGTTATTAAGAAAATTATTATAGTTTTTTTTTGCGGGGAAAAAAGGATTTTTCATTACTCAAGAAGGCTTCTCAGCCATAGCCAAGTTTACAACAGAATCCATCCCGGCAGAAAGCCACACTGCCTGCAGTACGAGGGGTGCTACGAACCATATGCGGCCAGCCCATGACTAACATCATGGTTATTAAGAAAATTATTATAGTTTTTTTTTTGCGGGGAAAAAAGGATTTCTCATTACTCAAGAAGGCTTCTCAGCCATAGCCAAGTTTACAACAGAGTCCATCCCGGCAGTAAGCCACACTGCCTGCAGTACGAGGGGTGCTACGAACCATATGCGGCCAGCCCATGACTAACATCATGGTTATTAAGAAAATTATTATAGTTTTTTTTTGCGGGGAAAAAAGGATTTCTCATTACTCAAGAAGGCTTCTCAGCCATAGCCAAGTTTACAACAGAGTCCATCCCGGCAGAAAGCCACACTGCCTGCAGTACGAGGGGTGCTACGAACCATATGCGGCCAGCCCATGACTAACATCATGGTTATTAAGAAAATTATTATAGTTTTTTTTTGCGGGGAAAAAAGGATTTCTCATTACTCAAGAAGGCTTCTCAGCCATAGCTAGGTTTACAACAGAGTCCATCCCGGCAGAAAGCCACACTGCCTGCAGTACGAGGGGTGCTACGAACCATATGCGGCCAGCCCATGACTAACATCATGGTTATTAAGAAAATTATTATAGTTTTTTTTTGCGGGGAAAAAAGGATTTCTCATTACTCAAGAAGGCTTCTCAGCCATAGCCAAGTTTACAACAGAATCCATCCCGGCAGAAAGCCACACTGCCTGCAGTACGAGGGGTGCTACGAACCATATGCGGCCAGCCCATGACTAACATCATGGTTATTAAGAAAATTATTATAGTTTTTTTTTGCGGGGAAAAAAGGATTTCTCATTACTGAAGAAGGCTTCTCAGCCATAGCCAAGTTTACAACAGAGTCCATCCCGGCAGAAAGCCACACTGCCTGCAGTACGAGGGGTGCTACGAACCATATGCGGCCAGCCCATGACTAACATCATGGTTATTAAGAAAATTATTATAGTTTTTTTTTGCGGGGAAAAAAGGATTTCTCATTACTCAAGAAGGCTTCTCAGCCATAGCCAAGTTTACAACAGAGTCCATCCCGGCAGAAAGCCACACTGCCTGCAGTACGAGGGGTGCTACGAACCATATGCGGCCAGCCCATGACTAACATCATGGTTATTAAGAAAATTATTATAGTTTTTTTTTGCGGGGAAAAAAGGATTTCTCATTACTCAAGAAGGCTTCTCAGCCATAGCCAAGTTTACAACAGAGTCCATCCCGGCAGAAAGCCACACTGCCTGCAGTACGAGGGGTGCTACGAACCATATGCGGCCAGCCCATGACTAACATCATGGTTATTAAGAAAATTATTATAGTTTTTTTTTGCGGGGAAAAAAGGATTTCTCATTACTCAAGAAGGCTTCTCAGCCATAGCCAAGTTTACAACAGAGTCCATCCCGGCAGAAAGCCACACTGCCTGCAATACGAGGGGTGCTACGAACCATATGCGGCCAGCCCATGACTAACATCATGGTTATTAAGAAAATTATTATAGTTTTTTTTTGCGGGGAAAAAAGGATTTCTCATTACTCAAGAAGGCTTCTCAGCTATAGCCAAGTTTACAACAGAATCCATCCCGGCAGAAAGCCACACTGCCTGCAGTACGAGGGGTGCTACGAACCATATGCGGCCAGCCCATGACTAACATCATGGTTATTAAGAAAATTATTATAGTTTTTTTTTTGCTGGGAAAAAAGGATTTCTCATTACTCAAGAAGGCTTCTCAGCCATAGCCAAGTTTACAACAGAGTCCATCCCGGCAGAAAGCCACACTGCCTGCAGTACGAGGGGTGCTACGAACCATATGCGGGCAGCCCATGACTAACATCATGGTTATTAAGAAAATTATTATAGTTTTTTTTGCGGGGAAAAAAGGATTTCTCATTACTCAACAAGGCTTCTCAGCCATAGCCAAGTTTACAACATAGTCCATCCCGGCAGAAAGCCACACTGCCTGCAGTACGAGGGGTGCTACGAACCATATGCGGCCAGCCCATGACTAACATCATGGTTATTAAGAAAATTATTATAGTTTTTTTTTTGCGGGGAAAAAAGGATTTCTCATTACTCAAGAAGGCTTCTCAGCCATAGCCATGTTTACAACAGAGTCCATCCCGGCAGAAAGCCACACTGCCTGCAGTACGAGGGGTGCTACGAACCATATGCGGCCAGCCCATGACTAACATCATGGTTATTAAGAAAATTATTATAGTTTTTTTTTTGCAGGGAAAAAAGGATTTCTCATTACTCAAGAAGGCTTCTCAGCCATAGCCAAGTTTACAACAGAATCCATCCCGGCAGAAAGCCACACTGCCTGCAGTACGAGGGGTGCTACGAACCATATGCGGCCAGCCCATGACTAACATCATGGTTATTAAGAAAATTATTATAGTTATTTTTTGCGGGGAAAAAAGGATTTTTCATTACTCAAGAAGGCTTCTCAGCCATAGCCAAGTTTACAACAGAGTCCATCCCGGCAGAAAGCCACACTGCCTGCAGTACGAGGGGTGCTACGAACCATATGCGGCCAGCCCATGACTAACATCATGGTTATTAAGAAAATTATTATAGTTTTTTTTTTGCAGGGAAAAAAGGATTTCTCATTACTCAAGAAGGCTTCTCAGCCATAGCCAAGTTTACAACAGAATCCATCCCGGCAGAAAGCCACACTGCGTGCAGTACGAGGGGTGCTACGAACCATATGCGGCCAGCCCATGACTAACATCATGGTTATTAAGAAAATTATTATAGTTTTTTTTTGCCGGGAAAAAAGGATTTCTCATTACTCAAGAAGGCTTCTCAGCCATAGCCAAGTTTACAACAGAGTCCATCCCGGCAGAAAGCCACACTGCCTGCAGTACGAGGGGTGCTACGAACCATATGCGGCCAGCCCATGACTAACATCATGGTTATTAAGAAAATTATTATAGATTTTTTTTTGCAGGGAAAAAAGGATTTCTCATTACTCAAGAAGGCTTCTCAGCCATAGCCAAGTTTACAACAGAATCCATCCCGGCAGAAAGCCACACTGCGTGCAGTACGAGGGGTGCTACGAACCATATGCGGCCAGCCCATGACTAACATCATGGTTATTAAGAAAATTATTATAGTTTTTTTTTGCCGGGAAAAAAGGATTTCTCATTACTCAAGAAGGCTTCTCAGCCATAGCCAAGTTTACAACAGAGTCCATCCCGGCAGAAAGCCACACTGCCTGCAGTACGAGGGGTGCTACGAACCATATGCGGCCAGCCCATGACTAACATCATGGTTATTAAGAAAATTATTATAGATTTTTTTTGCGGGGAAAAAAGGATTTCTCATTACTCAAGAAGGCTTCTCAGCCATAGCCAAGTTTACAACAGAATCCATCCCGGCAGAAAGCCACACTGCCTGCAGTACGAGGGGTGCTACGAACCATATGCGGCCAGCCCATGACTAACATCATGGTTATTAAGAAAATTATTATAGTTATTTTTTGCGGGGAAAAAAGGATTTCTCATTACTCAAGAAGGCTTCTCAGCCATAGCCAAGTTTACAACAGAATCCATCCCGGCAGAAAGCCACACTGCCTGCAGTACGAGGGGTGCTACGAACCATATGCGGCCAGCCCATGACTAACATCATGGTTATTAAGAAAATTATTATAGTTTTTTTTTTGCGGGGAAAAAAGGATTTCTCATTACTCAAGAAGGCTTCTCAGCCATAGCCAAGTTTACAACAGAGTCCATCCCGGCAGTAAGCCACACTGCCTGCAGTACGAGGGGTGCTACGAACCATATGCGGCCAGCCCATGACTAACATCATGGTTATTAAGAAAATTATTATAGTTTTTTTTTGCGGGGAAAAAAGGATTTCTCATTACTCAAGAAGGCTTCTCAGCCATAGCCAAGTTTACAACAGAGTCCATCCCGGCAGAAAGCCACACTGCCTGCAGTACGAGGGGTGCTACGAACCATATGCGGCCAGCCCATGACTAACATCATGGTTATTAAGAAAATTATTATAGTTTTTTTTTGCGGGGAAAAAAGGATTTCTCATTACTCAAGAAGGCTTCTCAGCCATAGCAAGGTTTACAACAGAGTCCATCCCGGCAGAAAGCCACACTGCCTGCAGTACGAGGGGTGCTACGAACCATATGCGGCCAGCCCATGACTAACATCATGGTTATTAAGAAAATTATTATAGTTTTTTTTTTGCGGGGAAAAAAGGATTTCTCATTACTCAAGAAGGCTTCTCAGCCATAGCCAAGTTTACAACAGAATCCATCCCGGCAGAAAGCCACACTGCCTGCAGTACGAGGGGTGCTACGAACCATATGCGGCCAGCCCATGACTAACATCATGGTTATTAAGAAAATTATTATAGTTTTTTTTTGCGGGGAAAAAAGGATTTCTCATTACTCAAGAAGGCTTCTCAGCCATAGCCAAGTTTACAACAGAGTCCATCCCGGCAGAAAGCCACACTGCCTGCAGTACGAGGGGTGCTACGAACCATATGCGGCCAGCCCATGACTAACATCATGGTTATTAAGAAAATTATTATAGTTTTTTTTTGCGGGGAAAAAAGGATTTCTCATTACTCAAGAAGGCTTCTCAGCCATAGCCAAGTTTACAACAGAGTCCATCCCGGCAGAAAGCCACACTGCCTGCAGTACGAGGGGTGCTACGAACCATATGCGGCCAGCCCATGACTAACATCATGGTTATTAAGAAAATTATTATAGTTTTTTTTTGCGGGGAAAAAAGGATTTCTCATTACTCAAGAAGGCTTCTCAGCCATAGCCAAGTTTACAACAGAGTCCATCCCGGCAGAAAGCCACACTGCCTGCAGTACGAGGGGTGCTACGAACCATATGCGGCCAGCCCATGACTAACATCATGGTTATTAAGAAAATTATTATAGTTTTTTTTTGCGGGGAAAAAAGGATTTCTCATTACTCAAGAAGGCTTCTCAGCCATAGCCAAGTTTACAACAGAGTCCATCCCGGCAGAAAGCCACACTGCCTGCAATACGAGGGGTGCTACGAACCATATGCGGCCAGCCCATGACTAACATCATGGTTATTAAGAAAATTATTATAGTTTTTTTTTGCGGGGAAAAAAGGATTTCTCATTACTCAAGAAGGCTTCTCAGCTATAGCCAAGTTTACAACAGAATCCATCCCGGCAGAAAGCCACACTATCTGCAGTACGAGGGGTGCTACGAACCATATGCGGCCAGCCCATGACTAACATCATGGTTATTAAGAAAATTATTATAGTTTTTTTTTTGCTGGGAAAAAAGGATTTCTCATTACTCAAGAAGGCTTCTCAGCCATAGCCAAGTTTACAACAGAGTCCATCCCGGCAGAAAGCCACACTGCCTGCAGTACGAGGGGTGCTACGAACCATATGCGGGCAGCCCATGACTAACATCATGGTTATTAAGAAAATTATTATAGTTTTTTTTGCG
Source organism: Elymus sibiricus (assembly GCA_039707655.1). Taxonomy (NCBI): domain Eukaryota; kingdom Viridiplantae; phylum Streptophyta; class Magnoliopsida; order Poales; family Poaceae; genus Elymus; species Elymus sibiricus. The sequence goes on from CM077676.1 coordinate 35,142,153, forward strand.
GGGAAAAAAGGATTTCTCATTACTCAACAAGGCTTCTCAGCCATAGCCAAGTTTACAACATAGTCCATCCCGGCAGAAAGCCACACTGCCTGCAGTACGAGGGGTGCTACGAACCATATGCGGCCAGCCCATGACTAACATCATGGTTATTAAGAAAATTATTATAGTTTTTTTTTTGCGGGGAAAAAAGGATTTCTCATTACTCAAGAAGGCTTCTCAGCCATAGCCAAGTTTACAACAGAGTCCATCCCGGCAGAAAGCCACACTGCCTGCAGTACGAGGGGTGCTACGAACCATATGCGGCCAGCCCATGACTAACATCATGGTTATTAAGAAAATTATTATAGTTTTTTTTTTGCAGGGAAAAAAGGATTTCTCATTACTCAAGAAGGCTTCTCAGCCATAGCCAAGTTTACAACAGAATCCATCCCGGCAGAAAGCCACACTGCCTGCAGTACGAGGGGTGCTACGAACCATATGCGGCCAGCCCATGACTAACATCATGGTTATTAAGAAAATTATTATAGTTATTTTTTGCGGGGAAAAAAGGATTTTTCATTACTCAAGAAGGCTTCTCAGCCATAGCCAAGTTTACAACAGAGTCCATCCCGGCAGAAAGCCACACTGCCTGCAGTACGAGGGGTGCTACGAACCATATGCGGCCAGCCCATGACTAACATCATGGTTATTAAGAAAATTATTATAGTTTTTTTTTTGCGGGGAAAAAAGGATTTCTCATTACTCAAGAAGGTTTCTCAGCCATAGCCAAGTTTACAACAGAGTCCATCCCGGCAGAAAGCCACACTGCCTGCAGTACGAGGGGTGCTACGAACCATATGCGGCCAGCCCATGACTAACATCATGGTTATTAAGAAAATTATTATATTTTTTTTTTGCGGGGAAAAAAGGATTTCTCATTACTCAAGAAGGCTTCTCAGCCATAGCCAAGTTTACAACAGAGTCCATCCCGGCAGAAAGCCACACTGCGTGCAGTACGAGGGGGGCTACGAACCATATGCGGCCAGCCCATGACTAACATCATGGTTATTAAGAAAATTATTATAGTTTTTTTTTTGCCGGGAAAAAAGGATTTCTCATTACTCAAGAAGGCTTCTCAGCCATAGCCAAGTTTACAACAGAGTCCATCCTGGCAGAAAGCCACACTGCGTGCAGTACGAGGGGTGCTACGAACCATATGCGGCCAGCCCATGACTAACATCATGGTTATTAAGAAAATTATTATAGTTTTTTTTTTGCGGGGAAAAAAGGATTTCTCATTACTCAAGAAGGCTTCTCAGCCATAGCCAAGTTTACAACAGAGTCCATCCCGGCAGAAAGCCACACTGCCTGCAGTACGAGGGGTGCTACGAACCATATGCGGCCAGCCCATGACTAACATCATGGTTATTAAGAAAATTATTATAGTTTTTTTTGCGGGGAAAAAAGGATTTCTCATTACTCAAGAAGGCTTCTCAGCCATAGCCAAGTTTACAACAGAGTCCATCCCGGCAGAAAGCCACACTGCCTGCAGTACGAGGGGTGCTACGAACCATATGCGGCCAGCCCATGACTAACATCATGGTTATTAAGAAAATTATTATAGTTTTTTTTTGCGGGGAAAAAAGGATTTCTCATTACTCAAGAAGGCTTCTCAGCCATAGCGAAGTTTACAACAGAGTCCATCCCGGCAGAAAGCCACACTGCCTGCAGTACGAGGGGTGCTACGAACCATATGCGGCCAGCCCATGACTAACATCATAGTTATTAAGAAAATTATTATAGTTTTTTTTTTGCGGGGAAAAAAGGATTTCTCATTACTCAAGAAGGCTTCTCAGCCATAGCCAAGTTTACAACAGAGTCCATCCCGGCAGAAAGCCACACTGCGTGCAGTACGAGGGGTGCTACGAACCATATGCGGCCAGCCCATGACTAACATCATGGTTATTAAGAAAATTATTATAGTTTTTTTTTTGCCGGGAAAAAAGGATTTCTCATTACTCAAGAAGGCTTCTCAGCCATAGCCAAGTTTACAACAGAGTCCATCCCGGCAGAAAGCCACACTGCGTGCAGTACGAGGGGTGCTACGAACCATATGCGGCCAGCCCATGACTAACATCATGGTTATTAAGAAAATTATTATAGTTTTTTTTTGCGGGGAAAAAAGGATTTCTCATTACTCAAGAAGGCTTCTCAGCCATAGCCAAGTTTACAACAGAATCCATCCCGGCAGAAAGCCACACTGCCTGCAGTACGAGGGGTGCTACGAACCATATGCGGCCAGCCCATGACTAACATCATGGTTATTAAGAAAATTATTATAGTTTTTTTTGCGGGGAAAAAAGGATTTCTCATTACTCAAGAAGGCTTCTCAGCCATAGCCAAGTTTACAACAGAATCCATCCCGGCAGAAAGCCACACTGCCTGCAGTACGAGGGGTGTTACGAACCATATGCGGCCAGCCCATGACTAACATCATGGTTATTAAAAAAATTATTATAGTTTTTTTTTGCGGGGAAAAAAGGATTTCTCATTACTCAAGAAGGCTTCTCAGCCATAGCCAAGTTTACAACAGAGTCCATCCCGGCAGAAAGCCACACTGCCTGCAGTACGAGGGGTGCTACGAACCATATGCGGGCAGCCCATGACTAACATCATGGTTATTAAGAAAATTATTATAGTTTTTTTTTGCGGGGAAAAAAGGATTTCTCATTACTCAAGAAGGCTTCTCAGCCATAGCCAAGTTTACAACAGAGTCCATCCCGACAGAAAGCCACACTGCCTGCAGTACGAGGGGTGCTACGAACCATATGCGGCCAGCCCATGACTAACATCATGGTTATTAAGAAAATTATTATAGTTTTTTTTTTTGGGGAAAAAAGGATTTCTCATTACTCAAGAAGGCTTCTCAGCCATAGCCAAGTTTACAACAGAGTCCATCCCGGCAGAAAGCCACACTACCTGCAGTACGAGGGGTGCTACGAACCATATGCGGCCAGCCCATGACTAACATCATGGTTATTAAGAAAATTATTATAGTTTTTTTTTTGCGGGGAAAAAAGGATTTCTCATTACTCAAGAAGGCTTCTCAGCTATAGCCAAGTTTACAACAGAATCCATCCCGGCAGAAAGCCACACTGCCTGCAGTACGAGGGGTGCTACGAACCATATGCGGCCAGCCCATGACTAACATCATGGTTATTAAGAAAATTATTATAGTTTTTTTTTTTGCGGGGAAAAAAGGATTTCTCATTACTCAAGAAGGCTTCTCAGCCATAGCCAAGTTTACAACAGAGTCCATCCCGGCAGAAAGCCACACTGCCTGCAGTACGAGGGGTGCTACGAACCATATGCGGCCAGCCCATGACTAACATCATGGTTATTAAGAAAATTATTATAGTTTTTTTTTTGCGGGGAAAAAAGGATTTCTCATTACTCAAGAAGGCTTCTCAGCTATAGCCAAGTTTACAACAGAATCCATCCCGGCAGAAAGCCACACTGCCTGCAGTACGAGGGGTGCTACGAACCATATGCGGCCAGCCCATGACTAACATCATGGTTATTAAGAAAATTATTATAGTTTTTTTTTTGCGGGGAAAAAAGGATTTCTCATTACTCAAGAAGGCTTCTCAGCCATAGCCAAGTTTACAATAGAGTCCATCCCGGCAGAAAGCCACACTGCCTGCAGTACGAGGGGTGCTACGAACCATATGCGGCCAGCCCATGACTAACATCATGGTTATTAAGAAAATTATTATAGTTTTTTTTTTGCGGGGAAAAAAGGATTTCTCATTACTCAAGAAGGCTTCTCAGCTATAGCCAAGTTTACAACAGAATCCATCCCGGCAGAAAGCCACACTGCCTGAAGTACGAGGGGTGCTACGAACCATATGCGGCCAGCCCATGACTAACATCATGGTTATTAAGAAAATTATTATAGTTTTTTTTTTGCTGGGAAAAAAGGATTTCTCATTACTCAAGAAGGCTTCTCAGCCATAGCCAAGTTTACAACAGAGTCCATCCCGGCAGAAAGCCACACTGCCTGCAGTACGAGGGGTGCTACGAACCATATGCGGGCAGCCCATGACTAACATCATGGTTATTAAGAAAATTATTATAGTTTTTTTTTGCGGGGAAAAAAGGATTTCTCATTACTCAAGAAGGCTTCTCAGCCATAGCCAAGTTTACAACAGAGTCCATCCCGGCGGAAAGCCACACTGCCTGCAGTACGAGGGGTGCTACGAACCATATGCGGCCAGCCCATGACTAACATCATGGTTATTAAGAAAATTATTATAGTTTTTTTTTGCGGGGAAAAAAGGATTTCTCATTACTCAAGAAGGCTTCTCAGCCATAGCCAAGTTTACAACAGAGTCCATCCCGGCAGAAAGCCACACTGCCTGCAGTACGAGGGGTGCTACGAACCATATGCGGCCAGCCCATGACTAACATCATGGTTATTAAGAAAATTATTATAGTTTTTTTTTGCGGGGAAAAAAGGATTTCTCATTACTCAAGAAGGCTTCTCAGCCATAGCCAAGTTTACAACAGAATCCATCCCGGCAGAAAGCCACACTGCCTGCAGTACGAGGGGTGCTACGAACCATATGCGGCCAGCCCATGACTAACATCATGGTTATTAAGAAAATTATTATAGTTTTTTTTTGCGGGGAAAAAAGGATTTCTCATTACTCAAGAAGGCTTCTCAGCCATAGCCAAGTTTACAACAGAGTCCATCCCGGCAGAAAGCCACACTGCCTGCAGTACGAGGGGTGCTACGAACCATATGCGGCCAGCCCATGACTAACATCATGGTTATTAAGAAAATTATTATAGTTTTTTTTTTGCGGGGAAAAAAGGATTTCTCATTACTCAAGAAGGCTTCTCAGCCATAGCCAAGTTTACAACAGAGTCCATCCCGGCAGAAAGCCACACTGCCTGCAGTACGAGGGGTGCTACGAACCATATGCGGCCAGCCCATGACTAACATCATGGTTATTAAGAAAATTATTATAGTTTTTTTTTTGCGGGGAAAAAAGGATTTCTCATTACTCAAGAAGGCTTCTCAGCTATAGCCAAGTTTACAACAGAATCCATCCCGGCAGAAAGCCACACTGCCTGCAGTACGAGGGGTGCTACGAACCATATGCGGCCAGCCCATGACTAACATCATGGTTATTAAGAAAATTATTATAGTTTTTTTTTTTGCGGGGAAAAAAGGATTTCTCATTACTCAAGAAGGCTTCTCAGCCATAGCCAAGTTTACAACAGAGTCCATCCCGGCAGAAAGCCACACTGCCTGCAGTACGAGGGGTGCTACGAACCATATGCGGCCAGCCCATGACTAACATCATGGTTATTAAGAAAATTATTATAGTTTTTTTTTTGCGGGGAAAAAAGGATTTCTCATTACTCAAGAAGGCTTCTCAGCTATAGCCAAGTTTACAACAGAATCCATCCCGGCAGAAAGCCAGACTGCCTGAAGTACGAGGGGTGCTACGAACCATATGCGGCCAGCCCATGACTAACATCATGGTTATTAAGAAAATTATTATAGTTTTTTTTTTGCTGGGAAAAAAGGATTTCTCATTACTCAAGAAGGCTTCTCAGCCATAGCCAAGTTTACAACAGAGTCCATCCCGGCAGAAAGCCACACTGCCTGCAGTACGAGGGGTGCTACGAACCATATGCGGGCAGCCCATGACTAACATCATGGTTATTAAGAAAATTATTATAGTTTTTTTTTGCGGGGAAAAAAGGATTTCTCATTACTCAAGAAGGCTTCTCAGCCATAGCCAAGTTTACAACAGAGTCCATCCCGGCGGAAAGCCACACTGCCTGCAGTACGAGGGGTGCTACGAACCATATGCGGCCAGCCCATGACTAACATCATGGTTATTAAGAAAATTATTATAGTTTTTTTTTGCGGGGAAAAAAGGATTTCTCATTACTCAAGAAGGCTTCTCAGCCATAGCCAAGTTTACAACAGAGTCCATCCCGGCAGAAAGCCACACTGCCTGCAGTACGAGGGGTGCTACGAACCATATGCGGCCAGCCCATGACTAACATCATGGTTATTAAGAAAATTATTATAGTTTTTTTTTGCGGGGAAAAAAGGATTTCTCATTACTCAAGAAGGCTTCTCAGCCATAGCCAAGTTTTCAACAGAATCCATCCCGGCAGAAAGCCACACTGCCTGCAGTACGAGGGGTGCTACGAACCATATGCGGCCAGCCCATGACTAACATCATGGTTATTAAGAAAATTATTATAGTTTTTTTTTGCGGGGAAAAAAGGATTTCTCATTACTCAAGAAGGCTTCTCAGCCATAGCCAAGTTTACAACAGAGTCCATCCCGGCAGAAAGCCACACTGCCTGCAGTACGAGGGGTGCTACGAACCATAAGCGGCCAGCCCATGACTAACATCATGGTTATTAAGAAAATTATTATAGTTTTTTTTTGCGGGGAAAAAAGGATTTCTCATTACTCAAGAAGGCTTCTCAGCCATAGCCAAGTTTACAACAGAGTCCATCCCGGCAGAAAGCCACACTGCCTGCAGTACGAGGGGTGCTACGAACCATATGCGGCCAGCCCATGACTAACATCATGGTTATTAAGAAAATTATTATAGTTTTTTTTTTTGCGGGGAAAAAAGGATTTCTCATTACTCAAGAAGGCTTCTCAGCCATAGCCAAGTTTACAACAGAGTCCATCCCTGCAGAAAGCCACACTGCCTGCAGTATGAGGGGTGCTACGAACCATATGCGGCCAGCCCATGACTAACATCATGGTTATTAAGAAAATTATTATAGTTTTTTTTTTGCGGGGAAAAAAGGATTTCTCATTACTCAAGAAGGCTTCTCAGCCATAGCCAAGTTTACAGCAGAGTCCATCCCGGCAGAAAGCCACACTGCCTGCAGTACGAGGGGTGCTACGAACCATATGCGGCTAGCCCATGACTAACATCATGGTTATTAAGAAAATTATTATAGTTTTTTTTTTTGCGGGGAAAAAAGGATTTCTCATTACTCAAGAAGGCTTCTCAGCCATAGCCAAGTTTACAACAGAGTCCATCCCGGCAGAAAGCCACACTGCCTGCAGTAAGAGGGGTGCTACGAACCATATGCGGCCAGCCCATGACTAACATCATGGTTATTAAGAAAATTATTATAGTTTTTTTTTTGCGGGGAAAAAAGGATTTCTCATTACTCAAGAAGGCTTCTCAGCCATAGCCAAGTTTACAACAGAATCCATCCCGGCAGAAAGCCACACTGCCTGCAGTACGAGGGGTGCTACGAACCATATGCGGCCAGCCCATGACTAACATCATGGTTATTAAGAAAATTATTATAGTTTTTTTTTTGCGGGGAAAAAAGGATTTCTCATTACTCAAGAAGACTTCTCAGCCATAGCCAAGTTTACAACAGAATCCATCCCGGCAGAAAGCCACACTGCCTGCAGTACGAGGGGTGCTACGAACCATATGCGGCCAGCCCATGACTAACATCATGGTTATTAAGAAAATTATTATAGTTTTTTTTTTGCGGGGAAAAAAGGATTTCTCATTACTCAAGAAGGCTTCTCAGCCATAGCCAAGTTTACAACAGAGTCCATCCCGGCAGAAAGCCACACTGCCTGCAGTACGAGGGGTGCTACGAACCATATGCGGCCAGCCCATGACTAACATCATGGTTATTAAGAAAATTATTATAGTTTTTTTTTTGCGGGGAAAAAAGGATTTCTCATTACTCAAGAAGGCTTCTCAGCCATAGCCAAGTTTACAACAGAGTCCATCCCGGCAGAAAGCCACACTGCCTGCAGTACGAGGGGTGCTACGAACCATATGCGGTCAGCCCATGACTAACATCATGGTTATTAAGAAAATTATTATAGTTTTTTTTTGCGGGGAAAAAAGGATTTCTCATTACTCAAGAAGGCTTCTCAGCCATAGCCAAGTTTACAACAGAATCCATCCCGGCAGAAAGCCACACTGCCTGCAGTACGAGGGGTGCTACGAACCATATGCGGCCAGCTCATGACTAACATCATGGTTATTAAGAAAATTATTATAGTTTTTTTTTGTGGGGAAAAAAGGATTTCTCATTACTCAAGAAGGCTTCTCAGCTATAGCCAAGTTTACAACAGAGTCCATCCCGGCAGAAAGCCACACTGCCTGCAGTACGAGGGGTGCTACGAACCATATGCGGCCAGCCCATGACTAACATCATGGTTATTAAGAAAATTATTATAGTTTTTTTTTGCGGGGAAAAAAGGATTTCTCATTACTCAAGAAGGCTTCTCAGCCATAGCCAAGTTTACAACAGAGTCCATCCCGGCAGAAAGCCACACTGCCTGCAGTACGAGGGGTGCTACGAACCATATGCGGCCAGCCCATGACTAACATCATGGTTATTAAGAAAATTATTATAGTTTTTTTTTGCGGGGAAAAAAGGATTTCTCATTACTCAAGAAGGCTTCTCAGCCATAGCCAAGTTTACAACAGAGTCCATCCCGGCAGAAAGCCACACTGCCTGCAGTACGAGGGGTGCTACGAACCATATGCGGCCAGCCCATGACTAACATCATGGTTATTAAGAAAATTATTATAGTTTTTTTTTGCGGGGAAAAAAGGATTTCTCATTACTCAAGAAGGCTTCTCAGCCATAGCCAAGTTTACAACAGAATCCATCCCGGCAGAAAGCCACACTGCCTGCAGTACGAGGGGTGCTACGAACCATATGCGGCCAGCCCATGACTAACATCATGGTTATTAAGAAAATTATTATAGTTTTTTTTTGCGGGGAAAAAAGGATTTCTCATTACTCAAGAAGGCTTCTCAGCCATAGCCAAGTTTACAACAGAGTCCATCCCGGCAGAAAGCCACACTGCCTGCAGTACGAGGGGTGCTACGAACCATATGCGGCCAGCCCATGACTAACATCATGGTTATTAAGAAAATTATTATAGTTTTTTTTTTGCGGGGAAAAAAGGATTTCTCATTACTCAAGAAGGCTTCTCAGCCATAGCCAAGTTTACAACAGAGTCCATCCCGGCAGAAAGCCACACTGCCTGCAGTACGAGGGGTGCTACGAACCATATGCGGCCAGCCCATGACTAACATCATGGTTATTAAGAAAATTATTATAGTTTTTTTTGCGGGGAAAAAAGGATTTCTCATTACTCAAGAAGGCTTCTCAGCCATAGCCAAGTTTACAACAGAGTCCATCCCGGCAGAAAGCCACACTGCCTGCAGTACGAGGGGTGCTACGAACCATATGCGGCCAGCCCATGACTAACATCATGGTTATTAAGAAAATTATTATAGTTTTTTTTTGCGGGGAAAAAAGGATTTCTCATTACTCAAGAAGGCTTCTCAGCCATAGCCAAGTTTACAACAGAATCCATCCCGGCAGAAAGCCACACTGCCTGCAGTACGAGGGGTGCTACGAACCATATGCGGCCAGCCCATGACTAACATCATGGTTATTAAGAAAATTATTATAGTTTTTTTTTTGCGGGGAAAAAAGGATTTCTCATTACTCAAGAAGGCTTCTCAGCTATAGCCAAGTTTACAACAGAATCCATCCCGGCAGAAAGCCACGCTGCCTGCAGTACGAGGGGTGCTACGAACCATATGCGGCCAGCCCATGACTAACATCATGGTTATTAAGAAAATTATTATAGTTTTTTTTTTGCGGGGAAAAAAGGATTTCTCATTACTCAAGAAGGCTTCTCAGCCATAGCCAAGTTTACAACAGAGTCCATCCCGGCAGAAAGCCACACTGCCTGCAGTACGAGGGGTGCTACGAACCATATGCGGCCAGCCCATGACTAACATCATGGTTATTAAGAAAATTATTATAGTTTTTTTTTGCGGGGAAAAAAGGATTTCTCATTACTCAAGAAGGCTTCTCAGCCATAGCCAAGTTTACAACAGAGTCCATCCCGGCAGAAAGCCACACTGCCTGCAGTACGAGGGGTGCTACGAACCATATGCGGGCAGCCCATGACTAACATCATGGTTATTAAGAAAATTATTATAGTTTTTTTTTTTGCGGGGAAAAAAGGATTTCTCATTACTCAAGAAGGCTTCTCAGCCATAGCCAAGTTTACAACAGAGTCCATCCCGGCAGAAAGCCACACTGCCTGCAGCACGAGGGGTGCTACGAACCATATGCGGCCAGCCCATGACTAACATGAAGAGAGAAAATGGATCAACAGTCCAGGACTTGTGAAAAAACAACGCTTACTGGGATGCGTGATCTTGGATATGCAAAGCTTCTGAGCATCGGCTGGCATGTCTGTGTCGGATGTGGCTCTGGCGCATGTATTGGATTGTGTTTCGGATGCGTCGTCTGATGTGTCAGCTGCTTGATATTCTGGTCTATCGTACAATTTGATGTAAGAATTTTGTGCTTGTACGTAGATTCGCCGATTTGGGAATTTTATGTCTGGTTTCGGCAAGTGACCCGTGTAAAAACGCGCCTTCTGGTCTGTAGAACGTGCATCATGTATATAGTTATAACGTATATTGTGCTATCACGTACTCATCAATGTAGTGTAATCTTTCACATATCTTTATGTAAGATACTATAGTTGAGGGGTGCCTATCGTTCTATACCATACTTTTTTTTTGGGCAAACTGAAGCCCTCTTTGAGAGGGCTTATCTTATACAGTATTCATTAACAACCTAAGCAATGTACAGATAGGAGTTTTCCAAGGGGAAAAGTTATGGCTCTCAGAGCCATATTGATTTTACATCTAGAACCCTTGCTGCAAAGAAAAGAGCAAGTAGGAGATGATCTGACAGAGAAAGCTTTCTTTGCTAGATTATGAGCAATCAGATTTTGAGATCTAGGAATATGGTAGACACTAGAGTTGAGATCAGCAGTATTGTTGAAAAAATCTGCAAGCACTGGTCTGATCTTCCAATGTCCAGCTTTCTCCTGTAGATTCCTTGCTTCCGCTGCTTCCACTAAAGTACTGCAATCTGAATAAAATGAAACAGCGCTCCAACCTAATGAATTGACAGCCGATGTAGCAAGTAAAAGAGCCATTGCTTCTGCCTGCAAAACAGATTGCACATTTGTAGCAGCCGCTTGAATGAATATGGTATGCTTGGTGATAGTGTAATTAAGATAAACTCCAAAAGAGGCTTCATCCTTTGCCACCAAAGGATTAAAAGCAGCGTCAACATAAGCATGGACATCTGCAGATGGAGTATGTATTTATATAAGGAATAAGATTAGTATTGCTATCTTCAGGAGATGTGGTCTTCTCCTCCTTTTCCTCCATCGCACCTGCATTAAGCATAGCTCTTGTAGCATGTAGAACCTGCATAGGACTCCATTTTCTTTTATTGAAAAGGAGATCATTCCTGGCTTTCCAAATGTTCCAAAGAGTAGTGAAGATAGTATCTAGTTTTAATTCAGATTGTTGACAAGAACATATCATATGAATGATATCAGCAGGATATAAACTGGAATTCAACATATCAATTTTTAGTCCAAAACTAAACCATATTGATCTAGAGAAACTGCATTGAAAAAAGAGATGCAAGTCTGTTTCAATCTGACCACATCTACAACATTCCTTCTTAATGTGTTTAGAGTATCTAGAAGCTCTTAATCCTGTAGCAATGGCTCTCCTAATAAGCCTCCAAGCAAAAGTTTTCACCCTAGGGGCCATAGTTTTATTTTTCCAAACCTGCTTTAGAAGAGCAATTTCCTGGTCCAAATTGAGCGATTGTCTTCCCAAAGAGCTCTCTTGAATCTCCTGCATCAAAGTTTTGTAGGCACTCTTTGTAGTACAATCAGCATTAGGAGTGTGAGTCCAACAAATAGTATCCTCAAGATTAGCATTAACAATAGGAATACTCATAATTTCATTTTTCAAAGATTCATCAAAGAAGATACTAATTTTTTCTTCGTTCCAAAGTTTAGTATTTGGTTTCCAAAGATCATTAATAAAGCTAGGACAAGGTCCCTCCAGATTAGGTTTAAGATGATCATGGATATTATCCCAATCTTTGCACCAAGGAGTAGTCCAAATGCAAGAATTACCATTAGCTATTTGAAGTTGACTAGCCCTTAACATGAAAGGAAGGATTTTTAAAATAGAACTCCACAAAGCAGACTTAGGAACATACATGCTAGGCTTCCAAATAGAAGAGTTATGAAAATATTTGGCTCTAAGAACATTAGTAAGAAAAGAGTTGGGGCTCTTAATGATTCTCCAAGCCATCATAGCCACCATGGATTTGTTCATAAGAGATAAATCCCTTATGCCCAATCCACCTTTATGTATAGGTTTACAAATATCATCCCAGGCTTTAAAACAAATAGGTTTGTAGTTTTGATCACTATTAACCCCAGTCCACCAGAATTTCCTAACAATAGAAGTAAGCTTCTTGATAGTAGTTTTACTCAAGAGAATATTTGACATGTAGTAAACAGGCAGAGAGGCAAATACAGATTTGATAAGGGTAAGTCTACCTGCATGAGAGAGCCTATTAGCCTTATAACAATTAAGTTTAGCCTTAAACTTATCAATAATGAAATTATAAGCAGCGGCTCTATTCCTTCCAGGAAGGATGAGAGGATGACCAAGATGAGTAGTATTGTGATTCATGTCAGGAGCAGGAAAAATATTCTTAATAGAGTTCTTAAGAGCATCATCAGTGTGCTTGCTAAATAAGATAGCAGATTTGTTCCAATTAGGAGTTTGACCAGATGCAACACAAAACTGATTAATAATGCAAGCAATAGTATTAGCATCCTCGTTATCAGCTCTCCCACAAACGATCAGATCATCGGCAAACATTAAAGAATGAATAGGGGGACAAGAGGGACCCAGCTGTATGCTACTCAAATGATTGGTATTTAAAGCATCCTGCATCGAAAGCGACAGTTCGTTGACAGCAAGAATAAAAAGATATGGCGACAAAGGACAACCTTGTCGGATGCCTCGGGAACCTTTAAAGCTGCCAAAAGGCTGCCCATTTATGTTAACAGAAAAAGTCACAGAAGAAATGCATTCAGTAATAAGATTGACAAAATGATCATGCAGCCTTTTACGAAGCAAGGCTCTCTTGATGAAACCCCATTCTATTCTATCAAAAGCTTTAGCAAGATCTATTTTGAGCATAAAAGCTTTATGTTTCCAAGAGCTAAGTTGAAAGGAATGAGTAATCTCTTGAGCAACAACAATATTATTAGCAATTCTTCTTCCTTGGATGAAAGCTTGTTGAGATTCATGAATGTAATCCGGAAGAAGATCTTTGAGCCTATTAGCCAAAGTTTTAGTGATGATTTTATATATTACATTACAAAGACTAATAGGCCTAAAATCTTGTGGGCTCTTAGCATTGTCTTTCTTAGGAATTAAAGTGATGTAAGTTTTATTTAATTGAGGATGAAGCTTACCTGTGGTGTAGAATTCTTGCACCAACTTTGTGACATCATCTCCTATCCACTTCCAAGCAGCAAGATAGAAAGCCACATTAAGCCCATCTGGTCCTGGAGAAGCATTCTTTTTCATTCCTTTGAGCACCTGCAAAATCTCATCTTTGTCTGGCATGGTTGGACAGTCTATCATGTTATTTAAATTATTATGGAGATTGCTTTCTATACCATACTTGAAGCACAGAAAGAAAAACTAATACTTGAGAAGCCAAGAAGTTCCATGTATATGAACTTGATATAAGCTTGGTTATTATCGAATTCTTATGGTAGATATATGCAACTTGTTCAAGGATGCATCACCTTGTGGGTCAACGCATTTGCGCTTAGCTAAAATGATGAGAGAGGGGGGAAAAGACGTGTATTGACTTCTTTTTAGGAAGAAAATACATCAAGGATCTAGATGACGACAATGAGCATACGTTAACCCATTAGTTTTTTCTTTAGTTGTGCTTCATACCAATTATTTCAATTTGCTGATGATCAATCAAATGTTTGCTTGATATTCAAGTTCATATCCAGTCTGCATATGACAAACAATTATACATCATAGTTTCACAAAATTACGAAACTAACGCATCATTTTAATAATAATGCATATGAAATGCAATGTCTTATGTGTAAAAGGGGAGATAAGACTTCCCGGCATTAATCCTAGCTTGTACGAACAACAATTCCAATGACGAGTCGCCTGCAGCTCCAATGACACGTCACGACGCCGGTGGATTTCTCCAATCATTAATTTCCCTTCCTAAAATGGAGTCTTTAGTTAAGAAGAAAGAAAAATTGACCTAAACTACATAGATTTATCGAAGATTCTTAGCAATGAAGAAAGAAAATGGACAAAAAAGTCCAAGATTTATCAAAAATCACGCTCACTAGTATGTGTGATCAGGGTTATGCGCGGACTAATAGAATCGAAGGGAAGGGGGTACTTTGAAAGAATGGATGAATGATCCGTAAGGATTTTTTTTTCTAAATTTTTTATATGCCAAGCTCTTAATATCGGCAGGCATATCGGTATCGATATGTCAGACGGTATTAATTGACTTGATATTCTAGTCTATCATACAATTTGATGGATGAATTACACTTTCATAGATCTGTCGATTCAGGGATTTAATGCCCGATTTTAGTAGTGAGGCGTGTAAAATGTGCTTTCTAGTTTGTAGAAGACGCGTAATTTTGTTATGATATTTATTGTGTTCGCACGTACTCATTCATTTAGGTTATTTTTTCACATATGTTTACTCAAAGTTGTCAAAACTTCAAATTACGGTAAGGGGCGGTTATTATTCTACACCATACTTTGTAGCACGAAGACTTCATAGGTATTTGATTTTTGATATTTGAAATATCAGCCGGTGCAGTATATTTGAACTTGATGTTCACTTGGTATAAGTCTGGTTATTGTTGAATTCTTTTGTTAGGCATTCACGGAAATGGCCAGCACATGAATTCAATGCAAAATAGCGCTGATCCAACAACTACCAACCATGAACACTATTTCATATATATTCGCAAAAAACACACTATGTCATATATAATGTGTGCATATACACCACTCCATCTTCTCTCAGGCAGTAGCATCGAGTTTTAATAGTTACAACACTTGCAATCACATTTATATTTTGTGGCAAATGGAGGGAAAAGAAGATCTAGTACTAAAGATATGAAAAAGGTGAAAGAAGCATATGGGAATAAGAGACATTGGGAATAGAAGAAGAAGGCTTGAAGAAAATGTTAGTCCTAAGATGTGCACTAAAACTTGTTCAAGGACGCAAAATCTTGTCGGCGATGCGCCTAAACTAGTTAACTAAAATGATGACACGCAGAAAAAACACATGTATTGATTTTTTTTTCTTAGGAAGGAAATACACCAAGGTGCTAGAAGTTGGCAATCCGCATACATCCGCATACCTGTTGATTTTTACTAGTTACAACACTTCCCATCAAACTCACATTTTGTGGCAAATGGAGGGAAACAAAGATCTAGTCCTAAACAAGGAAAAAGGTGAAAGAAGCATCAAGGAACAAGACACATTGGTAATATAAGAAGAAGACAAGAAGAAAGAGATAGTCCTCATGTGTACATTCAAACTCGTTCAAGGATGCATCACCTTGCTGGTGAACGCATTTGTGCTTAGCTAAAATTATGGGAGAGGAAAAAAAATACATGTATTGACTATTTTTAGGAAGAAAATAGACCAAGTATCTAAATGACAGGAATCAACATACATTAGCCCTATACATTTTACTTAAATTGCGATTAAGACGAATTATTTCAGTCTGCATATGCTCAAAAATTGTTTGCTTGGTATTGAAGTCCATATATATCCACTCTACAGATGGCAAGGAGTTATGCATCATTGTTTCACAAAAAAAATGAAACTAAAGCACGCTTGGGGAAGAAAGGCAGGAAATGGCTACAGTCTTGTACTAGTGTATGATAAAAAATTTAAAATTCATAATTTCCAAACAAAATGTTCAAACTGTGCTCTTTTTCAAGGGGGGGTTGCAACTACATGCTTTCAAGGGAGCGTCGTGACTACATGTGTGACGCCCCCAATTTGACCGTACGCTAATCATACACGCAGACGCGTACGACCAAGATTAGGGACTCACTAATCAATATCACAGCACAACTTTAGGCACAACTACAAACATAAATCATCATATTACAAACCAGGGATCGCGAGGACCCGAATACATAAGTCATACACACAAATGATATCTGAGTACAGACATAGTTAGTCAAGTTTTGCCTTAAGAAGGCTAGCACAAACAACGATACAGATCGAAAAGGCGCAGGCCTCCTGCCTGGGAACCTCCTAACTACTCCTGGTCGGCTGGATCAACCCAGTAGTAAGTGCCGTCGGGACCCTCCTGGTAGAAAGCTCCGGCAGTGTCGTCTGGCTCCTGGGCTCCGTCGTCTGATGTATCATCAATTGGATATGGGGGAAATAGAATAGCAGAGCAACCGTGAGTACTCATCCAAAGTACTCGCAAGACTGACATCAGAACTATGCTAAACATGCAATGGTATCAAATGAGAAGGCTGTATTTGTGGACTGTATTGCAGAAATGCCAGAGGAGAGAGAAAAGGCCTAGCTTATCGAAGACTAGCATCTTCAAGTAGTCTTGCAGCATCAGAAGAGAGTAGATAATAGTAGCATACATGTGGATATACAACAGCAATGCCCTGAGATCCTTTCTCGACTCCCTACGAGAAAGCGGTCCCGAGAGCAGTATTAACAGTTTATCATGTATCATCATCTCTTTATAGTTGTCATGGATCCGGGCACAACTCCAAGCGTCCTGTTACCGTGGACACGGCTATTCGAATAGATATCTTCCCTGCAGGGGTGCACTACTGTTACCCAACACGCTCGATTACCTCCGGCCGGATACACTTGCTGGGTAATACCCGGCCTCGGGTGATCGACACAACGCAGCCCGACCTAGAGCTCAGCAGAGAGGTCAACACGCCGGTCTAAATCCTAAGTGCGCAGGGGTCTTGGGCCATCGCCCTCCGCACTCCTGCACGTTACGTGACTGGCCGGAGAAACAGGCGCGACACTGGACAACCCAGTGAAGTAACCAGCCCAATCCCGGCGATCAGCCCGCAAAGTAACTTGTGACGTCTGAAGAGCTTTCGGCTGATACTACGATGCAGAGGGCCCCATTAAACCATTATCCCACGTGGTGGTAGTGCGAAAGGGTCACGACGACCCACTCAGATCAAATACCCAGTTCCGTTAGGCGTATTTAGTATCGCGCGGGTGCTCTTGGAGCCGACCCGTCTTTAATGATATTCGCTCGCGGGCACCCTTGGGGCCAGCCCGACTTTACATTTCCCCGCGGGTACCTCTCGAGGTGGACCCGCCTGTAACAAAGGTCAAAGTAACCGTGTGTCCAAGTAACGAGGAGGAATCCGAGGAATCACCCTCGATGGATTCCCACTCGAGGAGTTGCGCGACGGTAGCTTAGCGGAGGTGATGTAAGAGGAATCACCCTCGATAACATACATCCGGGAAGCTATTCTACAGAGGCACCATCGGAAGTGAGCTAAGAGGTATCACCCTCGGCACTCGATGCTAACCCTGCAGTGTCGGGCAATTCAGGGGTTGTGCAGTGATGTGCTGTCTTCAGTCCATCTGTCTTCAGTCCTAAAGCGGAGCAACTACAGCAAGGGAGAGGGGCCACAGATGGTTTACCACCCAATCCTATTCTAAGCAGCTCGGACAATTGGCAGTTATCATAAGCAGTTACAAGGACAGTCTATGCATCAGAAATAGGATAAAACATAATAGCAGCAATTTCTAATGCAAGCAGGAGGGAGAAGGAATTGGGTGACAAAGGCATGCGTCAAGGGGGTTTGCTTGCCTGGTTGCTCTGCGGCAAAGGCGGGATCGTCGGACGGCTGGTCGTCGGGGGTGTAGTCGAACTCTGCTGGGACGGCGTCGGTCTCGGCGTCTATCGAGAGAGAAGGAGGGAGAAGAAACAATAAATTCACGGCAAAATATAATCACTATGCATGACATGCCTAAGATGACATGCAGATGGGTGCTACTGCCTACCTATATGATTTAGATAACTCTTGGGAATTAATAAAAATTTAATTGGATTTGTTTTATTAAAGTGGTGCACTATTCATCTACTGCAAACAGTCAAAAAGTTCCATGTTCAGATAGCTAGAGGCATGTGACAGATGAATGGATGGCATATTTGGATTCGTGGCATTTTTCTGATCAACTTTCATATATAAATTATTTTCATCTGACCTACGGATTAAAAGATATGAATTCTTAAAGTTTTAAATATTTTCTGAATTTATTTTAATTATTTAATTCGAATTATCCAGAATAGTGTTGGCTGACGTAGGCATGACGTCATCATGACGTCAGCACGCAACAGTGCAGTTGACTGGGGTCAACCTGACATGCGGGTCCCACATGTCATAGACAGTGGGTTAATTAATCTATTAACAGACTAATTAACCATGTGGGGCCCATATGTCAGTGAGACAATAAACTAAATTAATTAATTTTAATTAATCCATTTAGCTAATTAGAAATCTGACAGTGGGGCCCGTATGTCATTGACACAGTGGGGAGGGGCCCCACATGTCAGTGGCATAGCTGACCCAGTCAGCGGCGCTGACTGGTCAACGGGCCGACGGCCCCACCAGTCAGTGTCACTGGCAGGTGGGCCAGGGCCAGCCACGTCGGACGGCGGCCGCGGCGTCGACGGGAAAACACGCCGGCGACGTGTTTCGCGGCGGCGCATCCACGGGAGGTGGTCGGAAACGGCGCACAAGGCCCCATTCGACGCGCGGTTGGGCGCGTTCGAACGGGCGCTCGACGCCGCGTCGAATGGTGGCGACGGGAGCGGCTGAGGCGGCCTGTGGCGAGCGGCAGGAGCTCGCCGGCGGCGAGGCGTTCGGACGTGCGACGAGAACGGCGATGCGCAGCGCTAGCGGGCGAGCTAACTAGCTAGGCAGATCGTGCGCGATGCGAGGGAGCCAACGGGCACGAGCCCGGGACCATTTGGTCACCGGGGACTCGTCGGCGACGTGGACAGACGGCGCGCTGACGGGCTTCGGTGGAATCAACGGCTACGGCGTCTAATCGAGGGCGAGAGGGGGGATGAGAAGGAGCAGAAGCTCACCGGGAAGGCACAAGGAGGCCCGGCGACGGCTTAGGAGCAGCAGAGGCGGCCGGAGACGAAGAAGAACGACGATGGCCGTGCGGCGAAGACGAGCTCGAGGCGCTCACAGCAGGGGCTCCGGGGCTCGAGTTCGAGGTCGAGGAGGACGAGGAGGTCGCGGCGGAGCTTGTGGGCTAGTCGGCGAGGCGATCGGCGCACGGTGGCCGCGGGATCGACGGAATGGGCGACGGCGACGCTTCGGGCGAGGAGGGGATCGAGAGGGAGAGGGTGCAGGGGGGCGAATGGGGGCGTGCTAGGGTTCGGGGGAGCGAGGGCAGCACGGGCGCGGCCTTATCGGCGTCGGGGACGGGCGGATGGCCGGCGCGTGGCGCGGCGACGACGCTGTCGCGCGCGGACGGCGACAGCGCGACGAAGACGACGATGTCGCGGTGTGCTGGGCTGGCTACTGTGCCACTTGAGTCCAAGTGCACAGTAGCGGTAAGCCCCTCTTCCTTTTTCTTTTTCCAATTCTTTTCTTTTCCACTGCTTTGCAAATTGTTCGAGTACTTAATGACTTTTATAAAATATGTGGATTGACCCATAATTATCAGTGTGTTATTCTCATTCACCAGAAATTGGTTTGATTAAATTATGAATTTACTTTAAATCCTATTAAATTAATTAGTGCTAAATATTGCTGTTAACCTACTGTTACAATTAATAAAGTTGTTTAACCAATTTAATTAATGTTGCACATATTTTTATAATTGCCACAGAATTATTTAAATTGTTTTGAACATTTTAGTTTCTGGTTTTGAACAACTTTTATTTTCACTTTAGGTTTGAATTGCAAGTTTAAATTGGAATTTGAAATGAGATATGATGCAATGATGCTCAAGCATGGTTAATCATGATGACATGGCACTGTCAAAGGGGTGATTACTGTAGCTATTACATGGGGGCGTTACAATTCTCCTCCTCTAACAAGAATTCTCGTCCCGAGAATTAAGAGGACGACTGAAAGAAAGCAGGGTATTCTTCACGAAGACGGTCCTCGCGTTCCCAAGTGGCTTCATCCTCAGAATGATTCGACCACTGAACCTTGAGGAACTTGATCGACTTCTGATGAGTCCGACGTTCAGTTTGATCAAGAACGCGGATCGGATATTCTGGATAAGACAGATCTTCTCGCAATTCAAGCACTTCATGATCCACAGCTCGGATAGGATCCTTGAAGCAGCGTCGAAGTTGCGATACATGAAAGACGTCATGCACTTGAGAAAGGTTTGGCGGCAACTCCAATTGATATGCCACTTCTCCTCGACGAGCGAGAATGCGGAACGGGCCAATATAGCGAGGAGCTAACTTGCCCTTGATTCCGAATCGGTGGGTGCCTTTCATCGGAGTGACGCGAAGGTAAGCTTGCTCACCAGGCTGATAGACCATTACCTTGTGCTTTCGGTCATAGTTGCTCTTTTGACGAGACTGGGCAGTTTTCAGATGTTCACGGACAATGCGGACTTGTTCTTCAGCTTGTTGAATAATGTCCGGTCCAACAAGTGAACGTTCCCCAGTTTCTGACCAATTCAGAGGGGTTCGACACTTACGTCCATAGAGAACTTCAAATGGTGCCATCTTCAGACTAGCTTGATAGCCATTGTTGTAAGAGAATTCGGCATATGGGAGAGATTCTTCCCATTTCTTACCGAATGAGATGACGCAAGCTCGAAGCATATCTTCAAGCACTTGGTTAACTCTTTCGACTTGACCCTGAGACTGAGGGTGATAAGCAGTGCTAAAAGACAGATGAGTTCCCATGGCTTCTTGGAAACTACTCCAAAACCTGGAAGTAAAGAGGCTGCCACGATCTGAACTGATCTCCAACGGAACACCGTGGAGTGACACAATTCTGGAAACATACAAGTCTGCTAACTGACTAGCAGTGATTGTCTCCTTGACAGGCAGAAAGTGAGCAACCTTTGAGAACCGGTCGATGACGACAAAGATAGCATCATGACCCTTCTGCGATCTGGGAAAACCAGTAATGAAGTCCATTTGAACTTTGTCCCATTTCCACTCCGGAATTTCAAGTGGTTGCAAGGTTCCAGCAGGCCTTTGATGTTCTGCTTTGATGCGACGGCAAACGTCACACTCAGCAACATACTTAGCAATATCATGTTTCATATCGGGCCACCAGTACCGCTGACGAATGTCTTGGTACATTTTGGTACTACCAGGGTGAATAGACAAGGGCGTGTCATGTGCTTCTTTCATGACATCCGAACGAGAGTCCAGATTATGCTTTCTGGGGACCACTAGGCGGCCTTTGAAGAACAAAGCACCATCCTCACCAACATGGTAGAAAGAAGGATTACCCTTGGAGAGGTACTTCTTAATCTTCTCAACTTCAGAGTCATAGTTCTGTCTGGTCTTGATATTGCGCTCGAGGTCTGGCTCAACCTCCAGGGTATTGAGATAACCCTGAGGAACAATGTGAAGGTTCAATTTGCGAAGCTCTTCATAAAGCATAGGTTGCGCTTCCTGAACCATGAGGTTGTTGCAATAAGCCTTGCGGCTCAAAGCATCGGCCATTACATTAGCCTTGCCAGGGGTGTAGGAGATATTCATATCATAATCGGCTACTGTCTCAAGCCATCTTTGTTGACGAAGGTTCAAGTCTGGCTGGGTATACAGATACTTCAAACTCTTATGATCCGTGTATATCTCGCAACGATTACCGAGGAGGTAATGTCGCCATAGCTTCAGAGCATAAATAACTACAGCAA
Source organism: Elymus sibiricus (assembly GCA_039707655.1). NCBI lineage: Eukaryota > Viridiplantae > Streptophyta > Magnoliopsida > Poales > Poaceae > Elymus > Elymus sibiricus. Next base: position 35,164,047 of record CM077676.1, read on the forward strand.
GCTCGAGATCATGTACCGGATAATTTTCCTCGTGAGGACGCAATTGACGAGAGCCATAAGCAACTACTCTGCGTTCTTGCATTAGGACACAGCCTAATCCTTGACGAGACGCATCACAGTAAATCTCGAAGTCCTTTTGAGAATCCGGGGGTGCTAACACTGGGGCAGATGTCAACTTATCTTTAAGCATCTGAAAGCTTTCTTGACATTTTTCTGTCCATTCAAATTTAACACCCTTGTGGAGCAGGTCAGTTAATGGCTTTGCAATCCTCGAGAAGTTCTCAACGAATCGTCGACAATAACTAGCGAGTCCGAGAAAACTCCTGACTTGCTTGCCGTTCTTCGGAGGAGTCCAGTCAAGAATAGCCTGAACTCGCTCGGGGTTAACGGCAATGCCATCTTTGGAAATCACGTGACCAAGATAAGTCACCTCGGATAACCAAAATTCACACTTAGAGTACTTGGCATATAACTGGTGTTCTCGTAACTTCTCCAATACAAGCCGAAGATGTTTGGCGTGTTCTTCTTCATTCTTGGAAAATATAAGAATATCATCCAAGTAGACCACGACGAACTTGTCGAGGTAGTCCATGAAGATATAATTCATCAATCGGGAGAAGGTTGCCGGAGCATTAGTTAATCCGAAGGACATAACAGTGTATTCGTATGATCCATAGCGAGTAACGAAAGCAGTCTTCGGAATATCCTCCTTACGAACTCGGATCTGATGATAACCCAACCTCAAATCGAGTTTCGAGAACACAGAGGATCCAGCAAGCTGATCATAAAGATCGTTAATCCGGGGCAGTGGATATTTGTTCTGGATTGTGGCTTGGTTAATGGGCCGATAGTCCTGGACCAATCGGTTAGTTCCATCCTTCTTCTTAACAAAGAGAGAAGGTGCTCCCCAAGCAGAGGAGCTGGGGCGGATGAAACCCTTTTTCAGTGACTTGTCGATTTCTTCCTTAAGCTCGAGAAGTTCATGCGGAGGCATCTTGTAAGGACGCTTCGCAATAGGAGTGGTGCAAGGCTTCAAGTCGATGACGAACTCGACAGCTCTAACAGGGGGTATTCCCGGAAGTTCTTCCGGAAAGACGTCCGGAAAGTCACGGATGACCGAAACGTTCTCAATTCCCTCAAGAGGTGAGGCGTTCAAAGCATTCAGAGCATATATCTGAGCTTCGGCATTCTGAGTAATGCGGGCGGTGTAGTTCACTATCTCATCTGAGGGGTGTAGGAGTTGGACGATCTTGGTGGCACAATTGATCGAAGCAGTGTGAGCTTTCAACCAATCCATTCCCAGAATGAGGTCTATGGTGGAAGAGTTCAATACAATGGGTGAAACAAAAAATTCCAATCCTTTGATTTCAACAGGGACATTGTGTGCCATCATGGAGGTTTGACAACTGCCTCCAGGGGTACGGACGACCATTTGTAGGTCCATTTTATCAAACGCAATGTCATGTGATAATGCAAATGCTTCAGACATGAATGAATGCGATGCTCCTGAATCAAATAAAACAGAAGCGGGTACAGAATTAACGAGAAGGGTACCCATCACAGTAGCAGGCTGATCCTGGACTTGTTCAATGTCAATATTGAAAGCATGTCCACGACCATAAGCAGCAGACCCAGTATTATAGTTGCGGGTCTGATTGTTGCCACGACCATTACCACGGCCATTACGAGGAAAAGCCAGCTGATTGTGATTCTGGCTGCAGTTTTTAGCAAGGTGACCTGGTTGGCGGCACTTGAAGCATAGACCATCTTCAGGACGAAGAGGAGCAACACGCGGTGGAGCAGCTTGAACTCTTGGTTGCCTCGGTGGTGGAGGAGGCAGACGGGGTGCAGCATAAGAGGGTCTTGGCGCAGGGGCAGCTGGATGGTACACACTGTTGGGAATCCAGATACGACGCTTCTGTGCTGGGCTCGAAGATGAGCCAATGTCACGATAGCGCTTCTGCGACTCCTTGTGCTTGATCTGAGCGGTCTCAACCAGAATAGCCTTGTTCACGAGAGTGGCAAAGTCGGTGACGTCTTGAGCAGCAAGCGCAAGCTCGAGGTCTGGGTGCAGTCCACTACGGAACTTCTCCTGTCTACGAGCATCAGTTGGAATGTCTTCTTCAGCATAGCGAGATAAGTTAAGGAACTCCCGCTGATAGGCTTTGATGGTCTTGTTGCCCTGAACGAGGTTGCGAAACTCGGTCTTCTTCCGATCTATGATCCCCTGAGGAATATAGCGAGCACGGAAGGCAGTCTGAAACTCATCCCAAGTAACGATTGTCCCAGCAGGCAGTGTATGCTTGTGAGTGGACCACCATTGAGCAGCGGGTCCCTTCAGGAAGTAGGTCGCGAAGGCGCCAAGGCTTTCAGGGGCGACATTGGCAGACTCCATCTCAAAGGCGATGTCGCGGAGCCAGTCATCGGCATCCAGTGGCTGTTCAGAATTGCGATAAATAGTGGGGTTGAGGCGCACAAACTCTGACAGTGTTATTGAAGCTGGGTTGTGGTTCTGATTGTTCTGATGCGGAAACTGAGCCATAATATTAGTCATAAACTGACGGTTGAGCTCAAATTGTTGCATCATTGCGGCCATGTAGTCGGGCGGTGGAGGATGCTCAGGGGCACGACCACGACCACGACCACCTGGTCTAACCATCCTGCTAAAATTTCAACAGGGGTAGTTTTAGAAAAAGCACTTGCGAGTGTTTAGCGCCAAACATGATGTAACACGACAATGAATGAGTAGTGCATCAATACATAGTAATAGTCAATTACGACATACAGATCCATACACAGAGTCGGTTACATGCGGACAGCATAACGGCGTAAAATTAAGGAAAAAGACATACTAGGCGGCGCGCAGGCACGCGGTGAGGAACTACACAACGAGACATAGCAAAGGCTACATCAACGTCGGGGAAAACCACTGAAACGGGGTAACTGCAAGTGCAAGTGCGGACGATGAATCTCTATAGCAGAAAGGTCCTGCTCTCCGTGTGCACTCTGATGCAGAACCCGGTCTCGAACTGAAAGAAGAGGTCCACGCGCAGGCCTGTGACCTCCAACAGCAGGCCAATCGATACCTGCCGGCATCTGAGTCCTGCGCGGGTAAAGGATATACTCCGGATGTATCCCTGCTCGAACAGCTGGTAGCAACTGTGTCATAGCATCGTAGAGACGTGCTCGAGTGGCAAACAGCTCGACTGTAAGAGCCCGGTTAGTGCGATCCAGAGCCTGAGTGCACTGAATCAACACGTGCGGGTCGTAACGACGACGCTCGTAAGGGGCACAGATAGCTGTGTAGTATCCAGTAGCATCTCCAGTAGGCGCATACGGAATGTATCGGAACTCAGAGGCATCCAAGCTACGATGCTCTCCACGGAGTCGTGCGACAGCAGAATAGGCAGCATCATGGACTGCCATCTCAATCGTCACACCGATACCGTGAAAAAGGTGCAATTCGGTGTCTGAGTCATCCCTCTGATCATAGATGCGAACATCAGCATGATACTGCTCCTGGTTGAACTCGCGGTAATCCTCGTAGACCATGTACTCGGGGTACCAGCGGTAACCAAGTCTGGTCAGGAGGGCGATCAGGACAGCTGGAAAGCCAGGGGCATTGCGAGCCGAAGTGCGAAGCACAAGCTGCGTCGCGGGGCGTGGTGGGAACAGACGATCCATCTGAAACAGAGGCAACTCAGGATTGTCAAACGACAATGACAAATATAATAAAATTTGGAGAGAAAGATTAAACAGACCAATGGAAAGGAAAATGTGATTATCAGAATAATCAGATCGATGATAGGGAAACAAGCACTGATAATCCAGCTCTCCGGGTGGACAAGATTACGAGATCCTAGTGTCGGCGTTAGTAAAATTCATTTAACCCGAAAGGAAGAGGTTTCAGAGTCCCAGAGTATAGAAGAGAAATAAAAGATCCTAATACCACCCAGTTGGCGACGCGGGCCCGTAAGCCACACAGCCATGTTAGTAAAATAGTTTCTGGAAATACTAGACTCAACTGCGGCCAAGGAGTCGAAGGGGGCTTCCTACAGGCAGTCGGCTCTGATACCAACTTGTGACGCCCCCAATTTGACCGTACGCTAATCATACACGCAGACGCGTACGACCAAGATTAGGGACTCACTAATCAATATCACAACACAACTTTAGGCACAACTACAAACATAAATCATCATATTACAAACCAGGGATCGCGAGGACCCGAATACATAAGTCATACACACAAATGATATCTGAGTACAGACATAGTTAGTCAAGTTTTGCCTTAAGAAGGCTAGCACAAACAACGATACAGATCGAAAAGGCGCAGGCCTCCTGCCTGGGAACCTCCTAACTACTCCTGGTCGGCTGGATCAACCCAGTAGTAAGTGCCGTCGGGACCCTCCTGGTAGAAAGCTCCGGCAGTGTCGTCTGGCTCCTAGGCTCCGTCGTCTGATGTATCATCAATTGGATATGGGGGAAAAAGAATAGCAGAGCAACCGTGAGTACTCATCCAAAGTACTCGCAAGACTGACATCAGAACTATGCTAAACATGCAATGGTATCAAATGAGAAGGCTGTATTTGTGGACTGTATTGCAGAAATGCCAGAGGAGAGAGAAAAGGCCTAGCCTATCGAAGACTAGCATCTTCAAGTAGTCTTGCAGCATCAGAAGAGAGTAGATAATAGTAGCATACATGTGGATATACAACAGCAATGCCCTGAGATCCTTTCTCGACTCCCTACGAGAAAGCGGTCCCGAGAGCAGTATTAACAGTTTATCATGTATCATCATCTCTTTATAGTTGTCATGGATCCGGGCACAACTCCAAGCGTCCTGTTACCGTGGACACGGCTATTCGAATAGATATCTTCCCTGCAGGGGTGCACTACTGTTACCCAACACGCTCGATTACCTCCGGCCGGATACACTTGCTGGGTAATACCCGGCCTCGGGTGATCGACACAACGCAGCCCGACCTAGAGCTCAGCAGAGAGGTCAACACGCCGGTCTAAATCCTAAGTGCGCAGGGGTCTTGGGCCATCGCCCTCCGCACTCCTGCACGTTACGTGACTGGCCGGAGAAACAGGCGCGACACTGGACAACCCAGTGAAGTAACCAGCCCAATCCCGGCGATCAGCCCGCAAAGTAACTTGTGACGTCTGAAGAGCTTTCGGCTGATACTACGATGCAGAGGGCCCCATTAAACCATTATCCCACGTGGTGGTAGTGCGAAAGGGGCACGACGACCCACTCAGATCAAATACCCAGTTCCGTTAGGCGTATTTAGTATCGCGCGGGTGCTCTTGGAGCCGACCCGTCTTTAATGATATTCGCTCGCGGGCACCCTTGGGGCCAGCCCGACTTTACATTTCCCCGCGGGTACCTCTCGAGGTGGACCCGCCTGTAACAAAGGTCAAAGTAACCGTGTGTCCAAGTAACGAGGAGGAATCCGAGGAATCACCCTCGATGGATTCCCACTCGAGGAGTTGCGCGACGGTAGCTTAGCGGAGGTGATGTAAGAGGAATCACCCTCGATAACACACATCCGGGAAGCTATTCTACAGAGGCACCATCGGAAGTGAGCTAAGAGGTATCACCCTCGGCACTCGATGCTAACCCTGCAGTGTCGGGCAATTCAGGGGTTGTGCAGTGATGTGCTGTCTTCAGTCCATCTGTCTTCAGTCCTAAAGCGGAGCAACTACAGCAAGGGAGAGGGGCCACAGATGGTTTACCACCCAATCCTATTCTAAGCAGCTCGGACAATTGGCAGTTATCATAAGCAGTTACAAGGACAGTCTATGCATCAGAAATAGGATAAAACATAATAGCGGCAATTTCTAATGCAAGCAGGAGGGAGAAGGAATTGGGTGACAAAGGCATGCGTCAAGGGGGTTTGCTTGCCTGGTTGCTCTGCGGCAAAGGCGGGATCGTCGGACGGCTGGTCGTCGGGGGTGTAGTCGAACTCTGCTGGGACGGCGTCGGTCTCGGCGTCTATCGAGAGAGAAGGAGGGAGAAGAAACAATAAATTCACGGCAAAATATAATCACTATGCATGACATGCCTAAGATGACATGCAGATGGGTGCTACTGCCTACCTATATGATTTAGATAACTCTTGGGAATTAATAAAAATTTAATTGGATTTGTTTTATTAAAGTGGTGCACTATTCATCTACTGCAAACAGTCAAAAAGTTCCATGTTCAGATAGCTAGAGGCATGTGACAGATGAATGGATGGCATATTTGGATTCGTGGCATTTTTCTGATCAACTTTCATATATAAATTATTTTCATCTGACCTACGGATTAAAAGATATGAATTCTTAAAGTTTTAAATATTTTCTGAATTTATTTTAATTATTTAATTCGAATTATCCAGAATAGTGTTGGCTGACGTAGGCATGACGTCATCATGACGTCAGCACGCAACAGTGCAGTTGACTGGGGTCAACCTGACATGCGGGTCCCACATGTCATAGACAGTGGGTTAATTAATCTATTAACAGACTAATTAACCATGTGGGGCCCATATGTCAGTGAGACAATAAACTAAATTAATTAATTTTAATTAATCCATTTAGCTAATTAGAAATCTGACAGTGGGGCCCGTATGTCATTGACACAGTGGGGAGGGGCCCCACATGTCAGTGGCACAGCTGACCCAGTCAGCGGCGCTGACTGGTCAACGGGCCCACGGCCCCACCAGTCAGTGTCACTGGCAGGTGGGCCAGGGCCAGCCACGTCGGACGGCGGCCGCGGCGTCGACGGGAAAACACGCTGGCGACGTGTTTCGCGGCGGCGCATCCACGGGAGGTGGTCGGAAACGGCGCACAGGGCCCCATTCGACGCGCGGTTGGGCGCGTTCGAACGGGCGCTCGACGCCGCGTCGAATGGTGGCGACGGGAGCGGCTGAGGCGGCCTGTGGCGAGCGGCAGGAGCTCGCCGGCGGCGAGGCGTTCGGACGTGCGACGGGAACGGCGATGCGCAGCGCTAGCGGGCGAGCTAACTAGCTAGGCAGATCGTGCGCGATGCGAGGGAGCCAACGGGCACGAGCCCGGGACCATTTGGTCACCGGGGACTCGTCGGCGACGTGGACAGACTGCGGCGCTGACGGGCTCCGGTGGAATCAACGGCTACAGCGTCTAATCGAGGGCGAGAGGGGGGATGAGAAGGAGCAGAAGCTCACCGGGAAGGCACAAGGAGGCCCGGCGACGGCTTAGGAGCAGCAGAGGCGGCCGGAGACGAAGAAGAACGACGATGGCCGTGCGGCGAAGACGAGCTCGAGGCGCTCACAGCAGGGGCTCCGGGGCTCGAGTTCGAGGTCGAGGAGGACGAGGAGGTCGCGGCGGAGCTTGTGGGCTAGTCGGCGAGGCGATCGGCGCACGGTGGCCGCGGGATCGACGGAATGGGCGACGGCGACGCTTCGGGCGAGGAGGGGATCGAGAGGGAGAGGGTGCAGGGGGGCGAATGGGGGCGCGCTAGGGTTCGGGGGAGCGAGGGCAGCACGGGCGCGGCCTTATCGGCGTCGGGGACGGGCGGATGGCCGGCGCGTGGCGCGGCGACGACGCTGTCGCGCGCGGACGGCGACAGCGCGACGAAGACGACGATGTCGCGGTGGGCTGGGCTGGCTACTGTGCCACTTGAGTCCAAGTGCACAGTAGCGGTAAGCCCCTTTTCCTTTTTCTTTTTCCAATTCTTTTCTTTTCCACTGCTTTGCAAATTGTTCGAGTACTTAATGACTTTTATAAAATATGTGGATTGACCCATAATTATCAGTGTGTTATTCTCATTCACCAGAAATTGGTTTGATTAAATTATGAATTTACTTTAAATCCTATTAAATTAATTAGTGCTAAATATTGCTGTTAACCTACTGTTACAATTAATAAAGTTGTTTAACCAATTTAATTAATGTTGCACATATTTTTATAATTGCCACAGAATTATTTAAATTGTTTTCAAAATTTTAGTTTCTGGTTTTGAACAACTTTTATTTTCACTTTAGGTTTGAATTGCAAGTTTAAATTGGAATTTGAAATGAGATATGATGCAATGATGCTCAAGCATGGTTAATCATGATGACATGGCACTGTCAAAGGGGTGATTACTGTAGCTATTACATGGGGGCGTTACAACATGTTTCTCTAGGGGGGTTGCAACTGCATGCTTTCAAGAGGATCGCAACTGCAAGTTTTTAAACGGGGTCGCGACTGGATGTTTTTCATGGAGGTCGCAACTATATGTTTTAAGGGGGTGGGGTTGCATCAGTAAGTTATTTTTTCAGCCGACTGCGACTGTGATGAACATTTCTTAAATTCGTGAATATTTTTTCAAACTCACAAACTTTTGTTTTCAAATTTGTGACCATTTTTAATCTCACAAGAATTATATAAAATTTACCTTTTAAAAAACTCCATATTTTTTAAATTCATGAATATTTTTTACGAATAAATTCATGAACATTTTTTCTAAAAAAATGATTAAAAAAGAGCACAGTTTGAACATTTTATTTGGAAATTATGAATTATGAATTTTTTTAGAATACACTAGTACAACACTGTAGCAATTTCTTGCCTTTTTCCCCAAATTCATGATTTTTAAAAATTCATGAACTCTTTTTAGCATTTATGATTTTGAAACTTCACCAACATTTTTTTGAATTCATGATCATTTTTTCAAATTCATGAACATTTTCGTATTTAACGAATATTTTTCAAATACGCGAACATTTTAAAATCGGCAAACGATTTTCAAAATAAAAAATCACATGGTTTATGGGGAAATGGAGCATCAGGAAATTGACATAGCTCTATTATTATACTTGCGGCACCATTTTTGCCAATGTATTATAGTGAAATGGAACAAAAGGAAATCGACAAAAAGTCATGGTTAATTAGTTGTGGTGTTAATTGTTCCTAAAACATTTTTTTCCTACAAGTTTCCACCTAGCTTCATCGTCGCGATAACAACTAGTAGTTCTGCTCCTATTCAGCGTCGCAATAACAACTAGTAGTTCTGCTCAAGCCTCTTGCCGCACAACATGAAAAGTTACTAGGCTAAAAAAAGACAAGAAAATGCACTAGGCCAGCCCAAAAAGAAAAACAAACGGGGTACAACTAGGATGCCATCAGCTGAGGTGAATGAGACCATAGTTATGTCTCAGCTAGATGAGTTTTAGCCAATCCCGGAAGATTACTATAAAAGTTAAGGTATGAAGTAGGTGGCACTATGGCTAGTTGTTAATTCAAAAAAGCTAGTGGCGTTTCCCAAATGATAGAAAAAGAGCTAGTGCTTGCGACCTAGTAACATGCCGTGTATCCGCTGGCATAACGATCCTTGGCACGGTACGGCAATGTCGCCGTCGAACATGAATTCATTTAATTGATCTCCATTTGGCACAGGAGAGATGGCCATGTGTGCAATTTCTACGTACAGTACATACATGGCAATGATAACTAGACACGGCATTTTGGTTGGTGAATTCGCATGATGATCTCAGAGGCGCTAGCAGGGGCCAAACGTTGATCAGTAGCTAGCTCAGATGCTTCTTATTAATTAAAAATAATAATCTGGAGTAGTACTTTCATTTTTTTGGTTTTTTCATCATTTTATCAAGTCGTCTATATCGTGACATGCAGGCAGGTTGGTTGGCACGCACACCACAGGTCGATGCCCTGTGCATATAGCGCTTCTACACAGACAACAAAATAACGATTTTCTAACGATGCAGCACATTCAGCCGTCCATGAGTAGAGCAAAACTGGATAGCACCGTTCAATCTAACTGTCGTCTGCACAGTAGGTTTCGCTGTCCATATATGTTCCTCGCTACTTTTCTTTGTCTCGGACAGACTTGACCATCGGGGTTACAATAAATCTTACCTAATAATAAATTAATAATTAATAAATAATAATAAAGGGATGAACCCTTCTTCCTTCCGAATTTTCGTCCGTTTGTACGTTTCAAATTTTCGTCCGTCCGTACGTCATTACCAGATTTCGAAGGTGGTACTAATGGTCCCAAAAAATCTATTTACGGACTAACTTGGTCGCTGCATTGGGTCCAGTGCGCCTGGGCCTCAGCCCATTAGATCCTTCCGACCTAAGGTGGCAAAAATAGGCGTTGGAGTGGATCGAACCAACAGGATCTCGCACGGGTTTTAGTTACTTTGTGGGCAATATGGTGGGCTAGAAGGAAGGCCATCCATGATAATGAATTTCAGAGTCCTATTTCAACTTGGTGCTTTATAAACAGATACTTGGAAGAACTTGAGATCGCTCAGTCTCGACCGCCCCCCGTGGGCATCTCTTCGGCCAGGCGAAATGTTATAGGCAAGTGGATTCCCCCTGAAGGAGAAGCGGCAAAGATGAACGTTGATGGTGGTCTTTCACGCCTTGGCGATAGGGGCGCTGCAGCGGTGGTCTGTAGAGATAAGCAGGGACAATTTCTTGGTGCTTCAGCGATAGTTTTTGATGGTTTGGTCGACCCGGCGTCTCTGGAAGCTCATGCGTGCAATGAGGCAATGTCGCTGGCTCAAGATCTTCATATTCAGCAGATAACCATAGCCTCTGACTGCCTCGAGGTGGTCACAAATATCAAGCAGGGGGCGGCTACTACTTATGCTTTTGTTCTGGAGGAAATCAATGTTAGAATGAGAGAGTTCAGTAGTGTTTGCTTTTGTTTCGAATCTAGAGTTTGTAATTCTGAAGCTCATGCCTTAGCAAAGGCAGCTTCTTCCTTATCTGTCGGTCGACATGTGTGGCTAGGGATGGTTCCAGACATTGTTTGTATTCCCTTTTCCTTACAGATTGAATAAAGTCCCTAGTTTCACCTAAAAAAAAAAAGAGTGGATCAAACTCCCGACCAGAGGTGCAAACGCAAAGCTCAAGTCCAATTGAGCTACATCGTGGTTGTGAATAAAAAAGATGATTTGTTCACTTATTAAATAGTCTCACCTCGCTTTCTTATACTGCATTAGCTAGATCAACATATATACGTTTATGATTTGAAGTCAATAAGCCTCCTGAAGAATCAATTGGACAGGAAGGAAAGTTATAAAAGAGGAAATAAATTTCAATATGAGCCAGGAAGGAAAGGATTAAAGAGGGTATAAATTCCGCTATGAGGAAAAAGAAAGACATGGAAAGACATTATGGGCCAATGGAAGAGAAAGGGAAGCATAAATCATGGGAGTTGGCGCGAGGTAGAGGGCGGTGGAGCTCGGACGCAGGCGGTCACTGTAGCTCCGGCGATGCAAGACGATGATTGCGGCACAAGACAATGGGAGATGAGCTGCGCGAGGCAGGGCGCGAGGTAGTGATGAAGGTGCCGTTGGCGAGCTGATGAGGCCGACGTCAAGGAGATGCACAACAGCCGTGCATAGTTGGTAGACCCGCATGCAAATTAAGATGACATTGAATCGATCCACTGTTCTGTGACGGCCGTGCATTAGTTGGTAGGCCTGGCCTGCATGTAAATTAAGATGACGGTGAATCGATCTAACGGAGTACTGTTTTTTACTAAAGCAGTAGGTAAGAAAAATTCTCATATTAACTAGATCGGCTCTGTACGTGATCAGCTCATCGCGTAAAAAGGTAGCTATTTGGTTCATGTGTTCTTTGTTAGTATTTGCACCCAGTCAACAATATGTTTCGTGTGCCGAGGCGACTGGCGGATCGATGGTGCCCCAGTGGGATCCATGACCTGTCGACTAGGCGATTTATAAATGACTTAAATGATGGTGGCCTGGCTACCGCTAGAGTATGATGATGTAAGCATCCACAGTGCTTAGAGGCTGGCTTGCCTCTAAGCTGGACCCCACAACCCTGCCTCTAAGCATATCTCAAAACCACGCAGTGTATAGCATTTTGCTTCAGCCTCTATTGTGGGCCCATGATTGATTAAACAAAGGCATGATAACCTGAACGGAGGAGGCATTTCACGCATCACAGGCATCGTGCGGAGCACAAACGGGCTGACGAGTGGGGCTGCTTGATTATTTTAATCAGAAGAGGCAGCGGTGTCGCAAGCATGCTTGACAATTTTCATGCGGAACGGAGCAGCGGTGTTTTGTCGGTGAAAAAAACAAATTTGGGTTGTCATTTTGTGGTGACATTTTGTCTTTGATTTGTTTTTTTTGCGGAGGCCAAAATGCTTAACCTTTTTGCCTCAAAATTTACATGTAGCATTTGTATGTGACAAAGATCACCAAAAAAATTTGTCCCAATTTTTTTGACATTTGAAAAAAAAAAATTGGCCCCGGGAGCATGTGCTCCCGGGAGCCAAATTGAGTTTCTGCAATATAATGGCCTTTTTTTTACTATATATTATCAAGGAGGAGGGCCTCGCGATTCTCACGGTGCTCGTCAAAGCATGTGCCACCTGGCAGAAGCCCGCCGCGCTAGAGCCGCTGGCACCCATCACCATCGCACGAGGAAGAGGACCCATTGTTCAGCGTTTACTCCATAGCGAACTAGCGACGCATGAGCGTTATGCCATAGTATGATGACAAGCACATCACTTTAGATTGATCAGGTTCGTCGTGAATAGATGGACAATATGAGCACCATCGGCAATGGTGCCACAGAGGAGAAACTGCAACATCATAGAATGGGTTGCTAGGGGCGTGCGAGGATTTGTTTCTCCCGTTGCAACGCACGGGCACATTTCCTAGTAAATAACCAACTTGAGTAAGATGCATGGGTCATAAAATATGCGCGCTCATACAAAATGCATGTTCTAGTGTACACTAGACGATAAACAGTGTACGTCTAATAGTTTGATGATATGAAACTAGTAGTATTTATTTACTGTACTTTCCATATATTTTGTGTAAAGCTGTTGAAACTTTGATTTTTTTTATTCGCTGGTAGTTATTTTTTTTTGAGAAAAAACCGATCTATTCATCTTCAATCATGGCAGTACAACGAATACCAGAAATAATAAAAATTACATCCAGATCCATAGACCACCTAGCGACGACTACAAGCACTGAAGCGAGCCAAAGGCGCGCCGCTGTCATCGCCCCTCCACCGCCAGAGTCAGGCACAACTTGTTGTAGTAGACAGTCGGGAAGTCGTCGTGCTAAGGCCCCATAGGACCAACGCACCAGAACAGCAACCGTCGCCGATGAAGAATAAGGTAGATCGGAATGATCCATCCCAAAGACACACGAACGTAGACGAACAACGACGAGATCCGAGCAAATCCACCAAAGATAGATCCGCCGGAGACACACGTCCACACGCCCACAAATGATGCTAGACGCACCGCCGGAACGGGGGCTAGGCGGGGAGACCTTTATTCCATCTTCAGGGAGCCGGCGCCGTCTCACCTTCCTGAGTAGGACACAAAACCTAACAAAACTGAAAGGAACGACTAAAATTGGATATAATCTAGATATATGTGGCATGATTCATGATAAACATTTACTTTTTATATATTAAATCAAGAAATTTGATACGAACTTGATATTCACTTGTTATATGCTTCGCCATTGTCAAATTATTATCTTAAACCATTACTAAAATAAAGACGTGACGTCAATGCAAAACAGTACTGACCCAATAACTTATAGCTGTGAACACTCATACTGGTTGCGTCGTGTGCATATATACCGCTCCATCTTCTCTCAAGATTTCTGAGTTAGAACACCTTCCATCACATTCAAATATGTGTGGCAGATGGAGAAAAAAGTGGAGCTAGTCCTGAACATAAGAAGGTTAAATAAGCATTACGGAATGAGACACATTAGGAACCAAAGGACCGTTCGTCAGTGGACCATGCATCAACTTATGTTATTGTTAACTACTAGAAAGTTCCACAAGTCCACAACCCCATTAGTTCTTGTGTAGGCACAAGTATAGTTAGGTAATATCTTGAGTGTGGAAATGGAGGCCTTGGAACTCTCGTTTAGGCATGCTCCCAACACAAGATAGAACACACTGTATATTGCTGACCAGTCAATGGCAGATTATGTTTCCACTCAAGTATTGATTGATCTCCTATACCGCTAGGATATAGCATGTTCTTCTTGTCACCATGCATGCATACTTCATCTCAAATTATTGGGTATTGTGAAACTCAAATACCCCACAATTAAACGGTATGCCATTTTTGAAGGAAAATCTATGATTCTAGACATATGGACTGCTACTATTAGTTTTCTTGGATGTCTATTTCATAAGGCAATTGTCGCGCCGATGGTTTAAGCGGGCACCTGTGGATGTAGTGTTGTACCCACAATCCCAAAAATTATTCAACATTATATTTGGTACCAGGCGTTATCAGGGACAAGTCACCTTGATGGGGAATGCACTTACTCCTAACTAAAAAGGAGGGGAAATGAAAAAAACACAAAATGGGTACTGAGTGTTCTTTTCAGGAAGATAATATGCCAACACTCTAAATATCAGCTTTTCAAATTTTGTATTTCATACCTATCATCTGATATATCAGCCATTTCTTTGCTTCATATTCTCATACATATCCGATTTCTTGATGACACTACTGCCTTATTTCAGAAGTGATGCATATTCAATGTAATTCTTGGATAAAAATATATAATATCTCGTGACATTAATTCAAGCTTGTACGAACAACACATCGGCACAATCCAAACATGAATTCACATAGGAAAAAATCAGCCTACTCATTCATGCCAATCTCTACTGCTTAAAAAAAGAATACCTTTCATTTACCTGCTAGGCATACTGCTTAGTCCAACCTTACATATGCCCCCTCTCTCCGTTTTGATTTTTCCACTCCCATCTCTGTTTTTTTTTTCACCGGTTATCCTTGAAAACCGTCTTAATTGTCACCCTTTTTATCGACTTATCAAAAAAATATGTTTTCTTTGATAAGCGAAGAAGTTCTTACCAAATTGGTTATTATTGTTTAGTTTGGTCAATCACGGACAAGATTTTATAAACATTTATTTATAGGAGGGTAATCAGGGAGTAACATATTAGAATCTTTATATCCCGTTGCAACGCATGAGCAATTATCTAGTCTTCATCAAAAAAAAGTCGCCCAACAACCGCGGTGCATGTGCCACTATCTTTACTTGGCGCCGCCTCATGGTGACTGAAGAATATTGTGCCGAACTCGAAAGAAGAAGGACGATGAAGGAACACCTCATCTAGACCTTTAAAAAATGTCAGTACCCAAAGTTAATACCAAGTTGTACTGATGCAACAACTCCCAACATGAATGCCTGCTCGTTCCTCGTGTCCGCATATATACCTCCCCATTTTCACTCAAGCAGTAGCATCCGAAAATTCAATATGGGTCGTACTTCCATATGCTCTTATTATCTGGAGCGTTAACATGTCTCGGGATCTGGGTTCTTCAGTGTATTATGATCTGTATTTTTGTTTTCTCTTTATATTGCAACTGTTTGTAGGCCTACCTCTGCAATGCATTGATTTTGCATGCTGCCATTAGATAGCCGGTGGCTACACAACATTTACTCATCCAACTGCCACCGAACTATCACTGCATGTATGTCTCCCATGGCTATATACTCAGTCGCGAGCCCTGTTCATCACATGCTTTTTTGATTCCACTTCAGTTTTACAAGAAACCTGGAGTACATGTTATCCCCCTTTTTTTTTTGAATTAGAGTACATGTTATCCTGGAGCAAAGGTTGAGCACTGGATATGCTTTTCACCGTTATCCACGTGCTTTATCTCCTTTGCGGTCCATTTGGTGGCAGCTCTTATGCGAAACAGCGTCATGAGGTCACTGCCTTCATTCTTCACCACGTTTTGAGTCATAAGTGGCTAGCCCATCTTTTCCTATCATGTCCATCGCCCTCTTCCACTCTAATGCTGCATGTTTTGGTTACCTTTTTTTTTGGTTGCATGTTTGGTTACTAGCAGCAAAACGAAGGGTAAATGCCAGGTGATACTACTCTTCACATGCTCACATGCTTCCAAATTTTTAAAATCGCATCTAAAATGTTCCAAAAAATTCTGATTTTTTTTTTTGTGAATGTTCAAAAGGCATGTCCGTACAACTTCTACAAAATTCAAAATACACATAGAGCAGCAAAAAAAAGAAAAACAAGGATTAATTGTGTTAAAAAGGTAAAACGTGAATGGTGTAAAAAAATGACACTATTCACATTTGGATTTATCCATTTTAGTTTACCTATGTGTCTTTCAAATATGGATTTGAACTTTCTAAGGTTTGTAGACACATGTCCTGTGAACATTTGCAAAAAAAATAAAATCAAGATGTTTTAAAACATTAAAATATTTACTAAACTTGGGAGCCCGGAAGCATGTGAAGGGTGGTATCACCTAATACTCTTCCAAAACAAAGGGTAGAAAGGAGATTTCAGCACCTCCTTAATTTATCCTAAATTTTTTGGAATGCCAATTATATTAGATTGTAGGGAGTACTTGGAAAATGGTTCGGTTGAGTACGGGTTTTTTTTTTGCGGGGTGACCACGTAGAACTTAGTACTGCTATACAAGGCCTCGTAAGTAAGACCAAGGTTACGGAGCAAATGACTCGGCGGCTAAATACAATCATCTATTCGAGTAGGATCAACATTAGCCAACTAATGTATCCTCGGAAAAAAGGCAATTACTATTGCCTGTGATTTCACTCCAAGTCAGCACCCACAGATACGCACACCTAAACCTTTTTCCCGACTAAAATAAAGACTCAGCTTCAGTCCGGCCAAATTCTGGACCATGTACGTTTACAATGCAACTACCGTTCCATCGGTACAGACGTGAACCGTCCAAGGACCGTGCCTCCAGCCGTCACACCCTGAGCCACGTGCGTCAGAAGTACATACGTACTATCACTGTATTCCAGCGAGGCATCAATTTCCCCAGCTCGCACCCATTGGCATTAACTGCTGCAGCACAGCTCATCATGCTGGTACTTGCGGTCCAGATAATATGAGCAAATGCCGGTACGAGCCATATCGCTGCTCTCAGTAGCATCGGCTTCCACTAGTTGGAACACTCTACCGTCACATTTAAATATATGGAGAATGAAGAAAAAAGAGGAGCTATTTCTGAGAGACAGTAGATGATCATCAAAAGAATGTGAAAATGTATAAGGGAATAAGAGACATCGGGAAGAACTGGATCGTACTGATACAACTCCGAACACTTGTGTCTGCATACATACCTCCCCATTTTCACTCAAGCAGTAGCATCGGCTTCCACTAGTTGGAACACTCTACCGTCACATTTAAATATATGGAGAATGAAGAAAAAAGAGGAGCTACTTCTGAGAGAAAATAGATGATTATCAAAAGAATGTGAAAAATGTATAAGGGAATAAGAGACGCCGGGAAGAACTGGATCGTAGCTATTTACACCATGCATCCAGTTCGATTGTATCATGCTCAATGGACTCCCTTTACCTGCCACTAGTGCCATTCTGACAGCAGAACCATACTCTGAAGAGGCTAGAACATCTGTAGATGATGGGTATTGTGGCTGAGACCATCATAATCTACTAGGCGGGGTCCTCGACACAAGCATCAGCCGAGTGAGGTGCGGTTTGGAGTAGCCGATTGAACACAATTTCATTCTCTCACCACCTGATGAAGCTGCTACCGTTGAGCATGCTCCTCTACTCATCTATCAGCTCTCGCGTGTGCAGCAGCGTGAGTACGTACTACTAATTAGGGAGTAATGTATGTGGAGTGTGGACCATGCATGTAAGCCTTGGAAATCTCACTCATGCTTCCCACAACAAGCTGGTGGACTGTATCCATATATGCCCGGCCGGTCCCAGATGTCCATCCTTGTTATACTAGTACAGTAGTGTACAATAGTATATGTTCCTTTTGCCGCCACATATGCATGCATCGATCATCTCACATTCTTAATTCTGGCCTGCCTCGATATGATGTGCAACTGCCGCCGGTTTTTCTTCGATTCCCGGTAGATGACAAGCACACTAGTTTCATGGTATAAAAGTCGCGGTTTTTTGGCTCTGGGGAGACTACTTATAAAAGTTAATAGATGAAGTAGGTGGGGCAACATTTTGTCACGCAAACAACTGGTATATGATGGTTGCATGCTAGGTATTAATTAAAAAATTAGTGATTTTTGCAAAAAAAGAAAAGGAAAAGAGCTAGCTGGTGCTTAGCATGTGTATGTGCTGGCATGGCAATCGTAGCTTGACACGTTACCGCAATGTCGCCGTCGGAACATGCACACACACCATTACATTATTAGCTGCGTAGCATGCAGTTAATCTATAGCCATTTGGCACAAGAGAGACCCTGTGTGCACCATGTTAGTGAATACTGTATTCTTTTTTATTTGTAGAGACACCATGTTATTTCTTATGTAGAGTAATAATTAGACACGGCATCTTGATTTGATCAGTTCACATGATGATCTCAGCAGCTGCAGGGGCCACACATGCTTAATTATTGGCTTTGGTATAACATCGACACGGAGAGGCTGGGAAGAGGTTGACCATGTATGACAACTCGGTACGTACATACGACCGAGTTGGCGGTTACCTAGCTAGATCCACCTGGATGACACTCGCCATCGTTTAATAATGTCGTGCCTGCAGCTAGTTGATCCATCGAGTAAAACCGGCCGGTCAGATGAGTGACGGTGCAGTAGCATATATTGTCTCTCGTTCTTTCAAAGGAACCTAAGGGAAACCCGACCTGATTCCCTAAAAACGGTTAACTCCTCAAAATATTTTTTCAGGAGTTAATCGCACCTTTATTCAACTAACTTTTTAAATTTTTGGCGGGTTACTTGTCATTTCTCTCATTTTTAAGCGCCCGCACGCACACAATTCTCAAGAAAGGGCCCCCTCCCAGCTCCCACCCATGGCACCTCCACTGCCCAATGTCACCCCGCCGCAGCCATCGACGGCCCCAGATTCTGGCAGGAATGGAACCGCTTGCCGCGCGTCTCCTCAACCTCGCCGCCCAGTACTGCCGGTGCTACACTGCCAGAGTTGGCCCACACGCCGCCACCCCGGGCCAAGGAAGCGGCTCAGGACGAAGGGCATGGTGCGGACCTCCGCGACATCAACAAAGGCTGGCGGCAAGGCCGCGCCAGCCTCAAAGATCACCGGTTGCCCTTCGCTTGCTCTGGCCGATGGCAAGCGGACGATGAAGCCAATGGCGGCCAGAAAGGCCCTCCAAGAGGCGGCGGAGAAGAAAAGGAAGAAGGCGTCCACGCCGACGCCTTCTCCCCATCTGGGACATGAAGACATGCTATATTGTGTTTTTTTTTATGAAACATGATCGATTGTGGCTTTTGGATAAAGTATATGCATGTTTAGTTTGAATTGTGTGATTGGATGAACTATATGTGTGTGTGTGTTTGTTGAATTGTTGCATATGATCAATTTTTATCATTGAAATGATTGATTAAATATCGTGCAATTGTTAGAATGTAGGTGACGCAGGATAAAAAATAATAATCATTTTTTTGGGGAGTTAAATATAAGGGTTCGGTTAGGTCCGGCCACTACCTAACTCCTCAAAGTTTAAGTAGTTACTACCTTTGTGGCTCCGTCTGGGTTTATTAGTCCTTATCGTATTTTGGGTCAAAGTTTGACCACTTATTTATTTACCAAAATGTTAATGCATGTAATTAATTTTTTATTGTTGGATTCGTATTTGAATCTAGTTTCCAACAATATTATTTTTTGTACGCTTAAATTTTATTAGTTAAAATTATGGTCAAAATATGCCAAAAATATGAGCGGGCTAGTAAACCAGGACAGAGGTGTTTTTTTTTTTCGGGGTAGAATGGAGGTGATTTAGAAGAGCATTTGAACAGTTAGAGGACAGGGACCGGTTGCATATGCTCTTTTTTTTTTTTTTTTTTTTTGCATGGAACCGATTGCATATGCTCGCTAGCTAGTACTGTACTAGCATGTGTATCAGCTGGAATACCACGGTACGGCAATGTTGCCGTCTGAACATGTACACACAAAATTACATTGTTAGCCGTGTTGTATATGCAGGATTGCATATGTTGCTGTTTCGTAGTACAGTACACTCGCTTTTGACTGATCTATTCACAATCTCAGCGACACTTGTTGCAGCGGCCATAAACTCTTAATTATTAGCTTTCGTTAACTCTCCCCATGTTCGTCGATGGGTTGTCACAGCCAGCTTAATACTTCTTAATTAAGTAAATTGCGTTGTACTTCGGTTGTCAATTGCGTGACACATGCAGGCAGGCTGGTTGGCAAACACACCACAATCAAGGTAATTTAAGTACTTCGTGTTGAGTAATCTAAGCGCGTCTCCATCACGTCGCCGTCACGTACTACATGATGCATATATATCCCGTTATATGGGACGGCAACACAGCATGTTAAGAGACAATATTTCCGTGTCTGCAGGGAGGATGCAGCTAGCTAGCTCATTATCCACTAGAGCCGGCCGGTCTGGTGTGTGACGGCTGCCGTGGCCACACTGGAAACATACACATGAGGACTTGAGGCATCTCCAACGTCCGCCCTCAAAACAGACACAATATTTATCTACAGATTGGTCCCGAATAGTCGACGGACATTCATGCTGAAGACAGGCATCCAACCCTGTCCTCTAAACGTCCATCTCTATTCTTGTTTCTATGTCTGGATGAAGCACCAACCAATGAAAAATAATTTTTTAGCATTTTAGACCACATGAGCAAGTGTAATGAAAATGAATTATCTATGAGTGGAATTGGCAAAAAAGACCACCTGCCCCGTGGCGGCAAGTGCAGCAAGCGGCACGTGGCGCTTGCCGCCGCAGCCTGTGGTGGCAACACTGTTCATACACTATTGATCGTCTCCCGGCCCGTGTACTATGCACCGTACCCTGTGGATGAACAGTGTTACTGCCACAGGATGTGGTGGCAAGCGCCACGTGTCGCTTGCCGCCCTTGCTGCCACAGGACATGTGATCTTTTTTTTGCTAATTCCACTCATAGATGGTCTTTTTTGTCATTACTCAGATATATGGTCTAAAATGCTAAAAATTACCGAAAAGTAAACAACAATAGCCTGTTGGGCTCACGGCATAACAAGACCCAACCAGAAGAAAAGAGCAAAAGGGGAAAAGATCACTAGGTGACCGAAAATAGCCAATGCAACACACCCTCTACCTTAGCGATGATATTATCGCGCATGCCTGATCCAGCGAGTAACCACCACTATTGAAAGAAGACAATACATTTAAAGATAGCATACGTAGCATCAAATAGAGGTTCACGTGCAATCATAAGTTTGTTGTAGATATTACAAGCCAAAATCACTATTTTGACTTCGTTAGAAAACTTTAGCATGATCTGAACCCTTCCAGATTTTTTAACACGATTAGACCCTTTTGTCCAACACCAAGGCTTATGGCGTTTCTGTCCCACCTAGACATGCCAAACTTGCCGGCATTTATGGCCTGTCATGACCTGGTCAAGTAACCGTTGACCTCCTATGTGGCAAGGCAGAAATGCCAAACTGGGATGTGTTGCTAGAAACACCATAGGCCTTCACTACTAGGGAAAAGCCTATCAGTAGCGCGGGTTAAACGACTAGCAGTAGCGCGGGCACCCGCGCTACTGGTACGGCGCTACAGCTAACGTTTAGCAGTAGCGCGGGTAGCCCCGCTACTGCTTTCCATATGTATCAGTAGCGCGTTTTACGTAACCTCGCTGCTGCTAAAAGCTACAGCGCTGCTATTTAGAGCGCGCTACTGCTAAAGCTTCGCTGCTGCAACACGCATACCCCGCGCTACTGTTATTATTTTTTGAATTTTTTTTCTGCAGCATATTTCCTCTGTATTTGTAGAGGTTTTATACAATATTTGTAGGGGAACGCAGCAGAAAACAAAAAAATTCCGACCTACGCACCAGCCCAGGATCACTAGACTGCATACAAGGTTTGATCTTTTTCGTTACCGACTCGTAGCGCAGCGGAAGTAGAGTCGATGACGATCGGCGGTGCAGATCCCCGCAGCTAGGATTTACAACCTCCCAACCGCGAGGATGTACTCCCTCGCCAGCTCACTGGACGGATCTCCGGGCAGCCCTTCGGGAGGCCTCGGGACAGTCCCTCGGATAGTCCCACCGGACGGATCCTCGGACAGCCCTTCGGGAGGCCTCTGGACAGTCCCTCGGATAGTCCCACCGGATGGATCCTCGGACAGCCCTTCGGGAGGCCTCTGGATAGTCCTTCGGATAGTCCCACCGGACGGATCCTCGGACAATCCTCCGGGAGGCCTCACGGACAGCCCTTCGGGCGGGTCACTCGTACAGCCCTTCGGGAGGACCCCCGAAACTCGGACAGTAACTCGGATAGCCCTTCGGGAGGACCCTCAAACAGCCCCTCGGGCAAAAAGATCGAATCTACGACCTCTCTACGGGGTTGCACACATACGGTGTCATCTATCCGGCAGGGCTTCGCAGTCCAGAACTAGTTCCCACCGGAACCCAGACAGCCTTTCGGCTCTACGAAACTATTTCGCTGGGAGGGAGAGAAGAAGGCCAGATCATGCATGGCTTGTGTATGTTGAGAAAGAGTGTGTCTTTAGGCAGCCCCCTCCCCCCCTATTTATAGGCCAAGCCCAAGGGTAGCTTCTCCAAGAAGCTAAGGGGAAAAGTACCAAAAGGCCCTCAAGGTAGCTTCTCCAAGAAGACACCCAAAAAGCACTTTCACTATTCACGGAACCATTTTTCCGCGACCGTTAAATCCAAAAATATTTCTGTGGGTCTTAGAATAATTCCAGTACCCACACAAATGATTTTGTACGCGTTCCGAAACAATTTCGAATTAGTGATTTTCATCTGCGAAAAGCAAACAAAGCGGTTCCGGCAGCTCCGGAACATTTCCGGTTTTTTTCTCCGAAAAATCCCAGAAGTTCCCAGACCAATTCTGGCACCCTCCAAGAATTTCCAGGCGTGTGCCGAAACCATTTTGACTTAATGGTATACTCCGAAATAACTTTTCGGTTTTACCGAAACTATTCCGGTGCTCTCTCTCCGGAACTTTTCCGTTTCGTCCGAAACTTTTTCGGTGATTTTCTCTCAGACTCCTTGTCTAGTATTCAGTAGATAGATGACCCTTAAGCGTGTGACCCTATAGGTTCGGTGAAGTATAGACATGACCGGAACTCTTTCTGATCAATGATCAACATCGGAGCCGTGGACACCCATATTGACCCCTATACCCACACGAATGAATATTCGAGTGAACCTCCAGTTGCCGTGTGCTATTCCTGTTGCTTCGCGATATGTTACAAATACCCGAGGTGAGAAACATCGCATCCCCGTGGATCAACAACTTGTCCACTATGCAAGTTACCTCGTTACCGGTTTTGTTCTCTTTACTCGTTTCCGTGTTCCGGCATCCCTGTGATCAAATCACAATGTGTCTGGCCAGACGATGATGGATACCGTAACACCGAGAGGGCCCAGAGATATCTCTCCATCGTCGGAGGAGCAAATCCCAATCTTGAGCTATCAAGTTACTTGACATACTTTTCCATGAACCCGTAAGCCGCCGTAATAGCCACCCATTTACGGATGACGTTTAACAAACCCCAAAGTTCATGAAGCAAGCATGAAGAAACTCGACACTCTCATGGTCTAAGGAATTATGCAAACATTAACTATCTCTGTGTTATTAACCATTAACTTATGACGAATGAATCTCATAGCATAACATCAATTCGGGTCGATTCAACACAAGTGTTCTACTAACATTGTGCCCTCAAAGTTGCCGGCATAGTCATGCCCATGATCAGGAAAACAGAACCATCATGCAACACTTGAGCTAGTCTTAGAGGCCAGACTAGGAATACTTTTTACCGTTTATTATTCCACACGTGCATATGAGTCTTCCTTCAAGCCTCGTGGTTATTGCAGACTCGAGAACCATAGCAGTTATAGCATGGAACATAAACATAATTATGAGCATGGAGATAAATAATAACATTTGTTATTGCCTCTAGGGCATATCTCCTACAGACTCCCACTTGCACTAGAGTCAATAATCTAGTCAATGCTAATGCACATTACAGCTGTGGCATACCGGTGTAAAAAATGCTTCGCATGTGGTATAGCCTGATGTCCAACGGATCTGACAACTTCAGTTCCGTGTGTATCTTTGCATATCCTCGCGTTTTCACACTTTCACAAAATTCATATTTTGTGTGGACTTGGCTTTGTATATATGTGAATCACAGGTCGAACCTGGATTCCTCAGACTGAGTTATGGAGCAACTACCTGCAGTAGTGTCCCATTGACAAAAGCCATCTTGGAACCATACTAAGTTCATGAATGAACTATATGATTCAACATCTTCTTTGTCGCTTCTAAAACGTCAACATACTTAGCCTTTGTTATAGAATTCGCCATAGTAACCTGTTTGGAACGATTTCCAAACACCGTGCCACCATATCGTGTATTACACAAAACCCTTAACTTAAATCGAAAATCGCATGGAGCATTGATGAAGACTGTATCGATGTAATTACTTACAACGAGCACTTCATAATCTCTGTTTGCGAGAAAACATGTCATCAGTGCTACTTTAGTACTCAATGACATTTTTCACTGTTGTCCCATGATCAGTACTTTTGATCACTTTGGTATCTATACTCGCAACAACTTTGGGAGTATAGGACTTATCTGGTTGTTTTACATACCATGGAATACATGATTAATCCAAACACGAAAGTGTGTGGAAACTCCATCATGTATTTCGCTCATCAGTGTTTTGGGACACCAAGTCTTGCAAAACTCTTTCCATGTGACTTCGGCAAGAATCACTCCTTGGTGTTTTAATGCTAAAATGTTTTAGCATCTTGTCAATATGTATTTTTGGCTTTAGCCTATTAGGCAATTCTATCTCGTAGATAAATATGCCTAATATCAAGGCTATTTAGCCCAAGTACTTCATCGAAAAACTATTTTTAATGAAGTACTAATTTGTGTCAAGAAATTTTCAATCAACAACGTGTCAAGCACACAGAGTTTTTAGAAATATTATTATGCTCCCACTTATTTTCTTGAAACCACAAGCATCTTCGTTATTCATTGATGAAATCAAACTATCTCATCAAAAACGAAGATTCCAACTCCATTTTGCTCTCTTCTGTCCATCGCTGGAACTCTGAAGTTTGCATACTTACTAGCATCCTCTGGATTTACAAAATACCTTGGACTGTACCACACGTAAGTCCTAGGTTGCATTTCCATCAGATGGAAATCCTTTTGGCATCCATGTTTCATATCTCAAGATTGAAATATGTATTAATTGCTAGTTTAACCCGATCTGACTTTAAGCATCGCTACGGTGAGACAATCTCATCGTAGTCAACTCCTTGAATTTGTTATTTCAACAAGTCGAGCTTTATGGATAAAACATTTTATCCACATCAGTTTATAGTTCCATTAATGTTCGTTAGACTCTAAGTCTTCCGAAGGGTTTATCAAGATATAATCTTGAATCATTTATATGGAAACTATCTCGGATTATATTGGCATTTAGCCAATTTCGGAGTCATGGCCCATCAACGCTTCCTTGTGTATCGTAGGTATACTGTTGTCTACCAACAATATCTCGCTTGCGCACCTGAGAGGTTTGCACGAGCTTTGCCTACGTGGTTCAGTTGCAAGTTCGACCGAAGTCCATACATCTTATGTAGAGGCTTCCGTATCAGTCGCAGTAGGAAACTCTGGAATTACTTCCAAGGATTCTTTCCTTTGATCTGATGACGAAGATACTGTTATCTTGTCGAGTTACACTGTTCTCCCACTCACCTTTTTTGCAAGAACCATTCTCTTTAAAAGCATACCGTTCTCGGTGGCAAACCTTTTGCCTCGGTATAGTGGTGGAGGAATTTCCCAAACTTGGGATAACCTACAAAGTAGCACTTTTCTGATTTGGAATAGGTTTGTAAATATTTTACACAAGCCCCATATTCCAAATGTTAAGAAAGGACAGAGCATGGTTGGGCGTACCATACCATGGCGTCATTTCAACAGACCCGATGATGCTCTTTTCAGTGTAAAAGCCGCAGTCTCTAAAACATTACTTTAAAAGGGATAATGGCAAATTGATTTATGTCATCTTTGATCTTACCATGTCATAAATGGTTTGATTACATCTTCACGGACAATCCACTCACAGTGGTGTTCCGGGAGGTGTAAGTTATGAAACTCCTTTCACAACTCATCAGACATTCGCTAAACTTGTAACTCAGATATTCCTTTCTACAATCTAGTTTGCAGAAACATAATCTTTCTTGTTACAATAATTTCTACTTCATGTTGAAAACCTTTCGAATGATTTCAAAAGATCCAGACTTACGTCTCATCAAGCAAATATCCATATATCTACTTGAGTCATTTCTGAAGATAGACAAATCCACTGCTGGCAACAACATTTTGTTGGAAATATGCCCTAGAGGCAATAATAAATTGGTTATTATTATATTTCCTTGTTCATGATAATCGTTTATTATCCATGCTATAATTGTATTGATTGGAAACTCAAATACATGTGTGGGTACATAGACAACACTGTGTCCCTAGTATGCCTCTAGTTGACTAGCTCGTTGATCAAAGATGGTTAAGGTTTCCTAGCCATTGACATGAGATGTCATTTGATAACGGGATCACATCATTAGGAGAATGATGTGATGGACAAGACCCAAACTGTAAACGTAGCATTTGATCGTGTCAGTTTATTGCTATTGTTTTCTGCATGTCAAGTATCTGTTCCTTTGACCATGAGATCATGCAACTCACTGACACCGGAGGAATACCTTGTGTGTATCAAACGTCGCAACGTAACTGGGTGACTATAAAGGTGCTCTACAGGTATCTCCGAGGGTGTCTGTTGGGTTGGCATGGATCAAGACTGGGATTTGTTACTCCGTGTGACGGAGAGGTATCTCAGGGCCCACTCGGTAATACAACATCACATTGAGCCTTGCAAGCAAAGTGACTAAAGAGTTAGCCACAGGATCTTGTATTACGGAACGAGTAAAGAGACTTGCCGGTAACGAGATTGAACTAGGTATAGTGATACCGACGATCGAATCTCGGGCAAGTAACATACCGAAGAACAAAGGGAACAGCATACGGGATTAACTGAATCCTTGACATAGAGGTTCGACCGATAAAGATCTTCGTAGAATATGTAGGAGCCAATATGGGCATCCAGGTCCCGCTATTGGTTATTGATCGTAGAAGTGTCTCGGTCATGTCTACATAGTTCTCGAACCCGCAGGGTCTACACACTTAACGTTTGGTGACGATTAGTATAATTGAGTTATTATGTTGGTGACCGAAAGTTGTTCGGAGTCTCGGATAAGATCCCGGACATGACGAGGATCTCCGGAAGAGTCCGGAGGTAAAGATTGATATATGTGATAATAGTGTTTTGATCTCCAGAAGAGTTCCGGAGTTCACCAGAATGGGTTCCGGATGTTTACCGAAGTGTTCGGGTGCAGCAACACTTTATATGGGCCAAAGGGATAAAGCCCACGAGGTATTGGAAAGTGCAAAAAGTAGTTTTGCTGCCGCGTAAGCGGTACTACCGCTTGGTGAAGCGGTACTACCGCCCGAGCGGTACTACCGCTTGTGTGAAGCGGTACTACCGCCCAAGCGGTACTACCGCTTGTGTGAAGCGGTACTACCGCTTGTGCGAGGTACTGCAGGGATCCGAGTTGGACTCTTTCCCTGCGGGCCAAACCGACCTTGTGCGGGCAAAACCGACCTGGAGGAGGCTTTTACTCCAAGTTTAGACCCCAAGGCTCAACATATAAATAGAGGGGCAGGGCTAGCACACGGGACACATCAAGATTTCCCCAAGCCGTGTGCGGCAACCCTAACCCTCTAGTTCCTCCGTCATAATCTCCGTAGCGCTTGGCGAAGCCCTGCAGAGATTGTTCCTCACCACCATCACCACGCCGTCGTGCTGCTGGAACTCAACCACTACTTCACCATCGCTCGCTGGATCGAGGAGGTGAAGGCGTCATCAAGCCGTACGTGTGTTGAACGCGGAGGTGCCGTCCGTTCGGCGCTAGTTCGTGATCGGATCGAGGGACGACTTGCGATTTGGATCGCGGAGACGTTCGACTACATCAACCGCGTTTCTTAAACGCTTCCGCTTAGCGATCTACAAGGGTATGTAGATTCACTCTCCCTCTCGTAGATGCTCATCACCATGGATAGATCTTGTGTGTGCGTAGGAAATTTTTTGTTTCCCATGCAACGTTCCCCAACAGTGGCATCATGAGCTAGGTCTATGCGTAGATGAGATCTCGAGTAGAACACAAACGAGTTGTGGGCGTGGGTGTATACATATTGCTTGCCGTTACTAGTTGATATTTGATTCGGCGGTACTGTGAGATGAAGCGGCCCGGACCGACATTACGCGTACACTTACGCGAGACAGGTTCCTTCAACTGACATGTAACTTCGTTGCATAAAGATGGCTAGCGGGTGTCTGTCTCTCTCACTTTAGTTGAATCGATTTCAATGAAGAGGGTTCTTTTAGAAGATCAAAAAGCAATCACTACACCACGTTGTGGTTTTGCGTAGGTAAGAACGGTTCTTGCAAACCCGTAGCAGCCACGTAAAATTTGCAACAACAATTAGAGGGCGTCTAACTTGTTTTTGCAGGGTATGATGTGATATGATATGGCCAATTACATGATGAGATATATGTGATGTATGAGATGATCATGTGTTCTATAGAATATCACGACTTGCATGTCGATGAGTACGGCAACTGGCAGGAGCCATAGAGTTGTCTTTAATTATTGTATGACCTGCGTGTCAATCATTAAGCGCTATGTAATGCTTTACTTTATCGCTAAACGTTAGCAATAGTCGTGGAAGCAACAGTCGGCGCGACAACCTTATGGCGACACGTTGATGGAGATCAAGATGATGGAGATCATGGTGTCATGCCGGTGACGATGGAGATCATGCCGGTGCTTTGGAGATGGAGATCAAAAGCACAAGTTCATGGCCATATCATGTCACTTATGATTTGCATGTGATGTTAATCCTTTTATGCATCTTATTTTGCTTAGGACGACGGTAGCATTATAAGGTGATCCCTCACTTAAATTTCAAGATAAATTGTGTTCTCCCCAAGTGTGCACCGTTGCGAAAGTTTGTCGTTTCGAGACACGCCGTGATGATCGGGTGTGATAGACTCTACGTTCACATACAACGGGTGTAAGCCATGTTGCACGTGCGGAAACACTCGGGTTAAACTTGACGAGCCTAGCATGTACAGACATGGCCTCGGAACACAAGAGACCGAAAGGTCGAACATGAGTCATATAGTAGATATGATCAACATGAAGATGTTCACCATTGAAACCACCTCGACTCACGTGATGATCGGACTTGAGTTGGTGGATTTGGATCATGTTACACTCGAATGATCGGAGGGATGTCAATTTGAGTGGGAGTTTTTTAAATAATATGATTAACTAAACTCATTATCTAGAACAATAGTCTAAGTTGTCTTTGCTGTATTTATGTTGTAGATCATGGCTCGCGCAGTAGCACCCCTGAATTTTAATGCGTTCCTAGAGAAAGCTAAGTTGAAAGATGATGGAAGTAACTTTGTGGACTGGGCCCGTAATCTAAGGATTATCCTTACGGCTTCCCAGAAGGCTTATGTCCTTGATGCACCGCTTGGTGATCCACCCGCTCCAGTTGAGTCTCTAGACGTTGTGAACGCCTGGCAGGCTCGTTCTGATGATTACTCAATAGTTCAATGTGCAATGTTGTATGGCTTAGAACCGGGACTTCAAAGACGTTTTGAACGTCATGGAGCATATGAGATGTTCCAGGAGTTGAAGTTTATCTTTCAGAAGAATGCCCGGATCGAGAGATATGAGATCTCCGATAAGTTCTATGCTTGCAAGATGGAGGAGAACGGGTCTATCAGTGATCACGTGCTCAGAATGTCTGGGTACTCCACCCGTCTGGCTGAGTTAGGGATGCCCCTTCCGCCAGAGGCTATCACTGACAGAGTTCTTCAATCATTGCCACCTAGCTACAAGAGCTTCGTGTTGAACTATAACATGCACGGGATGAACAAGTCAGTCGCCGAGCTGTTTGCGATGCTGAAAGCCGCTGAGTCTGAAATTCAGAAGGAGCATCAAGTGTTGATGGTCAATAAAACCACTAGTTTCAAGAAAAATGGCAAGGGTAAGAAGGGTAACTCCAAGAAGAGTGGCAAAACAGTTGCTCCTCTCGTGAAGAAACCCAAGGCTGGACCCAAACCAGAAACTGTGTGTTTTCATTGCAAGGGAACTGGACACTGGAAGCGGAATTGCCCCAAGTATTTGGCTGACAAGAAGGCGGCCAACAACAAAAAAGGTATATATGATATACATGTTATTGATGTGTACCTTACCAACTCTCGTTGTAGTGCCTGGGTATTTGATACCGGTGCGGTTGCTCATATTTGCAACTCAAAACAGGAACTGCGGAATAGACGGAGGCTGGCAAAGGACGAAGTGACGATGCGCGTGGGAAATGGTTCCAAGGTTGATGTGATCGCCGTCGGCACGCTCGCTCTTCGATTACCGTCGGGATTAGTGATGAACCTAAATAAGTGTTATTTGGTGCCTGCGTTAAGCATGAACATTATATCTGGATCTTGTTTATTGTGAGACGGTTACTCATTTAAATCAGAGAATAATGGTTGTTCTATTTATATGAGTAATATCTTTTATGGTCATGCACCCAATGTGAGGGGTTTATTCTTATTGAATCTCGATAGTAATGATACACATGTTCATAACATTGATGCCAAAAGATGTAGAATTGATAATGATAATACCACTTTCTTGTGGCACTGCCGTTTAGGTCATATTGGCGTAAAACGCATGAGGAAGCTCCATGCTGATGGACTTTTGGAGTCACTTGATTTTGAATCACTTGGCACATGTGAGCCATGCCTCATGGGCAAGATGACTAAAACGCCGTTCTCTGGAACAATGGAACGGGCAAGTGACTTATTGGAAATCATACATACTGATGTGTGCGGTCCGATGAGTATTGAGGCGTGCGGTGGTTATCGTTACTTTCTCACCTTCACTGATGACTTAAGTAGATATGGGTATATTTACTTAATGAAACACAAGTCTGAAACATTTGAAAAGTTCAAACAATTTCAGAGTGAAGTTGAGAATCATCGTAACAAGAAGATTAAATTCCTACGATCTGATCGAGGAGGAGAATATCTGAGTTATGAGTTTGGCAGTCACTTAAGACAGTGTGGAATTGTTTCACAATTGACACCGCCTGGAACACCACAGCGTAATGGTGTGTCCGAACGTCGTAATCGAACCTTATTGGATATGGTGCGATCTATGATGTCTCTTGCCGATTTGCCACTATCGTTTTGGGGTTATGCATTAGAGACAGCTGCATTCACTTTAAATAGGGCACCATCGAAATCCGTTGAGACGACGCCATATGAACTTTGGTTTGGCAAGAAGCCAAAGCTGTCGTTTCTTAAAGTTTGGTGATGTGATGCTTATGTCAAAAAGCTTCAGCCTGAAAAGCTGGAACCCAAAGCGGAGAAATGCGTCTTCATAAGATACCCAAAAGAGACAGTTGGGTATACCTTCTACCTCAGATCCGAAGGCAAAGTGTTTGTCGCTAAAAACGGAACATTTCTTGAGAAAGAGTTTCTCTCGAAAGAATTGAGTGGGAGGAAGATAGAACTTGATGAGGTTGTTGAACCTTTACTTCAACTTGAGAGTAGCGCAGCGCAGAAAGTTGTTTCTGTGGAGCCTACATTAGCTGAAGAGGAAGTTAATGATGATGATCATGAAGCTTTGGATCAAGTTGCTATCAAACCTCGTAGGTCGACAAGGACGCGTACTGCTCCTGAGTGGTACGGCAACCCTGTCTTAGAGGTCATGTTGTTAGACAACGATGAACCTACGAGCTATGGAGAAGCAATAATGGGCCCGGATTCCGAGAAGTGGTTAGAGGCCATGAAATCCGAGATGGGATCCATGTATGAAAACAAAGTATGGACTTTGGAAGTATTACCTGAAGGGCGTAAGGCCATTCAGAACAAATGGATCTTTAAGAGGAAGACGGACGCAGACGGTAATGTCACCGTCTATAAAGCTCGACTTGTGGCAAAGGGTTTTTCACAAGTTCAAGGAGTTGACTACGATGAGACCTTCTCACCCGTAGCGATGCTTAAGTCCGTCAGAATCATGTTAGCAATAGCTGCCTTTTTCGATTATGAAATTTGGCAGATGGATGTCAAAACAGCGTTCCTTAACGGTTACCTTAAGGAAGAGTTGTATATGATACAACCAGAAGGTTTTGTCGATCCAGAGAATGCTGACAAAGTTTGCAAACTCCAGCGATCCATTTATGGACTGGTGCAAGCATCTCGGAGTTGGAATCTTCATTTTGATGAGGTGATCAAAGCGTTCGAGTTTATACAAGTTTACGGAGAAGCTTGTATTTACAAGAAAGTGAGTGGGAGCTCTATAGCGTTTCTAATATTATATGTGGATGACATATTACTGATTGGAAACAATATAGAAATGCTGGAAAGCGTAAAGGAATATTTGAACAAGAGTTTTTCAATGAAGGACCTAGGAGAAGCTGCTTTCATATTAGGCATCAAGATCTATAGAGATAGATCGAGACGCTTAATAGGACTTTCACAAAGCACATACCTTGACAAAGTTTTGAAGAAGTTCAAAATGGATCAGTCCAAGAAGGGGTTCTTGCCTGTATTGCAAGGTGTGAAGTTGAGTAAGACTCAATGCCCAGTGACTGCAGAAGATAGAGAAAAGATGAGTGTCATCCCCTATGCTTCGGCCATAGGCTCTATCATGTATGCAATGCTGTGCACAAGACCCGATGTCAGCCTTGCCATAAGTATGGTCGGAAGGTTTCAAGGTGATCCAGGAATGGAACACTGGACGGCGGTCAAGAATATCCTGAAGTACCTGAAAAGGACTAAGGACATGTTTCTCGTTTATGGAGGTGATCAAGAGCTCGTCGTAAAGGGTTACGTCGATGCAAGCTTTGACACTGATCCGGATGACTCAAAGTCGCAAACCGGATACATATTTATTCTAAATGGGGGTGCGGTTAGCTGGTGCAGTTCCAAGCAAAGCGTGGTAGCAGATTCTACATGCGAAGCGGAGTACATCGCTGCCTCGGAGGCGGCGAAGGAAGGTGTCTGGATGAAGGAGTTCATGACAGATCTTGGAGTAGTGCCTAGTGCACTTAACCCAATGACTCTGTTTTGTGATAATACTGGTGCCATTGCTCTAGCCAAGGAACCAAGATTTCACAAGAGGACCAGACACATAAAGCGACGTTTCAATTCCATCCGCGATTACATCAAGGAGGACGACATAAATATTTGCAAAGTACACACGGATCTAAATGTTGCAGATCCGATGACTAAACCTCTTCCAAGGGCTAAACATGAACAACACCAGAACTGCATGGGTGTTCGATTCATTACAATGTAAATCACATAGTGATGTGAACTAGATTATTGACTCTAGTGCAAGTGGGAGACTGTTGGAAATATGCCCTAGAGGCAATAATAAATTGGTTATTATTATATTTCCTTGTTCATGATAATCGTTTATTATCCATGCTATAATTGTATTGATTGGAAACTCAAATACATGTGTGGGTACATAGACAACACTGTGTCCCTAGTATGCCTCTAGTTGACTAGCTCGTTGATCAAAGATGGTTAAGGTTTCCTAGCCATTGACATGAGATGTCATTTGATAACGGGATCACATCATTAGGAGAATGATGTGATGGACAAGACCCAAACTGTAAACGTAGCATTTGATCGTGTCAGTTTATTGCTATTGTTTTCTGCATGTCAAGTATCTGTTCCTTTGACCATGAGATCATGCAACTCACTGACACCGGAGGAATACCTTGTGTGTATCAAACGTCGCAACATAACTGGGTGACTATAAAGGTGCTCTACAGGTATCTCCGAGGGTGTCTGTTGGGTTGGCATGGATCAAGACTGGGATTTGTTACTCCGTGTGACGGAGAGGTATCTCAGGGCCCACTCGGTAATACAACATCACATTGAGCCTTGCAAGCAAAGTGACTAAAGAGTTAGCCACAGGATCTTGTATTACGGAACGAGTAAAGAGACTTGCCGGTAACGAGATTGAACTAGGTATAGTGATACCGACGATCGAATCTCGGGCAAGTAACATACCGAAGAACAAAGGGAACAGCATACGGGATTAACTGAATCCTTGACATAGAGGTTCGACCGATAAAGATCTTCGTAGAATATGTAGGAGCCAATATGGGCATCCAGGTCCCGCTATTGGTTATTGATCGTAGAAGTGTCTCGGTCATGTCTACATAGTTCTCGAACCTGCAGGGTCTACACACTTAACGTTTGGTGACGATTAGTATAATTGAGTTATTATGTTGGTGACCGAAAGTTGTTCGGAGTCTCGGATAAGATCCCGGACATGACGAGGATCTCCGGAAGAGTCCGGAGGTAAAGATTGATATATGTGATAATAGTGTTTTGATCTCCAGAAGAGTTCCGGAGTTCACCGGAATGGGTTCCGGATGTTTACCGAAGTGTTCGGGTGCAGCAACACTTTATATGGGCCAAAGGGATAAAGCCCAC
This sequence comes from Elymus sibiricus, assembly GCA_039707655.1. NCBI lineage: Eukaryota > Viridiplantae > Streptophyta > Magnoliopsida > Poales > Poaceae > Elymus > Elymus sibiricus. The sequence goes on from CM077676.1 coordinate 35,198,718, forward strand.
GAGGTATTGGAAAGTGCAAAAAGTAGTTTTGCTGCCGCGTAAGCGGTACTACCGCTTGGTGAAGCGGTACTACCGCTTGTGTGAAGCGGTACTACCGCCCAAGCGGTACTACCGCTTGTGTGAAGCGGTACTACCGCTTGTGCGCGGTACTGCAGGGATCCGAGTTGGACTCTTTCCCTGCGGGCCAAACCGACCTTGTGCGGGCAAAACCGACCTGGAGGAGGCTTTTACTCCAAGTTTAGACCCCAAGGCTCAACATATAAATAGAGGGGCAGGGCTAGCACACGGGACACATCAAGATTTCCCCAAGCCGTGTGCGGCAACCCTAACCCTCTAGTTCCTCCGTCATAATCTCCGTAGCGCTTGGCGAAGCCCTGCAGAGATTGTTCCTCACCACCATCACCACGCCGTCATGCTGCTGGAACTCAACCACTACTTCACCATCGCTCGCTGGATCGAGGAGGTGAAGGCGTCATCAAGCCGTACGTGTGTTGAACGCGGAGGTGCCGTCCGTTCGGCGCTAGTTCGTGATCGGATCGAGGGACGACTTGCGATTTGGATCGCGGAGACGTTCGACTACATCAACCGCGTTTCTTAAACGCTTCCGCTTAGCGATCTACAAGGGTATGTAGATTCACTCTCCCTCTCGTAGATGCTCATCACCATGGATAGATCTTGTGTGTGCGTAGGAAAATTTTTGTTTCCCATGCAACGTTCCCCAACACATTTATCGGACTACATACATCAAAATGTATGATCACCAATAAGTTCCTTGCTCGTTCCTTATGGCCTATGAACGACATTTTAGTCACTTCACTTTTCGGAGGAAAGTTGCAAGTGTCAGATGATTCAAAATCAAACGACTTCAAAATCCATCATAATGGAATTTTCCATGCGGGTTTCTCCAATGTGACCAAATGCAGTGCCACACTTGTGTGGTATTCTTTTAGTCTTGCGACATTTAGCGTCAGTGTTATGGATGTATCATATTACTATCAATATTCATAACATACGTTCCATCGATGATGGAAGTATGGCCCTTATGTTATTCATAATCCTGAACAACAATTGTTCTTTTATGAACAACACCCTTGCAACAAACATTATGCAAATGGGCTAGAGTGTATAAAACTCTAAAATGATTTATGAAAGTAAATACAAAGGTAAAGTATTATTATCAATATTCATAACATACATCTCATTCATGATGAAAGTATGGCCCTTATGTTATTCATAACATCGAACATCAAAAGTTCTCTTATGAACAACCTTTTTGCAAGATACTTTATGCAATGGACTAGAGTGTATAAAAACTCTAAAATGAATTTATGAAAATAAATACATAGGTAATGTACCGAGTATAGCAACTTTTACTATGTTCTCAGCGCATATTTAAACCTCACTCTGGCAAGTCTTTTAGGCCGTAGTAGTTCTTGCATCGAGTCGCAGCAGAATGCAATCGAGCGGGTATCTTTGTGATCAACTCACAATACCCAAGAATTAGTGATTAACAAGTTTAATCATAATTCCCAAGAACTATTTCTTTGACCAGCCTTCCATACATCTATAACTCGTATGACATTCATACATGAGCTAGATATTCCAGTCTTCACTCTTTTTGCCTTTATACTTCTAACAATTTAACTTTTAGTATTTCTCCTACTCTCAGAAGAAGCATCCAACTTAAGAGTGGCGTTAGCCCCGGACTTCCTAGGCGTGTAAGTCACACTAACACCCTTTGGACATTTCCTTTAAGTTGTTGTTTTATTCACCATCATCATATGACAGGCGTTCTACTGGATCCCTCTGTTATTAGTCAAATGCATAGTAAACACTTTTACTAATAGTTTGCAAAACAAACATTGCTTTGGATATCACATATCTTTTAGCCTTTGTTTGTATCTGAAAATGATTTTTAGTTCCATGAATATCATATAGCTATCCCAAACTTTTGAAGTTCGGGTCTCATGGAAGCAAACATATTGCACTAGACCGTAACGGAATACTAGCTTTTGGATCGAAGGACGAGAGTCACATTATCCATAGCATTTGCGGGAGAATACCAAAAGCATGCGATAGGACAAAATCCTTCTCGGCACTCTTGAGGACAATCCTCACATTACGTTACCAACCGTGAAGTTTTAACCAGATATTTAACAGCTTATTCAATTTTAACAGGGAAGGTGGAAACGCGAGCCATTCTTCTATAACTATTATGCAAATTTCACTTAGACAAAGTTCATAATTAATTGCACAGAGAATTAAACAAGTTAATTCTAAAGTGCGCTCCCACTCAAATCAATACCTCTCATAATTGATTGTGAGTGATGCAAGATCCGCATTTCCATTCAACGCCATTGTTCGAGATGAACACTGATGGCGCCAACTTCAATCGGTAGGCAAACTTGCCGATCACATCTCTATGTGACTCTTGTTCATCTTTCGATGCGTGTGTTCCGAGCTCAGGACGATCCTGCCATGAACGTCAAGACAACCAAGTGATCTCGCTGCGAGGTCTGACCTCACCCGCCTTACACCCGTACAATCGTTCGTACCCATGTAGATCATGGCGCACCCCGAAAGGAAAGATGCTGTAACGGTGCTACACTTGGGAGAACACTAACTACTTGATATTTTAAGTGAGAGATCACCCTAATAAAAAGCGACTACCGTGCAATCAAAAAAGGGTGCACCATAAGGGATAAACATCTCAGGCAATTCATAATAGCATGATATGGTATAGCCCTTTCTGACGGAGAAGTCTTGTATTTCTTCATCTTCGGCATTCACGTCGGTGTTCACCTTCGCGAAGTTTGCCACCACCTTGTCGATGCACCAGATAATATTGCTATCTCTATAGCTAATAAAATAAGTGCATTACTTAAGGTTGACACGCAGGTCATTAAAGTGACAATCATATGGCTCCAGCCATCATGCCGAATCATGACACGCAGGTCATGTAAATTTACATCATATAGTCATCTCATACATAATCAAATTAATATGAGCACTGTTATACCACATCATATGCACATGCAAACCATCCCGCAAAACCAAGTTAGACGCCTCTAATCGGTTTATGCAAAATTTCATTTTACGTGGCTTCTAAGGTTTCGAACAAACCGCAGCTACCAACGTCCATCATCAAGTATGATTATTCAAGTCGCTAGATTAACTTTACGGGGTGTATGAAACACGAGATAATAAAATCTCGAGCCCCATACTGAACTTCGTCATACGCATGACCCCCGTGCAAATCATATCTGCATTGCCCTTTCGTCCGCGAAATTTCATCTTTCTTTTTAACTATGGTGGAATTCAAAGAACTGTTAGCACTTCGTTGATCAATCAGGATCGTGGATTGCCAGAACTTTGAAACTCCACCATGCTGTTATCAAGATCAGAAATATGAAATTCCAGGGAAGCAACAAGAACATCGGGTAACAGATTTCATCTGCTACCCGCACAAATAATTATCAGCAGTAGAACTCATCTACTACAAATTATATTGTGCAATACCCATACATCTCTATGTATTCTAGATCGTAACCTGCATCTACGCATAGCACGGCTCATGATGCCACTGTAGGGGAACGCAGCAGAAAACAAAAAAATTCTGACCTACGCACCAGCCCAGGATCACTATGGAGACTGCATACAAGGTTTGATCTTTTTCGTTACCGACTCGTAGCGCAGCGGAAGTAGAGTCGATGACGATCGGCGGTGCAGATCCCCGCAGCTAGGATTTACAACCTCCCAACCGCGAGGATGTACTCCCTCGCCAGCTCACCGGACGGATCTCCGGGCAGCCCTTCGGGAGGCCTCGGGACAGTCCCTCGGATAGTCCCACCGGACGGATCCTCGGATAGCCCTTCGGGAGGCCTCTGGACAGTCCCTCGGATAGTCCCACCGGATGGATCCTCGGACAGCCCTTCGGGAGGCCTCTGGACAGTCCTTCGGATAGTCCCACCGGACGGATCCTCGGACAGTCCTCCGGGAGGCCTCACGGACAGCCCTTCGGGCGGGTCACTCGGACAGCCCTTCGGGAGGACCCCCGAAACTCGGACAGTAACTCGGATAGCCCTTCGGGAGGACCCTCGAACAGCCCCTCGGGCAAAAAGATCGAACCTACGACCTCTCTACGGGGTTGCACACATACGGTGTCATCTATCCGGCAGGGCTTCGCCGTCCAGAACTAGTTCCCACCGGAACCCAGACAGCCTTTCGGCTCTACGAAACTATTTCGCTGGGAGGGAGAGAAGAAGGCCAGATCATGCATGGCTTGTGTATGTTGAGAAAGAGTGTGTCTTTAGGCAGCCCCTCCCCCCCTATTTATAGGCCAAGCCCAAGGGTAGGTTCTCCAAGAAGCTAAGGGGAAAAGTACCAAAAGGCCCTCAAGGTAGCTTCTCCAAGAAGACACCCAAAAAGCACTTTCACTATTCACGGAACCATTTTTCCGCGACCGTTAAATCCAAAAATATTTCTGTGGGTCTTAGAATAATTCCAGTACCCACACAAATGATTTTGTACGCTTTCCGAAACAATTTCGGATTAGTGATTTTCATCTGCGAAAAGCAAACAAAGCGGTTCCGGCAGCTCCGAAACATGTCCGGTTTTTTTCTCCGAAAAATCCCAGAAGTTCCCAGACCAATTCTGGCACCCTCCAAGAATTTCCATGCATGTGCTGAAACCATTTTGACTTAATGGTATACTCCAAAATAACTTTTCGGTTTTACCGAAACTATTCCGGTGCTCTCTCTCCGGAACTTTTCCGTTTCGTCCGGAACTTTTTCGGTGATTTTCTCTCAGACTCCTTGTCTAGTATTCAGCAGATAGATGACCCTTAAGCGTGTGCCCTATAGGTTCGGTGAAGTATAGACATGACCGGAACTCTTTCCGATCAATGATCAACATCGGAGCCGTGGACACCCATATTGACCCCTATACCCACACGAATGAATATTCGAGTGAACCTCCAGTTGCCGTGTGCTATTCCTGTTGCTTCGCGATATGTTACAAATACCCGAGGTGAGAAACATCGCATCCCCGTGGATCAACAACTTGTCCACTATGCAAGTTACCTCGTTACCGGTTTTGTTCTCTTTACTCGTTTCCGTGTTCCGGCATCCCTGTGATCAAATCACAATGTGTCTGTCCTGACGATGATGGATACCGTAGCACCGAGAGGGCCCAGAGATATCTCTCCATCGTCGGAGGAGCAAATCCCAATCTTGAGCTATCAAGTTACTTGACATACTTTTCCATGAACCCGTAAGCCGCCGTAATAGCCACCCATTTACGGATGACGTTTAACAAACCCCAAAGTTCATGAAGCAAGCATGAAGAAACTCGACACTCTCATGGTCTAAGGAATTATGCAAACATTAACTATCTCTGTGTTATTAACCATTAACTTATGACGAATGAATCTCATAGCATAACATCAATTCAGGTCGATTCAACACAAGTGTTCTACTAACATTGTGCCCTCAAAGTTGCCGGCATAGTCATGCCCATGATCAGGAAAACAGAACCATCATGCAACACTTGAGCTAGTCTTAGAGGCCAGACTAGGAATACTTTTTACCGTTTATTATTCCACACGTGCATATGAATCTTCCTTCAAGCCTCGTGGTTATTGCAGACTCGAGAACCATAGCAGTTATAGCATGGAACATAAACATAATTATGAGCATGGAGATAAATAATAACATTTGTTATTGCCTCTAGGGCATATCTCCTACAATAGTCTCTATGAAACATCATACACACAATAGTCTCATCATATCATACACATACAAATCTATTCATAGCATACACATACAAATAGTCTCATCAAATCATGTCATATTCATAATCATCATCCAACACAAATGATGTCTCTCGTCATCATCTCGAAATAGCGATACAAGTTATGACATGTCTCGAATACATGCAACTACATCGTCATCCATCTAAACGATGATATAGAAGAGAAGAGCTATTACTATGAGTAAGAGCGGAATTATGCAGTACATGAGGCGCCGGTTCTGATTCCTCTCTCGCACTAGCGTGAACCTCAAGTAACTAGGTTCTGCTTCTTGTCTGCTATCGAACCCTTTATGGCTGCCATCCGAGAACCGTGACACTTGGGCCTGACACTCGGGCCACTCGTCGTACACTCCCGGAACCCTGCATAGCACTTCTTCGCCATCAAGGACCTATGTACCTGTTAGAGATGCATCTTCATCAAGCGAATTCAACAATAATATGCAACATAATATACTTAAGCACCACGAAAAGAAAGAGTTAGCTAATAGATGCAACATATAGTAAACATAATTAATCAACGTTGGTTCATCGTACCCAAACTAATTAACTAGATGTATGCAGGTCATCGTACCCAAACTAACAAACTAGCGTTACACAAGTTCTGCAGGACCGTTGACATCACAAAGTTTCATCGCTACAGAAAGTACAAGTTCAACTGACACATCATCATCGGCATCGTCAATCACTGGAAGTTCCATCCATCCATATCCGGGAGGATGCACCCTAGCTTCGTGAACGGCGTCAGGTCCAAACGTTGTAGGCCTATGCGAGTTCGGACGTCAGCTCGCGATATAGGGCCGTGGTGGAACATCCCCTTCTCTTCGACGACTTATTTCATGATGATCGTTGCAATGTCCTTTTGAATGCGAAAGAAGTCATCTCTGAGTTTATAATCCGGTTCATCTCCTAAGGATTCTGCCCATTTGCGGATATGTTCATCGTTTCTTCTTGTCATGCGAAGCTGTTGGTGATCCCTTCTGAACTCCATCATGAGATGAAGGAGGTAGAATCCATCGTTCTTGCTTGATGTCGGTTGATGGATGGAGCAGAGGTAGTTTTATGCGAGAAACCCGGCTTGCTCTTCCTTTGTTTCCTGATCTCGATGTGGCCACCCTTCATGCTGAAGCCGTGGAGAGCATCATCCAGAATATCCATTATGTGGGTTTAGTCCTTCTTCTCGTAGTTTCTGGACGAGTCAAAATACACAGCGTGGGAGACTCACAGGAAAAGAACGATAAGGACGGCGCGCCCGTTGCTGCGGGAAAAATAGCACCTCAAATTAGTCTTCATATGAGCGAAGGAATGATTGAAATGTACGAAAGGGTTGTCCGGCAATGACTTACATTGGATGATAAGGCAGAAGAACCGTTTCCTTGTCCTTATTCGTTATCATGAAGTATTCGATGTACTCCCTAGCAGCTTTACGTTCAAAGTCGCCGAGATGCAAGAAGGACTCATGCATGTAGTATAGATCCGCCACCGAGATTTGTTCTCTCCTGATGATGAAGTTCATATGTAGCGCAAAAAGGCGGACGATCGTTAAATTGAGCCGCCTCGTGAGAAACATCTCAAAGATGTGATCAAACCGCAGGAAGAACACCTTCGCGGGCAGTGTGTCGACGTAGCACTTGCCCCCAGGCACACGAACCGCGTAAAGCGGATATGCTGGATCCTCCGAGGCGAGAAGGCTTTTCTCAGTCGACAGCACATGGTCGTGCAGTCTCCTGAGATCCCCTGATATGCCCTCTAGCGGTTTCGGCGGTAGGATCGGCTCGCCCGCGACATGGAACATCGCCGCACCTTTGACCGGTACACGGTCTGCAAAATCGGTCGGCTGCTGCTAGAAGCTTTGGCAGCTTTGGCGGCAGCAGAGCCTCTCCTCGGCGGTCTCTTCCGCTCCTTTTTCTTGGGTTGACCGTCCAGACCCTTCCTTACCTCCGCCACCAGTGTTTTCGGGCTAAGCACTTTACGACCCTCGGCTAGTTGACCCTGCATTGAGGTGGCATCTGGAGGCGTGTCCTATGAGGATTGCATGAAGAGAGACTTCTTGCAATCAACCCTAGGACATTCCTGCCCGGGCACATCATCCATCTCCTCATCCGCATGCTCATAGCCTGAGTCATATGGCTGGCACATCATTTGTCCGTCGTCATAGGCGCCGGTATTGAGGAACCGAAGAGGGTTCTCCTCCATCTCATCATTCATTTCTTGTTCCACGGGGCCGACTACATCATCCACTATTGGACCCCCTTCCTCGCGCCGTCCGCCACTCTTACCCGGCACAAGATCAGGCGCTGGTAATTGCGTAGGCGGGGTGGTGTTCATACCTTGCTGATGTGATGTTGTCGTTGGTGTGCTCTCGGCCGCCTCCACACGAAGAAGATTCTCCGGCCACAGCAGCATCCAACCCTTGCATTGTCCAAGCCTCACCAAGGTCTCGTCCTCCTCTCCCCCGAGCCGTACTGGAGGAGCCAAATCCTCGTGGCCCGCTTTGACACTCGCCAAGGAAACCCTTAAGGTGCCAACGGGGATCGGCTGGCCGTGGAACAAGCGTTCCTTGGGCTTCTGTATCGTCGCGGTTCCCACGTCCACACTACTACAGGAATGCCTAGCAGTGGCGGGTGCAAAATGAGCATTAGTGGCAGGCTAGAGGCCCAGGCAAGCCCGCCACTGACTTCCTGCCACTGGTAACAAGCCACCAGTGGCGGGCGTCAGCCCGCCACTGTTAATCAGTTAGCAGTGGCGGGAAGAAAATCCGGCCCGCCACTAGTAACACCAATACCACTAGCGGTTTTACTTTACACCAGTGGCGTGCACCTAGTCCTGCCCACCACTGCTAGTTGTTTTAGGATTTAAAAAAAAACATACTGTACTTGTACTATGATGTACATAGTACAGTTTCTGTAATACATAGTACTATCAGATGTACATACACATAACATATTGGCTGCATGGAGTATACAAATTTACATTCATCATAATTGATATACAAATTTACATAGGCTAGCATGTGGAGGGCACACACATATCATTAATGTTCTAATCGACAAGAAATAAAATAGGAAGAACGGAAGGGCCGAACAGGGTAGGCGCTGCTCCTCCTAGTAGCCTTCTGCTCACTAGTTCTTTCCTGGTTGGATCTCACCTTCAAAAGAAAAAGAATATGAAGCTATGAATCCATGAACCAGATAAAAACTGAGCATCAACGGGTGAGAATCCACCTGAAGTGCATCTAACAAAGAATGAATCTAACATATTTATCTTGTTCATTCTGGATTATTTTAGAAGAGATGTATGCATCACTGCTATAAGAAAAAGAACTTCTAGATAAAGACAAGGTAATGTTGCACATTTAACATCTTAAGTATAGGAGGAGAAATCATTTCTTAGCATGTAAACTCCTACAAGCTTGAAAAGTTACGCTATGAACTACAGAATATTTAATGCATCAAGAACACTCAACATTAACTGTCCATCGTACATAATACTTATTGGGTTAATAATCTACAGCTGTAGTTAGCTTCACGGCCAACAAGAAAACGTTTATTAACATAAATGAGATGTGGCACTAGCACTAACAGCATGATTGGACTCTCAGGTTAAAGTACTTGTATTCTTAGGTTAAAGTAGCAGGAGCAGGAAATGCAAACATACAATCAATTGGCAAGACCCATGAAAGACCTAGAGACAGTAAGTACCAAATTAACATACTGCTTCATGAACAATATGTCCTTATCAGTGCGACTCACGACTTGCACTTGGGGAATAAATAAAACCTCACAACTGAATGAACAGGAACATAGTGACCCCAATTTGTTAGTCCATTATCAAAGGATATAACACCAAAATCACAATAAGATAACAACTACATGTTATTTGACAACCAAAAAAAAGGTAAAATGCAGAAGTACTACAAGACAATTGCTGCAATTTGTGACTTGTATCAACTAAAAACTAAGACAGTATTAATGCAAAAGTACTCAAGTGCTTGGCGCCTGCCGATTGCTAACATTTAGCTTCGATTTTAATCATTCAAAAACTATCAAAGGAGGCGTCTCGATGTGTCGGAAGACCCTAGAATTTATTTATTCCAATCTTGCCAAGCAATGAGCAAGGTGATAGATCGAAGCCAACAGCACATGACTCCGGAATTGATCTGATTCACAGTTCTAAGTTCTGACCATGCTAGACTGATGCTAGATATAACATAGCCACTAGTACCGCAAAATTGCCAATGCAGCAACCAATTTTACCTGGACATGGAGCGTCTCCAGGTTAGGGAAGCATCTAAGTAAGCCAGGCACTTTCTTGACAGCATTGCGGAGGCCGAATTGCACCTCTATGGCCAAAATTTGGACACTAGGGACAATGTTCTCCTTGCTCCCAGCCTGCAATGCAAGTATGCAACCAAGGGCAGAGAAACTAATTCAGATCATAGATTAGCATTATTAATTGACACAGATACACTAGCAAATTGAGATCTGTACCACGACGACCAGCTCTTGCTCTCCTGGCTGAATATATCCCAGCACACGCAGTTTAGGAGCAGAGCCAATCTTGATCCTGGAATAGCTATTGTCCTGGGAATAGGTGAGCTCGCAAACTGAAAGAGCCTCTCAAGGCGAGGGGCATCCACCACGTCGTCGATGTATCTAAGAGTAATTCATCTAATGCCAACCGGTGCAACAAGCAGCGGCGAATTCATCTAATGAAGCAGCAAACAAGCATTCCGTGCATATGCAACCTCAATCAGGCTGCTTGTAGTAGCTAGCTAGCTTTGTACGCAAAATCAATCAAGCTGCTTGTAGTAGCTAGCCAGCTTTTGTACATTCGGAGTGCATGTATATCCTTACGGTGAATCGATCTAATGCTCTAAAAACCAACATACATAATAATTTATTGGATTGGAAGGGTAATTATCTACTAATGGGCCGGGACAGAACGCTTAAGTATGCATAGTAAAGAAAAATTGCAGTTTTGGAATGCCTCCAAGTGGCTCCGCCAGTGTATAAGAGGTCATCAAGTTACATTCAGTAAACATACACAAATATTCAGTAAACATCCAGATCGGTGCCAACGGCGGAGCCAGGAATTATGCACAAGGGGGGCCGAACATTGAGCAAAACTCTAAAGTGCAACAAGATGCATGGAATGTAGAAAAAATTAGGAAAAATATATATTTGAATGAGCCATGAGTATAGAGAAATATGCACTATTGTTACTGAGAAAGTGTTGGTAACATGAACACGTCACATTGATAGCATGAAAGCAAAGATGATGATGAACTAACAATCATCAATCGAACATCAATCAAACTGCATATACATGTCGTTCTATTTAATCCATCAATAACTGAATTTTTGTAGGCTTTTCAGATGAATAAACTGCCGGCCTGAACTTTTTAAATTATTATTAAAACTAACTAACATATAGTTATTTATATTCCCTCCATTCCAATGAATAAGGCGTGCACACATCTTCAAATTCAACTTTGACCATAAATTAGATCAATAATATATATTTTTGTGACTTATAAATTATATCATTGAAAAGTCCTTTTGAATATGAATTCAACGAAAAAAAAGTATAACTGTTATCATATATAACACACATTTGATTTGTCTAATTTTTGGTCAAAGTTGATTTTCGAAAAATGTGCGCGCTTATTCATTGGAATGGAGGGAGTAAATTATAACACCAGATTTTTTTAGAGGAAACTACAACACCACAATACCAGATTTTGCCTTGTCCTTGTGTATTTAGCCTCGTACTACTGCATTGTCTTGGAAGCGCAGAATAGGGAGAGAGAAGAGAAACTGCAGGAATAAGAAAGACGCGATGACTCGCATGCATGCATGGCCTTTCATTTTTCACCACGGTTTTCAGTGGGATCTTCTGTGAGCAACACATACACTCTAGTTTGTCAAAATGCTATTCGGGAGAGGGATGTACAAGCAGCCACATAGCTCTTTACATATATAATCCTACTAGATCTTCAAAAATATTCTGCATGTTGGGGGGAGCCGTGGCCCCTGCTGGTCCCCCCCTGGATCCGCCGTTGATCGGTGCAACCTGCAAGCAAATGAAGGAACAAAAGGGAAGGGGAGGACAGGAGGGATTCATGCCCACGCACCATAGTCGGAGATCCATCATCGCCATGGGTGAGCTCGCCGGAGATGGCCGGCTGCCGGCGAACGTCGTGGAGGTCGAGGAAGAACATTCACTCGTCGCCACCGTCCTCGAGCAGGACAAGGACGTCCAGGAGATGGAGCGGCGCGTGGGGGAGTGGGTGGCGTTGGGGAGGAGCAGCCGGAGTCGCCGGAGCAGCGCCGAAGTTGGAGGCGACCGAAACCCTAGCCACCTGGGAGGGCTGCGGGAGGCTGGGAGCGGCGAATCCAACCGGATGGGTGGACGCGGCAGCGCGAGGTAGGGAGGATCTGGCCGCCGGCGAGCCGTGAGGGGAGAGGAGGGCGGCGGCGGCGTGGGAAGGGAGACGAGGTAGGGTTTCGGGAGAGGGCGATGTGGGGGTGGATGTGGATAGGCCATGATGTGTTGGCTCGGCTCTCTCTCTCTCTCTCCTCTCTACTACCTAAAAAACACTTAGGTTCCGTCTCCCGTCTTACGTTGTTGTTTTCGTCCGTGCCTCCTCACCCTTGGTAACGCCATACACACCGATTTTTGGCACCTAATAAATAGTTCATGGAAACTGCCCTAATTTTTGCTGCAAATCATGTCCGTGAAAATCGTCCGTAGCAATGGAAGAAGACATAAATCTGTCCTTCCGTTCCTCACCTCCTTCCATTTCTGTTTCTCCACTACCAAAGTTTTCCCTCCTTCCATGATTTCGCATTAATCACACATTCCATACGGAATTACTGAGATTGATTCCATCAATCACGTTGCCCTTCCTGCCTTCCATGTGTGCCTACCTACGTGAGAGCCCAAGATAATTTACCATGACAGTCTCCTGGTCAATCTTCATTCTACCACCATCAAACGCACGATCGAGCTTCTTGGCTCTTGTGTCTATCGCGCTCGCCACGCCCCCGGTGAATCCCGCACATCTTGCAGCTCTGGCTTGGTTGGCGTCCCGGGGCACCGCATGACCGTTCAAGGAACAAGCTTATGCAACGACGAGGAGAGGGCGCGTGGAGGCATGATTGCGAGCTGCAGGACGCGGCAGTGGAACTCGCACCACTGTACGCATGGAGAGCGGCCATCGTCATCAAGTCCTTCATTGTCTGCGACTCCTGGCTATTGCGTTGTCTCTCCACATCGTCGATCGATCTCAGTCCCCATTGTTCGTACTACAGTTTCTCACCCGGTTCTGCAGAGGAAGATTAATCATGTGTGTGACCAGATCGCCGCCATGTATAAACTAGATGGACATATGTTTTTGCTCTTTGTTGATTCCTTGATTGCGCTGGATGTGAATCAGAATGCTTTGCTACTCGTACATTCCCTTCTCTGAGAGATCTCTTTACTATGTTGATTTTTTTGTACAAAGCATTTGTTTGTACACTTGTTAAGAGCAATAGAGCCGAAGAGATTGATGCCTTGTTTGTGCAGAATTTCCACTGACTTGAGTCCTAGCAGCAGTCATTTCTTGCTTGGTTTTTATATTAACAAATAAGATAATTCTTATTATGATTCAGACGATTGCATCTCTGCTTAGTGCATATAATGCTAGAGCAGCAGAGAGCTTATGCATGATCAGTAGTCAGGTTTGGAAATCATCATGGCGCATTGGTGCATTGCATCAGGAAGGATAACAAAAATAACTTACAAGGGTCGAACAAGTTTATGCGAAAACACACTTTATATTCAAGTGTGTCTGCTTTCCTGAGTATATGTTTTTTCTTCTTCTTTTGAAACAGCTGAGTATATGTTTGAAGTCTGCATTGGTGTACCTGTTTGATGAATGTTTACCAAAGCAGTTTTTTCACATGTACATGAGTTTATATTTAAATTCTCAACTTTTCCTGAAGGAGCGACCTAACCTGTGAATTCTAATGTTTGATTCAGATTTGTCATTCGGTAACATGATTTGGTGTAATGCTAGCTTCATGTTAAATTTTGGTTTAGCTTTCAGTCCCAGTTTTTTTCAGTGAACGTGATTCCGGTATCGCCAACTTGTAATTAATGAGTGAATGCGACGAGAACGATTGCATTTGTTTGCACTGAACTATATTCTCCTTCCGTTCTTTCATATTAGGTATATTTTTTTTTGAGAGAAATTCCAATTTGTAGGTGTATATTTTTTTTTCTCCCTATATGCATTGTCGATTCCAGCCCTAAAGAAAATGCCACATCCATTTATTTTTGGAAGCCATGCTTCAATCGTGCAGTGTGCGAAGTTATTTTTTGAAGGATAATTAATGTACCCCTATAATTATGCATCTAATCACCAAACTAAACAAGGGTACTGTATTTATGTTCCAAATCCTCCTCCGTCACTGCCGGTTACCGTGCCCAGAAAATAAACAGAACACCATCATGTTATTGCAAGAAATTGTCCAGGTAACGAGTCATTTTTTGATACGGCAGCGACAAATGAACAAGAACAATCACGATAAAATGTATTCATTCTTGGCTGGATAAGAAATGTAGCATTTTTATTTGTTTACCATTTTTCACTATTTTCTTTTGTGCAGAAGGTTAAGGAACATCGACATGTGATTTGTGACGGTGAGACTACAAAATAGAGTAAGGGCATCTCCAACTTCAACATGGACTCCTAATACGGACACTGAATCTGTCTGCGGACCGGTCCGGACGGATGTCTGGACACTAATAGGGGAGCCGGTCATCCAAAGCTAGCCGCAAACGTCCGTTCACATTTCAAACGAAATTTATCAAAAAGAAAAAATTGATAGAAATTTAAACAAACTGAACAACTTTCATTCAAACTTAGATATTTTTACATAATACCGGATGATATTTCATCCAGTGAACTAAATAAATCCAAAAAATAATAATCTAAACTACCCTATACTTGATGGTGACCTCGTACGCATCACCGGGCTGGCTGACGGTCGGTGCCGCCGTCGTCGGAGTCATCGGAGTTGGGCTTCTAGCGACGGAAGGGCGCGGGCTCTCGGCAGGGTTTCCCGGCGGCCCGTTGGCGCTCGCGGGTTATCCTCTCCGCTTGCGCGCGGCCGTGGCCACCGCGGACGCAGGCGTGGTTGTTGCTGTTGTGGCTGGTCCTCCTTGTCACCAGAGGAAATGGTGATCTCCTCCTTCGCCGAGGAGCCGGCCGCCACAGAGGAAGAGGGCCCTGGAGAGCGAGGGCGGTGGAGCCACGATCCGCCTGCCGGTGCCGAGACCCAGGACTTGCCAATCGTCGTTGAGTGGAGGAAGAGGGGAGTGGGGGCGGTGCGCGGAGATGTGGAGAGTGCAATGTGGACGGTGCCGGATCCGTGCTCAAAGAGGTGCGGCCAGAAAAATAGGCGGTTAGCCTGCTTCAATGCGGCACAGTGGCCGGAGTTGGTTTCTCGAGATAACGCTTACGCATTGAAGTGGCGCCAGTCTGGTCGTGTCGGTCAGCAGCGCCCTCCCATCCAGTCACATCGCGTGACATCAATGTCGTGCGCTGCGACTCCGGGCCGGCATGAATGCGGCACGGGAAGCGGCATGTCCTTTGCAGAGATATTGCCAGAGAGGGTTTTGGGTTGGATCTGGGTGTCGGATGCTTATGTGAAAGCGGTCCGGACGGCCGCAAAGCCCCCCTGGGTTTCGGTTTTTGGGAAATCGGACGTCCGGACTGGTCCATGGGCGGATGGGGTATCGCGTTGTTGGTAAAATGCGTCCGGACCACTCGGTCCGGAAAGATGCGGACGGTTTGAGAGTCAGCGTTGGAGATGCCCTATTATTACTATTTGTTGGTGAAGGATGGTTTTGCCTAGAAATGTACTTGGCTGTCGTTCCATTTGCGTGGCAAGTGTTTTTATTTGCTAAATGTTGTCGGAGTTTTCATTTGTTGATGAGGGGTGGTTGATGGTCGGGAGGTAGGGAGAGAAAGTCGTGACCATCAGTTAATCGTAGTGCTATTAGAAACCATGCTCAACGTGGCACGTGGGGTATTTTTACAGGATGGGTGCACATAATGGCCAAGAGGGAGGGAGCAAATGAAATATGTTTGCATATATAGCTATGAGGTAAATATAAACTAAACATATGTACAAAATAACATAACAAATGTACACATATTTCGCATTGGCTTCGAATTATTGCCCATAGAGAACAAAGTAGAATAACGAATGCACATGCTTTGCATTGTTGCCCGTAGCAACGCACGGGCATTTAGCTAGTTTTTTTCCAAAAATTGGAGCCCTTCTTTTACGGGAAAAAAACTCGATCCTTTTTTAACAGTGGCGGGCACAAAAGAATTCGTGTGGCGGGCACAAAACAACACCCGCCACTGCTACTTAGTTGCCAGTGGCGGGCACGTATTGTTACCCGCCACTGTTATTTTTGGACAGATTTACCGCGAGACCAAAAATAACAGTGGCGGGTACGTATTGCCCGCCCGCCACTAGTAGCTCAAGTAGCTGTGGCAGGCGCAATTTTCTGCCCGCCACAGCTAACATTTGTCCCATGACAAGTCTGGACATCTCTTAACAGTGACGGGTGCAAACTGACGCCCGCCACTGGTAAGCCAATAGCAGTGGCGGGCGGATTTTGGAGCCCGCCACTGCTAACAACAGTGGCGGGTGCTAGACTGCGCCCGCCACTGATTTGAGTTCACCTATAAGCCCTTTCCCAGTAGTGCCACCTTCTGGCCGTTGATCATGTACAGTACGGTGCACGGGGTTTCGTCGGCCTGCAAAGACATGTCTGCGGCGTCAGACATCTAAAAGGCAACGGAAGCAGAAGATTATAGATATGTTGGTGCGACGTGTAATTACCGTGAGGGCGTCGAGCTCAGCCAAAGTCGAAGCCCCGCCTCGCACGCCAGAGACGGAGGACGGGCTGCTATGAGCGGGTGCGGGACCTTGTGCGGTAGCGGCAGCAGGTGCTGGTGGTGCGATGGTCACCGAGTTGCTCCCGATGAAGCTGGGCATGGGAAAGTCTTCTGGCCCTTTGTTTGGGTTTTTCTTCGTCCAGTCGACAACAGCCGGAACCAAGGCATTAACCGAAGATATGAAGTCCACTCTGCAGGCAGCTACTACTGCCTCGACTGCCGCTTTGAGGACCTCAGATTTCATGACTTCTTGGGTCTCAGCTGATTTTTTGTCGACTGCAAGCGCCACCTTCTCATCGATGTTCACTTGACTGAACTTCCTTCTTTGCCTTTTGGCCTCTGGGTCCTCGTGGTAGTAGTACTTCCATGTGGCGCCGTCTCCGACTCCGTGCACACGTCCATACTGCGGCCGCTTGCCCGGAGGGAGTCCCTTCAGTATGTTCAAGGACCGGTTGAGAGGGGTGTCCCACATGGGCCTCGCCGACGACTGAGACGACGAGTCGCTTTCGGCCGCAAGCTTGTGTTGTTCTTTCTGCAAAAGGAACGTTGACCGTTTACAAATGTTACTACAATGTGTAGTCGAAGTGATCAGAAGCTAATATAAGTTGGTAATTACCAGTATTCTCATCAACGTCCTCGTGGGCTCGTCCGTGTAGAAAACGTTTTTTTCTTTGTCCCACTTGTACCGAGCCCTGATGAAGTCATGCTCCAGCGGGTCAGTGAACTCCGCCAAGGGGTCTGGGATCCCGTGGGCTTCACGTTCCGCGTCCTCCTTATCCCATATGGGTTTCTTGCCAATGTAACCACGGCTTCCGAGGCGGTGGTTCCCAGTGTTCCTTAGCCGAAGCCCCTTGAATTTCTCGGACTTACGCTTGGCATCTTCGGTAGCGCAAGTTTCCTTGAATTTTTCGTAGTCCTCTTCCGAAAGTGTGGGATTTTTCGCAAAAATCTTGGAGTAGGGTTCTTTCTTGTCAATCGATCGTTTCACCCTGACTTTCCAGGCGGACAATGCGCCGCTGAACTTCCCCATGGCGGCGTTGTTTATCTTCTTCATGGCATGATCTTCCCACGGAAGTTTGGTGTCATCCCGGCCGGGGAAATGGTATCTCTGGTGCAACATCGTTAGGAGGAGGTGCTCCATATTTTTTGGTTTACTCCTTAAGTCCGTGGCGTTGATGCTCGCGATGTCCCGTAGGATGCATCCGAGTTGGTTGCCGTAGTTCTTGCGAGCTTCCTCCGACGCCATTGGCTCAAATTTGCCGGGGTGCACCTCTGTGACCACCAGTCTGTCGGTGCCGAGCTTGTTAGGACGTCGTGACCTCGTACTCTTATGCTTCGGCCCCGGTGCTTCGGCCCCGGTCTCGGTGCCGGTGTCGGTGCCATCGGTGCTGGTGGTGGTGTCGGTGTCGGGGTCGGC
This sequence comes from Elymus sibiricus, assembly GCA_039707655.1. Taxonomy (NCBI): domain Eukaryota; kingdom Viridiplantae; phylum Streptophyta; class Magnoliopsida; order Poales; family Poaceae; genus Elymus; species Elymus sibiricus. The sequence continues at coordinate 35,216,909 of CM077676.1, forward strand.
GGCAGTAGCACCGCCCGCTATGACAAGGGGGCCCTCCAAACCTTCGTCTGCCTGACTACACAAAAAGTCGAGGTAATCGTGTTCATGCTGTAAGGGATCGTCGACCTCATGATGATCAGAAGCCCCGGCTTCGTCGTTGTTCGACATGTTTCCTACGTACTGTTAAGTTTGCTCGTTTAATTCTCAAACTATAATAAAATGAATAATGACATAAAAAATGGCCTATGTTTTGCCGGAATGTTGATTCATTCCCGTTTCGGCAAATCCCGGGCACTCGATATGTCCTACTTTCTAGCACAAGTCATGCCGAAATTCACGTTAAATTTTGGCATGACCTTTGCTAAAAAGTGGACATATCGAGCGCCTGAAATTCGCCGGAACAGAAATGAATCAACATTTCGGCAAAATATAGGCCACTCGGAGTCATTCCCTGCAAATAAGAAAAGGACACTTGGGCACAATCGAACCACTTCAATTTTGCATATAACAGGACCACTTCAAGAAAATATAGAACCTGAAGAAAATCCCCAAAAACTAAAACTGAGGTTCTATTAATAGAAAACAGAGAAAATTTGCCCTAGCTAGCTAATTTGCCCTAGCTAATTATGATCTATTAATAGAAAACAGAGAAAATTTATGTCCTAACAAAATTTGCCCTAGCTAATAGAAAACAGAGAAAATTTATGTCCTAAAACAGAGATAACTTTTTTTTGTCCTAATAACAATTCTTTCCTAATAAAAGTTCAATGAACTAACCCTAATGCAAAATTCAGAACTTGTAACCCTAATGCAAAATTTCCTATTGTATATAAAGTTAACTGAATTTTCTATCCTAATAAATTTTCTTGTCCTAATAACAATTCTGCCCTAATAAAAGTTCAGTGAACTAACCCTAATGCAAAATTCCTACTGTCTACAATTTGAACCCTAGAACCCTAGAACTAAAATCCCCCTAATTGATGAAACACTAATTAACCTAATTAACCCTAGAACTAGCACAGAGAAGAGGGGGGGGGGGGGGGTAGAGAGAGGATGCTCACCGGAGGAGGGGCGGCGATGATGAGGAAGGGGTTGCAGCGGCGGAGGAGGGCGGCGACGTCGGAGAGGGCTGCAGCGGGTGGAGGAGGAGGCGGCGACGATGAGGAGGGGCGACCTCGGGTGGCGGCGGCCTCTGCTCCGGCGACCTCGGGCGACGGTGGCGGCAGGGGCTCGGGCAACGACGACGCAGGGGAGGAGCTCGCGGAGGGCGGCGGCGGCGCGGAGGAGGGGGGCACGGCGCGGAGGAGGAGGGGGGCAACGGCCGGGAATAGGGGAATGGGGAGAGGGAGGGAGGCCCGCGTGGTAGTAAGTCAAACTTAGCAGTAGCGCGGGTTTGAATCCCGCGCTATAGCGCGGGTCTACACCCCGCGCTACTGATATGCTTTTTATTATTTTTCCTTTCCTTTTCTTTTTTCTTTTCTTTTTATTATTTTTCCTTTTTTATTTTATTTTCATTTATTTTTTCTTTTCTTTTTATTATTTTTCCTTTTTCCTTTCATTTTCTTTTCTATTCCTTTCCTTTTTCTTTTCATTTCCTTGCAGTCGACGGGAACGTGTCCTCCCAAACTGAGCGAATATCACGGGAATTACCACGGTGGGAAGGGGATACAATGTATATAACTGAGGTGATATATTAGTGCATATATAATATATATTACATCATTTGACCGATAACGCGCGCGGTTTAGTGCATATACAAAATAGATACATACATAAATGATAGTTTCTCAGCGTCGACGACGTTTAAGAGTGATCTTCTTTCCTTTCTTGTTCGCCGTCGAATAATTGAGCCCCTCGTTGTGACTTTTCCTTTTCCATGGAGTACGATCTTTCTTAGGTAATGTAGTCTTGTTTGTTCTTTTGACGTATGCTTCATCGTCATCGTCATCTTCCCTCATTGGGTCGCCGTACTGGTCATAGTCTTCCACGTTGGCGACTCCATCCATTCCGACGATACTCCTTTTGCCTCTCCTCACGACAACACGGCTCGGATTGCTCGGGTCGGTTAGGAATTTGCCTTCCCGCCCACGTTTGAACCAAGTCAAGAAAGTGAGGTTGTGCTCTCTAATAACTTCGGCGTCCGTCTTGCACAGCCCCCAGTCACGGTATTTCTTTGCGATGGTTTCTTTGTGCAGTGTCACGAAAGGATCTACCACGTCTAGGTGCTGTAGCACTACTAAGTTTGCTATGTCAAAGTCGTTGCGTCGACCCGAGTGGTCCACATGCAGTTCCCTCCGGCCGTTGGTATGACCTTCACCTCCGAGCCTCCCAAGGTGCTTGTTGACGGGCAAACCAAGAACAGGGTCTCCGACGCCTAGATAATTCTCGCAGAAGGAGATGCACTCTTGGGTCAGAAAGCCCTGGACGATGCTTCCATCCGGACGGGACATGTTACGAACGAATCCTTTGATGACCCCATTCATCCTCTCGAACGGCATCATGTTGTGCAGGAATGTCGGCCCGAGGTCGATGATGTCGTCCACAATGTGGACACACAGATGCACCATGACGTCAAAGAACGTGGGCGGGAAGTACATCTCAAGCTCATTTAGTATGACAACTATCTCTTCCTGTAGCCTTCGGAGTTGCTTTACACTGATTAACTTTTGAGAGATAACATTGAAAAAGTTGCAGAGACCAGTAAGCGTGTCACGGACGTGCTGGTCCATTATCCCTCTAATGGCAACAGGGAGTATCAGCGTCATCATGTGACAGTCATGACACTTCATCCCGTTGAACCTTTTTTTCTTCGTGTCTAGAAATCAGATTATCTTCCCACAGTAACCGGAACTAACTTTGATTCTAGTAAGGAACTTGAAGAATTGATCCATCTCCTTCGGACTTAAGGTGAAGCAAGAAGGGGGGCAATATTGCTCTTCTTTCTTGTTGACTTTTTTGCCCCTGTCCCCCACCTCCGTCTCCGTCTCCGTGTCCTCCGACGACTTTTTAAGTGGCATGTGGAGATCTGCCCTGATTTCCAAATCTTCCAAGTCTTTTCTTGCCTTCGGCCCATCCTTGGTCTTGTTCATAAGTGTCCCAAGCAAACTCTCGAGGACATTCTTCGTGATATGCATTTGATCAAGGCAATGAGGCGTGTCGAGTTTGGGCCAGTACTCCAAGTCCCAGAAAACTGACCTTGTTTTCCATACCTTCAGCAGGGGCTCCGGCGCTTTTTCATCTTTCCCGGCGCGGCGCACTCTTCCCAGTTTTTCAACAACTCATAGATTTTGGCGCCGCTCCTCTCACATGGAGGTCCTCGATGCTCAGCCTCACCATTGAATAGATCTCCATGGTTTCTCCACGGGTCATCCTTCTCGAGCCATCTTCGATGCCCCATGTACACGATTTTCCCAGACCCGTCATCTTTCGTTAGCTGCCGAGACGTTGTATCATCCATGCACCGGGTGCATCCACAATATCCGTGGCACACCTGTCCTGCGACATATCCGTAACCGAGATAGTCGTGCACCGTCGTCATCAGAGCGGCTCTCATATAGAAATACTCTCCTTTGCTAGCGTCCCATGTCTTGTTCGGTGTTTTCCATAACATGTCTAACTCCTCTTTCAGTAGCCCCAGATACAGATTAATATTATTTCCCGGTTGTTTCGGCCCTTGAATCAGCATGCTCATGTGCATGTACTTTGTCTTCATGCACATCCAGGGGGAGAGGTTGTACATCCATACAAACACGGGCTATGTGCTATGGTTGTTGTTCTGGTTGCCAAACGGATTCATGCCATCGGTACTTGCGCCAATCACGATGTTCCTTGGATCTCCTGCGAAATATCGATATTCGGCGTTGAATGCTCTCCACTGGCTTGCATCCGCGAGGTGTCTCAGCTTCGGATCATCTCCATCGTCGGGCTTCACCCTCTCCGCGTGCCAACGCATGAGCTTTGCTTCCTTAGGATCTACGAAATAACGCTGCAGACGGGGAGTGATCGGTAAGTACCATACAACTTTCTGAGGACATTTCTTTCTGGCCTTCTTGTATCGAGAAGCATTGCACACCGGATAGCTGGTTTTTTCCGCGTGCTCCTTTCGATAAATGATGCAATCGTTGATGCATGCGTGGTATCTAATGTGCGGCAGATCAAGAGGGCACACGATTTTCTTGGCCTCATCGACACTAGTAGGACACAGGTTCCCTGCGGGGAGAACCTTCTTTAGATACTTGAGAAGCTCATCGAGGCTTCTGTTGGTCCATTTGTTTTTAGCCTTCGTCTTTAGAAGTTCGAGCGTGAAACTCAAGCGGGTCACCTCTGGATCGCAACCACCATACAATGGAGTCTTCGAGTCCACCTCCAGTTGCTTCAGCTTGGACTCCTCTCTAGAAGCAGCGCTGTCACTAGTCATCTTCTTGCGAAGCAGGTCTCGAATATGAGGGTCCCGCAGGATTGAACTTAGTAGCGAAGAATGCTGCGGCATGTCTGCGGCTTCTCCATCATGTCCGGCCTTTTCTCCGCCGCCATGTCCGGCCTCTTCTCCGCCACCATTATCGGTCATCTCTTCGTCTGGTCTAATGTCGTCATTGGCTGCCCCATCGACGTCATCATCTTCACTTATCCATCGAGTATAGCCATCCATGAAACCAGTCATGAGTAGGTGCGCTTTCAAACGGCCTTCCTTAAAGGGGTCGAGCAAGACTCCTCCTTTGCATCTTCGACGCGGACATAAAATCTCCTTCCGGTTATTTTCATACATGTCGTGCACCGCGGATCGCAACTATCTTTCCACCATCATTCCACTGACCTTCATGATCGCCTGCGCGGTAAAATTAATAAGCAAAAGGATTATAAACGCATCCATGCATGCATGCATCAAAGTCATACAAAAATTCGGCACGACCTTCCCTAAAAAAGGACATATAGAGTTTGCCCGAAATTCACCGAAACGGAAATAAATCGACATTTCGGCAAAACATAAGCAACTCTCATGTCACACACAATTCGGCAAATAAACATATAGGCGGCAAGTCATGCCACACGCACAATTTCCATCATATCGCCCGATTCGGTCATATCGCACACATATTTTCCATTAATTCTTCTATAGCACAATTTTTTACTCACCTAGCTATCTCGAGAGAGAAGCATGGTGACTAGATGGCTTTACTTCATTAAAGAATAGATCTATTTGGGGAGTTGATAGGTTCCACTTACTAAATGGATAGATCTAGCTAGTAGGGGAAGGAGATGGCTAGCTCTAACTAGTGGAGGGAGGAGAGAAAAGTGAGGAAGCTAAGAGAGAAAAGGGGTGCATTAACGGAGATGGTGGAGGGGGCATTAAAGTAGAGAAAAGGAGAGGTAGGAGAAGGAAGAGAGAAGAAAGCTAGCCAATGGGGAAAGCAAGTGAGGGAGAAGAAGTGAGGGAGAGAGGAGGGGGGAGGGGGGAAAGGGGGTTGGAAAAAGTGGTAGCTGCGGCTTAGCAGTAGCGCGGGTTGGCACACGACGCTACTGCTAAGAGCAATAGCAGCAGCGCTGGTCCGCAAACCGCGCTACTGCTAAGCGGGGGCCACCACGTGGGCCAGTGCAGCCGTAGTTGCAGCGGTGGGTACCTGACCCGCGCTGCTACTATTCGTGGCCAAGTGGGTACTGTGGGGCCCACTTACCAGCAGCGATATCACGTACACCCGCGCTACTGCTAAGTTGATACCAGTAGCGCCTGTTCTTAGCCCGCGCTCTACTGCTAATTACCAGTAGCGCCGGTGTTTGCCCCTCGCTACTGTTAAGCCTCCACCTTTAAGGTATTTCCTAGCAGTGCTTGGCGTTTCTGCCCACGAGAAGAAACGCCACGGCTTGAGGTGTTTCTGCCTACCTACACACGCCAAACTTGACGGCCTTTCTTCCCTGGATAGATAAGTGCACATTTCAAAATGTGGTTGTATACATATAGATAGAGGCAGTATATCGCCATTTTTTTTACAAGAGAGGCCGTGTTATACGTCGTATGCTGTATGGTACATAGCCATACCGTGTAAAGTTCGTATACTTCTTTTGATAGGGAATACCATATATTTGTAGACAGCAATGTTAATTAGACACGACATACGTACCCTTTGGTCCATGCAAAAAAAAAAAAAAAAACGTACCCTTTGACTTTCGTATGATGATCTCAGTGAGCGGCACCGACGAGGGCCACACGCTTAGTTAGCTAGCTTTGGTTGATCAACTTTGGCCTGGTCGTCGATCGATAGATGGTTGCATCTGGCAAAGCCATTGGACGGAACACCTTTTCACATGCACAAATAAATTAATAGAGATATGTGGAGTACCTAGGGTTGGTTGACCCATCATGCAGCTAATTAATTAGTTCTAAAATGGAGTACTAGTTGTCAATCACGTCACTTGCACGCAGGCGCCACAGAACAAGTCAATCGAGGCCTACCACGTGACACATGTGGTAAACAATCCAAGCTATTTAATAAAAGTCAATCGAGGCCTGGGCATATATGTTTCTCACTTATGTTGCTCTATCTAATCAGACCCGTGGGCGAGATACACTCAACCTAAGTACTACCTCTGTTCCTAAATTTTAGACGTTTTCGCAGTTTAATTTAAAATGTCAAAACGTTTTATATTTATAAACAGAGGGAGTACTTACTTTTTAGGTCATAAATCCATTGATCATAAAGATACTTCTATTCTAAAAGCTATGGCGTACTGTCTGAGCACATGCATTAATTGATTTTTCACACGCCCACAAGAAATATATACATGACTTTTTGTTGTTGCAACGGGTGATCTTCACGACTTGACAGTGGCCAACAGTATATCCCCGCAAAAACAAAAAGAGGCCAACAACATAGACGAAAAAAGGTAACCAATAACGGGCCAACCCAGTACGGCAGAAGGCCGTATAGAGAGCATGTCTTGAATGGCAACCCTTTCATGCAGGCTCAGGCCAAACTAGTCGAACATATGGTCGACCTAAGTTAGTGGGGGGCAAATGATATACTCCTTTCTATTTTTTCTAGTTTTCCTTTCGGTTTGTTCTTATCATATATTTTTTTCAGTTTGGTTTTTCTTCAGTAGTTTTGCATTTCTTCACCATTTATCTTCGGTTTTTTCCTTCTCTTTTGTTTTTTTTGTTTCCTTTCGTCGTGTTTCATAGATTTTCTTTGTTTTTTTTTTGCATTCCTAAGTTACCTCACAAATTTTCTTTTGTTTTTTTTCTTTTGTTCATTGGGTTTCTTCTTTTTTCTACCTTTCACTGGTTTTCTTTATTTTTTTATTTTGGTTTTTTCAACACATGTCTACTTTTTCAATACACGTTGGAAAATTTTAGTGTCCGTGTGGAATATTTTTGATACACGTTGAAAAATTTCAAATAATCAATGTAGTTTCTTTAAATATATTTTTTTGAACATTTTTGGAATACACATTAAAGTTTTTTTTGTTAATGACAATAAACATTTTTTAAACTACGTGAACATTTTTTTACATTGTCTAAGTACCTTTTAAAAATGTCACAAACATGTTTTCCAAACATGTGAATATCTCTTTCAAATGTCAGATATTTTTTTGAATGGTGTGAAACATTTATTATACTATGCGAACATTTTTTATATCCTATAACCATTTTTAAAAATGTCATGGACATATTTTTGAAACATGTAAACATGTTTTTGAAATGACCCGTACACTATTTTTGAATGGTACGAACCAATTTTTTTGAATTATGATTTTTTTTAATTGTGTAAATATTTTATAAAATGCTATGAACATTTTTTTTCAAAATTATGTGAACATTTGTTAAATGTCACAAATATTTATTCAAATTCTATCAACAACTTCTAAAAGTTGCACGAACTTTTGTCTAACACATCACAGGCGTTTTCTTGAATGCGCGATGACAGTTTTTTTAAAATTGAAATATAATATTTTCCATTCTAGAAGTGTACATAAAAGTAATAAAAGAGAAATAACAAAGGAAAAAAGGGGAAAATACAGTGTTTCCTACCCGCATTGGGCCCATAGGGTGTCACTTGAGGAGATTGCACGCTCGCGCTTGCTACCAGCGAGGTATATCCACGCCGCTTTCTGACCCATCAAATTCACGATTGGTTAGCTGCCGCCGCCGTGATGACCCATAAGTATAGGGGATCAATCGTAATCCTTTCGATAAGTAAGAGTGTCGAACCCAACGAGGAGCAGAAAAAAATGAAAAGCGGTTTTCAACAAGATATTTTCTGCAAGCACTGAAATTATCGGTAACAAGTAGTTTGATAGCAAGATAATTTGTAACAAGTGACAAGTAGCAATATTAACTAAGGTGCAGCAAGGTAACCCAATCCTTTTGTTGCAAAGGACAGGCCGGAACGATCTCTTATAACAAGCTAAACATTCTCGAGGACACAGGGGAATTTCATCTAGACACTTTCATCATGTTTGTTTGATTCGCATTCGCTACTTTGATAATTTGATATGTGAGTGGACCGGTGCTTGGGTGCTGTTCTTACTTCAACAAGCCTCCCACTTATGATTAACCCCTCTCGTAAGCATCCGCAACTACGAAAGAAGAATTAAGATAAATCTAACCATAACATTAAACATATGGATCCAAATCAGCCCCTTACGGAATAGCGCATAAACTAGGGTTTAAGCTTCTGTCACTCTAGCAACCCATCATCTAATTACTACTCCACAATGCATTCCCTTAGGCCCAAAGATGGTGAAGTGTCATGTAGTCGACGTTCACATGACACCACTAAGAGAATCAACAACATACATATCATCAAAATATCGAACGAATACCAAATTCACATGATTACTTATTACAAGACTTCTCCCATGTCATCAAGAACAAAAGTAACTACTCACAAATCATGTTCATGTTCAAGATCAGAGGGGTATTGAATAGCATAATGGATCTGAACATATAATCTTCCACCAAATAAAACCAACTAGCATCAACTACAAGATGTAATCAACACTACTAGCAACCCACAGGTACCAATCTGAGGTTTTGAGACAAAGATTGAATACAAGAGATGAATTAGGGTTTGAGATGAGATGGTGCTGGTGAAGATGTTGATGAAGATTGGTCCTCCCACGATGAGAGGATCGTTGGTGATGACGATGGCTTCGATTTCCCCCTCCCGGAGGGAAGTATCCCCGGCAGAATCGCTCCGCCGGAGAGCAAAAGTGCTCCTGCCCAAGTTCCGCCTCGAGACGGTGGCGCTCCGTCCCAAAAGTCTTCTCCTTATTTTTTCTAGGGCAAATGGGCTTATATACCAGAAAATGGGCACCGGAGGCTGGCAAGGGACCCCACAAGCCACCAGGGCGCGCCTGGGGGGGTGGCCCGCCCTGGTGCCTCGTGGGCACCTGGGTGGCCCCCTCTGGTACTTCTTTTCCCCAGTATTTTTTATTTATTCCAAAATGAATCTCCGTGAAATTTCAGCTCATTTGGAGATGTGCAGAATAGGTATCTCTGACATAGCTTTTTCAGGTCCAGAATTCCAGCTGCCGGCAATCTCCCTCCTTATGTAAATCTTGCATATTAAGAGAGAAAAGGCATTAGAATTGCTCCACAAAGTGTTATATTGATTAAAAACACTATAAATAATAGTAGGAAAACATGATGCAAAATGGACGTATCAAGTCCCCCAAGCTTAGACCTCGCTTGTCCTCAAGCGAAAGCCGATATCGATAATCATGTCCACATGTTTAGAGAGAGAGAGAGAGAGAGAGAGAGAGAGAGGTGTCGATAAAAACAAAATACGAACATAGTAGCATCATGATCATTATTATAACAGGACTATTCATTATCATAGAAATTCTCATGAGCAAGTAACAAGTCATCACAACAACGAAGTATAAGACATAAACTTTCTTAAAAACTAACAAACTATGTTCTCAGTCAACAATGTAATTGCAGTTCATCATATTTTCAGGAAGGGTCTCATGTAGGAGCTTTTAGCAAGTCCACATACTCAACCATCATTTAGTCTTCTATAATTGCTAACACTCACAACATATATATGGAGCAAAAAGTTTCTGCCAGACACATAGAACGATAGGGGCTTATAATTTCGCCTCCCAACTTATTCACCTCAAGGGTAATGTCAACAATAATAACTCATGATCACTCATATCCAACTGGATATATGTGCCTAGATCTTTCCCCACCACATGATGCTAGCAAAAGAGAAAAATAAAAAGGAATAGAGGAGAACAGTATTGACTCTTGCATAAAAAGTAAATACATAAAAGTAAAAGATAGGCCCTTCGCAGAGGGAAGCAGAGGTTGTCATGCGCTTTTTGTTTTAAGATGCACAAGCTCTTAATGCAAAGGAACGTCACTTTATATTGCCCCTTGTGATAGCAACCTTTATTATGCAGTCTGTCGCTTTTATTTCTTTACCATCACAAGTTCGTACAAAGCTTATTTTCCTTTACAATAAAAGTTCATACATATTTAGTAGCAATTTTTATTGCTTTATGCACCGAGGACAACTTACTTGAAGGATCTTATTCAATCCATAGGTAGATATAGTGGACTCTCATGATATGAAACTGGGTTTAAGGGTTTTGGGTGCACAAGTAGTATCTCTACTTGGTGCGGATTTTTTGGCTAGCAAAGATATTGGGCAAGCATCACATGTTGGAGGATCTATGACAATATAATTTCTATGTGAATATAAGCAAACATAATTCATTACGTTGTCTTCCTTGTCCAACGTCAATAATTTGACATAAAATACTCAATGGGGGCTCACAATCATAAAAGATGTCCAAGATAGTGTAGTTGCATGTGAATCTTCTCTTCCCTTATTAATTTTTTCATGAATTGCATCATTGACTAATGCTATGCTTGTTAACCTTCAATAAATTTTACCACTTATACTTTTCTTTATGTAATGTCATTACTTTCCATAAGATTAGCATATGATCTTTTTTCATTGTTTTCATTGCTAGGATTGAAACATAAAAGTAAAGAGGCAAAAACTCAAACTACTCTTTATTATATAACTCTCAACTCAATTACATAGATAGATGAATCATGTAACTAGCACTCAAAAATAGAGCATACTAAACTTTTATTCAACTAAATCACGAAATAACTAAGGATCGAACTAAAAATAGGTAGAGATAATAAAAGTGATGGTGATACGATACCGGGGCACCTCCCCCAAGCTTGGCACAAGCCAAGGGGAGTGCCCATACCCATGTACTCAAGTTTCTTTCTTCGGCGATGAAGGTGATGATGAGGTGGTGGGCTTGTCCTTCATGACATTAATTAAGATCTCCTTTAGGCTCTGGATTTCCCGGAGCACATGCTGTATCATCTCTGTATTCTTTTGGACTTCGGCCATAATATGCTTATTCTCTGGCCCCAAGCATTCTTTCCTGCATCACTTTCACTTGGACGAGAGATGTCCCAATTGGAGGGTATGTGCATACGAGGAGTATTTTCGACCCCGTAATTGTGGACCAAGTTATGAAAGTTATTACGATGTAACCTGTGTAAGGGCCTCCGAGGAGGAAGCCCTCCTTGTACCTCTGGATTCCCATGGCTCGTAGTGCTTCTCCGGGCTTGATGAGGATTTGGGATCGTGGAGATGCCGACAAGGGTACCCCTCTCGGAAGCCGGAGGGTGGACGTCAAGCGAATCTCCATCATCTTCTTCCATGATAACCTCTCCTTCCTCCCCCCTCCCGAGCTCCATCTGCATCAACCAAGCGTCGTTTCCCACATTGTTGGAGGAAGAGGAAGACATGATGCCTGGCCTCGAAATCTGACAGAAAACAACATGAAACAAGAACAGAGGATATTTCTGCGATACGGTGGTCAAAACGTCCGGGAGTATATATAAAGAATTTTTATCTTGCAAAACAAGTATTCCAGAAGAAAACGCAGTCGGGAAGGCTCACGAGGGGCCCACGAGCCACCAGGGCGCGCCTGGGGGGGGGGGGGGTGGCGCGCCCTGGTGCCTCGTGTGCACCTCGTGGGTCCCCTCGGCTGTTTCTTATTTTTGTATTTTTTCTAATATTCCAAAACTGACAGAAAGTATTTTTATGGAATTTTTGGAGTCGGTTTACTTACCGTATCACGTACCTCTTCCTTTTAAGGGTTCTGGAGTGTTCTGGAAGGTCTCTCTTATATATTCCTTCGGTGTCATAGTTTGAATAATGTTAGTCTCAACATTAATAGGCGTACCTGAGATATAATGCTTAATTCTTTGCCCATTGACCACATTCGAATTAGTGCCTTCGGCGTTATTGATCTTAATGGCTCCAGAGCGATAAACTTCCTCGATGATATACGGTCCTTCCCATTTAGAGAGAAATTTTCCTGCAAAAAATCTAAAACGAGAATTGTACAATAGAGCATACTCACCTACTTTGAATTCCCGTTTTTGAATTCTTTTATCATGCCATCTTTTAACTTTTTCTTTAAACAATTTGGCATTTTCATAAGCTTGGGTTCTCCATTCATCTAGTGAGCTAATATCAAATAACCTCTTTTCACCGGCAAGTTTAAAATCATAATTGAGTTCTTTAATGGCCCAATATGCTTTATGTTCTAACTCAAGAGGTAAATGACATGCTTTTTCATAAACCATTTTATAAGGAGATATACCCATAGGATTTTTATAAGCAGTTCTATAAGCCCATAATGCATCGTCAAGTTTCTTAGACCAATTCTTTCTAGATCTGTTGACGGTTTTTTGCAAAATTAACTTTATTTCTCTATTGCTCAATTCAACTTGACCACTAGATTGAGGGTGATAGGGAGATGCAATTCTATGGTTAACATCATATTTAGCAAGCAGTTTACGGAATGCACCATGAATAAAATGTGAACCACCATCAGTCATTAAGTATCTAGGGACTCCGAACCTCGGGAAAATAACTTCTTTAAGCATTTTAATAGAAGTGTTATGATCAGGACTACTAGTTGGAATAGCTTCTACCCACTTAGTAACGTAATCAACAGCAACTAAAATATGTGTATACCCATTAGAGGAAGGAAAAGGTCCCATAAAATCAAATCCCCAAACATCAAATGGTTCAATAACAAGTGAATAATTCATAGGCATTTCCCGACGTCTACTAATATTACCAATTCTTTGACATTCATCACAAGATAAGACAAACTTATGAGCATCCTTGAAAAGAGTAGGCCAATAAAAACCGGATTGTAGTACCTTATGTGCAGTTCTGTCTCTCGCATGATGTCCTCCGTAAGCCTCGGAATGACACTTCCGTAAGATTTGTTCCTGTTCATGCTCAGGTATACAATGTCTAATAATACCATCCACTCCTTCTTTATAAAGATGTGGGTCATCCCAGAAGTAATGTCTTAAATCAAAGAAGAACTTTTTCTTTTGTTGGTATGTGAAACTAGGTGGTATAAATTTAGCAACAATATAATTACCATAGTCTACATACCAAGGAGTATTACGGGAAGCATTTATGACAGCTAATTGCTCATCGGGAAAACTATCATCAATTGGCAGTGGGTCATCAAGAATATTTTCCAACCTAGACAAGTTATCAGCTACGGGGTTCTCAGCTCCCTTCCTATCAGTAATATGCAAGTCAAATTCTTATAGCAATAGAACCCACCTAATGAGTCTAGGTTTAGCATCTTTCTTTTTCATAAGGTATTTAATAGCAGCATGATCAGTGTGAACAATTACTTTAGAATCAACTATGTAAGATCTGAATTTATCACATGCAAACACAACTGCTAGAAATTCTTTCTCAGTAGTAGCATAATTTCTTTGAGCACTGTCTAGAGTTTTACTAGCATAGTGGATAACATTTAATTTCTTATCAACTCTCTGTCCTAGAACAGCACCAACAGCATAATTGTTGGGGAACGCGACAGAAAACAAAAATTTCCGGTATAGCGAGCACGCCCAGGACCACTATGGAGACTGCATACAAGGTTTGATCTGATCCGTACCGACTCGAAGCGCAGCGGAAGAAGAGTCGGTGGAGATCGTTGGTGCAGATCCCCGCAGCTAGGATTTTACAACCTCCCAACCGCGAGGATGTACTCCCTCGTCGGACAACCCTTCGGGAGGCGGTCGGACAGTCCCTCGAACGATGTCGCGGACAGCCCTTCGGGAGGACCTTCGAAACTCGGACGGTCACTCGGACAGCCCTTCGGGAGGACCTCTCAAACTAAGACGATCACTCGGACAGCCCTTCGGGAGGACCTCTCAAACTAAGACCGAAACTACGATCTCTCTACAAAGTTGCACACATACGGTGTCATCTATCCGGCAGGGCTTCGCCGTCCAGAACTAGTTCCTGCCGGAACCCAGACAGCCTTTCGGCTCTACGAAAAAACTCTTTTCGTGGGAGGGAGAGAGAGAGCTAGCAAAGCATAGCATGTGTATGAGAGCAAATGGATGAAGAGATGGCAGCCCTCACCTCCTCTATTTATAGGAAAGCCAAGGGGTAGGATGGGTATTCAAAATACCAAAATTTGCTCATGAAGGAAACACTTTCCAAGGACAAAATGGGAAAGCCAAAAGACAAGTGGTGCTCCATGGAGGAGCACCACATGTGGCCGGCCACCCTCTTGGTGGGCCCCCCCCAAAGGAGGTCCCACCCATCCATCCCTTCTAGAAGCCTTTTGGGAAAATATCCCAAAAGGCACTTTTCCAAAAATATCCCAAAAAGCACTTTCACTATTCACGACGACATTTTTCAGCGTCTGATCGAACTGAAAATATTTATGTGGGCTTAGAACATTTCCAGTACCCACTAAAATAATTTTCAATGCGGCCCGGAACAATTCCGGATTAGTGATTTTCATCTGCGAAAAGCATCTGAAGTGGTTCCGGCAGCTCCGAAACATTTCCGGTTTTTCTTCCGGAAAATTCCCAGAAGTTTCCAGAATGATTCTGGCACCCTCCAAGAATTCTCAGGCTTGTGCCGAAACCAATTTGACTTTATGGTAACCCCTGAAACAACTTTTCAGTTTCACCGGAGCTCATCCGGTGACCTCTCTCTTCGGAACTTTTCCGCTGTCTCCGAAAACTTTTTCCGGAAACTTTCTCTCAGACTCCCTGTCTAGTATTCAGCAGACAGATGACCCTTAAGCGTGTGACCCTATAGGTTCGGTGAAGCATACACATGACCCGGAACCCCTTCCGATCAATGATCAACATCGGAGCCGTGGACACCCATATTGACCCCTATACCCACACGAATGAATATTCGAGTGAACCTCCAGTTGCCGTGTGCTATTCCTGTTGCTTCGCGATATTTCACAAACACTCGAGGTGAGATTTTCTGCATCCCCGTGGATCAACAACTTGTCCACTATGCAAGTTACCTCGTTACCGGTTTTGTTCTCTTTTCTCGTTTTCGTGTTCCGGCATCCCTGTGATCAAATCACACTGTGTCTGGCCAGACGATGATGGATACCGTAACACCGAGAGGGCCCGAGAATATCTCTCCATCGTCGGAGGAGCAAATCCCAATCTTGAGCTATTAAGTTACTTGCCATACTTTTCCGTGAACCCGTAAGCCGCCGTAATAGCCACCCAGTAACGGATGACGTTTAACAAACCCCATAGTTCACGAAGCAAGCACGAAGGAACTCAATACTCTCATGGTCTAAGGAATTATGCAAACATTAACTATCTCTGTGTTATTTAACCATTAACTTGTGACAAATGAATCTCATAGCATAACATCAATTTGGGTCGATTCAACACAAGTGTTCTACCAACATCGTGCCCTCAAAATTGCCGGCATAGCCATGCCCATGATCAGGAAAACAGGATCATCCTGCAATACTTGAGCCAGTCTTAGAGGCAAGACTAGGAATACAATTTACCGTTTATTATACCACACGTGCACATGAGTTTCCCTCCAAGCCTCGTGGTTAATGTAGACTCGAGAATCATTGCAGTTATAGCATGGATCATAAACATTCATTACAAACTCGGAGATACAAAATAACTGTTATTACTGTCTCTAGGGCATATCTCCTACAGTCTCCCACTTGCACTAGAGTCATAATCCAGTTACATGGCTTCCCTAACAGCAATGGCTATCCGGTGTTGCTCATGCTTTGCTCGTGGTAGAGGCTTTGTCATCGGGTCTGACACATTCAGATCCGTGTGAACTTTGCGTACTTTCACTAAACCTTCTTCGACATGATGTCGAATGAGTTTATATTTGCGTTGAATATGCATTGTCTTATGGTGCGAACATGGCTCCCTTGCCCGAGCCACGGCGCCACTATTATCACAATAGATCTCCACCGGGTCCAGAGCACTTGGAACCACACCAAGGTCTTCAAGAAATTGCTTGTTTCCGACAGCCTGCTTGGAGGCTTCTGAAGCAGCAACATATTCCACCTCCGTTGTAGAATCCGCCACAGTCTTTTGTTTGGAACTTTTCCAATCAACTGCGCCGCCGTTCAATATGAAAACATAGCCAGATTGAGATTTAAAGTCATCTGGGTCAGTCATGAAGCCTGCATCAGTGTAACAACTTACAATGAGCTCTTCATCACCTCCGTACACAAGGAGTAAATCCTTGGTCCTTCTGAGGTACTTAAGAATACCCTTGACTGCGGCCCAGTGTTCCAATCCTGGATCACCTTGGTACCGGCTGCTAACACTTAGCGCATAGGAAACATCCGGTCTTGTACATAGCATGGCATACATAATAGAACCAACTGCCGAAGCATATGGAATATCATTCATTTGTACTCGCTCATCAAGGGTCCGAGGACACTGATTCTTGCAAAGCACTGTGCCAGGTGACATGGGGAGTAGGCCCTTTTTGGAGTTCTCCATGTTGAACCTTTTCAACACCTTGTCAATGTACGTGCTTTGGCTAAGCGCTATCAGGCGTCTTGATCTATCTCTATAGATTCTGATGCCCAATACATATGCCGCTTCGCCTAAGTATTTCATTGAAAAACTCTTCTTCAATGAGTCTTTTATTTCGCTAAGAAATTTCACATCATTTCCAATCAACAATATGTCATCCACATACAAGATTAGAAATGCTTTTGCGCTCCCACTAAACTTCTTGTAAACACAAGATTCTTCATCGTTCCTGATGAAACCAAACTCTTTGACCACTTCATCAAACGAATGTTCCAGCTCCTTGATGCTTGCTTCAGACCATAAATGGCTTTCTAAAGCTTACATACCTTTTCAGCATTCTTAGGATCGACAAAACCTTCTGGCTGTATCATGTATACATCCTTTTCAAGGTTTCCATTTAGGAAAGCCGTTTTGACATCCATCTGCCATATTTCATAATCGAAATAAGCAGCAATTGCTAGTAATATCCGAACCGACCTAAGCATACTTACGGGCGAGAAAGTCTCGTCGTAGTCTACCCCTAGAACTTGCGTGAACCCTTTCGCGACAAGTCTAGATTTGTGGATAGTAATGTTACCATCCGCGTCCATCTTTCTTTTGAAAATCCATTTACAACCAATGGGTTTTACGCCATCTGGAAGTTCTTCCAAGTTCCAAACTTGGTTTTCGTACATGGATTTCATTTCGGATTTCATGGCCTTGTGCCATTCCCTTGAGCTAGGCCCCGCCATCGCTTCCTTGTAGTGCGCAGGTTCATCGTCTTCAAGAATGAAGATTTCGTTATGAAACCATTCAGGTGGCTGGATAGCCCTACCTGATCTGCGCGGTTCAGTTACAACATTGTCTGAAGTTTCCGCATCACATGCGACATCTTCCGGCTCGGTTGTAGGGATAATTTGCGGAATTACTTCCGGTTCCTTAGCCATATCAACGGTTGCCGAAGATTCACTAATCTCATCAAGCTGTACTGTCCTCCCACTCAATTCTTTAGCGAGAAACTCTTTCTCAAGAAAGACTCCATTTTTAGCGACAAACACTTTGCACTCGGAGGGTTGGTAGAAGAAATACCCAACTGTTTCCTTGGGATAACCTACAAAGTTACATTTGTCTGATCTGGGATCGAGTTTGCTTGGTTGTAAACGTTTTACATAAGCTTCACAACCCCAAACTTTGAGATGCGACAAATTGGGTTTCTTCCCATGCCATAACTCATATGGTGTCGTCTCAACAGACTTAGACGGTGCTCTGTTTAATGTGTGAGCGGCAGTAAGTAGTGCGTGACCCCAAAAAGATATTGGTAGATCTGTAAGAGACATCATCGACCTTACCATGTCTAACAGGGTTCGGTTACGTCTTTCCGACACTCCGTTTCGCTGTGGAGTTCCGGGAGGCGTAAGCTGTGAAACGATTCCACGGTCACTCAGATGTTGGCCAAACTCATGACTAAGATATTCGCCTCCGCGATCAGACCGCAGAAACTTAATCTTTTTGTTACGATGATTTTCCACCTCATTCTGAAATTCTTTGAACTTTTCAAAGGTTTCTGACTTATGCTTCATCAAGTAGATATAGCCATACCTACTTAAATCATCAGTAAAAGTCACGAAGTAGAAATACCCACCCCGTGCGATTGTGCTCATTGGACCACATACATCACTATGTATTATTTCCAATAAATCACTCGCCCGTTCAGGATGACCCATGAACGGCGTATTGGTCATTTTTCCCATCAAGCAAGCTTCACATGTGTCAAATGATTCAAAATCAAAGGACGGTAAAACTCCATCTTTATGGAGTCTTTGCATGCATTTCTTTCCGATGTGGCCAAGCCGACAGTGCCACAAGTAAGTGGTGGTGGTATCAGCCTTCTTAAGGCGTTTAGCATTCATGTTAAAGACACCATTTTCACATTCAAGATTTAGTATGAAAAGGCCCCCAACAATGGGTGCAAATCCATAAAACATATCCTTACAATAAAGTGAACAACCATTGTTCTCAGACTTGTAGGAGTACCCATCGTGCAGTAAACATGATCCAGAGATAATGTTTCTACACAACAACGGAACAAAATAACAGTTACTTAGTTCCAAAATAAATCCTGAAGGGAGACGTAGAGGCATAATGCCGACGGCTTGAGCGGCGATCCCAGCGCCGTTCCCGACACGCATCACGACTTCATTCTTTGCCAGCTTGCGCACCTTCTGAAGCCCCTGTATCGAGTTGCAAATGTGAGCAACCGATCCGGTATCAAATACCCAAGACTTAGAATTTTCGCTAGCAAGCAAAACGTCAATGACATTAACTTGTATAACAATTATACCTTTTCCGGTTTTCCCGGACTTCTTATCTTCTAGATACTTCTTGCAGTTTCTCTTCCAGTGTCCTGTGCCCTTGCAGTAGAAGCACTCAGTTTCATTCTTGGCTCCGCCCTTAGATTTGCGTTGGAAGCCGGTCTTACCGGCGCCCTTGCCCTTCTTTGGCTTGCCTTTCTTATTGAAACTGGCAGTTTTATTCACAAGCAACACTTGCTTGTGATTTTTCCGCAGTCCTCCTTCAGCAGTTTTCAGCATGGCAAGCACCTCATTTGCTGTTTTGTCCATCCCATTCATGTTGTAGTTCATGATAAAACCGCCGTAAGACGGGGGGAGTGAACCGAGCAACATGTCCATAACATGCTCTGGCGGAAGTGGAAATTCCAGGGTTTTAAGCCTTTCAGCGTAGCCAATCATATTGACTACGTGCTCGCCAACTGAACTGCCCTCAGCCATCTTGGTCTCCATCATCATTTTCATGATATCAAAACGTTCAGACCGTGCATTAAACTTGTACAGAGCATCCAGATCCTTGATCATATCAAAGGAGTTATGGAATTCAAAACGTTTTTAAAGCTCTGAACTCATGCAAGATAGCATGAGGCACCGCACTAAGTTGAAATCATCATCCTTAGTGGCCCAGACATTTTGTTCATCTGCCGGGGCGGTTGCCGCCGGCTTAGGTGGAAGAGGTCCGTCAAGCACGTACACTTTCTTAGCACTCCTGAGGACAATCCTCAGGGTACGGACCCAGTCCGCATAGTTGTTTCCATTCGCAGCTAACTTGTCCTTCTCTAACATCGGGCCTAAGTTGAACGCGCTGTTGCGAGCCATTTGATCTACAACGGAAAACACAAGTTCACTTAGACTTTGTTCATAATGATATTTGCACTAGTGAATAAACAATTTTATTCTAAAGTGCGCTCCCACTCAAATCAATATCTCTCAAAATTGATTATGAGTGATACAAGACCCACATTTAATTCAATGCTATTGATGTGGACATCACTGATGACGAGAATTTCAATCGGTAGGCAAACTTGCCGATCACATCTCCATGTGACTCTTGTTCATCTTTCGATGGGTGTGTTCCGAGCTCAGGACGATCCTGCCTGAACGTCAAAGACAACCAAGTGATCTTGCTGCGAGGTCTGACCTCACCCGCCTCATTCCTCTCGATTCGTTCGTACCCATGTGGACATGGCGCACCCCGAAAAGATACGAATTTTAGACGGTGCTACACTTGGGTGAACACTAAGTACTTTGATATTTTTGTGAGAGATCACCCTAATAAAAAGCGACTACCGCGCAATCAAGAAGGGTGCATCAAGAGGGATAAACATCTCAGGCAATTTATAATAGCATGATATGGTATAGCCCCTTCTGATGGAGAAGTCAAGTATTCTTCGTCTTCGGCATTCGCGTCGGTGTTCACCTTCGCGAAGATTGCCACCACCTTGTCGATGCACCAGATAATATTGCTATCTCTATAGCTAATAAAATAAGTGCATTACATGAGGTTGACACGTAGGTCATTAAAGTGCAATCATATGGCTCCAGCCATCATGCCGAATCATGACACGCAGGTCATGTTAATTACATCATATAGTCATCTCATACATAATCAAATTAATATGAGACTTGCTATACCACATTACATGCAAACCATCCTGCAAAACCAAGTTAGACGCCTCTAATCGGTTTATACAAAATTTTATTTTACGTGGCTTCTAAGGTTTTGACTCAAACCGCAACTACCAACGCTCATCATCAAGTATGATAATTCAAGTTGCTAGATTAACTTTCCAGGGTGTACGAAACACGAGATAATAAAATCTCGAGCCCCATACTAAACTTCGTCATATGCGTGACCCCCGTGCAGATCATATTTGCATTGCCCTTTCGTCTGCGAAACATCCATCTTTCTTTAACTATGGTGGAACCCAAAGAACTGTTAGCACTTCGTTGATCTGTCAATCAGCATACTCAGGAGCAGCATGAAAGGATCGCGGATTGCCAGAACTTTGTGAGATTCCACCAAGCCGTCAAGATCAGGACTATGCAAATTCAAGGGAAGCAACAAGAACATCGGGTAACAGATTTCATCTGCTACCCGCACAAATAATTTTCAGTAATAGATCTCATCTACTACAAAATTATACTATGCAATACCCATACATCTCATGTATTCTAGATCATAACATGCATCTACGCATAGCCTGGCTCTTGATGCCACTGTTGGGGAACGCGACAGAAAACAAAAATTTCCGGTATAGCGAGCACGCCCAGGACCACTATGGAGACTGCATACAAGGTTTGATCTGATCCGTACCGACTCGAAGCGCAGCGGAAGAAGAGTCGGTGGAGATCGTTGGTGCAGATCCCCGCAGCTAGGATTTTACAACCTCCCAACCGCGAGGATGTACTCCCTCGTCGGACAACCCTTCGGGAGGCGGTCGGACAGTCCCTCGGACGATGTCACGGACAGCCCTTCGGGAGGACCTTCGAAACTCAGACGGTCACTCGGATAGCCCTTCGGGAGGACATCTCAAACTAAGACGATCACTCGGACAGCCCTTCGGGAGGACCTCTCAAACTAAGACCAAAACTATGATCTCTCTACAGAGTTGCACACATACAGTGTCATCTATCCGGCAGGGCGTCGCCGTCCAAAACTAGTTCCTGCCGGAACCCAGACAGCCTTTCGGCTCTACGAAAAAACTCTTTTCGTGGGAGGGAGAGAGAGAGCTAGCAAAGCATAGCATGTGTATGAGAGCAAATGGATGAAGAGATGGCAGCCCTCACCTCCTCTATTTATAGGAAAGCCAAGGGGTAGGATGGGTATTCAAAATACCAAAACTTGCTCATGAAGGAAACACTTTCCAAGGGCAAAATGGGAAAGCCAAAAGACAAGTGGTGCTCCATGGAGGAGCACCACATGTGGCCGGCCACCCTCTTGGTGGGCCCCCCCCAAAGGAGGTCCCACCCATCCATCCCTTCTAGAAGCCTTTTGGGAAAAATATCCCAAAAGGCACTTTTCCAAAAATATCCCAAAAAGCACTTTCACTATTCACGACGACATTTTTCAGCGTCTGATCGAACTGAAAATATTTATGTGGGCTTAGAACATTTCCAGTACCCACTAAAATAATTTTCAATGCGGTCCGGAACAATTCTGGATTAGTGATTTTCATCTGCGAAAAGCATCTGAAGTGGTTCCGGCAGCTCCGGAACATTTCCGGTTTTTCTTCCGGAAAATTCCCAGAAGTTTCCAGAATGATTCTGGCACCCTCCAAGAATTCTCAGGCTTGTGCCGAAACCAATTTGACTTTATGGTAACCCCTGAAACAACTTTTCAGTTTCACCGGAACTCATCCGGTGACCTCTCTCTTCGGAACTTTTCCGCTGTCTCCGAAAACTTTTTCCGGAAACTTTCTCTCAGACTCCCTGTCTAGTATTCAGCAGACATATGACCCTTAAGCGTGTGACCCTATAGGTTCGGTGAAGCATAGACATGACCCGGAACCCCTTCCGATCAATGATCAACATCGGAGCCGTGGACACCCATATTGACCCCTATACCCACACGAATGAATATTCGAGTGAACCTCCAGTTGCCGTGTGCTATTCCTGTTGCTTCGCGATATTTCACAAACACCCGAGGTGAGATTTTCTGCATCCCCGTGGATCAACAACTTGTCCACTATGCAAGTTACCTCGTTACCGGTTTTGTTCTCTTTTCTCGTTTTCCTGTTCCGGCATCCCTGTGATCAAATCACACTGTGTCTGGCCAGACGATGATGGATACCGTAACACCGAGAGGGCCCGAGAATATCTCTCCATCGTCGGAGGAGCAAATCCCAATCTTGAGCTATTAAGTTACTTGCCATACTTTTCCGTGAACCCGTAAGCCGCCGTAATAGCCACCCAGTAACGGATGACGTTTAACAAACCCCAAAGTTCACGAAGCAAGCACGAAGGAACTCAATACTCTCATGGTCTAAGGAATTATGCAAACATTAACTATCTCTGTGTTATTTAACCATTAACTTGTGACAAATGAATCTCATAGCATAACATCAATTTGGGTCGATTCAACACAAGTGTTCTACCAACATCGTGCCCTCAAAATTGCCGGCATAGCCATGCCCATGATCAGGAAAACAGGATCATCCTGCAATACTTGAGCCAGTCTTAGAGGCAAGACTAGGAATACAATTTACCGTTTATTATACCACACGTGCACATGAGTTTCCCTCCAAGCCTCGTGGTTATTGTAGACTCGAGAATCATTGCAGTTATAGCATGGATCATAAACATTCATTACAAACTCGGAGATACAAAATAACTGTTATTACTGCCTCTAGGGCATATCTCCTACAATAATCACTAGCATCACACATAATTTCAAAAGGCAAGTTCCAATCAGGTGGTTGAACAATAGGTGCAGATGTTAATGCTTTCTTAAGTGTTTCAAAGGCTTCTACACAATCATCATCAAAAACAAAATGGAATATCTTTTTGCAAGAGATTAGTAAGAGGCTTAGAAATTTTAGAGAAGTCTTTAATAAACCTTCTATAGAAACCAGCATGACCAAGGAAACTTCT
This sequence comes from Elymus sibiricus, assembly GCA_039707655.1. NCBI lineage: Eukaryota > Viridiplantae > Streptophyta > Magnoliopsida > Poales > Poaceae > Elymus > Elymus sibiricus. Next base: position 35,240,681 of record CM077676.1, read on the forward strand.
TATACCTTTAATATCTTTAGGACATGGCATTTTCTCAATTGCATCAACTTTAGCCTTATCTACTTCAATACCTCGTTCAGAAATTTTATGCCCCAAGACAATACCTTCATTTACCATAAAGTGGCACTTCTCTCAATTCAAGACAAGATTAGTTTGTTCACATCTCTGCAAAACTCGATCAAGATTGCTTAAGCAATCATCAAAGGAAGTTTCGTAAACGGAAAAATCATCCATGAAAACCTCAACAATCTTTTCACAAAAGTCAGAGAATATAGCAGTCATACATCTTTGAAAGGTAGCAGGTGCATTGCATAGACCAAAAGGCATACATCTATAAGCATAAGTTCCAAAAGGACAAGTAAAGGTGGTTTTCTCTTGGTCGGCCTGTGATACAGGTAATTGAGAGAAACCAGAATATCCATCAAGAAAGTAAAAATGTGTATCCTTGGACAATCTTTCTAACATTTGATCAATAAAAGGTATGGGGTAATGATCTTTTCTAGTGGCTTTGTTTATTTTTCTAAAATCAATTACTATCCTATAACCAGTTACAATTTTTTGTGGAATGAGTTAATTTTTATCATTAGGAATAACAATAATGCCTCCTTTCTTAGGGACACAATGAACGGGACTTACCCATCTACTATCAGCTATGGGTAGCCCTGGCCATGGGCAGCCCGGCCCGGACGGCCCGACCCGGTCCGGTCAGAAAAAGCCCGACCCGGCCCGGCCCGACCTTGCCCACAGGCCGGGCCTGGGCCTGAGATCTAGGCCCGATGGCCGGGCCGGGCCTGGGCCCGCCATATTTGCAATTTAAGGAAGGGCCTGGCCCGAAGGCCCGAGGCCCGGCGGGCTTTTGCAGTGATGGGCCGGGCCTGGGCCTGATTTCTAGGCCCGACAGCCGGGCCGGGCCAGGCCTGGGCCTGGCTTTTTTGCTGTGGGCTTAGTCAAGCCCGGCCCGAGGCCTGGCCCGGCCCGATAGATTATACCTGCTTCCAGAAGTTTTAATATTTCAGTACTTCGGACCAACGCTACTGCTACACCTACCTAGCAGTAGCGTGTGTCCAACCAGCGCTACTGCTACAATTTCATGTATTTTTATTTTTTCTGCGTATTTGCGCTGTATTTGTACAGGTTTTATACAATAATCTCATCATATGATTTTATGATCATGATGAGTTATTATATCATTGGGTGAAAGAAACGCGGATTAGATTCAAGTGGATGGATCCATAGTGACCATGTTGAATCTAATCCGCGTTTCTTTCACTTGAATCTAATCCGCGTTTCTTTCACCCAATGATATAATAACTCATCATGATCATAATAACAACTCATCATCATCATAATATATAACTCATCATCATCATCATCATAGTCATAACAACTCATCATCAAAACAACTCCTCATGATCATCATCTATGAGTCATATAACAACTCATCATTCTAGCTAACACATTGTAGCACATATAACTCATCATCATCATACTAACTAATCATCATCATCATCATAGTCATATCAACACTAGCTAATTGTTCTTACTACCTAGGACCTAGTCCTCTCTCCTAGGTAAAATAGCATAAAACAGGTAAACCGGTCCATCTCCAAAATGGAGAATGGAGATCCACCTGTCACCAACTTTTGGCTTATGCACACGCATGTTGTCTCCAATCGGTTGCGTGCGCGCCTTCATTACTTTGCTCCAATCTTTGATATTGAGCCTTCCATCTTTCAAAGAAATAGAGTATGCACTTTGGTAAGCCGTCGGTGGAAATGGTCGTAGGCTAACCATGTACATACTCCCTTCGGCAAGCATCATGTGAGGCACAACCTCGCTAGGGAGCTTCTGTTGAACAATATAGTAACATATATAGTTAGCAATGTAGTTTACTTAAGAAGAATGTATGCAACGAAGTTACCATCATTAACAAAATCATACCAAGTTTTTCGCAATGAGGTTACCATCAAGCAACTGGTGGACTAGTGGCACGTATCCAGTATAATTTGGGCTGATAAACTGATTGGTCTTAAAATTCTCAACACCATCTATAAATGAGACAAGATATCCTTTCTCCTCACAATTAAGCTCGGAGCCATAACTGTAGTACGTCATGTGCACAGCTTTCCGAGTATTTTTTGAAGATAAGAAATAAGCTGATAATTATAAATAAATAAGTTTAGTAGCGTTGAACACCAAATATTTTTAAATAAAAAATACAAATTACTTAACAAATTAGTTTGACAAACTCACATTTAGGCAAAACAGGAGGCATATCCACATCGACCCAAATGTCGATATTATCTTCAATATCTTCATCTTCGGGACGAATATCAAAAGTTATTTGCATATTCTCCTCAAATCCATAGGCCTTGCAGTAAGCTTCCCAATTAGAGCAGCCAAAATGTGAGTGATTAAGCGCATTGTAGAGCTTAACCCGAAAAACATAACCGTATTTAGTCCTGAGGTGAGCCCTCCTCGTCTCCATATTCTCAAGGTCTTGGAAACCGAGCTTCTGCAAGACAAACGGTCTTGCATGGCACGGGATGTACTAGTCGAATTGAAAAAAAAACCCGAAAATTACACGTTGAAGCAAAGAATCACAAGTCATGATTAATTACGATGAAATACTTGTCGTTGCGTACCGTACAAACATCGAAGGTCTCTTCCAACTTCACGGTGAAGAACCTACCATTTTGCAGGTGAGGCTCCCTGTCGCACAAACCCCGGTCATCGCAGCAGTAGTCGCACTCCGGGATCTTATCATCGTCGGACATTTCCTGTGTTCAAAATTCAAAGATTATAAATCGACGGCAACTAACAGGAACTCAACACACATATCATTATTATTCATCACGGGTTGACTGTCGGTCTGTCGAGTCTTTCCTTGAAAACTCTCATCTCACGTGGTTTATATGGTGGGCACTCCCTCTCTGACATTTTCGACCGTCGGTGATGATCGCTACTCCTTCTTCCCCTAGTGCATAACAAAGGTCTAGCACAAGGAGAAGAAGGATAAACGACCCCCACGACAACAGTCGGCATTCTTCTTCTCTCATATATGGTGGACACTCTCCCTCACTGGTTTTTGAACTGTCATGTATGGAGCCCCGATAGACTTAAAGTCAACCCGAAATGTCATTTAATTCTCTTTTCGGCAAATACAGGGCACTCGATATTTCCTATATATTCTAGCACAAGTCATGCTAAAATTCATGGAAAAATCCGGCATGACCTTCGCTAAAATAGGACATATCGAGCGCCTGAAATTTGCCGGAACGGAAATGAATCAACACTCCGGCAAAACATAGGCCACTCGGATTTTCTCTGCGATACAAAGATGTCCATACACATACAAAGATGTTTAAACTTGAAATTCTATCCGGATCAATTATCATTTAAAAAAACTAGCTTCTCATTGTCACAGCTACTCATCTACTACAACTACATCTATAACCCGAACATTTCATTTGGACAAGAAGCATAACTAAATACCCTAGTTCTTCAAGAAAGTAGGTCTCTCTCTCTCTCTCTAAATTTGGCAATGTGAGATTGACATAACTAAATACCCTATTTCTACTCTATTCAACTTCGAGGAGAAGAGAAGGAGGAGGAGGACTTTTAGCTCACCGACTCGGGTGTAGAGGAAGTAAAGGTAGCTCCGACGACGATCACTCCACAGCAAGATGCGACACTACAAAGCCTGCATATTCCACCTCAAAATTTTAGATCATCAAATCTCATATAGCATTCTTTGATGACAAAGTAATAATGACATAAAAATAATTAAATTGTCCAATACATTTCTATATTGAAAAAGAAAATTACTAAAAATTTCTATACCTAAATTATCTTACTAAAATTTTTTATTACTAAATTTGATACCAAAAAATTTCTGAAATAGCATTCCAATACATTTCTATTACTAAAACTTTTTTATATTCAAAAAATCTATTCACTAGTTTTCTATTCTATTCAAAAGACCATTCTACGTACCTATCTACCTACAAGAAAATTCTACCTATCTATTCTATTCAAAAAACCTCCATTCTACCTATATTTTCTATTTTATTCTATTCAAAATACCTACATTCTATTCATATAACTTATATGTTCTATTTTATTCAAAAAAACATAGATGGGGGAGGGAGGAAGGGAGGAGGGAGGAAAGGGAGGAGGGAGTAAAGGGAGGGAGGGAGGGAGGTAGGAGGGAGGAAGGGAGGGAGGGAGGCAGGAGGGAGGAGAGAGGGAAGAGGTAGGAGTGAGGAGGGCAGTGGGAGGAGGGAGGAGAGGGCGGCCGGCGAAGGAGGGAGGAGTGAGGAGGGCAGTGGGAGGAGGGAGGAGAGGGCGGCCGGCGGAGGAGGGAGGAGGGCAGTGGGAGGAGTGAGGAGTGAGGAAGGCAGTGGGAGGAGGGAGGAAGGCGGCCGGAGGAGGAGGGAGGGACGCAGATACCTCTGTGGCAACAGCTGCGGCGGGCGACGGCGGGCGGCGGCGGCGGCAGAGAGAGCTAGAGTGTGAGGGGGAGAGTGAGGGAGAGAGGAAACAACGGGGATGGATAAGGTGTGCATAGTAGTAGCGCGGGTAAGGTACCCGCGCTGCTACTACTCACAATACCTGTAGCGCGGTCCTGGAGCCGGCGCTACTGCTAGGCGGTGCCTGGGAGCCGGGCCCGTGTATAAACAGTAGTAGCGCCTGTACGGAAGACAGCGCTACTGCTACTTCCTTAGGAGTAGCGTGTATTTGTGGGCCGGCGCTGCTACTGCAGCCTGGCCTGGGGACATGGTGGGGCCCATCTAGCTGCAGCGCCTGAAAGAAAGCCCGCGCTACTGCTCCTGACACGCGCTGCTGCTAAATACCAGTAGCGCCTTTTCCTCTAGCACGCGCTACTGCTAAGGTTCTACCTATAAGCTTTCTCCTAGTAGTGGGTGCTTGGGTGCTGTTCTTACTTGAACAAGCCTTCCACTTATGATTAACCCCTCTTGCAAGCATCCACAACTACGAATGAAGAATTAAGATAAATCTAACCATATCATTAAACATATGGATCCAAATCAGCCCCTTACGGAATAGTCCATAAACTAGGGTTTAAGCTTCTGTCACTCTAGCAACCCATCATCTAACTACTACTCCACAATGCATTCCCTTAGGACCAAAGATGGTGAAGTGTCATGTAGTCAACGTTCACATGACACCACTAAGAGAATCAACAACATACATATCATCAAAATATCGAACGAATACCAAATTCACATGATTACTTATGACAAGACTTCTCCCATCTCCTCAAGAACAAAAGTAACTACTCACAAATCATGTTCATGTTCAAGATCAGAGGGGTGTTGAATAGCATAATGGATCTGAACATATAATATTCCACCAAATAAACCAACTAGCATCAACTACAAGATGTAATCAACACTACTAGCAACCCACAGGTACCAATATGAGGTTTTGAGACAAAGATTGAATACAAGAGATGAACTAGGGTTTGAGATGAGATGGTGCTGGTGAAGATGTTGATAAAGATTGGTCCTCCCACGATGAGAGGATCGTTGGTGATGATGATGGCTTCGATTTCCCCCTCCCGGTGGGAAGTATCCCCGGCAGAATCGCTCCGCCGAAGAGCAAAAGTGCTCCTGCCCAAGTTCCGCCTCGAGACGGCGGCGGTCCATCCCGAAAGTCTTCTCCTTATTTTTTCCAGGGCAAATGGGCTTATATACCAGAAAATGGGCACCGGAGGCTGGCCAGGGGCCCCACAAGCCACCAGGGCGCGCCTGGGGGGGGTGGGGGTGGCGCGCCCTGGTGCCTCGTGGGCACCTGGGTGGCCCACTCTGGTACTTCTTTTCCCCAGTATTTTTTATTTTTCCAAAATGAATCCCCGTGAAATTTCAGCTCATTTGGACATGTGCAGAATAGGTATCTCTGACATAGCTTTTTCAGGTCCAGAATTCCAGCAGCCGGCAATCTCCCTCCTTATGTAAATCTTGCATATTAAGAGAGAAAAGGCATTAGAATTGCTCCACAAAGTGTTATATTGATTAAAAACACTATAAATAACAGTAGGAAAACATGATGCAAAATGGACGTATCGCGCCTCTAGACAAAGAATACTTAGAAGCAGCCTAAGGATGTTGGGCGCCCTCGTCTGCAGATGCCAACTTGGCGTTAGGAGGAGGAAGGGGGGGGAGCTTGGATCTGCACAAAATTTAGTCCTTGTCACTTTCTAGCAGTCTTCGTGGTCTCTATGAGAACAAATTACTCTAGTTCTTTGTGGCATTGCCATGGGGCCTGGGAGTTCTGTGTCAGGATCTGATGAGTTTGTGTTATTCTGTCATGTTGCTTTTGTTGGTGTTTTTATTTGTGGAGTTGAAATCTTTCCACCTCATTGTGGTGAAGTTTTTGTGGTTTGAATGTCTGCACTTCTAGATGATCATCTCCAGCCCAAGCATGCTCATCGCTCATTCCTTCCATCTTAATTGATGGGTGACTCAAAGTGATTTGAGAAATCTTTATACATGGTGAATCAAAAAAAGTTGAAAATGTTAATCATGTGTACGAAAAAATGTTAATTATGTGTACAGAAAATGTTCACAACTTTCAAGAAATGTGTTCCGGACATTAAAAAAAATGTTTGTACAATGTTATGAAAAGTTTGCATAGTTCAAAAAAATGGTTTTCTCATTAAAAAAATGTTCCAATGTGTATTTATAATTTTTCAACATGTATTTGATAAAATGTTCAAAGCATATTTTTGTTAAAATGTGAAAAATTTATAATTTTTTTTATATGTATATGAAAAATGTACAACATGTATAAAAAAGTAGACATCAGAACATATATTATAAAAATGTTAGTCATGTATTTGAAAATGTTAAACATGTGTAAAAATGTTCCTAATGTATACAAAAAAATTATGTAATACGTAGGAAAAATGTAGACATGTCTTGAAAAAAAGAAAAAGAAAAACCAACAAGAAAGCCATTAAAAACCGACAGAGAAACAAGAGAAAAGCAAAAAAACCAAAGAAACGAAGAAAAACAAGAAAGAAGCAAAATAAAAACAAAGGATAACAAAGAATTAAAAAAGAAAAATAATAATGAGAAAAAAAGAAAATCAATGAAAAACGAAGAATAAACCGGTGAAAAAATAAATAAAACCACAGAAAATGAAAAAAAAATTTGTAGAAAACCGGACCTTCAGCGACCGCTACGAGCCGAGCAAATCAACACGCACAGAAATGGGCCCGCCTGCAACTGTCGTCCATAGGCGATTCTTATTTCTTATTAGGAAATAGTACGGATGACATATAGCCCCGGTGATTTCCGCCCCCTGAAATGACAACTCGCCCGCAGCGTCTATACATGACCATTGACGCAACGACAACTCGCCCGGATCGTTATATAAGGCCATGCCCATCATTATAAGTAGTGCATTGTGTAGGAGATATGCCCTAGAGGCAATAATAAATGTTATTGATTATCTCCCTGTTCATAATTAAGTTTATGTTCCATGCTATAACTGCAATGATTCTCGAGTCTGCAAATAAAACGAGGCTTGGAGGGAAACTCATGTGCACGTGTGGGATAATAAACGGTAAAATGTATTCCTAGTCAAGCCTCTATGACTGGCTCAAGTATTGCATGATGATCCTGTTTTCCTGATCATGGGCATGGCTATGCCGGCAATTTTGAGGGCACAATTGTTGGTAGAACACTTGTGTTGAATCGACCCAAATTGATGTTATGCTATGAGATACATTCGTCATAAGTTAATGGTTAATAACACAGGAAGTTAATGTTTGCATAATTCCTTAGACCATGAGAGTATCGAGTTTCTTCATGCTTGCTTCATGAACTTTGGGGTTTGTTAAACGTCATCCGTAAATGGGTGGCTATTACGGCGGCTTACGGGTTCATGGAAAAGTATGTCAAGGGACTTGATAGCTCAAGATTGGGATTTGCTCCTCCGACGATGGAGAGATATCTCTGGGCTCTCTCGGTGTTACGGTATCCATCATCGTCTGGCCAGACACAGGGTGATTCGATCACAGGGATGCCGGAACACGGGAACGAGGAAAGAGAACAAAAACCGGCAATGAGGTAACTGGCATTGTGGACAAGTGTTGATCCACGAGGATGCCGATGTTTCTCACCTCGGGTATTTGTAACATATCGCGAAGCAACAGGAATAGCACACGGCAACTGGAGGTTCGCTCGAATATTCATTCGTGTGGGTATAGGGGTCAATATGGGTGTCCACGGCTCCGATGTTGATCATTGATCGGAAGGGGTTCCGGGTCATGTCTATGCTTCACCGAACCTATAGGGTCACACGCTTAAGGGTCATCTATCTGTTGAATACTAGACAGGGAGTCTGAGAGAAAATCACCGGAAAAGTTTCGGACGCCGGAAAAGTTTCGGACAGCGGAAAAGTTCCGCAGAGAGGTCACCGGATGAGTTCCGGTGAAACTGAAAAGTTGTTTCAGAGGATACCATAAAGTCAAATTGGTTTTGGCACATGCCTGATAATTCTTGGAGGGTGCCAGAATCATTCTGGAAACTTTCTGGAATTTTCCGGGATGAAAACCGGAAATGTTCCGGAGCTGCCGAAACCGCTTCAGATGCTTTTTGCAGATGAAATCACTAAACCGGAATTGTTCCGGCTCGCGTTGAAAATTATTTTGGTGGGTACTAGAATTGTTCTAAGCCCACATGAATATTTTCAGTTCGATCAGACGCTGAAAAATGTCGTCATGAATAGTGAAAGTGCTTTTTGGGATATTTATTGGAAAGCCACCTTTTGGGGCTTTTCCCAAAAGGCTTCTAGAAGGGCTTGGGGATCAAGGAACCCCCTTTGGGGGGCCCCCATGAAGGTGGGACGTTCACATGTGCAGCTCCTCCATGGAGCTCCACATGGCATCCCATTTTGCACTTAACACCCTCATGTGTGAGCTAGTGCATGGGAGTTTTTGGGTTTTATTGTAAAACCACCCTACCCCTTGGTTTTCCTATAAATAGGAGGTGAGTGGGCTGCCATCACACACACTCTTGCTCTCACATACACATGCCATGACATTTCTGGCTTCTCTCTCCCTCCCAGCGAAATAGTTTCGTAGAGCCGAAAGGTTGTCTGGGTTCCGGTGGGAACTAGTTCTGGACGGCGAAGCCCTGCCGGATAGATGACACCGTATGTGTGCAACTCTGTAGAGAGATCGTAGTTTCGGTCTTAGTTCGAGAGTGCCTCCCGAAGGGCTGTCCGTGTGACCGTCCGAGTTTTGGAGGTCCTCCCGAAGGGCTGTCCGAGTGACAGTCCGAGTTTCGGAGGTCCTCCCGAAGGGCTGTCCGCGACACCGTCCGGGGGACTGTGCGACCGCCTCCCGGAGGGCTGTCCGCGGGGCAGATGAGGGTATAAATCCTTGCGGTTGGGAGGTTGTAAAATCCTAGCTGCGAGGATCTGCACCGCCGTTCGTCATCGACTCTACTTCCGCTGCGCTACGAGTCGGTAACGAAAATGATCAAACCTTGTATGCAGTCTCCATAGTGGTCCTGGGCTGGTGCGTAGGTCGGAATTTTTTTTTGTTTTCTGCTGCGTTGCCCTACAGTGGCATCAAGAGCCGTGCTATGCGAAGATGCAGGTTACGATCTAGAATACATGAGATGTATGGGTGTTGCACAATATAATTAGGTAGTAGATGAGTTCTATTGCTGAAAATTATTTGTGCGGGTGACAGATGAAGTCTGTTACCTGATGTTCTTGTTGCTTCCCTAGAATTTGCGTTTGCTCAATCTCGAGACAGTATGGTGGAATTTCACAAAGTTCTGGCAATCCGCGATCCTGATTGATCAACGAAGTGCTTCAGTTCTTTGGGTTCCGCCATAGTCAAAAGAAAGATGAAATTCGCAGATGAAAGGGCATTGCAGATATGATCTGCACGGGGGTCATGCGTATGACGAAGTTTAGTATGGGGCTCGAGATTTAATTATCTCGTGTTTCATACACCCCGCGATGTTAATCTAGCGACTTGAATTATCATACTTGATGATAATACGTAGGTAGCTTCGGTTTGTTTCGAAACCTTAGAAGCCACGTAAAACAAGTTTTTGCATGAACCGATTAGAGGCGTCTAACTTGGTTTTGCAGGATGGTTTTCATGTGCATATGATGTGGTATAGCAGTGCTCATATTAATTTGATTATGTATGAGATGACTATATGATGTAAAATTAACATGACCTGCGTGTCATGATTTGGCATGATGGCTGGAGCCATATGATTGCACTTTAATGACCTGCGTGTCAACCTTATGTAATGCACTTATTTTATTAGCTATAGAGATAGCAATATTATTTGGTGCATCGACAAGGTGGTGGCAATCTTCGCGAAGTTGAACACCGACGCGAATGCCGAAGACGAAGTAATGAAAGACTTCTCCGTCAGAAAGGGCTATACCATATCATGCTATTATGAATTGCCTGAGATGTTTATCCCTTATGATGCACCCTTCTTGATTGCGCGGTAGTCGCTTTTATTAGGGTGATCTCTCACAAAAATATCAAGTAGTTAGTGTTCTCCCAAGTGTAGCACCGTCACGGCACCTAACTTTTCGGGGTATCACATGGATGCATGGGTACGAACGATTAGGGATGTGTGAGGCGGGTGAGTTGAGACCTCGCAGCGAGATCACTTGGTTGTCTTGACGTTCAGGCATGAAAGTCATGAGCTCGGAACAAACGCATCGAAAGATGAACAAGAGTCACATAGAGATGTGATTGGCAAGTTGGCCTACCGATTGCAATTCTCGTCACTTGAGATGGATACATCCTTGGCGTTGAATTGTAATTTGGATCTTGTATCACTCAAAATCAATTATGAGAGATATTGGTTTGAGTGGGAGCGCACTATAGAATTAACTTGTTTAATTCTCAGTGCAATTAATTTTGAACGCTGTCTAAGTGTGGTTTGCATAATAGTTGTAGAATAATGGCTCGCGTTTCCACCTTCCCTATTAAAATTGAATAGCTGTTAAATATCTGGTTAAAACGTTACGGTTGGTAAACGTAATGTGAGGATTGTCCTCAATAGTGCCGAGAAGGACTTTGTCCTATCGCATACTTTCGGTATTCTCCCGCTAAATGCTATGGATCATGTGGCTCTCGTCCTTCGATCCAAAAGCTAGAATTCTGTTTCAGTCAAGTGCAATACGTTTGCTTCCATGAGACCCGAACTTCGAAAGTTTGGATAGTTATGTGATATTCATGGAATCTGAAAATCATTTTCAGAGACAGACAAAGGCTAAAAGATATGAGATATCCAAAGCATTGTTTGTTTGCAAACTATTAGTAAAAGTGTTTGCTAGGCATTTGACTGATAAGAGAGGGATCCAGGAGAACGCCTGTCATATGATGAAAGGTGAATAAAACAACAACTTAAAGAGAAAGGAAATGTCCGAAGGGTGTTAGTGAAACTTTCACGCCTAGGAAGTCCGGGGCTATCGCCACTCTTAAGTTGGGTGCTTCTTCTGAGAGTAGGAGAAATACTAAAAGTTAAACTGTTAGAAGTATAATGGCAAATAAGAAAGAAGACTGGAATATCCAGCTCATGTATGAATGTCATACAAGTTTTTGATGTATAGAAGGCTGGTCAAAGATATAGTTCTTGGGAATTATGGTTAAACATGTTAATCACTAATTCTTGGGTATTGTGAGTTAATCACAAAGATACCCGCTTGATTGCATTCTGTTGCAACTCGATGTAAGAACTACTATGGCCTGAAAGACTAGCCAGGAATGAGGTTAAGATACACATAGGGAACATAGTAAAAGTTACTATGCCTTCCATCGGTGTATTCCCTATGTATTTACTTTCATAATTCATTTTAGAGTTTCACACTCTAGCCCTTTGCATAAGGTATCTTGCAAGAAGGTTGTTCATAAGAGAACTTTTGATGTTCGGTGTTATGAATAACATAAGGGCCATACTTTCATGAATGAGACGTATGTTATGAATATTGATATTAATACATTGCCTCTGTATTTACTTTCATAATTCATTTAGAGTTTCATACACTCTAGCCCTTTGCATAAGGTATTTTGCAAGAAGGTTATTCATAAGAGAACTTTTGATGTTCGGTGTTATGAATAACATAAGGGCCATACTTTCATGAATGAGACGTATGTTATGAATATTGATATTAATACATTGCCTCTGTATTTACTTTCATAATTCATTTAGAGTTTCATACACTCTAGCCCTTTGCATAAGGTATTTTGCAAGAAGGTTATTCATAAGAGAACTTTTGATGTTCGGTGTTATGAATAACATGAAGGGCCATGCTTCCATACAAGATGGGATGTATGTCATGAATATTGATGGAAATATGATACATCCATAACACTGACGCTAAATGTCGCAAGACTAAAAGAATACCACACAAGTGTGGCACTGCATTTGGTCACATTGGAGAAACCCGCATGGAAAATTCCATTGTGATGGATTTTGAAGTCGTTTGATTTTGAATCATCTGACACTTGCAACTTTCCTCTGAAAAGTGAAGTGACTGAAATACCGTTCACAGGCCATAAGGAACGAGCAAAGAACATATTGGTGATCATACATTATGATGTGTGTAGTCCAATAAATGTTGTTGCAAGTAGTGGATTTGTCTATCTTTAGAAATGACTCAAGTAGATATATGGATATTTACTTGTTGAGACGTAAGTCTGGATCTTTTGAATTCATTCATAAGGTTTTCAAAAATGAAGTAGAAGTTATTGTAACAAGAAAATTATGTTTCTACAATTCGATTGCAGAAAGGAATATTTGAGTTACAACTTTAGCGAATGTCTGATGAGTTATGAAAGGGGTTTCATAACTTGCACCTCCTGGAACACCACTGCAAGTGGAAAGTCCGTGAAGATGTAATCGAACCATTTATGACATGGTAAGATCAAAGATGACATAAATAAAATTGCCATTATCCCTTTTAAAGTGATGCTTTAGAGACTGCGGCTTTTTCACTGAAAAGAGATCCATCAGGTCTGTTGAAATGATGCCATGGTATGGTACGCCCAACCATGTTATATCTTTTCTTAACATTTGGAATATGGGGCTTGTGTAAAAGGTTACAAACCTATTCCAAATCAGACAAGTGCTACTTTGTAAGGTTATCCCAAGTCATTGGGTATTCCCCACCACTATACCAAGGCAAAGGATTTTGCCGCAAAACGGTATGCTTTTAAAGAGAATAGTTCTTACAAAAGGCGAGTGGGAGGACAGTGCAACTCGACGAGATAACCAGTATCTTCATCATCAGATCAAAGGAAAGAAACCTTGGAAGTGATTCCGGAGTTTCCTACTGCGACTGATACGGAAGTCTCTACAATAAAATGTATGGACTTCGGTCGAACTTGCAGCTGAACCACGTAGGCAAAGCTCGTGCAAACCTATCAGGTGCGCAAACGAGATATTGTTGTTAGACAACAGTATACCTACAATACACAAGGAAGCGTTGATGGGCCCTGACTCCGGAATTGGCTAATGCCAATACAATCCGAGATAGTTTCCATATAAGTGATTCGAGATTAAAATCTTGATACACCTTTCGGAAGACTTAGAGTCTAACGAATATTTTTGGAACTAAAAACTGATACGGATAAAATGTTTTATCCATAAAGCTCGACTTGTTGCAATAACAAGTTCAAGGAGTTGACTACGATGAGATTGTCTCACCGTAGCGATGCTTGAAGTCGGTTCGGGTTGAACTAGCAATTAATACATATTTCAATCATGAGATATGAAACATGGATGACAAAAGGATTTCCATCTGTTGGAAATGAAACCTAGGACTTGTATGTGATACAGTCCAAAGAAATTTGTCGATCCAGAGGATGCTAGTAAGTATGCAAACTTCAGAGTTCCAGCGATGGACAGAAGAGAGCAAAGTGGAGTTGGAATCTTCGTTTTTGATGGAATGGTCAAAAGGGTTTTTTGACTTCATCAAATGGGTATCGAAGATGCTTGTGATTCAAGAAAGTAAGTGGGAGCATAATAATATTTCTAAAAACCTTGTGTACTTAACACATTGTTAATTGGAAATAAACTTCTTGACACGAATTAGGACTTCATTTGAAAATAGTTTTTCGATGAAGTGCTTAGGCTAAATAGCCTTAATATTAGGCATGATGATCTATGGAGATAGATTTACCTAATGGGGCTAAGCTATGAATACATATTGACAAGGTGCTAAAAACCTTTTAGCATTTAAAACGCCAAGGAGTGATTCTTGCCGAAGTCACATGGAAAGGGTTTTGCAAGACTCGGTGTCTCAAAACACTGATGAGCAAAATACATGATGGTGATTCCACACACTCTTGTGTTTGGATTAATCATGGATTCCATGGTATGTAAAACAACCAGATATGTCCAATACTCCAAAGTTGTTGCGAGTATAGATACCATAGTGATCAAAGTACTGATCATGGGACAACAGTGAAAGATGTCATTAAGTACTAGAGCAGTACCGATGACATGGTTTCTCGCAAGTGGAGATCATGAAGAGTTCGTTGTAAAAGGTTACATCGATACAATCTTCATCGATGCTCCATGCGATTTTCGATTTAAGTTGAGGGTTTTGTGATACACATCATGGTGGCACGGTAGTTGGAAATTGTTCCAAACAAGATACTGTGGCGAATTCTATAACAAAGGCTAAGTATGTTGATGCTTAAGAAGCGGCAAAGAAGTTGTTGAATCATATAGTTCATTCATGAACTTAGTATGGTTCCAAGATGGCTTTGGTCTATAGGACACTATAGCAGATAGTTGCTCCATAGCTCAGTCTGAGGAATCAGGTTTCGACCAATGATTCACACATATACAAAGCCAAGTCCACACAAATATGAATTTTGTGAAAGCGTGAAAACGCGAGGATATGCAAAGTTACACACGGAGCTGAAGTTGTCAGATCCGTTGGACATCAGGCTATACCACAAGCGAAGCATATTTTACACCAGTATGCCATAGGTGTAAAGTGCATTAGCATTGACTAGATTATTGACTCTAGTGCAAGTGGGAGTCTGTAGGAGATATGCCCTAGAGGCAATAATAAATGTTATTGATTATCTCCCTGTTCATAATTAAGTTTATGTTCCATGCTATAACTGCAATGATTCTCGAGTCTGCAAATAAAACGAGGCTTGGAGGGAAACTCATGTGCACGTGTGGGATAATAAACGGTAAAATGTATTCCTAGTCAAGCCTCTATGACTGGCTCAAGTATTGCATGATGATCCTGTTTTCCTGATCATGGGCATGGCTATGCCGGCAATTTTGAGGGCACAATTGTTGGTAGAACACTTGTGTTGAATCGACCCAAATTGATGTTATGCTATGAGATACATTCGTCATAAGTTAATGGTTAATAACACAGGAAGTTTATGTTTGCATAATTCCTTAGACCATGAGAGTATCGAGTTTCTTCATGCTTGCTTCATGAACTTTGGGGTTTGTTAAACGTCATCCGTAAATGGGTGGCTATTACGGCGGCTTACGGGTTCATGGAAAAGTATGTCAAGGGACTTGATAGCTCAAGATTGGGATTTGCTCCTCCGACGATGGAGAGATATCTCAGGGCCCTCTCGGTGTTACGGTATCCATCATCGTCTGGCCAGACACAGGGTGATTCGATCACAGGGATGCCGGAACACGGGAACGAGAAAAGAGAACAAAAACCGGCAATGAGGTAACTGGCATTGTGGACAAGTGTTGATCCACGAGGATGCCGATGTTTCTCACCTCGGGTATTTGTAACATATCGCGAAGCAACAGGAATAGCACACGGCAACTGGAGGTTCGCTCGAATATTCATTCGTGTGGGTATAGGGGTCAATATGGGTGTCCACGGCTCCGATGTTGATCATTGATCGGAAGGGGTTCCGGGTCATGTCTATGCTTCACCGAACCTATAGGGTCACACGCTTAAGGGTCATCTATCTGTTGAATACTAGACAGGGAGTCTGAGAGAAAATCACCGGAAAAGTTTCGGACGCCGGAAAAGTTTCGGACAGCGGAAAAGTTCCGCAGAGAGGTCACCGGATGAGTTCCGGTGAAACTGAAAAGTTGTTTCAGAGGATACCATAAAGTCAAATTGGTTTTGGCACATGCCTGATAATTCTTGGAGGGTGCCAGAATCATTCTGGAAACTTTCTGGAATTTTCCGGGATGAAAACCGGAAATGTTCCGGAGCTGCCGAAACCGCTTCAGATGCTTTTTGCAGATGAAATCACTAAACCGGAATTGTTCCGGCTCGCGTTGAAAATTATTTTGGTGGGTACTAGAATTGTTCTAAGCCCACATGAATATTTTCAGTTCGATCAGACGCTGAAAAATGTCGTCATGAATAGTGAAAGTGCTTTTTGGGATATTTATTGGAAAGCCACCTTTTGGGGCTTTTCCCAAAAGGCTTCTAGAAGGGCTTGGGGATCAAGGAACCCCCTTTGGGGGGCCCCCATGAAGGTGGGACGTTCACATGTGCAGCTCATCCATGGAGCTCCACATGGCATCCCATTTTGCACTTAACACCCTCATGTGTGAGCTAGTGCATGGGAGTTTTTGGGTTTTATTGTAAAACCACCCTACCCCTTGGTTTTCCTATAAATAGGAGGTGAGTGGGCTGCCATCACACACACTCTTGCTCTCACATACACATGCCATGACATTTCTGGCTTCTCTCTCCCTCCCAGCGAAATAGTTTCGTAGAGCCGAAAGGCTGTCTGGGTTCCGGTGGGAACTAGTTCTGGACGGCGAAGCCCTGCCGGATAGATGACACCGTATGTGTGCAACTCTGTAGAGAGATCGTAGTTTCGGTCTTAGTTCGAGAGTGCCTCCCGAAGGGCTGTCCGTGTGACCGTCCGAGTTTTGGAGGTCCTCCCGAAGGGCTGTCCGAGTGACAGTCCGAGTTTCGGAGGTCCTCCCGAAGGGCTGTCCGCGACACCGTCCGGGGGACTGTGCGACCGCCTCCCGGAGGGCTGTCCGCGGGGCAGATGAGGGTATAAATCCTTGCGGTTGGGAGGTTGTAAAATCCTAGCTGCGGGGATCTGCACCGCCGTTCGTCATCGACTCTACTTCCGCTGCGCTACGAGTCGGTAACGAAAATGATCAAACCTTGTATGCAGTCTCCATAGTGGTCCTGGGCTGGTGCGTAGGTCGGAAATTTTTTTGTTTTCTGCTGCGTTGCCCTACACATTGTTCCAATAAACGATCATATTTGCTCAAAGAAGACACGTCAATGTACAGTTTTTTTACATAATTTATGTTTTAAATTATTTTCTATATTTCTATAAATGTTCTAGAAACATATGTCTAGATATGTAATTGTTGACATATTTTTTAAATGCCTTGTATTTAAAAATGCCCACTGCACATCAAAAAGATATTCATTAAATGTAAAGTTTGTTTGGAAATTTTTAAACAATGCTCATAGATTTCATAAAATGTTCACAAGTTCAAAAATAGATTCATGATGTTATTTAAAATTTCTCAGGAAATTGAAAAACATGATTCGCATAATTAGACAAAAATGTGCATACCACTCAAGAAATTATTCGTGATGTTAAAAAATGTTCATACACGTTTAGAGTTTTTTCATGCCCTGGCAATTTTTACCTTTAAATACTTGGCAAATCTACTATTTTACATACATGGCAAATTTTACTCTATTTTTACCATGTCAAAATTTTACCTTCATTGCCATGGCAACTTTACTTTTAAATACATGGCAAATTTACTTGAACATACATGGCAATTTTTATTCTACTTTGCCTTGTAAATTTTTTACTTTATCTTTGCCATGGCTAAAGCTTTTACCTTTCATTGCCATGGCAAATTTACATTGAAATACATGGTAATTTTACTTTAACATAAATGGTAAATTTTACTCTAGTCGCTCATGGCATTTTATAACTTATTTTGGCTGTGGCAAATTTACTTTATAGACCATGGCAATTTTCCTTTTTAATTGCCATGCCAAAAACAAAGAACTCCGTTGACATAAGTATTAGCTACCTCCATGGCAACTTTTAACTTTCATTTTTGTTAATGCGAATTTTTGCTTCCATGGATTTTTTTTACCACGGCAAAATTTGCTTATAAAGATGATGGCATTTTTTGGTTTGAAACCATTGGGATTTTTTAGTAGCATCTTATTTTCCATTTTTTATCTTTCACGACAAATTTATTTTTGGACCATTAAAAAAAATAGAGTATGGTAAAATCTGGTCTTTATCACTCACAGCCAAAAGCGGGATTTTTCTGCTTTTTCTCGCCATGGCAACTTTACTTTTAATGACATGGCAAATTTTACTTTATTTTGCCATGGCAATTTTATCGCAAGGAGCATGGCAATTTCAATTTAAATATGATGGCAAATTTACATTTCCAGAACATGGCAAATTTTACTATGTAGCATGGTAACTTTACTTGTGTAGCCATGGTAATTTTTAATTTATTTCCAGGGCAATATTTACTCCATTTTTTTCCAGGCAAAATTTTAGTTTAATTTGCCATGACAATTTTTACTCTTTTTTTTCATTGCAAAATTTACTCTATCTTTTCCATGGCAAATTTCCATGCCATGTTACTTGCATGGATCATGGCAACTGTAGTTTATGGGTCATGTCACTTTATTCATAATATGTGATTTTTTACATAGGCAAATTTATCATAAAGAGCACGATATTTTGTAAATAAAACGTTATGGCAAATTTACATTTCCAGAACATGGCAAATTTTAATATGTAGCATGGTAAATTTACTTCTGTAGCCATGGCAATTTTTCATTTATTTCACTGGCAAAATTTCCTCCATTTTTGCCATGGTAAAAATCATACTGTTTCTTCCATGGCAAAAATACTTATATTCACATGGCAAATTTTTAGTTCAATTTTCCGTGGCAAAATTTCTTTTAATTACCATGGAAAATTTTCTTTTAATTGCCATAGCAAAAATTTCTTTTTTAGTTTTGCCATATCATTTTTTATTTTTCATTGCAATGGCAAATTTGCTTTAACATAGATGGCAAGATTTAGTTTTGTGTAATATTCATTCTATTCATTTTAGTTTTTTGGCCATGATATTTTTCAGAACATAATTTTGTTGCCATGGCAATTCTGGAAAATTTTGTAATGAAACAACATCAAATTTGCTTTTTAAAGACTTTTCTTTTATTTGTCACAGCAAAGAAAAACGAAATTTGGGCTTTTTATTATGTTTCGCTACTGGGCTTTTCTCATTTTCGTTTTTGCAGGGAAAAGGCCTGTAGGGCGATTGGGGAAGGTGTTCGGGCTGTGGATGTTCTCGTACCGAACGAAATTGTTCGTCGTATAGGACTGCTCGTACCGAACGAAAGGTTCGGTCTGGGAGGTCCCCAGACCGAACGTTCGGCCAATATTGACGTCCTTCAAAATTAATTAAAACTGAACATATATGTGGATTAAACCAAGGATGTCTATCGAGGTCACCATCTCGAAGTAGAAGAAGCAGACATGACGACGCCGTCCCACACGGTGGCTAAGACTTGGTTTGTGCAAGGACATTCAAAAATCAACACATACAACACGTACATTGCCCTCAGTACACCAGATCTAGCGTGGTTCCAGCCTGATGTGTGAGGTATGCACATGTGCGGGAGCTGATTTGGATGATGGCATAGGGATGAAGCTAGAAGGGCAAAATTGTTTAGGAAGCATTGGTTGGACGAGAAATGATAACAAGAGGTGAAAAGAGAGGGATGAGGCAACATCTGCTATCTGTACACACGCATGCACGCACACACGCGCGCGCGCACACACACACACACACAAATAGAGAGAGAGAAGAAGAAGGTGCGCTCGAGGCATCTCAGCCGCACAAAAGGTAGGATGGACCAGCCTTCCCCACCTTTTTTTTTACCTTAATAGACTAAGCACATTGGGTATGTTTATCGTACTTTTTGAATTTAGAGTGCACCTAACAGAAGTACTAATGTTCTAACTTTTTTCATGGGATTTTCTAGCATTGGTTAACGGTTAAATACTTTATAAATAGATGTCTTCTAGTATTGAGATGGTCTGTAGTTGTGGGACACTAGGTACCAGAAGAAATAATGCAAACATAACATTGGGCGAATAATATCCAACCATAAGTAGTACAATGTTGTTCGTTGTGTGTGCATATGTAGCATTCCGCCTTACACCCGCGAAGTAGCATCGAGCTTTACTAGTTGAAACATTTCCCTGCCATGGTCATATATAAGAAGAATGAGAGGCTATTGGTCTAGAAAGTCCTCAGAAGAGCAATAGAAAAATGTGAAGAAAATAAAAACCATTAGGGAATAGGAGGTGCCGGGAACAAGAGGACTGTTGATCCGTGGACCTAGTAGCATGACAGATAAACAGAATATTAATTGATAGCATTGTGTCGGCGCCTTTGGTTACGACACAGTGCTTGTTAGGCATACATGGCCTGATGGGCTTTGATTACGCCAATTTTCTCCGTCGCTGTGTGTGCTGATAGGATCCATTGAAGCGAACACTCCCGATGTGACGTCCCATGTTTGGGCAGTGCAGCTTGTGCCCCTACTCCTCACAGTCACAATTTGGGTATTGGAATCACTCTACGAGATAACAACTTGGCGACCGACTTCTCAATGATGTTCATTTGTTTTCCCTGGTGAATCATACCTATGCATTTCTTAAGTGTTTTCCAACCGAGCTACTAGAGCATAACATCTCAGCTACAGTTCCAAACTATGTGATGAGCTGCGTTCAAGAATAAATCCTCATAGACGGATTATCTGCAGACCACTAGAATGGTATATTTTGTTTATTAGGCCAAGGAACAGGCTGAACATACACCGTATATTCACTCACGAGGCATTTTTTTTATAGCTTTTGGTTTTTATCATGTTATTTATTGTTCGTGTTCATTTTAGCCAATCTGACATGCTGTCCTTTTATAACCTCAGTTGCGAAGTTCAACAGCGTCCAAAGACCTGCGCGGCGCCTGGGGAGGTGTGGTGCGGCGGCAGCATTGGGCTCCAGAAGCGAGCAAAGAGAGCGGAGGAGTAGGGGCGACTTCTTAAAAAAGAGGGGTTTGGGAGGAGTTTTGGGGTGGGTTTGAGCTGTCGAAATCCGATGTGGTTGACGTCCAGACTTGCCTTCTCAGCCCCTCGATTTGGGGCTGCTTAGGGGATTATGGGCGTCCGCTCGTGTCCTAACCAACATGGGCATCCTTGTTGGGGGTCTAAAAGTGCCCGAACTGTCTGGTCCAAATATATGGGGGCAGTGTAGGGGTCCGTGTTGGAGATGCCCTCACCCCCTCCCCTGGATAGGATCATTGGGGCGCGTGCCTCGCTGGTGGCAGGTGCTGACAAGCGGCGCACGCTGAGCCTCCACTGAGATTTGTTCTTGTTTTTTCTCTAGTTTTTCTATTATTTCGGGTTATTCCCTCCCTTTCTTACTGTTTTCATGAGTTTTTCTATTTTGTTCATTTTTTTAGTACATATATGTTACGCCGTGGAGTATACACGTAACCGTGAGATGTAAAGTACATGTATATTACACACGAAGTACAAGCACGCTCCCTGGGGAGTACAAGTTCACCGCCTGGGGGAGTACATATTGCATTGTGCGGAAAGTACATGGTGTACTGCTGGGGAGTACAGGTTGCATTGCACATGGAATACAAGTTATATTGTAGAAGGAGTACGTGTTGCACTACACAGGCAGTACAATTACGCCGCTCGGTGGGAGTACAAGTTTTAATGTTCAAGGAGCGCGCTCAAGATGTATTGCACGGGGAGTACAAGTTCCACTACATGGAGTACACTAGCCATGGAATGTACAAATATGTTACCGCGTGAAGCACAAGTTTGTTATATTTGGGAGTACAAGTTACGATAAAAAAATCGTCGTGACATATCACATGAGATGTAGTTTCGAAGAAATTGATCCGAGGGACACAACAGTAAAAAAAAAGGGTTTGTAACTTTGGACGCTCGGTTAAAAAGATAAATCATTTTTAAATTGCATGTCTACAAAAAATGCTTACATGCACCCTTCCAAACTCCTTTCATGGAAAATAACAGACCAAAAATCTCTGGTGGCGGCAAATATCACACATGCGTCGTGCCACATGTCCCACTAGAAAAACTTGGAAATAAACTTTGCAAGAGATACCCCTTAACTAGTGATTTTGAATATATTCAACAATATTAGGAAAATTAAGTTCAACATTGATGTAGAATGAATCGGTTCAAAAATAAAGAAAAAATTTGGGCATCAAAGCTGGACCTGCCTCCGTTATACCATGAACCATATGACAGGTGAGTGCGCAACAACAAGTACGAGACTCCTGAACAAAACTTTCAAGAAAAATTAACTACACCTGCGCTGATGTTGAAAGGTCGAACCAATGGTGGAACTTGGGATTTTCATCCCTGAGGCTGAGCTCCTAGCCAACACTTCAAACAAAGACATGATACACACACAAAAGGCATGATACATATGCACAAACGTACAAGCCAACGTTGCCATCAACCTGCCATCCCAGAACTCGCATATTTATGCCATTATGTAATTTGGCTGTTTCTTGTTTCCTTTGAGAAACAATACTATGACAGATCGATTGGTGATACTAGTTCATTTGTTTGTTCTCTTTGGACAACATTGTAAAGAAGTTGAGAAGTTTTAGGTAGTCATTCAGAGTTCCCAAATCTTCCACTACACCACATTGAGACACTGCATTCTCTTCTCTGTGCCCAAAAATAAATATTGCCTTTATCTCAAAAAATATATTGCCTTTTTGTTCTGATTTGCATGTGGCCATTGTGATCGGCTGTATGAATTGGTGAAAAAGCTTTGATATATAAATACTGCCTTTTACAGTTGTTGTGTGCCGGCTTTGGCATGCTTTGACGAGGTCAGAGCCTGTACTTGACCAGTTTAGTTCAGTCTTGTTTCTTTTGAAGTTCGTGCTGGTTTTTTCATTGACGGTCATTAACATAGACTGATGGATGAAGACACTTCGAGGGAGATGGCATAACACGCCCTGGTGACGGAAATCAAACATGCTTAAATAACAAGTTAACGGATTTCTGTCCACTCCGCCCTTAGGGTGGACCCGGCACACAAAGAATAAAAGATAAAATTACACTGAAAAGCAAGTAATCCATATATTCAGACATCTGTCTTTTTTTGTTTCATGTTTTATAAATCATGTTCCAATCCGAAATTTTATGACATGATAGATACTTCGTGCCGATTCAACTTTGCCATGCTGAAATATACACTGAACGGCGCCGATTCAAAACATTGACCGTGCTCTTTTATTGTTATGATGCACTGAAGATTAGTATACTAAGGGCACAAGCCAACTTGAAGCCTTTAGAGGCTTCTGTTTAGGTTTCACCCCGGGCCTTTATTGTTTGTTTTTGGTTCTTTGATCGGATGTCTTGTCTTATCGTAACCTGAGCTGCATTTATTCAACTGTACCATGCTGAAATAAAGAAGCAACAACGACGATAGATGTGCCTATCCTTCCTATCCTTGATTCGTGCAAACAATTATGACATCAAATGAAGGAAAAACAATAATGCTCTAAAACCTTCAACGATATACCACTCGTCTTTAGCCAAGTAGTAGCATCGATCTCGAAACACATCTTCGCTACATAATCTAATGGTTGGCAGATGAGAGGCAAAAATGGGAGCAATGTGAAAATGCATTAGGGAATAGAAGACATCAGGAACCATCAGATTAGGGTGGCGAGCCATCTGAACCTCCTTGCGAGCACCGATATTAGGTTATTTGAGAGATACAACGAGGTGTAGATGGTGGTGCTGTTAAATTGTGATCCGAATTCAACTGACGGCACAACCATATTTTAGATCTAGTATGAACGATGTAAGGCTTTGCGTTGGCGAGTCCATGTGTTCCGCTGCTACCCCACCGCGTCAATCCAAAGGAGACAATTGATTTTCCTGCAGCCGTCACCAACTCTGAAATGCATGGAGGCCGACAAGAATTAGCCGCTGCGCCACTCGATCAATCCGCCGAGACACTGCTAACCTAGTCTCGATCTGTGGATCGGAAACACATGCGGACGTGAATCATTGCTAGCCCAGCTACTACTCCAAGCATCCTGAGATACCAAACGTAGGAGCCGTAGGGAATCAGCAAAAGGGCTTAAGCCACCAGAAAAAAATGAAGTTGATCTGATCAAGATCTATACTAGTTCAACAGCACAATGTATAGCAAAGTTGCGTTGTGAAAAAAGGATCAATTGCCACATATTATTCAACTCATTACGCTTAGGCATGGATTTCCGCACAAAGACGTTAGTCAATCAGGCATTCATTCTTTTATAAATACAATGAGCAATGTTCTGTCCTCAAAAACGGAGAAGGGATACTCTGGTTTTACTTTTCCTTATTCTCAGTTCGCATAATAGATTTTTGTATGAATCATTCAAGCTTTATACACATTGTTAAATAGAAAATCAATCTGCATCAAAAAACTAAAACACGATTGCTTATGGGATTTTCTGTTCTTGTTTATTTCTATTTCATATTTCTGATGTACTGTCTTATCATAGCCTCAGTTTCCGGATATCCAACAATGTCATGCTGAACTAAAGAAGAAATAGTGAGGATAGACAAGTCTCATCTTGATCCTTAGAAGAAGTTATGGAATGATATCAATAAAGCTCCATCAACCTCCAACATAAGTACTAATCGCTTGTCATGTGTGCATATATAACATTCCATCTTCACCAAAGTAGTAGCATGAAGCTCTACTAGTCAAAACAGTTTTCTGCCACACAGTCAAATAGATCGCAGTTGCGAGACAAAAATAAGAACAACGGTTTAGACAGACAAGAGAAGAGCATAAGCCGAATGTGGAAAATCATTGGGGAGTAGGAGGAACTGGGAGCAAGAAAACCATCAGACTAGGATACTGAGTGACAACCATGCCCAAAATCTGAGTCTAGATTGCAAGACAAAGATTTGAACTTGTAGGTGGTGCAGCCTCTTCCCATGGAAACATCCAGAACGAGGGAAGGATGTCCGAGTTGCATGGCAACCGAAGACCAAATCTGACGGAACTAGTGGCTGTATAACATAATGTGCTCAGAAATTCAAACAAATTGTTGCTGGCCTTTAACGCTTTAATAAAGCAGCTTTATTGTATAATAAGGTGACTAGGCTAGCGGGGTGTTTCAAGTTTTGAGTCATGTAAGGGCATGTAAAACTGTTGAGGATATACATTTTTATTAACACTACAAAATATTTTAACTTCTATTCTCCTGCATGTATACTCTTTTCGCAATACTATGGAATCTGTCTCTCCTGAACATTGTCACTGACTGACACAAGAAGAACAGTCATCGGTAAAGACCAAACTTAAGTGCGTCGTCTGTCACTCCAAAACTCAAAACCACTTTTTTTAAAGGTGGTTTTGATTTTTGGAGAAACAATATCACTCATGGCGAAAATATGGGCAGCACCGCTAAGATACACAAAAACCAAACCATCAACAACAGTTCTGGCACAGTGTAAGAGCATCTCCAACAACTCACAAAAAAAACATTCCCAATAACCACTTATTGGGGCTCCCCAATAGCACTTTTCTGGTTACTGGGGATGGACGCTCCAGCAGATCACCAATAACCCCACTCCCAATAACCAAACTGACATACGGGACTCACTTGTCAACCTGACATACGAGATACACGTTGTCGGTGGTGATGTGACGTGGCGGCGGCTGCAACAGGTTGTGGCACGGAGTGGCTGCAGGTGGCAGCGTGCAGTGGTGCAGCATGGTGGGGGCACGGGTGGCGGCGGTCTAGTCATGTGCGGCGGTGGCAGCAGTGGCGGGCGGTGGCACGACGTGGCAGGGACGGTGATGGCGTTGCGATGGTCTGGCCATGTGCGGCCAGCAATGGCAACCTGGGGGTGGCGGCGCGCTATTGGGGATTGGATTGCGAAAGGGCCAACTCCCCCTCCAAATAGGGAAAGATGAGCTGTTTTTTGTGTGATTTACCTATGGTTTGTTGGGGGAAAGGGGAGCTGTTCAAGCAGTTTTTTTGTCACAATTCCCCCAATACCAAGATTTATTGGTGAAAGGGGATGCTGTTGGAGATGCTCTAAGTCCAAACTATTCAAAAAATGCTCTAAATTCACCCAAAGCCCACACCCTCCCTCTTTGGTATCAAAACCACCTAACCTAACTGCATCCCCCTACCGCATCATCTCTCCCCAATCCATCTCCCTATGTGCCGCCACTGTCTTCTCCTCCCCTAGCCGCTACCATCTGCCAACCTCCCTCCCCATTGCCACAACCTTCTCTGTTCACGGATCCCTACACCCTTGCAATTCCACTCACTTATTCGACCCGATCCAATGCGTGGGCAGGGCTATGATCACAACGACAATCCGGGCCTGCTCGTCTTCACTGTGGACGGCAGCGTCCTCAGCGCGGATAGTGGCATCTTTGTCTGCCCTACTCCTCCTCATGGGACTTACCCGCTGCGTGGGTTGGGACGACACACCTCCCTCCGGCATGGGACGTTAACTCCGTGGAGGCGAAGGATGTCCTTGGTTGTGGCGCTTCTACGATGTAGAGACCATATCTTCAACGAAGAAGGTATGATCTTTTTTTTAGGCAAAGGAATGATCTAGCAAGACTCCACGTCCACGGTGTGGGGAAGGCCATGACGTTAGACCTCGTCCCAAGTCTAGGGATCGGGCCTTGATTTTATTGGTTCGAGAGTGGGCTTTCTAAGCCATAAGCCCAAGCACGCCCCTTATCACCCTCCAACATTTGTTTGAAATCTGTGCTAGCAAACTAACCTATTACATGAAGATCCTAAAAAAAACCTATTACATGAAAATTTATCTATTTTGTCTCCCTCATATGAAACAAGATATGGACTCCAAACTTGGCAGGTCAACAGAAGTTTAGAACTACAATGTATGAATTATGTTTTGGAATTTTTGGTCTAGCCTAAACATATAAAATAAGATATTTTGGGTAAAAATATTATTTTAAGTATTTATGGTGCACGTAAAAATCCTGAAGTTTTTCCCCACATTGTAGTATATTGTCTTGTTGTTCTTCAAAGTTTGAAGTTCATATGTTGTTTTATTTCAGATAAACTAATAGAGAAAAGTGCTTGCATGGTTCGCGATGCAAAAAATGGGTGGCTAGCTAAGGTGGTGGAGTGCACCCGAGTTCAGCCACAACTTTCCCGTATTGGTTTGGGTATTACCCGATATTCACGGGCACAACTAGCCCGTAAGTGGATCACTAACATACTAGTGGTGAAAGGCTCAACCCCACAATTTTAGGGGTTTTCTTCCCATCCGTAGTGGTGTATGCTATAGTAGTGTTAGTTCTTCACCATAGGAATAATAAAATTTTGAAATGCCATGAGTGAGGCGGGTATGAAGACTTCACAAGCTATGGTGATGAAACTATTTTACCTTATGGTTATTGAGATAGGTTGATGGATGAGGACACTTGGAGGGAGATGGTAGAACACACTATGGTGATGACTTCATTTTTCCTGAAACACTAGTAGAAAACAGGGCTTTGGTCCAGCCCTGAAAAGCCAATTAATCCCGGTTCACTCACGAACCGGGACCAATGGGGGCATTGGTCCCGGTTCGTGAGGCCAGGGCGCCGGCCGGGCCTCGTGGGCCATTGGTCCCGGTTCGTCTGACCCCTTTGGTCCCGGTTCCAGACACGAACCGGGACCAATGCGCCTCGCTCCTGGCCCACAACCATTGGTCCCGGTTTGTGGCTGGAACCGGGACCAAATGATGTCCTTTAGTCCCGGTTCCAGCCACAAACCGGGACCAATGGTCGGCCTATATATACCCCCGCGAGGAGAGCAGTGCACTGCTCTGTTTTTTTGGCCGGCCGTGGGAGAGTTTTGTGGTGCTCTAGCTCACCTCCTATGCACATGAGGTGTTCGATGAAATGCCCGAGCCACACTTAAGCTTTCTCCTCTGGAAGCTCATTGTCCAAGCTCCATTTTCCTCAAGATTTGTCTAGGTTTGGCGGTCCGTCCTGTCCCGTCCCCGTCCTCACCGCCGTCGATCGCCCGCGCCCATCTGGGCGCCGGCACCACCGTGGTTAGGCTCTTCTTCTTATCTTCTTTCTAAAAGAAAAAAGTTCTTACTTGTATGATTTAGATAGATACTTGTGTAACTTTCTCACTTTTATTATTGTGTGTTATTATATAGTGCGATGGTTTTGGTTATATGTTGTTCTAGATAGTTCTTACTTGTATGATTTAATTAGATGCTCTAGAGAGTTATATGTTGTTCAATAATGAGAACTATATAACGCACGCAGATGAACCGGCAATGGATGTACGGTGACCGACGCACCTCCGAGTATATTAAGGGCCTGCATAATTTTCTCGAAGCGGCTGAGGCAAACAAGCAGAATGGTTTTATGCATTGTCCATGTACTGTCTGTGAGAATACGAAGGCTTTCTCTAACTCTAAAACCCTTCACTTCCACCTGCTTGAGAAGGGTTTTATGCCACGCTATAATGTTTGGACCAAGCACGGAGAAAGAGGGGTTATGATGGAAGACAACGAAGAAGAAGATGATGATGACAACTACCCGCCCCCTGAATACGGTGATGCTGCAATGGGGGAAGCTGAAGATCAAGAGGAACCAGACGATGTGCCCAATGATGATCTTCGCCGGGTCATTGTTGATGAACAGAGAGAATGCGAAAGTGAAAGGGATAAGTTGAAGTTCGATCGCATGTTAGAGGATCACAAAAAAGGGTTGTACCAAAATTGCGAAGATGACAACAGAAAGCTCGGTACCACACTGGAATTGCTGCAATGGAAGGCAGACAATGGTGTATCTGACAAGGGATTTAGTTCGCTACTTAAAATAATGAAGAAGAAGCTTCCAAAGGATAACGAATTGCCCGGCAGTACGTACGAAGCAAAGAAGGTTCTATGCCCTCTAGGATTGGAGGTGCAGAAGATACATGCATGCCCTAATGACTGCATCCTCTACCGCGGTGCGTACGAGGATTTGAACGCATGCCCGGTATGCGGTGCATTGCGGTATAAGATTAGAAGAGATGACCCTGGTGATGTTGAGGGCCAAAGCACCGGGAAGAGGGTTCGTGCCAAGGTGATGTGGTATGCTCCTATAATACCACGGTTGAAACGTCTGTTCAGAAACAAAAAGCATGCCGAGTTGATGCAATGGCACATAAAAGACCGTAAGAAAGACGGGAAGTTGAGAGCACCCGCTGACGGGTCGCAGTGGAGAAAGATCGAGAGAAAGTGGAGCGACTTTACAGGTGACCCGAGGAACGTATGGTTTGGTTTAAGTGCAGATGGCGTTAATCCTTTTGGGGAGCAGAGCAGCAAGCATAGCACATGGCCTGTGACTCTATGTATGTATAACCTTCCTCCTTGGTTGTGCATGAAGCGGAAGTTCATTATGATGCCAGTGCTCATCCAAGGCCCTAAGCAACCCGGCAATGACATTGATGTGTACCTAAGGCCATTAGTTGATGAACTTTTACAGCTATGGAATGGAAGAGGTGTACGTGTGTGGGATGAGAACGAACAGGAGGAATTTGACCTACATGCGTTGCTGTTTGTAACCATCAACGATTGGCCTGCTCTCAGTAACCTTTCAGGACAGACAAACAAGGGATACCACGCATGCACACACTGTTTAGATGACACCGACAGTATATATTTGGACAAATGCAGGAAGAATGTGTACCTGGGGCATCGTCGATTTCTTCCGACCAACCATCAATGTCGAAAGAAAGGAAAGCATTTCAAAGCTGAGGCAGATCACCGGAAGAAGCCTGCCCTCCGTACTGGTGATCACATACTTGATATGGTCAATGATTTACAAGTAATCTTTGGAAAGGGTCCTGGCGGACTATCTGTTCCGATTGACGATGCGGGACGCGCACCCATGTGGAAGAAGAAATCTATATTTTGGGACCTACCACTAGTAGAAAAACCCCCTTTAGTCCCGGTTCTAGAGGGCCTTTAGTCCCGGTTCTGGAACCGGGACTAAAGGGTCGGGACTAATGCCCAAGACCTTTAGTCCCGGTTGGCTCACGAACCGGGACCAAAGGCCCTCCACGTGGCGCTGCCTGGTGCGTGGGCTGGAGGACCTTTAGTCCCGGTTGGTGTTACCAACCTTTAGTCCCGGTTGGTAACACCAACCGGGACTAAAGGAATTTGCCGGGGGGAAAAATTGAATTTTTTTTTTGAATTTTTTTTAATTTTTTTTTGATTTGGTTTTAAGTTTTATTCCGATTTTCAAATCTTTGAATTATTTGACAATTTAATCTCTAATCACCCCTCCTCACTGCTTCAGAATTTAATCTCTAGTCTCTAATCAGCACTCATTCCAAAACGTCTAACTTCCCGGCCGGTCACCCATCCTCTCACTACTCCAGCCCCAGCACGCTTAACTTTCAGGTTCTATCTCCCCTAGTTTCCATGTCTGCACTTGTTGTTTTCCTGACAATCTTAAGCTATCAATCTTGTTAACCCTTATCTCTTGATGTCACATGATTTAATTTTTTGAATTCTAAACAATTATTAAAAAAACAAAATAGGTACTAATAATATTGAATTTCAATGAAAATAAAATAAGTAATAATATTTTTTTTTTTTTTTTTTGCCATTTATTCATTTAATATGACATAATTAATATCTTTAAATCTATAAATCAAAATTCGACAAATAATATATCCATTATTATCAGAAAGATGTGAGGAATCGAAATATGACATAATTTATTTTTTTTAAATTAATTTTTAAAATTTTTAAAATTATTTTTTTTGATTTGAAATAACTTTTTTTCCTTTTGGAATTTTAAGAATCTAAGTAAACTTCACCGGGCCCAATTTTTCTCTAGTTTTTTTTGATATATTAAACCATTTTTTCAACGTCATATGCAAAAGTTATGGCCGTTTTACATTTTTTTTTTCGTTTTTTGCAAAAAAGGTCAAAATTCATATTTCAAAATTTCTATACCAACTAGACACTAAAACCTAACTACATCTCAAAGGATTTTATTTTTTGAAGATTTTATCATTTTTGTTTAATTTCTACAAAACTAAAAAAGGCGGTCCACCGGGGGGGGGGGTAGAGTTTGAAAATTTCAGAACCCCTTTAGTCCGGGTTGGTGTCCATCCAATCATACCGTCGACTACACATCTGGTAGCACCGTCCCAGCCAGAGTCACAACTTAGGTTAACCAAGCCAGAGTCAACCATTTCTAACTTCATTTGCTATTTTTCATGCATTTAATGATTTTTTTGAGCTAAATGACCCTGAAATTGAAAAGCACTACAAATGAACTCTGAAAAGGTTGAAACTTGGCATGGTATCATCATTTCACCCACATAGCTTGTGCTAAAAAGTTGAGAGGGTTACGGCAAAAACTGGATGCACTTCGTGTACAAACTGGACCATCTCATTCGAAGTATCAAGGTTTCGGACAAAAACTCGTCTGTTACAAATGCATTTCATTTTTTTAAACTTATTTCAACTCCAGACTTTTTGTGCATTCAATATGCACCATACTACAACATGTTAAAATCTACAGAAAGAACTAACTAAAAATAATAAAAAACAACAATTAAATGACTACAACAACTATATAAGCAAAACATTATTGTTTTAATTAAAATCCTAATTTAAATTATTCTAAAAATAACCAAATAAATCTTAATTTGAAAACAATCTAACACGTGACTAGGAGCCAAAAGAATTAAATTAAAAACTATTTGTAAACTCAAGTTATTCACAATCTAGGGTTTGAAGCAAATTTGAACAAATTCAAATTTAAACCATTCAAATTTGAAAACTAATGGCACAAACAGAAACTAGACAAAATTTCGAATCTAATGCAAAAAGAATCACTCAAAAACATCAAATATCTTAAAAGATATAAGCAATTTAAAACAGAAAACAAATGTAAAAACAGGAAAAAAAAACTTTCAGACCAACCGGGACTAAAGGTCCAACCTTTACTCCCGGTTGGTAACACCAACCGGGACTAAAGCCTCAACCCCTTTAGTCCCGGTTGGTGTTACCAACCGGGACTAAAGGGGGGGGGGGCTTTAGTCCCGGTTGGAGATACCAACCGGGACTAAAGGGGCTGGCACCGTTCGAAGCCCCTTTAGTCCCGGTTGGTCTCTCCAACCGGGACTAAAGGTCCCGTTCGAACCGGGACCGATGCCTGCGCCGCTCGAACCGGGACGAATGCACCCATTAGTCCCGGTTCGTAACATAACCGGGACTAATGCTCTGATCTGGCCTGGACCAAAGCCCTGTTTTGTACTAGTGTACCCTATTGGAAAGACCTAGAGGTCCGCTCTGCAATCGACGTGATGCACGTGATGAAGAATCTTTGCGTGAACCTGCTAGGCTTCTTGGGAGTGTATGGGAAGACAAAAGATACACCGGAGGCACGGGAGGAACAACAACGTGTGCATGAAAAAGACAGCATGCATCCAAAGCAGTATGAAGGTCCTGCCAGCTACGCTCTTACCAAAGAAGAGAAGGAAATCTTCTTTGAATGCCTGCTCAGTATGAAGGTCCCGTCTGGCTTCTCGTCGAATATAAAGGGAATAATAAATATGGCAGAGAAAAAGTTCTAGAACCTAAAGTCTCATGACTGCCACGTGATTATGACGCAACTGCTTCTGGTTGCATTGAGGGGGCTTCTACCGGAAAACGTTCGATTAGCCATTGTGAAGCTATGTGCATTCCTCAATGCAATCTCTCAGAAGGTGATCGATCCAGAAATCCTACCAAGGTTAAGGAGTGATTTGGTGCAATGTCTTGTTAGTTTCGAGCTGGTGTTCCCACCGTCCTTCTTCAATATCATGACGCACGTCCTAGTTCATCTAGTCGACGAGATTGTCGTTCTGGGCCCTGTATTTCTACACAATATGTTCCCCTTTGAGAGGTTCATGGGAGTCTTAAAGAAATATGTTCGTAACCGCGCTAGGCCAGATGGAAGCATCTCCATGGGCCATCAAATAGAGGATGTCATTGGGTTTTGTGTTGACTTCATTCCTGACCTTAAGAAGATTGGTCTCCCTCAATCGCGATATGAGGGGAGACTGACTGGAAAAGGCACGCTAGGAGCGGACTCAATAATATGTAGGGACGGGCATTCTTGGTCTCAAGCACACTACACAGTTCTACAGAATTCTACCTTGGTGACCCCGTATGTCGATGAACACAAGAATATTCTGCGCTCCAAACACCCGGAGCAGTGTGACGACTGGATTACATATGAACACATCAGGACTTTCGGCAGCTGGTTGCAAACACGTCTCATGGGTGACAACACTATTTCTGATGAGTTGTACTCGTTGGCCAGGGGACCATCTTCGACTGTATTGACTTACAAAGGGTACGAGATAAATGGGAATACATTTTACACGATCGCCCAAGATCAAAAGAGCACCAACCAAAACAGCGGTGTTCTCTTTGATGCAGCAACCAATAGGGGAAAGGACACATATTATGGTTACATAGTGGACATATGGGAACTTGACTATGGACATGATTTTAAGGTCCCTTTGTTTCGGTGCAAATGGGTCAATCTGTTAGGAGGCGGGGTACAGGAAGACCCACAGTATGGAATGACAACAGTGGATATGAACAATCTTGGGTACACCGACAAACCATTCGTCCTAGCCAATGATGTGGCGCAAGTTTTCTATGTGAAGGACATGTCTACCAAACCAAGAAAAAGAAAAGATAAGGAAGCGAATACATCATACGATGAGCCAAAGCGCCACATAGTTCTTTCAGGAAAAAGAGACATCGTGGGATTGGAGGGCAAGACAGACATGTCCGAAGATTATGAAAAGTTTCATGAAATTCCTCCCTTCAAAGTCAAGGCTGACCCAAGCACCCTGTTAAACGATGAAGATTATCCATGGTTACGGCGCAATAAGCAAAGGACACAAGCGAACAAAAAGTGAAGACTTTCTCTCCACAACTATATCATTGCAGTTACATGTGAAGAAATGAAATGCCTTTTGTAACAGATGAGTTCATTTGTAGTGCTTTTCAATTTCAGGGTCATTTAGCTAAAAAAATCAGTAAATGCATGCAAAATACCAAATGAAGTCAGAAAGGGTTGAAAATTGATGATGTGGCTTTGAATGGTGCATTTTAAACAAACAAAAAGTCTGGAGTTCAAATAAGTTCAAAAAAATGAAATCCCTTTGTAACAGATGAGTTTTCATCCGAAACCCTAATACTTCAAAAGAGATTGTCCATTTTGTACACGAAGTGCATCCAGTTTTTGCCGTAACCCTCTCAACTTTTTAGCACATGCTATGTGGGTGAAATGATGATACCATGCCAACTTTCAACCTTTTCAGAGTTCATTTGAGTGCTTTTCAATTTCAGGGTCATTTTGCTCAAAAAAATCAGTAAATGCATGAAAAATACCAAATGAAGTCAGAAAGGGTTGAAAATTGATGATGTGGCTTTGAATGGTGCATTTTGAACACACAAAAAGTCTGGAGTTCAAATAAGTTCAAAAAAATGAAATCCCTTTGTAACAGATGAGTTTTCGTCCGAAACCCTGACACTTCGAAAGAGATTGTCCATTTTGTACACGAAGTGCATCCAGTTTTTGCCGTAACCCTCTCAACTTTTTAGCACATGCTATGTGGGTGAAACGATGATACCATGCCAACTTTCAACCTTTTCAGAGTTCATTTGTAGTGCTTTTCAATTTCAGGTTTATTTAGCTCAAAAAAATCAGTAAATGCATGAAACTAAAATTATCAATTAAAATATTTTTGAAACTAAAATTATATAAAATTTATGCAACTAAAATTATCAAAGTATTTTTTGTTCAAAACATTAATAGCAAAAAGAATTTTCATAAAGATTTTTTTTGTTAGAAACTTTAATAGCAAACTAAAATAACAAAATCTGTTTTTGATTAAAACGGACATTTAAAATAACCTAAAAATTACCAAATTGAATATAATGATAAAACACAGTAATATTAAATAGCAGGAAAAAGAATCACTCGAAAATCTATTTTTATAGTAAAGTTATTCACAAACTCGTGATTCACACAAATTTAAAAGAATTCAAATTTAAACTATTCAAATTTGAAAACTAATGGAACTAACAGAAAGTTTATAATTTTTGTGGCCTAACAGCAAAAAGAATTAAAAAAAATAAAGCAAAAAAGAAAAGAAATAAATAATGCAAAAAACAAAACAAAAAAACTGCAAAAAAATTTAAAAAAATGCCGCCTACTGGGCCACCACGGCCTGAATACGATGTTGGGGAACATTGCATGGGAAACAAAAATTTTCCTACGCACACACAAGATCTATCCATGGTGATGAGCATCTACGAGAGGGAGAGTGAATCTACATACCCTTGTAGATCGCTAAGCGGAAGCGTTTAAGAAACGCGGTTGATGTAGTCGAACGTCTCCGCGATCCAAATCGCAAGTCGTCCCTCGATCCGATCACGAACTAGCGCCGAACGGACGGCACCTCCGCGTTCAACACACGTACGGCTTGATGACGCCTTCACCTCCTCGATCCAGCGAGCGATGATGACGTAGTGGTTGAGTTCCAGCAGCACGACGGCATGGTGATGGTGGTGAGGAACAATCTCTGCAGAGCTTCGCCAAGTGCTACGGAGATTATGACGGAGGAACTAGAGGGTTAGGGTTACCGCACACGGCTTGGGGAAATCCTGATCATCTCGTGTGCTAGCCCTGCCCCTCTATTTATATGTTGAGCCTTGGGGTCTAAACTTGGAGTAAAAGCCTCCTCCAGGTCGGTTTTGCCCGCACAAGGTCGGTTTGGCCCGCAGGGAAAGAGTCCAACTCGGATCCCTACAGTACCGTGCACAAGCGGTAGTACCGCTTCACACAAGCGGTAGTACCGCTTGGGCGGTAGTACCGCTTCACACAAGCGGTAGTACCGCTCGGGCGGTAGTACCGCTTCAACAAGCGGTAGTACCGCTTACGCGGCAGCAAAACTACTTTTGCACATTCAAATACCTCGTGGGCTTTTATCCCTTGGCCCATATAAAGTGTTCTCGCACCCGAACACTTCGGTAAACATCCGAAACTTCTTCCGGCGAATTCCGGAACCCTTCCGGAGATCAAAACACTATTATCACATATATCAATCTTTACCTCCGGACTATTCCGGAGATCCTCGTCATGTCCGGGATCTTATCCGGGACTCCGAACAACCTTCGGTCACCAACATAATAACTCAACTATACTAATCGTCACCAAACGTTTAAGTGTGTAGACCCTGCGGGTTCGAGAACTATGTAGACATGACCGAGACACCTCTACGGCCAATAACCAATAGCGGGACCTGGATGCCCATATTGGCTCCTACATATTCTACGAAGATCTTTTATCGGTCGAACCTCTATGTCAAGGATTCAGTTAATCCCGTATGTTGTTCCCTTTGTTCTTCGGTATGTTACTTGCCCGAGATTCGATCGTCGGTATCTCTATACCTAGTTCAATCTCGTTACCGGCAAGTCTCTTTACTCGTTCCGTAATACAAGATCTCGTGGCTAACACTTTAGTCACATTGCTTGCAAGGCTCATTGTGATGTTGTATTACCGAGTGGGCCCTGAGATACCTCTCTGTCATACGGAGTAACAAATCCCAGTCTTGATCCATACCAACCCAACAGACACCCTCGGAGATACCTGTAGAGCACCTTTATAGTCACCCAGTTATGTTGCGACGTTTGATACACACAAGGTACTCCTCCGATGTCAGGGAGTTGCATGATCTCATGGTCATAGGAACAGATACTTGACATGCAGAAAACAATAGCAATAAACTGACACGATCATATGCTACGTTCGTAGTTTGGGTCTTGTCCATTACATCATTCTCCTAATGATGTGATCCCGTTATCAAATGACATCTCATGTCAATGGCTAGGAAACCTTAACCATCTTTGATCAATGAGCTAGTCAACTAGAGGCTTACTAGGGACACAGTGTTGTCTATGTACCCACACATGTATTTGAGTTTCCAATCAATACAATTATAGCATGGATAATAAACGATTATCATGAACAAGGAAATATAATAATAACTAATTTATTATTGCCTCTAGGGCATATTTCCAACAGTCTCCCACTTGCACTAGAGTCAATAATCTAGTTCACATCACTATGTGATTTACATTGTAATGAATCGAACACCCATGCAGTTCTGGTGTTGTTCATGTTTAGCCCTTGGAAGAGGTTTAGTCATCGGATCTGCAACATTCAGATCCGTGTGTACTTTGCAAATATTTATGTCGTCCTCCTTGATGTAATCGCGGATGGAATTGAAGCGTCGCTTTATGTGTCTGGTCCTCTTGTGAAATCTTGGTTCCTTGGCTAGAGCAATGGCACCAGTGTTATCACAAAACAGAGTCATTGGGTTAAGCGCACTAGGCACTACTCCAAGATCTGTCATGAACTCCTTCATCCAGACACCTTCCTTCGCCGCCTCCGAGGCTGCGATGTACTCCGCTTCGCATGTAGAATCAGCTACCACGCTTTGCTTGGAACTGCACCAGCTAACCGCACCCCCATTAAGAACAAATACGTATCCGGTTTGAGACTTAGAGTCATCCGGATCAGTGTCAAAGCTTGCATCGACGTAACCCTTTACGACGAGCTCTTGATCACCTCCATAAACGAGAAACATGTCCTTAGTCCTTTTTCAGGTACTTCAGGATATTCTTGACCGCCGTCCAGTGTTCCATTCCTGGATCACTTTGAAACCTTCCGACCATACTTATGGCAAGGCTGACATCGGGTCTTGTGCACAGCATTGCATACATAATAGAGCCTATGGCTGAAGCATAGGGGATGACACTCATCTTTTCTCTATCTTCTGCAGTCACTGGGCATTGAGTCTTACTCAACTTCACACCTTGCAAAACAGGCAAGAACCCCTTCTTGGACTGATCCATTTTGAACTTCTTCAAAATCTTATCAAGGTATGTGCTTTGTGAAAGTCCTATTAAGTGTCTTGATCTATCTCTATAGATCTTGATGCCTAATATGAAAGCAGCTTCTCCTAGGTCCTTCATTGAAAAACTCTTGTTCAAATATTCCTTCACGCTTTCCAACATTTCTATATTGTTTCCAATCAGCAATATGTCATCCACATATAATATTAGAAACGCTATAGAGCTCCCACTCACTTTCTTGTAAATACAAGCTTCTCCGTAAACTTGTATAAACTCGAACGCTTTGATCACTTCATCAAAGCGAAGATTCCAACTCCGAGATGCTTGCACCAGTCCATAAATGGATCGCTGGAGTTTGCAAACTTTGTCAGCATTCTCTGGATCGACAAAACCTTCTGGTTGCATCATATACAACTCTTCCTTAAGGAAACCGTTAAGGAATGCTGTTTTGACATCCATCTGCCAAATTTCATAATCGAAAAAGGCAGCTATTGCTAACATGATTCTGACGGACTTAAGCATCGCTACGGGTGAGAAGGTCTCATCGTAGTCAACTCCTTGAACTTGTGAAAAACCCTTTGCCACAAGTCGAGCTTTATAGACGGTGACATTACCGTCCGCGTCCGTCTTCCTCTTAAAGATCCATTTGTTCTGAATGGCCTTACGCCCTTCAGGTAATACTTCCAAAGTCCATACTTTGTTTTCATACATGGATCCCATCTCGGATTTCATGGCCTCTAACCACTTCTCGGAATCCGGGCCCATCATCGCTTCTCCATAGCTCGTAGGTTCATCGTTGTCTAACAACATGACCTCTAAGACAGGGTTGCCGTACCACTCGGGAGCAGTACGCGTCCTTGTCGACCTACGAGGTTTGATAGCAACTTGATCCAAAGCTTCATGATCATCATCATTAACTTCCTCTTCAGCTAATGTAGGCTCCACAGAAACAACTTTCTACGCTGCGCTACTCTCAGGTTGAAGTAAAGGTTCAACAACCTCATCAAGTTCTATCTTCCTCCCACTCAATTCTTTCGAGAGAAACTCTTTCTCAAGAAATGTTCCGTTTTTAGCAACAAACACTTTGCCTTCGGATCTGAGGTAGAAGGTATACCCAACTGTCTCTTTTGGGTATCCTATGAAGACGCATTTCTCCGCTTTGGGTTCCAGCTTTTCAGGCTGAAGCTTTTTGACATAAGCATCACATCCCCAAACTTTAAGAAACGACAGCTTTGGCTTCTTGCCAAACCAAAGTTCATATGGCGTTGTCTCAACGGATTTCGAAGGTGCCCTATTTAAAGTGAATGCAGCTGTCTCTAATGCATAACCCCAAAACGATAGTGGCAAATCGGCAAGAGACATCATAGATCGCACCATATCCAATAAGGTTCGATTACGACGTTCGGACACACCATTACGCTGTGGTGTTCCAGGCGGTGTCAATTGTGAAACAATTCCACACTGTCTTAAGTGACTGCCAAACTCATAACTCAGATATTCTCCTCCTCGATCAGATCGTAGGAATTTAATCTTCTTGTTACGATGATTCTCAACTTCACTCTGAAATTGTTTGAACTTTTCAAATGTTTCAGACTTGTGTTTCATTAAGTAAATATACCCATATCTACTTAAGTCATCAGTGAAGGTGAGAAAGTAACGATAACCACCGCGCGTCTCAATACTCATCGGACCGCACACATCAGTATGTATGATTTCCAACAAGTCAATTGCCCGTTCCATTGTTCCAGAGAACGGCGTTTTAGTCATCTTGCCCATGAGGCATGGCTCACATGTGTCAAGTGATTCAAAATCAAGTGACTCCAAAAGTCCATCAGCATGGAGCTTCCTCATGCGTTTTATGCCAATATGACCTAAACGGCAGTGCCACAAGAAAGTGGTATTATCATTATCAATTCTACATCTTTTGGCATCAATGTTATGAACATGTGTATCATTACTATCGAGATTCAATAAGAATAAACCCCTCACATTGGGTGCATGACCATAAAAGATATTACTCATATAAATAGAACAACCATTATTCTCTGATTTAAATGAGTAACCGTCTCGCAATAAACAAGATCCAGATATAATGTTCATGCTTAACGCAGGCACTAAATAACAATTATTCAGGTTCATCACTAATCCCGATGGTAATCGAAGAGCGAGCGTGCCGACGGCGATCACATCAACCTTGGAACCATTTCCCACGCGCATCGTCACTTCGTCCTTTGCCAGCCTCCGTCTATTCCGCAGTTCCTGCTTAGAGTTGCAAATATGAGCAACCGCACCGGTATCAAATACCCAGGCACTACAACGAGGGTTGGTAAGGAACATATCAATAACATGTATATCATATATACCTTGTTTGTTGTTGACCGCCTTCTTGTCAGCCAAATACTTGGGGCAGTTCCGCTTCCAGTGTCCAGTTCCCTTGCAATGAAAGCACTCAGTTTCTGGTTTGGGTCCAGTCTTGGGTTTCTTCACGGGAGTAGCAACTGCTTTGCCACCCTTCTTGGATTTACCCTTCTTACCCTTGCCATTTTTCTTGAAACTAGTGGTTTTATTGACCATCAACACTTGATGCTCCTTCTGAATTTCAGACTCAGCGGCTTTCAGCATCGCAAACAGCTCGGCGACTGATTTGTTCATCCCGTGCATGTTATAGTTCAACACGAAGCTCTTGTAGCTAGGTGGCAATGATTGAAGAACTCTGTCAGTGATAGCCTCTGGCGGAAGGGGCATCCCCAATTCAGCCAGACGGGTGGAGTACCCAGACATTCTGAGTACGTGATCACTGATAGACCCGTTCTCCTCCATCTTGCAAGTATAGAACTTATCGGAGATCTCATATCTCTCGATCCGGGCATTCTTCTGAAAGATAAACTTCAACTCCTGGAACATCTCATATGCTCCATGACGTTCAAAACGTCTTTGAAGTCCCGATTCTAAGCCATACAACATTGCACATTGAACTATTGAGTAATCATCAGAACGAGCCTGCCAGGCGTTCACAACGTCTAGAGACTCAACTGGAGCGGGTGGATCACCAAGCGGTGCATCAAGGACATAAGCCTTCTGGGAAGCCGTAAGGATAATCCTTAGATTACGGGCCCAGTCCACAAAGTTACTTCCATCATCTTTCAACTTAGCTTTCTCTAGGAACGCATTAAAATTCAGGGGTGCTACTGCGCGAGCCATGATCTACAACATAAATATAGCAAAGACAACTTTAGACTATTGTTCAAGATAATGAGTTTAGTTAATCATATTACTAAAAAACTCCCACTCAAATTGACATCCCTCCGGTCATTCGAGTGTAACATGATCCAAATCCACCAACTCAAGTCCGATCATCACGTGAGTTGAGGTGGTTTCAATGGTGAACATCTTCATGTTTGATCATATCTACTATATGACTCATGTTCGACCTTTCGGTCTCTTGTGTTCCGAGGCCATGTCTGTACATGCTAGGCTCGTCAAGTTTAACCCGAGTGTTTCCGCGTGTGCAACATGGCTTGCACCCGTTGTATGTGAACGTGGAGTCTATCACACCCGATCATCACGGCGTGTCTCGAAACGACGAACTTTCGCAACGGTGCACACTCGGGGAGAACACAATTTATCTTGAAATTTAAGTGAGGGATCACCTTATAATGCTACCGTCGTCCTAAGCAAAATAAGATGCAGAAAAGGATTAACATCACATGCAAATCATAAGTGACATGATATGGCCATGAACTTGTGCTTTTGATCTCCATCTCCAAAGCACCGGCATGATCTCCATCGTCACCGGCATGACACCATGATCTCCATCATCTTGATCTCCATCAACATGTCGCCATGAGGTTGTCGCGCCGACTGATGCTTCCACGACTATAGCTAACGTTTAGCGATAAAGTAAAGCATTACATAGCGCTTAATGATTGACACGCAGGTCATACAATAATTAAAGACAACTCTATGGCTCCTGCCAGTTGCCGTACTCATCGACATGCAAGTCGTGATATTCTATACATCACATGATCATCTCATACATCACATATATCTCATCATGTAATTGGCCATATCACATCACAACATACCCTGCAAAAACAAGTTAGACGTCCTCTAATTGTTGTTGCAAATTTTACGTGGCTGCTACGGGTTTGCAAGAACCGTTCTTACCTACGCAAAACCACAACGTGGTGTAGTGATTGCTTTTTGATCTTCTAAAAGAACCCTCTTCATTGAAATCGATTCAACTAAAGTGAGAGAGACAGACACCCGCTAGCCATCTTTATGCAACGAAGTTACATGTCAGTTGAAGGAACCTGTCTCGCGTAAGAGTACGCGTAATGTCGGTCCGGGCCGCTTCATCTCACAATACTGCCGAATCAAGTATCAACTAGTAACGGCAAGCAATATGTATACACCCACGCCCACAACTCGTTTGTGTTCTACTCGAGATCTCATCTACGCATAGACCTAGCTCAGATGCCACTGTTGGGGAACATTGCATGGGAAACAAAAATTTTCCTACGCACACACAAGATCTATCCATGGTGATGAGCATCTACGAGAGGGAGAGTGAATCTACATACCCTTGTAGATCGCTAAGCGGAAGCGTTTAAGAAACGCGGTTGATGTAGTCGAACGTCTCCGCGATCCAAATCGCAAGTCGTCCCTCGATCCGATCACGAACTAGCGCCGAACGGACGGCACCTCCGCGTTCAACACACGTACGGCTTGATGACGCCTTCACCTCCTCGATCCAGCGAGCGATGATGACGTAGTGGTTGAGTTCCAGCAGCACGACGGCATGGTGATGGTGGTGAGGAACAATCTCTGCAGGGCTTCGCCAAGTGCTACGGAGATTATGACGGAGGAACTAGAGGGTTAGGGTTACCGCACACGGCTTGGGGAAATCCTGATCATCTCGTGTGCTAGCCCTGCCCCTCTATTTATATGTTGAGCCTTGGGGTCTAAACTTGGAGTAAAAGCCTCCTCCAGGTCGGTTTTGCCCGCACAAGGTCGGTTTGGCCCGCAGGGAAAGAGTCCAACTCGGATCCCTACAGTACCGTGCACAAGCGGTAGTACCGCTTCACACAAGCGGTAGTACCGCTCGGGCGGTAGTACCGCTTCAACAAGCGGTAGTACCGCTTACGCGGCAGCAAAACTACTTTTGCACATTCAAATACCTCGTGGGCTTTTATCCCTTGGCCCATATAAAGTGTTCTCGCACCCGAACACTTCGGTAAACATCCGAAACTTCTTCCGGCGAAT
This sequence comes from Elymus sibiricus, assembly GCA_039707655.1. NCBI lineage: Eukaryota > Viridiplantae > Streptophyta > Magnoliopsida > Poales > Poaceae > Elymus > Elymus sibiricus. The sequence goes on from CM077676.1 coordinate 35,284,007, forward strand.
TCCGGAACCCTTCCGGAGATCAAAACACTATTATCACATATATCAATCTTTACCTCCGGACTATTCCGGAGATCCTCGTCATGTCCGGGATCTTATCCGGGACTCCGAACAACCTTCGGTCACCAACATAATAACTCAACTATACTAATCGTCACCAAACGTTTAAGTGTGTAGACCCTGCGGGTTCGAGAACTATGTAGACATGACCGAGACACCTCTACGGCCAATAACCAATAGCGGGACCTGGATGCCCATATTGGCTCCTACATATTCTACGAAGATCTTTTATCGGTCGAACCTCTATGTCAAGGATTCAGTTAATCCCGTATGTTGTTCCCTTTGTTCTTCGGTATGTTACTTGCCCGAGATTCGATCGTCGGTATCTCTATACCTAGTTCAATCTCGTTACCGGCAAGTCTCTTTACTCGTTCTGTAATACAAGATCTCGTGGCTAACACTTTAGTCACATTGCTTGCAAGGCTCATTGTGATGTTGTATTACCGAGTGGGCCCTGAGATACCTCTCCGTCATACGGAGTAACAAATCCCAGTCTTGATCCATACCAACCCAACAGACACCCTCGGAGATACCTGTAGAGCACCTTTATAGTCACCCAGTTATGTTGCGACGTTTGATACACACAAGGTACTCCTCCGATGTCAGGGAGTTGCATGATCTCATGGTCATAGGAACAGATACTTGACATGCAGAAAACAATAGCAATAAACTGACACGATCATATGCTACGTTCGTAGTTTGGGTCTTGTCCATTACATCATTCTCCTAATGATGTGATCCCGTTATCAAATGACATCTCATGTCAATGGCTAGGAAACCTTAACCATCTTTGATCAATGAGCTAGTCAACTAGAGGCTTACTAGGGACACAGTGTTGTCTATGTACCCACACATGTATTTGAGTTTCCAATCAATACAATTATAGCATGGATAATAAACGATTATCATGAACAAGGAAATATAATAATAACTAATTTATTATTGCCTCTAGGGCATATTTCCAACAGTCTCCCACTTGCACTAGAGTCAATAATCTAGTTCACATCACTATGTGATTTACATTGTAATGAATCGAACACCCATGCAGTTCTGGTGTTGTTCATGTTTAGCCCTTGGAAGAGGTTTAGTCATCGGATCTGCAACATTCAGATCCGTGTGTACTTTGCAAATATTTATGTCGTCCTCCTTGATGTAATCGCGGATGGAATTGAAGCGTCGCTTTATGTGTCTGGTCCTCTTGTGAAATCTTGGTTCCTTGGCTAGAGCAATGGCACCAGTGTTATCACAAAACAGAGTCATTGGGTTAAGCGCACTAGGCACTACTCCAAGATCTGTCATGAACTCCTTCATCCAGACACCTTCCTTCGCCGCCTCCGAGGCTGCGATGTACTCCGCTTCGCATGTAGAATCAGCTACCACGCTTTGCTTGGAACTGCACCAGCTAACCGCACCCCCATTAAGAACAAATACGTATCCGGTTTGAGACTTAGAGTCATCCGGATCAGTGTCAAAGCTTGCATCGACGTAACCCTTTACGACGAGCTCTTGATCACCTCCATAAACGAGAAACATGTCCTTAGTCCTTTTTCAGGTACTTCAGGATATTCTTGACCGCCGTCCAGTGTTCCATTCCTGGATCACTTTGAAACCTTCCGACCATACTTATGGCAAGGCTGACATCGGGTCTTGTGCACAGCATTGCATACATAATAGAGCCTATGGCTGAAGCATAGGGGATGACACTCATCTTTTCTCTATCTTCTGCAGTCACTGGGCATTGAGTCTTACTCAACTTCACACCTTGCAAAACAGGCAAGAACCCCTTCTTGGACTGATCCATTTTGAACTTCTTCAAAATCTTATCAAGGTATGTGCTTTGTGAAAGTCCTATTAAGTGTCTTGATCTATCTCTATAGATCTTGATGCCTAATATGAAAGCAGCTTCTCCTAGGTCCTTCATTGAAAAACTCTTGTTCAAATATTCCTTCACGCTTTCCAACATTTCTATATTGTTTCCAATCAGCAATATGTCATCCACATATAATATTAGAAACGCTATAGAGCTCCCACTCACTTTCTTGTAAATACAAGCTTCTCCGTAAACTTGTATAAACTCGAACGCTTTGATCACTTCATCAAAGCGAAGATTCCAACTCCGAGATGCTTGCACCAGTCCATAAATGGATCGCTGGAGTTTGCAAACTTTGTCAGCATTCTCTGGATCGACAAAACCTTCTGGTTGCATCATATACAACTCTTCCTTAAGGAAACCGTTAAGGAATGCTGTTTTGACATCCATCTGCCAAATTTCATAATCGAAAAAGGCAGCTATTGCTAACATGATTCTGACGGACTTAAGCATCGCTACGGGTGAGAAGGTCTCATCGTAGTCAACTCCTTGAACTTGTGAAAAACCCTTTGCCACAAGTCGAGCTTTATAGACGGTGACATTACCGTCCGCGTCCGTCTTCCTCTTAAAGATCCATTTGTTCTGAATGGCCTTACGCCCTTCAGGTAATACTTCCAAAGTCCATACTTTGTTTTCATACATGGATCCCATCTCGGATTTCATGGCCTCTAACCACTTCTCGGAATCCGGGCCCATCATCGCTTCTCCATAGCTCGTAGGTTCATCGTTGTCTAACAACATGACCTCTAAGACAGGGTTGCCGTACCACTCGGGAGCAGTACGCGTCCTTGTCGACCTACGAGGTTTGATAGCAACTTGATCCAAAGCTTCATGATCATCATCATTAACTTCCTCTTCAGCTAATGTAGGCTCCACAGAAACAACTTTCTACGCTGCGCTACTCTCAGGTTGAAGTAAAGGTTCAACAACCTCATCAAGTTCTATCTTCCTCCCACTCAATTCTTTCGAGAGAAACTCTTTCTCAAGAAATGTTCCGTTTTTAGCGACAAACACTTTGCCTTCGGATCTGAGGTAGAAGGTATACCCAACTGTCTCTTTTGGGTATCCTATGAAGACGCATTTCTCCGCTTTGGGTTCCAGCTTTTCAGGCTGAAGCTTTTTGACATAAGCATCACATCCCCAAACTTTAAGAAACGACAGCTTTGGCTTCTTGCCAAACCAAAGTTCATATGGCGTTGTCTCAACGGATTTCGAAGGTGCCCTATTTAAAGTGAATGCAGCTGTCTCTAATGCATAACCCCAAAACGATAGTGGCAAATCGGCAAGAGACATCATAGATCGCACCATATCCAATAAGGTTCGATTACGACGTTCGGACACACCATTACGCTGTGGTGTTCCAGGCGGTGTCAATTGTGAAACAATTCCACACTGTCTTAAGTGACTGCCAAACTCATAACTCAGATATTCTCCTCCTCGATCAGATCGTAGGAATTTAATCTTCTTGTTACGATGATTCTCAACTTCACTCTGAAATTGTTTGAACTTTTCAAATGTTTCAGACTTGTGTTTCATTAAGTAAATATACCCATATCTACTTAAGTCATCAGTGAAGGTGAGAAAGTAACGATAACCACCGCGCGTCTCAATACTCATCGGACCGCACACATCAGTATGTATGATTTCCAACAAGTCAATTGCCCGTTCCATTGTTCCAGAGAACGGCGTTTTAGTCATCTTGCCCATGAGGCATGGCTCACATGTGTCAAGTGATTCAAAATCAAGTGACTCCAAAAGTCCATCAGCATGGAGCTTCCTCATGCGTTTTATGCCAATATGACCTAAACGGCAGTGCCACAAGAAAGTGGTATTATCATTATCAATTCTACATCTTTTGGCATCAATGTTATGAACATGTGTATCATTACTATCGAGATTCAATAAGAATAAACCCCTCACATTGGGTGCATGACCATAAAAGATATTACTCATATAAATAGAACAACCATTATTCTCTGATTTAAATGAGTAACCGTCTCGCAATAAACAAGATCCAGATATAATGTTCATGCTTAACGCAGGCACTAAATAACAATTATTCAGGTTCATCACTAATCCCGATGGTAATCGAAGAGCGAGCGTGCCGACGGCGATCACATCAACCTTGGAACCATTTCCCACGCGCATCGTCACTTCGTCCTTTGCCAGCCTCCGTCTATTCCGCAGTTCCTGCTTAGAGTTGCAAATATGAGCAACCGCACCGGTATCAAATACCCAGGCACTACAACGAGGGTTGGTAAGGAACATATCAATAACATGTATATCATATATACCTTGTTTGTTGTTGACCGCCTTCTTGTCAGCCAAATACTTGGGGCAGTTCCGCTTCCAGTGTCCAGTTCCCTTGCAATGAAAGCACTCAGTTTCTGGTTTGGGTCCAGTCTTGGGTTTCTTCACGGGAGTAGCAACTGCTTTGCCACCCTTCTTGGATTTACCCTTCTTACCCTTGCCATTTTTCTTGAAACTAGTGGTTTTATTGACCATCAACACTTGATGCTCCTTCTGAATTTCAGACTCAGCGGCTTTCAGCATCGCAAACAGCTCGGCGACTGATTTGTTCATCCCGTGCATGTTATAGTTCAACACGAAGCTCTTGTAGCTAGGTGGCAATGATTGAAGAACTCTGTCAGTGATAGCCTCTGGCGGAAGGGGCATCCCCAATTCAGCCAGACGGGTGGAGTACCCAGACATTCTGAGTACGTGATCACTGATAGACCCGTTCTCCTCCATCTTGCAAGTATAGAACTTATCGGAGATCTCATATCTCTCGATCCGGGCATTCTTCTGAAAGATAAACTTCAACTCCTGGAACATCTCATATGCTCCATGACGTTCAAAACGTCTTTGAAGTCCCGATTCTAAGCCATACAACATTGCACATTGAACTATTGAGTAATCATCAGAACGAGCCTGCCAGGCGTTCACAACGTCTAGAGACTCAACTGGAGCGGGTGGATCACCAAGCGGTGCATCAAGGACATAAGCCTTCTGGGAAGCCGTAAGGATAATCCTTAGATTACGGGCCCAGTCCACAAAGTTACTTCCATCATCTTTCAACTTAGCTTTCTCTAGGAACGCATTAAAATTCAGGGGTGCTACTGCGCGAGCCATGATCTACAACATAAATATAGCAAAGACAACTTTAGACTATTGTTCAAGATAATGAGTTTAGTTAATCATATTACTAAAAAACTCCCACTCAAATTGACATCCCTCCGGTCATTCGAGTGTAACATGATCCAAATCCACCAACTCAAGTCCGATCATCACGTGAGTTGAGGTGGTTTCAATGGTGAACATCTTCATGTTTGATCATATCTACTATATGACTCATGTTCGACCTTTCGGTCTCTTGTGTTCCGAGGCCATGTCTGTACATGCTAGGCTCGTCAAGTTTAACCCGAGTGTTTCCGCGTGTGCAACATGGCTTGCACCCGTTGTATGTGAACGTGGAGTCTATCACACCCGATCATCACGGCGTGTCTCGAAACGACGAACTTTCGCAACGGTGCACACTCGGGGAGAACACAATTTATCTTGAAATTTAAGTGAGGGATCACCTTATAATGCTACCGTCGTCCTAAGCAAAATAAGATGCAGAAAAGGATTAACATCACATGCAAATCATAAGTGACATGATATGGCCATGAACTTGTGCTTTTGATCTCCATCTCCAAAGCACCGGCATGATCTCCATCGTCACCGGCATGACACCATGATCTCCATCATCTTGATCTCCATCAACATGTCGCCATGAGGTTGTCGCGCCGACTGATGCTTCCACGACTATAGCTAACGTTTAGCGATAAAGTAAAGCATTACATAGCGCTTAATGATTGACACGCAGGTCATACAATAATTAAAGACAACTCTATGGCTCCTGCCAGTTGCCGTACTCATCGACATGCAAGTCGTGATATTCTATACATCACATGATCATCTCATACATCACATATATCTCATCATGTAATTGGCCATATCACATCACAACATACCCTGCAAAAACAAGTTAGACGTCCTCTAATTGTTGTTGCAAATTTTACGTGGCTGCTACGGGTTTGCAAGAACCGTTCTTACCTACGCAAAACCACAACGTGGTGTAGTGATTGCTTTTTGATCTTCTAAAAGAACCCTCTTCATTGAAATCGATTCAACTAAAGTGAGAGAGACAGACACCCGCTAGCCATCTTTATGCAACGAAGTTACATGTCAGTTGAAGGAACCTGTCTCGCGTAAGAGTACGCGTAATGTCGGTCCGGGCCGCTTCATCTCACAATACTGCCGAATCAAGTATCAACTAGTAACGGCAAGCAATATGTATACACCCACGCCCACAACTCGTTTGTGTTCTACTCGAGATCTCATCTACGCATAGACCTAGCTCAGATGCCACTGTTGGGGAACATTGCATGGGAAACAAAATTTTTCCTACGCACACACAAGATCTATCCATGGTGATGAGCATCTACGAGAGGGAGAGTGAATCTACATACCCTTGTAGATCGCTAAGCGGAAGCGTTTAAGAAACGCGGTTGATGTAGTCGAACGTCTCCGCGATCCAAATCGCAAGTCGTCCCTCGATCCGATCACGAACTAGCGCCGAACGGACGGCACCTCCGCGTTCAACACACGTACGGCTTGATGACGCCTTCACCTCCTCGATCCAGCGAGCGATGATGACGTAGTGGTTGAGTTCCAGCAGCACGACGGCATGGTGATGGTGGTGAGGAACAATCTCTGCAGGGCTTCGCCAAGTGCTACGGAGATTATGACGGAGGAACTAGAGGGTTAGGGTTACCGCACACGGCTTGGGGAAATCCTGATCATCTCGTGTGCTAGCCCTGCCCCTCTATTTATATGTTGAGCCTTGGGGTCTAAACTTGGAGTAAAAGCCTCCTCCAGGTCGGTTTTGCCCGCACAAGGTCGGTTTGGCCCGCAGGGAAAGAGTCCAACTCGGATCCCTACAGTACCGTGCACAAGCGGTAGTACCGCTTCACACAAGCGGTAGTACCGCTCGGGCGGTAGTACCGCTTCAACAAGCGGTAGTACCGCTTACGCGGCAGCAAAACTACTTTTGCACATTCAAATACCTCGTGGGCTTTTATCCCTTGGCCCATATAAAGTGTTCTCGCACCCGAACACTTCGGTAAACATCCGAAACTTCTTCCGGCGAATTCCGGAACCCTTCCGGAGATCAAAACACTATTATCACATATATCAATCTTTACCTCCGGACTATTCCGGAGATCCTCGTCATGTCCGGGATCTTATCCGGGACTCCGAACAACCTTCGGTCACCAACATAATAACTCAACTATACTAATCGTCACCAAACGTTTAAGTGTGTAGACCCTGCGGGTTCGAGAACTATGTAGACATGACCGAGACACCTCTACGGCCAATAACCAATAGCGGGACCTGGATGCCCATATTGGCTCCTACATATTCTACGAAGATCTTTTATCGGTCGAACCTCTATGTCAAGGATTCAGTTAATCCCGTATGTTGTTCCCTTTGTTCTTCGGTATGTTACTTGCCCGAGATTCGATCGTCGGTATCTCTATACCTAGTTCAATCTCGTTACCGGCAAGTCTCTTTACTCGTTCTGTAATACAAGATCTCGTGGCTAACACTTTAGTCACATTGCTTGCAAGGCTCATTGTGATGTTGTATTACCGAGTGGGCCCTGAGATACCTCTCCGTCATACGGAGTAACAAATCCCAGTCTTGATCCATACCAACCCAACAGACACCCTCGGAGATACCTGTAGAGCACCTTTATAGTCACCCAGTTATGTTGCGACGTTTGATACACACAAGGTACTCCTCCGATGTCAGGGAGTTGCATGATCTCATGGTCATAGGAACAGATACTTGACATGCAGAAAACAATAGCAATAAACTGACACGATCATATGCTACGTTCGTAGTTTGGGTCTTGTCCATTACATCATTCTCCTAATGATGTGATCCCGTTATCAAATGACATCTCATGTCAATGGCTAGGAAACCTTAACCATCTTTGATCAATGAGCTAGTCAACTAGAGGCTTACTAGGGACACAGTGTTGTCTATGTACCCACACATGTATTTGAGTTTCCAATCAATACAATTATAGCATGGATAATAAACGATTATCATGAACAAGGAAATATAATAATAACTAATTTATTATTGCCTCTAGGGCATATTTCCAACAGTCTCCCACTTGCACTAGAGTCAATAATCTAGTTCACATCACTATGTGATTTACATTGTAATGAATCGAACACCCATGCAGTTCTGGTGTTGTTCATGTTTAGCCCTTGGAAGAGGTTTAGTCATCGGATCTGCAACATTCAGATCCGTGTGTACTTTGCAAATATTTATGTCGTCCTCCTTGATGTAATCGCGGATGGAATTGAAGCGTCGCTTTATGTGTCTGGTCCTCTTGTGAAATCTTGGTTCCTTGGCTAGAGCAATGGCACCAGTGTTATCACAAAACAGAGTCATTGGGTTAAGCGCACTAGGCACTACTCCAAGATCTGTCATGAACTCCTTCATCCAGACACCTTCCTTCGCCGCCTCCGAGGCTGCGATGTACTCCGCTTCGCATGTAGAATCAGCTACCACGCTTTGCTTGGAACTGCACCAGCTAACCGCACCCCCATTAAGAACAAATACGTATCCGGTTTGAGACTTAGAGTCATCCGGATCAGTGTCAAAGCTTGCATCGACGTAACCCTTTACGACGAGCTCTTGATCACCTCCATAAACGAGAAACATGTCCTTAGTCCTTTTTCAGGTACTTCAGGATATTCTTGACCGCCGTCCAGTGTTCCATTCCTGGATCACTTTGAAACCTTCCGACCATACTTATGGCAAGGCTGACATCGGGTCTTGTGCACAGCATTGCATACATAATAGAGCCTATGGCTGAAGCATAGGGGATGACACTCATCTTTTCTCTATCTTCTGCAGTCACTGGGCATTGAGTCTTACTCAACTTCACACCTTGCAAAACAGGCAAGAACCCCTTCTTGGACTGATCCATTTTGAACTTCTTCAAAATCTTATCAAGGTATGTGCTTTGTGAAAGTCCTATTAAGTGTCTTGATCTATCTCTATAGATCTTGATGCCTAATATGAAAGCAGCTTCTCCTAGGTCCTTCATTGAAAAACTCTTGTTCAAATATTCCTTCACGCTTTCCAACATTTCTATATTGTTTCCAATCAGCAATATGTCATCCACATATAATATTAGAAACGCTATAGAGCTCCCACTCACTTTCTTGTAAATACAAGCTTCTCCGTAAACTTGTATAAACTCGAACGCTTTGATCACTTCATCAAAGCGAAGATTCCAACTCCGAGATGCTTGCACCAGTCCATAAATGGATCGCTGGAGTTTGCAAACTTTGTCAGCATTCTCTGGATCGACAAAACCTTCTGGTTGCATCATATACAACTCTTCCTTAAGGAAACCGTTAAGGAATGCTGTTTTGACATCCATCTGCCAAATTTCATAATCGAAAAAGGCAGCTATTGCTAACATGATTCTGACGGACTTAAGCATCGCTACGGGTGAGAAGGTCTCATCGTAGTCAACTCCTTGAACTTGTGAAAAACCCTTTGCCACAAGTCGAGCTTTATAGACGGTGACATTACCGTCCGCGTCCGTCTTCCTCTTAAAGATCCATTTGTTCTGAATGGCCTTACGCCCTTCAGGTAATACTTCCAAAGTCCATACTTTGTTTTCATACATGGATCCCATCTCGGATTTCATGGCCTCTAACCACTTCTCGGAATCCGGGCCCATCATCGCTTCTCCATAGCTCGTAGGTTCATCGTTGTCTAACAACATGACCTCTAAGACAGGGTTGCCGTACCACTCGGGAGCAGTACGCGTCCTTGTCGACCTACGAGGTTTGATAGCAACTTGATCCAAAGCTTCATGATCATCATCATTAACTTCCTCTTCAGCTAATGTAGGCTCCACAGAAACAACTTTCTACGCTGCGCTACTCTCAGGTTGAAGTAAAGGTTCAACAACCTCATCAAGTTCTATCTTCCTCCCACTCAATTCTTTCGAGAGAAACTCTTTCTCAAGAAATGTTCCGTTTTTAGCGACAAACACTTTGCCTTCGGATCTGAGGTAGAAGGTATACCCAACTGTCTCTTTTGGGTATCCTATGAAGACGCATTTCTCCGCTTTGGGTTCCAGCTTTTCAGGCTGAAGCTTTTTGACATAAGCATCACATCCCCAAACTTTAAGAAACGACAGCTTTGGCTTCTTGCCAAACCAAAGTTCATATGGCGTTGTCTCAACGGATTTCGAAGGTGCCCTATTTAAAGTGAATGCAGCTGTCTCTAATGCATAACCCCAAAACGATAGTGGCAAATCGGCAAGAGACATCATAGATCGCACCATATCCAATAAGGTTCGATTACGACGTTCGGACACACCATTACGCTGTGGTGTTCCAGGCGGTGTCAATTGTGAAACAATTCCACACTGTCTTAAGTGACTGCCAAACTCATAACTCAGATATTCTCCTCCTCGATCAGATCGTAGGAATTTAATCTTCTTGTTACGATGATTCTCAACTTCACTCTGAAATTGTTTGAACTTTTCAAATGTTTCAGACTTGTGTTTCATTAAGTAAATATACCCATATCTACTTAAGTCATCAGTGAAGGTGAGAAAGTAACGATAACCACCGCGCGTCTCAATACTCATCGGACCGCACACATCAGTATGTATGATTTCCAACAAGTCAATTGCCCGTTCCATTGTTCCAGAGAACGGCGTTTTAGTCATCTTGCCCATGAGGCATGGCTCACATGTGTCAAGTGATTCAAAATCAAGTGACTCCAAAAGTCCATCAGCATGGAGCTTCCTCATGCGTTTTATGCCAATATGACCTAAACGGCAGTGCCACAAGAAAGTGGTATTATCATTATCAATTCTACATCTTTTGGCATCAATGTTATGAACATGTGTATCATTACTATCGAGATTCAATAAGAATAAACCCCTCACATTGGGTGCATGACCATAAAAGATATTACTCATATAAATAGAACAACCATTATTCTCTGATTTAAATGAGTAACCGTCTCGCAATAAACAAGATCCAGATATAATGTTCATGCTTAACGCAGGCACTAAATAACAATTATTCAGGTTCATCACTAATCCCGATGGTAATCGAAGAGCGAGCGTGCCGACGGCGATCACATCAACCTTGGAACCATTTCCCACGCGCATCGTCACTTCGTCCTTTGCCAGCCTCCGTCTATTCCGCAGTTCCTGCTTAGAGTTGCAAATATGAGCAACCGCACCGGTATCAAATACCCAGGCACTACAACGAGGGTTGGTAAGGAACATATCAATAACATGTATATCATATATACCTTGTTTGTTGTTGACCGCCTTCTTGTCAGCCAAATACTTGGGGCAGTTCCGCTTCCAGTGTCCAGTTCCCTTGCAATGAAAGCACTCAGTTTCTGGTTTGGGTCCAGTCTTGGGTTTCTTCACGGGAGTAGCAACTGCTTTGCCACCCTTCTTGGATTTACCCTTCTTACCCTTGCCATTTTTCTTGAAACTAGTGGTTTTATTGACCATCAACACTTGATGCTCCTTCTGAATTTCAGACTCAGCGGCTTTCAGCATCGCAAACAGCTCGGCGACTGATTTGTTCATCCCGTGCATGTTATAGTTCAACACGAAGCTCTTGTAGCTAGGTGGCAATGATTGAAGAACTCTGTCAGTGATAGCCTCTGGCGGAAGGGGCATCCCCAATTCAGCCAGACGGGTGGAGTACCCAGACATTCTGAGTACGTGATCACTGATAGACCCGTTCTCCTCCATCTTGCAAGTATAGAACTTATCGGAGATCTCATATCTCTCGATCCGGGCATTCTTCTGAAAGATAAACTTCAACTCCTGGAACATCTCATATGCTCCATGACGTTCAAAACGTCTTTGAAGTCCCGATTCTAAGCCATACAACATTGCACATTGAACTATTGAGTAATCATCAGAACGAGCCTGCCAGGCGTTCACAACGTCTAGAGACTCAACTGGAGCGGGTGGATCACCAAGCGGTGCATCAAGGACATAAGCCTTCTGGGAAGCCGTAAGGATAATCCTTAGATTACGGGCCCAGTCCACAAAGTTACTTCCATCATCTTTCAACTTAGCTTTCTCTAGGAACGCATTAAAATTCAGGGGTGCTACTGCGCGAGCCATGATCTACAACATAAATATAGCAAAGACAACTTTAGACTATTGTTCAAGATAATGAGTTTAGTTAATCATATTACTAAAAAACTCCCACTCAAATTGACATCCCTCCGGTCATTCGAGTGTAACATGATCCAAATCCACCAACTCAAGTCCGATCATCACGTGAGTTGAGGTGGTTTCAATGGTGAACATCTTCATGTTTGATCATATCTACTATATGACTCATGTTCGACCTTTCGGTCTCTTGTGTTCCGAGGCCATGTCTGTACATGCTAGGCTCGTCAAGTTTAACCCGAGTGTTTCCGCGTGTGCAACATGGCTTGCACCCGTTGTATGTGAACGTGGAGTCTATCACACCCGATCATCACGGCGTGTCTCGAAACGACGAACTTTCGCAACGGTGCACACTCGGGGAGAACACAATTTATCTTGAAATTTAAGTGAGGGATCACCTTATAATGCTACCGTCGTCCTAAGCAAAATAAGATGCAGAAAAGGATTAACATCACATGCAAATCATAAGTGACATGATATGGCCATGAACTTGTGCTTTTGATCTCCATCTCCAAAGCACCGGCATGATCTCCATCGTCACCGGCATGACACCATGATCTCCATCATCTTGATCTCCATCAACATGTCGCCATGAGGTTGTCGCGCCGACTGATGCTTCCACGACTATAGCTAACGTTTAGCGATAAAGTAAAGCATTACATAGCGCTTAATGATTGACACGCAGGTCATACAATAATTAAAGACAACTCTATGGCTCCTGCCAGTTGCCGTACTCATCGACATGCAAGTCGTGATATTCTATACATCACATGATCATCTCATACATCACATATATCTCATCATGTAATTGGCCATATCACATCACAACATACCCTGCAAAAACAAGTTAGACGTCCTCTAATTGTTGTTGCAAATTTTACGTGGCTGCTACGGGTTTGCAAGAACCGTTCTTACCTACGCAAAACCACAACGTGGTGTAGTGATTGCTTTTTGATCTTCTAAAAGAACCCTCTTCATTGAAATCGATTCAACTAAAGTGAGAGAGACAGACACCCGCTAGCCATCTTTATGCAACGAAGTTACATGTCAGTTGAAGGAACCTGTCTCGCGTAAGAGTACGCGTAATGTCGGTCCGGGCCGCTTCATCTCACAATACTGCCGAATCAAGTATCAACTAGTAACGGCAAGCAATATGTATACACCCACGCCCACAACTCGTTTGTGTTCTACTCGAGATCTCATCTACGCATAGACCTAGCTCAGATGCCACTGTTGGGGAACATTGCATGGGAAACAAAATTTTTCCTACGCACACACAAGATCTATCCATGGTGATGAGCATCTACGAGAGGGAGAGTGAATCTACATACCCTTGTAGATCGCTAAGCGGAAGCGTTTAAGAAACGCGGTTGATGTAGTCGAACGTCTCCGCGATCCAAATCGCAAGTCGTCCCTCGATCCGATCACGAACTAGCGCCGAACGGACGGCACCTCCGCGTTCAACACACGTACGGCTTGATGACGCCTTCACCTCCTCGATCCAGCGAGCGATGATGACGTAGTGGTTGAGTTCCAGCAGCACGACGGCATGGTGATGGTGGTGAGGAACAATCTCTGCAGGGCTTCGCCAAGTGCTACGGAGATTATGACGGAGGAACTAGAGGGTTAGGGTTACCGCACACGGCTTGGGGAAATCCTGATCATCTCGTGTGCTAGCCCTGCCCCTCTATTTATATGTTGAGCCTTGGGGTCTAAACTTGGAGTAAAAGCCTCCTCCAGGTCGGTTTTGCCCGCACAAGGTCGGTTTGGCCCGCAGGGAAAGAGTCCAACTCGGATCCCTACAGTACCGTGCACAAGCGGTAGTACCGCTTCACACAAGCGGTAGTACCGCTTGGGCGGTAGTACCGCTTCACACAAGCGGTAGTACCGCTCGGGCGGTAGTACCGCTTCAACAAGCGGTAGTACCGCTTACGCGGCAGCAAAACTACTTTTGCACATTCAAATACCTCGTGGGCTTTTATCCCTTGGCCCATATAAAGTGTTCTCGCACCCGAACACTTCGGTAAACATCCGAAACTTCTTCCGGCGAATTCCGGAACCCTTCCGGAGATCAAAACACTATTATCACATATATCAATCTTTACCTCCGGACTATTCCGGAGATCCTCGTCATGTCCGGGATCTTATCCGGGACTCCGAACAACCTTCGGTCACCAACATAATAACTCAACTATACTAATCGTCACCAAACGTTTAAGTGTGTAGACCCTGCGGGTTCGAGAACTATGTAGACATGACCGAGACACCTCTACGGCCAATAACCAATAGCGGGACCTGGATGCCCATATTGGCTCCTACATATTCTACGAAGATCTTTTATCGGTCGAACCTCTATGTCAAGGATTCAGTTAATCCCGTATGCTGTTCCCTTTGTTCTTCGGTATGTTACTTGCCCGAGATTCGATCGTCGGTATCTCTATACCTAGTTCAATCTCGTTACCGGCAAGTCTCTTTACTCGTTCCGTAATACAAGATCTCGTGGCTAACACTTTAGTCACATTGCTTGCAAGGCTCATTGTGATGTTGTATTACCGAGTGGGCCCTGAGATACCTCTCCGTCATACGGAGTAACAAATCCCAGTCTTGATCCATACCAACCCAACAGACACCCTCGGAGATACCTGTAGAGCACCTTTATAGTCACCCAGTTACGTTGCGACGTTTGATACACACAAGGTACTCCTCCGATGTCAGGGAGTTGCATGATCTCATGGTCATAGGAACAGATACTTGACATGCAGAAAACAATAGCAATAAACTGACACGATCATATGCTACGTTCGTAGTTTGGGTCTTGTCCATTACATCATTCTCCTAATGATGTGATCCCGTTATCAAATGACATCTCATGTCAATGGCTAGGAAACCTTAACCATCTTTGATCAATGAGCTAGTCAACTAGAGGCTTACTAGGGACACAGTGTTGTCTATGTACCCACACATGTATTTGAGTTTCCAATCAATACAATTATAGCATGGATAATAAACGATTAGCATGAACAAGGAAATATAATAATAACTAATTTATTATTGCCTCTAGGGCATATTTCCAACATACGACTAGAAACCCAACCAGCCAGTTGGGCCAGGATTCAGGCCCGCAGAAGGCCCAGTAGGCCCACCGGCAGATACAGAGTGGTTACGGCCGCAAGCCTGCTTTAGAGAGGAGCTCGGAGGCTCTGGCGCACCGCGCCTTATAAACAGGTGCGGCACTCTCTCAAGTAGCGAGGTGGGACTAAACTCCCACCACGCCGCTGTGCAAGGCCATTGGTCCCGGTTGGTGGCACCAACCGGGACCAATGCCTACCATTGGTCCCGGTTGGTGCCACCAACCGGGACCAATGCCTACCTTTGGTCCCGGTTCGTGCCACCAACCGGGACCAAAGGTCTCTGCTTCCCGCCCTTTGGGCTGCTGAAAAGAGACCTTTGGTCCCGGTTGGTGGCACCAACCGGGACTAAAGGGGTGCATTAGTCCCGGTTGGTGCAACCAACCGGGACCAATGCTGTGTGTATATAAGCAGCACTTGTGAAAATTTTCATTTTCATCTCGCAGTTCCCCCTGACGACGCCGACCTCCTCGACGCCGCCAGGCTGCCCCGACGTCGTCGCCGTCGCCCGTGACCCTGCCCCGCCCCCGAGCCCACGCCGACGTCGTCCGCCGTCCGCCGCCCACGCCGTCGCCGTCCGCCGCCCCCGAGCGCGCCCGGCCGCGCCCCGGCCCGCCCCCACCGTCGCCGTCGTCGCCGGCTCCCTCGTGCGCCGCCCCCGCCGTCGCCCTCGCCAGCCGACGCCGTCGCCGGCTCCCTCGCGCGCCGCCCCTGCCGTCGCCCTCGCCAGCCGACGCCGTCCGCCACCCCCGAGCGCGCCCGGCCACGCCCCTGCCCCGGCCCGCCCCCACCGTCGCCCTCGCCGACGCCCTCGCCGCCCCCGCCGTCGCCGACGCCCTCGCCACCCCCGCCGTCGCCCTCGCCGGCCGCCCCCGCTGTGAGCCGCCGCCGCCCCGCCCCGGCTCTGTTAATTCATATCATTTTTTTGTTCATTTTTTATATGATGAATTTGTTGTTCATATATATATAATGTATATATGTATGTGGCTATATGTATGTATGGATGTTCATATATGTATTAATTTTTTGTTCATATATGTATTTTTTTTCATAGCATTTTTTTCCCATGTATATATGTATGTGGCTATGTATGTATAGATGGATAGCATTTTTTTCCATGTATGTATGTCGTTGTCGATATACCCCCTCCCCGATAACTTCGACATGAGGGGGGGGGGTCGATATACCCCCTCCCCGATAACATTTTTTTTCTAAGTTACTAAGGTAAAATGTTCACCCCCCTCTCGATATACCGGGCGACCAACTCTCGAGGCCACCCAAACCCTAGAAAAAAAAGCGTTGTCGATATACCCCCTCCCCGATAACATTTTTTTTCTAAGTTACTAAGGTAAAATGTTCACCCCCCTCTCGATATACCGGGCGACCAACTCTCGAGGCCACCCAAACCCTAGAAAAAAAACGTTGTCGATATACCCCCTCCCCGATAACATTTTTTTTCTAAGTTACTAAGGTAAAATGTTCACCCCCCTCTCGATATACCGGGCGACCAACTCTCGAGGCCACCCAAACCCTAGAAAAAAAGCGTTGTCGATCTCCTACCCCCTCCCGCCCCTACCCGACAATCTCTCGAGGCCACCCAAACCACTAGAAGAAAACTCCGGTAACTTCGACATGAGGGGGGACGTCGATCAACCCCCTCTCGCCCGAACAAGTCTATGTATCATTTGTTAATTAAATCCCTTAAAGGTTAAGAGAATCCCTTGTTTGACATTCATGAGAGAGGCGGTCCGGACGTCGGACATTCATGAGAGAGGCGGTCTGGACGTCGGACATTCATGTTTGTATATTAATTGCCATGTTGTAATATTTGCAGAAACTATGGCTCAAAGAGACTTGGAACAAGAGCAGTTGTTGGGGGACATAATCCTCGGCGGACGTGATGTCTTGTCGTTTCTCAACGACACCGATGGTCTGGAAGGAGAGGATGACGGCTCCGGTGATCGAACAATGGAGGAGGAAGGACATGATCATGATGGCTCCGGTGACCGAATGCCGGAGGAAGAAGGGGACCATGATGACGGCTCCGGTGACCGAACGGAGGAGGGAGCTGTTGCAAAGTCCGGCGAGGTATATATATTAATTAAGCCTATGCTGACTAGCTAATTGATGCATTAATTGTTTTGGTATGTACATATATTAACTCTTCTTTCTTCTTTTATAGCCCTCCGGATCGAGCCAAACTTCGGTAACGAGACGAGGCCCGAAGAAGAGGTTGCGCAAGGATGAAAGGTTCACGATCACAGCACTCGCGGACGATGGCCATCCGATTGAACCCAAGCGGACCAAGGACGCATTTTCTGCTCAGTGCGGAGTTATTGTTAGGGACAACATCCCGATCAGCATCAAGCAATGGAATAAGCCTAAGGACGACGCCCCTGAAGGTGATTATGTCACCGATAGACAGAAAGATGATCTTTGGACCGCGTTGAAGGCAAATTTCACCCTACCGCCTGAGGAGGATCCGAATAAGCCAGTTATAGAGCCACTGGTCAAGGCGTGTGCTCTTAAGAAGATGGCAGATCTATTCAGGAGGTGGAAGAAGGAGTTGAAATCAAAGTTTGTCGACAAAGGGAAGACTCCAGAATTCACCGGCCGATTTGAGAAGATAAGAGATCACTGGCCCGCATTTGTGGCCTACAAGACATCGGACAAGAGTAAGAAAATGTTAGAGACAAACAAGAACAACGCTGCAAAGAAGCAGTATCACCATCACACGGGGTCAGGTGGCTACCTCAAAGCCCGGCCGTTGTGGGACAAAGCTGAGAATGACCTGATTGCTAAAGGGGTCGTACCACAGACATTGAATTGGCCAGACCGTTCAAGGACTTGGTTCTTCGGGGTTGGGGGAACTTTGGACCCTGAAACAGGGAAGTGCCGTTGGACGGACGAACAACTTGCAATACCCGTCACGAAGCTTCAGAAGTATATCACCGCAGCACAGGAAGGGACGTTCATTCCCGACAGAGAGAAGGACGAGCTGACTGAGGCCCTAGGGAATGCTGAGCACCCTGGACGAACACGAGGCACACCAGGCTCCGTTCCGTGGAAGGTTGGGTTTCCCGACGCAGGCGGTTACAGAAGCCGGGAGAGAAAGAGGAAAGAGGAGCTGAGCGACATGCAGAAGCTCAATGCAAGACTACAAAAGCTAGAGGAAGCTGAGAGCCAGCGAGCTGCCGGCCAACCATCTCAGCGGCACGAAGCTACCCCAGAAGCTACCCCGCCATCTCAGCGGAGAAGCAGCGTAGCTTCCACGGAGCTCGTTCAGCCTGACTTCACGGTTCCTAGCTACCCCGTGGATACTATCAGGGAGGCTCAACATTGCGAGCTTATGACGAAATTCCGGAACCTCACTTTCAAGGCGGCTGTCGGCTCTGTTGCACCTCCTCAACCCAACGGAACTTTTCACTGCCGTCCGATTCCACATGGCTATGCTGTTGTGATGGTGGATGAAGTAATGGAGGGATTTGAGGAGCTCGAGCTTGACCACTCTACAGGTGAAGGGGAGAATCGGCTGGTTCATGCTCTGAGGAGTACATGTCTATGGCAGAAGGAGTACATCAAGCTTCCAAACTGGACGCATCCGCCTCCTCCTCCTCCTCCGGCGAGTCAGGGCACTCCGCCTCCTCCTCCTCCTCCTCCGGCGAGTGATCAGGGCACTCTGCCTCCTTCTCCGGCTCCTCCGACGCGTCAGGGCACTCCGCCTCCTCCTTCGCCTACTCCGGCGCGTCGGAGCAGTCCGCCTCCTCCTCAGCCTCGTCGGCAACGGCGGAAGACAGACGCCGCCGCTCCGGCTCCTCCGGCGCATCGGATTTCTCCGCCTCGTCAGCAACGACGAAAGAGAGACGCCGCCGCTCCGGCGGCTAGCAGTACAAGCAGAGGCGGGAGCCAATTCAGATACGGTCCATCTCTCAAGCCTCTGGAAAAGTTACCATATGAGAGGACCGAGCAGGAAAACGAGGACATATGTCGTGCCCAACTGAGGGACCATTTTGCAAAGAAAACTCCACCTCCGAAGGAGAAGGTAGATCCAGTGAAAGTGAAGCGCACTATCAATGCCCTGAAGCGACCACCACCGCCTCCGCCGGATTCCAACTATGACCGCATAATTACTAAGACACATGCTGAAGCGCAGCAGTCGGGAAGTACTTCCAGTGCTGCAAGAGCAAAAAAACAAAGAAGTGGGAAAACAATTCCCCAGCTCGGCGAACAGGAGAAGCAATCGTGCCCCCCGCTCAAGGTGTCTAGCGATATCGCTAATCATCCGGTGCTACTGCCCGGTACCACTCTTGATGATTACCTGCCCGATGATGTACAGTTTGAAACGGCTGAGGTAGTAGACGTCTTTAGATACGAGCACGGGAAGCCTCTTGTCAAACCTGATCATCCTCATCTAACAACGATGATGCAAAAATTGCATGACTGGTACATGGAAACCTGCAGGAAGTCTGGGAAAGACAGTTTGTTAGTCGGAATTAAAAAAGAGCATGACTTCCCTGGAGTCGACCTGCTGCCTGTTGAATTTGTGGAGTTATTTCAATTATACAATCAAAAGGCCCTCGACAAACAACTCATGACTTGCTACTGTCTATAAGTATTACTTCTATAATTAAGTCTCTAGCTCAGCTCGTTCATTGCATGTATATATAATTATCCTCACTATATTATGCAGATTGAAGATGGTCGAATGCAAACAAATAGGAATCTTCGACGTTGGGTTCATTAGCCCAAATACCGTAAATGAATGGTCGGTACGAAAGGCGGCTGAAGATACCGAGAACAACTTGCTACAAACGTTCCTTACACATCAAAACAAAAGGGAAATACTCTTTCCTTACAACTTCAAGTGAGTGTTACTGTCTTCTGCATATTCGGTTCCGCTTACTCGTGGTTAAGTAATGTAATTGATGAGTTATGCGTGCGCAGCTTCCACTATATTCTGCTATCCATTAACCTTGACGGCGCATTAGTAACTGTCTTAGACTCGCTCCGTAAAGATCCCAAGTATTATGCGGACATGACTGCAATGCTCCAGAAGTAAGTTCAATCAATACCGGGACCATATCGGCAACTTTCGTTCATTTCCTGATATCAAGTAATCATTTTCTTTGCCTGCCAGGGTTTGGAAAATGTTCACCGCTAAGGTTCTGGGTCTGAAGAAGGAGCTGCGATTTACACACCCCAAAGTAAGTAGTACTAGCTAGTTCCGCGCATCTCTCATTGATTCTAGTTTCATCAATACCATTATCATGCTTGCTTATCAGTTTGATTGAACTCTATTCTCGTAAAGTGCTTGTTGCAGGCACCCAACACTCATTTATGTGGATACTACGTATGCGAGTTCATTCGCTACTATACCTCTGAACGGGCCTCC
The DNA here is from genome assembly GCA_039707655.1 of Elymus sibiricus. Taxonomy (NCBI): domain Eukaryota; kingdom Viridiplantae; phylum Streptophyta; class Magnoliopsida; order Poales; family Poaceae; genus Elymus; species Elymus sibiricus. Next base: position 35,304,760 of record CM077676.1, read on the forward strand.
TCTGAGAAACAATTTGAAGTACGTAAACAATATTCACAATTTTATTTTATATATTACCATCAATTGTGTTGAGTTTCATTCATATATATGTATTGACCCCCTTCTTTAAATTAGATCTGGCAGATGCGGGATGAACTCCTACCACATGATCGCATACGAGCAATTCAAGAGGAATCAGCGGGATTCTTTCTTGACCACGTCATACCTGAACACGGAGAATAGCATGTGAAATTGAAATTGTTGTAAGGGATGTTATATATTGTACATATGTAGCAGCGTCGGATAGATATACGAAAACTTGTTGTTCGACCAAGCACGAAGAAAGAGATGTCACTTCTCTCTATATATGTTCATGACGATCTTGTGTAATTAATGGTTTCCTTTATTTGCTTACTAGCTAGCGTCGAGTTCTCTCTATATGTGTAGTAGCTAGCGTCGACCAAGCACGGAAAAAGAGAGGTCACTTCTCTCTATTAGCTCGCTAACACAATATGAAACCCCTAAATTAACCCTCCAAAATCTCAAAACCCCCCCTTCCAAAAAAAAAAAAAAACCCCAGCGACTGCGAGCTGCTGACGCATGGCCGCCTTTTGGTCCCGGTTGGTGTTACCAACCGGGACTAAAGGTGGAGCCTTTAGTCCCGGTTGGTAACACCAACCGGGACTAAAGGTCCTCCCTCCCCCGCCACAGGCAGCGCCACGTGGAGGGCCTTTGGTCCCGGTTCGTAAGCAAACCGGGACTAAAGGTTTTGGGTATTAGTCCCGACGCTTTAGTCCCGGTTCCAGAACCGGGACAAATGGCCCTCTGGAACCGGGACAAATGGCCCTTTTTCTACTAGTGAAAGAGGGAAAGACCCTCGACCTCTGCATCGAGTGATGCACGCCCATATATTACTAATTAATAATAAATGAACAGATTACAAAAATACAAATTTCATATAAAAAATAAAAGAAAACATTACAGTGAATGTCGGCTTATTTGTGTATCCCTTAATGAACCATTTTTATTTCAAGTTTTATAAACCATGTTTAGGTCAGAAGATATTATGACATGATATAGAGCAACAAAAAATTTAGTAAAATGCACGCTGGTCCTCCAATTTGAAAGCCTTGGCTGCTTAAGTCCAGGTACTCTGAAACCGAAAGTCCAAACATGGTTTCACTGGCTTTCAGGCGTCCTAATCGGTGTGACCGATATGGATTTGTATAGGCATGTACAATGGTTGAGAATGCAACATTTTCTTAATTGCCTCTTCAAAATAATTGGCTAAATTGTTCATGTTTGGTCTCTGTAGTTCTCAGCTGAAGGTATAGAATCCTTGATATTTTAAGGCAAAGGCAAACAAGAAGCCTTCACATGCTTTTGTATAGCTTTTGGTTTCATCACGGTCTTGTGTTGCTAGTGTTTTTTTGTGTGTGTCTTTGAATATTGGTCTTATCTTATTGTATCCTCAAGTTGCAGTTATTCAACTATGTCATTTTGCAGCCATTCAATTGTGCCATGCTGAATTAAAAGAATAAACAACAAGGATATATGCATTGCATCTTGAACCTTACAAAAAAATTACATGGCATCAATGAAAACTAGTTATGACCGAACAACTTCCGATGATGAATAAAAGTCATTGACCATATATATACCAACATATCTTTGGCCAAGTAGTAGCATCGATCTCTACAAGCAGAAACACTTCACCACATAACTTAATTAGTAGTTGGCAGACTAGGGTCGCGAGCCATCTGAACCTCTTTGCGAGTGTGAAAACCATTAGGGAATAGAAGGCATCAGGAAGCATCAGACTAGGGTCGCGAGCCATCTGAACCTCTTTGCGAGTGTCGACGGTAAAATCATTAGGGAATAGAAGGCATCAGGAAGCATCAGACTAGGGTCGCGAGCCATCTGAACCTCTTTGCGAGTGTCGATGGTAGAGCATCCGAGAGATACGGGGAGGTGTAGGTGGTGATGCTGCGTAGAACCAAACCATCCTGAACGAGGAAACGGCATCCGTGTTGCATTGGAAGCGAAGGCCAAATCTGACAGGCTATGAGTAGTGTATTTTTTTTTAAGTTGCTGTGAGCAGTATTTACAGAGTCTTCTCCACCTTGCACACGTCTAATTTCGAACGTCTAACTATCTCTCCCTACTCGATGAGTAGATCAAGTATAGCTTTAATGAAGGCACGTACGTTCTGAATCAGTCGGCTCAAATCGCAGGGCCATTTGGGCTACTAAATTTGGCTCCTGTTCACCATCGGTGCAGCAATGCTTAGGAAGCAAATCCCAAAACTACAGCCATCGTAAGTCTTCCTTCCTTCTTCCAAGCATAGGTCAGCCTCCTCTTCTTCCATACTTTCGGTCTCTCCTATAGATCCTTATACAACACTCCGTGTCCCACCGCCCAAAGCAGCCTCCTCTGGAACGCATGCCGGATCTGAGATGCCGCGTGCGTGCAACCCAAGGACTGAGAAACCGCGCACTTCCTCACACCGGAGAACATGAGGATATGCTCCACGCCTCAGGAGAAGGAGCACCTCGAGGTCGAGATGCAGTACTCGATCGCTTCTTACGGCTGTTGGAGCCACTGCTCCCGGAGGAGATTTTTGATGAAGATGCGGCGGCACGTGCCCACTCTAGAATGTTTACGCAAGCACGGGTTCCACCACACAGTCATCGTCCAACGGCCATGGTGAGTGGCACGCAGCAAGGCCTGGGAAGAACCATCTGCACAACCAGCACCATTACAACCAAAACCGCACACAATTACCACTCAGGGTGTGATTGATCTGGTTTCGGTTTTGCCAATTCTCATCTAGATGAAAATTAGTTATTTCAGCTCTAACTCCTAGACTGTTGGATGAAACTTTAAGATTTGTGTTTTTCGTAGCATGCACTCGCGCGGCGCGTACGTTTCGCACAGGTCCTTCGTGTGTTGTCCGGTTGTCTCGTTTATTTGTGCCCCCTGGTGTACGCATGGGCTGCGGCCTTTTTTGATTTTGTTTAATGGGCTGTGGTCTTTTTCATATATTTTTATTTATGGGCTGATCTGTTATTTTTTTGTTTTTCCATTTTTCATCTATCCGCAAAAAAATGTTTGTCGGAATAGGTAATGTGACAAAAAAAACTTTTTATTTACATGTGACGAAACTCGTCCGCAATCATAAGAGGGCGCACAACTGAGGGAGGAATGTGGACTCAGTTGCATGTCTATATCCGACATTTAATTGGAGGACTTGTCTTTTTTTTTATCTCAGTTGCAAGTCTATTTATACGCAACTAAGATCGACCTATTTTTTTGTCTCAGTTGTAAGTCCACCCTCAACACGCAATTTGGGGGTGACTTTTTTTGTCCCAATTGCAACTCCACCTCTGACATGCAGTTGAGGGTCTAACTTTTTTTTGTCCAAGTTGCAAAGCCACCCTCGACACGCAACGGGGGGCCGACCATTTTTATCCCAGTTGCAACTCCACCCCAAGCATGCAATTGAGGGCCCCACCTTTTTTCTTGTCCCATTTACAATTCCACTCTTGACATGTAACTGAGGCCCAACCTATTTTTGTCCTAGTTGCAAGTTCAACCACACCACTAACATGCAATTGGGGGACCCATCTTTTTTGTATCAGTTGCAAGTCCCTCTCGATACGTAACTAGGCCTATCACATTTTTTGGTGTCATTTTTAAGTCCACCCTGAACATGCAATTGGGGGCAATAATTTTTTGTCGCAATTGCAACTCCACCTCCGACATGCAATTGGGGGCCTGTCTTTTTTATTGTCCTAGTTGTAACTTCACCCCCGATATGCAATTTAGGGGCCCACCTTTTTTATTGTCCTAGTTGCATGTCCATTGTCGACACTGGTGCCCAACCAATTTTTGTCCCGCCACTTCAACTACACCTCTAACATGCAATTGGGGGCTCACTTTTTCTTTGTCGTAGTTGCAAGTCCACTCTCTATACGCAACTGGGGCCGGACTCATTTTGTCACACCTGCAAGTCCATTCTCGACACGCAACTGGGGCCCTGCTCAATTTTGTCCTGGTTGCAAGTCCATCCTCGACACGAACCGTGCCCGGCCCATTTCCATCCAAGTTGCAAGTCCACCCTCGACACGCAACTAGGGGCGATTATATTCTTGTCGTAGTTGCAAATCCATCCCCTACATGCAATTGGGGGGACCCCCTTTTTCTTGTCCTAGTTGCAAGTCCATTCTCGACACGCAACTGGGGCCGAACCCATTATTGTCCTACAAGTTGAACTATACCCCTCATATGCAATTGGGGGCCGCCTTTTTTTGTCTTAGTTGCAAGTCCACCCTCGATACGCAACTGAGGGCCTGGCCAAATTTATCATAGCTGCAACTTCACCCTCGATACGCAGCTGGAGGCCCGACTCATTTTTGTCCCAGTTGCAAGTCCATCCTCGACACGCAACTGGCTATTTGTCCCAGTTGCAAGTCCACCGTTGATACGCAACTGGGGGCCGATCAATTTTGTCACTGTTGCAACTTCACCCTCCATACGCAACTAGGGGTCCGACTAATTTTTGTCCCAGTTGCAAGTTCATCCTCGACACACAACTGGATCTGTCCCATTTTTGTCCCAGTTGCAAGTCCTTCCTCGACATGCAAATGCATGTCCGCAACGAGACTACAATTAGGGCGACAGAAGGGGTGTGAACCAGTTGCATCTCCACATTTAGAAAAATACTCATATTTTTTTCATTTCATCTTTTTATAAAGAGTCATAAAAATTTTCTTAAAATTATGAACTTTTTTAATTTTTTTTTTCAAATTGTGTTTTTAAATTTAAAAATAAATAACAATCTTCTTCCAAAATTGTGATTTTTTTTAATTCCACAAAAAAAATGGTCTGCGCTAACCTTTTTTAATTCATGAACATTTTTCAAATTTGCGAATTCCTTTCTAATTCATGATCTTTTTTTAATTTGCCAAAAAAAATATTTCACTAAAAATTTCAAAATTAACATAAAAAGCATTGTTTACCGCCAGATTAGCATTGAGCAAAACCAGTGCGGGTGTGGCAAAGCAGTCGAGAAGGTCAAAAACATTATGGGCGTTGGGTACGTATAGTGCATTTATGTACATGCATGGGCGTATTATTTGTGTTTTTGTTGTATTGGTCCCAGCGGCTGACATGATCGAGTACCCGTTGTACACAACAAAGATGCGTCGGTGACGGAAAGCAACCAATAGGTTTGCCACTGTCCTCACTTAGCTTGGCTCTGGATGAGTGATGTTCCTGGGTCAATCAATCTGTTTTAATCATGTTCTGCATGTGGCCTAATTGGTTGGTGGCGTCCATGAAACTGGATCCAAGAGAGATCAAACAAAAATACGAAAGGGCTAGGCTTATTCTTGAATGAAATGGCGTTGATGTGATATTTAGGTGTGACATAATTATGTCACATCTAGATGAGCCCTAGACACACGTTGATCTTGCCTTGTCTTTTTTGCAAGACCAGCGCACCATAGCACTCGTATGAGCAAGGTCCAACGCGCCTCCCACACTCGCTCACTCTACGACCTGTAGCCTAACGTATGATTTGTGTTTTTGTTTTTTCCTTCTGTTTTTTCCTTCTGTTTTTTCCGTTTCGGATTTTTTCCTTTTTCACTTCCAGGTTTAGTTTTTATTCTGATTTTCTTTCAGTTCTAATATATGTTGAACATTTTTCAAATACACGCTGAATATTGTTTCATATGCAGTTAACATTTTTTTAATACACACTGAACAAATTCTTAAATGTACGGTGAACATGTTTCTAAATATACATTGAACAAATATTTAATAGATGATAATTTTTTTAATAAACATTGAAGTTTGTTTTCTATGTACGGTGAACTTTTTGCAATATATACCGTGAACCTTTTACCAATACACACGGACCAATTTTTAAAAAACCACGCTGAACAATTTTTAAAAAGTAATGTAATTGATGAGTTATGCGTGCGCAGCTTCCACTATATTCTGCTATACATTGAAGTTTGTTTTATTTATTTTTATAAATAAAACGATAGGAGAGGATAATAAAAAAAAAGTCAAAACTGCAGAAAAATGTTCATGTATTAAAACTTGTCTGTGGATTTTAAAAAAATGTATTTCAAAATTGTTTGTGAATTTGAAACATGTTAGCGGTGCGTTTCAACATGACCCATTTTAAAATGGCCCCCGGTTGCATATCGACGGCGGAGTTGCAACCGGCACAAAAATGGGCCGGGTCCCAAATTGCGAATCGAGGGTGGAGTTGCAACCGAGACAAAACTGGTCGGACCCAGTTGTGTGTCAAGAGCGGACTTGCAACTAGGACAAAAAGACGGCCCACAATAACATGTTGGGGGTGGAGTTGTAATTGGGACAATGAAAAGGGTTGGACCTCAGTTGTGTGTCATAGTGTGGACTTGCAACCACGGCAAAAGCATGGGTGAAACCTTAATTGCGTACTGAGGGTGGACTTGCAACTACGACAAAAAAGGTAGGTCCAATTGCATATCAGGGCAGAAGTTGCAACTCGGAAAAAAGTGTCAGGCCAGACAGTTGCATGTCGAGGGTCGACTTGCAGCTGGAACAAAAAGTGGGTCTGCCCCAGTTGCGTATCGAGGGTGGACCTGCAAATAGGACAAAAAATTATGAACGTAGTTGCATGTCATAGGTGGAGTGGCAGTTGGGACAAAATGGTCACCCCCATTCCCGGTTGCGCGTGGATGGTTGATTTGCAACTGGGACAAAAAATGGGTCAAGCCCTAGTTATGTATCAAAGGTGGACTTGCAACTAGGACGAAAAAGATGGGCCCCAGTTGCATGTTGAGAGTGAAGTTGCAACTGAGACAAAAGAGGGTCGAACCCCACTAGTTGTCTGTCGAGGGTGAATTTGCAACTAGGACAAAAAAAAATAGGCCAGGCCCTATTTGCATATCGAGGGGCAAACTTGTAACTTGAAAAAAAGGGTCGAACCCAATTGCAAATCAATGGTGGACTTGCAATTGAGTCAACAAACGTTGGGCCCAGTTGCGAGTCAAGGGTGGACTTGCAACGGACATGGAAAAAAGGATCAAGGGCCCAGTTGCATATCAATGATGGACTTGCAACTGGGACGAAAAAATGGTCGGGCCCAATTGCGAGTCATTGGTTGACTTACAAACTGTGTGGTAAGAAAAAAAATCTAGAGCCCAGTTATGAGTCGGTGGTTGTCTTGCAACATGGATAAACAAGGGGTGGACCTAGTTGCGAGTCAAGGGTTGACATGCAAATGGGATAAAAAAATTCAGCCCCTAGTTGCGATTCGTTGGTGGACATGCAACTGAGGCAAAAAAAGTCATGCCCGGTTACAAGGAAATAAAGACAAATTTACATCGTGAGGCAGCTATTCCACATGTCTAGAAATGTGCCATTTTCTTGTTTCGCGATTCATAAATCAGGTTTAAATCTGCAACTTATGACAGGGTTATGAACCTCATTTTGCAAGTGCAACAAAACAAACTGTAAAATGTATATAGATTTCATAAACTCTAGTCCAATCCCAAAGTCGCTTCACATTTAGAAAATTAAGGTGCCTTTAAAGATAAAAGTCTTTATGTGGTTTGTTCACAAGGAAGTGATCTTGACAAAGGCTAACTTGGCAAAACATAGGTGGGAGGGGAGTAAACGATGTTGTTTCTGTGATCAAGATGAATCGATCCAGCATCTTTTTCTCAAATGCCCACTAGCCAAGCTACTGTGGTGCACATTGCATGTGGCCTTTAATGTTAGCCCTCTTAATATCATAGCTACTTTATTTGGGACGTGGCTAAATGGGATATAGCCTAAAATAGAGGCGCATATTCAGGTCGGAGTGTGCGCATTACTTTGGGCTATATGGAACTGTCGAAACGACGTGATTTTTAACAGACAAAACATCACAAATTTTTTGCAGGTCATCTATAGAGCAACTGGCTGGATCCGTTCTTGGTCATTACTCAGCCGTGCGGAAGTCAAGGAGCATATGGTTTATGGGTGCAACCGTTGGGATACGGTAGCACAGGATACCTACAACAGGTTCGGATGGTGGTCCAACAATAGGATAGGTTTATAGTCATCTAGTCCTATTTTTGCCGGTTGTCGCAATGTTATTTCTTTTAAAATCATTTTGAGTTCGTGTATCGTACTTCACACTTGGTGGATACTTTGGTTAATAATATGGTTGCATGCATCATTTTGATGCAAAGGCTAGGGGCAATCTTCCTTTTCAAAAAAAAAAATGTCCAGTGAAAGTCCAAACCAGTTTTACTGGCTCATGTGGTAGGTTGACCATACTAGTGGGGCAGGTGTGTTTCTACTTTGTCTTTAGAATGACCAACATAGCTTTATAAAGGCATGCACACTGATTGTGAATGCAGCTTTTTCTTGACTGGTAAAAATAGTAAGGGTTCAACAACCTACGGCCATATATATAGATATATTGCTCCATCTTCGCCCAAGTAGTAGCATCGAGCTATGCTACTCCCAACACTTGTCTGCCAAGCAATCAGATAGTTGGAAGTTGGGAGATAAAAATAGGATTAATGGTTTAGATAGACAAGGGAAGAACACATGCAAGCATGAAAAATGTTAGGGCATAGGTGGCGTCAGGAACAATAAAACATGTTTCACGTTTTATAGACAAAAGACTTCAAGAAGGGATCGCTGCATATGTGCGTCGATGTTGACTGATCCAACAAAAGTTCAAACTTGATGGGTCCAACATTTTCAACAAGGGCATAAAACAAACACGTCGACATAGCCCTCAAGCTACCGTCGCAGAACTCATAGATTGATGGATCGTTCACTTTCCACTAATCGAACTGTTCTACCATGTGGATTTATGTCTCCTTTGAGAAATGATACTATGATGATTTGATTGAGCATATTAGTTCATTTGTTGTCTTCTGTTCCTGAGATGACTGTGAGTCTGTTTGGACGACATCAAGTATTGAAGTTGAGAAGTTTTAGGAAGTTATGCAGGGTTCCACATTTTTGCATTGCAGCTCGTTGAGACCCGTTCTGTCTTCTCTGGATTCAGAGGTAAATATTTCTTTTTGTTCTGATTTTCTTGTTGCATGTGGCCATCGTGCTTACTCAGTATGCGCTGGTGAAATTTTTTTGATCCTTTTGTCTTGTGAATTTCCCTGATCGGGCGGTAGTTGTTGCCGACATTGGATTGACAAGGTCAGGGCCTGTGCTTAACTAGTTCAGGTCAGGCTTGGTTCTTCTTGTAAGTTAGTGCAGGCGTTACCGATTTTGTCATTGACAGTCATTGACACAAACTGATGGATGAGGACTCTTGGAGAGCGATGGCATAAGTGCATAACACACCCTTGTGAGGACAATCAAAGATGCTTAAATAACAAGTAAATGACTTTCTATGCTCTGTGCCCTTAGGGTGGATTTGTTATGCAGAGAACAAAGACCAAATTACAATGAACGACAGCTAATCCACATATCTAGAAATATGTCCCCTTCGTCGTTTCCTATTGCATAAATCATGTTTCCAACTTTCCATCCAAAATTTTATGATATTGGTAGATACCTTATGCGATCATGACAATGACAGATACCCACGGTCCTCCAACTTGCAGGCCTCATTTGCATAGGTCAACATACTCTATCCGAAAGCCCAAACACGGTTGGGCTAGCTTATAGGTGGCCTTGTCTATGTGACTCATACGGCTTTCTAAGGTCATGTATAGTGGTTGAGAATGCAACTTTTTTAGATGGCACATCAAAAACATTGACCTTGGTCTTCTATAGTTCTCCACTGAAGGTATAGAACCTCGCTATGCTAAGGGCAGAGGCCAACACTATTGGTTGTGCCCAGGTAGTTGCCTCTAAAATAAACCTCTCAGTTGGGATATACGTAATAATTCTCTACTGAAGTCCCTATTTGTATTCTAGCTGACACAAGACAGTGGTATTCAACCATGGTGCATGTGCATATGTCAAATATCACACCCATTATTCCTTTCAATTACTGTCATAGGGTTAGTGGTACGTTCATGCAGATCCTATCGCGAGGTTGATCCATTTAGATGGCCAAGGTTTTTTTTTTCTGTAAGCCGCTCCGGTCGGCACTGGTGCTAGATGTTCTTTGCATCATTGGCTCTGTGCATCACTCGATTTAAAGGCCGAGGGTCATTCCCTCTTTTCAGAAAAAATTTCCTATTTATTACTACAATATTTTTTTTGTGAATTAATTACTACAAGTTAGTGATACAAAATCGGTTCACAACGGCGCCAACCCATCAACCACGTTGCACTACGCTAATAATTAACATCATATGGATATATATTGCTCCATCTCCACTGAAACAATAACAGCGTTCAGTGACTTAACAATCGACACATTTTTCCTGCGACCAATACGTTCCTGATGAGGAAAAAGGAGAATCAACAGCTTAGACTTGAGAACCATGTCAGTAGAAGAAGATAGAGATTGTGGATTACATTAGGGAATATGAGGCTTAAGGAAGGAGATGGCCACTGGCTTGCAGACTGCGGGCAGTATAACGCGTCGACAAAGGACTTAATTTCAAATACACTCTTTTTCTCGCAGCAGACCTTGAAAGGTCTCTTGTGAATTAGTTTGCGTCGCACCATCCAAATCACCCAGAGGTAATAGTGTCACTGGAGCTTGATTTTGCCTGCAGCCTTCATACGCCACCTCTGATCGAAATGCATCGAGTCCGAAAAGAATTCTCCACTACGCCACTCGATCAATGCATCGAGACGCCGCTGCCCTAGACTCGATGTTTGGACTGTATACACACGCGTAACTGAAGCTCTGCTAGCCCTACTACTACTCCATGCATCCACCGAAGTCAGACCAAATCGAGGAGGAGCACATGTGAGACCGAAGGTAGTCGCCGTAGGGAATCAGCCCAAGGGCTCGAGTTTTGAGAGAAAAGAAGTTGATCTGATCAGCAGTAAATTGTAAACCACATTTCATGATTCAAATAAATATTAGGCTTTTGGCATGGATTTCCACACAAAGACATTAGTCAATAAGACATTCATTTTGTAGTAAATACAACGAGCAATGTTTGGTCCTCAAAAACAGAGAATGGAGATACTCTGGTTTTACTTTTCGTTATTCTCAGTTCCCATAATGGATTTTTGTATGAATTATTCAAGCTTTCTAATCATTGTTAACTAGAAAATCAATCTGCATAAAAAAGTAAGGAAAATTTTAACATGCTCCCTCTTACCCCTTCTTTTTACATGTGAGGTAAGAAGGTAAGAGTTAATCAGACCACTAATTAATGAGATCAATGGCTCAGATATATTATATACTCTTACCTCTCATCTGAAAAGAGGGGGTACTGGGTGTCCCGGCACCCTCCTATCTTGTCTGTCCAGCGGCAACTTTTCTTTCTTAACTGTTCAAAATCTATTAGCTTACAATAACTTTTGCATGTTAATTACTCTTCTCACGCTACTACGAATCAGTCTCGCCTGAACATAGTCACTGAATGACACAAAAAGAAGGGAGTGGATTTTGAACAGTTAATAAAGAAAAATTGCACTCGCAGCAGGTATATTGTGCAGTCGCAACAAATTTCATCATTATGAGTAAAAATTGGAAATACCCCGCTAGCCTAGTTAACTTACAACATAAAGCGGTAAAATCCAGCAACACTGCGTTTGCACTTCGGAGCACAGTATGTTATACCACCACTAGAACCGTCCTGATTTAGCCTTCGGTTGTCACACGTCTCAGATATGGTTCCATCATTCTGGATGTTTCTATGAGAAGAGGCTGCTCCACCTACACTTTCAGATCGCTCTCTTGCAATCTACAACCGGTCTGCACATGAGATTTTGTCGCTCACTATCCTGGTCTGATGGTTTTCTTTGCTCCAAGTGCCTCCTACTCCCCAATGCTTTTGCACATTCGTCTTATGCTCTTCTCTTGTCAGTCTAACGCATTGCTCTTATTTTTGTCTCTCATCTGCCAACAACTACTGTATTTGACTGTGTGGTAGTAAACTGTTTTGACTAGTATCGCATCATGCTACTACTTTGGTGAAGTCGGAGCGTTATATGTGGACACATGACAACAGACTGGTACTCGATGGTTGGAGGTTGCTGGAGCTTCGCTCATATCCTGCCGCTGGACAGACAAGATAGGAGGGTACCGGGACACCCGGGTGTCGTCACACCTTTTCGAAAAGAAAAGTCAGTGGTGTCTGAAAAGTCAGTGGTAAAGACACCACTGACAGGAAAGTTAAGGGAGCCGTCTGTTGCGACTTCAACGGGTTTTAACGTTTGGAGAAAAGAAATACCCCTTACGGGCAAAAAAAATTTGGTAACACCACAAACAAACACAGAAAACTACCCATGGCATTAGTTCTGGCCTAGTGTAACTCCACCTAGAGCCAGCTCTCCAATTTAGTATAAAAAAACCACCTATTATAACCCTAACTGCCCCCAGCCACATCATCTCCAACCGAACCATATCCATGCATGTCGCCATTGTCCTCTCCTCCCCAAGACGCACCGTCTTCGTCCCTTCTTGATCCACCTCCCACCATGTCGGCACTATCTTCTCTGGCCACATATCCCTACACCCTTCCACCTCTGTCCACGTCTGCGCGGATAGCAGCATTTTTGTATGCCCTCCTCCTCTTAACGGTGCTTTCCTGCTGCATGCAGAGGGATGGCGCTCCTATGACATGGCGGCCATATCTTCAACAACGAAGGTGGTACTGGTATCCAGCAAGACATCACGTGCACGTCGCCGGAAGGGCCACGACGGTCGACCTCATCTCCACCGCGTAATACCAAGGCTCGGGCCCGAGTACTCTACACACAAGCAAAACTAGCCCGCCAGTGGATTGGCATATTTGTAGTCATAGGTGCAGCCTGCCAGTATATAGGTTTTCTTCCCATCTGTAGTGGTATATACTATATACTGCACTAGTGTCAGTTCCTCACTAAAGCATTGCATAACTTCGAGATGCCATGACCAAACGCGTATATGAAGCCTTATGAGACTTTTATATCAACCTTATGTTTGATGTTTGTGTTTGTTTCGGCTTCGGTTTCTTTGATTTGACTTGCTATCCAAGCTTAGCATCAGGTTGCGGTTATTCAACTTGTCACTCCAAGCTTATAGGATTAAAAGGGAGGGTAGAGGCATATTATCTTGACCCTTACAAGGAGGTAAGTGTGACACAAAATTAATGCAGAATTAAAATGACCCAACAACCTCCAACCATGAATACTACTCAATTGTTTGCCATCTGTGCGTAAATACCGCTGCGTCGTAACCAATATATAAGAGGATTGAGCAGAGCTCTCCTAGTCCGACTCATTTGTGCCACCCTTTCAACTTTTGGTGGCTGATGAGCTGATATATGAAGAACTATGTGAATCAACAAGAGAAGAACATATGGAGATGTGAAAAAAAGAAATTAGGGAATAGGGGGCGTCGGGAAGAAGAAAACCATGGCTCTACAGGCACATACACCTCCAACGAGGTCAATACGCATTCAATTATCTGAAGGAAGACTATCAGCTCTTGGTTTATCAAGGGTCAGAGGACTATCCTTGTATCATGGATCTCAATGTGGGAATGACCCTGCCGGTGGCCACACACATGTATTCCATCGGAGACCAACCGATGACAGTGAACAGCTGATTGAGGTTGGGCATAAGGACAGTCCAGTGAGTAAGATCGAGTTGGCTTAACTAGATCCACCTAGAAGATGTGTGCTGCGCCTACTGCCAAATGGCGCTTTGCTGAAAAGCAGACTGGCCGGCAAGCGACATGACGAGGGCCACGCATTGCACAAGAAAGATCGATCATATCAGTGGAGGGAGATTCCACAACAAGATTAGCCCCTGACGCTCGGCTCGATTTCTTGTTGGCCCTGCTGCCCTGGCTGGAGACGCCCAGCCTGTGTTGTGTGTTCTACCTGTTGCCACTCCTCTCCTGCTTGTTAATGTTCTAGACTGAAGTAGCCGTCCTGCCTAGCTAGTAAGCCTCGTCATGTGGATTACACAGGTGTATCTTCAAATTAGTTCGAACGGATTGTTGGCGCTGCCTCTCGCAGCGCCGCTTCTTCTTCCTCTCGGCTGCCTCTCGCAGCTCTCTCTCCTCTCAATCTCTATCGTCTCTCTTGTACTGTCTCTCAAGAACACACACACGTGTACCAAGGGAGGCCACAAAAGCTTTGCCGAGAGGCTCTTCCCTTGGTGCACACACGCGCTACATTTTTCTCCAGCCCTCACGGCCTCATTTCATTGACTCAAAGCAGTACATATATACAAGGACCTGGCACTTATGCCACACACTCACGCAGCGGAGCCGCTACATTCGGCCACTAGCACCACCTCTCCACGTACTAGTACAGGCCGCTAACCCATGCCTTATCCTTCTCCTGGAATCTCTCTAGGAGCAACAAGACGCGGCCGTGCTGCTAACAGACCCATGCATGCGCTAACAAACTCCCAGATTTTCCTCTGGCTATTTTGTCCAGCCGGTCAGGCTCCAGTCTCTTACGCACTTGCTGCATCATACAGCCGTGCCGCCTTGTGCGTCACTGCAGCCTCAGGCCGCCATCGGCATCTCGTCGTGCTCGCCGTCTCGCATGGCAGCCCGGCATCTCGCCTCCTCCGCACCTCTCCGCTGAAGCTTCACCGGACAAACAACACCCTAGACTAGAGTACATGCAGAACGAAAATAGACATGCACATACATATGACAAGATTAGTTCTAACACGGATTGCATATGACCACACGAAATACACTACTGGAATTTCCTTATACGCCGGGTGCCAGGCTCTTCGCCGAGAGCCAAATCACGGGCACTCGGCAAAGCGAAGTACTCCCTCCGTCCTTCAAAGAGTGTACTTCCAACTTTGTTGGAGGGTCAAACTATCTCAATGTTTGACCGAGTTTGTGCAAAAAAATATCAATGTTTGTGAAACCAAATAGGTATATGATGAAAATATATTTTATCATGAATCTAATGCTACTAATTTGATGTCATAAATGTTGGTGTATTATTGTATAAATACGGTCAAACATAAAAAAGTTTGACTTTCCAACAAAGTTGGAAGTACACTCTTTAAATGACGGAGGGAGTAAGCCGAGAAGTATACTCGGCAACAGCTGCCGCACGGCAAACACTAGCATTTGCCGGTACAAAGCGAAAAAGCACATTCGGCAAAAGGTCACCACTCGGCAAACGATCTATTTGCCGAGAGCCAACCGAAACCACATGGCAAAGTGTAGCCACGTGGCAAGTCCGGCAGTGGTTGACGTCGCTTTGATGGTGACGTTGCTTTGCCGAGCGCTCGTGAATCGGCACTCGGCAAAGCCATGTTTACTTGCCTTATTAATTTTTCTCTTTTTCATCTATGTGGGAGCTGAGTTTAGTCCCACCTCGCTTAACGACGACCATCAGGATCGGTTTAAATAGTCTGATAGTCCAGAACAAGCAAGCTTCGGTCTTCATTACACACTTGTTAAGGATATGAACTGTCAATATGAATCTTCACCTGTTCCGGATAGAGAAGGTCCATAGTGACAGTCCATATTCATATTCCTAATGATGAATGCCGGCATTTTTTATTAATTCAATTAATTGTTTTTTGACTTTTTCGTCTGTATGAGAGCTAACGAGTAGCAGCAGCCACGACAAGCTCTTGCAAGTCGCAACGACGCAGTCCGCACCATGGCACTGGTCTGGTACGTCGTGCCGTGCAGCTACTACTAGTTGCTAGCCTATACCCTGCCGCAACCCGCTGATTTTCCACGGTGCAATCGATTACTCCCCCATCCGTCCGCGTGTTCTTGCAGAAGCGCCGCCGCGGCGCAGCGCTCGCTGTTTTCCAACGCAGCCTACCAAATACCACGGTGGATCGGTCTCGCCTAGGGCTGCTGATCCATCAACATGCATCTTCGGCTATCCCAAGACACGTGTCAGCCCCCACATTTTTCGGACCCTCTTCCAATATTTGAGACATTTATTGCACTGTTAGGGTTTCAGCGTTGAAAATTACAGATCTGCAAGGCGGCACATGAAATCAAGCCCAGAAGTTGAATGGAAAATCCTATTTGATGTCTTTGCGACATGCGTAGGCCTTGTGCAGACGAGGGAGGGGCAGGCCCCGCCACGGGTGGGGGGCGAAATTACCTCATCGGCATGCCTGATCCAACCGTTTACAGCCTCGGAAATTCGTATGATGCTGGAAATCCTCGGGAGCCAGCACGACATCATCACATGGCTCCTTTAGGGTGTGGTAAAATTTTGGGCGCATTTCGAATAAGCCTCCGCTGAGGCCGCTTGTAAACCGCACCATCGTCGAGCTAGTCTCTGGGTATCGAGAGGGAACGTGTCCGGTTTTTGAAGAAAGTGCGAGTCCTGTTGCTCCATTGGCCTCGAAACTTCTAAACCTCTCAGAGGAGGCCATCGCATGACACGTGTCAGGCCTATGAATTTTTCAGACCCTCTTGCAATATTTGAGACATTTATTGCACTGCTTGGGTTTCAGCGCCGGAAATTGCAGATCTACAAGGCGGCACATGAAATCATGCCCAGAAGCTGAATGGAAAATCCTATGTGATGCAGGGTTAGATGAAAGATGCACAAATTATGCTGACTACTCATGCTTTTTCCGAGAGTAGCACTCGGTATACATGTCTTTTCCGAGAGCAACACTTGGTAAAAGAGTCTTTTCCGAGAGCTACACTTGGTAAAAGAGAAAACCTATATCTAGGTTTGTAGACCATTTCCGAGATGGCCTCTCGGCAGACTTGTATTTACCGAGTACTGCACTCGGTAAAAATTAAAACCTAGATCAAGGTTTTACGACCATTTTTGAGTGCCCCACCGACATACGCTCGGGAAAGGTCCGCGGGAAACTTACGTGAAATCCCCGCGCTCTCTTTTTCATTTCTCATTCCCGGCTCCCCCCTATTATGCTTCCCGCCGGCGCCTCCCCCCAGCCGCCGCCTCACCGGCCAGATCCCCTACGGCGCCCCCCCCCCCCCGCTAGCGCCTCCCCACCCCGCCGGCGCCCACCCACCGGCTGCCCCCCCCCCCCCCCCCCCCCACTCCCCCGAGCTCCTCCCCTCCGGTCTACTTGGTGAGCTCCCCCCGGCTGCTATATATATAAATGTATGGATGCATAGATGAATGGATGAATATATGCATAGATGGATGAATAGATGTATGGATGGATGCTATATAGATAAATTTTGATGATGTTGTATGGATGGGTGCTATGGCGGGATGTATGTATAGATTTTGTTGTTTATATCTAATCGTTTTTGTAGTAGTTTTTTGTAGTAGTTTTTTTGTGGTAGTTTTTATGTAGTAGTTCTTGTAGTAGTTTTTATGTAGTAGTTTTTATGTTGAGCGAGTGTCAACCATATTTGACAGATGAGAGATATTTTTAGAGGAATGGTACCGACTGTTGTCGTAGGGGGTCGCGCGTCCTCTGCTCCTCCTCTGTGATCTTTTGAAAGCAGGAGGAGCAGAGGAAGAGCGACCATCACCGACAGTCAATGAGAGTTGTTCCTGGAGGAAAAGAAATCGAATTTTGACGATGGAGGTCAATCTGGGCTAGTTCGTCCTGTGAGAGAGTGTCCACCATATATACAACCACCAGAGAGAGTGTCCACCATATTTGACAGATGAGAGATGTTACCGACTGTTGTCGTAGGGGGTTGCTCTTCATCTACTCCTCATCTGAGATCATGGTAAAGCAGGAGGAGCAGAGAAAGAGTGACCATCAGCGACAGTCGATAAGAGTTGTTCTTGGAGGAAAGCAATCGACTTTTGACGATGGCGGTCGATCTGGGTGAGCTCGTCCTGTTATACCTTGATAACGCACGATGGGCTCGCCCAGCTTGACCATCACCAAAATTCGAAATACCCGTGAGAGAGTGTCCAACATATATACAACCACCAGAGAGAGTCTCCACCATATTTGACAGATGAGAGATGTTACCGACTGTTGTCGTAGGGGGTCGCTTTTCCTCTGAGATCTTGCTATAGCAGGAGGAGCAAAGAAAGAACGACCATCACCGACAGTCGACGAGAGTTGTTCTTGGAGGAAAGAAATCGACTTTTGACGATGGCGGTCGATCTGGGCGAGTTCATCCCATGATACCTTGAGTACGCGTGATGAGCTCGCCCAGCTCGACCATCACCGAAAGTTGAAATATCCGTGAGAGTGTCCAGCATGATAAATTTGCTTAGAAGTAGTTATTTTTCATTGGGTGATGAAAGGTGTTAGCATCGATCGATTTCGCGGTTATGGCTTCCTCCGACGACGCAGCTTCCGTTAGGGTCGAGTCCGCGGTCAAGGAGAAGCGCGTCGAGGACCGCTTGGCGGCACTCATTGAGGAGAACCCACAGCTGATCCTAATAAAGTTTTTTGAGGATCTGGCCAAGAAGAATCCGCCAACTAAGGAGAGCAAGGCCCCACCACGTAAGGAGAGTGACGACCCAGTGCCATTGAGTCCACCGACCATCATTCCCGACGATGCTTAGTCGTTCACTATGGTTGATGCCCCCACGTGCTCTGACTCCACGATCACTGGTTTCATCGGCTACACCTCGGAGTAGTCTACCTAGATAGATTGACGTTGATTTAGTGATATATTTATGTAGCTACTGATGTGGACTTGGATTGCCACTTGCGATTCTTTTGGGTATATGAGTGATGAATGCTTATGTGGATTATGTATGATGTGTTCTTTTAACCTTGCATTCCTTCTCTGCCTCTTTTTGTCTTTCTTTGTAGATGAAGTGGTATGCGGTGTACAGAGGTAGGTGTCCAGGAGTCTACGATTCATGATCCGCATGCAATGAACAAGTGCTTCATTATGCAGGCAACTCTCATGACTCGTTCAATAGTAGAGAGGAGACAGAGAATCATTACAATCAGTATGTGCCTGATCAGAAGAGAAACAATGAATTAGGCAATCGTGCAAGCCAGAAATGGCATATCATGTTGAGTGGATTGAAGAAGTTGATAATTCTCTTTTAGTTCGTCCTAATTGTGGTGTTGCTTTTATCATGTGGCCGCATGTAGAGATGCATTGACCACTTTGTTGTTTAGTAAGTAGGCACTTGTGCTAAAGAACTACTTTGTGACTTCAAATGAAACTTGTGTGAACTATTTATATAATGCCTATGTGAGTTTGTTGTTAAGTTTGGGTGGACCATATATAAGCCCATTCTGAGTTAGCATATTGTATATCTGTTTTTGCTGCAGCAATCAATGAAAAAGAGGCTGAAACAATACTGGCAACGAATCTTTACCGAGAGCAGCACTCGGAAGACCGCCCTTTACCGAGAGCGACGCTCGCAAAGTGGCATGCGCTGGCAGTTTGGTTGTGACTTTACCGAGAGCGACACTCGATAAATGGGAGTCACTGGAACTTGTCTGTCAGCGTTAAGCCGAGTGAGACACTCGGCAAAGTGTCCCACTTTACCGAGTGTAACCGCTCTCAGCAAAGACCTGACGGAACCAGCGGCCATGATGTCACTATATTTTGCCGAGACGCACTGTTTGGCTCTCGGCAAATTCTTTGCCGAGTGTCCGACGGTTGGTTCTCGCCAAAATTCTGTTTGCCTGAGAGGTGTACGCCGGGTGGTCTTTGCCGAGAATAATTCTCGGCAAATGCTTTGCCGAGTGTTTTAAACCCTTTGCCGAGTATTTCTGGCACTCAGCATGGGGTGTTATTCCAGTAGTGCAAGATAAATTCTGACATCTTGTGCTAATTTTTAGGTGACTAAAAAAACATAGGTGATTTGTCGGGTTAAATTTAATTAGAACCGCACTATGATTCATGAATTTTGAGTATCCGGTCGCTAGAAATCATGTTGGACTTGACACAGAATGTCGCGTCAGCAGATCTAGGAAAACCATATAGTTTTAAGAAAAAAAAATCTATTTTACTATCTGAAGAAAATGGTTGGTTCACATGACCCCCTGATCATTTTTTCTGCTCCCTTAACCACTTGAACTATCCAATACCATTCAGAAATCATCCTGGGTGGGTTTGCTCAGGTGATTTGCTGACGTGGACGTGCTCAAAGCAGTATTCGACCTCCGGGTGTGTCCCTCTCCTCAGGTGAGGATGTGCCATTGATAGGCGGGACCCACATGGGGTCGTTTGAAATGGTGTTTTCGTGCCAGGATGAGGGACAATGCAGTGGCGACGCTCACCCACGAGCTTGGCGGTGCAAGGGGGCTCAACGAAGCTTGGCAAGGATGCTGAGCTGCTCGGGAGGTCTCTCGGACCGGGGGGATGCTGCACATGGACGAAGGCGAGGTGGCTGGCGACGACGGCATCTTCTTTGGTGACGACGACTATAGGACGAGCTCGTTCTCCTCCGTGTGGGCCTGCAACTTGCGTAAACGACCATGCATCAATAGGAGAGCATCAAGCTCAAGCCAGGGATGTGAGGAATCAAAGCTTGGTTCGCCGCACACCTCGGTAGGCTCAGTGCGATGAAGGCAAAGCACCTGGTCGACGCAGGGAAAGGGGGCCTTCCCGGCTCGATTCCTCACACTGTGACTCAATTAGAGTGGAGGTGAGAAAGGGATGGGGATGGCCTCTTATAGTCTGGCGACGCGGTCGGATAAGCTCGGGTTTGACAACCATGGCCACGACCATAAATTGGACATGGTCGAAGCTCGGCGCGTCCATGGTGAGAAACAAGAGCTCTATGGAAAGGTCTTGGACTACTCGCTCGACATTGATGATGCGCTAGAGCTTGGTCGGGACGGCACATCGGCTAGCTTGGTGTGCGGCGTTGCCGATCCGAGAACACAAGGGAGAACAAGGGGAGGTGGGATGAGACGACGAAGTTGGCTGCTAGCGCGAGCAACTTGTTCGAGGCCACTTGCAGGCTGCGGGACGATGCGGGAGCGTGGGACCAACCTGGAGGTCAAATACTGCGTTGACCACGTCCACGTCGGTAAAGCTCATGAGCAAACCAACCAATGACGATTTCTGAATGATATTGGACAGATCGGGGGTTAAGGGAGCAGAAAAAATGATCAGGTGGTCATGTGAACCACCCGTTTTCTTGAGATTAGTTAAATGGACTTTTTTTTCTAGTTTTAAATAGTCGGCTATAGCCACGCTATAGCGGTTTGAGCACGGTGCCGCCAAATGGCCGGCTATTGGTTTCATGTACAATTGTCAAAAAAAGTTCTAAAATAGCCGGCTATATCACTGCTATAACTAATTCGGAGGACCGCCTCTATTTGGCATAGCCCACTATTTAAAGCAATGAGGAAAACTGTTGGAGATGCTCTATGAGCTCACGTGGTGCCAGGCAAATGGCGCATCTATATAGGCCAACTCCTATTTTGGCGCCCTCAGCGTCTGTTATATGGTAACCCACAAGCCGGCATACACCCCCCTGCGTCCTGTGCTCGGCCCATTCACTTTTTTTAACCTTCAAAAAATGTTGCGGGAAGTGCAATTTGAACTCTGTACATCCTTTCGTTCCAACCACGGTAACCAACACAGACTATCACTTCTTCCTTTTTTTGCATGGTAATACATGTCTCATTTATATTATAAGGATCATTATATAAGTCACGTACATACCGACCTGACAAAACTGAATAAATAGCAGAACGCTAGCCTTTGCCCAAAGGTACACCAGCCAAGAAGTAAAACTACGAACAAGAAAGAATAAACCTCTGAGCATGACACCAACGCCCGTCACCTGCCTCTGGCACCACCACAGCAGCCACCAAAAGGAAAAATGACGGATCACCACATACTATTACTTCTTCCACTTCTTATTTGCGCGTCAAACAAAAGGTAGAGCCTGACATGTTTTTCTATTGTTTTCGTCTTTCTATCTTTCTCTTTATTTTTAATTTTCTTTTCATTTTTTAAATTCATGCACTTTCCTAAAATCTTGAACTTTTCCCAAGTTTGTGAACATATTTTAAAATTCGTGAACTTTTTCAAAGCTGTGAACATTTTTTTAAATTCATGAACTTTTTTTTTTCAAATCCGTGAATTTTTCCAAATGCAAGGACTCTTTCTAATTTTTATGAACCATTTTTCAAATTCGAGATTTAAAAAACAATTCCGTACTGTTTTACAAAATCTATGTATTGTTTTCAATTTTCATGAAATTTTTCGAATTTTTGAACTTTTGCAATTTTTTGTGAAATTCATCAACTTATTTTCAAAATTTTGATTTTTTTGTGAAATTCATGCAATTTTCAAATTCACGCACTTTTTAAATTGGTGAACATTTTCCAGCGTCGTGAACTTTTTAGAAAAATCCGTGAACTTTTCTAAAATTCTTGAAATTTCTTCGATTAATCATTTTATAAATCCACGAACTTGTTTTTAGATCAACAAGATGTTTTCAAAACTACGATTTTTTTTCAAATTCACAAAAAAAACCTGTAAAACTGTTTTGATTTCTCAGTTTTGTAAATTCGTAAACTCTAAGGCAAATTCAACAGAAAAATCGAGCAAAAAAAACTCATGTGAACCGCCTCAGTTTTTTTTTTTCAGGGGTGAACCGCCTCAGTACGAGCGAGAGAAAACCCAAAGGGAGCACTAAATGGGCCGAGGCCGAAAAACAGGCGCGTAAGACTGGGACGGCTGCCTGCAGCGCGCGTCTCCTCTAAAAAAACAAAAATGACCAACGCACATGTACATGAAGCGAGTAACATAATGCGTGTGTACAGGGATGCGAGCAGCTAGCAACGCTCCTCGGTTACAAAAAAGCAAGCAACACGCGGAAGCAAACCCTCAATTACTATTTTGTTTATTTCTTCTCTTCCTTCTATTAAAATTTTTGTTCTCATTTTTCTTCGTTTTTTGAGTAAATTCTGGGTGTACAAAAAAAATCACAGTTATTAAAAAGTTTCTTATGAGTGCATTGAAAAAGAATTTGTCATGACTCAAACTATGTTCATCTAGTTTAGAAACTATATTAGTATCATTCAAAAAGATTGTTCACGACATTTTAAAATGTTTATTTTTTAAAATTGTTAATGAAATTTAAGAAAATGTAAATAAATAAGAAATACTCCAATTATTAAAAAACAATTCATCACATATAAAAAATCTCTTACCAGTTTTTTCACATGTTAAGCCAATGTTCATGAAAATTTAAATTTAAATAAAAACTATTCAAGGTTTATCTTAAAAAAGTATCTGAAGTATTTAAAAATATTCAACGCATTTAAAAATACTCAACATGTATTAGAAAAATATTTGACATGCATTTGAAAAATGTTCAATGTGGTTAAAAACTGTTCATACCATTTTTTCACTCGTAGAAAACTGTTCATGAAAATGTAAATATTTCTTATTAAATAATTCAAGGTGTATTCAAAAAACATTCAACTTATTGAAAAAATTCTCCATGTTATAGAAAAAAAATATTGTACATGCATTTGAAAAATGTTCGGCATGTGGTTAAAAAATATGCACTATGTATTTTAAAAATGTTTACCCTGTATTTAAAAAAATGTTCAATGTGCCTTTGGGAAATGTTCAACATGTACTAGAAAATGTCCAGTGTGTATTTGAAAATTGTTCTATGTGTATCTAACAAGTTGAGGAAGAAGGAAAGAAAACAAAAATCATAGTGAACCTTCCCAAAAACGGGCAGCGGGTCCCTAAAACCGTTCCCCAAATCTGCAGAAACAATGTTATTGGTCCAGCCCACTTAACACCATAATGAGAAGAGGGCTGCATCGGTCTGATAAAGAGCAAGATATAGCGTGCGGCGACCAGACGCCCGATTAAACTCAGGTGGGATGCGTGTTTTGAACAGGGAACCCAATTGATTCCAATAATAACTCTTAACACTTCTTGAATATGTGACGTTCATGTTTTATCTTGGTTCCTATGTGTTGTTGTAATCACTTGTTTTTTGTCGAGGGACTAATTGTTGGACATATTGAGGTTGTAGTATGGAATATTATTATGTGGAATCCTACAGTGCAAATAAAAACAGGGGCACTACCTTTTTGTATGTAAAAAGTGTTGAATTAACTTAGTCGGTCCGAATTGTCAGAAAAAAAACTTACTCGGTCTGAAACTTAATGTTATGGAATTGAACTGGCAAGTTAATGGTAATGGAACTTAACTAGTTTATCATTTTGATTTATTTATTAGTTTAACTTCATAACTAATAATATTACAATGAAGCTGGTGCGCAATTATTCTCATTGAAACGAACATGATTCTAGTAAGTACGTGCTTGTAAAGAACTTTCTTGAGACACTAACATTTTGGCATAGAAAGCACAATCAGTCAGGTCTTTCAACAACATTTTGGCATAGCTCAAGAACAATGGCAATATAAAATTTCTGTAGTTGTTCCAAACAATATGGAGTTTTGTTTACATATAATAATTCCGCAATGTACTTCGATGTGTGATTCTCTGACCAGATTAGTGGCTGTCGATGCATGACCAGTCCATTTAGTTCAGGCTTGGTTTTGATGGTGAGATTGTTGTCATTGATGGTCATGTCACTGATTGATGGATAAGGACACTTGCAAAGATATATGGAATAACACGCCCTTGTGACGAAAAGTCAACTTGCTTAGTGTTATTTGGCCTAAATTACACGTCAATACATTTCTTATGCAAAAAAACAAAAGACAAAATTAAAGTGAATGGAAGCTAATTTGCATATCCATAAATGTGTCCTTTTTTATTTCTATTTTATAAATCATGTTTAAGTCTGAAATTTTATGGCATAATAGATACACCGTGTGACATTATTGTAACAAAAAAAGCCAAGTAAAATGCACTATGGTCCTCTAACTTGAAATCTTCGGCGCTTACTTTACTCTGCAACTGAAAGTCCGAATGCAGTTTGGCTGACTTTTAAGCATCCTATCAGTGTTGTTAAGATTGCAACTTTTTGTAAGGGAGTGTACAGTGGTTGAGATTGCATCATTTTCTTAGTTACTTCTACAGAAGCATTGAGGTTAGACTAAATTGTGCTAGTTCTCAGCTGAAGATAAATGTTAAATATATGACACCCCACGCGTTGAGGCGGAAACATGCGGGAATTGGTTGCTATATATTATTTTGATGAGATTTGGTTGCAATGAATTTGAATATGAGACTAAAGATTCAAAATACATATGATTTGTTGTATTTGATTATTATATAGTGATAAAATATATATATATTAAGAATGTTGAGAGAAATAAAATTAGTGGGGTTGATAAAGTGGGATTTGTGCATGTTGAGGGAATTCGTATAGCTAGGTAGCATTTTGAGGCATTCATGTTAAGAGAAATAAAAGTAGTGGAGTTGATGAGGTAACATGTGTGATTATGTGGCATGTGTGCATTTTGAGATAAAGTGAAGTAATGCAGATCAACTATTCAAGTATATAAGATAAGATACCACCACACAGCAAACTGCTACGTCCATGATTCATATTCAGTTCAACGCACGTTTCTCTACGACACAACCAATTTTTAGCATAGATAATCCAAAAAAAAGGAGAGAGGTTAGGTTGAGAATAGGAGACATCGAAAAAGTAATATACAATATAGGGTGAAGAATTTGTACTATCCACCTGCCGCTAGGGCGCAATACCGTTCTTTGGTCGCAATGGAATACTTCAGAGCTTGTGAGTCTTCATAACGGTGAGACCGGAATACCGTTCTTCATATCTCGCTAGGCAACAATCACCCTTATTTTTCTTAAATCAATCAGCTGGTCTTCTTTGTAGCAGCTCAGAATAGAAGAGCTCAGTTAAAAAAATCACTATTTTTTAAGGCAAAAATGCTATTTAATAGTTCGTTGCTAGACGAAGTCTCCATTTCACAGAGTTTAATTAGCCTGCCTGTAACAACCACTCCTTGTGTTTATGCGGAATCAAGATTCAAGCTTGTATTTCGAACGACTTAAGACCGAGAAATTAGCAAATTCCTAGATAATTGCCCAGATTTCATTGTTATGAATCGACAGATGTAACTGCAGAACGTCTAGGCTCAGGCACTCGTGAATTGTAACGAATTTCCATATAACGTCTTAACTCAGGCACATAAGTATCTGATGTGGCCACCAAGCTAGCCGCCATCTAATTATGTGCTTGTCTCGTACCATTGCGTGCTGGCCAGGTCAAGAATGGGTCACCTTCACTTCACCACCGGCCACTTGAAAAAAAGAATATTTATGAGAACTTTTCTCTGTTAGTTTCCGTACAGCTCCGTTGCTTTCCGTAGTCTCGGTCACTATTCAACACTACTACCTTTACTTCAAAACATCAAGGAAAGAATCAGGCTTCATTTCCATGCAGCTCGGTCGCTTTCGGTAGCGGCTCACTAGTCGAAGTCATTGCCGGGTGTCCTTTTCCGTGACCAAACAAATGTACGTACGGTGACAGCATCATTTTCCACAGAGCTTCTTGACTCGGGCACTGGTAACCATCTGCCGTGGACGCGAGGGAAGCATGTGCTTGGTTGCTTGTCTCTAGCACTACCAGCACTATCAACCATGACTGACTTGCAATAAACATTGACTCATACCAGGTCGGACGGTCCTGTTCTTCAAATGGTGCCTTTGCAGCTATGGGCTTAGATAGATCATAACAATTGTAGTACGCGTGGGATATGCAAAAACACGATTCTTAATTATATTGTTTTGTTTACTTCACAAGAAGAGAAATAATTAACTTCTGCCATCACTCAGCGTTACCCGTATGTGTACTTATTGCAAGAATGCTGGATAGCTACCGGTACAACAAACAATAAGAACAAGGCTACTCGTCTGACTTTTTCTTCTTATAAATGAATTAAAATACTTGTCATTTTTATTAGTTAAGAAGAATGTTTAGAATATACTGCTGAGGTCAAAGGCCAATGTTTAGGGAAACAAATCATGGCTCTCCCGACGTAATGCTATAACTGTTTCGCCCCTGCTAGGCCCCAATTTGCTACCCCGCTTTAATTTTTGCAGGGATTATCACTGAGAGGTTGAGATGTATTGAAAGAAGTACCCGCGCTACACTTATGTCAAATCGACACAGTTTTCAGGAAATTTTGAAGATAAGAGGATTGTAGTTATGTCTTGCCATGTTTGTACATGACAAAATGGTCATGTTACTAAGTAAAATTTTTAGATACTCCCTCCGTTCCTAAATATAAGTATTTTTACAGATTCCAATATGAACTACATACAGAGCAAAAAGAGTGAATCTACACTCTAAAGTATGTCTATATACATCTGTATGTAGTTCATAGTGAAATCTCTAAAAAGACTTATATTTAGAAACTAAGAGAGTACATAGCAATCCCTACAAGTATGATTTTTTAAATTTTGTTTGAAATCCCCAGATGCAAAACTATTACTCAAAACCAGGCTAGTGTTAAATGTAAGCAGTTCAAACTCGATTGGGCACCACTGATCTAGGTTCGAACTTGAATTAATTCTATAATCGACGGGCTCTTCACATGAGAAGAAAGAAAATGACATCCTCTCTCATCCATCGATGCGTTACTGTGATATGACAACTCATTTCTTTGAAAATTTTGGTATAGTATTTGGCTAGTGACCCACACAAGTTGTTAATAAATACACATGAATAGGCGGCAGAGGGAAAAGGCACAAAAGCAAGTATGGTTTCTTCTTCTCCGACTACAAGTTCAGGATCATCTGGCTAATAATTGTGATGTCCATGTGTGTGCTGCCTGGTGGCTTGGTGCTTCGAAACACGTTGGACCTATCTTGCTTCACAATTGTCACATTGTGTGGACTGTCATCTTATATGGATAGTTCATCGATGCTTCTCAAAACTTGTAGGGTGTGAAAACAAATAGCGATGTAAATTGATATTATATTAGAATTTTATTTTCTTACGACAAGTATGCACCTAGGGATCTGTTTGCTTGATAGAGTGTAGACTAAAGAACTGGATGAGTACATACTCGTCTTGGTTAGTGGTTGATTTAAAAATGAAGAGTATTTTTTTATAGTCAATTATTAATTACAGTTGATTAAATGAGATTGCTCATCAAATTGGAAATTAGTATATGACAAGTTTGGAATAAAGGTAAAATAAAGATAGCACATGCACTGGTTGGTACATAATTCGAGACGTTGATTATTTATTAAGATCTCTCATGCAAAATGTATCATCAAATTGATTCAAAGATAAATGTTCCCGGCGACCACACATCCTGTAGGGCCAACCCTTTATATAACTAGATGACACCCCATGCGCTGAGGCAGAAACATGTGAGAATTGGTTGCAATATATTGTATTGCTGAGATTTGGTTGCCTTGAATTTGAATATGAGACTAAAGATTGAAAATACATATGATTTGTTGTATTTGATTATTATATAGTGATAAAACATATATTAAGTAGTACTTCTCATACATGTTGAGAGAAATAAAATTAGCGGGGTTGATAAAGTGGGATTTTGTGCATGTTGAGGGAATTCATATAGCTAGGTAGCATTTTGAAGCATTCATGTTAAGAGAAATAAAAGTAGTGGAGTTGATGAGGTGACATGTGTGATGATGTGGCATGTGTGCATGTTGAGATAAATAGATGTAGTGGGGATCAACTATTTAAGTATATAAGATAAGATACCACAACAACAAACTGCTATGTCCAGGATTCATATTCAGTTCAACGCACGTTTCTCTACGACACAACCAATTTTTAGCAAAGATAATCCAAAAAAAAGGAGAGAGGTTAGGTTGAGAATAGGAGACATCGAAAAAGTAACATACAATATAGGGTGAAGAATTTGTACTATCCACCTGCCTCTAGGGCGCAATACCTTACTTTGGTCACAATGGAATACTTCAGAGCTTGTGCAGTCTTCATAACGGTGAGACGGGAGATGGTATATTCCCGCTGAAAACCTGCATGCCGACCTTGCCACCGGCAGCCCACTCCTAGCTCTCCTTGGAGCAACTCGCCAACATCTGGACCAAGTTACACGGGCCTGCCCATGGACGCAGTGCGTTCAACCCAATGCATGTCTCGGACTGCTTTGTGTTCTTCCGAAACTCGCTCATGTATAGACTCACCAAGGTGGCCAGGGAGATCTTGTTTGGAAGCAGGAGAAATATGGGCAGCGACTCGGTTTCATCTAGCCTGCATTCAGCATCCATGATGGTTCCAATATAATTGGCAATTGCATGCAACTTCTAAGATAGTCACAATAGACTAAACCTTTTTTTTGCACCGTCATGGTCTTATGATTGATGCTTTGCAAACCTCATTATTTGGAAGACTAGGCATCGGTAGAGATGGCAATTTCAGAGGTCACATTATCCACCGGTGTTATTAGGAAGTCTGTTGGATCATCTTATTGTGCGTCATCTTATTATTCACCAAAGCAAAACTTACCTAAATAATGAGAAGCCACATTGGCCTCTACTGAACAATGGTAATAATAGATGCAAACAAAGCATGTCAGCAACTGATTTTAGTCATCAATGGTTACTGATGCAGATGGCTGGTAGCTCCATTGATGGTTGTCCTGTCATGTGGTTGTTTCCAAGTCATGGAGTAATACTTATGACTCATAACCATGTTCTGTACTCTGTAGAATTTCCTTAGCACCTAATCCCTGTTTGTCCCAATTACCGCTACTGTTTGCTTATTCTCTTGTAAAAATCTTTTTCCAATACTATTAGTCCCAATATTTTCTACGCACTTTCACAAGTCTAATGTTCATGTTATTTTTACATTAGTGAGTTGTATTGCCTAGTTTGGTACCTCATGTCGGCATGGAATTTCGAAATTCTGATGAGGCTTGGTCATTTTGGCTTACCTACAGTGGACAGAAAGGATTTGAGGCCAGAAAAAGGTATACAAACAAAAGGCCAAGCGATGGCAAGGTTACATCATGTAGATTCGTTTGTGCAAATGAGGGTCTTCGATCACTAGACAAAAGGGATTTGTTTGTGCAAAAGTGCCCTCGAGCTGAAACTAGAACTGATTGTCAAGTCTACATTTAGATACATTATAACTAAGCACTTTTCCTGCCCTCTCAGGACATTTGCATTTCTAGCCGTTGGATCGTCACTTTTAGGCTTCCTTGGCCGTCCGATTTGCTCTTAACTGCAGCCAAATTGCGCGTACAACTTCGTGACAAGCACTAACCTGCTCGGGCCGCTGCTCTGGTGTTTTTTTTGGGAATCAAAGATTCAATTGGGCCTACTGGGCTGTACTAGGATCCCGTCCAGCGCAAAAGTAGAGAGCCCTGAAAAACGCTCGGGACCTTGGTCTTTTTCGCTCGCAGCTTGCTTTCGTTTGCTCGCAGCCGTGGCGGCGCCTTTGACCTGGGTGCCCACTGATGCGGTGGCAACCGACGCGACGGTTATCGCCTTCTCTGTCCATTCTGTTGCATAGACGTGACTGACAGCGGCTGCTCGATCCGTTCGGTTCCATAGCGCAGCTGGATGGTGTGCGGCAATGAACAACCATGAAGTTATATCGCCAAGGACAATTTATTGAGAGTTTAATCAATCATTTATGTCAGTCGATGCTCCGGGCAGGGCGGAGAGTGGGGTGGTTGGTGGGGGACTCCTCCTTGGCGGTCCGTGGAGAAGTACGATGTGAAGGAGAGAGGACGCCATGGTGAAGGTGAGGTGGGTATCATCCGGTTTTAAAGGAGAGCTGTAGCGAGAAATGTCCCGCTATGGTGGGAAACCGAGCAGGAAGGGGAGGGTCCGACAGGAAAAGGAAAGGGTGTGTCGTGGGATGAGGTTTTTGTGTTGGGCCCATGTGTTGGAGATAACATGATGGATAGTCCGAATAATCACATTTCCTGCGAGGGGAGGGGATCAGAGTGGAGTGTGGGGCGGTGGTGATCGGCACGAACACGAGAGGAGGGGATCAGGGCGGAGAGTGGGGCGGTTGGTGGGGGACTCCTCCTTGGCGGTCCGTGGAGAAGTATGGTGTGACGGAGAGAGGGCGCCATGTCGAAGATGAGGTGTGCACAACAATGGACATCATATTTTTTTTGGAATGCACGACATTCAACTGTATGTTGCAATGTGGAAATGACTCAGGATACATTGGATTTGCCTTCTTGGCTCGAGTGTGTGTGTGTGTGGGGGGGGGGGCATCACGGGTGGCGCACGCCTCTTACCCCTTGATGGGGGTGGCGGATCGGCATGAACAAGAGGTAGGGGATCAGGGTGGAGAGCGGGGCGGTTGGTGGGGGACTCCTCCTTGGCGGTCCGTGAAGAAGTACGGTGTGAAGGAGACAGGGTGCCATGGCGAAGGTGTGGTGCACGTCATACGGTTTAAAAGGAGAGGGCTCTAGCGAGAATGTCCTTCTACGGCGGGAAACCGAGCGGGAAGGGGAGGGTCCGGCAGGAAAAGGAAAAAGTGCGTCATGGGGTGGGGTTTTTGCGTTGAGCCCACATATTGGAGATAACATGACGAATGGTCTGGACAACCACATTTCCAGTGAGGGGAGGGGATCAGAGCAGAGAGCGGGGCGGGTGGCTGATCGGCGCGAACACGAGGGGAGGGGATCAGGGCGGAGAGTGGGGCGGTTGGCGGGTGACTCCTCCTTGGGGGTCCGAGGAGAAGTATGGTGTGAAGGAGAGAGGACGCCATGGCGAAGATGAGGTGTGCCAAACAACGGACATAATTTTTTGGGGGAATGCACGACATTCAACTGTATGTTACAACGTGGCAATGGCTCAGGAGATATTGGATCTACCTTTTTGGCTCGGATGGGGGGCATCATGGGCGGAGCACTCCTCTTACCCCTTGATGGGGGTGGCAGATCGGCACAAACATGGGGGAGGGGATCGGCGGAGAGTGTGCAGTTGGTGGGAGACTCCTCCTTGGCTGTCCATGGAGAAATATGGTGTGAAGGAGAGAGGGCGTCATGGCGAAGGTCAGGTGGGTGTCATCCGGTTTTAAAGGAGAGGGCTCCAGTGAGAAATGTCCCTCTACGGTGGGAAACCAAGCGGTAAGGGGAGGGTCCGACAAGGAAAAGGAAAGGGTGCATCGTGGGGTGGGGTTTTTGTGTTGGGCCCACATGTTGAAGATAACATGACGAATAGTCCGGACAACCTTATTTCTTCCCCACATATGGTCTGGATTTGGGAGAGCCCGGACTGTTTAGACGATTAAATTTTGGGGAGCCTGCTAGGCTCTCATTTGATCCGAACAGACCAAGATGTATGAGAAAGAAGTGAGCTTCGACTTTGAAGACGACATTCATCATTTGTTTGATTCATTTATATGCATTGTAGCCCGTAGCAACGCACGGGCGTTCTACTAGTAAGTCATTGGGGGTGAGAAGGCTCAGTATGATAAGAAATTCGATTAATGGACATTGCGTTGCACCGGCTATACAACGCCATGAACTTGCTAGCTGGCACAAACCAACTTGTGTAGTGTAGATAATAGCTAGACAGCTGATCAGTGTTGTACAGATTCTACAGACACCTTCTACAACACGTACAAAATCTAACCCTTGTTTCTCCTTGTTGTAACTTTTTTGAGTTCTTTGAATTGTGAACGTTGTTTTTTGTCTTTGAGATTTTGCTTTCTTGACTATTTAAGTCGATAACCCTAATCCAGAGGAAAGTGGAAACAGTTGCCCACTTGCACTCATGGCAATGGGGGAACAGCCTGGACATTTGTAGAAGCAAGGCCAATGGAGGCACACTCCTCCATGAGACATGTTTGTCCCCTCTCCTACTTGTTGACGCATTCAGCGCCAGCGCTTAGAACGGATCGATCCATCAAATGCTGCTGCCTGGAGGGCCGAATGTCGGCGAGGAGGACCTCGTCCCAACCTGCGTGCACGAGTGGAGAGGGGAGAGGGGAACGGAGAGGCCAGCTCTGTTGCCGATCTGGACTAGGAGCGAGAGGACGAATCGCCGATCCGCAAATTGTGGATCACTCGGGTTTTTTTCGCTCCACCGCCGATCCTTATTTGATCGATGTGGTTCACTGGATTGACCAACAATTAAAGATGGGACCTTGGAGTCGCATTAGATTTATAGAAGAAGATGCCAAGCAGCCGAGAACATTACTACGCCGTAAAGGCTACCCACGCCAATAGATAGGAACGTAGGATGGCCCTATGACTAAGGCGACTACTCATGTCGCGCTACCATCAACCTATATGGGAAAATATCAACAGTAATCAACCAGACAGATCGCTAAGCATTGAACGTCTGCGCTATGAACCTATGAACCGTCTGGGCAGAAACTGGCACGCCATCAAATACCACCCCATTCTTGTGGCGCCAAAGACACCAGAACACCAAGATGATGCAAGTCCAAAGATCCTTTGCCACTATCGAAGGAGCACATAGCGGGATCCACCACTCCAGGAGATCTGTGTCCACGGTGGGCAACAAATCTAGTTTGTCCCATCTCGTCGAAGAGGAGACCATACTTGCCTAACCTTCATCTTCGTAAAATCACTATCATACTTTCCCATGGGATTTTTACCTTTTCAAGACCTCGCCAAAGAATTACCAAGGTCCAGGGTTGTCAATATTAATTTACAGGACATAGCAGAAGCTTGAACAAAGGCTCTCCCCTCACCAAATATCACATCATTATGCAAGTTCCCTGCCCTCCAAATACATCCAATTATATCAGAGAAACATTTTCTCATTACACATAAAACTTAAAATCATGCATCTATACAACATCTATTATATCATTGATTCTATGTATTTGCTTCCACATGATACACACAAAATCATCTTGCAGCTACAACTGATATGGTGACATCATTAATACTACATGACTGAGTAGCAAAGGAATCTTCTTCATTGCCTACCCTTAGATTGAAATACGCTGGGTGCTTAGGCTCACGTAGAACCATAGTCTCACTGCTTAGCATTGAAGTTACATCTAACATGTTCGGTCGATGAACTGCATTCTCTTGTACACATAGTTGTGCGATGTTATTGCACCTCATCACTTCTGTCGGGTCACACATGGGAAGCAATGACACATCAACAATTTCAATCCATCTTCCCTCATCCCACAGTTGCCAAGCCTATTTGCAATTTCATCACATACTTAGATACATTGATAAAGCATTTCTTTTCATGTTATATGGAAGTGCATGAACGCACATATCCGAGGAGATTGATGAAACCTCCATATTGGTCGCTTCCAGAGTTCCTTTTCCCAGTAAGGATCTCAAGCATTAAAATACCAAAGCTGAATACATCAGATTTGACAGAGAATAGACCCTCGGAAGCATACTCTGGAGCCATGTAACCACTAAAATGATATAAAAATATATGTCCAATTAGCGTATGGTTGACTTGTAATATATATTTTTTCATAAGGTAATATTGATGTGATACTCACTATGTCCCAACCACTCTTCTTGTAGTGTTTTCCTCATTGTTATTTGAGTTGAATATTTTTGCTAGTCCAAATTCTGAAATTTTAGGATTCATTTCATTGTCCAAGAGAATGTCGCTTGGTTTAAGATCTCGATGTATAACACGCAAACGAGAGTGCTTATGTAAGTAAAGAAGTCCTTCAGATATTCCTTCAATTATCGCAAAACATTTCTTCCAATCCATTAAACCTTTTCTACATTCATCTGCACATGAACTGAACGCGTTAGTATAAATAGTAGAGAAAAATACATCTCAATAATAAAATTGAACACCTCAATTATCAAGATAGTACAATCTTGCACATAAAACTTCTGAAAACCATATAGTAAGATATTTTCAGTCATGATCATGATGCTAAACCATTTCTATATATCTGGAAACGTAGATAAGTTACCAAATATGAAGAAGTCCAAACTTTTGTTTGGCAAGTATTCATAGACCAATATTTTTTCATCTCCTTGAGAGCAACATCCTAGGAGTCTAACCAAATTCCTGTGTTGGAGTTTGGCTATGAGCTGAACTTCATTTTTGAACTCTATGAAACCTTGTCCTGAATGTGAAGCAAGTCTCTTGATTGCTATCTTCATTCCCTGAAGGAAGTGGCCCTAGAGAAAAATAATAATGATATTATGCCTCAATCCGGTTGCTTTAAGCTGCAGAAGTTAATTCACAGCTACCAAGAAATGAGTACATGCAAATTAATCCCACTTTGAATCTATATTCTTCATGCAAATATGTACGTACGTCAAGGCTATCTTTGGAATGCTAGTATTATATTGTTCTTAAGCACTATTAATTCCACAAACTTATAACATATTTTTTCTGTTGAATAGAAAATGATGATTATAGAAGTGTGATAAATATACCTTATATACAGGGCCAAATCCACCTTCTCCTAGTTTATTTTCTTCAGAAAAGTTATTTGTTGCTTCCATTATCTGATGAAAGTCGAAAACTGAAAACTCGGATAATCCGGCTTGCATCTCCCAAACTTGTTCATGATCTCCTCTTTGAAATTTGCAAGTACGCTTTTCTTGCAATCTCATTGCGCCTGAAAATTGAGATCCGAGAATTTACACGAATCTTTAGTTTAGAAGACTTGTACTAATGAGCATTATATTAAACGATGAAGCCGGCAGCAACTAATGATGAAGAAAATTTGTAAGTACGCTTTTCTTGCAATCTCATTGCGCCTG
Source organism: Elymus sibiricus (assembly GCA_039707655.1). Lineage (NCBI taxonomy): Eukaryota > Viridiplantae > Streptophyta > Magnoliopsida > Poales > Poaceae > Elymus > Elymus sibiricus. The sequence goes on from CM077676.1 coordinate 35,340,338, forward strand.
AAAACAATCACTCACCCTTCCTCTTACTGCCTCTGAAGCGACGATAGTAAACGATGAAGCCGGTGGCAACTAATGATGCGGGAACAGCCACTGATATGACAATCACCCAAGGTTGCATTCCATGTCCTTCAAAATTAGACATTGATGAATTATCATAAGTCATTAACTAATAATAACATGCCCGTGAATCGAATTGTAACTTTTTAATTGTTTGAGAACCTAATGAACCTATGGATGCAGAACGAAGTGAGAAGGTGGTATTGACAGCAGATGGACTCGCCCCCGCGTCGTCCCCGCTAGGGCGACTCGGGCGGCGCCCAAACCCTAGTCGCCGGGGGCGCGATCTCCCTCTTCCCTTCCCTCCGCCGCCGCCGGAGGACGCCGCCGGGCTAAGTCCAGAGGCCGACGGCGGTGGCGGGGGACTTCCTCTCTCCCGCGTCTTAGGGATGGTGCGGGGCCCCTAAACGTGTGGTGGCGCGGCCGATCCAATCTATGCGGCGCGGTGGCGATGGCTGCGGCGGCGTGGTGGTCGGCCCTGTCTCGGGCGGCGGCGGCGGCTGCAGGCGCGGCGCGGCCCTATACTGGGAATGGCGGCGGCTGCGGTCGGCACGCCATCGGGCGTCGGATCGGCGGCGACGGCGTGGAGGCCATGGTGGACTGGTCGACGGCGCCTCCGGTCAGATCTGATCTGGCCGGTGCAGCCGGCGATGATGGCCATCTCCTCTGTCGGAGGTGGTCGGCCTGAGGCTGGATGGTCGGATCTCCAGATCCGGCATCCAGATCCGGCTGCGAGTCGGGATGACATAGTTGCCGGTGAAAACCGAGCCGATGGCGGCGTTCTGCGTCGTTACCTTGATGAAGGCATCGTCATGTAACTACTGTCGACCCACTCGTGCTGCTCCGGGGGAAACCCTAGGATCTGGTCTTCCAGATTGAACGATGGCGGTACTGCGGTGTCGTTTTCTTTCTTGGGAGCATCGTTTGTGGAGCAGCGCTGGAAGACACAGACAGGAGGTGGAGCGGCTTCATCTTGCACGGAGCTTTCGGTGGAGATGTCAAGTCATGCCTGGCCGACAGGTGCTACGCTGTGTCATGCCTGGTCGGCAGGTGCCACGCACGACAGATCTTTCAGAATCTTCGCGTCTGGATGGACGAGCGCGGGGCGGTGGCGCCGTTGGGCACCGTGGTGGCGTCGACGGATGGACGGACTGGCAAGGATGATGCGGATCTCTCCCCTGAAGATGGGTCAGCGGTCCGATGACGATGGCGGCGTCTAAAACAGGTGCATGTGGTGTACGCTTTAGGTCTGCTGTACCGCCTGTTGGTTCCGATACGTTATGTGGTTGGATCGGCGACGACACCGCTTTTAGATATGGGAAATGAGAGCACTTCACATTATCGAGTTTTGTAGGTGTGAGTGGTGGCTTCGGGTAGCTTGATGTATGTTCTTGTTAGATCTTTGTTGAATAATAAATAAAGATGTCAGTATGCATCGATTGATGCAGAGGCCGGGGGTCTTAACCTCCTTTTCAAAAAAATAAATAAATAATAATAATGGATGCAGACCGAAACCAAATTAAGGAATACGCACTCTTGCCTGTGGGAGGAGCTGGAGAAGCAGCAGCAGGACGCCCGCCATGCCAACCGCGTGATTCAGCCTAGTCTATATAGATGCATCAAAAGATTCGTAGAGTAGCTAAAAACTCCTACTGCACTTAGAGCTCAAAAGAGGGGGAATTAAAACCATGTAGCCACTTGGGCCTCAGAATTCCTGTGACTCTCTGGAAGCCTACGGGCCGAGGCATATGTCCTTGTTTCTCTTGCATTCTTTTCTTTTCTATGTATATTGTTGTACCTTTTACACTTGAAAATCTATAAAAATACTAAGTCAATTCTGGACAGTCAATAACTTTGTAGTCCTACTTGCAATACGCGTATTACGGGCCGGCCACGTTTGTGCTTTCAGAATTCCTACCTGGATATCCAATAGACAGTGAGATTTTTCATGCTTTCAGTGGTCTTCCAATTAGTCAATTACTTTGAAAGATTCAATCACGGTATATTTCTAAATATTGCATTAATATTTATTCAGGTCTTCTGTAGGTCCCGGAGAGACAATCCATCTTATTTTTCTAGTCACACACAAGTACAGTTTGATTTGGTCTTGATGTGCATCTATTTGAAGGTACGCAAGAGACAATAACCTGGTGTTGGTACTTGAACCGGTGGTTAAAAACCCGTGCATTAGTGGTTTTACCTCCCCCTACACCACAGCACTTTAGGTGCCCGACCTCGTATTTATGAAAATCATGTTTTATTTTGATAGAGGGATTTTATTGATAACAAATGTCACAATAAGACATTACAAGCAAAAATAGTTCATGTCTGAGGTCTGCGTAGTTAAGATGCATATAGCCCAAACAAGATAACCACAAATTAATAAAGTAACATGTTAGACAAAGGGGAACTGATATGGTCTATATGCACATATGTGGAAAAATCCAAACCTTGGGGCATCTCCAACATGGTCCCTGATAACCCACAAGTATAGGAGATCAGTTGTAGCCTTTCTCGATAAATAATAGTGTCGAACCCAACGAGGAGCTAAAGGTAGAATCAATATTCCCTTCAAGTTCTATCGAGCACCGATACAACTCTACGCACACTTAACGTTTGTTTTACCTAGAACAAGTATGAAATTAGAAGTACTTTGTAGGTGGAATGCTAGAACTACTTTGCAAGAATAAAACTAAGAGTACTTTGCGAGAGTAAAACTACGAGTAATTTGCAAGATAATAAAAGCTAGTTGTTTAGTAGAAAGCTTTTGTAACACAAGAGAATGGTTTGTCCCTAGGCAATCGATAACTAGATAGGTAATCATTATTGCAATTTTATATGAGGGAGAGGCATGAGCTAACATACTTTCTGTACTTGGATCATATGCACTTATGATTGGAACTCTAGCAAGCATCCGCAACTACCAAAGATCATTAAGGTAAAACCCAACCATAGCATTAAGTAACAAGTCTTTTTTACTCCTATACGCAACAACCCCCTTACTCGGGTGTAAGCTTCTGTCACTCTATCCGCTCACTATAAGAGAATTATGAACGTATTGCAAACCCTACAGCGGGAATACCACACGCTTGGGCGACATGGCGAGCACCATAGTACAACACCAAAATAAAACATACAACTCAAACCAATCACGATCATCAATCAACCCATGGGACAAAAAGAATCTACTCAAACATCATAGGATTGCCATACATCATTGGATAATAATATATAGCGTTAAGCACCATGTTTAAGTAGAGATTACAGCGGGGAGAAGAGGTGTTACACCATTGCATAGAGGGGGAGAGAGTTGGTGTTGACGACGGCGAAATTGTTGGTGTAGATCGCCGTCACGATGATTGCCCCGGCGGCGTTCCGGCGCCACCGGGAGAGATGGGGAGAAAACCCCCCTCCTTCTTCTTCTTTCTTGGCCTCCCCCCTTAATGGGAGGAGAGTTTCTCCTCTGGTCCATGGCCGCCATGGCTTCAGGAGAGGACGAGCCCCTCCGAGATTGGATCTCTCTCTCTCTCTGTTCTCTTCTGTTTCGCGTTCCCGTTTTCTGGCCGAAAACCGTTTCTTATATTCCCGGAGATCCGTAACTCCGATTGCGCTGAAATTTTAACACGATTTTTGTTCTCGATATAAGCTTCCTTGCGGCCGAAGAAGAGCCCCAACCGACTTACGGTGTCCCCACAAGGCAGCACCGCGCGGCCGGGGGGGGGGAGGGGTCGTGCCAAAGTGCCTTGTGGAGGCTGTGGGCCTTCGTTTGCATTGATTCCACCTCCCAAAAATCACATATATTCCAAAATAATTATCTGTAAAATTTTATTGCGTTTGGACTTTGTTTGATATGGATTTTCTGCGAAACGAAAAACAAGCAGAAAACAGGAACTGGCACTGGGCACTGGATCAATATGTTAGTCCCAAAAATAATATAAAATGTTACCAAAAGTATATAAAAGTTGTAGAATATTGGCATGAAACAATGAAAAATTATAGATACGACGGAGACGTATCAGCATCCCCAAGCTTAATTCCTACTCGTCTTCAAGTAGGTAAATTATAAAAAAATATAATTTTTGATGTGGAATGGTACCTAGCATAATCTTGATCATGTAATCTAATCATTGCATGAATATTAAGACACGAGTGATTCAAAGTAATAGTCTATAATTTGATATAAATACATTAATACTCAGGCATACCAACAAACAATCATGTCTTTCAAAATAAAAATGCTGAACAAAGTTATCCCTACAAAATCATATGATCCTGTCATGCTCCATCTTCTTAACACAAAATATTTATCATGAACAACCCTGATTTTAGCCAAGCAATTGGTTCATACTTTTTAATACGCTTTAGCTTTTTCAACCCCCACGCAATACATGAGCGCAAGCCATGGACATAGCATTATGGGTGGAATAGAATGCGGTGATAGGGATCAATAAGGAGAAGTCAAAATGGGAGAATGTCTCGCATCAACTAGGCAAATCAATGAGATATGGAGATGCCCATCAATCGATATCAATGCGAGGAGTAGGGATTGCCATGCAACAGATGCACTAAGAGATATAAGTGTATGAAAGCTCAAACTGAAAACTAAGTGGGTGTGCATCCAACTTACTTGCTCATGAAGACCTCGGGCATTTGAGGAAGCCCATCATCGGAATATACAAGCCAAGTTCTATAATGAAAAATTCCCACTAGTATATGAAAGTGACAACATAGGAGACTCTGTATATGAAAAATATGGTGCTACTCTGAAGCACAAGTGTGGTAAAGGATAGTAGCATTGCCCCTTCTCTCTTTTTCTCTTATTTTTTTTGTTTTGTTTTTGTTCTCTTTTTTTTTGTGGGCTCTTTTTGGCCTCTTTTTTTTTAGAACAGTCTCATGGACCTCATCCCCACTTTTTCGAGGACTCATTAGTCTCCACCATTCTTTCCTCACTGGGACACTACTCTAACAATGATGATCATCACACTTTTATTTACTTACAACTCGATATTACAACTCGATAAAACTGAAACATATGACTCTATATGAATGTCTCTGGCAGTGTATCAGGATGTGCAATGATCTAGCGTAGCAAAGATATCAAAAAACGGACAAGCCATAAAAATATCATGCTAGCTATCTTACGATCATGCAAAGCAATATGACAATGAATACTCAAGTCATGTATATGATGATGATGGAAGTTGCATGGCAATATATCTCGGAATGGCTATGGAAATGCCATGATAGGTAGGTATGGTGGCTGTTTTGAGGAAGATATAATAAGGCTTATGTGTGATAGAGCGTATCATATCACGGGGTTTGGATGCACCGGCGAAGTTTGCACCAACTCTCGAGGTGAGAAAGGGCAATGCACGGTACCGAAGAGGCTAGCAAATTGCGGAAAGGGTGAGAGTGCGTATAATCCATGGACTCACATTAGTCATAAAGAACTCACATACTTATTGCGAAAGTCTATTAGCCCTCGAAGCAAAGTACTACTATGCATGCCCCTAGGGGGGAGGTTGGTAGGAGTTAACCATCGCGCGCCTCCGACCGCCACAGAAAGGAAGACAATCAAGAATAAATCATGCTCCAAATTCTTAGCATAACGACAGACCATACGTGCATGCTTCGGTAATCACAAACCTTAACACCAATATTCTTACTAAATCACAATTATTCACTAGTACCTCCCACATATCACCATCTTAATATCGCAAAACTATTGCAAGGAATCAAACTTATCATATTCAGTGATTTACAAGTTTTATGTAGGATTTTATGACTAACCATGTGAATGACCAATTCCTGTTTGATTCTCTAAATAGATATAAGTGAAGCATGAGAGTTTAATTATTTCTACAAAAGACCACACTCTAATAAATATAAGTGAAGCAAAAGAGCATTCTACAAATAACAGTTTTCTATATGCAGAGAAACAAGCATCCAAACTTCAAATGATATAAGTGAAGCACATGAAGCATTCTATAAAGCCATACTCAAAAGATATAAGTGAACACTACTAGGGAAAACCTTACCAGTAGCGCTGGATTTTGAGCTACCAGTAGCGCCGGCAAACGCGCTACTGGTACGGCGCTACAACTATTTTTTAGAAGTAGCGCTCTTTTTGACCAACGCTACTGGTAAATTAACATACCAGAAGCGTGCTTGTTACAAGCGCTATTGATACATATCTGCAGCGCGTGTATGAGGAAAGCGCTACTGTTAAAAGCGCGCTGCTGGTAAACATTGGCCCCGCGCCACTGCTAATGTTTTATGTTTTTTTTACGTTTTTACGCTGTATTTAAACAGATATAGTTTTTATACAATAACAACATGCATATTCATTGAAAGAGATGTAAGACAAAAATGTCTAATCATCGTTATCGATGAGCAAAAGTTATTAGAAGTCTCTCATCTCATCTCATATCATCATCATCATTCATCGGTGAACACATGTCTCGAAATAGCGTTACAAGTTATTAGAAGTTCCGAATACATGCAACTACATGGTCACATACTCATGCTTCATCATCTATGTAGACTATGATATGATCGCATAGAAGAGAAGAGCGATCACGATGAGCAAAAGCGAGATTATGTAGTAGTTTTTGCGGCGCCGGTTCTGAATCCTCTGTTGTGCTATGAATCTCAAGTAACTAGCTTCGGCTTCCATTCTGCTATCAAACCCTTTCTGGCTTCCGCCCGGGAAGCGGTACACTTGGGCCTGACACTCCGGCCACTCATCGTACACACCCGGAACATGCCCTACATATACGGCATACCACTTCCTCGCCATCGTTGATCTATATACCTGTCAGAGATGCACATATATCATCAAGCGAATTCAACGATATATAATATGCAGCGTAAGATACGTCGGCCTGTGGAGAGAAACAGTTATGAAATAGAAGCAACGTATAGTAAACATAGTTAACGAAATTCATCGTACCGAAACTAATTAACTAGCGCAGCACCATTTACATCTAATAGTTTCGTCGTACAGAGACATTCAAAAGTTTCATCGTACAGAAAGTAACAACTAACTAAACAGACACATTGTCTTCAAGCAGTGCACTCTTCCCATTCGGCCATATCCGGGAGGATGCACCCAAGCTTAGTGAAAGGCGTCATGTCCTGACGCTATAGGGCTATGCGGGTTTGGACGTCAACTCGTGATATTGGGCCGTTGTAGAACATCCCATTCTCTTCGAGGACGTCTTTCATGATGATGGACGCAATTTCCTGCTGGATCCGATAGAAATCATTTCGAAGTTGATTATCCGGCACGGTTCCAAAGGCTTCGGCCCATCTCCGGATATGGGCATCGCCGGATGAAGATGTCATGCAAAGTGATTGCACATCCCTTCTGTACTCCCATTAGATGGATGACGTAGAATCCATCATTCTCACTTGTTGCCGGTCGCTGGAGGCAACAGAAGTCAGTCTTATGGCCGAAACACAGCCCGGCCTTACTTGTTTTTTTGACTTGGATGTAGCCACCCCGCATGCTGAAGCCCATGAGAGCTCTGTCCAGAACATACTTTATGTGTGTGTAATCTTTCTTCTCTATGTTCTTCGATGGGTCCAAATATAGAGCGTGGGAGAAACGCAGGTAAAGAATGATGAGAACGGCACGCCCCCCCCCCCCCCCCCCGCTGCGCAAAACACATGATCAGGTTAGCCTCCATGTGTGAAAAGTAATTATTGAAATGCACGAAAGGATGTATGTGTTATAGTGGCTATCCGCGGATGACTTACCCAGGATGATAAGGTAGGAGAATCTTTTCTTTTTCCTTATTGATGACCAAGAATTCTTCGATGTACTCCCTCGCATATTGACGGTTGGCTTCGTTGATTGACAAGAAGCCCTCATGCATGTAGTATGGGTCCGCGGCCGCAAGACCAGTGATTTTCTCTCTCCTGACGATGTAGTTCATGTGCAGCGCATACAGGCGGACGAACGTAAAATCGAGTCTCCTCATTTGAAACATCTCAAAGATGTAATCAAATCGCAGGAAGAACAGGTCCGCGGGGCATGTGCTGACGTACATCTTGCCACTGCACGACACCCTAACCGTATAAAGTGGGTATCCTGGATCATCCGAGGCGAGGAGGCTTCTCTCTGTCGACAGCACATGGTCATGGAGTCTCCTGAGATCCCCTGTTATGGCAGCTAGCGCATCCGCCGGTACCATTGGCTTTCCCGCGACATGGAGTAATGGCGCATGTCTCATCGGTACACTGTCAACCCTGGTCCGCGGAGGCGGCTAGCTGCTAGAAGCAACATTGGCAGCTTTATGGCCTTTTCTCATCGGTCTCTTCCTCTGCTTCTTCTTGGTGGGCTCAGGTGCTGGTGGGTCTGTCAGACCCTCCCTAACCACCGCCCCTAGTGTTGTCGGGCTCAGCATTGAACGCCTCAGGCTAATTAGTTGAGCTTGGGTGGAACCGGCATCTGGAGGCGTGTCCTGCGAGGATTGCATGAACAAAGACTTCTTGCACTCCCGAGGACGTTCCGGCTCTGGTACACCATGCATCTCATATGGTTGACTCATCGTTACTTCGTGGTCAAAGCCGGTATTGAGATACTGGAGAGGGTCATCCTCCTCCATGTCATGATCCATATCCTCTTCCATGGGGCCGATGTCATCATCCGCCGGAACGGTTGGCCCTCCTTCCTGGTGTCTCTCGATCTCACCCAGCAGCACAGACGATGGTTGTTGTAGTTGTGTAGGTGGGGTTGTGGTCATACCTTCCTGATGAGGTCCCGTTGGTGTGCTCCTGACCACCTCCACAGGAAGAAGATTCTTCGGCCACAGGATCGGCCAATTTTTGCATTGGCCAAGCTGCGTGGGGGTCTCGTCATCCTCTCCACCGGTTTGTATGGGACGAGGAAAACCCTCGTAGCCCGCTTTCACACTCGCCACAGAGACCCTTAAGGCATTATCAGGCATCTGCCGGCTGTGGAACAATCGATCCTTGGGCTTCACTATAGTACCCTTCCCCACATCCACCAACCCGCCCTTCATGTGGTAAAGGAGGGTGCACGGAGTGGAGTCGGCCTGCGAAGACATGTACGTGTGTGGCGTCAGAGATCCAAAAAGAACGGGAACTGAAGATTAATTAGTTGTGTTGATGAGGGTGTGAAGCGTATTTACCGTGAGGGCATCGAGCTCAGCCAATGTCGACGGCCCGGCATTCAAGCCAGAGACAGAGCTAGGGCTTCTGTGAGAGGGTGCGGGAGCAGGTGCTGGAGTAGGTGCGGGTGCGGTTGCCATATCAGGTACGGGTGTGGGTGCGGTGTTCATTGAGTTGCTCCCGGTGAAGCTGGGCATGGGAAAATCAGTTGGTGCCGCATTTGGATTTTGTTGCAACCAGCTGACCACACTTGGAATCCAGCTTGTAAAGGCAGCTGCCATATCATTTCTGCAGGCAGCTACCGCTTCCCGGATTGTCTCAGCTTTGCTATCAGCTCTTGTTTTCTCGATCGCCCGCGCCACCTTCTCGTCGATAGTCACTTGACTTAACTTCTTTCTCTGTCTTTTGGCCTCGGGGTCCTCGCCATAATAGTACTTCCACATGGCACCGTCTCCGGCGCCGTGCACACGTGCATATTGCGGCCGCTGGCCCGGCGGGTGTCCCATCATTATGTTCATGGCCCGGTTGAAAGGGGTGTCCCACTTGTACTTCGCCGACGACTGAGTCGACTGAGTCGACGAGTCGCTTTCGGCCGCAATCTTGTGTTGCTCTCTCTGCACAATGGAGCGTGAATCGTTTACGAATGTGACTAGAATGTAGTAGACTTCATTGATCAAAAGCTAATATATAAGGTGGTAAAAGGATAATTACCATTAATCTCATGAATTGCCTAGTCGGCCCGTCAGTGAAAAATATCTTTTTTCGGGGTCCCACGAGAATCAGGCCCTGATGAAGTCATGCTCCTGCTGGTCGGTGAACTCAGCCAAGGGGTCTGGGATCCCCAGACGTTCACGTTCCACGTCCTCCTTAGCCCACACGGGTCTCTTTTCCGTGTAACCACGACTTCCGAGGCGGTGGTTCCCCATGTTCTTTGCCTGCAGCTGCTTGCCTATCTCCGACCAGGCCTTGGCAGCTTCTTCATTGCAAGACGCCTTGAACTTTTCAAAGTCCTTTAGCGTAATTGTCGGATTGTCTGCAACAATCTCGGCGTAGGTTTCATGGTCTACTTCAATCGCCGTTTTCACCCTAGTTTTCCAGGCGCTCAATGCGTTGCTGAACTTCCCTAGGGATTTGTTGTTGATTTTTTTCATGGCATCATCTTTCCATGGGTTAACGTCGTCTTTCCGACCGGGGAACAGGAATCTTGCGTGCAACCTAGTTAGGAGCAGCTGCTTCAAATGTTCATTCTTTCGTATTTTGTGGTGCTGATGTTAGCGGTATCCCGTAGGATGCATGCTAGTTGTTTGCCGTAACACGCTGCCACTTCCCGCGGCTCTATAGGCTCGAAGTCGCCGGGGTGCACCGCCATGACCACCAGTCTTCCGGTGCCGAGCTCATTTGGGCGTCGTGCCCTCTTTGCCTTCTTTCCTTCACTGGCTTGGGAGGTCCCACCTTCCGTGCTGTCGTTAGCAACATCATCAGGGCCCGTCTTAGTGCCGGTGTTAGTGGCATCAGTGTCGGTGCCGGCGCCACCACCATCGTCGTCCGTCATGACAAGGGGGTCCTGCCACCCTTGTTTCTCCTGAGCCGCAAGAAAGTCGAGGTAGGCGTGTGCTTGTCCTTCTTGGGTGTGAGAACCTCCGGCCTCATCATTGTCGGTCATGTTTCCTACATAGGGTTCAATGTCGTAGTCGTTTAATTATCGAGCTTTATATAATAAAGTGAATAATGACAAAAAAAAGTGACCTTTGTTTTGCCTGAATGTCGTTTCATTCCCGTGGCGGCAAATCTCGAGCACTCGATATGTCCAACTTTCTAGCACAAGTCATGCCGAAATTCACGGAAAATTTCGGCATGACCTATGCTAGAAAGTGCACATATAGAGCGCCTGAAATTTGCCGGAATGGAAATGAATCAACATTTCCGGCAAAACATAGGCCACTCGGAATTGGTTTCCCTGCAAACAACCAAAGTCCGGCACAACTACAGCAGCACAACAATATAGGATGCTCACTATCATTCTATAGCATCTGTCCAAACAACATTCTATAGCAGCACAACAACCACATGCACATGTCATCACTCTCCTCTAGCATCTGCATGGAGAGAGCTATATATAGTGTGGGTTTTGGGATGCTCACTATCTGCCTGTCGAGGATGCGGGTGTGGTGTCAATGATCTTCTCGCGGCGTCATCGAGCGGCACGTCGGTGATCTACCTGTGCGTCAAGCATTCACAAGATCAATTATTGTAGACACACAAGATCAATTGTAGACCTACAATCTGCCTAATAAAATGCTCATTTTCATTTTATTTACTCTATCAACAAACTGAACACTCATTTTCATTTACTCTAGCAACAAAATCCAAATGGACAGCAACTCCAAATGGACTCCAATGGACAACACGATAAGTAGAGTAGAATGTTATATCTAGCAACTCCAAATGGACTAGAAATTGACTCCAAATACTCTAGCAACAATATGAATCATGAACCAAACTGTCGCTGCATTTCATTTTAACAGCAAGCATTTGAACACTCTAACAACAGGCATTTTAACAGCAATATGAACACTCTAACAACAGGCATTTGAACACTCTAACAATAGGCATTTTAACAGCAATATGAAATTGACTCCAAATGTATTTGGACAGCAAGCATTTGAACAACAAGCATATGAAGAGGGAGGGAAGAGGGGGTGGCGCACCTCGGGGTTGGGGTCGGGGTCGGGGTCGGGGTTGAGGGGGTCGGCCGGCGTCAGGGTGGCTGGGGCAGAGGGGGTCGGCGTTGGGGTCGCCGGGGCAGAGGGCCGGGCCAGGGTCGGCGTCGGCGTGACCAGGGCAGAGGGGCGGGCCGGAGTCGGCGTCGGGGGGCCGGGGCAGAGGAGAACGGCCGGCGTCGGGGTCGGGGTTGAGGGCGTGTGTGGCGTCGGCGGCGGGCAGCGCGGCGGGAGAGAGAGGGGCCGGGATCGAGAGAGAGTGAGAGATAGAGGAAGGAGTGGGGAGCGTTGGACAGGGCTATAGCCAACTTAGCTATAGCGCCGGTCTAGAAAACGCGCTATAGCTAAGTTAGCTATAGCGCGGCCCGAGCCAACAAGCGCTACTGCTATCTTTTTTTTTAAATTTTGTGGCCAGTTATCTGTAGCGCTTATCCACCTAAAAAGCGCTACTGATAGTATTTTCATTTTTCTTTTTCTTTTTCTTTTTCTTTATCTTTCATTTGCATTTTTCTTTTTCTTTATCTTTCATTTGCATTCTTCTTTTTCTTTTTTCTTTTTCTTTTTCATTTTTCTTTTTCTTTTTTCTTTTTCTTTTTCTTTTTCTTTTTCTTTCATTTGCATTTTTCTTTTTCATTTCCTTGTTGTATAAGTTGTAGCAGGGGTGTAGCTAGGGTTAGGTCTGTTGGAGCAATAACACCGTACCCTCTGGATAATAATTCGTGTATAATATATATTACATCATTTGACCGCTAACGGTGTGTTAAGTACGTATACAAAATATATATAGACAAATTATGATAGTTTGTCAGCTTGGTTGACGACACTTCAGACTGATCTTCTTCTTTCCTCTTTTGTTCGTTGTCGAATAATTGAGCCCATGGTCGTGACTTTTCCTTTTCTAGGGAGTACGATCTTTCGTAGGTAATGTAGTCTTCATCCTTCTTTTGACGTATGTTTCATCGTCATCAGCATCATCTTCCCTCATCGGGTCACCGTACTGGTCGTAGTCTTCCTCGTTGGCGACTCCATCCATTCCGACGATGCTCCTTTTGCCTCTCCTCATGACAACACGGCTGGGATTGCTCGGGTCAGTTATGAAGAAACATTGTGTCACATGTTTAGCGTGTACCCATGGCTCATTTTTGGCGGTGGCGTTGACGGTACCACTATCGGAGTCGGGTATACACATGGTAGTGAAATGTCGGTTTTCTCTTTGTACGTTCTTAGCCCATCTGACACGGAACATTGTCGCGCTATGCAATCCAGAGTAGTCAAGCTCCCAGATCTCATCGACCCTTCCGTAATATCTTTCAATTACGTTCCCAGTCATGGCTTCCATCGTCACCCCTGAGTTCTGGTTATCACTGTTTATATCTTTGGCCTCCATGTAGAACGTGTATCCGTTGATATCGTATGCTTGATAAGTCGCGAGGTTGACCGACGGGCCATGTGCTAAGGCGTATATGAGCGTTCCGTCTGGACAGCCCTCTTCCGGGGGAATAGCCAGAACTCGCTCTTTGAACCAACACAAGAAAGTGGAATTGTGCTCGCTAATAACTTCAGCGTCCGTCCTGTGCACCCCACGGTCACGGTAGTTCTTTACGATGTTCTCTTTGTGCAGTGTCACAAAATCTTCTAGCACATCTAGGTGTTTTAGCACTACTAAGTTTGCTCTGTCAAAGTCGTTTTGTCGGCCCGAGCGGAACACATTCACATCCCTCCGACCATTGGTGTGACCTTCACCTTCGAGCCTTCCACAGTGCTTGCTGACGGGCAAACCAACAACAGGGTCTCCGGTGCCTAGATAACTCTCGCAGAAAGAGATGCACTCTTTGGTCAGATATCCCTGGGCTATGCTTCCATCCGAACGGGACATGTTACGAACGAATCCTTTAATGACCCCATTCATCCTCTCGAAAGGCATCATTGTGTGCAGGAATGTCAGCCCTAGGTCGATGATGTCGTCCACGATGTGGACACATAGATGCACCATGACATCAAAGAACGCGGGCGGGAAGTACATCTCTAGATCATTTAGTATGATAACGATCTCTTCCTGTAGCCTATGGACTTGCTTGACACTGATCGACTTTCGAGAGATAGCATAAAAAAAGTGGCATAGGTCAGTAAGCGTCTCACGAACGTGTGTGTCCATAATCCCTCTAAGTGCAACCGGGAGTAACTGCGTCATCATCACGTGACAGTCGTGAGAATTCATCCCGCTGAACCTTTTTTTCTTGGTGTCCAGATATCTGCTAATCTTCCCACAGTATCCGGAACTAACTTTGATTCCGGCAAGGCACTTGAACAATTGATCGACCTCCTTCGGATGTAAGGTGAAGCAAGAGGGGGGGGGGGGGGCAATATTGTTCTTCCTTCTTGTTTACTTTTTTCCCCCTATCTTCCGTCTTCGTCTCCGTCTCCATCTCCTCCTCCGACTTTTTATCGGGCATTTGGAGATCTTTCCTGATATTAAAAAATTCCAAGTTTTTTCTTGCCTTCGGCCCATCCTTGGTCTTCTCCGGCATGTTCATCAATGTTCCAAGCAAGCTCTCGAGGATATTCTTCGTGATATGCATTTGATCAAGGCTATGAGGCGTGTCGAGTTTGGGCCAGTACTCTATGTCCCAGAAAACAGACCTCGTCTTCCATACCTTCAGCAGCGGCTTCGGCGCCTTTTTCTTCGTCTTTCCCGGCGAGGGGCACTCTTCCCAGTTCTTCAATAACTCATATATTTCAGCACCGCTATGCTTACGTGGAGGACCTCGATGCTCAGCCTTACCATTGAATAGATCTCCACGCTTTCTCCACGGGTCATCCTTCTTGATCCATCTTCGATGCCCCATGTACACGATTTTCGAAGACCCGCCATCTTTCGATAGCTGCTGAGAAGTTGTATCATCCATGCACCTGGTGCATTCGCAATATCCGTGGCACACCTGGCCGGAGATATAGCCGTAACCGAGATAGTCCTGCACCGTCGTGATCAGCGCGGCTCTCATGTAGAAATACTCTCCTTTGCTTGCGTCCCATGTCTTGGCCAGCGTTGTCCATAAGGTCTGTAGCTCCTCTTTCAGTAACCCGAGATACAGATTTATATCATTTCCCGGTTGTCTCGGCCCTTGAATAAGCATAGTCATGTGTATGTATTTTTCCTTCATGCACTTCCAGGGGGGGGAGGTTGTACATCCATACAAACACGGGCCATGTGCTATGATTGGTGTTCTGGTTGCCAAACGGATTCATGCCATCAGTACTAGCGCCAAGCACGATGTTCCTTGCATCATCTGCGAAAAATTTAAATTCAGCATTTAATGCTCTCCACTGGCTAGCATCTGCGAGGTGTCTCAGCTTTGGACCATCTCCGTCATCTAGCTTCACCCTCTCTGCGTGCCAGCGCATAAGCTTTGCTTCCTTAGGATCTACGAAATACCGCTGCAGACTCAAAGTGATCGGAAAGTACCATACAACTTTCTGTGGAGCTTTCTTTCCAGCCTTCTTATATCGTGAAGCAATGCACTTTGGACAGATGGTTTTTTCCGCGTGCTCGTTCCGATATATGATGCAATCGTTAATGCATGTGTGATATCTAATGTGTGGCAGATCAAGAGGGCACACGATTTTCTTTGCCTCCTTGACACTAGTAGGACACAGGCTTCCCGCGGGAAGAACCTTCTTTAGATACTTCAGAAGCTCATCTAGGCTTGCATCCGTCCATTTGTTTTTTGCCTTCGTCTTTAGAAGTTCTAGCGTGAAACTCAAGCGGGTCACCTCGGGATCGCAACCATCATACGATGGAGTCATCGAGTCTACCTCCAGTTGCGCCAGTTTGGCCTCCTCTCTAGAAGCAGCTCTGTCGCTAGTCGTCTCCTTGCGAAACAGGTCTCGAACATGCGGGTCCCGCATGGCTGAACTTAGTAGCGACGAAGGCTGCGGCGTGTCCGCGTCTTCTCCGCCTTGTACTGTCTCTTCGCCATCACCATTTCTAAGGCCCTCTTCTTCGGGCCCATAATAGGTCATCTCTTCGTCTGGCCCCATGTCGTTATTTCCTGCCCCGTCGACGTCCTCATCATCATCATCTTCACTTATCCACCGAGCATGGCCATCCATGAAACCATGCTTGAGCAGGTGCGCCTTGAATTTACCACCCTTAAAGGGGTCGAGCCTGACTCCTCCTTTGCATTTTCGACATGGACATAAAACATCCTTCAATCTTTTTTCATACATGTCGTCCACCGCGGATTGCCAGTATCTTTCCACCATCCTTCCATTGACCTTCATGATCACCTGCATGTGCGGAGCAAAAGAATTATAACCACGTACACATGCATGGATCAAATTCATACAAAAATTCGACATGACCTTCCCTAAACATAGGACATATTGAGTTTGCCCAAAATTCGCCGAAACGGAATTGAATCGACATTTTGACAAAACATAGGCAACTCATGTCACTCACATGCCACACACAATTCGGTATATTCATATTGTGCATAATTTCGGTCCTAATCGCACACACACATATTTCCATTCTTGCACAACTCTTTTTTTGCTCACCTATGTGTCGAGAGGGATATCGAGCACCTTCTTAATTAGCTAGTAGCTCTAGATAGTGAGGTACCTACATATAGCTCTAACTAGGGAGAGAGAGAGAGAGAGAGCTAGTGGAGATGGGTGGATGGGCAAAGAAAGAGAGATGGAGGAGGGAGGCCATTAATTAATGGAGAGGTGGTGGAGGGGCAAAGAAAGAGAGAGGGAGGAGGGAGGGCATTAATGGAGAGGTGGAGGGGAAAAGAAGAGAGGAGGAGGAGGAAGAACCAACAAGCAAGTACAAAGAGGAGGGGGAGAAAGGAAGGGGGAGGGAGAAGAGGGGGGGGGGAAGGTGACAGATATTTTTGCTGGCGACCATAGCAGTAGCGCTGTCACCCAACGCGCGCTACTGGTATCTGCACTAGCTATAGCGCTGGTTGCAAAACACGCTACTGCTAAATGGACCCACAAGTTTACACGCAGAAGAAATAGCAGTAGCACACTTTGTAGACCAGGCGCTACAGATAATGCTTTAACAGTAGCGCTGGGTAGATTGCCCACGCTGCTAATATATCTTGACCTGGGGGTGTGGTCTGGCACACTTACCAGTAGCGTGTCCGAGCAAAACCAACGCTGCTGCTAAGTCATACCAGTAGCGCGTTTTGTACCAAGCGCTACTGGTACTTACCAGTAGAGCGGGGGCCCAAATAGGCGCTACTGGTAAAGTTCTACGTATAAGCATTTTCCTAGTAGTGGAAATGCATGAAGCATTCTATAAATCAACCAAGGACTATCTCATACCAGCATAGTGCATTATTAAAAGAAAAAGAAAAAGCACACGACGCTCCAAGAATTTACGCATATCATGTGAACAAAACAAAAACCGAGACATACCGATAATTGTCGAAGAAAGATGGGATGCCTTTCGGGGCATCCCCAAGCTTAGACGCTTGAGTCTTCTTGAATATTTACTTGCGGTGCCTTGGACATCCCCAAGCTTGAGCTCTTGCCTCTCCTTATTCTCCTCATATCGTTACCTCCTCGATCTTCAAACACCTCATCCACACAAAACTTAACCGAACTTTTTATTAGAGGGGTTAGTACATATAATATCAAATCCCATCATGTCCTGCTGTAACATTATTGTATAATTATAATCAAACATTACCCACTGTATGCTATCACCATTTTATGGCTCCCAAGTCAATGGAGCTCAACAAGATTTCAAACATACGCAAATAAAGAAACTATAACAGCAATCTGTGAAAACAGGACAGTCTGTAAAGATGCAAATGAAACATATACTTATGTAAATCAAACAATTCTGAAAAATTAGGACAAAACAAAAAATTTGCATAGCAGTACTGTGTAAAAATTTGAGAATTTTTGCACGGTCCAGTAAAATAACAAAATTCAAGCACTACAGCAAAAGTTTCTGTTTTTTCACAGCACACACCAAACAAGCAATTTAAACATACTAAAGGTAAATCTTGTCACATTTTTTTTATAATACAATGGATTTGTACAAGGGGATAATTATTTTTGTGAGAAACTTCCATGAAATATTCTACATTGTTTCCATGAGCATGAACACAAGTGTTCAAGGTCGACCCTCACTTCTCTAATGCATAACCTTCCAATCGCTTCTCTTTTTGAAAAAGTTTTTAGGTTCCCCTCTATATATTTTTTTGTTTTTAAACTTTTTAAAAGCACACAACAGAATAAAATGACTCTCTAAAGCTTTCGGGTTGTCTCCCAGGCAGCACTTTCTTTAAAGCCATTAAGCTAGGCATAAAGTGCTCAAGCAATCGATCCACCCGGATCCCAAGGTATATCAAAGCCAATTTTAATTAACAATGATTTGAAATTTAGTAGGGATCATAAAGCAACATATATCATGCAATAACGAAGTCTAACCCTCTTCCTATGCATCGGCATGTCATAAAAGAACAATTCATGCACATCAAGTAAAGGCCAATCATAGCATAAATAGTTTCTTGCAATTTTATCATATTGGAATCATAGAGAGGCGGAGATGTAGTTCCTCTCTCATAATTATTGCAAGTAGGAGCAGCAAGCACATGCATATTATATTCATCAAAATCATCAGGTGCAACGGTAAAACGCAACCCATCAATATAATCCTTAATAAGCACAAACTTCTCCGATATAGTGTAGTTTGGAGAATTTTAAAAAGTTAATAGGACTATCATGTCTAGGTGCAATAGCAACAATTTCATTCTTAACATAAGGAATTATAGCAAGTTCAGCTCCATAAGCATCATTCATATTGACATCATGGCCACAAGCATAGCAAGCATCAATTTCATCAAAAAGGTATATTTCAGACGCATCAAAGGGATCATAGCATTTATCCTTCAGTAAGCACGAAGTGAAATTAAACAATGCATGAGATAAAGAGTTACTCTCATTAGAAGGTGGGCACGGGTGATCAATCCGCTCTTCCTCCTTTTGTTCTTTGCTCGCCTCCTCAATTTTTCATCTAATGAGCTCACCGTGTCATCAATTTCTTTTTCCATAGATTCCTGCAAAATATTAGTCTGTTCTTGGACAGCGGAGGTGTCCTCAATATATTTTTTCACATAAGAATTTGAAGCATAGTTTTCATAGCAATATTTAAGTATGGCAAAAATTTCAGATTTGCAAAGAGTAGAATCACACTTTTCAATCAAAGAAGCAATTTCATATGAACCCTTAAAAGTAACAAATTCTTCTATTTGTTCAATATCATAGTAACTATGAATACCTCTGGCATAAGAAGATAAGATTCCATTATCCTTAAACTCACATTGGCACTGAAGGTGTTTTTAGGGTCTTCAGAACAACAAGTAAAATCATGTATTTCACATAAATTCCAAGCAGAGCAATTCAAAGTATTAATATGATGCCATAAGAGTTTTCCTTTTTGAGACAAGCGGTGTCGCACAAAATAAGCATGCTCATCTAATGATTTTCCCTCAACTAAGCTAGTTGGGTTTTCAGCACGAGCACAAAGGGATCGAAGATGATCCAAGTAGAAAGCTTTAGCAGTATGATATATTTTGGATGGTTCTTCAACCACTGGTTTAGCAAGTACAACTAATTTTTTCGGTATTTTACGTTTCCTACCCATAACTAAAGATAGAAAACAAGAGCACAAAATAAAAACTACTTAGTGATAAACCAAAGCAAGCACACACGAAAATATCAACCCCACGCTATTGCTCCCCGGCAACGGCGCCAGAAAAAGGTCTTGATAACCCACAAGTATAGGGGGCCAGTTGTAGCCTTTCTCGGTAAATAAGAGTGTCGAATCCAACGAGGAGCTAAAGGTAGAATCAATATTCCCTTGAAGTTCTATCGACCACTGATACAACTCTATGCACACTTAACGTTTGCTTTACCCAGAACAAGTATGAAACTAGAAGTACTATGTAGGTGTAATGCTCGAACTACTTTGCAAGAATAAAACTAAGAGTACTTTGCGAGAATAAAACTACGAGTAATTTGTAAGATAATAAAAGCTAGTTGTTTAGTAGAAAACTTTTGTAACACAATAGAATGGTTTGTCCCTAGGCAATCGATAACTAGACCGGTAATCATTATTGCAATTTTATATGAGGGAGAGGCATGAGCTAACATACTTTACGTACTTGGATCATATGCACTTATGATTGGAACTCTAGCAAGCATCCGCAACTATCAAAGATCATTAAGGTAAAACCCAACCATAGCATTAAGTAACAAGTCCTCTTTACTCCCATACGCAACAACCCCCTTACTCGGGTGTAAGCAAGCTTCTGTCACTCTAGCCGCCCACTATAAGAGAATTATGAACGTATTGCAAACCCTACAGCGGGAATCCCAAACGGCGGGCACCATAGGACAGCACTAAAATAAAAACATATAACTCAAACCAATCACGATCATCAATCAACTCATAGGACAAAAATAATCTACGCAAACATCATAGGATTGCCATACATCATTGGATAATAATATATAGCGTTAAGCACCATGTTTAAGTAGAGATTACAGCGGGGAGAAGAGGTGTTACACCGCTGCATAGAGGGGGAGAGAGTTGGTGTTGACGACGGCGAAGTTGTTGGTGTAGATCGCCGTCACGATGATTGCCCCGGCGGCGTTCCGGCGCCACCGGGAGAGAGGGAGAGAGAGCCCCCTCCTTCTTCTTCTTCCTTGGCCTCCCCCCTAGATGGGAGTAGAGTTTCCCCTCTGGTCCATGGCCGCCATGGCTCCCGGAGGGGAGGAGCCCCTCCGAGATTGGATCTCTCTCTCTGTTCTCTTCTGTTTCGCGTTCCCGTTTTCTGGCCTAAAACCGTTTCTTATATTTGCGGAGATCCGTAACTCCGATTGCGCTGAAATTTTAACACGATCTTTTTCTCGATATAATCTTCCTTGCGGCCGAAGAAGAGCCCCAACCGACTTACGGTGTGCCCACAAGGCAGCACCGCGCAGCCGGGGGGGGGGGGGGCGCCAAAGTGCCTTGTGGAGGCTGTGGGCCTTCGTTTGCGTTGATTCCACCTCCCAAAAATCATATATATTCCAAAATAATTCTCCATAAAATTTTATTGCGTTTGGACTTCGTTTGATATGAATTTTCTGCGAAACAAAAAACAAGCAGAAAACAGGAACAAACACTGAGCACTGGATCAATATGTTAGTCCCAAAAATAATATAAAATGTTGTCAAAAGTATATGAAAGTTGTAGAATATTGGCATGAAACAATCGAAAATTATAGATACGACGGAGACGTATCAGTCCCCCAAATCGGACTCACGAGCCGTCTGTGGACGCGTCCAGATGTTTTCGTGGAAATAGACACAGGAGCAGGTCATCCAACCCTATGCATCAAATATGCATAAAATCCGGACAGCATGGGTGGCCTGGTGGGCCATGCGGACCTAGAGGACAAAACACATGAGTTGTGTGGATATGTGGTCCAACATACAATGGGCCAAGCAGACCCCGCAAGGTGTCCGGACTGCCGCAAAGCTCCCCAAGTTTGCTTCCGGTTTAGTGTAATTTAGACATACGGACTGGTCCACGGACAACTGGGGAACCCTGTTGGATAGAAAAAAGTGTCCCGACCATGTGGTCCGGACATTTACGGGCGTTTTGAGGCACCGCCTTGGAGATGCCCTTATAGTATATAAAAATTGGATAATGCTACGTGTCGGCCGGTTGATATTTTGAAAAGATCGACCGGGTCTCGGGCTGTTGGATCTAACCCAGGATAGTCCTCCGATCCACCTGATTAGGTTTGCAACATGGATTATCTTGCACTCGGAGGTTTGCAACATGGATCATGTTGCGTTTGGTCCGATCCAGCTGACGAGGTTTGCAACATAGCTCATGTTGCGCTCAACGATTTGTGCTGCGTCAACTCATCCAGCCGCAGGTGGACGATTCCAACATTGCAAGCACAACATGGACGACGTTGCACTCCCCTGCCATTGCGTGCGAGGCCGTTACCGGCGGTGGCCGGAGCTGCGGGGAGGTGGTGGAAGGGACAACAGCGGCGCGCGAGGGAAGAGCCGGCGCCGGTGCAGCACGTAGGGGGCGGCGTCAGTGCGAATCGAAGCCAGGGAATTAGGGGTGACCTAGACGGGGGTTAGTGCGCTTCGGGCATGCAGCAGTGCGGTGGTGTGTGAAAAAGATAAGGGAAAATGAGTTGTGTGCGATGGACAAAAAAGCACTAGAGGATAAGGTTGGAGTGGTGGATACCATTGCTATGTAGGTGGTCCCATGAGGACGTGTGGCAGGCAGAGGAGGAGGTGGATGCGCTTGCGTTATCAGTTGGCTGAGGTTGAGTGTTTCTCATATAAATTATATTCTTTTGGTTCCATGTAATTTCCTTCGCTAATCACATGACAAGCAAAGTAGGCACACAATGTGGTCTCGTGGACCACCTAATCTTTATCTTTACCTAATATTAAAGTGAGGATGTTTTCATAGTTCTCCATACGTCACCCCCTTTATATCCGTTAATTTTATGTAATCATAAAGATTGACGGCTAAGATTTAAAACGGTATCTATTCCTATATACTTCGACACACGTTGAAAAAAAAAAGCCTCCGGCCTCCCATTTTCCCACACGCACCACCCCTTGAACCACACCCTCCATCATCCCTCAACCACTCCCCGGGTTATCTGCGGGATGAGCTCGCAGAGACAAACTCCGGCACTGGGAGGCATTGTAGGCACGGCATCTGGAGCTGGGCATGACTACGAGAGATGCGAGCAGGGATGAGATCCTGTGTTGGGATTTGGGACGCGGCGCGCGCTATGTGGATAGATCGTCGGTGTTCGTGCTAGGGCTAGGCGGACGCGCATGTGCAGGGGCTGGGCCGGTCGCGTTCGTGCTATGGCTTGGCTGGTGTCACACCTGCAACATCCGGTGCCACGGTGGACTCGCAAGACCAATAGGAACGCAGGAGACAAGTCATCGTCGGGCCTAGTCAGCAGTGGGCCATTGGCCAGAGTCGCGTGGGTTATAAGCAGCCCCTGCGTGGGCGAGTGAGGCATGTTGTGTGTGTGCACTCTGAATCTCTCTCTCTCTGTACTCTGAACCTAATCTTTCCTCTACTGCAAGTAAAGCTCACCTACCTTCCTCCTTCGCTGAGATCTCATCCCCCTTCCCCTAGTGCGATCCCAATCGAGTCCTTGGGTTCGTCACAACTGGTATCAGAGCCTTCTTCGTTTCCCCCTTCCTAGATTTTTTTTCCATCGTTGTTTTCCTTTCTTCGATCGAGCTGTAACATCCACCGCTACGGTTGTTGATTTGCTCCAGCGAATCGACGCGAAATCCCCAGCGGGGTTAGATCGACTTGGAGCAAGGTCACGGCGCAACCATCCAAGCCTTCTGCGCAAACCAGGCACATCCTCCTCGCCATGTCGGAATCGTCAGACGAACTCAAGTCCATGCTCTCCTCCCTGCTCACGTGGTTCGACGAGAGCAAGCTCGCCGGCGACAAGCACTTGGAAGCACAAATCACCTTCAACGAGCAAGTCTCCGCGGATCTCGCGCACCTGCGCCGCCAAGTGGATCTGACACAAGCCGACATCGACGAGGTTTGCCAGCAACGCGAGATTGCGCCACCGCCACATGCTACCTCACCGAACGGCCGGCACCCGCACACACCACGGGGCGGCCCCCATACGGGATCATCCTCCACCCCGGTGGACCAGCACGTCGGATCCGGCGTGCACGGGCCGCAAGTCCGCCTCGCCAACAACGGACCGCCCCTGCTTTCGATCCCTCCTGGCGGCGGCCACGTCGACGCGCTTCAGGCTGGCCCTCCACCGGTGCTAGTTCCTCCGCCGGACTCACCACGCCAGGAGGAGTATTTCACCAAGCTGCCCAAGCACGACTTCCCACACTTCGACGGCTCGGCTCCGTACTTGTGGATCGACCGATGCGTCGCCTACTTCGAGCTGTACAGGGTGCCTCCGCATAGCTGGGTGACCACGCCGATGCTGTACATCGAGGGTCAAGCCGCGCACTGGCTCCAAGCATATCGGCAAGCCCACCGTGCGCTTGGCTGGGACGACTTCTACACGGCGATCCCCGAGGAGTTCGGGGCGGATGAGTTCGAGTTAGAGATGCATCAACTCCTGCAACTGCGACAAACAGGCACGGTGGCGGAGTACCGAGCGGCTTTCGAGGTGCACATGTACCATCTGCTCGCTCTCGACTCCACCATGAGCCCATGGTTCTTCGTCACGCAGTTTCTTCTCGGCTTGCGTGATGATCTGCACGCTGCGGTGCACCTCCAGGCACCGACAAGCATCACCCGCGCCTCGATCCTCGCCAGGATCCAGGAGGAGGAGAATGACGTGCGACGACCGCGTCCACGACTGGTACCTTCAGGGCGTCCGCCGCCCCTGCCCGCGGCCCTGCCTCCCCGACCCGCCGGCATCGCCCGGCCACCCAACGATCACTTCGGCCACGAGCATCAACTCCGCGACTACAGACGAGCCAACGGCCTATGTTTCAAGTGCGGCGACCATTACTCCCGCGAGCACCGCTGCAAGCAGCCGACCCAGCTGCTCACCATCAATGTCGGCGAGTACAGCGAGGTCCTTACGGACGACGCGGTCCATGCACTCGAGCTCCTGGACGACCCTGCCCCGGCGCAACCTGCACCCGAGTGCTGCCTCATCTCCACCCACGCAGTCTCTGGAGGGGAGTCGCCGCGCACCATCCGTCTCCGTGCACTGGTGGGTAACCAGGTGATGTTACTGCTCGTGGACTCCGGCAGCACCCACAGTTTCATCTACCAGGCGTTCGCGGACAGGATCAAGGCCAAGAGCACGCCGTTACCACCGGTGGAGGTGTGCGTTGCCAACGGCGATCGTTTGACCTGCGGCAGCATGGTCACCGGTGTACAGTGGTGATGCCAGGGCCACACGTTCACCACCGACATGTGACAACTCGCCCTCGGCGCGTACGATGGGGTGCTTGGCATGGACTGGTTGGAGCAAAACAGCCCCATGAACTGCCACTGGCTCGAGAAGACCATCTCCTTCGCGCACCAAGGCTCGCCAGTGACGCTTCAAGGTGTTCGCCCGAAGGACGCGCCGACCATCGAGTCCATCGAGCCGGACCAGTTCGCCAAGTGGCACGCCGGCAACGATATTTGGTACATGGCAGTCGTGGACTGGCGCACGCCACGTACAGACAAGGACAAGCCCCCGCCACAGACCGTTCAGGCGGTGCTCGACAACTACGCTGACGTGTTCGGCGAACCAAAGAGCTTGCCACCGCACAAGCAGTACGACCACGCGGTCACCCTGGTGGACGGCGCCCAGCCGGCGAACGACCGCCCGTACCGTTACTCGCCCCTGCAGAAAGACAAGATCGAACGCCAAGTCGAAGAGATGCTCCAGTCGGGTGTCATCACACACAGTGTGAGCCCATTCGCCGCGCTGGTGCTGCTCGTCAAGAAGAAGGACGGCACCTGGCGATTCTGCATCGACTACAGAAGACTCAACGACATCACCATAAAGAACCGCTTCCCTCTACCAATCGTCGATGAGCTGCTCGACGAACTCTCCGGCGCCGCCTACTTTTCCAAGCTCAACCTCCGCACCGGATACCACCAGATCCGCATGCGGGAGGAGGACGAACACAAGACGGCGTTCAAGACGCACCACGAGCACTTCCAATTTCGCGTCATGCCGTTTGGATTAACCAATGCACCGGCAACATACCAATGTTTGATGAACGCCATCTTCGGCAAGCACGTGTGCAAGTTCGTCATCATCTTCCTCGACGACATCCTGGTGTTCAGCGAGACGTTAGAAGAGCACGTCGAGCACCTGCGGCAAGTGTTCCTTCGCGCAGGACAGCATCGAGTACTTGGGCCACGTGATCTTCAAGGATGGTGTGGCCACGGACGCGGACAAGACCCAGGCCATGTTGCAGTGGCCTACGCCGACGACGGCAACCGAGCTCCGCGGCTTTCTTGGCCTGACCGGGTACTACCGGAAGTTCGTGGCGCGCTACGGCATCATCGCCAAGCCGCTCACCAACTTGTTGACAAAAAAGGGCTTCGAGTGGACGGAGCAGTCGCAAGTCGCCTTCGACCTGCTCAAGCGCGCCATGGCGAGCACGCCCGTCCTCGCGCTCCCAGACTTCGACAAGCCCTTCGTCGTCGAGACCGATGCTTGCGACACAGGCATCGGCGCGGTGCTGGTGCAAGATGGCCACCCCGTAGCCTATTTCAGCAAGGCACTTGGTGTCCGCAACCAGAAGCTCTCCGCGTATGAAAAAGAGTTCCTGGCTGTGGTTATGGCCGTCGAGAAATGGCATGCTTACCTTCAGCGCGGGCCATTCACCATTCTCATGGACCACAAAAGCTTGTCCAACCTGGGCGATCAGCCATTGGAGACAGACCTGCAGTGCAAGGCCATGTCCAAACTTGTGGGTCTGCAGTTCACGTTCCAGTACCGGCGCGGCGCGGACAATGGTGCCGCAGACGCGCTCTCGCGGGTGGGCTCCGCCTGAGCATCGCCGCCCTCTCCCTGTGCCAGCCGGCCTGGGTCCAGGAGGTGGCTAACTCCTACGCGACAGACGTCACTGCTCAAGACATGCTGTCCCGCCTCGCCATCGACAACCCCGACGAGGAGGGCTACGAGCTGCACAAGGGGCTAATTTGACGCGGCGACCGGCTTTGGATTGGCAGCAACACCGCGCTCCGCACCAAGCTCATCAGCGCGTTCCACGACAGTGCTGTGGGCAGGCACTCGGGCATCACGGCCACGCACCAGCGTGTCAAGAAGCTGTTCCTCTGGCCCGGGCAGAAGCGCGATGTGGATGACTACGTCAAGCAATGCTTCGTATGCCAACAAGCGAAGCACGAGCACTGCCGCCCTGCCGGAATGCTGGCGCCGTTGCCCGTTCCCACCGCGCATTGGCAGGACCTGACCATGGACTTCGTGGAGGGCCTGCCCAAGTCCGAGGGGTACAACTCCATCTTGGTGGTGGTCAATCGCCTCACAAAGTTCGCGCACTTCATTCCGCTTCGTCACCCCTTCAACGCCACCAAGGTTGCGCGCGCCATCTGGGACAACGTCGTCAAGCTCCACGGCGTGCCCAATTCGATCGTCTCCGACCGGGATCGCGTCTTCACCAGCGCACTGTGGCGTGAGCTTTTCGCGGCCGCGGGCACCAAGCTGCTGTACTCTACGGCGTACCACCTGCAGACGGACGGCCAGAGCGAGAGGGTGAATCAGTGCATGGAGATGTATTTGCGCTATGCGATCCACGACGACCCCAACCATTGGCGCCGTGGCCCGTGGGCTTCCGATGGCGGAGTTCTGATACAATTCCTCCTTCCATTCGTCCATTAGCTGTACCCCCTTCAAAGCCCTCTATAGCGTCGAGCCGAATTTGGGAGGTACGGCGCTCTGGGACGACAAGACCGCCCCCATCCTCGACACCGAGCGCTGGGATTGGGGCGTGCACACAACGCGTCTTCGGGAGCAACTGCTCCGAGCTCAACGCCGCTTCAAGAAGAAGGCCGATCGGCACCGCACGGAGCGCAGCTCCGAGGTGGGCGACGACGTGCTGCTCAAACTCCAGCCGTACGTCTAGTCCTCCGTCGTCAATCGCCCATACGCCAAGCTCGCGTTCAAGTTCTACGGGCCGTTTAAGATTCAAGACAGGATCGGTCCGCTCGCCTACAAGCTAGTTCTACAGGCAGACAGCCGCATCCACAACGTCTTCCACGTCTCCCAACTCAAGCCGTACACGCCCAACTACACGCCCATCTTCGCTGAGTTGCCGCGGCCACCAGACTTGTCCCTCGTCGAGACGGCGCCCGAAGCGATCGTGGACAGGCGCATGGTCAAGCACGGCAACACGGCACTGGTCCAGCTACAAGTTGGCTGGTCTTCATCTTCTCCAACGGTCACTACCTGGGAGGATTACGAGACGCTTTGACAACGTTTCCCGACCGCAGCGATCTGGAAAGGGACGGCCGGAGCGCCAGGTGACGCCCCTTCTGAAGGAGGGGAAAATGTCACACCTGCACCATCCGGTGCCACGGTGGACTCGCAAGACCAATAGGAACGCAGGAGATAAGTCATCGTCAGGCCAAGTCAGCAGTGGGCCATTGGCTAGAGTCGCGTGGGTTATAAGCAGCCCCTGCGTGGGCGAGCGAGGCATGTTGTGTGTGTGCACTCTGAATCTCTCTCTCTGTACTCTGAACCTAATCTTTCCTCTGCTGCAAGTAAAGCTCACCTGCCTTCCTCCTTCGCTGAGATCTCATCCCCCTTCCCCTAGTGCGATACCAATCGAGTCCTTGGGTTCGTCACAGCTGGGTTGTGCGTGGGATAGAGACAAGTAGGCAGGGAGGCGGTGGGAGAAAGGCTGGACTGGATTCATGCAGCAGACGTCGGTATGTGGTAGAGGAGTTGGTTGGTGCCATGGACGAGCCTGCGGGCGTGGTCTGTGCCGGGCAGGACAGAGAGCATATAGGAGAGATTGAGGATTGAGAGAGGGAATTGGGAAAGAGTGGATACGCTTCAGAGAGAGATTTCTGCTGATTTTTGTTGCGAGCTGTTTCTGGGAGAAGATCCACGTTCTCCATGGATGCTCACGAGGGAGAAGGAGAAAGGGGATCGGCCGAGATTTTTGTGGTGGCCGTGACTATTTTTTTTTTCTTTTGTGGCAAGGCCGTGACTGAGGTTTTTTTTTTTTTTTTTTTTTTTTTTTTTTTTTTGAAACAAGGCCGTGACTGAGGTGTGCTTGCGGATAGAAGATGTGTTAATTCTGCGTGAGCGTGTTGGGCTAATGCCCAGTAATTATTCCTTTTTTGCGGGCAGCCCAGCTAATTATTCCAGCCCACAAACTCTTTTTATCTGAAATAGCAAAAACTTCGGATTCTAAAAAGCAAAATTACAACTAATGAGCTATGGTTATATTCGTGTACAACAAAGTGAGTGTATATACATGTGTTTAGCCAAAATTATATAGTTTTTCATTTCTATATGATTATATGAAAAAAAATAAACCGATACCAACATTGATATTTGAAGTGAAATTTGATGCACAAGTAACTTCGCAAAAAAAAAAAGGCTGATATATGACACAAATAGTGATTTTAAAATTGAACTGGCAAATATGTACCTGCTGCAATTTTGAACAACTGGTAATTTTAGGTGGCATATGATAATAATATGGAAAATTCTCAATGGTAACATGATATTTTCTTGAACAAATAGTACGTAATTCATGCATAACATATGTTGTATATTTAAATATCAGAACGAGAAAAGGAAACATATCTAAAAAGAATACTATATTTGGCAACATGCACATATTTGGAAATGTTAACACATTTTTTTTCAAAACCAAATAACGGTGTTCTTCATAATAAAAGACTAATATGTTGTACAGCTTTGTTAAATTATTGCCCCTCTCTCTCTCTCTCTCTCTCTCTCTTTATCTCTCTCTCTCTCTCTCTCTCTCTCTCTCTCGCCCAGTTCGATCGGTTACCGGAAATTAGATTTAAAACATTCCCATGTGCTGGAGTGGTTCTGTGAGCTGTGTCAAGTTCATCTCCTTGTGATCGACCATGTTAAGACACATATTGATCGATTGGATACCATGGCCACCATCGTTGATGGTGGGAAGGAGAATAAGTGGGTGTACAGATGCGGCGTCATGTTCAAATAAAGGACTTGAACATGTGTATGTGTGTGTGTGTGTGTGTTTGGGGTGGGTCTTGAACCATGCTTATTGAGTTAGAGCATCTACAACCGGAAGTAGTAAATTGTGCCTCCCAAACGCCCGCGGGTGACCACAAACCCCAAATTTGCTAACTCTGTTTGATACAAACTCATGCAAACTACCTCGATCATACGGTATAGCATAAAACTTAGCAATTTCGACGTCGAACTTCCACATAGTTCATACAAAAGGGCCGAAACAGTTCGAATTTTGGTTAATTAAACATAAAAGACTTAGATATAAACATACTGGGGGGGCGGGGGCGAAGTTTACCACTCCCTTGTCGGTCGCTTCCCCTTGGGGTCTCGACGGCTGTCTGCGGAGTACGCATCCGCGGCGGGCGGCTGGTCATCGTCCGGCGTACTGCCGCTATTGTTGTCGGAGCCCGAGGACGAGGATGAGCTGAGGAAGCCAGCGAAGTGGCGGGCAGCATGGTTCTGCTCCGCTGCGAGCCGGGCGGATCTCTCGGCCGCTACCTCCTTCGACCGTACCACCTTCGCCGACTCCTCAGGCACACGACGGAGAGCTGTCGTGTTCTTGCAACAGCGGTGGTGGGCATCCGTCTCCACTAAGGTGTAGGACCGGCGGATTACGAGGAGGAGCGCTGTGTCATCGTCCTCGGCGGGCGGCGGCGGCTCCGATGCAGATCTGGATGACCCGCAGCCGTGCCGTGCTCGCCCCGGTGCTGCCGCCTTCATCGCCTGGCGGTAGGCATGGCCCAGTGACTTCGGCCGCTGCTGCCGCACCGATGAGCTGGGGGTGCAGGCACCAGCACCCAACGGCTCCCAACAGGGGCCGGTGCTGGCGGTGTAGGGCGTCGCTACTCGCGCTCATGTTGCCGCCTCGCCGTCGATGGCAGAGAGTAGGCAGGGTGGCGTCGGGCCGCCGCGGAGGAAGAGGTGCCGACCCATGAGCCCGGGGATGCCGTCGAGGAGGAGCTCCTGCCCCGGTCCATCCGCGAGCGCCGGAGCGCAATGCCGCCGGCGATCCCTACCCAGTCGAGCAAGTCGGAGGGGATCGAATATTGGAATGGGAGGGGACAGAGGGGGGCAGAGAGAACGGGAGAAGTGAGTGGAGTGGGGTTTGGGACTAGGGTTTGGCTCCTGGTTTACTTTTATAGGGGACGATGGTGGGAGCGGCATTGGCCATACCGGGCCAGACCGACGGTAGTGTCTGGCCGCATCCGGGCCTCCCCATATCCGCCCCACATATGGGTTGGATATGGTGGTTGCCGGACAGCCCAGGCACTTAGGCTAGGTTTGGGGAGCCCGGTTGGGTGGCTATTTTTTGTCCGGACATTGACCGGGCAGGTCGCCCGGTCGTTTGCGCGGAAATGGAGGGTCCGGTTGTAGATGCACTTAGGGGCATGTGATATTTTATTTTCCGTTGCAACGCACGGGCATGTTTGCTTGTAGAAATATAATAGGCACACATGATTTTCGGCGGCAACTTTCTAAATCAAAGGCAAAGTAAAAATAAATAACTAACTCTATACTCCTACAAGGAAGCCTTTTCCAAACTTTTAAAAGTACATAATCTCATATCTGTAACGCCACTTAAGTTTGCACATTATAAAATGGCTAGGATATCTTGAATACTAGACTGGGATAGTAACAATCACATGGAATGAGGAAATATCTATCTAGGAACTGAAACAGATATGGTAATACTATTAATACTACATGACTCAGTTGCATTTGATGTCTCTTCATTCCCCACCCGTACATTAAAATATGCTGGCTGCTTTGGCTCGGCCATGATCATGCTCTCATTGTTTAGCATTGCAACAACATCTGCCATGGTTGGTCGATCGGCTGCATTCTCTTGTACGCACAACAATGCTATGTTAATGCACCTCATTATCTCCGTAGAGTGGCTCGGTTGAAACAATGATGCGTCAACAAGATCTATCCACCTTTCCTCACGCCATAATTGCCATGCCTGTTTGCAAATTTTTCAGACAATGTTGGTTCTATTATATACTCCATTTTATATAAATAGTATATTGTACATGAAGTAAATAAAATTATAAGTACTTGAGTTTCTGTGCATAATCTCACATATCCAAGGAGATTTATAAAATCTCCGCGTTTTGGGACACCCGAATTTCGTTTTCCGCTAAGGATCTCGAAAAGGACAACACCAAAGCTGAAGACATCGGATTTTATAGAGAAGACACCCTCCGAAGCATACTCCGGTGCCATGTAGCCACTAAAATTGTATACGGTACATGTCAAATTAATTTATTCCAATTAATTGTAATATGTTTTTCAGAAGGAAATTAATTTATGCAAAACTTACTATGTACCAACCACTCTTCTTGTAGTGTTTCCTTCCATGTTGTTTGAGCTAAATATTTTTGCAAGCCCAAAGTCTGATATTTTTGGATTCATTTCACTGTCCAAGAGAATGTTGCTTGGTTTAAGATCTCGGTGTATGACACGCAATCTGGAGTGCTTATGTAGGTATAGAAGTCCGTGTGCGATTCCTTCAATTATTGCCACAAGTTTGGACCAATCCAGTAAAGCTCTTCTATTTTCGTCTGCACATCAATTTGATATTTTAGTGTAACATGAGAAAAAGTCATAGAAATGAGCAAGAGTTGAATAGATCAGTTACCTATGGAATTAATTATATTCATGGGTTTTATAGCAATGACAATCTCATGTAATTTGTAGCCCTTCTCATGCATCGACAAACAGTATCTAAGATAAATGCAAATACATACCAAAGATAAAGAAATCAAGGCTTTTGTTCGGCAAGTATTCATAAAGCAAGATTTTCTCCTCTTCTTGGGAGCAACATCCCAAGAGCCTAACCAAATTTCTGTGCTGGAATTTGGCTATAAGCTGGACTTCATTTTTGAACTCTATGAAGCCTTGTCCTGAATGTGAAGCAAGCCTCTTGACTGCTATATCCAATCCATCCTTTAGTTGGCCCTAGTATTGAAAATTTAATTTGAAATGTTAGTCTTTTATGAATCTAAACCCTAGTCCTACTCTCCTCCTACATATTGTCAGCTTTGCAGGTTGGTAAGTATAATGTAGGCTTGTTATTTATTTCAGTCATATATAATAACTCTAATCCATACAATCATTTGAGGATGTTACACAGCTCCCAATAATAGATGAAAATCTCATAAATATACTACTTTACCTTGTAGACAGAACCAAATCCACCTTGTCCAAGTTTGTTTTCTTCTGAAAAATTATTTGTGGCCTCACTTAGCTGTTCGAAGTCAAACACCAAAAACTCTGAGTTATTCTCTTGCCAAACTAGTTGATCCTCCCCTTCCAAATCATGAGAATGCCATGATCCTCCTAATCTCATCACTTTGGCTGAATATATGAATAAGAGCAGGGTTAATATCTCTTTAATAATAATACCACTAATTGGGAATATTTTGAACAATAGTATAGAAAATAGTTTCAACAACTAATTACCGTGCATACCTTTTCGTTGCTTTGTGAGCCGACGAAAGTATAAGATGATGCAGAGAAACGCTGCTGCCACTAGAGGGATTAAAACCATGGGTATTATCCACAGCTTGCCCATATGCCCTAATAAGAGCATAAATGATAATATGCCAATTAAGCATCTAAATGATAATATTAGCTTTTTATTTGTTATTCGTGGGTGTAAATTACAAGTAGCAACCATGGTTCTTACTCTTGTGCTTGGTCGAAATCGTAGCTGGAGGCGGTGGGCCGAGACTTATCATAGGTTGGCTGTCATAGAAATGAGACGCTTCATACCTGAAATAACATCGTATGACACCCATCTGTCCTCCCATGCGCAGGGCCATGGTGGAGTTTACCATGCCGAGCAGGCGACGCAGGCATGCCAGACAATCGGCTGAGGAGATGTCTGGCGTACACTGTGCTAGGGAGTACACCATCGGATAGGTGGTGCCGCTGTCCACGACACCCGTGGCAAACCGTCTCGGCATTGTGCTGGCTGCCTTCTCCACGGTTGTCACCAGCAGATCGTGGGTGAGGCCGGTGATGAGGTGCACATCGCCGGTGACATTCTTATAGTTCCACCTCTCAAAGGGCGGCACGCCGTCACTGTATTCTCCCATGGTATTTATGGGCGCCGCTAGGATGTTGTCGACACTGAATATGAGAATATACTTGCCGTAGTAGGAAGAGACATTATAACACTGCTGCTGCGCCTGTGGCGTCAGGTTCAGCAGTTCATCGAACCTGTTGGCAATGAACTCAGCGCATGCTGAGTTGTTGAGGATGTCGCCGCGGCAAATCGCGAGCGCGTGGACGGCGTTGGGGGCTTTGCCAAAGGTCATGGTGGCGAAGTGTACTGGGGAAGAGGCAGTTTTGTTCGGGAGGGTAGTGGCGACCACCTGAAGATTGTCGCAAAATACGTCGGCGGCCGCCAGAAACGGTGTGAGGCCGCTGAGTAGGAGCAGAAGGAAGTTCGCCATGTCTAGGGTAGCAAGACTTGCTTGTTTTTCTTCTCAGAGATGATCAGCTCAGTTCGCCGTGCATTTATCTATCAGCAATTCACCTAGCACACATGGAAAAAAAATAGTACAAATGTAGAATCTTCTTTCCACCCGTCAGTTGCTTTCAGTACGTAGTTACTAGCCAGTCACCTTGCTTTCAAACCATCTAGCTAGGCAACAATCACCCTTATTTTTCTTAAATCAATCAGCTGGTCTTCTTTGTAGAAGCTCAGAATAGAAGTGCTCAGTTAAAACAATCACTATTTTTTTAAGGCAAAAATGCTCTTTAATTAGCCTGCCTGTATCTACCACTCCTTGTGTTTAAGCGGAATCAAGATTCAAGATTGTATTTCGAACGACTGAAGTCCAGGAAAGTAGCAAATTCCTAGATAATTGCCCAGATTTCATTGTTATGAATCGACAGATGTAACTCCAGAACGTCTAGGCTCAGGCACTCGTGAATTGTAACGAATTTCCATATAACGTCTTAACTCAGGCACATAAGTATCTGATGTGGCCACCAAGCTAGCCGCCATCTAATTATGTGCTTGTCTCGTACCATTGCGTGCTGGCCAGGTCAAGAATGGGTCACCTTCACTTCACCATCGGCCACTTGAAAAAACGAATATTTATGAGAACTTTTCTCTGTTAGTTTCCGTACAGCTGCGTTGCTTTCCGTAGTCTCGGTCACTATTCAACACTACTACCTTTACTTCAAAACATCAAGGCAAGAATCAGGCTTCATTTCCATGCAGCTCGGTCGCTTTCGGTAGCGGCTCACTAGTCGAAGTCATTGCCGGGTGTCCTTTTCTGTGACCAAACAAATGTACGTATGGTGCCAGCATCGTTTTCCGCAGAGCGTCTTGACTCGGGCACGGGTAACCATTTGCCGTGGACTTGAGGGAAGCATGTGCTTGGTTGCTTGTCTCTAGCACTACCAGCACCATCAACCACGACTGACTAGCAATACACTTTGACTCATACCAGGTCGGAAGGTCGTGTTCTTCAAATGGTGCCTTTGCAGCTATGGGCTTAGATAGATCATAACAATTGTAGTACGCGTGGGATATGCAAACACAATTCTTAATTATATTGTTTTGTTTATTTCACAAGAAGAGAAATAATTAACTTCTGCCATCAATCAGCATTACCCGTACGTGTAATTATTGCTAGAATGCTGGATAGCTACCAGTACAACAAACAATAAGAAAAAAGCTACTCGTCTAACTTTTTCTTCTTCTAAATGAATTAAAATACTTGCATTTTTCTTAGTTAAGAAGAATGTTTAGAACATATTGCTGAGGTCAAAGGCCAGGATATAGGGAAACAAATCATGGCTCTCCCGACGTAATGCTACAAGTGTTTCGCCCCTGCTAGGCCCCAATTTGCTACCTCGCTTTAATTTTTGCAGGGATTATCATTGAGAGGTTGAGATGTATTGAAAGAAGTACCCGCGCTATGCTTAAGCCAAATCGACACAGTTTTTAGGAAATTTTGTAGATAAGAGGATTGTAGTTATGTATTGCCATGTTTGTACACATGACAAAATGCTCATGTTACTAAATAACATATTTAGATACTCCCCCCGTTCCTAAATATTGAAATCTCTAAAATGACTTATATATATAAACGGAGAGAGTACATAGCAATCCCTACAAGTATGAGTTTTTAAATTTTGTTTGAAATCCCCAGATGCAAAACCATTATTCAAAACCAGGCTAGTGTTAAATGTAAGCAGTTTACAAAGTCCAGGTTTTAATATGGATAGTTCTCATATATAATTGAGGGGTCAAACTCGATTGGGCACCACTGATCTGGGTTCGAACTTGAATTAATTATATAATCGACGTGCTCTTCACCTGAGAAGAAAGAAAAGGACATCCTCTCTCATCCATCGATGCGTTACTGTGATATGACAATTCATTTCTTTGAACATTTTGGTATACTATTTGGCTAGTGACCCACACAAGTCGTTAATAAATACACATGAATAGGCGGCAGAGGGAAAAGGCACAAAAGCAAGTATGGTTTCTTCTTCTCCGACTACAAGTTCAGGATCATCTGGCTAATAATTGTGACGTCCATGTGTGTGCTGCCTGCTGGCTTGGTGCCTCGAAACACGTTGGACCTATCTTGCTTCACAATTGTCCCATTGTGTGGACTGTCATCTTATATGGATAGATCGTCGATGCTTCTCAAAACATGTAGGGTGTGAAAACAAGTAGCGATATAAATTGATATTATATTAGAATTTTATTTTCTTACGACAGGTCATGCACCTAGGGATCTGCTTGCTTGATAGAGTGTAGAGTAAAAAATTGGATAAGTACATACTCGTCTTGGTCAGTGGTTGATTAAAAATGCAGAGTATATTTTTTTATAGTTGATTATTAATTACAGTTCATTAAATGAGATTGCTCATCAAATTGGAAATTAATATATGACAAGTTTGGAATAAAGGTAAAATAAAGATAGCACATGCACTGGTTGGTACATAATTCGAGACGTTGATTATTTATTAAGATCTCTCATGCAAAATGTATCATCAAATTGATTCAAAGATAAATGTTCCCGGCAACCACACATCCTGTAGGGCCAACCCTTTATATAACTAGATGACACCCCATGCGCTGAGGCAGAAACATGTGGGAATTGGTTGCAATATATTGTTTTGATGAGATTTGGTTGCCTTGAATTTGAATATGAGACTAAAGATTGAAAATACATATGATTTGTTGTATTTGATTATTATATAGTGATAAAATATTTATTAAGTAGTATTTCTCATACATGTTGAGAGAAATAAAATTAGCGGGGCTGATAAAGTGGGATTTGTGCATGTTGAGGAAATTCGTATAGCTAGGTAGCATTTTGAAGCATGCATGTTAAGAGAAATAAAAGTAGTGGAGTTGATGAGGTGACATGTGTGATGATGTGGCATGTATGCATGTTGAGATAAATAGACGTAATGGGTATCAAGTATTCAAGTATATAAGATAAAATACCACCACAGCAAACTGCTATGTCCATGATTCATATTCAGTTCAACGCACGTTTCTCTACGACACAACCAATTTTTAGCAAAGATAATCCAAAAAAAAGGAGAGAGGTTAGGTTGAGAATAGGAGACATCGAAAAAGTAACATACAATATAGGGTGAAGAATTTGTACGATCCACCAGCCGCTAGGGCGCAATACCGTTCTTTGGTCGCAATGGAATACTTCAGAGCTTGTGCCGTTTTCGTCACGGTGAGACGGGAATACCGTTCTTCATATCTCGCTAGGCAACAATCACCCTTATTTTTCTTAAATCAATCAGCTGGTCTTCTTTGTAGAAGCTCAGAATAGAAGAGCTCGGTTTTAAAAAATCACTATTTTTTTAAGGCAAAAATGCTCTTTAATAGTTCGTTGGTATCTCTGTGTGGGATGAAGTCTCCATTTCACAG
This sequence comes from Elymus sibiricus, assembly GCA_039707655.1. NCBI lineage: Eukaryota > Viridiplantae > Streptophyta > Magnoliopsida > Poales > Poaceae > Elymus > Elymus sibiricus. Next base: position 35,377,951 of record CM077676.1, read on the forward strand.
AGTTTAATTAGCCTGCCTGTATCTACCACTCCTTGTGTTTATGCTGATTCAAGATTCAAGCTTGTATTTCGAACGACTGAAGTCCAAGAAAGTAGGAAATTCCTAGATAATTGCCCAGATTTCATTGTTATGAATCGACAGATGTAACTGCAGAACGTCTAGGCTCAGGCACTCGTGAATTGTAACGAATTTCCATATAACGTCTTAACTCAGGCACATAAGTATCTGATGTGGCCACCAAGCTAGCCGCCATCTAATTATGTGCTTGTCTCGTACCATTGCGTGCTGGCCAGGTCAAGAATGGGTCACCTTCACTTCACCATCGGCCACTTGAAAAAACGAATATTTATGAGAACTTTTCTCTGTTAATTTCCGTACAGCTCCGTTGCTTTCCGTAGTCTCGGTCACTATTCAACACTACTACCTTTACTTCAAAATATCAAGGCAAGAATCAGGCTTCATTTCCATGCAGCTTGGTCGCTTTCGGTAGCGGCTCACTAGTCGAAGTCATTGCCGGGTGTCCTTTTCCGTGACCAAACAAATGTACGTACGGTGCCTGCATCATTTTCCACAGAGCTTCTTGACTCGGGCACTGGTAACCATCTGCCGTGGACCCGAGGGAAGCATGTGCTTGTTTGCTTGTCTCTAGCACTACCAGCACTATCAACCATGACTGACTTGCAATAAACATTGACTCATACCAGGTCGGAAGGTCGTGTTCTTGAAATGGTGCCTTTGCAGCTATGGGCTTAGATAGATCATAACAATTGTAGTACGCGTGGGATATGCAAAAACACGATTCTTAATTATATTGTTTTGTTTATTTCACAAGAAGAGAAATAATTAACTTCTGCCATCACTCAGCGTTACCCGTATGTGTACTTATTGCAAGAATGCTGGATAGCTACCGGTACAACAAACAATAAGAACAAGGCTACTCGTCTGACTTTTTCTTCTTATAAATGAATTAAAATACTTGTCATTTTTATTAGTTAAGAAGAATGTTTAGAATATACTGCTGAGGTCAAAGGCCAATGTCTAGGGAAACAAATCATGGCTCTCCCGACGTAATGCTACAACTGTTTCGCCCCTGCTAGGCCCCAATTTGCTACCTCGCTTTAATTTTTGCAGGGATTATCACTGAGGGGTTGATATGTATTGAAAGAAGTACCCGCGCTACACTTATGTCAAATCGACACAGTTTTCAGGAAATTTTGAAGATAAGAGGATTGTAGTTATGTCTTGCCATGTTTGTACATGACAAAATGGTCTTGTTACTAAGTAACATTTTTAGATACTCCCTCCGTTCCTAAATATAAGTATTTTTACAGATTCCAATATGAACTACATACAGAGCAAAAAGAGTGAATCTACACTCTAAAGTATGTCTATATACATCTGTATGTAGTTCATAGTGAAATCTGTAAAAAGACTTATATTTAGAAACTAAGAGAGTACATAGCAATCCCTACAAGTATGATTTTTTAAATTTTGTTTGAAATCCCCAGATGCAAAACCATTACTCAAAACCAGGCTAGTGTTAAATGTAAGCAGTTCAAACTCGATTGGGCACCACTGATCTGGGTTCGAACTTGAATTAATTCTATAATCGACGGGCTCTTCACATGAGAAGAAAGAAAATGACATGCTCTCTCATCCATCGACACGTTACTGTGATATGACAACTCATTTCTTTGAACATTTTGGTATAGTATTTGGCTAGTGACCCACACAAGTTGTTAATAAATACACATGAATAGGCGGCAGAGGGAAAAGGCACAAAAGCAAGTATGGTTTCTTCTTCTCCGACTACAAGTTCAGGATCATCTGGCTAATAATTGTGATGTCCATGTGTGTGCTGCCTGGTGGCTTGGTGCCTCGAAACACGTTGGACCTATCTTGCTTCACAATTGTCACATTGTGTGGACTGTCATCTTATATGGATAGTTCGTCGATGCTTCTCAAAACATGTAGGGTGTGAAAACAAATAGCGATGTAAATTGATATTATATTTGAATTTTATTTTCTTACTACAAGTATGCACCTAGGGATCTGCTTGCTTGATAGAGTGTAGACTAAAGAACTGGATGAGTACATACTCGTCTTGGTTAGTGGTTGATTTAAAAATGAAGAGTATTTTTTATAGTTAATTATTAATTACAGTTGATTAAATGAGATTGCTCATCAAATTAGAAATTAGTATATGACAAGTTTGGAATAAAGGTAAAATAAAGATAGCACATGCACTGGTTGGTACATAATTCGTGACGTTAATTATTTATTAAGATCTCTCATGCAAAATGTATCATGAAATTGATTCAAAGATAAATGTTCCCAGCAACCACACATCCTGTAGGGCCAACCCTTTATATAACTAGATGACACCCCACGCGTTGAGGTTGAAACATGCGGGAATTGGTTGCTATATATTATTTTGATGAGATTTGGTTGCCTTGAATTTGAATATGAGACTAAAGATTGAAAATACATATGATTTGTTGTATTTGATTATTATATAGTGATAAAACATATATTAAGTAGTATTTCTCATACATGTTGAGAGAAATAAAATTAGCGGGGTTGATAAAGTGGGATTTTGTGCATGTTGAGGGAATTCATATAGCTAGGTAGCATTTTGAAGCATTCATGTTAAGAGAAATAAAAGTAATGGAGTTGATGAGGTGACATGTGTGATGATGTGGCATGTGTGCATGTTGAGATAAATAGATGTAGTGGGGATCAACTATTTAAGTATATAAGATAAGATACCACCACAACAAACTGCTATGTCCAGGATTCATTTTCAGTTCAACGCACGTTTCTCTACGACACAACCAATTTTTAGCAAAGATAATCCAAAAAAAAGGAGAGAGGTTAGGTTGAGAATAGGAGACATCGAAAAAGTAACATACAATATAGGGTGAAGAATTTGTACTATCCACCTGCCTCTAGGGCGCAATACCTTTCTTTGGTCACAATGGAATACTTCAGAGCTTGTGCAGTCTTCATAACGGTGAGACGGGAGATGGTATACTCCCGCTGAAAACCTACATGCCGACCTTGCCACCGGCAGCCCACTCCTAGCTCTCCTTGGAGCAACTCGCCAACATCTGGACCAAGTTACACGGGCCTGCCCATGGACGCAATGAGTTCAACCCAATGCATGTCTCGGACTGCTTTGTGTTCTTCCGAAACTCGCTTATGTACAGACTCACCAAGGTGGCCAGGGAGATCTTGTTTGGAAGCAGGAGAAATATGGGCAGCGACTCGGTTTCATCTAGCCTGCATTCAGCATCCATGATGGTTCCAATATAATTGGCAATTGCATGCAACTTCTAAGATAGTCACAATAGACTAAACCTTTTTTTTGCACCGTCATGGTCTTATGATTGATGCTTTGCAAACCTCATTATTTGGAATACTAGGCATCGGTAGAGATGGCAATTTCAGAGGTCACATTATCCACCGGTGGTATTAGGAAGTCTGTTGGATCATCTTATTGTGCGTCATCTTATTATTCACCAAAGCAAAACTTACCTAAATAATGAGAAGCCACATTGGCCTCTACTGAACAATGGTAATAATAGATGCGAACAAAGCATGTCAGCAACTGATTTTAGTCATCAATGGTTACAGATGCAGATGGCTGGTAGCTCCATTGATGGTTGTCCTGTCATGTGGTTGTTTCCAAGGCATGGAGTAATACTTATGACTCATAACCATGTTCTGTACTCTGTAGAATTTCCTTAGCACCTAATCCCTGTTTGTCCCAATTACCGCTACTGTTTGCTTATTTTCTTGTAAAAATCTTTTTCCAATACTATTAGTCCCAATATTTTCTACGCACTTCCACAAGTCTAATGTTCATGTTATTTTTACATTAGTGAGTTGTATTTCCTAGTTTGGTACCTCATGTCGGCATGTAATTGAGAAATTCTGATGAGGCTTGGTCATTTTGGCTTACCTACAGTGGACAGAAAGGATTTGAGGCCAGAAAAAGGTATACAAACAAAAGGCCAAGCGATGGCAAGGTTACATCACGTAGATTCGTTTGTGCAAATGAGGGTCTTCGATCACTAGACAAAAATGATTTGTTTGTGCAAAAGTGCCCCCGAGCTGAAACTAGAACTGATTGTCAAGTCTACATTTAGATACATTATAACTAAGCACTTTTCCTGCCCTCTCATGCCATTTGCATTTCTAGCCGTTGGATCATCACTTTTAGGCTTCCTTGGCCGTCCGATTTGCTCTTAACTGCAGCCAAATTGCGCGTACAACTTCGCGACAAGCACTAACCTGCTCGGGCCGCTGCTCTGGTGTTTTTTTTTGGGAATCAAAGATTCAATTGGGCCTACTGGGCTGTACTAGGATCCCGTCCAGCGCAAAAGTGGAGAGCCCTGAAAAACTGGACGCTCGGGACCCTGGTCTTTTTCGCTCGCAGCCTGCTTTCGTTCGCTCGCAGCCGTGGTGCCGCCTTTGACCTGGGTGCCCACTGATGCGGTGGCAACCGACGCGACGGTTATCGCCTTCTCTATCCGTTCTGTTGCACAGACGTGACTGACAGTGGCTGCGCGATCCGTTCGGTTCCATAGCGCAACTGGATGGTGTGCGGCAATGAACAACCACGAAGTTCTATCGCCAAGGACAATTTATTGAGAGTTTATTTGATCATTTATGTCAGTCGATGCTCCGGGCAGGGCGGAGAGTGGGGTGGTTGGTGGGGGACTCCTCCTTGGCGGTCCGTGGAGAAGTACGATGTGAAGGAGAGAGGACGCCATGGTGAAGGTGAGGTGGGTATCATCCGGTTTTAAAGGAGAGCTCCAGCGAGAAATGTCCCGCTATAGTGGGAAACGGTGCAGGAAGGGGACGGTCCGACAGGAAAAGGAAAGGGTGCGTCGTGGGATGAGGTTTCTGTGATGGGCCCATGTGTTGGAGATAACATGATGGATAGTCCGAATAATCACATTTCCCGCGAGGGGAGGGGATCAGAGTGGAGTGTGGGGCGGTGGTGATCGGCATGAACACGAGAGGAGGGGATCAGGGCGGAGAGTGGGCCGGTTGGTGGGGGACTCCTCCTTGGCGGTCCGTGGAGAAGTATGGTGTGACGGAGAGAGGGCGCCATGTCGAAGATGAGGTGTGCACAACAATGGACATCATATTTTTTTGGAATGCACGACATTCAACTGTATGTTGCAATGTGGAAATGACTCAGGATACATTGGATTTGCCTTCTTGGCTCGAGTGTGTGTGTGTGTGGGGGGGCGGGGGGAGGGGGGCGTCACGGCCGGCGCATGCCTCTTACCCCTTGATGGTGGTGGCGGATCGGCATGAACAAGAGGTAGGGGATCAGGGTGGAGAGCGGGGCGGTTGGTGGGGGACTCCTCCTTGGCGGTCCGTGAAGAAGTACGGTGTGAAGGAACAGGGTGCCATGGCGAAGGTGTGGTGCGCGTCATACGGTTTAAAAGGAGAGGGCTCTAGCGAGAATGTCCTTCTACGGTGGGAAACCGAGCAGGAAGGGGAGGGTCCGGCAAGAAAAGGAAAAAGTGCGTCATGGGGTGGGGTTTTTGTGTTGAGCCCACATGTTGGAGATAACATGACGAATTGTCTGGACAACCACATTTCCAGTGAGGGGAGGGGATCAGAGCAGAGAGCGGGGCGGGTGGCTGATCGGCGCGAACACGAGGGGAGGGGATCAGGGCGGAGAGCAGGGCGGTTGGCGGGTGACTCCTCCTTGGGGGTCCAAGGAGAAGTATGGTGTGAAGGAGAGAGGACGCCATGGCGAAGATGAGGTGTGCCCAACAACGGACATAAAAAATTTGCGGTGCATGGCATTCAACTGTATGTTACAACGTGGCAATGGCTCAGGAGATATTGGATCTACCTTTTTGGCTTGGATGGGGGGCATCATGGGCAGAGCACTCCTCTTACCCCTTGATGGGGGTGGCAGATCGGCACAAACATGGGGGAGGGGATCGGCGGAGAGTGTGCAGTTGGTGGGAGACTCCTCCTTGGCGGTCCATGGAGAAATATGGTGTGAAGGAGAGAGGGCGTCATGGCGAAGGTGAGGTGGGTGTCATCCGGTTTTAAAGGAGAGGGCTCCAGCGAGAAATGTCCCTCTACGGTGGGAAACCAAGCGGGAAGGGGATGGTCCGACAAGGAAAAGGAAAGGGTGCATCGTGGGGTGGGGTTTTTGTGTTGGGCCCACATGTTGAAGATAACATGACGAATAGTCCGGACAACCTTATTTCTTCCCCACATATGGCCTGGATTTGGGAGAGCCCGGACTGTTCAGACGATTAAATTTTGGGGAGCCTGCTAGGGTCTCATTTGATCCGAACAGACCAAGATGTATGAGAAAGAAGTGAGCTTCGACTTTGAAGACGACATTCATCATTTGTTTGATTCATTTATATGCATTGTAGCCCATATCAACGCACGGGCGTTCTACTAGTAAGTCATTGGGGGTGAGAAGGCTCAGTATGATAAGAAATTCGATTAATGGACATTGCGTTGCACCGGCTATACAACGCCATGTACTTGCTAGCTGGCACATACCAACTTGTGTAGTGTAGATAATAGCTAGACAGCTGATCAGTGTTGTACAGATTCTACAGACACCTTCTACAACACGTACAAAATCTAACCCTTGTTTCTCCTTGTTGTAACTTTTTTGAGTTCTTTGAATTGTGAACGTTGTTTTTTGTCTTTGGGATTTTGCTTTCTTGACTATTTAAGTCGATAACCCTAATCCAGAGGAAAGTGGAAAGAGTTGCCCACTTGCACTCATGGCAATGGGGGAACGGCCTGGACATTTGTAGAAGCAAGGCCAATGGAGGCACACTCCTCCATGAGACATGTTTGTCCCCTCTCCTACTTGTTGACGCATTCAGCGCCAGCGCTTAGAACGGATCGATCCGTCAAACGCTGCTGCCTGGAGGGCCGAATGTCGGCGAGGAGGACCTCGTCCCAACCTGCATGCACGAGTGGAGAGGGGAGAGGGGAACGGAGAGGCCAGCTCTGTTGCCGATCTGGACTAGGAGCGAGAGGACGAATCGCCGATCCGCAAATTGTGGATCACGCGGTTTTTTTCCGCTCCAGCGCCGATCCTTATTTGATCGATGTGGTTCACTGGATTGACCAACAATTAAAGATGGGACCTTGGAGTCGCATTAGATTTATAGAAGAAGATGCCAAGCAACCGAGAACATTACTACGCCGTAAAGGCTACCCACGCCAATAGATAGGAACGTAGGCTGGCCCTATGACTAAGGCGACTACTCATGTCGCGCTACCATCAACCGATATGGGAAAATATCAACAGTAATCAACCAGATAGATTGCTAAGCATTGAACGTCTGCGCTATGAACCTATGAACCGTCTGGGCAGAAACTGGCACGCCATCAAATACCACCCCATCCTTGTGGCGCCAAAGACACCAGAACACAAAGATGATGCAAGTCCAAAGATCCTTTGCCACTATCGAAGGAGCACATAGCGGGATCCACCACTCCAGGAGATCTGTGTCCACGGTGGGCAACAAATCTAGTTTGTCCCATCTCGTCGAAGAGGAGACCGTACTTGCCTAACCTTCATCTTCGTAAAATCACTATCATACTTTCCCATGGGATTTTTACCTTTTCAAGACCTCGCCAAAGAATTACCAAGGTCCAGGGTTGTCAATATTAATTTACAGGACATAGCAGAAGCTTGAACAAAGGCTCTCCCCTCACCAAATATCACATCATCATGCAAGTTCCCTGCCCTCCAAATACATCCAATTATATCAGAGAAACATTTTCTCATTACACATAAAACTTAAAATCATGCATCTATACAACATCTATTATATCATTGATTTTGCTTCCACATGATACACACAAAATCATCTTGCAGCTACAACTGATATGGTGACATCATTAATACTACATGACTGAGTAGCAAAGGAATCTTCTTCATTGCCTACCCTTAGATTGAAATACGCTGGGTGCTTAGGCTCACGTAGAACCATAGTCTCACTGCTTAGCATTGAAGTTACATCTAACATGTTCGGTCGATGAACTGCATTCTCTTGTACACATAGTAGTGCGATGTTAATGCACCTCATCACTTCTGTCGGGTCACACATGGGAAGCAATGACACATCAACAATTTCAATCCATCTTCCCTCATCCCACAGTTGCCAAGCCTATTTGCAATTTCATCACATACTTAGATACATTGATAATTCATTTCTTTTCATGTTATATGGAAGTGCATGAACTCACATATCCTAGGAGATTGATGAAACCTCCATATTGGTCGCTTCCAGAGTTCCTTTTCCCGGTAAGGATCTCAAGCATTAAAACACCAAAGCTGAATACATCAGATTTGACAGAGAATAGACCCTCGGAAGCATACTCTGGAGCCATGTAACCACTAAAATGATATAAAAATATATGTCCAATTAGCGTATGGTTGACTTGTAATATATATTTTTTCATAAGGTAATATTGATGTGATACTCACTATGTCCCAACCACTCTTCTTGTAGTGTTTTCCTCATTGTTATTTGAGTTGAATATTTTTGCTAGTCCAAAATCTGAAATTTTAGGATTCATTTCATTGTCCAAGAGAATGTTGCTTGGTTTAAGATCTCGATGTATAACACGCAAACGAGAGTTCTTATGTAAGTAAAGAAGTCCTTCAGATATTCCTTCAATTATCGCAAAACATTTCTTCCAATCCATTAAACCTTTTCTACATTCATCTGCACATGAACTGAACGCGTTAGTATAAATAGTAGAGAAAAATACATCTAAATAATAAAATTGAACACCTCAATTATCAAGATAGTACAACCTTGCACATAAAACTTCTGAAAACCATATAGTAAGATATTTTCAGTCATGATCATGATGCTAAACCATTTCTATATATCTGGAAACGTAGATAAGTTACCAAATATGAAGAAGTCCAAACTTTTGTTTGGCAAGTATTCATAGACCAATATTTTTTCATCTCCTTGAGAGCAACATCCTAGGAGTCTAACCAAATTCCTGTGTTGAAGTTTGGCTATGAGCTGAACTTCATTTTTGAACTCTATGAAACCTTGTCCTGAATGTGAAGCAAGTCTCTTGATTGCTATCTCCATTCCCTGAAGGAAGTGGCCCTAGAGAAAAATAATAATGATATTATGCCTCAATCCGGTTGCTTTAAGCTGCAGAAGTTAATTCACAGCTACCAAGAAATGAGTACATGCAAATTAATCCCACTTTGAATCAATATTCTTCATCCAAATATGTACGTACGTCAAGGCTATCTTTGGAATGCTAGTATTATATTGTTCTTAAGCACTATTAATTCCACAAACTTATAACATATTTTTTCTGTTGAATAGAAAATGATGATTATAGAAGTGTGATAAATATACCTTATATACAGGGCCAAATCCACCTTCTCCTAGTTTATTTTCTTCAGAAAAGTTATTTGTTGCTTCCATTATCTGATGAAAGTCAAAAACTGAGAACTCGGATAATCCGGCTTGCATCTCCCAAACTTGTTCATGATCTCCTCTTTGAAATTTGTAAGTACGCTTTTCTTGCAATCTCATTGCGCCTGAAAATTGAGATCCGAGAATTTACACGAATCTTTAGTTTAGAAGACTCGTACTAATGAGCATTATATTAAACGATGAAGCCGGCGGCAACTAATGATGAAGCAAATTTGTAAGTACGCTTTTCTTGCAATCTCATTGCGCCTGAAAACAATCACTCACCCTTCCTCTTACTGCCTCTGAAGCGACGATAGTAAACGATGAAGCCGGTGGCAACTAATGATGCGGGAACAGCTACTGATATGACAATCACCCAAGGTTGCATTCCATGTCCTTCAAAATTAGACATTGACTAATTATCATAAGTCATTAACTAATAATAACATGCCCGTGAATAGAATTGTAACTTTTTAATTGTTTGAGAACCTAATGAACCTATGGATGCAGACCGAAGAGAGAAGGTGGTATTGACAGCAGCTGGACTCGCCCCCGCGTCGTCCCCGCTAGGGTGACTCGGGCGGCGCCCAAACCCTAGCCGCCGGGGGCGCGATCTCCCTCTTCCCTTCCCTCCGCAGCCGCCGGAGGACGCCGCCGGGCTAAGTCCAGAGGCCGATGGCGGTGGCGTGGGACCTCCTCTCTCCCGCGTCTTAGGGATGGTGCGGGGCCCCTAAACGTGTGGTGGCGCGGCCGATCCAATCTATGCGGCGCGGTGGCGATGGCTGCGGCGGCGTGGTGGCCGGCCCTGTCTCGGGCGGCGGCGGCTGCTGCAGGCGCGCCGTGGCCCTATACTGGGAAGGGCGGCGGCTGCGGTCGGCGCGCCATCGGGCGTCGGATCGGCGGCGACGACGTGGAGGCCATGGTGGACTGGTCGGCGGCGCCTCCGGTCAGAATTGATCTGGCCGGTGCAGCCGGCGATGGTGGCCATCTCCTCCGTCGGAGGTGGTCGGCCTGAGGCTGGATGGTCAGATCTCCAGATCCGGCATCCAGATCCGGCTGCGAGTCGGGAAGACATAGTTGCCGGTGAAAACCGAGCCGATGGCGGCGTTCTGCGTCGTTACCTTGATTAAGGCATCGTCGTGTAACTACTGTCGACCCACTCGTGCTGCTCCGGGGGAAACCCTAGGATCTGGTCTTCCAGATTGAACGATGGCGGTACTGCGGTGTCGTTTTCTCTCTTGGGAGCATCGTTTGTGGAGCAGCGCTGGAAGACACAGGCAGGAGGTGGAGCGGCTTCGTTTTGCACGGAGCTTTCGGTGGAGACGTCAAGTCATGCCTGGCCGACAGGTGCTACGCTGTGTCATGCCTGGTCTGCAGGTGCCACGCACGACAGATCTTCCAGAATCTTCGCATCTGGATGGACGAGCGCGGCGCGGTGGCGCCGTTGGGCGCCGTGGTGGCGTCGACGGATGGACGGACTTGCAAGGATAATGCGGATCTCTCCCCTGAAGATGGGTCAGCGGTCCGATGACGATGGCGGCGTCTAAAACGTGTGCATGTGGTATACGTTTTAGGTCTGCTGCACCGCATGTTGGTTCCGATACGTTATGTGGTTGGATAGGCGACGACACCGCTTTTAGATATGGGGAATGAGAGCACTTCACATTATCGAGTTTTGTAGGTGTGAGTGATGGCTTCAGGTGGCTTGATGAATGTTCCTGTTAGATCTTTGTTGAATAATAAATAAAGATGGCCGTATGCAACGATTGATGCAGAGGCCGGGGGTCTTAACCTCCTTTTCAAAATAATAATAATAGTAATAATGGATGCAGACCGAAACCAAATTAAGGAATACGCACTCTTGCCTGTGGGAGGAGCTGGAGAGATGGACGATGGACTGATTCGCCGCATGGGCTGGTCGAAAAACATAAACGTCTCGAACCTGATGTTGCAGTGCAGCACGAAGATCCGTCCTCCCACACGCACGGACATAGTGGCGTTGAACATACCGATGAGCCGCTGGAGGCACGCCCGGCAGTCGCTGGCGGATAGGTCCGGCGTGCACTGCGCCAGGGAGTAGAGCGTCGGGACGGAATCCATGACCACGGAGGCTAACCGCCTAGTATTGTCTGGTGCTTGGCCGGCTGTGGCAATGGCGAAGAGTTGAGGGGAGGAGGAGGAGACGTTGCCCGGGAGGGTGGCGGCGAGGATGGAAAGGTTGGACTGGTAGGTGCTGTTGGCCGTGTACTTCCCGCTGTTGGCGCAGAGCTGCGCCGTTGCCGCTGCCGACACCGGCATGAGTAGGAGAAGCAGCAGCAGGACGCCCGCCATGCCAAGTGCCAACCGCGTGATTCAGCCAAGTCTATATAGATGTATCAAAAGATTCGTAGAGTAGCTAAAAACTCCTACTGCACTTAGAGCTCAAAAGAGGGGGAAGTAAAACCATGTAGCCACTTGGGCCTCAGAATTCCAGTGACTCTCTGGAAGCCTACGGGCCGAGGCATATGTCCTTTCTCTTGCATTCTTTTCTTTTCTATGTATATTGTTGTACCTTTTACACTTAAAAATCTATAAAAAATACTAAGTCAATTCTGGACAGTCAATAACTTTGTAGTCCTACTTGCAATACCGCGTATTACGGGACGGCCACGTTTGTGCTTTCAGAATTCCTACCTGGATATCCAATAGACAGTGAGATTTTTCATGCTTTCAGTGGTCTTCCGAACAGTCAATAACTTTGAAAGATTCAATCACGGTATATTTCTAAATATTGCATTAATATTTATTCAGGTCTTCGGTAGGTCCCCGAGAGACAATCCATCTTATTTTTCTAGTCACACACAAGTACAGTTTGATTTGGTCTTGATGTGCATCTATTTGAAGGTACGCAAGAGACAATAACCTGGAGTTGGTACTTGAACCGGTGGTTAAAAACCCGTGCATTAGTGGTTTTACCTCCCCCCACACCACAGCACTTTAGGTGCCCGACCTCGTATTTATGAAAATCATGTTTTATTTTGATAAAGGGATTTTATTGATAACAAATGTCACAATAAGACATTACAAGCAAAAATAGTTCATGTCTGAGGTCTGCGTAGTTAAGATGCATATAGCGCAAACAAGATAACCACAAATTAATAAAGTAACATGTTAGACAAAGGGGAACTGATATGGTCTATGCACATATGTGGAAAAGTCCAAACCTTGGGGCATCTCCAACGTGGTCCCCCAAATCGGACTCACGAGCCGTCTGTGGACGCGTCCGGATGTTTTCGTGGAAATAGGTACAGGAGCGCACTAGTGGAGAAACGGCCTTTAGTCCCGGTTGGGAAGGGCCTTTAGTCCCGGTTCATCAACCGGGACTAATAAATCGGGACTAAAGGCCCCCACCCTTTAGTCCCGGTTGGCCACGACCCGGGACTAAATCCCTGCCACGTGGCCGGCAGCGCGCGTCGGGGGCTGGGGACCTTTAGTCCCGGTTGGTGACACCAACCGGGACTAAATCCCTGCCACGTGGCCGGCAGCGCGCGCCGGGGGGGGGGGGGGGGGGGGGGCCTTTAGTCCCGGTTGGTGACACCAACCGGGACTAAAGGTTTAGGGGTTTAGGGGTTTAGGGTTTATTGTTTATTTTTCCTTTTCATTTTGTTTTTTCCATTTAATTATTTTTCATTTCGAACATATTTTACGCTACTACATATTGTACACGTTCTGCATATATAATAGAATTTCTCGTAGAACCAATCATATATCATAGAATTTCTCGTACGACCATGTATACACACATATATATATACAATTTGGTATATATAATTTCTCCTACAATTTGCAGATCATTACATGCAGGCATTAGGTGAAATGGTATTCTTCGTCGGGAGATATGACCTGCTGAAGCAAAAATCCCGCCATTTTCTCTTGAAGTGCTCGTATGCGGTCCTTTGGTAGGAGCCTATCCCGCATCTCCACCATCTTTAAAGAAGGAGATCAATATGAATATATTAGTTGTGTGTAAATATATGAGATCATGATAAAAAAAATTGTGAATAGTGTTTACGTACCTAAAGATGTCTTGCATCTCTGCTCCTTTCGGTCATAAAGCGAATGTTCTCGCAAACGTAGTATGCACAGAAATTAGTTCCCTTTTCCTGCCTCATGCATTTTACGAGAATAGAATTCAATCAGATAATAATCAAGCATGATAATGGTATTGAAACTAGAATTAAAGAGATGCGCGGACGTAGCTAGTACTACTTAGTTACCTTGGACCGTCGCCATTTCAGCTGTGGTTTCCATTCACCGACAACCTCTTTGATGAACTTTTTCCAAACCCTGCCCGGCAAAGAAAATGAATAAAGGAGTTATTAATTACTTGATATCAGGAAATGAACTAAAGAGGCCGACATAATGCGATAATGATTGAAATTACCTGTCGAGCATCAAAAACAGGCTGATGTATTCTTCAGAGTCTTTACCTAGTGAGTCCAGTACTTCAACAGTTCCCTCGTCAACTCTAATGATTAGCAGGATCCAGTGGAATCTGCGCACACGTTTGTATAAGCGGGCATGCATAACTCATCAACTACACTTAACATCGAGTAAGCAAAAATAGAATTTGTAGTACAAGACAGTACCACTCACCTGAAGTTGTAAGGAAAAAGTATTTCTGGTCTGGTATTTAGTTCCTTCAAAAACATTAGCAAGCTATTCTCTGTGTCTTGTTTGTGGTTATTTAACACATTTTCATTAACGGTATTTGGGTCAATGAACCCAATGCCATAGACTCCATCTCTTTTCAATTCAAAAATCTTCATTCTGCATAATACCACACAAAAGAATATAGTGAGGATAATTACAGGCAATGAACGAGCTGAGCTAGAGACTTAAATTACAGAAAGAAATCACTTACAGACAATAGCAACTGACGAGAGATTTTTCGAGTGCGTTTTGATTGAATAACTGAAAAATTTCTGGAAATTCAATCCACACATCTTTTCCATGGAAGTAATGCTCTGGCTTGACTTTCACCATGAGGCTCTCTCGCCCGGCCTTTATTTCTCTCAGGTACCAGTCATGCAATCTGCGCATTTGCGTTGATAGAACCTCCTCCTCGTCAGGCCTGACCAGAGGGTTCCCGGGGACATATTTCCATGCTAGTTCCTTCGGATCCATCGTGGGGACTTCCTCGATGCCTAGGAGTTGTTCAACAGTGATACCCATCTCTCTAGCCATCTCTCTATCAGCGTCGGTTACCGCCTTATCGGTACTCACCTTGAGCGGGGGGATCGATTGCACTGCCTGTTCTCCGAGCTGGGGAACAATTTTTCCGCTTTTATTACTACCTGTAAGGCTCGACTGCTGATTTTTTTGTTGATAATATGACTTGCTAATAGAGCGTTCATAGTCTGATCGCCTTTTCTCCACAGCCGGTTTAGCAAGATCCACAAAGTGTTGTACGACTTTCTCAGATATTTTCTCCTTCGGCGGCGGGGGCGGTTTCGGTGCAAAATGGGCCTTCACTTGGGCATCCACGACCCCTTTGTTTTCCTCCTCAGTCATCTCGTAAGCTAACTTCTTTTTGGCAGGAGGCTCGGGTTTCTTCTTTGGTGCTCTCTTCCGCTTTGGAGTCGGCTCACGCGGCGGAGATCGATATCGTGTACTCGCGCTGGGCTCCGTCTCGAGGTGGGGTGGATTCGGCTGACGCGGCGGAGATCGATATGGCGGACTCGCGCTGCGCTCCGTCTCGAGGTGGGTTGGAGTCGGCTGACGCGGCGGACTTGGAGGAGGAGTCGGTGGCCTTGGCACCGAGTTTGGAAACACGATGCATTCCTTTCTCCATACAATGAGACCACGTATGGCTTCTCCCAGTGTCTGCTCCCCTTGACCTCCAGGAAAGTCAATTTCTAGTGAGTCATATCCCGACAGAACTTCATCCACCCCGACACGAGCATAGCCAGGTGGAATCGGATTGCTGTGGATGGTTGCTTCAGGTGCATTCGGTAAAGCAAAGCCGTCCGCCACCTTCATGGATATGTTCTTCATTTTCATGTGTAGCTCACAAGTTGTCGTCTCTTGGATATCATCCACGGGGTAGTGAGCCAGCAGTGCATCATCGGCCAGGACCCCCGTGGAACCCACGCTGTTTTTCGGCATAGATGGGATGGTACTATCCAATGCTGGATCTGGTTGCTCCTGCCGCTGAGACGCCCTTTGCTGGCTAATTGTGTCGATCTGCTCCTGCTGCCGCATGAAAGCGCGTTCCAACTCCGCGTTCTTTGATTCTACCTTTTGAAGCCGGTCTGCATGCTGCTTCTTCTGGTCTGCATCCTGCTTCTTCTTTCTCGCACGGCTTCTGTAAGTGTCGTTCCACTCCGCAAACCCCTCAACCCACGGAACAACGCCTTTGCCTCGTGTTCGTCCCGGGTGTTCAGGATTCTTGAGGGTGCATGTAAGCTCGTCGTTCTCTCTCTCGGGCTGGAACGCCCCCGTTCGAGCCTCTTTTATTGCTTCAAGTAAAGCGTCTGAGGCTTCTTTAAGACTTACCTGTTCAATAATCTCCTCTGTCTTTGGGTCCAACTTTTCCTCATGCGCATAGAACCAAGTCCTGCACCTGTCGGGCCAACCCACTGTTTTTGGAGTGACCCTTGCAGCAATCATCTTTTCCTCAGATTCATCCCACTTAGGTAACCCAGTCTTGTAGCCACCTGGCCCCAGAACATGGTGAAACTTTTTTTTCTCAGCATTTATCTTGTTTTTCCTCGACCGTTCCTTAGCTGCTTCCGATTCCTTGAACTCCACAAATAAGTCCTAGTGATCTTTTACCTTCTCTAGTGGTCCAGTGAATTCTGGAGTCTTCTTTTCTGCATTGACGTAGTTGGCCCATAATCTTTTCTTCCAAGTCTGGAATTGTGTGGCCATCTTCTTAAGAGCACACTTCTTGACTTTCTCCCGTTGGAGATCTGTGAAACCCTCTGATAGGGTGAAACGTGACATGAGCGTATCCCAAAGTAGATTTTTTGCTCTTTCGTCGACAAAACTAACTCCTCGATCTTCCTTTGACTTATTCCATTCTTGAACGGTGATTGGGATTTGGTCCCTAACAATAACTCCGCATTGACGTATAAATTTGTCCACATTCTTTTTAGGAGCATTCGGTTCGCCATCTTCTTTGATTTCATCGATGTTGTACATTATGCCATCGGGCAACTTTTTGGCCGGGCCTCGTACTATCCTTGTAGAAGATTTTCTCGATCCGGAGGGCTAAAAGAAGAAAGATTCGTTAATGTATATATATATATATACAAATCAATTAATACATGTAATGATCACAAGAGGCCTTATATATATATATATATATATATATATATATATATATATATACCTCGCCGGACTTTGTTAATTGAAGAACATTTTCTTCGCCATCATTGTTTGTGTGCCCTTCGTCTATTGGTTCTTCCTCAATTCCCTCACCGGACTCGTTCAGATATTGTGAGCCGTCATCTGGTTCAATCTCTGGGTTTTGGGAGCGTATCATGTCGAACATGATATCCTCTTGATCATGGTCGTCTCTGCCGCTATAGTCCATAGCTTAACTAATCCGGAACAATTTAGTATTCAAATTAGAATGCATTCAATAAGCAAAAAACTAATACATTTCGAATAATCCAGTTAATGCATCATCGAATATTATCGAATATTATCACTAATGCATCTTGAATATTATCATATAACATCACTAATACAGCTCGAATATTATCGAATAATCCAGTTGACTCGCGGTTCCTGAGACGCGGGCAGTGGACACCCAAAGAGAAGGAACCATCACAGGATCATAGCTCGGGTGAGATCCCTAAAGAACCTGCCAGGTATTGGAGAACCTGACGTCCAACGCAACCATGTAGCGACGGACGTGCTCGTCCTCCTCCCTGACACGGCGACGTACCACCTCCTCGGGGGCCGGCTGCCTCCGCACCGATAGTGGCCCACGCGACCGCCACCAAAGAAGCTCTGGGTCCATGACGGGAGCCCGATTCCTCACCAAGCTGCGCGCCCCGGAAGATAGCACCTCCCAGTGCCAGCCCGGCGGAGCCCAGTCCCGGACATGGCGCCTCTCAAGCAGGTTGTCGCCGCCGAGTCGACGATGAGGATGCGGGCCGGGCATCGTCGACGTCGAGAACAAATTCTTATGAAAACAAATTCCTATGCAATAATTATCATTTTATTATGCTACTCATATTTAATAAACTTTTACAACTATAGTAGATGGGCAAATTTGAACAACATTTTATAGCATTGATCCAACCATTCTTTTTATAGAAAACTCACACTTGAACAACATTTCTATTCATCCATTTAACATCCATCTATCTAACATATCTATTCATCCATCATTCTAACATACATCAATATAACATCTATCCATCTACATATCCATCTAACATTCATCTACACACAAAAATACATAATAAATCCATCTAATTAACATTCATCTACACACCAAAAAATATGAACAAATTAAAAAAATGAAAAAAAAGATGAACAAAAGGAGGAGGAGAGGCTCACCAAGCGGGATCGTCGGGGCGGAGGGAGGCGGGGAGGACGCCGGAGACGGAGGGAGGCGCGCCGGTGGACGGAGGGAGGCGGGGAGGACGCCGGAGACGGAGAGAGGCGCGTGGAGGAGCGGCGCCGGCGCAGGCTCGGGCCGCGGCGGCGCGTGGAGGAGCGGCGACGTCGGGCAGAGGACGGCGGCGCGGCCGGCGTCGGGCAGAGGGGGCGGCCCGCCGTGAGAGGCGCGCTCCGGCGTCGGGCAGAGGCGGCAGAGGGGGCGGAGGCGCGCGTCGGTGAGGTGAGGCCGGCCGGGGCGCGTGGAGGAGAGCGCGCGGCGCAAGGAGGAGAGCGGCGCCGGCGGGCTCGGGCGGCGCGTGGAGGCCGGCGGCGGGAGCTGACGTCGAGGGCGCGGTCGGGCAGCCTGACGGCGTCGCGTGGAGGCCGGCGGCGGGAGCGGACGCGTCGAGGAGCAGCTGGTCGATCGGGCGAGGGAGAGAAAGATTTGGGGGAGAAGGGGGCAGTTTAAATACCCAGAGGCCTTTAGTCCCGGTGCGTGGCACCAACCGGGACTAAAGGGTCTTTAGTCCCGGTTGGTGCCACGCACCGGGACTAAAGGCCTACCCTTTAGTCCCGGTTGCCACCACCAACCGGGGCTAAAGGTCTATTTTCGGCGGTCCAAATTACGGGCGGGAGAAGGACCTTTAGTCCCGGTTGGTGGTGGCAACTAGGACTAAAGGTGTTTTTCATGTTTTCTGTTTTTGTTTTTTGCTTTATTTTTTTACTTTTGTTTCTACTAATTATTAACAGGCAATATTTAGAGTTTTTGAGTGAATCTTTTTGCTTTAGGTCACAAAAATTATAAACTTTTCGCTAGTGCCAGTAGTTTTCAAATTTGAATAGTTTAAATTTGAATTATTTGAAATTTGTGTGAATCACTAGTTTGTGAATAACTTTAGTTTAAACTTATTTCAACTCCAGACTTTTTGTGCATTCAATATGCACCATTCAAAGCCACATCCTCAAATTTCAACCCTTTCTAACTTCATTTGCTATTTTTCATGCATTTAATGATTTTTTGAGCTAAATGACCCTGAAATTGGAAAGCACTACAAATAAACTCTGAAAAGGTTGAAACTTGGCATGGTATCATCATTTCACCCACATAGCATGTGCTAAAAAGTTGAGACGGTTACGGCAAAAACTGGATGCTCTTCGTGTACAAACTGGACCATCTTCTTCGAAGTATTAAGGTTTCGGACGAAAACTCATCTGTTACAAAGGCATTTCATTTTTTAAAACTTATTTCAACTCCAGATTTTTTGTGCATTCAATATGCACCATTCAAAGCCACATCCCCAAATTTCAACCATTTCTTACTTCATTTGCTATTTTTCATGCATTTAATGATTTTTTTGAGCTAAATGATCCTGAAATTGAAAAGCACTACAAATGAACTCTGAAAAGGTTGAAACTTGGCATGGTATCATCATTTCACCCACATAGCATGTGCTAAAAAGTTGAGAGGGTTACGGCAAAAACTGGATGCACTACGTGTACAAACTGGACTATCTCGGCTACTCACTAGAGAAGAAAGTGATGACGGTGAAGCCGATCACATCCCAGAGTGGGATCTTGGGGTATAAAACTTTTTCTTCGCGTGTGTCCCTTTGCGCCGTAACCATGGACAATCTTCATCATTTAACAGGATGCTTGGGTCAGTCTTCACTATGAAGGGAAGAATTTCATGAAACTTTTCATAATCTTCTGACATGTCTGTCTTGTCCTCCACTCCCACGATGTTTCTTTTCCCTGAAAGAACTATGTGGCGCTTTGGCTCACCGTATGATGTATTAGCTTCCTTATCTTTCCTTTTTCTCGGTTTGGTAGACATGTCCTTCACATAGAAAACCTGCGCCACATCATTGGCTAGGACGAATGGTTCATCTGTGTACCCAAGATTGTTGAGATCCACTGTTGTCATTCCATACTGCGGATCTACCTTTACCCCGCCTCCTGTCAGATTGACCCATTTGCACCGAAACAAAGGGACCTTAAACTCACGTCCATAGTCAAGTTCCCATATCTCCTCTATGTAACCATAATATGTGTCCTTTTCCCTATTGGTGTTTGTTGCATCAAAGCGGAGACCACTGTTTTGATTGATGCTCTTTTTATCTTGGGCGATCGTGTAAAATGTGTTCCCATTAATCTCGTACCCTTTGAAAGTCAATATAGTCGAAGATGGTGACTTGGCCAACAAGTACAGCTCATCTCCCACACTGTCGTCATTCATGAGATGTGTTTGCAACCAACCGCCGAAAGTCGCCATGTGTGTACGTTTAATCCAGGGGTCAGACTGCTCCGGGTTCTTGGAGCGTACAATATCCGTGTGTTCCTCGATATACGGAGCCACTAAGGTGGAATTTTGTAGAATTGTGTAGTGTGCTTGGGCCCAAGAATGTCCGTCCCTACATATTACTGAATCCTTTCCTAGCGTGCCTTTTCCACTCAGTCTCCCCTCATGCCGCGATTCAGGAACACCAATCGACTTAAGGTCAGGAATAAAGTCAACACAAAACTCAATAACCTCCTCTGTTTCATGGCCCTTGGAGATGCTTCCTTCTGGCCTAGCACGGTTATGAACATATTTCTTTAAGACTCCCATGAACCTCTCAAAGGGGAACATATTGTGTAGAAATACAGGACCCAGAATGGCAATCTCTTCGACTAGGTGAACTAGGACGTGCGTCATGATATTGAAGAAGGATGGTGGGAACACCAACTCGAAACTGACAAGACATTGCACCAAATCATTCTGTAACCTTGGTAGGATTTCTGGATCGATTACCTTCTGGGAAATTGCATTGAGGAATGCACATAGCTTCACAATGGCTAATTGCACATTTTCCGGTAGAAGCCCCCTCAATGCAACCGGAAGTAATTGCGTCATAATCACGTGGCAGTCATGAGACTTTAGGTTTTGGAATTTTTTCTCGGCCATATTTATTATTCCCTTTATATTCGACGAGAAGCCAGACGGGACCTTCATACTGAGCAGGCATTCAAAGAAGATTTCCTTCTCTTCTTTGGTAAGAGTGTAGCTGACAGGACCTTGATACTGCTTTGGATGCATGCCGTCTTTTTCGTGCATACGTTGCTGGTCCTCCCGTGCCTCCGGTGTATCTTTTGTCTTCCCATACACGCCCAAGAAGCCTAGCAGGTTCACGCAAAGATTCTTCGTCACGTATATCACGTCGATTGCAGAGTGGACCTCTAGGACTTTCCAATAGGGTAGGTCCCAAAATATAGATTTCTTCTACCACATGGGTGCGTGTCCGTCAGCGTCATTCGGAACAGATTGTCCGTCGGGGCCCTTTCCAAAGATTACTTTTAAATCCTTGACCATATCAAGTATATGATCACCAGTACGGTGGTCAGGCTTCTTCCGGTGTTCTGCCTCACCTTTGAAATGCTTGCCTTTCTTTCTTAAGAGATGCTTGATCGGAAGAAATCGACGATGTCCTAGGTACACATTCTTCTTACATTTATCCAAATATATATTTTCGGTCTCATCTAAACAGTGCGTGCATGCGTGGTATCCCTTGTTTGTCTGTCCTGAAAGGTTACTAAGAGCAGGCCAATCATTGATGGTTACAAACAGCAACGCTCGTAGGTCAAATTCCTGCTGTTTGTGCTCATCCCACACACGTACACCTTTTATGTCCCACAGCTGTAAAAGTTCTTCAACTAATGGCCTTAGGTACACATCAATGTCGTTGCCGGGTTGCTTAGAGCCTTGGATGAGCACTGGCATCATAATGAACTTCCGCTTCATGCACAACCAAGGAGGAAGGTTATAGATACATAGAGTCACAAGCCAGGTGCTATGATTCCTGCTCTACTCCCCAAAAGGATTAATGTCATCTGCACTTATACCAAACCATAAGTTCCTTGCGTCACCTGCAAACTCCGGCCACTTTCTCTCGATTTTTCTCCACTGCGACCTATCAGCGGGTACTCTCAACTTCCCGTCTTTCTTACGGTCTTGTTTGTGCCATCGCAACAACTTGGCATGCTCTTTGTTTTGAAACAAACGTTTCAACCATGGTATTATAGGAGCATACCACATCACCTTGGCAGGAATCCTCTTCCTGGGGCGCTCGCCCTCAACATCATCACCAAGGTCATCGCGGCTGATCTTATAGCGCAATGCATCGCATACCGGACATGCATTCAAATTCTCGTACTCCTCACCGCGGTAGAGGATGCAGTCATTAGGGCATGCATGTATCTTCTGCACCTCTAATCCTATAGGGCAGACAGCCTTCTTTGCTTCGTACGTACTGTCGGGCAATTAGTTGTCCTTTGGAAGCATCTTCTTTAACATTTTCAGCAACTTTTCAAATCCCTTGTCAGATACACCATTATCTGCCTTCCATTGCAGCAATTCCAGTGCGGTACCCAGCTTTTTCTTGTCATCTTCGCAATTTGGGTACAACAATTTTTTGTGATCCTCGAACATGCGCTGCAACTTCAACTTCTCCTTTTCACTTTCGCAGTTTCTCTTTGCATCAGCAATGGCCCGACCAAGATCATCAGCGGGCTCATCTGATGCCTCTTCTTCAGCTTCTTCTTCTTCATTCTCTCCCCCCATTGTAGTACCATCATATTCAAGGAACCTAGGATAGTTGTCATCATCCTCTTCTTCTTCATTCTCTTCCATTAGAACCCCTCTTTCTCCGTGCTTGGTCCAACAGTTATAGCCGGACATGAAACCGGACGTAAACAGGTGGACGTGAATGACTTTTGAGCTAGAGTAATTCCTATCATTCTTACAGACACCACATGGACAACACATAAAACCATTCCGCTTGTTTGCCTCAGCCGCACGCAGAAAACTATGCACGCCATTAATGAACTGGGGAGAGCGTCGGTCATCGTACATCCATTGCCGACTCATCTTCATTACACAACACCGAAAAGACCAAAGTAATACAAGTTCATACATAAAGTTCATACACACTTATTCTCATAAAACAACATAAAACTATCTAGCTAAAGCATTTAAATGCAACAGCAAATGCGATCAAAATCGCAACTAAGGTAATAATTGATCCAACAACATAATGATACCAAGCCTCTTTATTAACGGCATATTTTCTAATCTTTCTAATCTTCAAGCGCATTGCATCCATCTTGGTCTTGTGATCATCGACGACATCGGCAACATACAACTCCAATTTCATCTTCTCTTCTTCAATTCTTTTCAATTTTTCTTTCAAATACTCGTTTTCTTTTTCAACTAAATTTAACTTCTCGACAAGAGGGTCGGTTGCAATTTCCGGTTCACATACCTCCTAGATAAAAATATCTATGTCAACTTGATGGGCATAATTGTCATAAACACGAAATGCAACAAATAGTTATAAAAGAGAATATACCACATCTGAATCATAAACCGGACGAGGGCCGACGGGGACGGATATCAAAACCATGGCACAATGTATAACAAACAATCATACAAGTAAGAAAATTATAGAAGTAACTATCTAAATCATACAAATAAGATTTTTTTTTTATAAAAAGGATAAGAACAAGAGGCTCACCAAGGTGGTGCCGGCGACGGGACGGTGCAAGTGATCGACGGTGGTTAGGACGGGGACGGGAAGGCACTAAGTAAACCACACCTACACATATGCAAACTAAGAAGTTAATTTGAGCTCAAATTGCATATAAATCAAATAAACTCCCACATAATTACTCCCAAACTAAAACCCACAAATCACTATACTTATAGAGCATTGCACGAGCTAATTTAGCAATGAGAGATGAAAGGACAAAGTTGCTAACCTTTGTGAACACTTGGATAGATGGGGTGCCTCAAATCTTGACAAATCTTGGCAAAAATAGAGGATGAGCTCGAGCAAGGGGAAGAGAACAGAGGAGAGAAAGGAGAAAACAGAGAAAGGAGAGCTTGGGCTCGGGCTGGACGAAGCACTATATATGGTGATATCTTTAGTCCCGGTTGGTGATACCAACCGGGACTAAAGGTCCATCTCTAGTCCCGGTTGGTGATACCAACCGGGACTAAAGGGGCTCGCAGGGGCCCCAGCCTGACGCCAGCCTGCCACCACCCCTTTAGTCCCGGTTGGTAACACCAACCAGGACTAGAGGTCACAAATGAACCGGGACCAAAGCCTATCCGTTGGAACCGGGACTAGTGGTCACATTAGTCCCGGTCCAAAACCCGACCGGGACTAATGCTCCGGACGAAAGGCCTGTTTTCTACTAGTGGCGGGTCATCCAACCCTATGCATCAAATATGCATAAAATCCGGACAGCAGGGGTGGCCTGGTGGGCCATGCGGACCTAGAGGACAAAACACATGAGTTGTGAGGACATGTGATCCAACATACAATGGGCCAAGCAGACCCCCACATGGTGTCCGGACTGCTGCAGAGCTCCCCAAGTTTGCTTCCGGTTTAGTGTAATTCAGACATACGGACTGGTCCACGGACATCTGGGGAACCCTGTTGGATAGAAAAAAGTGTCCGGACCATGTGGTCCGGACATTTAGGGCGTTTTGAGGCACCGCCTTGGAGTTGCCCTTATAGTATATAAAAATTGGATAATGCTACGTGTCGGCCGGTTGATATTTTGAAAAGATCGGCCGGGTCGCTCATGTTGCGCTCAACGATTTGTGCCGCGTCAGCTCATCCAGCCGCAGGTGGACGATTGCAACATTGCAAGCACAACATGGACGACGTTGCACTCCCCTGCCATTGCGTGCGAGGCCGTTACCGGCGGTGGCCGGAGCTGCGGGGATGTGGTGGAAGGGACAACAGCGGCGCGCGAGGGAAGTGCCGGCGGCGGTGCGGCAGGTAGGGGGCGGCGTCAGTGCGAATCGAAGCCAGGGAATTAGGGGTGACCTAGCCGGGGGTTAGTGCGCTTCGGGCATGCAGCAGTGCGGTGGTGTGTGAAAAATATAAGGGGAAAATGAGTTGTGTGCGATGGAGAAAAAAGCACTAGAGGATAAGGTTGGAGTGGTGGATACCATAGCTATGTAGGTGGTCCCATGAGGACGTGTGGCAGACAGAGGAGGCGGTGGACGCGCTTGCGTTATCAGTTGGCTGAGGTTGAGTGTTTCTCATATAAATTATATTCTTATGGTTCCATGTGATTTCCTTGGCTAATCACATGACAAGCAAAGTAGGCACACAATGTGGTCTCGTGGACCACCTAATCTTCATCTTTATCTTTACCTAATATTAAAGGAGGATGTTTTCATAGTTTTTCATACGTCACCCCCTTTATATCCGTTAATTTTATGTAATCATAAAGATTGACGGCTGAGATTTAAAACGGTATCTATACCTATATACTTCGACAAACGTTGAAAAAAAAAAAGCCTCCGGCCTCCCCTTTTCCCATACGCACCACCCCTTGAACCACACCCTCCATCATCTCTCAACCACTCCGCGGGTTATCTGCGGGATGAGCTCGCAGGGACAAACTCCGGCACTGGGAGGCATTGTAGGCGCAGCATCTGGAGCTGGGCATGACTACGAGAGATGCGAGCAGGGATGAGATCCTGTGTTGGGATTTGGGATGCGGCGATATGGCTGATATATGACACAAATAGTGATTTTAAAATTGAACTGGCAAATATGTACCTGCTGCAATTTTGAACAACTGGTAATTTTAGGTGGCATATGATAATAATATGGAAAATTCTCAATGGTAACACGATATTTTCTTGAACAAATAGTACGTAATTCATGCATAACATATGTTGTATATTTAAATATCAGAACGAGAAAAGGAAACATATCTAAAAAGAATACTATATTTGGCAACATGCACATATTTGGAAATGTTAACACATTTTTTTTCAAAACCAAATAACGGTGTTCTTCATAATAAAAGACTAATATGTTGTACAGCTTTGTTAAATTATTGCCCCTCTCTCTCTCTCTCTCTCTCTCTCTCTCTCTTTATCTCTCTCTCTCTCTCTCTCTCTCGCCCAGTTCGATCGGTTACCGGAAATTAGATTTGATAGTTTAAAACATTCCCATGTGCTGGAGTGGTTCTGTGAGCTGTGTCAAGTTCATCTCCTTGTGATCGACCATGTTAAGACACATATTGATCGATTGGATACCATGGCCACCATCGTTGATGGTGGGAAGGAGAATAAGTGGGTGTACAGATGCGGCGTCATGTTCAAATAAAGGACTTGAACATGTGTATGTGTGTGTGTGTGTGTGTGTGTGTGGGGTGGGTCTTGAACCATGCTTATTGAGTTAGAGCATCTACAACCGGAAGTAGTAAATTGTGCCTCCCAAACTCCCGCGGGTGACCACAAACCCCAAATTTGCTAACTCTGTTTGATACAAACTCATGCAAACTACCTCGATCATACGGTGTAGCATAAAACTTAGCACTTTCGACGTCGAACTTCCACATAGTTCATACAAAAGGGCCGAAACAGTTCAAATTTTGGTTAATTAAACATAAAAGACTTAGATATAAACATACTGGGGGGGCGGGCGGGGGGCGAAGTTCACCACTCCCTTGTCGGTCGCTTCCCCTTGGGGTCTCGACGGCTGTCTGCGGAGTACGCATCCGCGGCGGGAGGCTGGTCGTCGTCCGGCGTACTGCCGCTATTGTCGTCGGAGCCGGAGGACGAGGATGAGCTGAGGAAGCCTGCGAAGTGGCGGGCAGCGTGGTTCTGCTCCGCTGCGAGCCGGGCGGATCTCTTGGCCGCTACCTCCTTCGACCGCGCCACCTTCGCCGACTCCTCAGGCGCACGACGGAGAGCTCTCGTGTTCTTGCAACGGCGGTGGTGGGCATCCGTCTCCACCAAGGTGGAGGACCAACGGATTGCGAGGAGGAGCGCTGTGTCATCATCCTTGGCGGGCGGCAGCGGCTCCGATGCAGATCTGGATGACCCGCAGCCGTGCCGTGCTCGCCCCGGTGCTGCCGCCTTCATCGCCTGGCGGTAGGCATGGCCCACCGACTTCAGCCGCTGCTGCCGCACCTATGAGCTGGGGGTGCAGGCACCAGCACCCAACGGCTCCCAACAGGGGCCGGTGCTGGCGATGTAGGGCGTCGCTACTCGCGCTCACATTGCCGACTCGCCGTCGATGGCAGAGAGTAGGCAGGGTGGCGTCGGGCCGCCGCGGAGGAAGAGGTGCCGACCCATGAGCCCAGGGATGCCGTTGAGGAGGAGCTCCTGCCCCGGTCCATCCGCGAGCGCCGGAGCGCAATGCCGCCGGCGATCCCTACCCAGTCGAGCTCGTGGGAGGGGATCGGATATTGGAATGGGAGGGGACAGAGGGGGGCAGAGAGAGCGAGAGAAGTGAGTGGAGTGGGGTTTGGGACTAGGGTTTGGCTCCTGGTTTACTTTTATTGGGGACGATGGTGGGAGCGGCATTGGCCATACCGGGCCAGACCGACGGTAGTGTCCGGCCGCATCCGGGCCTCTCCATATCCGCCCCACATATGGGTTGGATATGGTGGCTGCCGGACAGCCCAGGCACTTGGGCTAGGTTTGGGGAGCCCGGTTGGGTGGCTAATTTTTGTCCGGACATTGACCGGGCAGGTCGCCCGGTCGTTTGGGCGGAAATGGAGGGTCCGGTTGTAGATGCTCTTAGGGGCATGTGATATTTTATTTTCCGTAGCAACACACGGGCATGTTTGCTTGTAGAAATATATTAGGTACACATGATTTTCGGCGACAACTTTCTAAATCAAAGGCAAAGTAAAAATAAATAACTAACTCTATACTCCTACAAGGAAGCCTTTTCCAAACTTTTAAAAGTACATAATCTCATATCTGTAACGCCACTTAAGTTTGCACATTATAAAATGGCTAGGATATCTTGAATACTAGACTGGGATAGTAACAATCACATGGAATGAGGAAATATCTATCTAGGAACTGAAACAGATATGGTAATACTATTAATACTACATGACTCAGTTGCATTTGATGTCTCTTCATTCCCCACCCGTACATTAAAATATGCTGGCTGCTTTGGCTCGGCCATGATCATGCTCTCATTGTTTAGCATTGCAACAACATCTGCCATGGTTGGTCGATCGGCTGCATTCTCTTGTACGCACAACAATGCTATGTTAATGCACCTCATTATCTCCGTAGAGTGGCTCGGTTGAAACAATGATGCGTCAACAAGATCTATCCACCTTTCCTCACGCCATAATTGCCATGCCTGTTTGCAAATTTTTCAGACAATGTTGGTTCTATTATATACTCCATTTTATATAAATAGTATATTGTACATGAAGTAAATAAAATTATAAGTACTTGAGTTTCTGTGCATAATCTCACATATCCAAGGAGATTTATAAAATCTCCGCGTTTTGGGACACCCGAATTTCGTTTTCCGCTAAGGATCTCGAAAAGGACAACACCAAAGCTGAAGACATCGGATTTTATAGAGAAGACACCCTCCGAAGCATACTCCGGTGCCATGTAGCCACTAAAATTGTATACGGTACATGTCAAATTAATTTATTCCAATTAATTGTAATATGTTTTTCAGAAGGAAATTAATTTATGCAAAACTTACTATGTACCAACCACTCTTCTTGTAGTGTTTCCTTCCATGTTGTTTGAGCTAAATATTTTTGCAAGCCCAAAGTCTGATATTTTTGGATTCATTTCACTGTCCAAGAGAATGTTGCTTGGTTTAAGATCTCGGTGTATGACACGCAATCTGGAGTGCTTATGTAGGTATAGAAGTCCGTGTGCGATTCCTTCAATTATTGCCACAAGTTTGGACCAATCCAGTAAAGCTCTTCTATTTTCGTCTGCACATCAATTTGATATTTTAGTGTAACATGAGAAAAAGTCATAGAAATGAGCAAGAGTTGAATAGATCAGTTACCTATGGAATTAATTATATTCATGGGTTTTATAGCAATGACAATCTCATGTAATTTGTAGCCCTTCTCATGCATCGACAAACAGTATCTAAGATAAATGCAAATACATACCAAAGATAAAGAAATCAAGGCTTTTGTTCGGCAAGTATTCATAAAGCAAGATTTTCTCCTCTTCTTGGGAGCAACATCCCAAGAGCCTAACCAAATTTCTGTGCTGGAATTTGGCTATAAGCTGGACTTCATTTTTGAACTCTATGAAGCCTTGTCCTGAATGGGAAGCAAGCCTCTTGACTGCTATATCCAATCCATCCTTTAGTTGGCCCTAGTATTGAAAATTTAATTTGAAATGTTAGTCTTTTATGAATCTAAACCCTAGTCCTACTCTCCTCCTACATATTGTCAGCTTTGCAGGTTGGTAAGTATAATGTAGGCTTGTTATTTATTTCAGTCATATATAATAACTCTAATCCATACAATCATTTGAGGATGTTACACAGCTCCCAATAATAGATGAAAATCTCATAAATATACTACTTTACCTTGTAGACAGAACCAAATCCACCTTGTCCAAGTTTGTTTTCTTCTGAAAAATTATTTGTGGCCTCACTTAGCTGTTCGAAGTCAAACACCAAAAACTCTGAGTTATTCTCTTGCCAAACTAGTTGATCCTCCCCTTCCAAATCATGAGAATGCCATGATCCTCCTAATCTCATCACTTTGGCTGAATATATGAATAAGAGCAGGGTTAATATCTCTTTAATAATAATACCACTAATTGGGAATATTTTGAACAATAGTATAGAAAATAGTTTCAACAACTAATTACCGTGCATACCTTTTCGTTGCTTTGTGAGCCGACGAAAGTATAAGATGATGCAGAGAAACGCTGCTGCCACTAGAGGGATTAAAACCATGGGTATTATCCACAGCTTGCCCATATGCCCTAATAAGAGCATAAATGATAATATGCCAATTAAGCATCTAAATGATAATATTAGCTTTTTATTTGTTATTCGTGGGTGTAAATTACAAGTAGCAACCATGGTTCTTACTCTTGTGCTTGGTCGAAATCGTAGCTGGAGGCGGTGGGCCAAGACTTATCATAGGTTGGCTGTCATAGAAATGAGAAGCTTCATACCTGAAATAACATCGTATGACACCCATCTGTCCTCCCATACGCAGGGCCATGGTGGAGTTTACCATGCCGAGCAGGCGACGCAGGCATGCCAGACAATCGGCTGAGGAGATGTCTGGCGTACACTGTGCTAGGGAGTACACCATCGGATAGGTGGTGCCGCTGTCCACGACACCCGTGGCAAACCATCTCGGCATTGTGCTGGCTGCCTTCTCCACGGTTGTCACCAGCAGATCGTGGGTGAGGCCGGTGATGAGGTGCACATCGCCGGTGACATTCTTATAGTTCCACCTCTCAAAGGGCGGCACGCCGTCACTGTATTCTCCCATGGTATTTATGGGCGCCGCTAGGATGTTGTCGACACTGAATATGAGAATATACTTGCCGTAGTAGGAAGAGACATTATAACACTGCTGCTGCGCCTGTGGCGTCAGGTTCAGCAGTTCATCGAACCTGTTGGCAATGAACTCAGCGCATGCTGAGTTGTTGAGGATGTCGCCGCGGCAAATCGCGAGCGCGTGGACGGCGTTGGGGGCTTTGCCAAAGGTCATGGTGGCGAAGTGTACTGGGGAAGAGGCAGTTTTGTTCGGGAGGGTAGTGGCGACCACCTGAAGATTGTCGCAAAATACGTCGGCGGCCGCCAGAAACGGTGTGAGGCCGCTGAGTAGGAGCAGAAGGAAGTTCGCCATGTCTAGGGTAGCAAGACTTGCTTGTTTTTCTTCTCAGAGATGATCAGCTCAGTTCGCCGTGCATTTATCTATCAGCAATTCACCTAGCACACATGGAAAAAAAATAGTACAAATGTAGAATCTTCTTTCCACCCGTCAGTTGCTTTCAGTACGTAGTTACTAGCCAGTCACCTTGCTTTCAAACCATCTAGCTAGGCAACAATCACCCTTATTTTTCTTAAATCAATCAGCTGGTCTTCTTTGTAGAAGCTCAGAATAGAAGTGCTCAGTTAAAACAATCACTATTTTTTTAAGGCAAAAATGCTCTTTAATTAGCCTGCCTGTATCTACCACTCCTTGTGTTTAAGCGGAATCAAGATTCAAGATTGTATTTCGAACGACTGAAGTCCAGGAAAGTAGCAAATTCCTAGATAATTGCCCAGATTTCATTG
This sequence comes from Elymus sibiricus, assembly GCA_039707655.1. NCBI lineage: Eukaryota > Viridiplantae > Streptophyta > Magnoliopsida > Poales > Poaceae > Elymus > Elymus sibiricus. The sequence continues at coordinate 35,409,125 of CM077676.1, forward strand.
TTATGAATCGACAGATGTAACTCCAGAACGTCTAGGCTCAGGCACTCGTGAATTGTAACGAATTTCCATATAACGTCTTAACTCAGGCACATAAGTATCTGATGTGGCCACCAAGCTAGCCGCCATCTAATTATGTGCTTGTCTCGTACCATTGCGTGCTGGCCAGGTCAAGAATGGGTCACCTTCACTTCACCATCGGCCACTTGAAAAAACGAATATTTATGAGAACTTTTCTCTGTTAGTTTCCGTACAGCTGCGTTGCTTTCCGTAGTCTCGGTCACTATTCAACACTACTACCTTTACTTCAAAACATCAAGGCAAGAATCAGGCTTCATTTCCATGCAGCTCGGTCGCTTTCGGTAGCGGCTCACTAGTCGAAGTCATTGCCGGGTGTCCTTTTCTGTGACCAAACAAATGTACGTATGGTGCCAGCATCGTTTTCCGCAGAGCGTCTTGACTCGGGCACGGGTAACCATTTGCCGTGGACTTGAGGGAAGCATGTGCTTGGTTGCTTGTCTCTAGCACTACCAGCACCATCAACCACGACTGACTAGCAATACACTTTGACTCATACCAGGTCGGAAGGTCGTGTTCTTCAAATGGTGCCTTTGCAGCTATGGGCTTAGATAGATCATAACAATTGTAGTACGCGTGGGATATGCAAACACAATTCTTAATTATATTGTTTTGTTTATTTCACAAGAAGAGAAATAATTAACTTCTGCCATCAATCAGCATTACCCGTACGTGTAATTATTGCTAGAATGCTGGATAGCTACCAGTACAACAAACAATAAGAAAAAAGCTACTCGTCTAACTTTTTCTTCTTCTAAATGAATTAAAATACTTGCATTTTTCTTAGTTAAGAAGAATGTTTAGAACATATTGCTGAGGTCAAAGGCCAGGATATAGGGAAACAAATCATGGCTCTCCCGACGTAATGCTACAAGTGTTTCGCCCCTGCTAGGCCCCAATTTGCTACCTCGCTTTAATTTTTGCAGGGATTATCATTGAGAGGTTGAGGTGTAGGACCGGCGGATTACGAGGAGGAGCGCTGTGTCATCGTCCTCGGCGGGCGGCGGCGGCTCCGATGCAGATCTGGATGACCCGCAGCCGTGCCGTGCTCGCCCCGGTGCTGCCGCCTTCATCGCCTGGCGGTAGGCATGGCCCAGTGACTTCGGCCGCTGCTGCCGCACCGATGAGCTGGGGGTGCAGGCACCAGCACCCAACGGCTCCCAACAGGGGCCGGTGCTGGCGGTGTAGGGCGTCGCTACTCGCGCTCATGTTGCCGCCTCGCCGTCGATGGCAGAGAGTAGGCAGGGTGGCGTCGGGCCGCCGCGGAGGAAGAGGTGCCGCCCCATGAGCCCGGGGATGCCGTCGAGGAGGAGCTCCTGCCCCGGTCCATCCGCGAGCGCCGGAGCGCAATGCCGCCGGCGATCCCTACCCAGTCGAGCAAGTCGGAGGGGATCGAATATTGGAATGGGAGGGGACAGAGGGGGGCAGAGAGAACGGGAGAAGTGAGTGGAGTGGGGTTTGGGACTAGGGTTTGGCTCCTGGTTTACTTTTATAGGGGACGATGGTGGGAGCGGCATTGGCCATACCGGGCCAGACCGACGGTAGTGTCTGGCCGCATCCGGGCCTCCCCATATCCGCCCCACATATGGGTTGGATATGGTGGTTGCCGGACAGCCCAGGCACTTAGGCTAGGTTTGGGGAGCCCGGTTGGGTGGCTATTTTTTGTCCGGACATTGACCGGGCAGGTCGCCCGGTCGTTTGCGCGGAAATGGAGGGTCCGGTTGTAGATGCACTTAGGGGCATGTGATATTTTATTTTCCGTTGCAACGCACGGGCATGTTTGCTTGTAGAAATATAATAGGCACACATGATTTTCGGCGGCAACTTTCTAAATCAAAGGCAAAGTAAAAATAAATAACTAACTCTATACTCCTACAAGGAAGCCTTTTCCAAACTTTTAAAAGTACATAATCTCATATCTGTAACGCCACTTAAGTTTGCACATTATAAAATGGCTAGGATATCTTGAATACTAGACTGGGATAGTAACAATCACATGGAATGAGGAAATATCTATCTAGGAACTGAAACAGATATGGTAATACTATTAATACTACATGACTCAGTTGCATTTGATGTCTCTTCATTCCCCACCCGTACATTAAAATATGCTGGCTGCTTTGGCTCGGCCATGATCATGCTCTCATTGTTTAGCATTGCAACAACATCTGCCATGGTTGGTCGATCGGCTGCATTCTCTTGTACGCACAACAATGCTATGTTAATGCACCTCATTATCTCCGTAGAGTGGCTCGGTTGAAACAATGATGCGTCAACAAGATCTATCCACCTTTCCTCTCGCCATAATTGCCATGCCTGTTTGCAAATTTTGCAGACAATGTTGGTTCTATTATATACTCCATTTTGTATAAATAGTATATTGTACATGAAGTAAATAAAATTATAAGTACTTGAGTTTCTGTGCATAATCTCACATATCCAAGGAGATTTATAAAATCTCCGCGTTTTGGGACACCCGAATTTCGTTTTCCGCTAAGGATCTCGAAAAGGACAACACCAAAGCTGAAGACATCGGATTTTATAAAGAAGACACCCTCCGAAGCATACTCCGGTGCCATGTAGCCACTAAAATTGTATACGGTACATGTCAAATTAATTTATTCCATTTAATTGTAATATGTTTTTCAGAAGGAAATTAATTTATGCAAAACTTACTATGTACCAACCACTCTTCTTGTAGTGTTTCCTTCCGTGTTGTTTGAGCTAAATATTTTTGCAAGCCCAAAGTCTGATATTTTTGGATTCATTTCACTGTCCAAGAGAATGTTGCTTGGTTTAAGATCTCGGTGTATGACACGCAATCTGGAGTGCTTATGTAGGTATAGAAGTCCGTGTGCTATTCCTTCAATTATTGCAACAAGTTTGGACCAATCCAGTAAAGCTCTTCTATTTTCGTCTGCACATCAATTTGATATTTTAGTGTAACATGAGAAAAAGTCATAGAAATGAGCAAGAGTTGAATAGATCAGTTACCTATGGAATTAATTACATTCATGGGTTTTATAGCAATGACAATCTCATGTAATTTGTAGCCCTTCTCATGCATCGACAAACAGTATCTAAGATAAATGCAAATACATACCAAAGATAAAGAAATCAAGGTTTTTGTTCGGCAAGTATTCATAAAGCAAGATTTTCTCCTCTTCTTGGGAGCAACATCCCAAGAGCCTAACCAAATTTCTGTGCTGGAATTTGGCTATAAGCTGGACTTCATTTTTGAACTGTATGAAGCCTTGTCCTGAATGTGAAGCAAGCCTCTTGACTGCTATATCCAATCCATCCTGTAGTTGGCCCTAGTATTGATAATTTAATTTGAAATGTTAGTCTTTTATGAATCTAAACCCTAGTCCTACTCTCCTCCTACATATTGTCAGCTTTACAGGTTGGTAAGTATAATGTAGGCTTGTTATTTATTTCAGTCATATAAAATGACTCTAATCCATACAATCATTTGAGGATGTTACACAGCTCCCAATAATAGATGAAAATCTCATAAATATACTACTTTACCTTGTAGACAGAACCAAATCCACCTTGTCCAAGTTTGTTTTCTTCTGAAAAATTATTTGTGGCCTCACTTAGCTGTTCGAAGTCAAACACCAAAAACTCTGAGTTATTCTCTTGCCAAACTAGTTGATCCTCCCCTTCCAAATCATGAGAATGCCATGATCCTCCTAACCTCATCACTTTGGCTGAATATATGAATAAGAGCAGGGTTAATATCTCTTTAATAATAATACCACTAATTGGGAATATTTTGAACAATAGTATAGAAAATAGTTTCAACAACTAATTACCGTGCATACCTTTTCGTTGCTTTGTGAGCCGACGAAAGTATAAGATGATGCAGAGAAACGCTGCTGCCACTAGAGGGATTAAAACCATGGGTATTATCCACAGCTTGCTCATATGCCCTAATAAGAGCATAAATGATAACATGCCAATTAAGCATCTAAATGATAATATTAGCTTTATATTTGTTATTCGTGGGTGTAAATTACAAGTAGCAACCATGGTTCTTACTCTTGTGCTTGGTCGAAATCATAGCTGGAGGCGGTGGGCCGAGACTTATCATAGGTTGGCTGTCATAGAAATGAGACGCTTCATACCTAAAATAACATCGTATGACACCCATCTGTCCTCCCATGCGCAGGGCCATGGTGGAGTTTACCATGCCGAGCAGGCGACGCAGGCATGCCAGACAATCGGCTGAGGAGAGGTCTGGCGTACACTGTGCTAGGGAGTACACCATCGGATAGGTGGTGCCGCTGTCCACGACGCCCGTGGCGAACCGTCTCGGCATTGTGCTGGCTGCCTTCTCCACGGTCGTCACCAGCAGATCATGGGTGAGGCCGGTGATGAGGTGCACATCGCCGGTGACATTCTTATAGTTCCACCTCTCAAAGGGCGGCACGCCGTCGCTGTATTCTCCCATGGTACTTATGGGCGCCGCTAGGATGTTGTCGACACTGAATATGAGAATATAGTTGCCGTAGTAGGAAGAGACATTATAACACTGCTGCTGCGCCGGTGGCGTCAGGTTCAGCAGTTCGCCGAACCTGTTGGCAATGAACTCAGCGCATGCCGAGTTGTTGAGGATGTCGCCGCGGCAAATCGCGAGCGTGTGGATCGCGTTGGGGGCTTTGCCAAAGGTCATGGTGGCGAAGTGTACTGGGGAAGTGGCAGTTTTGTTCGGGAGGGTAGTGGCGACCACCTGAAGATTGTCGCAAAATACGTCGGCGGTGGCCAGAAACGGTGTGAGGCCGCTGAGTAGGAGCAGCAGGAAGTTCGCCATGTCTAGGGTAGCGAGACTTGCTTGTTTTTCTTCTCCGAGATGATCAGCTCAGTCCGCCGTGCATTTATCTATCAGCAATTCACCTAGCTCACATGGAAAAAATAATAGTACAAATGTAGAATCCTCTTTCCACCCGTCAGTTGCTTTCAGTACGTAGTTACTAGCCAGTCAACACCTTGCTTTCAAACCATCTTGTTAGGCAACAATCACCCTTATTTTTCTTAAATCAATCAGCTGGTCTTCTTTGTAGAAGCTCAGAATAGAAGAGCTCAGTTAAAAAAATCGCTATTTTTTAAGGCAAAAATGCTATTTAATAGTTCGTTGCTATCTCTGTGTGGGACGAAGTCTCCATTTCACAGAGTTTAATTAGTCTGCCTGTAACAACCACTCCTTGTGTTTATGCGGAATCAGGATTCAAGCTTGTATTTCGAACGACTTAAGACCTAGAAAGTAGGAAATTCCTAGATAATTGCCATGATTTCATTGTTATGAATCGACAGATGTAACTGCAGAACGTCTAGGCTCAGGCACTCGTGAATTGTAACGAATTTCCATATAACGTCTTAACTCAGGCACATAAGTATCTGATGTGGCCACCAAGCTAGCCGCCATCTAATTATGTGCTTGTCTCGTACCATTGCGTGCTGGCCAGGTCAAGAATGGGTCACCTTCACTTCACCACCGGCCACTTGAAAAAAAGAATATTTATGAGAACTTTTCTCTGTTAGTTTCCGTACAGCTCCGTTGCTTTCCGTAGTCTCGGTCACTATTCAACACTACTACCTTTACTTCAAAACATCAAGGCAAGAATCAGGCTTCATTTCCATGCAGCTCGGTCGCTTTCGGTAGCGGCTCACTAGTCGAAGTCATTGCCGGGTGTCCTTTTCTGTGACCAAACAAATGTACGTACGGTGCCAGCATCATTTTCCACAGAGCTTCTTGACTCGGGCACTGGCAACCATCTGCCGTGAACGCGAGGGAAGCATGTGCTTGGTTGCTTGTCTCTAGCACTACCAGCACTATCAACCACGACTGACTTGCAATAAACATTGACTCATACCAGGTCGGAAGGTCGTGTTCTTGAAATGGTGCCTTTGCAGGGTTTTTTTTTTTTTTTTGAAAAGGAGGTTAAAACCCCCGGCCTCTGCATCAATCGATGCATACAGGCAGCAGCTCCCTAAAACCGTTCCCCAAATCTGCAGAAACAATGTTATTGGTCCAGCCCACTTAACACCATAATGAGAAGAGGGCTGCATCGGTCTGATAAAGAGCAAGATATAGCGTGCGGCGACCAGATGCCCGATTAAACTCAGGTGGAATGCGTGTTTTGAACAGGGCACCCAATTGATTCCAATAATAACTCTAACACTTCTTGAATATGTGATGTTCATGTTTTATCTTGGTTCCTATGTGTTGTTGTAATCACTTGTTTTTTGTCGAGGGACTCTGTTGTTGGACATATTGAGGTTGTAGTATGGAATATTATTACGTGGAATCCTACAGTGCAAATAAACACAGGGGCACTACCTTTTTGTATGTAAAAAGTGTTGAATTAACTTACTCGGTCTGAATTGTCAAAAATAAATAAACTTACTCGGTCTGAAACTTAATGTTATGGAATTGAACTGGCAAGTTAATGGTAATGGAACTTAACTAGTTTATCATTTTGATTTATTTATTAGTTCAACTTCATAACTAATAATATTACAATGAACCTGGTGCGCAATTATTCTCATTGAAACGAACATGATTCTAGTAAGTACGTGCTTGTAAAGAACTTTCTTGACACACTAACATTTTGGCATAGAAAGCACAATCAGTCGGATCTTTCAACAACATTTTGGCATAGCTCAAGAACAACGGCAATATAAAATTTCTAAAGTTGTTCCAAACAATATGGAGTTTTGTTTACTTACAATAATTCCGCAATGTACTTCGGCGTGTGATTCTCTGACCAGATTAGTGGCTGTCGATGCATGACCAGTCCATTTAGTTCAGGCTTGGTTTTGATGGTGAGATTGTTGTCATTGATGGTCATGTCACTGATTGATGGATAAGGACACTTGCAAAGATATATGGAATAACACGCCCTTGTGACGAAAAGTCAACTTGCTTAGTGCTATATATTTGGCCTAAATTACACGTCAATATATTTCTTATGCAAAAAAACAAAAGACAAAATTAAAGTGAATGGAAGCTAATTTGCATATCCATAAATGTGTCCTTTTTTATTTCTATTTTATAAATCATGTTTAAGTCTGAAATTTTATGGCATAATAGATACACCGTGTGACGTTATTGTAACAAAAAAGCCAAGTAAAATGCACTATGGTCCTCTAACTTGCAATCTTCAGCGCTTGCTTTACTCTGCAACTGAAAGTCTGAATGCAGTTTGGCTGACTTTTAAGCATCCTATCAGTGTTGTTAAGATTGCAACTTTTTGTAAGGGAGTGTACAGTGGTTGAGATTGCATCATTTTCTTAGTTACTTCTACAGAAGCATTGAGGTTAGACTAAATTGTGCTAGTTCTCAGCTGAAGATAAATGTTAAATATATGACACCCCACGCGTTGAGGCGGAAACATGCGGGAATTGGTTGCTATATATTATTTTGATGAGATTTGGTTGCAATGAATTTGAATATGAGACTAAAGATTCAAAATACATATGATTTGTTGTATTTGATTATTATATAGTGATAAAATATATATTAAGTATGTTGACAGAAATAAAATTAGCGGGCTTGATAAATTGGGATTTGTGCATGTTGAGGGAATTGGTATAGCTAGGTAGCATTTTGAGGCATTCATGTTAAGAGAAATAAAAGTAGTGGAGTTGATGAGGTGACATGTGTGATTATGTGGCATGTGTGCATGTTGAGATAAATAGAAGTAATGGGGATCAACTATTCAAGTATATAAGATAAGATACCACCACAGCAAACTGCTATGTCCATGATTCATATTCAGTTCAACGCACGTTTCTCTACGACACAACCAATTTTTAGCAAAGATAATCCAAAAAAAAGGAGAGAGGTTAGGTTGAGAATAGGAGACATCGAAAAAGTAATATACAATATAGGGTGAAGAATTTGTACTATCGACCTGCCGCTAGGGCGCAATACCGTTCTTTGGTCGCAATGGAATATTTCAGAGCTTGTGCAGTCTTCATAACGGTGAGACCGGAACACCGTTCTTCATATCTCGCTAGGCAACAATCACCCTTATTTTTCTTAAATCAATCAGCTGGTCTTCTTTGTAGAAGCTCAGAATAGAAGAGCCCAGTTAAAAAATCGCTATTTTTAAGGCAAAAATGCTATTTAATAGTTCGTTGCTATCTCTGTGTGGGACGAAGTCTCCATTTCACAGAGTTTAATTAGTCTGCCTGTAACAACCACTCCTTGTGTTTATGCGGAATCAGGATTCAAGCTTGTATTTCGAACGACTTAAGACCTAGAAAGTAGGAAATTCCTAGATAATGTAGGAGATATGCCCTAGAGGCAATAATAAATGTTATTGATTATCTCCCTGTTCATAATTATGTTTATGTTCCATGCTATAACTGCTATGGTTCTCGAGTCTACAATAACCACGAGGCTCGGAGGAAGACTCATATGCACGTGTGGAATAATAAACGGTAAAATGTATTCCTAGTCTGGCCTCTAAGACTGGCTCAAGTATTGCATGATGATCCTGTTTTCCTGATCATGAGCATGGCTATGCAGGCAATTTTGAGGGCGCAATGTTGGTAGAACACTTGTGTTGTATCGACCCGATTGATGTTATGCTATGAGATACATTCGTCATAAGTTAATGGTTAATAACACAGAGAAGTTAACGTTTGCATAATTCCTTAGACCATGAGAGTGTCGAGTTTCTTCATGCTTGCTTCATGAACTTTGGGGTTTGTTAAACGTCATCCGTAAATGGGTGGCTATTACGGCGGCTTACGGGTTCATGGAAAAGTATGTCAAGGGACTTGATAGCTCAAGATTGGGATTTGCTCCTCCGACGGTGGAAAGATATTCTCGGGCCCTCTCGGTGTTACGGTATCCATCATCGTCTGGCCAGACACTTTGTGATTTGATCACAGGGATGCCGGAACACGGAAACGAGAAAAGAGAACAATACCGGTAACGAGGTAACTGGCATAGTGGACAAGGTTGTTGATCCACAGGGATGCCGATAAATCTCACCTCGGGTATTGTAACATATCGTGAAGCGACAGGAATAGCACACGGCAACTGGAGGTTCACTCGAATATTTATTCGTGTGGGTATAGGGGTCAATATGGGTGTCCACGGCTCCGATGCTGATCATTGATCGGAAAGTGTTCCGGTCATGTCTATACTTCACCGAACCTATAGGGTCACACGCTTAAGGGTCATCTATCTGCTGAATACTAGACAAGGAGTCCGAGAGAAAGTCACTGAAATAGTTTCGGAGACAACGGAAAAGTTTCGGTAAAACCGAAAAGTTGTTTCGGATAAAACCATTGATCCAAAAAGGTTTCGGCAAGCACCGGGAATGTTTTGGAGGTTGCCAGATTGGTCTGGTAATTTCTAGAATTTTTCTGGAGAAAAAACCGAAAAAAAGTTTTCGGAGCTGCCAGAATTGTTTACCGGGTAAACGAAGATGGTTTTAAATTAAACCACCATACCGGAAATGTTCCGGAGCACCTCCAGATAATTTTAGAGGGTGCTGGAAATGTTCTGGGACCTTCCGGAATTTTTCAGGTGTAATAGTCACGGAAAACATCTTGTCCCAGCGTGAGGGGACAAGATCCCACGAAGCGTGGGGGCTGTTTTGGGGCGCCTCCCCTTGGGTGGGCAGCCCCTTGTGGCTGGACAAAAGGTGTTGGGGGGGCCCCCATGGTGGGGGGCAGCCTCCACAATTGGTGGGAAGTGTTGGGAGGTGGTGGGGCCCCATGTTGGAGCACCATGGACAAGGGAACATGTTTTTCCTTTGTTTGGTGGGAACATGTTCTCCTTGTTTTGTGGGAACATGTTTTCCCCATGTTTAGTGGGCTGAAATTTCAGCCCCCTCCACCCCTTCCACCACTATATAAGGAGGAGGAGAGGTGCTCTCCAACTCCACTCCAACTCTCTCACACAAGCCATGCATGATCTGGCATTCTCTCTCCCTCCCACGAAATAGTTTCGTAGTGCCGAAAGGCTGTCTGGGTTCCGGTGGGAACTAGTTCTAGACGGCGAAGCACTGCCGGATAGATGACACCGTATGTGTGCAACTCTGTAGAGAGATCGTAGTTTCGGTCTTAGTTTGTGAGTGCCTCCCGAAGGGCTGTCCGAGTGACTGTCCGAGTTTCGAAGGTCCTCCCGAAGGGCTGTCCGCGACACCGTCCGGGGGACTGTTCGACCGCCTCCCGGAGGGCTGTCCGAGGGGCGGATGAGGGTATACATCCTCGCGGTTGGGAGGTTGTAAATCCTAGCTGCGGGGATCTGCATCGCCGATCGTCATCGACTCTACTTCCGCTGCGCTACGAGTCGGTAACGAAAAAAATCAAACCTTGTATGCAGTCTCCATAGTGGTCCTGGGCTGGTGCGTAGGTCAGAAATTTTTGTTTTCTGCTGCGTTACCCTACAGATAATTGCCATGATTTCATTGTTATGAATCGACAGATGTAACTGCAGAACGTCTAGGCTCAGGCACTCGTGAATTGTAACGAATTACCATATAACGTCTTAACTCAGGCACATAAGTATCTGATGTGGCCACCAAGCTAGCCGCCATCTAATTATGTGCTTGTCTCGTACCATTGCGTGCTGGCCAGGTCAAGAATGGGTCACCTTCACTTCACCACCGGCCACTTGAAAAAAAGAATATTTATGAGAACTTTTCTCTGTTAGTTTCCGTACAGCTCCGTTGCTTTCCGTAGTCTAGGTCACTATTCAACACTACTACCTTTACTTCAAAACATCAAGGAAAGAATCAGGCTTCATTTCCATGCAGCTCGGTCGCTTTCGGTAGCGGCTCACTAGTCGAAGTCATTGCCGGGTGTCCTTTTCCGTGACCAAACAAATGTACGTACGGTGACAGCATCATTTTCCACAGAGCTTCTTGACTCGGGCACTGGTAACCATCTGCCGTGGACGCGAGGGAAGCATGTGCTTGGTTGCTTGTCTCTAGCACTACCAGCACTATCAACCATGACTGACTTGCAATAAACATTGACTCATACCAGGTCGGACGGTCCTGTTCTTCAAATGGTGCCTTTGCAGCTATGGGCTTAGATAGATCATAACAATTGTAGTACGCGTGGGATATGCAAAAACACGATTCTTAATTATATTGTTTTATTTATTTCACAAGAAGAGAAATAATTAACTTCTGCCATCACTCAGCGTTACCCGTATGTGTACTTATTGCAAGAATGCTGGATAGCTACCGGTACAACAAACAATAAGAACAAGGCTACTCGTCTGACTTTTTCTTCTTATAAATGAATTAAAATACTTGTCATTTTTATTAGTTAAGAAGAATGTTTAGAATATACTGCTGAGGTCAAAGGCCAATGTCTAGGGAAACAAATCATGGCTCTCCCGACGTAATGCTATAACTGTTTCGCCCCTGCTAGGCCCCAATTTGCTACCCCGCTTTAATTTTTGCAGGGATTATCACTGAGAGGTTGAGATGTATTGAAAGAAGTACCCGCGCTACACTTATGTCAAATCGACACAGTTTTCAGGAAATTTTGAAGATAAGAGGATTGTAGTTATGTCTTGCCATGTTTGTACATGACAAAATGGTCATGTTACTAAGTAAAATTTTTAGATACTCCCTCCGTTCCTAAATATAAGTATTTTTACAGATTCCAATATGAACTACATACAGAGCAAAAAGAGTGAATCTACACTCTAAAGTATGTCTATATACATCTGTATGTAGTTCATAGTGAAATCTCTAAAAAGACTTATATTTAGAAACTAAGAGAGTACATAGCAATCCCTACAAGTATGATTTTTTAAATTTTGTTTGAAATCCCCAGATACAAAACCATTACTCAAAACCAGGCTAGTGTTAAATGTAAGCAGTTCAAACTCGATTGGGCACCACTGATCTAGGTTCGAACTTGAATTAATTCTATAATCGACGGGCTCTTCACATGAGAAGAAAGAAAATGACATCCTCTCTCATCCATCGACGCGTTACTGTGATATGACAACTCATTTCTTTGAAAATTTTGGTATAGTATTTGGCTAGTGACCCACACAAGTTGTTAATAAATACACATGAATAGGCGGCAGAGGGAAAAGGCACAAAAGCAAGTATGGTTTCTTCTTCTCCGACTACAAGTTCAGGATCATCTGGCTAATAATTGTGATGTCCATGTGTGTGCTGCCTGGTGGCTTGGTGCCTCGAAACACGTTGGACCTATCTTGCTTCACAATTGTCACATTGTGTGGACTGTCATCTTATATGGATAGTTCGTCGATGCTTCTCAAAACTTGTAGGGTGTGAAAACAAATAGCGATGTAAATTGATATTATATTAGAATTTTATTTTCTTACGACAAGTATGCACCTAGGGATCTGTTTGCTTGATAGAGTGTAGACTAAAGAACTGGATGAGTACATACTCGTCTTGGTTAGTGGTTGATTTAAAAATGAAGAGTATTTTTTTATAGTCAATTATTAATTACAGTTGATTAAATGAGATTGCTCATCAAATTGGAAATTAGTATATGACAAGTTTGGAATAAAGGTAAAATAAAGATAGCACATGCACTGGTTGGTACATAATTCGAGACGTTGATTATTTATTAAGATCTCTCATGCAAAATGTATCATCAAATTGATTCAAAGATAAATGTTCCCGGCGACCACACATCCTGTAGGGCCAACCCTTTATATAACTAGATGACACCCCATGCGCTGAGTCAGAAACATGTGGGAATTGGTTGCAATATATTGTATTGATGAGATTTGGTTGCCTTGAATTTGAATATGAGACTAAAGATTGAAAATACATATGATTTGTTGTATTTGATTATTATATAGTGACAAAACATATATTAAGTAGTACTTCTCATACATGTTGAGAGAAATAAAATTAGCGGGGTTGATAAAGTGAGATTTTGTGCATGTTGAGGGAATTCATATAGCTAGGTAGCATTTTGAAGCATTCATGTTAAGAGAAATAAAAGTAGTGGAGTTGATGAGGTGACATGTGTGATGATGTGGCATGTGTGCATGTTGAGATAAATAGATGTAGTGGGGATCAACTATTTAAGTATATAAGATAAGATACCACAACAACAAACTGCTATGTCCAGGATTCATATTCAGTTCAACGCACGTTTCTCTACGACACAACCAATTTTTAGCAAAGATAATCCAAAAAAAAGGAGAGAGGTTAGGTTGAGAATAGGAGACATCGAAAAAGTAACATACAATATAGGGTGAAGAATTTGTACTATCCACCTGCCTCTAGGGCGCAATACCTTACTTTGGTCACAATGGAATACTTCAGAGCTTGTGCAGTCTTCATAACGGTGAGACGGGAGATGGTATATTCCCGCTCAAAACCTGCATGCCGACCTTGCCACCGGCAGCCCACTCCTAGCTCTCCTTGGAGCAACTCGCCAACATCTGGACCAAGTTACACGGGCCTGCCCATGGACGCAGTGCGTTCAACCCAATGCATGTCTCGGACTGCTTTGTGTTCTTCCGAAACTCGCTCATGTATAGACTCACCAAGGTGGCCAGGGAGATCTTGTTTGGAAGCAGGAGAAATATGGGCAGCGACTCGGTTTCATCTAGCCTGCATTCAGCATCCATGATGGTTCCAATATAATTGGCAATTGCATGCAACTTCTAAGATAGTCACAATAGACTAAACCTTTTTTTTGCACCGTCATGGTCTTATGATTGATGCTTTGCAAACCTCATTATTTGGAAGACTAGGCATCGGTAGAGATGGCAATTTCAGAGGTCACATTATCCACCGGTGTTATTAGGAAGTCTGTTGGATCATCTTATTGTGCGTCATCTTATTATTCACCAAAGCAAAACTTACCTAAATAATGAGAAGCCACATTGGCCTCTACTGAACAATGGTAATAATAGATGCAAACAAAGCATGTCAGCAACTGATTTTAGTCATCAATGGTTACTGATGCAGATGGCTGGTAGCTCCATTGATGGTTGTCCTGTCATGTGGTTGTTTCCAAGTCATGGAGTAATACTTATGACTCATAACCATGTTCTGTACTCTGTAGAATTTCCTTAGCACCTAATCCCTGTTTGTCCCAATTACCGCTACTGTTTGCTTATTCTCTTGTAAAAATCTTTTTCCAATACTATTAGTCCCAATATTTTCTACGCACTTTCACAAGTCTAATGTTCATGTTATTTTTACATTAGTGAGTTGTATTGCCTAGTTTGGTACCTCATGTCGGCATGGAATTTCGAAATTCTGATGAGGCTTGGTCATTTTGGCTTACCTACAGTGGACAGAAAGGATTTGAGGCCAGAAAAAGGTATACAAACAAAAGGCCAAGCGATGGCAAGGTTACATCATGTAGATTCGTTTGTGCAAATGAGGGTCTTCGATCACTAGACAAAAGGGATTTGTTTGTGCAAAAGTGCCCTCGAGCTGAAACTAGAACTGATTGTCAAGTCTACATTTAGATACATTATAACTAAGCACTTTTCCTGCCCTCTCAGGCCATTTGCATTTCTAGCCGTTGGATCGTCACTTTTAGGCTTCCTTGGCCGTCCGATTTGCTCTTAACTGCAGCCAAATTGCGCGTACAACTTCGTGACAAGCACTAACCTGCTCGGGCCGCTGCTCTGGTGTTTTTTTTGGGAATCAAAGATTCAATTGGGCCTACTGGGCTGTACTAGGATCCCGTCCAGCGCAAAAGTGGAGAGCCCTGAAAAACGCTCGGGACCTTGGTCTTTTTCGCTCGCAGCTTGCTTTCATTTGCTCGCAGCCGTGGCGGCGCCTTTGACCTGGGTGCCCACTGATGCGGTGGCAACCGACGCGACGGTTATCGCCTTCTCTATCCGTTCTGTTGCACAGACGTGACTGACAGCGGCTGCTCGATCCGTTCGGTTCCATAGCGCAGCTGGATGGTGTGCGGCAATGAACAACCATGAAGTTATATCGCCAAGGACAATTTATTGAGAGTTTAATCAATCATTTATGTCAGTCGATGCTCCGGGCAGGGCGGAGAGTGGGGTGGTTGGTGGGGGACTCCTCCTTGGCGGTCCGTGGAGAAGTACGATGTGAAGGAGAGAGGACGCCATGGTGAAGGTGAGGTGGGTATCATCCGGTTTTAAAGGAGAGCTCTAGCGAGAAATGTCCCGCTATGGTGGGAAACCGAGCAGGAAGGGGAGGGTCCGACAGGAAAAGGAAAGGGTGCGTCGTGGGATGAGGTTTTTGTGTTGGGCCCATGTGTTGGAGATAACATGATGGATAGTCCGAATAATCACATTTCCTGCGAGGGGAGGGGATCAGAGTGGAGTGTGGGGCGGTGGTGATCGGCACGAACACGAGAGGAGGGGATCAGGGCGGAGAGTGGGGCGGTTGGTGGGGGACTCCTCCTTGGCGGTCCGTGGAGAAGTATGGTGTGACGGAGAGAGGGCGCCATGTCGAAGATGAGGTGTGCACAACAATGGACATCATATTTTTTTTGGAATGCACGACATTCAACTCGATGTTGCAATGTGGAAATGACTCAGGATACATTGGATTTGCCTTCTTGGCTCGAGTGTGTGTGTGTGTGGGGGGGGGGGGCATCACGGGCGGCGCACGCCTCTTACCCCTTGATGGGGGTGGCGGATCGGCATGAACAAGAGGTAGGGGATCAGGGTGAAGAGCGGGGCGGTTGGTGGGGGACTCCTCCTTGGCGGTCCGTGAAGAAGTACGGTGTGAAGGAGACGGGGTGCCATGGCGTAGGTGTGGTGCACGTCATACGGTTTAAAAGGAGAGGGCTCTTGCGAGAATGTCCTTCTACGGCGGGAAACCGAGCGGGAAGGGGAGGGTCCGGCAGGAAAAGGAAAAAGTGCGTCATGGGGTGGGGTTTTTGCGTTGAGCTCACATATTGGAGATAACATGACGAATGGTCTGGACAACCACATTTCCAGTGAGGGGAGGGGATCAGAGCAGAGAGCGGGGCGGGTGGCTGATCGGCGCGAACACGAGGGGAGGGGATCAGGGCGGAGAGTGGGGCGGTTGGCGGGTGACTCCTCCTTGGGGGTCCGAGGAGAAGTATGGTGTGAAGGAGAGAGGACGCCATGGCGAAGATGAGGTGTGCCCAACAACGGACATAAATTTTTGGGGGAATGCACGACATTCAACTGTATGTTACAACGTGGCAATGGCTCAGGAGATATTGGATCTACCTTTTTGGCTCGGATGGGGGGCATCATGGGCGGAGCACTCCTCTTACCCCTTGATGGGGGTGGCAGATCGGCACAAACATGGGGGAGGGGATCGACGGAGAGTGTGCAGTTGGTGGGAGACTCCTACTTGGCGGTCCATGGAGAAATATGGTGTGAAGGAGAGAGGGCGTCATGGCGAAGGTCAGGTGGGTGTCATCCGGTTTTAAAGGAGAGGGCTCCAGTGAGAAATGTCCCTCTACGGTGGGAAACCAAGCGGTAAGGGGAGGGTCCGACAAGGAAAAGGAAAGGGTGCATCGTGGGGTGGGGTTTTTGTGTTGGGCCCACATGTTGAAGATAACATGACGAATAGTCCGGACAACCTTATTTCTTCCCCACATATGGTCTGGATTTGGGAGAGCCCGGACTGTTTAGACGATTAAATTTTGGGGAGCCTGCTAGGCTCTCATTTGATCCGAACAGACCAAGATGTATGAGAAAGAAGTGAGCTTCGACTTTGAAGACGACATTCATCATTTGTTTGATTCATTTATATGCATTGTAGCCCGTAGCAACGCACGGGCGTTCTACTAGTAAGTCATTGGGGGTGAGAAGGCTCAGTATGATAAGAAATTCGATTAATGGACATTGCGTTGCACCGGCTATACAACGCCATGAACTTGCTAGCTGGCACAAACCAACTTGTGTAGTGTAGATAATAGCTAGACAGCTGATCAGTGTTGTACAGATTCTACAGACACCTTCTACAACACGTACAAAATCTAACCCTTGTTTCTCCTTGTTGTAACTTTTTTGAGTTCTTTGAATTGTGAACGTTGTTTTTTGTCTTTGGGATTTTGCTTTCTTGACTATTTAAGTCGATAACCCTAATCCAGAGGAAAGTGGAAACAGTTGCCCACTTGCACTCATGGCAATGGGGGAACGGCCTGGACATTTGTAGAAGCAAGGCCAATGGAGGCACACTCCTCCATGAGACATGTTTGTCCCCTCTCCTACTTGTTGACGCATTCAGCGCCAGCGCTTAGAACGGATCGATCCATCAAATGCTGCTGCCTGGAGGGCCGAATGTCGGCGAGGAGGACCTCGTCCCAACCTGCGTGCACGAGTGGAGAGGGGAGAGGGGAACGGAGAGGCCAACTTTGTTGCCGATCTGGACTAGGAGCGAGAGGACGAATCGCCGATCCGCAAATTGTGGATCACTCGGTTTTTTTTCGCTCCACCGCCGATCCTTATTTGATCGATGTGGTTCACTGGATTGACCAACAATTAAAGATGGGACCTTGGAGTCGCATTAGATTTATAGAAGAAGATGCCAAGCAGCCGAGAACATTACTACGCCGTAAAGGCTACCCACGCCAATAGATAGGAACGTAGGATGGCCCTATGACTAAGGCCATCAACCTATATGGGAAAATATCAACAGTAATCAACCAGACAGATCGCTAAGCATTGAACGTCTGCGCTATGAACCTATGAACCGTCTGGGCAGAAACTGGCACGCCATCAAATACCACCCCATCCTTGTGGCGCCAAAGACACCAGAACACCAAGATGATGCAAGTCCAAAGATCCTTTGCCACTATCGAAGGAGCACATAGCGAGATCCACCACTCCAGGAGATCTGTGTCCACGGTGGGCAACAAATCTAGTTTGTCCCATCTCGTCGAAGAGGAGACCATACTTGCCTAACCTTCATCTTCGTAAAATCACTATCATACTTTCCCATGGGATTTTTACCTTTTCAAGACCTCGCCAAAGAATTACCAAGGTCCAGGGTTGTCAATATTAATTTACAGGACATAGCAGAAGCTTGAACAAAGGCTCTCCCCTCACCAAATATCACATCATTATGCAAGTTCCCTGCCCTCCAAATACATCCAATTATATCAGAGAAACATTTTCTCATTACACATAAAACTTAAAATCATGCATCTATACAACATCTATTATATCATTGATTCTACGTATTTGCTTCCACATGATACACACAAAATCATCTTGCAGCTACAACTGATATGGTGACATCATTAATACTACATGACTGAGTAGCAAAGGAATCTTCTTCATTGCCTACCCTTAGATTGAAATACGCTGGGTGCTTAGGCTCACGTAGAACCATAGTCTCACTGCTTAGCATTGAAGTTACATCTAACATGTTCGGTCGATGAACTGCATTCTCTTGTACACATAGTTGTGCGATGTTATTGCACCTCATCACTTCTGTCGGGTCACACATGGGAAGCAATGACACATCAACAATTTCAATCCATCTTCCCTCATCCCACAGTTGCCAAGCCTATTTGCAATTTCATCACATACTTAGATACATTGATAAAGCATTTCTTTTCATGTTATATGGAAGTGCATGAACGCACATATCCGAGGAGATTGATGAAACCTCCATATTGGTCGCTTCCAGAGTTCCTTTTCCCAGTAAGGATCTCAAGCATTAAAATACCAAAGCTGAATACATCAGATTTGACAGAGAATAGACCCTCGGAAGCATACTCTGGAGCCATGTAACCACTAAAATGATATAAAAATATATGTCCAATTAGCGTATGGTTGACTTGTAATATATATTTTTTCATAAGGTAATATTGATGTGATACTCACTATGTCCCAACCACTCTTCTTGTAGTGTTTTCCTCATTGTTATTTGAGTTGAATATTTTTGCTAGTCCAAATTCTGAAATTTTAGGATTCATTTCATTGTCCAAGAGAATGTCGCTTGGTTTAAGATCTCGATGTATAACACGCAAACGAGAGTGCTTATGTAAGTAAAGAAGTCCTTCAGATATTCCTTCAATTATCGCAAAACATTTCTTCCAATCCATTAAACCTTTTCTACATTCATCTGCACATGAACTGAACGCGTTAGTATAAATAGTAGAGAAAAATACATCTCAATAATAAAATTGAACACCTCAATTATCAAGATAGTACAACCTTGCACATAAAACTTCTGAAAACCATATAGTAAGATATTTTCAGTCATGATCATGATGCTAAACCATTTCTATATATCTGGAAACGTAGATAAGTTACCAAATATGAAGAAGTCCAAACTTTTGTTTGGCAAGTATTCATAGACCAATATTTTTTCATCTCCTTGAGAGCAACATCCTAGGAGTCTAACCAAATTCCTGTGTTGGAGTTTGGCTATGAGCTGAACTTCATTTTTGAACTCTATGAAACCTTGTCCTGAATGTGAAGCAAGTCTCTTGATTGCTATCTTCATTCCCTGAAGGAAGTGGCCCTAGAGAAAAATAATAATGATATTATGCCTCAATCCGGTTGCTTTAAGCTGCAGAAGTTAATTCACAGCTACCAAGAAATGAGTACTTGCAAATTAATCCCACTTTGAATCTATATTCTTCATCCAAATATGTACGTACGTCAAGGCTATCTTTGGAATGCTAGTATTATATTGTTCTTAAGCACTATTAATTCCACAAACTTATAACATATTTTTTCTGTTGAATAGAAAATGATGATTATAGAAGTGTGATAAATATACCTTATATACAGGGCCAAATCCGCCTTCTCCTAGTTTATTTTCTTCAGAAAAGTTATTTGTTGCTTCCATTATCTGATGAAAGTCGAAAACTGAAAACTCGGATAATCCGGCTTGCATCTCCCAAACTTTTTCATGATCTCCTCTTTCAAATTTGCATGTGCGCTTTTCTTGCAATCTCATTGCGCCTGAAAATTGAGATCCGAGAATTTACACGAATCTTTAGTTTAGAAGACTCGTACTAATGAGCATTATATTAAACGATGAAGCCGGCGGCAACTAATGATGAAGAAAATTTGTAAGTACGCTTTTCTTGCAATCTCATTGCGCCTGAAAACAATCACTCACCCTTCCTCTTACTGCCTCTGAAGCGACGATAGTAAACGATGAAGCCGGTGGCAACTAATGATGCGGGAACAGCCACTGATATGACAATCACCCAAGGTTGCATTCCATGTCCTTCAAAATTAGACATTGATGAATTATCATAAGTCATTAACTAATAATAACATGCCCGTGAATCGAATAGTAACTTTTTAATTGTTTGAGAACCTAATGAACCTATGGATGCAGAACGAAGAGAGAAGGTGGTATTGGCAGCAGATGGACTCGCCCCCGCGTCGTCCCCGCTAGGGCGACTCGGGCGGCGCCCAAACCCTAGCCGCCGGGGGCGCGATCTCCCTCTTCCCTTCCCTCCGCCGCCGCCGGAGGACGCCGCCGGGCTAAGTCCAGAGGCCGACGGCGGTGGCGGGGGACTTCCTCTCTCCCGCGTCTTAGGGATGGTGCAGGGCCCCTAAACGTGTGGTGGCGCGGCCGATCCAATCTATGCGGCGCGGTGGCGATGGCTGCGGCGGCGTGGTGGCCGGCCCTGTCTCGGGCGGCGGCGGCGGCTGCAGGCGCGGCGCGGCCCTATACTGGGAATGGCGGCGGCTGCGGTCGGCACGCCATCGGGCGTCGGATCGGCGGCGACGGCGTGGAGGCCATGGTGGACTGGTCGACGGTGCCTCCGGTCAGATCTGATCTGGCCGGTGCAGCCGGCGATGATGGCCATCTCCTCTGTCGGAGGTGGTCGGACTGAGGCTGGATGGTCGGATCTCCAGATCCGGCATCCAGATCCGGCTGCGAGTCGGGATGACATAATTGCCGGTGAAAACCGAGCCGATGGCGGCGTTCTGCGTCGTTACCTTGATGAAGGCATCGTCATGTAACTACTGTCGACCCACTCGTGCTGCTCCGGGGGAAACCCTAGGATCTGGTCTTCCAGATTGAACGATGGCGGTACTGCGGTGTCGTTTTCTTTCTTGGGAGCATCGTTTGTGGAGCAGCGCCGGAAGACACAGACAGGAGGTGGAGCGGCTTCGTCTTGCACGGAGCTTTCGGTGGAGATGTCAAGTCATGCCTGGCCGACAGGTGCTACGCTGTGTCATGCCTGGTCGGCAGGTGCCACGCACGACAGATCTTTCAGAATCTTCGCGTCTGGATGGACGAGCGCGGGGCGGTGGCGCCGTTGGGCACCGTGGTGGCGTCGACGGATGGACGGACTGGCAAGGATGATACGGATCTCTCCCCTGAAGATGGGTCAGCGGTCCGATGACGATGGCGGCGTCTAAAACAGGTGCATGTGGTGTACGCTTTAGGTCTGCTGCACCACCTGTTGGTTCCGATACGTTATGTGGTTGGATCGGCGACGACACCGCTTTTAGATATGGGAAATGAGAGAACTTCACATTATCGAGTTTTGTAGGTGTGAGTGGTGGCTTCGGGTAGCTTGATGTATGTTCTTGTTAGATCTTTGTTGAATAATAAATAAAGATGTCAGTATGCATCGATTGATGCAGAGGCCGGGGTCTTAACCTCCTTTTCAAAAAAAAAAAAAAAATAATAATAATGGATGCAGACCGAAACCAAATTAAGGAATACGCACTCTTGCCTGTGGGAGGAGCTGGAGAAGCAGCAGCAGGACGCCCGCCATGCCAACCGCGTGATTCAGCCTAGTCTATATAGATGTATCAAAAGATTCGTAGAGTAGCTAAAAACTCCTACTGCACTTAGAGCTCAAAAGAGGGGGAATTAAAACCATGTAGCCACTTGGGCCTCAGAATTCCTGTGACTCTCTGGAAGCCTACGGGCCGAGGCATATGTCCTTGTTTCTCTTGCATTCTTTTCTTTTCTATGTATATTGTTGTACCTTTTACACTTGAAAATCTATAAAAATACTAAGTCAATTCTGGACAGTCAATAACTTTGTAGTCCTACTTGCAATACGCGTATTACGGGCCGGCCACGTTTGTGCTTTCAGAATTCCTACCTGGATATCCAATAGACAGTGAGATTTTTCATGCTTTCAGTGGTCTTCCAATTAGTCAATTACTTTGAAAGATTCAATCACGGTATATTTCTAAATATTGCATTAATATTTATTCAGGTCTTCTGTAGGTCCCGGAGAGACAATCCATCTTATTTTTCTAGTCACACACAAGTACAGTTTGATTTGGTCTTGATGTGCATCTATTTGAAGGTACGCAAGAGACAATAACCTGGAGTTGGTACTTGAACCGGTGGTTAAAAACCCGTGCATTAGTGGTTTTACCTCCCCCTACACCACAGCACTTTAGGTGCCCGACCTCGTATTTATGAAAATCATGTTTTATTTTGATAGAGGGATTTTATTGATAACAAATGTCACAATAAGACATTACAAGCAAAAATAGTTCATGTCTGAGGTCTGCGTAGTTAAGATGCATATAGCCCAAACAAGATAACCACAAATTAATAAAGTAACATGTTAGACAAAGGGGAACTGATATGGTCTATATGCACATATGTGGAAAAATCCAAACCTTGGGGCATCTCCAACATGGTCCCTGATAACCCACAAGTATAGGAGATCAGTTGTAGCCTTTCTCGATAAATAATAGTGTCGAACCCAACGAGGAGCTAAAGGTAGAATCAATATTCCCTTCAAGTTCTATCGAGCACCGATACAACTCTACGCACACTTAACGTTTGCTTTACCTAGAACAAGTATGAAATTAGAAGTACTTTGTAGGTGGAATGCTAGAACTACTTTGCAAGAATAAAACTAAGAGTACTTTGCGAGAGTAAAACTACGAGTAATTTGCAAGATAATAAAAGCTAGTTGTTTAGTAGAAAGCTTTTGTAACACAAGAGAATGGTTTGTCCCTAGGCAATCGATAACTAGATAGGTAATCATTATTGCAATTTTATATGAGGGAGAGGCATGAGCTAACATACTTTCTGTACTTGGATCATATGCACTTATGATTGGAACTCTAGCAAGCATCCGCAACTACCAAAGATCATTAAGGTAAAACCCAACCATAGCATTAAGTAACAAGTCTTTTTTACTCCTATACGCAACAACCCCCTTACTCGGGTGTAAGCTTCTGTCACTCTATCCGCTCACTATAAGAGAATTATGAACGTATTGCAAACCCTACAGTGGGAATCCCACACGCTTGGGCGACATGGCGAGCACCATAGTACAACACCAAAATAAAACATACAACTCAAACCAATCACGATCATCAATCAACCCATGGGACAAAAAGAATCTACTCAAACATCATAGGATTGCCATACATCATTGGATAATAATATATAGCGTTAAGCACCATGTTTAAGTAGAGATTACAGCGGGGAGAAGAGGTGTTACACCATTGCATAGAGGGGGAGAGAGTTGGTGTTGACGACGGCGAAATTGTTGGTGTAGATCGCCGTCACGATGATTGCCCCGGCGGCGTTCCGGCGCCACCGGGAGAGATGGGGAGACAACCCCCCTCCTTCTTCTTCTTTCTTGGCCTCCCCCCTTAATGGGAGGAGAGTTTCTCCTCTGGTCCATGGCCGCCATGGCTTCAGGAGAGGACGAGCCCCTCCGAGATTGGATCTCTCTCTCTGTTCTCTTCTGTTTCGCGTTCCCGTTTTCTGGCCGAAAACCGTTTCTTATATTCCCGGAGATCCGTAACTCCGATTGCGCTGAAATTTTAACACGATTTTTTTTCTCGATATAAGCTTCCTTGCGGCCGAAGAAGAGCCCCAACCGACTTACGGTGTCCCCACAAGGCAGCACCGCGCGGCCGGGGGGGGGGGAGGGGTCGTGCCAAAGTGCCTTGTGGAGGCTGTGGGCCTTCGTTTGCATTGATTCCACCTCCCAAAAATCACATATATTCCAAAATAATTATCTGTAAAATTTTATTGCGTTTGGACTTTGTTTGATATGGATTTTCTGCGAAACGAAAAACAAGCAGAAAACACGAACTGGCACTGGGCACTGGATCAATATGTTAGTCCCAAAAATAATATAAAATGTTACCAAAAGTATATAAAAGTTGTAGAATATTGGCACGAAACAATGAAAAATTATAGATACGACGGAGACGTATCAGCATCCCCAAGCTTAATTCCTACTCGTATTCAAGTAGGTAAATTATAAAAAAATATAATTTTTGATGTGGAATGGTACCTAGCATAATCTTGATCATGTAATCTAATCATTGCATGAATATTAAGACACGAGTGATTCAAAGTAATAGTCTATCATTTGATATAAATACATTAATACTCAGGCATACCAACAAACAATCATGTCTTTCAAAATAAAAATGCTGAACAAAGTTATCCCTACAAAATCATATGATCCTGTCATGCTCCATCTTCTTAACACAAAATATTTATCATGAACAACCCCGATTTTAGCCAAGCAATTGGTTCATACTTTTTAATGCGCTTTAGCTTTTTCAACCCCCACGCAATACATGAGCGCAAGCCATGGACATAGCATTATGGGTGGAATAGAATGCGGTGATAGGGATCAATAAGGAGAAGTCATAATGGGAGAATGTCTCACATCAACTAGGCAAATCAATGAGATATGGAGATGCCCATCAATCGATATCAATGCGAGGAGTAGGGATTGCCATGCAACAGATGCACTAAGAGATATAAGTGTATGAAAGCTCAAACTGAAAACTAAGTGGGTGTGCATCCAACTTGCTTGCTCATGAAGACCTCGGGCATTTGAGGAAGCCCATCATCGGAATATACAAGCCAAGTTCTATAATGAAAAATTCCCACTAGTATATGAAAGTGACAACATAGGAGACTCTGTATATGAAAAATATGGTGCTACTCTGAAGCACAAGTGTGGTAAAGGATAGTAGCATTGCCCCTTCTCTCTTTTTCTCTTATTTTTTTTGTTTTGTTTTTGTTCTCTTTTTTTTGTGGGCTCTTTTTGGCCTCTTTTTTTTTAGAACAGTCTCATGGACCTCATCCCCACTTTTTCGAGGACTCATTAGTCTCCACCATTCTTTCCTCACTGGGACACTACTCTAATAATGATGATCATCACACTTTTATTTACTTACAACTCGATATTACAACTCGATAAAACTGAAACATATGACTCTATATGAATGTCTCTGGCAGTGTATCAGGATGTGCAATGATCTAGCGTAGCAAAGATATCAAAAAATGGACAAGCCATAAAAATATCATGCTAGCTATCTTACGATCATGCAAAGCAATATGACAATGAATGCTCAAGTCATGTATATAATGATGATGGAAGTTGCATGGCAATATATCTCGGAATGGCTATGGAAATGCCATGATAGGTAGGTATGGTGGCTGTTTTGAGGAAGATATAAGAAGGCTTATGTGTGATAGAGCGTATCATATCACGGGGTTTGGATGCACCGGCGAAGTTTGCACCAACTCTCGAGGTGAGAAAGGCCAATGCACGGTACCGAAGAGGCTAGCAAATTACGGAAAGGGTGAGAGTGCGTATAATCCATGGACTCACATTAGTCATAAAGAACTCACATACTTATTGCGAAAGTCTATTAGCCCTCGAAGCAAAGTACTACTATGCATGCCCCTAGGGGGGAGGTTGGTAGGAGTTAACCATCGCGCGCCTCTGACCGCCACACAAAGGAAGACAATCAAGAATAAATCATGCTCCAAATTCTTAGCATAACGACAGACCATACGTGCATGCTTCGGGAATCACAAACCTTAACACCAATATTCTTACTAAATCACAATTATTCACTAGTACCTCCCACATATCACCATCTTAATATCGCAAAACTATTGCAAGGAATCAAACTTATCATATTCAGTGATTTACAAGTTTTATGTAGGATTTTATGACTAACCATGTCAATGACCAATTCCTGTTTGATTCTCTAAATAGATATAAGTGAAGCATGAGAGTTTAATTATTTCTACAAAAGACCACACTCTAATAAATATAAGTGAAGCAAAAGAGCATTCTACAAATAACAGTTTTCTATATGCAGAGAAACAAGCATCCAAACTTCAAATGATATAAGTGAAGCACATGAAGCATTCTATAAAGCCATACTCAAAAGATATAAGTGAACACTACTAGGGAAAACCTTACCAGTAGCGCTGGATTTTGAGCTACCAGTAGCGCCGGCAAACGCGCTACTGGTACGGCGCTACAACTATTTTTTAGCAGTAGCGCTCTTTTTGACCAACGCTACTGGTAAATTAACATACCAGAAGCGTGCTTGTTACAAGCGCTATTGATACATATCTGCAGCGCTTGTATGAGGAAAGCGCTACTGTTAAAAGCGCGCTGCTGGTAAACATTGGCCCCGCGCCACTGCTAATGTTTTATGTTTTTTTTACGTTTTTACGCTGTATTTAAACAGATATAGTTTTTATACAATAACAACATGCATATTCATTGAAAGAGATGTAAGACAAAAATGTCTAATCATCGTTATCGATGAGCAAAAGTTATTAGAAGTCTCTCATCTCATCTCATCTCATCATCATCATTCATCGGTGAACACATGTCTCGAAATAGCGTTACAAGTTATTAGAAGTTCCGAATACATGCAACTACATGGTCACATACTCATGCTTCATCATCTATGTAGACTATGATATGATCGCATAGAAGAGAAGAGCGATCACGATGAGCAAAAGCGAGATTATGTATTAGTTTTTGCGGCGCCGGTTCTGAATCCTCTGTTGTGCTATGAATCTCAAGTAACTAGCTTCGGCTTCCATTCTGCTATCAAATCCTTTCTGGCTTCCGCCCGGGAAGCGGTACACTTGGGCCTGACACTCCGGCCACTCATCGTACACACCCGGAACATGCCCTACATATACGGCATACCACTTCCTCGCCATCGTTGATCTATATACCTGTCAGAGATGCACATATATCATCAAGCGAATTCAACGATATATAATATGCAGCGTAAGATACGTCGGCCTGTGGAGAGAAACAGTTATGAAATAGAAGCAACGTATAGTAAACATAGTTAACGAAATTCATCGTACCGAAACTAATTAACTAGCGCAGCACCATTTACATCTAATAGTTTCGTCGTACAGAGACATTCAAAAGTTTCATCGTACAGAAAGTAACAACTAACTAAACAGACACATTGTCTTCAAGCAGTGCACTCTTCCCATTCGGCCATATCCGGGAGGATGCACCCAAGCTTAGTGAAAGGCGTCATGTCCTGACGCTGTAGGGCTATGCGGGTTTGGCCGTCAACTCGTGATATTGGGCCGTTGTAGAACATCCCATTCTCTTCGAGGACGTCTTTCATGATGATGGACGCAATTTCCTGCTGGATCCGGTAGAAATCATTTCGAAGTTGATTATCCGGCACGGTTCCAAAGGCTTCGGCCCATCTCCGGATATGGGCATCGCCGGATGAAGATGTCATGCAAAGTGATTGCACATCCCTTCTGTACTCCATCATTAGATGGATGACGTAGAATCCATCATTCTCACTTGTTGCCGGTCGCTAGAGGCAACAGAAGTCAGTCTTATGGCCGAAACACAGCCCGGCCTTACTTGTTTTTTTGACTTGGATGTAGCCAGCCCGCATGCTGAAGCCCATGAGAGCTCTGTCCAGAACATACTTTATGTGTGTGTAATCTTTCTTCTCTATGTTCTTCGATGGGTCCAAATATAGAGCGTGGGAGAAACGCAGGTAAAGAATGATGAGAACGGCACGCCCCCCCCCCCCCCCCCCCCCCGCTGCGCAAAATACACGATCAGGTTAGCCTCCATGTGTGAAAAGTAATTATTGAAATGCACGAAAGGATGTATGTGTTATAGTGGCTATCCGCGGATGACTTACCCAGGATGATAAGGTAGGAGAATCTTTTCTTTTTCCTTATTGATGACCAAGAATTCTTTGATGTACTCCCTCGCATATTGACGGTTGGCTTCGTTGATTGACAAGAAGCCCTCATGCATGTAGTATGGGTCCGCGGCCACAAGACCACTGATTTTCTCTCTCCTGACGATGTAGTTCATGTGCAGCGCATACAGGCGGACGAACGTAAAATCGAGTCTCCTCATTTGAAACATCTCAAAGATGTAATCAAATCGCAGGAAGAACAGGTCCGCGGGGCATGTGCTGACGTACATCTTGCCACTGCACGACACCCTAACCGTATAAAGTGGGTATCCTGGATCATCCGAGGCGAGGAGGCTTCTCTCTGTCGACAGCACATGGTCATGGAGTCTCCTGAGATCCCCTGTTATGGCAGCTAGCGCATCCGCCGGTACCATTGGCTTTCCCGCGACATGGAGTAATGGCGCATGTCTCATCGGTACACTGTCAACCCTGGTCCGCGGAGGCGGCTAGCTGCTAGAAGCAACATTGGCAGCTTTATGGCCTTTTCTCATCGGTCTCTTCCTCTGCTTCTTCTTGGTGGGCTCAGGTGCTGGTGGGTCTGTCAGACCCTCCCTGACCACCGCCCCTAGTGTTGTCGGGTTCAGCATTGAACGCCTCAGGCTAATTAGTTGAGCTTGGGTGGAACCGGCATCTGGAGGCGTGTCCTGCGAGGATTGCATGAACAAAGACTTCTTGCACTCCCGAGGACGTTCCGGCTCTGGTACACCATGCATCTCATATGGTTGACTCATCGTTACTTCGTGGTCAAAGCCGGTATTGAGATACTGGAGAGGGTCATCCTCCTCCATGTCATGATCCATATCCTCTTCCATGGGGCCGATGTCATCATCCGCCGGAACGGTTGGCCCTCCTTCCTGGTGTCTCTCGATCTCACCCAGCAGCACAGACGATGGTTGTTGTAGTTGTGTAGGTGGGGTTGTGGTCATACCTTCCTGATGAGGTCCCGTTGGTGTGCTCCTGACCACCTCCACAGGAAGAAGATTCTTCGGCCACAGGATCGGCCAATTTTTGCATTGGCCAAGCTGCGTGGGGGTCTCGTCATCCTCTCCACCGGTTTGTATGGGACGAGGAAAACCCTCGTAGCCCGCTTTCACACTCGCCACAGAGACCCTTAAGGCATTATCAGGCATCTGCCGGCTGTGGAACAATCGATCCTTGGGCTTCACTATAGTACCCTTCCCCACATCCACCAACCCGCCCTTCATGTGGTAAAGGAGGGTGCACGGAGTGGAGTCGGCCTGCGAAGACATGTACGTGTGTGGCGTCAGAGATCCAAAAAGAACGGGAACTGAAGATTAATTAGTTGTGTTGATGAGGGTGTGAAGCGTATTTACCGTGAGGGCATCGAGCTCAGCCAATGTCGACGGCCCGGCATTCAAGCCAGAGACGGAGCTAGGGCTTCTATGAGAGGGTGCGGGAGCAGGTGCTGGAGTAGGTGCGGGTGCGGTTGCCATATCAGGTACGGGTGTGGGTGCGGTGTTCATTGAGTTGCTCCCGGTGAAGCTGGGCATGGGAAAATCAGTTGGTGCCGCATTTGGATTTTGTTGCAACCAGCTGACCACACTTGGAATCCAGCTTGTAAAGGCAGCTGCCATATCATTTCTGCAGGCAGCTACCGCTTCCCGGATTGTCTCAGCTTTGCTATCAGCTCTTGTTTTCTCGATCGCCCGCGCCACCTTCTCGTCGATAGTCACTTGACTTAACTTCTTTCTCTGTCTTTTGGCATGCAGCAGTGCGGTGGTGTGTGAAAAAGATAAGGGAAAATGAGTTGTGTGCGATGGACAAAAAAGCACTAGAGGATAAGGTTGGAGTGGTGGATACCATTGCTATGTAGGTGGTCCCATGAGGACGTGTGGCAGGCAGAGGAGGAGGTGGATGCGCTTGCGTTATCAGTTGGCTGAGGTTGAGTGTTTCTCATATAAATTATATTCTTTTGGTTCCATGTAATTTCCTTCGCTAATCACATGACAAGCAAAGTAGGCACACAATGTGGTCTCGTGGACCACCTAATCTTTATCTTTACCTAATATTAAAGTGAGGATGTTTTCATAGTTCTCCATACGTCACCCCCTTTATATCCGTTAATTTTATGTAATCATAAAGATTGACGGCTAAGATTTAAAACGGTATCTATTCCTATATACTTCGACCCACGTTGAAAAAAAAAAGCCTCCGGCCTCCCATTTTCCCACACGCACCACCCCTTGAACCACACCCTCCATCATCCCTCAACCACTCCCCGGGTTATCTGCGGGATGAGCTCGCAGAGACAAACTCCGGCACTGGGAGGCATTGTAGGCACGGCATCTGGAGCTGGGCATGACTACGAGAGATGCGAGCAGGGATGAGATCCTGTGTTGGGATTTGGGACGCGGCGCGCGCTATGTGGATAGATCGTCGGTGTTCGTGCTAGGGCTAGGCGGACGCGCATGTGCAGGGGCTGGGCCGGTCGCGTTCGTGCTATGGCTTGGCTGGTGTCACACCTGCAACATCCGGTGCCACGGTGGACTCGCAAGACCAATAGGAACGCAGGAGACAAGTCATCGTCGGGCCTAGTCAGCAGTGGGCCATTGGCCAGAGTCGCGTGGGTTATAAGCAGCCCCTGCGTGGGCGAGTGAGGCATGTTGTGTGTGTGCACTCTGAATCTCTCTCTCTCTGTACTCTGAACCTAATCTTTCCTCTACTGCAAGTAAAGCTCACCTACCTTCCTCCTTCGCTGAGATCTCATCCCCCTTCCCCTAGTGCGATCCCAATCGAGTCCTTGGGTTCGTCACAACTGGTATCAGAGCCTTCTTCGTTTCCCCCTTCCTAGATTTTTTTTCCATCGTTGTTTTCCTTTCTTCGATCGAGCTGTAACATCCACCGCTACGGTTGTTGATTTGCTCCAGCGAATCGACGCGAAATCCCCAGCGGGGTTAGATCGACTTGGAGCAAGGTCACGGCGCAACCATCCAAGCCTTCTGCGCAAACCAGGCACATCCTCCTCGCCATGTCGGAATCGTCAGACGAACTCAAGTCCATGCTCTCCTCCCTGCTCACGTGGTTCGACGAGAGCAAGCTCGCCGGCGACAAGCACTTGGAAGCACAAATCACCTTCAACGAGCAAGTCTCCGCGGATCTCGCGCACCTGCGCCGCCAAGTGGATCTGACACAAGCCGACATCGACGAGGTTTGCCAGCAACGCGAGACTGCGCCACCGCCACATGCTACCTCACCGAACGGCCGGCACCCGCACACACCACGGGGCGGCCCCCATACGGGATCATCCTCCACCCCGGTGGACCAGCACGTCGGATCCGGCGTGCACGGGCCGCAAGTCCGCCTCGCCAACAACGGACCGCCCCTGCTTTCGATCCCTCCTGGCGGCGGCCACGTCGACGCGCTTCAGGCTGGCCCTCCACCGGTGCTAGTTCCTCCGCCGGACTCACCACGCCAGGAGGAGTATTTCACCAAGCTGCCCAAGCACGACTTCCCACACTTCGACGGCTCGGCTCCGTACTTGTGGATCGACCGATGCGTCGCCTACTTCGAGTTGTACAGGGTGCCTCCGCATAGCTGGGTGACCACGCCGATGCTGTACATCGAGGGTCAAGCCGCGCACTGGCTCCAAGCATATCGGCAAGCCCACCATGCGCTTGGCTGGGACGACTTCTACACGGCGATCCCCGAGGAGTTCGGGGCGTATGAGTTCGAGTTAGAGATGCATCAACTCCTGCAACTGCGACAAACAGGCACGGTGGCGGAGTACCGAGCGGCTTTCGAGGTGCACATGTACCATCTGCTCGCTCTCGACTCCACCATGAGCCCATGGTTCTTCGTCACGCAGTTTCTTCTCGGCTTGCGTGATGATCTGCACGCTGCGGTGCACCTCCAGGCACCGACAAGCATCACCCGCGCCTCGATCCTCGCCAGGATCCAGGAGGAGGAGAATGACGTGCGACGACCGCGTCCACGACTGGTACCTTCAGGGCGTCCGCCGCCCCTGCCCGTGGCCCTGCCTCCCCGACCCGCCGGCATCGCCCGGCCACCCAACGATCACTTCGGCCACGAGCATCAATTCCGCGACTACAGACGAGCCAACGGCCTATGTTTCAAGTGCGGCGACCGTTACTCCCGCGAGCACCGCTGCAAGCAGCCGACCCAGCTGCTCACCATCAATGTCGGCGAGTACAGCGAGGTCCTTACGGACGACGCGGTCCATGCACTCGAGCTCCTGGACGACCCCGCCCCGGCGCAACCTGCACCCGAGTGCTGCCTCATCTCCACCCACGCAGTCTCTGGAGGGGAGTCGCCGCGCACCATCCATCTCCGTGCACTGGTGGGTAACCAGGTGATGTTACTGCTCGTGGACTCCGGCAGCACCCACAGTTTCATCTACCAGGCGTTCGCGGACAGGATCAAGGCCAAGAGCACGCCGTTACCACCGGTGGAGGTGTGCGTTGCCAACGGCGATCGTTTGACCTGCGGCAGCATGGTCACCGGTGTACAGTGGTGATGCCAGGGCCACACGTTCACCACCGACATGTGACAACTCGCCCTCGGCGCGTACGATGGGGTGCTTGGCATGGACTGGTTGGAGCAAAACAGCCCCATGAACTGCCACTGGCTCGAGAAGACCATCTCCTTCGCGCACCAAGGCTCGCCAGTGACGCTTCAAGGTGTTCGCCCGAAGGACGCGCCGACCATCGAGTCCATCGAGCCGGACCAGTTCGCCAAGTGGCACGCCGGCAACGATATTTGGTACATGGCAGTCGTGGACTGGCGCACGCCACGTACAGACAAGGACAACCCCCCGCCACAGACCGTTCAGGCGGTGCTCGACAACTACGCTGACGTGTTCGGCGAACCAAAGAGCTTGCAACCGCACAAGCAGTACGACCACGCGGTCACCCTGGTGGACGGCGCCCAGCCGGCGAACGACCGCCCGTACCGTTACTCGCCCCTGCAGAAAGACAAGATCGAACGCCAAGTCGAAGAGATGCTCCAGTCGGGTGTCATCACACACAGTGTGAGCCCATTCGCCGCGCTGGTGCTGCTCGTCAAGAAGAAGGACGGCACCTGGCGATTCTGCATCGACTACAGAAGACTCAACGACATCACCATAAAGAACCGCTTCCCTCTACCAATCGTCGATGAGCTGCTCGACGAACTCTCCGGCGCCGCCTTCTTTTCCAAGCTCAACCTCCGCACCGGATACCACCAGATCCGCATGCGGGAGGAGGACGAACACAAGACGGCGTTCAAGACACACCACGAGCACTTCCAATTTCGCGTCATGCCGTTTGGATTAACCAATGCACCGGCAACATACCAATGTTTGATGAACGCCATCTTCGGCAAGCACGTGTGCAAGTTCGTCATCATCTTCCTCGACGACATCCTGGTGTTCAGCGAGACGTTAGAAGAGCACGTCGAGCACCTGCGGCAAGTGTTCCTTCACGCAGGACAGCATCGAGTACTTGGGCCACGTGATCTTCAAGGATGGTGTGGCCACGGACGCGGACAAGACCCAGGCCATGTTGCAGTGGCCTACGCCGACGACGGCAACCGAGCTCCGCGGCTTTCTTGGCCTGACCGGGTACTACCGGAAGTTCGTGGCGCGCTACGGCATCATCGCCAAGCCGCTCACCAACTTGTTGACAAAAAAGGGCTTCGAGTGGACGGAGCAGTCGCAAGTCGCCTTCGACCTGCTCAAGCGCGCCATGGCGAGCACGCCCGTCCTCGCGCTCCCAGACTTCGACAAGCCCTTCGTCGTCGAGACCGATGCTTGCGACACAGGCATCGGCGCGGTGCTGGTGCAAGATGGCCACCCCGTAGCCTATTTCAGCAAGGCACTTGGTGTCCGCAACCAGAAGCTCTCCGCGTATGAAAAAGAGTTCCTGGCTGTGGTTATGGCCGTCGAGAAATGGCATGCTTACCTTCAGCGCGGGCCATTCACCATTCTCATGGACCACAAAAGCTTGTCCAACCTGGGCGATCAGCCATTGGAGACAGACCTGCAGTGCAAGGCCATGTCCAAACTTGTGGGTCTGCAGTTCACGTTCCAGTACCGGCGCGGCGCGGACAATGGTGCCGCAGACGCGCTCTCGCGGGTGGGCTCCGCCTGAGCATCGCCGCCCTCTCCCTGTGCCAGCCGGCCTGGGTCCAGGAGGTGGCTAACTCCTACGCGACAGACGTCACTGCTCAAGACATGCTGTCCCGCCTCGCCATCGACAACCCCGACGAGGAGGGCTACGAGCTGCACAAGGGGCTAATTTGACGCGGCGACCGGCTTTGGATTGGCAGCAACACCGCGCTCCGCACCAAGCTCATCAGCGCGTTCCACGACAGTGCTGTGGGCAGGCACTCGGGCATCACGACCACGCACCAGCGTGTCAAGAAGCTGTTCCTCTGGCCCGGGCAGAAGCGCGATGTGGATGACTACGTCAAGCAATGCTTCGTCTGCCAACAAGCGAAGCACGAGCACTGCCGCCCTGCCGGAATGCTGGCGCCGTTGCCCGTTCCCACCGCGCATTGGCAGGACCTGACCATGGACTTCGTGGAGGGCCTGCCCAAGTCCGAGGGGTACAACTCCATCTTGGTGGTGGTCAATCGCCTCACAAAGTTCGCGCACTTCGTTCCGCTTCGTCACCCCTTCAACGCCACCAAGGTTGTGCGCGCCATCTGGGACAACGTCGTCAAGCTCCACGGCGTGCCCAATTCGATCGTCTCCGACCGGGATCGCGTCTTCACCAGCGCACTGTGGCGTGAGCTTTTCGCGGCCGCGGGCACCAAGCTGCTGTACTCTACGGCGTACCACCTGCAGACGGACGGCCAGAGCGAGAGGGTGAATCAGTGCATGGAGATGTATTTGCGCTATGCGATCCACGACGACCCCAACCATTGGCGCCGTGGCCCGTGGGCTTCCGATGGCGGAGTTCTGATACAATTCCTCCTTCCATTCGTCCATTAGCTGTACCCCCTTCAAAGCCCTCTATAGCGTCGAGCCGAATTTGGGAGGTACGGCGCTCTGGGACGACAAGACCGCCCCCATCCTCGACACCGAGCGCTGGGATTGGGGCGCGCACACAACGCGTCTTCGGGAGCAACTGCTCCGAGCTCAACGCCGCTTCAAGAAGAAGGCCGATCGGCACCGCACGGAGCGCAGCTCCGAGGTGGGCGACGACGTGCTGCTCAAACTCCAGCCGTACGTCTAGTCCTCCGTCGTCAATCGCCCATACGCCAAGCTCGCGTTCAAGTTCTACGGGCCGTTTAAGATTCAAGACAGGATCGGTCCGCTCGCCTACAAGCTAGTTCTACAGGCAGACAGCCGCATCCACAACGTCTTCCACGTCTCCCAACTCAAGCCGTACACGCCCAACTACACGCCCATCTTCGCTGAGTTGCCGCGGCCACCAGACTTGTCCCTCGTCGAGACGGCGCCCGAAGCGATCGTGGACAGGCGCATGGTCAAGCACGGCAACACGGCACTGGTCCAGCTACAAGTTGGCTGGTCTTCATCTTCTCCAACGGTCACTACCTGGGAGGATTACGAGACGCTTTGACAACGTTTCCCGACCGCAGCGATCTGGAAAGGGACGGCCGGAGCGCCAGGTGACGCCCCTTCTGAAGGAGGGGAAAATGTCACACCTGCACCATCCGGTGCCACGGTGGACTCGCAAGACCAATAGGAACGCAGGAGATAAGTCATCGTCAGGCCAAGTCAGCAGTGGGCCATTGGCTAGAGTCGCGTGGGTTATAAGCAGCCCCTGCGTGGGCGAGCGAGGCATGTTGTGTGTGTGCACTCTGAATCTCTCTCTCTGTACTCTGAACCTAATCTTTCCTCTGCTGCAAGTAAAGCTCACCTGCCTTCCTCCTTCGCTGAGATCTCATCCCCCTTCCCCTAGTGCGATACCAATCGAGTCCTTGGGTTCGTCACAGCTGGGTTGTGCGTGGGATAGAGACAAGTAGGCAGGGAGGCGGTGGGAGAAAGGCTGGACTGGATTCATGCAGCAGACGTCGGTATGTGGTAGAGGAGTTGGTTGGTGCCATGGACGAGCCTGCGGGCGTGGTCTGTGCCGGGCAGGACAGAGAGCATATAGGAGAGATTGAGGATTGAGAGAGGGAATTGGGAAAGAGTGGATACGCTTCAGAGAGAGATTTCTGCTGATTTTTGTTGCGAGCTGTTTCTGGGAGAAGATCCACGTTCTCCATGGATGCTCACGAGGGAGAAGGAGAAAGGGGATCGGCCGAGATTTTTGTGGTGGCCGTGACTATTTTTTTTTTCTTTTGTGGCAAGGCCGTGACTGAGGTGTGCTTGCGGATAGAAGATGTGTTAATTCTGCGTGAGCGTGTTGGGCTAATGCCCAGTAATTATTCCTTTTTTGCGGGCAGCCCAGCTAATTATTCCAGCCCACAAACTCTTTTTATCTGAAATAGCAAAAACTTCGGATTCTAAAAAGCAAAATTACAACTAATGAGCTATGGTTATATTCGTGTACAACAAAGTGAGTGTATATACATGTGTTTAGCCAAAATTATATAGTTTTTCATTTCTATATGATTATATGAAAAAAAATAAACCGATACCAACATTGATATTTGAAGTGAAATTTGATGCACAAGTAACTTCGCAAAAAAAAAAAAGGCTGATATATGACACAAATAGTGATTTTAAAATTGAACTGGCAAATATGTACCTGCTGCAATTTTGAACAACTGGTAATTTTAGGTGGCATATGATAATAATCTGGAAAATTCTCAATGGTAACATGATATTTTCTTGAACAAATAGTACGTAATTCATGCATAACATATGTTGTATATTTAAATATCAGAACGAGAAAAGGAAACATATCTAAAAAGAATACTATATTTGGCAACATGCACATATTTGGAAATGTTAACACATTTTTTTTCAAAACCAAATAACGGTGTTCTTCATAATAAAAGACTAATATGTTGTACAGCTTTGTTAAATTATTGCCCCTCTCTCTCTCTCTCTCTCTCTTTATCTCTCTCTCTCTCTCTCTCTCTCTCTCGCCCAGTTCGATCGGTTACCGGAAATTAGATTTGATAGTTTAAAACATTCCCATGTGCTGGAGTGGTTCTGTGAGCTGTGTCAAGTTCATCTCCTTGTGATCGACCATGTTAAGACACATATTGATCGATTGGATACCATGGCCACCATCGTTGATGGTGGGAAGGAGAATAAGTGGGTGTACAGATGCGGCGTCATGTTCAAATAAAGGACTTGAACATGTGTATGTGTGTGTGTGTGTGTGTTTGGGGTGGGTCTTGAACCATGCTTATTGAGTTAGAGCATCTACAACCGGAAGTAGTAAATTGTGCCTCCCAAACGCCCGCGGGTGACCACAAACCCCAAATTTGCTAACTCTGTTTGATACAAACTCATGCAAACTACCTCGATCATACGGTATAGCATAAAACTTAGCAATTTCGACGTCGAACTTCCACATAGTTCATACAAAAGGGCCGAAACAGTTCGAATTTTGGTTAATTAAACATAAAAGACTTAGATATAAACATACTGGGGGGGCGGGGGCGAAGTTTACCACTCCCTTGTCGGTCGCTTCCCCTTGGGGTCTCGACGGCTGTCTGCGGAGTACGCATCCGCGGCGGGCGGCTGGTCATCGTCCGGCGTACTGCCGCTATTGTTGTCGGAGCCCGAGGACGAGGATGAGCTGAGGAAGCCAGCGAAGTGGCGGGCAGCATGGTTCTGCTCCGCTGCGAGCCGGGCGGATCTCTCGGCCGCTACCTCCTTCGACCGTGCCACCTTCGCCGACTCCTCAGGCACACGACGGAGAGCTGTCGTGTTCTTGCAACAGCGGTGGTGGGCATCCGTCTCCACTAAGGTGTAGGACCGGCGGATTACGAGGAGGAGCGCTGTGTCATCGTCCTCGGCGGGCGGCGGCGGCTCCGATGCAGATCTGGATGACCCGCAGCCGTGCCGTGCTCGCCCCGGTGCTGCCGCCTTCATCGCCTGGCGGTAGGCATGGCCCAGTGACTTCGGCCGCTGCTGCCGCACCGATGAGCTGGGGGTGCAGGCACCAGCACCCAACGGCTCCCAACAGGGGCCGGTGCTGGCGGTGTAGGGCGTCGCTACTCGCGCTCATGTTGCCGCCTCGCCGTCGATGGCAGAGAGTAGGCAGGGTGGCGTCGGGCCGCCGCGGAGGAAGAGGTGCCGACCCATGAGCCCGGGGATGCCGTCGAGGAGGAGCTCCTGCCCCGGTCCATCCGCGAGCGCCGGAGCGCAATGCCGCCGGCGATCCCTACCCAGTCGAGCAAGTCGGAGGGGATCGAATATTGGAATGGGAGGGGACAGAGGGGGGCAGAGAGAATGGGAGAACTGAGTGGAGTGGGGTTTGGGACTAGGGTTTGGCTCCTGGTTTACTTTTATAGGGGACGATGGTGGGAGCGGCATTGGCCATACCGGGCCAGACCGACGGTAGTGTCTGGCCGCATCCGGGCCTCCCCATATCCGCCCCACATATGGGTTGGATATGGTGGTTGCCGGACAGCCCAGGCACTTAGGCTAGGTTTGGGGAGCCCGGTTGGGTGGCTATTTTTTGTCCGTACATTTACCGGGCAGGTCGCCCGGTCGTTTGCGCGGAAATGGAGGGTCCGGTTGTAGATGCACTTAGGGGCATGTGATATTTTATTTTCCGTTGCAACGCACGGGCATGTTTGCTTGTAGAAATATAATAGGCACACATGATTTTCGGCGGCAACTTTCTAAATCAAAGGCAAAGTAAAAATAAATAACTAACTCTATACTCCTACAAGGAAGCCTTTTCCAAACTTTTAAAAGTACATAATCTCATATCTGTAACGCCACTTAAGTTTGCACATTATAAAATGGCTAGGATATCTTGAATACTAGACTGGGATAGTAACAATCACATGGAATGAGGAAATATCTATCTAGGAACTGAAACAGATATGGTAATACTATTAATACTACATGACTCAGTTGCATTTGATGTCTCTTCATTCCCCACCCGTACATTAAAATATGCTGGCTGCTTTGGCTCGGCCATGATCATGCTCTCATTGTTTAGCATTGCAACAACATCTGCCATGGTTGGTCGATCGGCTGCATTCTCTTGTACGCACAACAATGCTATGTTAATGCACCTCATTATCTCCGTAGAGTGGCTCGGTTGAAACAATGATGCGTCAACAAGATCTATCCACCTTTCCTCACGCCATAATTGCCATGCCTGTTTGCAAATTTTTCAGACAATGTTGGTTCTATTATATACTCCATTTTATATAAATAGTATATTGTACATGAAGTAAATAAAATTATAAGTACTTGAGTTTCTGTGCATAATCTCACATATCCAAGGAGATTTATAAAATCTCCGCGTTTTGGGACACCCGAATTTCGTTTTCCGCTAAGGATCTCGAAAAGGACAACACCAAAGCTGAAGACATCGGATTTTATAGAGAAGACACCCTCCGAAGCATACTCCGGTGCCATGTAGCCACTAAAATTGTATACGGTACATGTCAAATTAATTTATTCCAATTAATTGTAATATGTTTTTCAGAAGGAAATTAATTTATGCAAAACTTACTATGTACCAACCACTCTTCTTGTAGTGTTTCCTTCCATGTTGTTTGAGCTAAATATTTTTGCAAGCCCAAAGTCTGATATTTTTGGATTCATTTCACTGTCCAAGAGAATGTTGCTTGGTTTAAGATCTCGGTGTATGACACGCAATCTGGAGTGCTTATGTAGGTATAGAAGTCCGTGTGCGATTCCTTCAATTATTGCCACAAGTTTGGACCAATCCAGTAAAGCTCTTCTATTTTCGTCTGCACATCAATTTGATATTTTAGTGTAACATGAGAAAAAGTCATAGAAATGAGCAAGAGTTGAATAGATCAGTTACCTATGGAATTAATTATATTCATGGGTTTTATAGCAATGACAATCTCATGTAATTTGTAGCCCTTCTCATGCATCGACAAACAGTATCTAAGATAAATGCAAATACATACCAAAGATAAAGAAATCAAGGCTTTTGTTCGGCAAGTATTCATAAAGCAAGATTTTCTCCTCTTCTTGGGAGCAACATCCCAAGAGCCTAACCAAATTTCTGTGCTGGAATTTGGCTATAAGCTGGACTTCATTTTTGAACTCTATGAAGCCTTGTCCTGAATGTGAAGCAAGCCTCTTGACTGCTATATCCAATCCATCCTTTAGTTGGCCCTAGTATTGAAAATTTAATTTGAAATGTTAGTCTTTTATGAATCTAAACCCTAGTCCTACTCTCCTCCTACATATTGTCAGCTTTGCAGGTTGGTAAGTATAATGTAGGCTTGTTATTTATTTCAGTCATATATAATAACTCTAATCCATACAATCATTTGAGGATGTTACACAGCTCCCAATAATAGATGAAAATCTCATAAATATACTACTTTACCTTGTAGACAGAACCAAATCCACCTTGTCCAAGTTTGTTTTCTTCTGAAAAATTATTTGTGGCCTCACTTAGCTGTTCGAAGTCAAACACCAAAAACTCTGAGTTATTCTCTTGCCAAACTAGTTGATCCTCCCCTTCCAAATCATGAGAATGCCATGATACTCCTAATCTCATCACTTTGGCTGAATATATGAATAAGAGCAGGGTTAATATCTCTTTAATAATAATACCACTAATTGGGAATATTTTGAACAATAGTATAGAAAATAGTTTCAACAACTAATTACCGTGCATACCTTTTCGTTGCTTTGTGAGCCGACGAAAGTATAAGATGATGCAGAGAAACGCTGCTGCCACTAGAGGGATTAAAACCATGGGTATTATCCACAGCTTGCCCATATGCCCTAATAAGAGCATAAATGATAATATGCCAATTAAGCATCTAAATGATAATATTAGCTTTTTATTTGTTATTCGTGGGTGTAAATTACAAGTAGCAACCATGGTTCTTACTCTTGTGCTTGGTCGAAATCGTAGCTGGAGGCGGTGGGCCGAGACTTATCATAGGTTGGCTGTCATAGAAATGAGACGCTTCATACCTGAAATAACATCGTATGACACCCATCTGTCCTCCCATGCGCAGGGCCATGGTGGAGTTTACCATGCCGAGCAGGCGACGCAGGCATGCCAGACAATCGGCTGAGGAGATGTCTGGCGTACACTGTGCTAGGGAGTACACCATCGGATAGGTGGTGCCGCTGTCCACGACACCCGTGGCAAACCGTCTCGGCATTGTGCTGGCTGCCTTCTCCACGGTTGTCACCAGCAGATCGTGGGTGAGGCCGGTGATGAGGTGCACATCGCCGGTGACATTCTTATAGTTCCACCTCTCAAAGGGCGGCACGCCGTCACTGTATTCTCCCATGGTATTTATGGGCGCCGCTAGGATGTTGTCGACACTGAATATGAGAATATACTTGCCGTAGTAGGAAGAGACATTATAACACTGCTGCTGCGCCTGTGGCGTCAGGTTCAGCAGTTCATCGAACCTGTTGGCAATGAACTCAGCGCATGCTGAGTTGTTGAGGATGTCGCCGCGGCAAATCGCGAGCGCGTGGACGGCGTTGGGGGCTTTGCCAAAGGTCATGGTGGCGAAGTGTACTGGGGAAGAGGCAGTTTTGTTCGGGAGGGTAGTGGCGACCACCTGAAGATTGTCGCAAAATACGTCGGCGGCCGCCAGAAACGGTGTGAGGCCGCTGAGTAGGAGCAGAAGGAAGTTCGCCATGTCTAGGGTAGCAAGACTTGCTTGTTTTTCTTCTCAGAGATGATCAGCTCAGTTCGCCGTGCATTTATCTATCAGCAATTCACCTAGCACACATGGAAAAAAAATAGTACAAATGTAGAATCTTCTTTCCACCCGTCAGTTGCTTTCAGTACGTAGTTACTAGCCAGTCACCTTGCTTTCAAACCATCTAGCTAGGCAACAATCACCCTTATTTTTCTTAAATCAATCAGCTGGTCTTCTTTGTAGAAGCTCAGAATAGAAGTGCTCAGTTAAAACAATCACTATTTTTTTAAGGCAAAAATGCTCTTTAATTAGCCTGCCTGTATCTACCACTCCTTGTGTTTAAGCGGAATCAAGATTCAAGATTGTATTTCGAACGACTGAAGTCCAGGAAAGTAGCAAATTCCTAGATAATTGCCCAGATTTCATTGTTATGAATCGACAGATGTAACTCCAGAACGTCTAGGCTCAGGCACTCGTGAATTGTAACGAATTTCCAAATAACGTCTTAACTCAGGCACATAAGTATCTGATGTGGCCACCAAGCTAGCCGCCATCTAATTATGTGCTTGTCTCGTACCATTGCGTGCTGGCCAGGTCAAGAATGGGTCACCTTCACTTCACCATCGGCCACTTGAAAAAACGAATATTTATGAGAACTTTTCTCTGTTAGTTTCCGTACAGCTGCGTTGCTTTCCGTAGTCTCGGTCACTATTCAACACTACTACCTTTACTTCAAAACATCAAGGCAAGAATCAGGCTTCATTTCCATGCAGCTCGGTCGCTTTCGGTAGCGGCTCACTAGTCGAAGTCATTGCCGGGTGTCCTTTTCTGTGACCAAACAAATGTACGTATGGTGCCAGCATCGTTTTCCGCAGAGCGTCTTGACTCGGGCACGGGTAACCATTTGCCGTGGACTTGAGGGAAGCATGTGCTTGGTTGCTTGTCTCTAGCACTACCAGCACCATCAACCACGACTGACTAGCAATACACTTTGACTCATACCAGGTCGGAAGGTCGTGTTCTTCAAATGGTGCCTTTGCAGCTATGGGCTTAGATAGATCATAACAATTGTAGTACGCGTGGGATATGCAAACACAATTCTTAATTATATTGTTTTGTTTATTTCACAAGAAGAGAAATAATTAACTTCTGCCATCAATCAGCATTACCCGTACGTGTAATTATTGCTAGAATGCTGGATAGCTACCAGTACAACAAACAATAAGAAAAAAGCTACTCGTCTAACTTTTTCTTCTTCTAAATGAATTAAAATACTTGCATTTTTCTTAGTTAAGAAGAATGTTTAGAACATATTGCTGAGGTCAAAGGCCAGGATATAGGGAAACAAATCATGGCTCTCCCGACGTAATGCTACAAGTGTTTCGCCCCTGCTAGGCCCCAATTTGCTACCTCGCTTTAATTTTTGCAGGGATTATCATTGAGAGGTTGAGATGTATTGAAAGAAGTACCCGCGCTATGCTTAAGCCAAATCGACACAGTTTTTAGGAAATTTTGTAGATAAGAGGATTGTAGTTATGTATTGCCATGTTTGTACACATGACAAAATGCTCATGTTACTAAATAACATATTTAGATACTCCCCCCGTTCCTAAATATTGAAATCTCTAAAATGACTTATATATATAAACGGAGAGAGTACATAGCAATCCCTACAAGTATGAGTTTTTAAATTTTGTTTGAAATCCCCAGATGCAAAACCATTATTCAAAACCAGGCTAGTGTTAAATGTAAGCAGTTTACAAAGTCCAGGTTTTAATATGGATAGTTCTCATATATAATTGAGGGGTCAAACTCGATTGGGCACCACTGATCTGGGTTCGAACTTGAATTAATTATATAATCGACGTGCTCTTCACCTGAGAAGAAAGAAAAGGACATCCTCTCTCATCCATCGATGCGTTACTGTGATATGACAATTCATTTCTTTGAACATTTTGGTATACTATTTGGCTAGTGACCCACACAAGTCGTTAATAAATACACATGAATAGGCGGCAGAGGGAAAAGGCACAAAAGCAAGTATGGTTTCTTCTTCTCCGACTACAAGTTCAGGATCATCTGGCTAATAATTGTGACGTCCATGTGTGTGCTGCCTGCTGGCTTGGTGCCTCGAAACACGTTGGACCTATCTTGCTTCACAATTGTCCCATTGTGTGGACTGTCATCTTATATGGATAGATCGTCGATGCTTCTCAAAACATGTAGGGTGTGAAAACAAGTAGCGATATAAATTGATATTATATTAGAATTTTATTTTCTTACGACAGGTCATGCACCTAGGGATCTGCTTGCTTGATAGAGTGTAGAGTAAAAAATTGGATAAGTACATACTCGTCTTGGTCAGTGGTTGATTAAAAATGCAGAGTATATTTTTTTATAGTTGATTATTAATTACAGTTCATTAAATGAGATTGCTCATCAAATTGGAAATTAATATATGACAAGTTTGGAATAAAGGTAAAATAAAGATAGCACATGCACTGGTTGGTACATAATTCGAGACGTTGATTATTTATTAAGATCTCTCATGCAAAATGTATCATCAAATTGATTCAAAGATAAATGTTCCCGGCAACCACACATCCTGTAGGGCCAACCCTTTATATAACTAGATGACACCCCATGCGCTGAGGCAGAAACATGTGGGAATTGGTTGCAATATATTGTTTTGATGAGATTTGGTTGCCTTGAATTTGAATATGAGACTAAAGATTGAAAATACATATGATTTGTTGTATTTGATTATTATATAGTGATAAAATATTTATTAAGTAGTATTTCTCATACATGTTGAGAGAAATAAAATTAGCGGGGCTGATAAAGTGGGATTTGTGCATGTTGAGGAAATTCGTAT
The DNA here is from genome assembly GCA_039707655.1 of Elymus sibiricus. Classification (NCBI taxonomy): domain Eukaryota; kingdom Viridiplantae; phylum Streptophyta; class Magnoliopsida; order Poales; family Poaceae; genus Elymus; species Elymus sibiricus. The sequence continues at coordinate 35,453,713 of CM077676.1, forward strand.
AGCTAGGTAGCATTTTGAAGCATGCATGTTAAGAGAAATAAAAGTAGTGGAGTTGATGAGGTGACATGTGTGATGATGTGGCATGTATGCATGTTGAGATAAATAGACGTAATGGGTATCAAGTATTCAAGTATATAAGATAAAATACCACCACAGCAAACTGCTATGTCCATGATTCATATTCAGTTCAACGCACGTTTCTCTACGACACAACCAATTTTTAGCAAAGATAATCCAAAAAAAAGGAGAGAGGTTAGGTTGAGAATAGGAGACATCGAAAAAGTAACATACAATATAGGGTGAAGAATTTGTACGATCCACCTGCCGCTAGGGCGCAATACCGTTCTTTGGTCGCAATGGAATACTTCAGAGCTTGTGCCGTTTTCGTCACGGTGAGACGGGAATACCGTTCTTCATATCTCGCTAGGCAACAATCACCCTTATTTTTCTTAAATCAATCAGCTGGTCTTCTTTGTAGAAGCTCAGAATAGAAGAGCTCGGTTTTAAAAAATCACTATTTTTTTAAGGCAAAAATGCTCTTTAATAGTTCGTTGGTATCTCTGTGTGGGATGAAGTCTCCATTTCACAGAGTTTAATTAGCCTGCCTGTATCTACCACTCCTTGTGTTTATGCTGATTCAAGATTCAAGCTTGTATTTCGAACGACTGAAGTCCAAGAAAGTAGGAAATTCCTAGATAATTGCCCAGATTTCATTGTTATGAATCGACAGATGTAACTGCAGAACGTCTAGGCTCAGGCACTCGTGAATTGTAACGAATTTCCATATAACGTCTTAACTCAGGCACATAAGTATCTGATGTGGCCACCAAGCTAGCCGCCATCTAATTATGTGCTTGTCTCGTACCATTGCGTGCTGGCCAGGTCAAGAATGGGTCACCTTCACTTCACCATCGGCCACTTGAAAAAACGAATATTTATGAGAACTTTTCTCTGTTAATTTCCGTACAGCTCCGTTGCTTTCCGTAGTCTCGGTCACTATTCAACACTACTACCTTTACTTCAAAATATCAAGGCAAGAATCAGGCTTCATTTCCATGCAGCTTGGTCGCTTTCGGTAGCGGCTCACTAGTCGAAGTCATTGCCGGGTGTCCTTTTCCGTGACCAAACAAATGTACGTACGGTGCCTGCATCATTTTCCACAGAGCTTCTTGACTCGGGCACTGGTAACCATCTGCCGTGGACGCGAGGGAAGCATGTGCTTGTTTGCTTGTCTCTAGCACTACCAGCACTATCAACCATGACTGACTTGCAATAAACATTGACTCATACCAGGTCGGAAGGTCGTGTTCTTGAAATGGTGCCTTTGCAGCTATGGGCTTAGATAGATCATAACAATTGTAGTACGCGTGGGATATGCAAAAACACGATTCTTAATTATATTGTTTTGTTTATTTCACAAGAAGAGAAATAATTAACTTCTGCCATCACTCAGCGTTACCCGTATGTGTACTTATTGCAAGAATGCTGGATAGCTACCGGTACAACAAACAATAAGAACAAGGCTACTCGTCTGACTTTTTCTTCTTATAAATGAATTAAAATACTTGTCATTTTTATTAGTTAAGAAGAATGTTTAGAATATACTGCTGAGGTCAAAGGCCAATGTCTAGGGAAACAAATCATGGCTCTCCCGACGTAATGCTACAAGTGTTTCGCCCCTGCTAGGCCCCAATTTGCTACCTCGCTTTAATTTTTGCAGGGATTATCACTGAGGGGTTGATATGTATTGAAAGAAGTACCCGCGCTACACTTATGTCAAATCGACACAGTTTTCAGGAAATTTTGAAGATAAGAGGATTGTAGTTATGTCTTGCCATGTTTGTACATGACAAAATGGTCTTGTTACTAAGTAACATTTTTAGATACTCCCTCCGTTCCTAAATATAAGTATTTTTACAGATTCCAATATGAACTACATACAGAGCAAAAAGAGTGAATCTACACTCTAAAGTATGTCTATATACATCTGTATGTAGTTCATAGTGAAATCTGTAAAAAGACTTATATTTAGAAACTAAGAGAGTACATAGCAATCCCTACAAGTATGATTTTTTAAATTTTGTTTGAAATCCCCAGATGCAAAACCATTACTCAAAACCAGGCTAGTGTTAAATGTAAGCAGTTCAAACTCGATTGGGCACCACTGATCTGGGTTCGAACTTGAATTAATTCTATAATCGACGGGCTCTTCACATGAGAAGAAAGAAAATGACATGCTCTCTCATCCATCGACGCGTTACTGTGATATGACAACTCATTTCTTTGAACATTTTGGTATAGTATTTGGCTAGTGACCCACACAAGTTGTTAATAAATACACATGAATAGGCGGCAGAGGGAAAAGGCACAAAAGCAAGTATGGTTTCTTCTTCTCCGACTACAAGTTCAGGATCATCTGGCTAATAATTGTGATGTCCATGTGTGTGCTGCCTGGTGGCTTGGTGCCTCGAAACACGTTGGACCTATCTTGCTTCACAATTGTCACATTGTGTGGACTGTCATCTTATATGGATAGTTCGTCGATGCTTCTCAAAACATGTAGGGTGTGAAAACAAATAGCGATGTAAATTGATATTATATTTGAATTTTATTTTCTTACTACAAGTATGCACCTAGGGATCTGCTTGCTTGATAGAGTGTAGACTAAAGAACTGGATGAGTACATACTCGTCTTGGTTAGTGGTTGATTTAAAAATGAAGAGTATTTTTTATAGTTAATTATTAATTACAGTTGATTAAATGAGATTGCTCATCAAATTAGAAATTAGTATATGACAAGTTTGGAATAAAGGTAAAATAAAGATAGCACATGCACTGGTTGGTACATAATTCGAGACGTTAATTATTTATTAAGATCTCTCATGCAAAATGTATCATGAAATTGATTCAAAGATAAATGTTCCCAGCAACCACACATCCTGTAGGGCCAACCCTTTATATAACTAGATGACACCCCACGCGTTGAGGTTGAAACATGCGGGAATTGGTTGCTATATATTATTTTGATGAGATTTGGTTGCCTTGAATTTGAATATGAGACTAAAGATTGAAAATACATATGATTTGTTGTATTTGATTATTATATAGTGATAAAACATATATTAAGTAGTATTTCTCATACATGTTGAGAGAAATAAAATTAGCGGGGTTGATAAAGTGGGATTTTGTGCATGTTGAGGGAATTCATATAGCTAGGTAGCATTTTGAAGCATTCATGTTAAGAGAAATAAAAGTAATGGAGTTGATGAGGTGACATGTGTGATGATGTGGCATGTGTGCATGTTGAGATAAATAGATGTAGTGGGGATCAACTATTTAAGTATATAAGATAAGATACCACCACAACAAACTGCTATGTCCAGGATTCATTTTCAGTTCAACGCACGTTTCTCTACGACACAACCAATTTTTAGCAAAGATAATCCAAAAAAAAGGAGAGAGGTTAGGTTGAGAATAGGAGACATCGAAAAAGTAACATACAATATAGGGTGAAGAATTTGTACTATCCACCTGCCTCTAGGGCGCAATACCTTTCTTTGGTCACAATGGAATACTTCAGAGCTTGTGCAGTCTTCATAACGGTGAGACGGGAGATGGTATACTCCCGCTGAAAACCTACATGCCGACCTTGCCACCGGCAGCCCACTCCTAGCTCTCCTTGGAGCAACTCGCCAACATCTGGACCAAGTTACACGGGCCTGCCCATGGACGCAATGAGTTCAACCCAATGCATGTCTCGGACTGCTTTGTGTTCTTCCGAAACTCGCTTATGTACAGACTCACCAAGGTGGCCAGGGAGATCTTGTTTGGAAGCAGGAGAAATATGGGCAGCGACTCGGTTTCATCTAGCCTGCATTCAGCATCCATGATGGTTCCAATATAATTGGCAATTGCATGCAACTTCTAAGATAGTCACAATAGACTAAACCTTTTTTTTGCACCGTCATGGTCTTATGATTGATGCTTTGCAAACCTCATTATTTGGAATACTAGGCATCGGTAGAGATGGCAATTTCAGAGGTCACATTATCCACCGGTGGTATTAGGAAGTCTGTTGGATCATCTTATTGTGCGTCATCTTATTATTCACCAAAGCAAAACTTACCTAAATAATGAGAAGCCACATTGGCCTCTACTGAACAATGGTAATAATAGATGCGAACAAAGCATGTCAGCAACTGATTTTAGTCATCAATGGTTACTGATGCAGATGGCTGGTAGCTCCATTGATGGTTGTCCTGTCATGTGGTTGTTTCCAAGGCATGGAGTAATACTTATGACTCATAACCATGTTCTGTACTCTGTAGAATTTCCTTAGCACCTAATCCCTGTTTGTCCCAATTACCGCTACTGTTTGCTTATTTTCTTGTAAAAATCTTTTTCCAATACTATTAGTCCCAATATTTTCTACGCACTTCCACAAGTCTAATGTTCATGTTATTTTTACATTAGTGAGTTGTATTTCCTAGTTTGGTACCTCATGTCGGCATGTAATTGAGAAATTCTGATGAGGCTTGGTCATTTTGGCTTACCTACAGTGGACAGAAAGGATTTGAGGCCAGAAAAAGGTATACAAACAAAAGGCCAAGCGATGGCAAGGTTACATCACGTAGATTCGTTTGTGCAAATAAAGGTCTTCGATCAACAGACAAAAATGATTTGTTTGTGCAAAAGTGCCCCCGAGCTGAAACTAGAACTGATTGTCAAGTCTACATTTAGATACATTATAACTAAGCACTTTTCCTGCCCTCTCAGGCCATTTGCATTTCTAGCCGTTGGATCATCACTTTTAGGCTTCCTTGGCCGTCCGATTTGCTCTTAACTGCAGCCAAATTGCGCGTACAACTTCGCGACAAGCACTAACCTGCTCGGGCCGCTGCTCTGGTGTTTTTTTTGGGAATCAAAGATTCAATTGGGCCTACTGGGCTGTACTAGGATCCCGTCCAGCGCAAAAGTGGAGAGCCCTGAAAAACTGGACGCTCGGGACCCTGGTCTTTTTCGCTCGCAGCCTGCTTTCGTTCGCTCGCAGCCGTGGTGCCGCCTTTGACCTGGGTGCCCACTGATGCGGTGGCAACCGACGCGACGGTTATCGCCTTCTCTATCCGTTCTGTTGCACAGACGTGACTGACAGTGGCTGCGCGATCCGTTCGGTTCCATAGCGCAACTGGATGGTGTGCGGCAATGAACAACCACGAAGTTCTATCGCCAAGGACAATTTATTGAGAGTTTATTTGATCATTTATGTCAGTCGATGCTCCGGGCAGGGCGGAGAGTGGGGTGGTTGGTGGGGGACTCCTCCTTGGCGGTCCGTGGAGAAGTACGATGTGAAGGAGAGAGGACGCCATGGTGAAGGTGAGGTGGGTATCATCCGGTTTTAAAGGAGAGCTCCAGCGAGAAATGTCCCGCTATAGTGGGAAACGGTGTAGGAAGGGGACGGTCCGACAGGAAAAGGAAAGGGTGCGTCGTGGGATGAGGTTTCTGTGATGGGCCCATGTGTTGGAGATAACATGATGGATAGTCCGAATAATCACATTTCCCGCGAGGGGAGGGGATCAGAGTGGAGTGTGGGGCGGTGGTGATCGGCATGAACACGAGAGGAGGGGATCAGGGCGGAGAGTGGGCCGGTTGGTGGGGGACTCCTCCTTGGCGGTCCGTGGAGAAGTATGGTGTGACGGAGAGAGGGCGCCATGTCGAAGATGAGGTGTGCACAACAATGGACATCATATTTTTTTGGAATGCACGACATTCAACTGTATGTTGCAATGTGGAAATGACTCAGGATACATTGGATTTGCCTTCTTGGCTCGAGTGTGTGTGTGTGTGTGGGGGCGGGGGGGGGGGGGGGGCGTCACGGCCGGCGCATGCCTCTTACCCCTTGATGGTGGTGGCGGATCGGCATGAACAAGAGGTAGGGGATCAGGGTGGAGAGCGGGGCGGTTGGTGGGGGACTCCTCCTTGGCGGTCCGTGAAGAAGTACGGTGTGAAGGAACAGGGTGCCATGGCGAAGGTGTGGTGCGCGTCATACGGTTTAAAAGGAGAGGGCTCTAGCGAGAATGTCCTTCTACGGTGGGAAACCGAGCGGGAAGGGGAGGGTCCGGCAAGAAAAGGAAAAAGTGCGTCATGGGGTGGGGTTTTTGTGTTGAGCCCACATGTTGGAGATAACATGACGAATTGTCTGGACAACCACATTTCCAGTGAGGGGAGGGGATCAGAGCAGAGAGCGGGGCGGGTGGCTGATCGGCGCGAACACGAGGGGAGGGGATTAGGGCGGAGAGCAGGGCGGTTGGCGGGTGACTCCTCCTTGGGGGTCCAAGGAGAAGTATGGTGTGAAGGAGAGAGGACGCCATGGCGAAGATGAGGTGTGCCCAACAACGGACATAAAAAATTTGCGGTGCATGGCATTCAACTGTATGTTACAACGTGGCAATGGCTCAGGAGATATTGGATCTACCTTTTTGGCTTGGATGGGGGGCATCATGGGCAGAGCACTCCTCTTACCCCTTGATGGGGGTGGCAGATCGGCACAAACATGGGGGAGGGGATCGGCGGAGAGTGTGCAGTTGGTGGGAGACTCCTCCTTGGCGGTCCATGGAGAAATATGGTGTGAAGGAGAGAGGGCGTCATGGCGAAGGTGAGGTGGGTGTCATCCGGTTTTAAAGGAGAGGGCTCCAGCGAGAAATGTCCCTCTACGGTGGGAAACCAAGCGGGAAGGGGATGGTCCGACAAGGAAAAGGAAAGGGTGCATCGTGGGGTGGGGTTTTTGTGTTGGGCCCACATGTTGAAGATAACATGACGAATAGTCCGGACAACCTTATTTCTTCCCCACATATGGCCTGGATTTGGGAGAGCCCGGACTGTTCAGACGATTAAATTTTGGGGAGCCTGCTAGGCTCTCATTTGATCCGAACAGACCAAGATGTATGAGAAAGAAGTGAGCTTCGACTTTGAAGACGACATTCATCATTTGTTTGATTCATTTATATGCATTGTAGCCCATATCAACGCACGGGCGTTCTACTAGTAAGTCATTGGTGGTGAGAAGGCTCAGTATGATAAGAAATTCGATTAATGGACATTGCGTTGCACCGGCTATACAACGCCATGTACTTGCTAGCTGGCACATACCAACTTGTGTAGTGTAGATAATAGCTAGACAGCTGATCAGTGTTGTACAGATTCTACAGACACCTTCTACAACACGTACAAAATCTAACCCTTGTTTCTCCTTGTTGTAACTTTTTTGAGTTCTTTGAATTGTGAACGTTGTTTTTTGTCTTTGGGATTTTGCTTTCTTGACTATTTAAGTCGATAACCCTAATCCAGAGGAAAGTGGAAAGAGTTGCCCACTTGCACTCATGGCAATGGGGGAACGGCCTGGACATTTGTAGAAGCAAGGCCAATGGAGGCACACTCCTCCATGAGACATGTTTGTCCCCTCTCCTACTTGTTGACGCATTCAGCGCCAGCGCTTAGAACGGATCGATCCGTCAAACGCTGCTGCCTGGAGGGCCGAATGTCGGCGAGGAGGACCTCGTCCCAACCTGCATGCACGAGTGGAGAGGGGAGAGGGGAACGGAGAGGCCAGCTCTGTTGCCGATCTGGACTAGGAGCGAGAGGACGAATCGCCGATCCGCAAATTGTGGATCACGCGGGTTTTTTCCGCTCCAGCGCCGATCCTTATTTGATCGATGTGGTTCACTGGATTGACCAACAATTAAAGATGGGACCTTGGAGTCGCATTAGATTTATAGAAGAAGATGCCAAGCAACCGAGAACATTACTACGCCGTAAAGGCTACCCACGCCAATAGATAGGAACGTAGGCTGGCCCTATGACTAAGGCGACTACTCATGTCGCGCTACCATCAACCGATATGGGAAAATATCAACAGTAATCAACCAGATAGATCGCTAAGCATTGAACGTCTGCGCTATGAACCTATGAACCGTCTGGGCAGAAACTGGCACGCCATCAAATACCACCCCATCCTTGTGGCGCCAAAGACACCAGAACACAAAGATGATGCAAGTCCAAAGATCCTTTGCCACTATCGAAGGAGCACATAGCGGGATCCACCACTCCAGGAGATCTGTGTCCACGGTGGGCAACAAATCTAGTTTGTCCCATCTCGTCGAAGAGGAGACCGTACTTGCCTAACCTTCATCTTCGTAAAATCACTATCATACTTTCCCATGGGATTTTTACCTTTTCAAGACCTCGCCAAAGAATTACCAAGGTCCAGGGTTGTCAATATTAATTTACAGGACATAGCAGAAGCTTGAACAAAGGCTCTCCCCTCACCAAATATCACATCATCATGCAAGTTCCCTGCCCTCCAAATACATCCAATTATATCAGAGAAACATTTTCTCATTACACATAAAACTTAAAATCATGCATCTATACAACATCTATTATATCATTGATTTTGCTTCCACATGATACACACAAAATCATCTTGCAGCTACAACTGATATGGTGACATCATTAATACTACATGACTGAGTAGCAAAGGAATCTTCTTCATTGCCTACCCTTAGATTGAAATACGCTGGGTGCTTAGGCTCACGTAGAACCATAGTCTCACTGCTTAGCATTGAAGTTACATCTAACATGTTCGGTCGATGAACTGCATTCTCTTGTACACATAGTAGTGCGATGTTAATGCACCTCGTCACTTCTGTCGGGTCACACATGGGAAGCAATGACACATCAACAATTTCAATCCATCTTCCCTCATCCCACAGTTGCCAAGCCTATTTGCAATTTCATCACATACTTAGATACATTGATAATTCATTTCTTTTCATGTTATATGGAAGTGCATGAACTCACATATCCGAGGAGATTGATGAAACCTCCATATTGGTCGCTTCCAGAGTTCCTTTTCCCGGTAAGGATCTCAAGCATTAAAACACCAAAGCTGAATACATCAGATTTGACAGAGAATAGACCCTCGGAAGCATACTCTGGAGCCATGTAACCACTAAAATGATATAAAAATATATGTCCAATTAGCGTATGGTTGACTTGTAATATATATTTTTTCATAAGGTAATATTGATGTGATACTCACTATGTCCCAACCACTCTTCTTGTAGTGTTTTCCTCATTGTTATTTGAGTTGAATATTTTTGCTAGTCCAAAATCTGAAATTTTAGGATTCATTTCATTGTCCAAGAGAATGTTGCTTGGTTTAAGATCTCGATGTATAACACGCAAACGAGAGTGCTTATGTAAGTAAAGAAGTCCTTCAGATATTCCTTCAATTATCGCAAAACATTTCTTCCAATCCATTAAACCTTTTCTACATTCATCTGCACATGAACTGAACGCGTTAGTATAAATAGTAGAGAAAAATACATCTAAATAATAAAATTGAACACCTCAATTATCAAGATAGTACAACCTTGCACATAAAACTTCTGAAAACCATATAGTAAGATATTTTCAGTCATGATCATGATGCTAAACCATTTCTATATATCTGGAAACGTAGATAAGTTACCAAATATGAAGAAGTCCAAACTTTTGTTTGGCAAGTATTCATAGACCAATATTTTTTCATCTCCTTGAGAGCAACATCCTAGGAGTCTAACCAAATTCCTGTGTTGAAGTTTGGCTATGAGCTGAACTTCATTTTTGAACTCTATGAAACCTTGTCCTGAATGTGAAGCAAGTCTCTTGATTGCTATCTCCATTCCCTGAAGGAAGTGGCCCTAGAGAAAAATAATAATGATATTATGCCTCAATCCGGTTGCTTTAAGCTGCAGAAGTTAATTCACAGCTACCAAGAAATGAGTACATGCAAATTAATCCCACTTTGAATCAATATTCTTCATCCAAATATGTACGTACGTCAAGGCTATCTTTGGAATGCTAGTATTATATTGTTCTTAAGCACTATTAATTCCACAAACTTATAACATATTTTTTCTGTTGAATAGAAAATGATGATTATAGAAGTGTGATAAATATACCTTATATACAGGGCCAAATCCACCTTCTCCTAGTTTATTTTCTTCAGAAAAGTTATTTGTTGCTTCCATTATCTGATGAAAGTCAAAAACTGAGAACTCGGATAATCCGGCTTGCATCTCCCAAACTTGTTCATGATCTCCTCTTTGAAATTTGTAAGTACGCTTTTCTTGCAATCTCATTGCGCCTGAAAATTGAGATCCGAGAATTTACACGAATCTTTAGTTTAGAAGACTCGTACTAATGAGCATTATATTAAACGATGAAGCCGGCGGCAACTAATGATGAAGAAAATTTGTAAGTACGCTTTTCTTGCAATCTCATTGCGCCTGAAAACAATCACTCACCCTTCCTCTTACTGCCTCTGAAGCGACGATAGTAAACGATGAAGCCGGTGGCAACTAATGATGCGGGAACAGCTACTGATATGACAATCACCCAAGGTTGCATTCCATGTCCTTCAAAATTAGACATTGACTAATTATCATAAGTCATTAACTAATAATAACATGCCCGTGAATAGAATTGTAACTTTTTAATTGTTTGAGAACCTAATGAACCTATGGATGCAGACCGAAGAGAGAAGGTGGTATTGACAGCAGCTGGACTCGCCCCCGCGTCGTCCCCGCTAGGGTGACTCGGGCGGCGCCCAAACCCTAGCCGCCGGGGGCGCGATCTCCCTCTTCCCTTCCCTCCGCCGCCGCCGGAGGACGCCGCCGGGCTAAGTCCAGAGGCCGATGGCGGTGGCGTGGGACCTCCTCTCTCCCGCGTCTTAGGGATGGTGCGGGGCCCCTAAACGTGTGGTGGCGCGGCCGATCCAATCTATGCGGCGCGGTGGCGATGGCTGCGGCGGCGTGGTGGCCGGCCCTGTCTCGGGCGGCGGCGGCTGCTGCAGGCGCGCCGTGGCCCTATACTGGGAAGGGCGGCGGCTGCGGTCGGCGCGCCATCGGGCGTCGGATCGGCGGCGACGACGTGGAGGCCATGGTGGACTGGTCGGCGGCGCCTCCGGTCAGAATTGATCTGGCCGGTGCAGCCGGCGATGGTGGCCATCTCCTCCGTCGGAGGTGGTCGGCTTGAGGCTGGATGGTCAGATCTCCAGATCCGGCATCCAGATCCGGCTGCGAGTCGGGAAGACATAGTTGCCGGTGAAAACCGAGCCGATGGCGGCGTTCTGCGTCGTTACCTTGATTAAGGCATCGTCGTGTAACTACTGTCGACCCACTCGTGCTGCTCCGGGGGAAACCCTAGGATCTGGTCTTCCAGATTGAACGATGGCGGTACTGCGGTGTCGTTTTCTCTCTTGGGAGCATCGTTTGTGGAGCAGCGCTGGAAGACACAGGCAGGAGGTGGAGCGGCTTCGTTTTGCACGGAGCTTTCGGTGGAGACGTCAAGTCATGCCTGGCCGACAGGTGCTACGCTGTGTCACGCCTGGTCTGCAGGTGCCACGCACGACAGATCTTCCAGAATCTTCGCATCTGGATGGACGAGCGCGGCGCGGTGGCGCCGTTGGGCGCCGTGGTGGCGTCGACGGATGGACGGACTTGCAAGGATAATGCGGATCTCTCCCCTGAAGATGGGTCAGCGGTCCGATGACGATGGCGGCGTCTAAAACGTGTGCATGTGGTATACGTTTTAGGTCTGCTGCACCGCATGTTGGTTCCGATACGTTATGTGGTTGGATAGGCGACGACACCGCTTTTAGATATGGGGAATGAGAGCACTTCACATTATCGAGTTTTGCAGGTGTGAGTGATGGCTTCAGGTGGCTTGATGAATGTTCCTGTTAGATCTTTGTTGAATAATAAATAAAGATGGCCGTATGCAACGATTGATGCAGAGGCCGGGGGTCTTAACCTCCTTTTCAAAATAATAATAATAGTAATAATGGATGCAGACCGAAACCAAATTAAGGAATACGCACTCTTGCCTGTGGGAGGAGCTGGAGAGATGGACGATGGACTGATTCGCCGCATGGGCTGGTCGAAAAACATAAACGTCTCGAACCTGATGTTGCAGTGCAGCACGAAGATCCGTCCTCCCACACGCACGGACATAGTGGCGTTGAACATACCGATGAGCCGCTGGAGGCACGCCCGGCAGTCGCTGGCGGATAGGTCCGGCGTGCACTGCGCCAGGGAGTAGAGCGTCGGGACGGAATCCATGACCACGGAGGCTAACCGCCTAGTATTGTCTGGTGCTTGGCCGGCTGTGGCAATGGCGAAGAGTTGAGGGGAGGAGGAGGAGACGTTGCCCGGGAGGGTGGCGGCGAGGATGGAAAGGTTGGACTGGTAGGTGCTGTTGGCCGTGTACTTCCCGCTGTTGGCGCAGAGCTGCGCCGTTGCCGCTGCCGACACCGGCATGAGTAGGAGAAGCAGCAGCAGGACGCCCGCCATGCCAAGTGCCAACCGCGTGATTCAGCCAAGTCTATATAGATGTATCAAAAGATTCGTAGAGTAGCTAAAAACTCCTACTGCACTTAGAGCTCAAAAGAGGGGGAAGTAAAACCATGTAGCCACTTGGGCCTCAGAATTCCAGTGACTCTCTGGAAGCCTACGGGCCGAGGCATATGTCCTTTCTCTTGCATTCTTTTCTTTTCTATGTATATTGTTGTACCTTTTACACTTAAAAATCTATAAAAAATACTAAGTCAATTCTGGACAGTCAATAACTTTGTAGTCCTACTTGCAATACCGCGTATTACGGGACGGCCACGTTTGTGCTTTCAGAATTCCTACCTGGATATCCAATAGACAGTGAGATTTTTCATGCTTTCAGTGGTCTTCCGAACAGTCAATAACTTTGAAAGATTCAATCACGGTATATTTCTAAATATTGCATTAATATTTATTCAGGTCTTCGGTAGGTCCCCGAGAGACAATCCATCTTATTTTTCTAGTCACACACAAGTACAGTTTGATTTGGTCTTGATGTGCATCTATTTGAAGGTACGCAAGAGACAATAACCTGGAGTTGGTACTTGAACCGGTGGTTAAAAACCCGTGCATTAGTGGTTTTACCTCCCCCCACACCACAGCACTTTAGGTGCCCGACCTCGTATTTATGAAAATCATGTTTTATTTTGATAAAGGGATTTTATTGATAACAAATGTCACAATAAGACATTACAAGCAAAAATAGTTCATGTCTGAGGTCTGCGTAGTTAAGATGCATATAGCGCAAACAAGATAACCACAAATTAATAAAGTAACATGTTAGACAAAGGGGAACTGATATGGTCTATGCACATATGTGGAAAAGTCCAAACCTTGGGGCATCTCCAACGTGGTCTCCCAAATCGGACTCACGAGCCGTCTGTGGACGCGTCCGGATGTTTTCGTGGAAATAGGTACAGGAGCGCACTAGTGGAGAAACGGCCTTTAGTCCCGGTTGGGAAGGGCCTTTAGTCCCGGTTCATCAACCGGGACTAATAAATCGGGACTAAAGGCCCCCACCCTTTAGTCCCGGTTGGCCACGACCCGGGACTAAATCCCTGCCACGTGGCCGGCAGCGCGCGTCGGGGGCTGGGGACCTTTAGTCCCGGTTGGTGACACCAACCGGGACTAAATCCCTGCCACGTGGCCGGCAGCGCGCGCCGGGGGGGGGGGGCCTTTAGTCCCGGTTGGTGACACCAACCGGGACTAAAGGTTTAGGGGTTTAGGGGTTTAGGGTTTATTGTTTATTTTTCCTTTTCATTTTGTGTTTTCCATTTAATTCTTTTTCATTTCGAACATATTTTACGCTACTACATATTGTACACGTTCTGCATATATAATAGAATTTCTCGTAGAACCAATCATATATCATAGAATTTCTCGTACGACCATGTATACACACACATATATATACAATTTGGTATATATAATTTCTCCTACAATTTGCAGATCATTACATGCAGGCATTAGGTGAAATGGTATTCTTCGTCGGGAGATATGACCTGCTGAAGCAAAAATCCCGCCATTTTCTCTTAAAGTGCTCGTATGCGGTCCTTTGGTAGGAGCCTATCCCGCATCTCCACCATCTTTAAAGAAGGAGATCAATATGAATATATTAGTTGTGTGTAAATATATGAGATCATGATAAAAAAAATTGTGAATAGTGTTTACGTACCTAAAGATGTCTTGCATCTCTGCTCCTTTCGGTCATAAAGCGAATGTTCTCGCAAACGTAGTATGCACAGAAATTAGTTCCCTTTTCCTGCCTCATGCATTTTACGAGAATAGAATTCAATCAGATAATAATCAAGCATGATAATGGTATTGAAACTAGAATTAAAGAGATGCGCGGACGTAGCTAGTACTACTTAATTACCTTGGACCGTCGCCATTTCAGCTGTGGTTTCCATTCACCGACAACCTCTTTGATGAACTTTTTCCAAACCCTGCCCGGCAAAGAAAATGAATAAAGGAGTTATTAATTACTTGATATCAGGAAATGAACTAAAGAGGCCGACATAATGCAATAATGATTGAAATTACCTGTCGAGCATCAAAAACAGGCTGATGTATTCTTCAGAGTCTTTACCTAGTGAGTCCAGTACTTCAACAGTTCCCTCGTCAACTCTAATGATTAGCAGGATCCAGTGGAATCTGCGCACACGTTTGTATAAGCGGGCATGCATAACTCATTAACTACACTTAACATCGAGTAAGCAAAAATAGAATTTGTAGTACAAGACAGTACCACTCACCTGAAGTTGTAAGGAAAAAGTATTTCTGGTCTGGTATTTAGTTCCTTCAAAAACATTAGCAAGCTATTCTCTGTGTCTTGTTTGTGGTTATTTAACACATTTTCATTAACGGTATTTGGGTCAATGAACCCAATGCCATAGACTCCATCTCTTTTCAATTCAAAAATCTTCATTCTGCATAATACCACACAAAAGAATATAGTGAGGATAATTACAGGCAATGAACGAGCTGAGCTAGAGACTTAAATTACAGAAAGAAATCACTTACAGACAATAGCAACTGACGAGAGATTTTTCGAGTGCGTTTTGATTGAATAACTGAAAAATTTCTGGAAATTCAATCCACACATCTTTTCCATGGAAGTAATGCTCTGGCTTGACTTTCACCATGAGGCTCTCTCGCCCGGCCTTTATTTCTCTCAGGTACCAGTCATGCAATCTGCGCATTTGCGTTGATAGAACCTCCTCCTCGTCAGGCCTGACCAGAGGGTTCCCGGGGACATATTTCCATGCTAGTTCCTTCGGATCCATCGTGGGGACTTCCTCGATGCCTAGGAGTTGTTCAACAGTGATACCCATCTCTCTAGCCATCTCTCTATCAGCGTCGGTTACCGCCTTATCGGTACTCACCTTGAGCGGGGGGATCGATTGCACTGCCTGTTCTCCGAGCTGGGGAACAATTTTTCCGCTTTTATTACTACCTGTAAGGCTCGACTGCTGATTTTTTTGTTGATAATATGACTTGCTAATAGAGCGTTCATAGTCTGATCGCCTTTTCTCCACAGCCGGTTTAGCAAGATCCACAAAGTGTTGTACGACTTTCTCAGATATTTTCTCCTTCGGCGGCGGGGGCGGTTTCGGTGCAAAATGGGCCTTCACTTGGGCATCCACGACCCCTTTGTTTTCCTCCTCAGTCATCTCGTAAGCTAACTTCTTTTTGGCAGGAGGCTCGGGTTTCTTCTTTGGTGCTCTCTTCCGCTTTGGAGTCGGCTCACGCGGCGGAGATCGATATCGTGTACTCGCGCTGGGCTCCGTCTCGAGGTGGGGTGGATTCGGCTGACGCGGCGGAGATCGATATGGCGGACTCGCGCTGCGCTCCGTCTCGAGGTGGGTTGGAGTCGGCTGACGCGGCGGACTTGGAGGAGGAGTCGGTGGCCTTGGCACCGAGTTTGGAAACACGATGCATTCCTTTCTCCATACAATGAGACCACGTATGGCTTCTCCCAGTGTTTGCTCCCCTTGACCTCCAGGAAAGTCAAGTTCTAGTGAGTCATATCCCGACAGAACTTCATCCACCCCGACACGAGCATAGCCAGGTGGAATCGGATTGCTGTGGATGGTTGCTTCAGGTGCATTCGGTAAAGCAAAGCCGTCCGCCACCTTCATGGATATGTTCTTCATTTTCATGTGTAGCTCACAAGTTGTCGTCTCTTGGATATCATCCACGGGGTAGTGAGCCAGCAGTGCATCATCGGCCAGGACCCCCGTGGAACCCACGCTGTTTTTCGGCATAGATGGGATGGTACTATCCAATGCTGGATCTGGTTGCTCCTGCCGCTGAGACGCCCTTTGCTGGCTAATTGTGTCGATCTGCTCCTGCTGCCGCATGAAAGCGCGTTCCAACTCCGCGTTCTTTGATTCTACCTTTTGAAGCCGGTCTGCATGCTGCTTCTTCTGGTCTGCATCCTGCTTCTTCTTTCTCGCATGGCTTCTGTAAGTGTCGTTCCACTCCGCAAACCCCTCAACCCACGGAACAACGCCTTTGCCTCGTGTTCGTCCCGGGTGTTCAGGATTCTTGAGGGTGCATGTAAGCTCGTCGTTCTCTCTCTCGGGCTGGAACGCCCCCGTTCGAGCCTCTTTTATTGCTTCAAGTAAAGCGTCTGAGGCTTCTTTAAGACTTGCCTGTTCAATAATCTCCTCTGTCTTTGGGTCCAACTTTTCCTCATGCGCATAGAACCAAGTCCTGCACCTGTCGGGCCAACCCACTGTTTTTGGAGTGACCCTTGCAGCAATCATCTTTTCCTCAGATTCATCCCACTTAGGTAACCCAGTCTTGTAGCCACCTGGCCCCAGAACATGGTGAAACTTTTTTTTCTCAGCATTTATCTTGTTTTTCCTCGACCGTTCCTTAGCTGCTTCCGATTCCTTGAACTCCACAAATAAGTCCTAGTGATCTTTTACCTTCTCTAGTGGTCCAGTGAATTCTGGAGTCTTCTTTTCTGCATTGACGTAGTTGGCCCATAATCTTTTCTTCCAAGTCTGGAATTGTGTGACCATCTTCTTAAGAGCACACTTCTTGACTTTCTCCCGTTGGAGATCTGTGAAACCCTCTGATAGGGTGAAACGTGACATGAGCGTATCCCAAAGTAGATTTTTTGCTCTTTCGTCGACAAAACTAACTCCTCGATCTTCCTTTGACTTATTCCATTCTTGAACGGTGATTGGGATTTGGTCCCTAACAATAACTCCGCATTGACGTATAAATTTGTTCACATTCTTTTTAGGAGCAATCGGTTCGCCATCTTCTTTGATTTCATCGATGTTGTACATTATGCCATCGGGCAACTTTTTGGCCGGGCCTCGTACTATCCTTGTAGAAGATTTGCTCGATCCGGAGGGCTAAAAGAAGAAAGATTCGTTAATGTATATATATATATATATACAAATCAATTAATACATGTAATGATCACAAGAGGCCTTATATATATATATATATATATATATATATATATATATATATATATATATATATATATATATATACCTCGCCGGACTTTGTTAATTGAAGAACATTTCCTTCGCCATCATTGTTTGTGTGCCCTTCGTCTATTGGTTCTTCCTCAATTCCCTCACCGGACTCGTTCAGATATTGTGAGCCGTCATCTGGTTCAATCTCTGGGTTTTGGGAGCGTATCATGTCGAACATGATATCCTCTTGATCATGGTCGTCTCTGCCGCTATAGTCCATAGCTTAACTAATCCGGAAGAAAGATAAAACAATTTAGTATTCAAATTATAATGCATTCAATAAGCAAAAAACTAATACATTTCGAATAATCCAGTTAATGCATCATCGAATATTATCGAATATTATCACTAATGCATCTTGAATATTATCATATAACATCACTAATACAGCTCGAATATTATCGAATAATCCAGTTGACTCGCGGTTCCTGAGACGCGGGCAGTGGACACCCAAAGAGAAGGAACCATCACAGGATCATAGCTCGGGTGAGATCCCTAAAGAACCTGCCAGGTATTGGAGAACCTGACGTCCAACGCAACCATGTAGCGACGGACGTGCTCGTCCTCCTCCCTGACACGGCGACGTACCACCTCCTCGGGGGCCGGCTGCCTCCGCACCGATAGTGGCCCACGCGACCGCCACCAAAGAAGCTCTGGGTCCATGACGGGAGCCCGATTCCTCACCAAGCTGCGCGCCCCGGAAGGTAGCACCTCCCAGTGCCAGCCCGGCGGAGCCCAGTCCCGGACATGGCGCCTCTCAAGCAGGTTGTCGCCGCCGAGTCGACGATGAGGATGCGGGCCGGGCATCGTCGACGTCGAGAACAAATTCTTATGAAAACAAATTCCTATGCAATAATTATCATTTTATTATGCTACTCATATTTAATAAACTTTTACAACTATAGTAGATGGGCAAATTTGAACAACATTTTATAGCATTGATCCAACCATTCTTTTTATAGAAAACCCACACTTGAACAACATTTCTATTCATCCATTTAACATCCATCTATCTAACATATCTATTCATCCATCATTCTAACATACATCAATATAACATCTATCCATCTACATATCCATCTAACATTCATCTACACACAAAAATACATAATAAATCCATCTAATTAACATTCATCTACACACCAAAAAATATGAACAAATTAAAAAAATGAAAAAAAAGATGAACAAAAGGAGGAGGAGAGGCTCACCAAGCGGGATCGTCGGGGCGGAGGGAGGCGGGGAGGACGCCGGAGACGGAGGGAGGCGCGCCGGTGGACGGAGGGAGGCGGGGAGGACGCCGGAGACGGAGGGAGGCGCGTGGAGGAGCGGCGTCGGCACAGGCTCGGGCCGCGGCGGCGCGTGGAGGAGCGGCGACGTCGGGCAGAGGACGGCGGCGCGGCCGGCGTCGGGCAGAGGGGGCGGCCCACCGTGAGAGGCGCGCTCCGGCGTCGGGCAGAGGCGGCAGAGGGGGCGGAGGCGCGCGTCGGTGAGGTGAGGCCGGCCGGGGCGCGTGGAGGAGAGCGCGCGGCGCAAGGAGGAGAGCGGCGCCGGCGGGCTCGGGCGGCGCGTGGAGGCCGGCGGCGGGAGCTGACGTCGAGGGCGCGGTCGGGCAGCCTGACGGCGTCGCGTGGAGGCCGGCGGCGGGAGCGGACGCGTCGAGGAGCAGCTGGTCGATCGGGCGAGGGAGAGAAAGATTTGGGGGAGAAGGGGGCAGTTTAAATACCCAGAGGCCTTTAGTCCCTGTGCGTGGCACCAACCGGGACTAAAGGGTCTTTAGTCCCGGTTGGTGCCACGCACCGGGACTAAAGGCCTACCCTTTAGTCCCGGTTGCCACCACCAACCGGGGCTAAAGGTCTATTTTCGGCGGTCCAAATTACGGGCGGGAGAAGGACCTTTAGTCCCGGTTGGTGGTGGCAACTAGGACTAAAGGTGTTTTTCATGTTTTCTGTTTTTGTTTTTTGCTTTATTTTTTTACTTTTGTTTCTACTAATTATTAACAGGCAATATTTAGAGTTTTTGAGTGAATCTTTTTGCTTTAGGTCACAAAAATTATAAACTTTTCGCTAGTGCCAGTAGTTTTCAAATTTGAATAGTTTAAATTTGAATTATTTGAAATTTGTGTGAATCACTTGTTTGTGAATAACTTTAGTTTAAACTTATTTCAACTCCAGACTTTTTGTGCATTCAATATGCACCATTCAAAGCCACATCCTCAAATTTCAACCCTTTCTAACTTCATTTGCTATTTTTCATGCATTTAATGATTTTTTGAGCTAAATGACCCTGAAATTGGAAAGCACTACAAATAAACTCTGAAAAGGTTGAAACTTGGCATGGTATCATCATTTCACCCACATAGCATGTGCTAAAAAGTTGAGACGGTTACGGCAAAAACTGGATGCTCTTCGTGTACAAACTGGACCATCTTCTTCGAAGTATTAAGGTTTCGGACGAAAACTCATCTGTTACAAAGGCATTTCATTTTTTAAAACTTATTTCAACTCCAGATTTTTTGTGCATTCAATATGCACCATTCAAAGCCACATCCCCAAATTTCAACCATTTCTTACTTCATTTGCTATTTTTCATGCATTTAATGATTTTTTTGAGCTAAATGATCCTGAAATTGAAAAGCACTACAAATGAACTCTGAAAAGGTTGAAACTTGGCATGGTATCATCATTTCACCCACATAGCATGTGCTAAAAAGTTGAGAGGGTTACGGCAAAAACTGGATGCACTACGTGTACAAACTGGACTATCTCGGCTACTCACTAGAGAAGAAAGTGATGACGGTGAAGCCGATCACATCCCAGAGTGGGATCTTGGGGTATAAAACTTTTTCTTCGCGTGTGTCCCTTTGCGCCGTAACCATGGACAATCTTCATCATTTAACAGGATGCTTGGGTCAGTCTTCACTATGAAGGGAAGAATTTCATGAAACTTTTCATAATCTTCTGACATGTCTGTCTTGTCCTCCACTCCCACGATGTTTCTTTTCCCTGAAAGAACTATGTGGCGCTTTGGCTCACCGTATGATGTATTAGCTTCCTTATCTTTCCTTTTTCTCGGTTTGGTAGACATGTCCTTCACATAGAAAACCTGCGCCACATCATTGGCTAGGACGAATGGTTCATCTGTGTACCCAAGATTGTTGAGATCCACTGTTGTCATTCCATACTGCGGATCTACCTTTACCCCGCCTCCTGTCAGATTGACCCATTTGCACCGAAACAAAGGGACCTTAAACTCACGTCCATAGTCAAGTTCCCATATCTCCTCTATGTAACCATAATATGTGTCCTTTTCCCTATTGGTGTTTGTTGCATCAAAGCGGACACCACTGTTTTGATTGATGCTCTTTTTATCTTGGGCGATCGTGTAAAATGTGTTCCCATTAATCTCGTACCCTTTGAAAGTCAATATAGTCGAAGATGGTGACTTGGCCAACAAGTACAGCTCATCTCCCACACTGTCGTCATTCATGAGATGTGTTTGCAACCAACCGCCGAAAGTCGCCATGTGTGTACGTTTAATCCAGGGGTCAGACTGCTCCGGGTTCTTGGAGCGTACAATATCCGTGTGTTCCTCGATATACGGAGCCACCAAGGTGGAATTTTGTAGAATTGTGTAGTGTGCTTGGGCCCAAGAATGTCCGTCCCTACATATTACTGAATCCTTTCCTAGCGTGCCTTTTCCACTCAGTCTCCCCTCATGCCGCGATTCAGGAACACCAATCGACTTAAGGTCAGGAATAAAGTCAACACAAAACTCAATAACCTCCTCTGTTTCATGGCCCTTGGAGATGCTTCCTTCTGGCCTAGCACGGTTATGAACATATTTCTTTAAGACTCCCATGAACCTCTCAAAGGGGAACATATTGTGTAGAAATACAGGACCCAGAATGGCAATCTCTTCGACTAGGTGAACTAGGACGTGCGTCATGATATTGAAGAAGGATGGTGGGAACACCAACTCGAAACTGACAAGACATTGCACCAAATCATTCTGTAACCTTGGTAGGATTTCTGGATCGATTACCTTCTGGGAAATTGCATTGAGGAATGCACATAGCTTCACAATGGCTAATTGCACATTTTCCGGTAGAAGCCCCCTCAATGCAACCGGAAGTAATTGCGTCATAATCACGTGGCAGTCATGAGACTTTAGGTTTTGGAATTTTTTCTCGGCCATATTTATTATTCCCTTTATATTCGACGAGAAGCCAGACGGGACCTTCATACTGAGCAGGCATTCAAAGAAGATTTCCTTCTCTTCTTTGGTAAGAGTGTAGCTGACAGGACCTTGATACTGCTTTGGATGCATGCCGTCTTTTTCGTGCATACGTTGCTGGTCCTCCCGTGCCTCCGGTGTATCTTTTGTCTTCCCATACACGCCCAAGAAGCCTAGCAGGTTCACGCAAAGATTCTTCGTCACGTATATCACGTCGATTGCAGAGTGGACCTCTAGGACTTTCCAATAGGGTAGGTCCCAAAATATAGATTTCTTCTTCCACATGGGTGCGTGTCCGTCAGCGTCATTCGGAACAGATTGTCCGTCGGGACCCTTTCCAAAGATTACTTTTAAATCCTTGACCATATCAAGTATATGATCACCAGTACGGTGGTCAGGCTTCTTCCGGTGTTCTGCCTCACCTTTGAAATGCTTGCCTTTCTTTCTTAAGAGATGCTTGATCGGAAGAAATCGACGATGTCCCAGGTACACATTCTTCTTACATTTATCCAAATATATATTTTCGGTCTCATCTAAACAGTGCGTGCATGCGTGGTATCCCTTGTTTGTCTGTCCTGAAAGGTTACTAAGAGCAGGCCAATCATTGATGGTTACAAACAGCAACGCTCGTAGGTCAAATTCCTGCTGTTTGTGCTCATCCCACACACGTACACCTTTTATGTCCCACAGCTGTAAAAGTTCTTCAACTAATGGCCTTAGGTACACATCAATGTCGTTGCCGGGTTGCTTAGAGCCTTGGATGAGCACTGGCATCATAATGAACTTCCGCTTCATGCACAACCAAGGAGGAAGGTTATAGATACATAGAGTCACAGGTCAGGTGCTATGATTCCTGCTCTACTCCCCAAAAGGATTAATGTCATCTGCACTTATACCAAACCATAAGTTCCTTGCGTCACCTGCAAACTCCGGCCACTTTCTCTCGATTTTTCTCCACTGCGACCTATCAGCGGGTACTCTCAACTTCCCGTCTTTCTTACGGTCTTGTTTGTGCCATCGCAACAACTTGGCATGCTCTTTGTTTTGAAACAAACGTTTCAACCATGGTATTATAGGAGCATACCACATCACCTTGGCAGGAATCCTCTTCCTGGGGCGCTCGCCCTCAACATCATCACCAAGGTCATCGCGGCTGATCTTATAGCGCAATGCATCGCATACCGGACATGCATTCAAATTCTCGTACTCCTCACCGCGGTAGAGGATGCAGTCATTAGGGCATGCATGTATCTTCTGCACCTCTAATCCTATAGGGCAGACAGCCTTCTTTGCTTCATACGTACTGTCGGGCAATTAGTTGTCCTTTGGAAGCATCTTCTTTAACATTTTCAGCAACTTTTCAAATCCCTTGTCAGATACACCATTCTCTGCCTTCCATTGCAGCAATTCCAGTGCGGTACCCAGCTTTTTCTTGTCATCTTCGCAATTTGGGTACAACAATTTTTTGTGATCCTCGAACATGCGCTGCAACTTCAACTTCTCCTTTTCACTTTCGCAGTTTCTCTTTGCATCAGCAATGGCCCGACCAAGATCATCAGCGGGCTCATCTGATGCCTCTTCTTCAGCTTCTTCTTCTTCATTCTCTCCCCCCATTGTAGTACCATCATATTCAAGGAACCTAGGATAGTTGTCATCATCCTCTTCTTCTTCATTCTCTTCCATTAGAACCCCTCTTTCTCCGTGCTTGGTCCAACAGTTATAGCCGGACATGAAACCGGACGTAAACAGGTGGACGTGAATGACTTTTGAGCTAGAGTAATTCCTATCATTCTTACAGACACCACATGGACAACACATAAAACCATTCCGCTTGTTTGCCTCAGCCGCACGCAGAAAACTATGCACGCCATTAATGAACTGGGGAGAGCGTCGGTCATCGTACATCCATTGCCGACTCATCTTCATTACACAACACCGAAAAGACCAAAGTAATACAAGTTCATACATAAAGTTCATACACACTTATTCTCATAAAACAACATAAAACTATCTAGCTAAAGCATTTAAATGCAACAGCAAATGCGATCAAAATCGCAACTAAGGTAATAATTGATCCAACAACATAATGATACCAAGCCTCTTTATTAACGGCATATTTTCTAATCTTTCTAATCTTCAAGCGCATTGCATCCATCTTGGTCTTGTGATCATCGACGACATCGGCAACATACAACTCCAATTTCATCTTCTCTTCTTCAATTCTTTTCAATTTTTCTTTCAAATACTCGTTTTCTTTTTCAACTAAATTTAACTTCTCGACAAGAGGGTCGGTTGTAATTTCCGGTTCACATACCTCCTAGATAAAAATATCTATGTCAACTTGATGGGCATAATTGTCATAAACACGAAATGCAACAAATAGTTATAAAAGAGAATATACCACATCCGAATCATAAACCGGACGAGGGCCGACGGGGACGGATATCAAAACCATGGCACAATGTATAACAAACAATCATACAAGTAAGAAAATTATAGAAGTAACTATCTAAATCATACAAATAAGATTTTTTTTTTATAAAAAGGATAAGAACAAGAGGCTCACCAAGGTGGTGCCGGCGACGGGACGGTGCAGGTGATCGACGGTGGTTAGGACGGGGACGGGAAGGCACTAAGTAAACCACACCTACACATATGCAAACTAAGAAGTTAATTTGAGCTCAAATTGCATATAAATCAAATAAACTCCCACATAATTACTCCCAAACTAAAACCCACAAATCACTATACTTATAGAGCATTGCACGAGCTAATTTAGCAATGAGAGATGAAAGGACAAAGTTGCTAACCTTTGTGAACACTTGGATAGATGGGGTGCCTCAAATCTTGACAAATCTTGGCAAAAATAGAGGAT
The DNA here is from genome assembly GCA_039707655.1 of Elymus sibiricus. NCBI lineage: Eukaryota > Viridiplantae > Streptophyta > Magnoliopsida > Poales > Poaceae > Elymus > Elymus sibiricus. Next base: position 35,478,255 of record CM077676.1, read on the forward strand.
GAGCTCGAGCAAGGGGAAGAGAACAGAGGAGAGAAAGGAGAAAACAGAGAAAGGAGAGCTTGGGCTCGGGCTGGACGAAGCACTATATATGGTGATATCTTTAGTCCCGGTTGGTGATACCAACCGGGACTAAAGGTCCATCTCTAGTCCCGGTTGGTGATACCAACCGGGACTAAAGGGGCTCGCAGGGGCCCCAGCCTGACGCCAGCCTGCCACCACCCCTTTAGTCCCGGTTGGTAACACCAACCAGGACTAGAGGTCACAAATGAACCGGGACCAAAGCCTAGCCGTTGGAACCGGGACTAGTGGTCACATTAGTCCCGGTCCAAAACCCGACCGGGACTAATGCTCCGGACGAAAGGCCTGTTTTCTACTAGTGGCGGGTCATCCAACCCTATGCATCAAATATGCATAAAATCCGGACAGCAGGGGTGGCCTGGTGGGCCATGCGGACCTAGAGGACAAAACACATGAGTTGTGAGGACATGTGGTCCAACATACAATGGGCCAAGCAGACCCCCACATGGTGTCCGGACTGCTGCAAAGCTCCCCAAGTTTGCTTCCGGTTTAGTGTAATTCAGACATACGGACTGGTCCACGGACATCTGGGGAACCCTGTTGGATAGAAAAAAGTGTCCGGACCATGTGGTCCGGACATTTAGGGCGTTTTGAGGCACCGCCTTGGAGATGCCCTTATAGTATATAAAAATTGGATAATGCTACGTGTCGGCCGGTTGATATTTTGAAAAGATCGGCCGGGTCGCTCATGTTGCGCTCAACGATTTGTGCCGCGTCAGCTCATCCAGCCGCAGGTGGACGATTGCAACATTGCAAGCACAACATGGACGACGTTGCACTCCCCTGCCATTGCGTGCGAGGCCGTTACCGGCGGTGGCCGGAGCTGCGGGGATGTGGTGGAAGGGACAACAGCGGCGCGCGAGGGAAGTGCCGGCGGCGGTGCGGCAGGTAGGGGGCGGCGTCAGTGCGAATCGAAGCCAGGGAATTAGGGGTGACCTAGCCGGGGGTTAGTGCGCTTCGGGCATGCAGCAGTGCGGTGGTGTGTGAAAAATATAAGGGGAAAATGAGTTGTGTGCGATGGAGAAAAAAGCACTAGAGGATAAGGTTGGAGTGGTGGATACCATAGCTATGTAGGTGGTCCCATGAGGACGTGTGGCAGATAGAGGAGGCGGTGGACGCGCTTGCGTTATCAGTTGGCTGAGGTTGAGTGTTTCTCATATAAATTATATTCTTATGGTTCCATGTGATTTCCTTGGCTAATCACATGACAAGCAAAGTAGGCACACAATGTGGTCTCGTGGACCACCTAATCTTCATCTTTATCTTTACCTAATATTAAAGGAGGATGTTTTCATAGTTTTTCATACGTCACCCCCTTTATATCCGTTAATTTTATGTAATCATAAAGATTGACGGCTGAGATTTAAAACGGTATCTATACCTATATACTTCGACAAACGTTGAAAAAAAAAAAGCCTCCGGCCTCCCCTTTTCCCATACGCACCACCCCTTGAACCACACCCTCCATCATCTCTCAACCACTCCGCGGGTTATCTGCGGGATGAGCTCGCAGGGACAAACTCCGGCACTGGGAGGCATTGTAGGCGCAGCATCTGGAGCTGGGCATGACTACGAGAGATGCGAGCAGGGATGAGATCCTGTGTTGGGATTTGGGATGCGGCGATATGGCTGATATATGACACAAATAGTGATTTTAAAATTGAACTGGCAAATATGTACCTGCTGCAATTTTGAACAACTGGTAATTTTAGGTGGCATATGATAATAATATGGAAAATTCTCAATGGTAACACGATATTTTCTTGAACAAATAGTACGTAATTCATGCATAACATATGTTGTATATTTAAATATCAGAACGAGAAAAGGAAACATATCTAAAAAGAATACTATATTTGGCAACATGCACATATTTGGAAATGTTAACACATTTTTTTTCAAAACCAAATAACGGTGTTCTTCATAATAAAAGACTAATATGTTGTACAGCTTTGTTAAATTATTGCCTCTCTCTCTCTCTCTCTCTCTCTCTCTCTTTATCTCTCTGTCTCTCTCTCTCTCTCTCGCCCAGTTCGATCGGTTACCGGAAATTAGATTTGATAGTTTAAAACATTCCCATGTGCTGGAGTGGTTCTGTGAGCTGTGTCAAGTTCATCTCCTTGTGATCGACCATGTTAAGACACATATTGATCGATTGGATACCATGGCCACCATCGTTGATGGTGGGAAGGAGAATAAGTGGGTGTACAGATGCGGCGTCATGTTCAAATAAAGGACTTGAACATGTGTATGTGTGTGTGTGTGTGTGTGTGTGTGGGGTGGGTCTTGAACCATGCTTATTGAGTTAGAGCATCTACAACCGGAAGTAGTAAATTGTGCCTCCCAAACTCCCGCGGGTGACCACAAACCCCAAATTTGCTAACTCTGTTTGATACAAACTCATGCAAACTACCTCGATCATACGGTGTAGCATAAAACTTAGCACTTTCGACGTCGAACTTCCACATAGTTCATACAAAAGGGCCGAAACAGTTCAAATTTTGGTTAATTAAACATAAAAGACTTAGATATAAACATACTGGGGGGGCGGGCGGGGGGCGAAGTTCACCACTCCCTTGTCGGTCGCTTCCCCTTGGGGTCTCGACGGCTGTCTGCGGAGTACGCATCCGCGGCGGGAGGCTGGTCGTCGTCCGGCGTACTGCCGCTATTGTCGTCGGAGCCGGAGGACGAGGATGAGCTGAGGAAGCCTGCGAAGTGGCGGGCAGCGTGGTTCTGCTCCGCTGCGAGCCGGGCGGATCTCTTGGCCGCTACCTCCTTCGACCGCGCCACCTTCGCCGACTCCTCAGGCGCACGACGGAGAGCTCTCGTGTTCTTGCAACGGCGGTGGTGGGCATCCGTCTCCACCAGGGTGGAGGACCAACGGATTGCGAGGAGGAGCGCTGTGTCATCATCCTTGGCGGGCGGCAGCGGCTCCGATGCAGATCTGGATGACCCGCAGCCGTGCCGTGCTCGCCCCGGTGCTGCCGCCTTCATCGCCTGGCGGTAGGCATGGCCCACCGACTTCAGCCGCTGCTGCCGCACCTATGAGCTGGGGGTGCAGGCACCAGCACCCAACGGCTCCCAACAGGGGCCGGTGCTGGCGATGTAGGGCGTCGCTACTCGCGCTCACGTTGCCGCCTCGCCGTCGATGGCAGAGAGTAGGCAGGGTGGCGTCGGGCCGCCGCGGAGGAAGAGGTGCCGACCCATGAGCCCAGGGATGCCGTTGAGGAGGAGCTCCTGCCCCGGTCCATCCGCGAGCGCCGGAGCGCAATGCCGCAGGCGATCCCTACCCAGTCGAGCTCGTGGGAGGGGATCGGATATTGGAATGGGAGGGGACAGAGGGGGGCAGAGAGAGCGAGAGAAGTGAGTGGAGTGGGGTTTGGGACTAGGGTTTGGCTCCTGGTTTACTTTTATTGGGGACGATGGTGGGAGCGGCATTGGCCATACCGGGCCAGACCGACGGTAGTGTCCGGCCGCATCCGGGCCTCTCCATATCCGCCCCACATATGGGTTGGATATGGTGGCTGCCGGACAGCCCAGGCACTTGGGCTAGGTTTGGGGAGCCCGGTTGGGTGGCTAATTTTTGTCCGGACATTGACCGGGCAGGTCGCCCGGTCGTTTGGGCGGAAATGGAGGGTCCGGTTGTAGATGCTCTTAGGGGCATGTGATATGTTATTTTCCGTAGCAACACACGGGCATGTTTGCTTGTAGAAATATATTAGGTACACATGATTTTCGGCGACAACTTTCTAAATCAAAGGCAAAGTAAAAATAAATAACTAACTCTATACTCCTACAAGGAAGCCTTTTCCAAACTTTTAAAAGTACATAATCTCATATCTGTAACGCCACTTAAGTTTGCACATTATAAAATGGCTAGGATATCTTGAATACTAGACTGGGATAGTAACAATCACATGGAATGAGGAAATATCTATCTAGGAACTGAAACAGATATGGTAATACTATTAATACTACATGACTCAGTTGCATTTGATGTCTCTTCATTCCCCACCCGTACATTAAAATATGCTGGCTGCTTTGGCTCGGCCATGATCATGCTCTCATTGTTTAGCATTGCAACAACATCTGCCATGGTTGGTCGATCGGCTGCATTCTCTTGTACGCACAACAATGCTATGTTAATGCACCTCATTATCTCCGTAGAGTGGCTCGGTTGAAACAATGATGCGTCAACAAGATCTATCCACCTTTCCTCTCGCCATAATTGCCATGCCTGTTTGCAAATTTTGCAGACAATGTTGGTTCTATTATATACTCCATTTTGTATAAATAGTATATTGTACATGAAGTAAATAAAATTATAAGTACTTGAGTTTCTGTGCATAATCTCACATATCCAAGGAGATTTATAAAATCTCCGCGTTTTGGGACACCCGAATTTCGTTTTCCGCTAAGGATCTCGAAAAGGACAACACCAAAGCTGAAGACATCGGATTTTATAAAGAAGACACCCTCCGAAGCATACTCCGGTGCCATGTAGCCACTAAAATTGTATACGGTACATGTCAAATTAATTTATTCCATTTAATTGTAATATGTTTTTCAGAAGGAAATTAATTTATGCAAAACTTACTATGTACCAACCACTCTTCTTGTAGTGTTTCCTTCCGTGTTGTTTGAGCTAAATATTTTTGCAAGCCCAAAGTCTGATATTTTTGGATTCATTTCACTGTCCAAGAGAATGTTGCTTGGTTTAAGATCTCGGTGTATGACACGCAATCTGGAGTGCTTATGTAGGTATAGAAGTCCGTGTGCTATTCCTTCAATTATTGCAACAAGTTTGGACCAATCCAGTAAAGCTCTTCTATTTTCGTCTGCACATCAATTTGATATTTTAGTGTAACATGAGAAAAAGTCATAGAAATGAGCAAGAGTTGAATAGATCAGTTACCTATGGAATTAATTACATTCATGGGTTTTATAGCAATGACAATCTCATGTAATTTGTAGCCCTTCTCATGCATCGACAAACAGTATCTAAGATAAATGCAAATACATACCAAAGATAAAGAAATCAAGGCTTTTGTTCGGCAAGTATTCATAAAGCAAGATTTTCTCCTCTTCTTGGGAGCAACATCCCAAGAGCCTAACCAAATTTCTGTGCTGGAATTTGGCTATAAGCTGGACTTCATTTTTGAACTCTATGAAGCCTTGTCCTGAATGTGAAGCAAGCCTCTTGACTGCTATATCCAATCCATCCTGTAGTTGGCCCTAGTATTGATAATTTAATTTGAAATGTTAGTCTTTTATGAATCTAAACCCTAGTCCTACTCTCCTCCTACATATTGTCAGCTTTACAGGTTGGTAAGTATAATGTAGGCTTGTTATTTATTTCAGTCATAAAAAATGACTCTAATCCATACAATCATTTGAGGATGTTACACAGCTCCCAATAATAGATGAAAATCTCATAAATATACTACTTTACCTTGTAGACAGAACCAAATCCACCTTGTCCAAGTTTGTTTTCTTCTGAAAAATTATTAGTGGCCTCACTTAGCTGTTCGAAGTCAAACACCAAAAACTCTGAGTTATTCTCTTGCCAAACTAGTTGATCCTCCCCTTCCAAATCATGAGAATGCCATGATCCTCCTAACCTCATCACTTTGGCTGAATATATGAATAAGAGCAGGGTTAATATCTCTTTAATAATAATACCACTAATTGGGAATATTTTGAACAATAGTATAGAAAATAGTTTCAACAACTAATTACCGTGCATACCTTTTCGTTGCTTTGTGAGCCGACGAAAGTATAAGATGATGCAGAGAAACGCTGCTGCCACTAGAGGGATTAAAACCATGGGTATTATCCACAGCTTGCTCATATGCCCTAATAAGAGCATAAATGATAACATGCCAATTAAGCATCTAAATGATAATATTAGCTTTTTATTTGTTATTCGTGGGTGTAAATTACAAGTAGCAACCATGGTTCTTACTCTTGTGCTTGGTCGAAATCATAGCTGGAGGCGGTGGGCCGAGACTTATCATAGGTTGGCTGTCATAGAAATGAGACGCTTCATACCTAAAATAACATCGTATGACACCCATCTGTCCTCCCATGCGCAGGGCCATGGTGGAGTTTACCATGCCGAGCAGGCGACGCAGGCATGCCAGACAATCGGCTGAGGAGAGGTCTGGCGTACACTGTGCTAGGGAGTACACCATCGGATAGGTGGTGCCGCTGTCCACGACGCCCGTGGCGAACCGTCTCGGCATTGTGCTGGCTGCCTTCTCCACGGTCGTCACCAGCAGATCATGGGTGAGGCCGGTGATGAGGTGCACATAGCCGGTGACATTCTTATAGTTCCACCTCTCAAAGGGCGGCACGCCGTCGCTGTATTCTCCCATGGTACTTATGGGCGCCGCTAGGATGTTGTCGACACTGAATATGAGAATATAGTTGCCGTAGTAGGAAGAGACATTATAACACTGCTGCTGCGCCGGTGGCGTCAGGTTCAGCAGTTCGCCGAACCTGTTGGCAATGAACTCAGCGCATGCCGAGTTGTTGAGGATGTCGCCGCGGCAAATCGCGAGCGTGTGGATCGCGTTGGGGGCTTTGCCAAAGGTCATGGTGGCGAAGTGTACTGGGGAAGTGGCAGTTTTGTTCGGGAGGGTAGTGGCGACCACCTGAAGATTGTCGCAAAATACGTCGGCGGTGGCCAGAAACGGTGTGAGGCCGCTGAGTAGGAGCAGCAGGAAGTTCGCCATGTCTAGGGTAGCGAGACTTGCTTGTTTTTCTTCTCCGAGATGATCAGCTCAGTCCGCCGTGCATTTATCTATCAGCAATTCACCTAGCTCACATGGAAAAAATAATAGTACAAATGTAGAATCCTCTTTCCACCCGTCAGTTGCTTTCAGTACGTAGTTACTAGCCAGTCAACACCTTGCTTTCAAACCATCTTGTTAGGCAACAATCACCCTTATTTTTCTTAAATCAATCAGCTGGTCTTCTTTGTAGAAGCTCAGAATAGAAGAGCTCAGTTAAAAAAATCGCTATTTTTTAAGGCAAAAATGCTATTTAATAGTTCGTTGCTATCTCTGTGTGGGACGAAGTCTCCATTTCACAGAGTTTAATTAGTCTGCCTGTAACAACCACTCCTTGTGTTTATGCGGAATCAGGATTCAAGCTTGTATTTCGAACGACTTAAGACCTAGAAAGTAGGAAATTCCTAGATAATTGCCATGATTTCATTGTTATGAATCGACAGATGTAACTGCAGAACGTCTAGGCTCAGGCACTCGTGAATTGTAACGAATTTCCATATAACGTCTTAACTCAGGCACATAAGTATCTGATGTGGCCACCAAGCTAGCCGCCATCTAATTATGTGCTTGTCTCGTACCATTGCGTGCTGGCCAGGTCAAGAATGGGTCACCTTCACTTCACCACCGGCCACTTGAAAAAAAGAATATTTATGAGAACTTTTCTCTGTTAGTTTCCGTACAGCTCCGTTGCTTTCCGTAGTCTCGGTCACTATTCAACACTACTACCTTTACTTCAAAACATCAAGGCAAGAATCAGGCTTCATTTCCATGCAGCTCGGTCGCTTTCGGTAGCGGCTCACTAGTCGAAGTCATTGCCGGGTGTCCTTTTCTGTGACCAAACAAATGTACGTACGGTGCCAGCATCATTTTCCACAGAGCTTCTTGACTCGGGCACTGGCAACCATCTGCCGTGAACGCGAGGGAAGCATGTGCTTGGTTGCTTGTCTCTAGCACTACCAGCACTATCAACCACGACTGACTTGCAATAAACATTGACTCATACCAGGTCGGAAGGTCGTGTTCTTGAAATGGTGCCTTTGCAGGGTTTTTTTTTTTTTTTTGAAAAGGAGGTTAAAACCCCCGGCCTCTGCATCAATCGATGCATACAGGCAGCAGCTCCCTAAAACCGTTCCCCAAATCTGCAGAAACAATGTTATTGGTCCAGCCCACTTAACACCATAATGAGAAGAGGGCTGCATCGGTCTGATAAAGAGCAAGATATAGCGTGCGGCGACCAGATGCCCGATTAAACTCAGGTGGAATGCGTGTTTTGAACAGGGCACCCAATTGATTCCAATAATAACTCTAACACTTCTTGAATATGTGATGTTCATGTTTTATCTTGGTTCCTATGTGTTGTTGTAATCACTTGTTTTTTGTCGAGGGACTCTGTTGTTGGACATATTGAGGTTGTAGTATGGAATATTATTACGTGGAATCCTACAGTGCAAATAAACACAGGGGCACTACCTTTTTGTATGTAAAAAGTGTTGAATTAACTTACTCGGTCTGAATTGTCAAAAATAAATAAACTTACTCGGTCTGAAACTTAATGTTATGGAATTGAACTGGCAAGTTAATGGTAATGGAACTTAACTAGTTTATCATTTTGATTTATTTATTAGTTCAACTTCATAACTAATAATATTACAATGAACCTGGTGCGCAATTATTCTCATTGAAACGAACATGATTCTAGTAAGTACGTGCTTGTAAAGAACTTTCTTGACACACTAACATTTTGGCATAGAAAGCACAATCAGTCGGGTCTTTCAACAACATTTTGGCATAGCTCAAGAACAACGGCAATATAAAATTTCTAAAGTTGTTCCAAACAATATGGAGTTTTGTTTACTTACAATAATTCCGCAATGTACTTCGACGTGTGATTCTCTGACCAGATTAGTGGCTGTCGATGCATGACCAGTCCATTTAGTTCAGGCTTGGTTTTGATGGTGAGATTGTTGTCATTGATGGTCATGTCACTGATTGATGGATAAGGACACTTGCAAAGATATATGGAATAACACGCCCTTGTGACGAAAAGTCAACTTGCTTAGTGCTATATATTTGGCCTAAATTACACGTCAATATATTTCTTATGCAAAAAAACAAAAGACAAAATTAAAGTGAATGGAAGCTAATTTGCATATCCATAAATGTGTCCTTTTTTATTTCTATTTTATAAATCATGTTTAAGTCTGAAATTTTATGGCATAATAGATACACCGTGTGACGTTATTGTAACAAAAAAGCCAAGTAAAATGCACTATGGTCCTCTAACTTGCAATCTTCAGCGCTTACTTTACTCTGCAACTGAAAGTCTGAATGCAGTTTGGCTGACTTTTAAGCATCCTATCAGTGTTGTTAAGATTGCAACTTTTTGTAAGGGAGTGTACAGTGGTTGAGATTGCATCATTTTCTTAGTTACTTCTACAGAAGCATTGAGGTTAGACTAAATTGTGCTAGTTCTCAGCTGAAGATAAATGTTAAATATATGACACCCCACGCGTTGAGGCGGAAACATGCGGGAATTGGTTGCTATATATTATTTTGATGAGATTTGGTTGCAATGAATTTGAATATGAGACTAAAGATTCAAAATACATATGATTTGTTGTATTTGATTATTATATAGTGATAAAATATATATTAAGTATGTTGACAGAAATAAAATTAGCGGGCTTGATAAATTGGGATTTGTGCATGTTGAGGGAATTGGTATAGCTAGGTAGCATTTTGAGGCATTCATGTTAAGAGAAATAAAAGTAGTGGAGTTGATGAGGTGACATGTGTGATTATGTGGCATGTGTGCATGTTGAGATAAATAGAAGTAATGGGGATCAACTATTCAAGTATATAAGATAAGATACCACCACAGCAAACTGCTATGTCCATGATTCATATTCAGTTCAACGCACGTTTCTCTACGACACAACCAATTTTTAGCAAAGATAATCCAAAAAAAAGGAGAGAGGTTAGGTTGAGAATAGGAGACATCGAAAAAGTAATATACAATATAGGGTGAAGAATTTGTACTATCCACCTGCCGCTAGGGCGCAATACCGTTCTTTGGTCGCAATGGAATATTTCAGAGCTTGTGCAGTCTTCATAACGGTGAGACCGGAACACCGTTCTTCATATCTCGCTAGGCAACAATCACCCTTATTTTTCTTAAATCAATCAGCTGGTCTTCTTTGTAGAAGCTCAGAATAGAAGAGCCCAGTTAAAAAATCGCTATTTTTAAGGCAAAAATGCTATTTAATAGTTCGTTGCTATCTCTGTGTGGGACGAAGTCTCCATTTCACAGAGTTTAATTAGTCTGCATGTAACAACCACTCCTTGTGTTTATGCGGAATCAGGATTCAAGCTAGTATTTCGAACGACTTAAGACCTAGAAAGTAGGAAATTCCTAGATAATGTAGGAGATATGCCCTAGAGGCAATAATAAATGTTATTGATTATCTCCCTGTTCATAATTATGTTTATGTTCCATGCTATAACTGCTATGGTTCTCGAGTCTACAATAACCACGAGGCTCGGAGGAAGACTCATATGCACGTGTGGAATAATAAACGGTAAAATGTATTCCTAGTCTGGCCTCTAAGACTGGCTCAAGTATTGCATGATGATCCTGTTTTCCTGATCATGAGCATGGCTATGCAGGCAATTTTGAGGGCGCAATGTTGGTAGAACACTTGTGTTGTATCGACCCGATTGATGTTATGCTATGAGATACATTCGTCATAAGTTAATGGTTAATAACACAGAGAAGTTAACGTTTGCATAATTCCTTAGACCATGAGAGTGTCGAGTTTCTTCATGCTTGCTTCATGAACTTTGGGGTTTGTTAAACGTCATCCGTAAATGGGTGGCTATTACGACGGCTTACGGGTTCATGGAAAAGTATGTCAAGGGACTTGATAGCTCAAGATTGGGATTTGCTCCTCCGACGGTGGAAAGATATTCTCGGGCCCTCTCGGTGTTACGGTATCCATCATCGTCTGGCCAGACACTTTGTGATTTGATCACAGGGATGCCGGAACACGGAAACGAGAAAAGAGAACAATACCGGTAACGAGGTAACTGGCATAGTGGACAAGGTTGTTGATCCACAGGGATGCCGATAAATCTCACCTCGGGTATTGTAACATATCGTGAAGCAACAGGAATAGCACACGGCAACTGGAGGTTCACTCGAATATTTATTCGTGTGGGTATAGGGGTCAATATGGGTGTCCACGGCTCCGATGCTGATCATTGATCGGAAAGTGTTCCGGTCATGTCTATACTTCACCGAACCTATAGGGTCACACGCTTAAGGGTCATCTATCTGCTGAATACTAGACAAGGAGTCCGAGAGAAAGTCACTGAAATAGTTTCGGAGACAACGGAAAAGTTTCGGTAAAACCGAAAAGTTGTTTCGGATAAAACCATTGATCCAAAAAGGTTTCGGCAAGCACCGGGAATGTTTTGGAGGTTGCCAGATTGGTCTGGTAATTTCTAGAATTTTTCTGGAGAAAAAACCGAAAAAAAGTTTTCGGAGCTGCCAGAATTGTTTACCGGGTAAACGAAGATGGTTTTAAATTAAACCACCATACCGGAAATGTTCCGGAGCACCTCCAGATAATTTTAGAGGGTGCTGGAAATGTTCTGGGACCTTCCGGAATTTTTCAGGTGTAATAGTCACGGAAAACATCTTGTCCCAGCGTGAGGGGACAAGATCCCACGAAGCGTGGGGGCTGTTTTGGGGCGCCTCCCCTTGGGTGGGCAGCCCCTTGTGGCTGGACAAAAGGTGTTGGGGGGGCCCCCATGGTGGGGGGCAGCCTCCACAATTGGTGGGAAGTGTTGGGAGGTGGTGGGGCCCCATGTTGGAGCACCATGGACAAGGGAACATGTTTTTCCTTTGTTTGGTGGGAACATGTTCTCCTTGTTTTGTGGGAACATGTTTTCCCCATGATTAGTGGGCTGAAATTTCAGCCCCCTCCACCCCTTCCACCACTATATAAGGAGGAGGAGAGGTGCTCTCCAACTCCACTCCAACTCTCTCACACAAGCCATGCATGATCTGGCATTCTCTCTCCCTCCCACGAAATAGTTTCGTAGTGCCGAAAGGCTGTCTGGGTTCCGGTGGGAACTAGTTCTAGACGTTGAAGCACTGCCGGATAGATGACACCGTATGTGTGCAACTCTGTAGAGAGATCGTAGTTTCGGTCTTAGTTTGTGAGTGCCTCCCGAAGGGCTGTCCGAGTGACTGTCTGAGTTTCGAAGGTCCTCCCGAAGGGCTGTCCGCGACACCGTCCGGGGGACTGTTCGACCGCCTCCCGGAGGGCTGTCCGAGGGGCGGATGAGGGTATACATCCTCGCGGTTGGGAGGTTGTAAATCCTAGCTGCGGGGATCTGCACCGCCGATCGTCATCGACTCTACTTCCGCTGCGCTACGAGTCGGTAACGAAAAAGATCAAACCTTGTATGCAGTCTCCATAGTGGTCTTGGGCTGGTGCGTAGGTCAGAAATTTTTGTTTTCTGCTGCGTTACCCTACAGATAATTGCCATGATTTCATTGTTATGAATCGACAGATGTAACTGCAGAACGTCTAGGCTCAGGCACTCGTGAATTGTAACGAATTTCCATATAACGTCTTAACTCAGGCACATAAGTATCTGATGTGGCCACCAAGCTAGCCGCCATCTAATTATGTGCTTGTCTCGTACCATTGCGTGCTGGCCAGGTCAAGAATGGGTCACCTTCACTTCACCACCGGCCACTTGAAAAAAAGAATATTTATGAGAACTTTTCTCTGTTAGTTTCCGTACAGCTCCGTTGCTTTCCGTAGTCTCGGTCACTATTCAACACTACTACCTTTACTTCAAAACATCAAGGAAAGAATCAGGCTTCATTTCCATGCAGCTCGGTCGCTTTCGGTAGCGGCTCACTAGTCGAAGTCATTGCCGGGTGTCCTTTTCCGTGACCAAACAAATGTACGTACGGTGACAGCATCATTTTCCACAGAGCTTCTTGACTCGGGCACTGGTAACCATCTGCCGTGGACGCGAGGGAAGCATGTGCTTGGTTGCTTGTCTCTAGCACTACCAGCACTATCAACCATGACTGACTTGCAATAAACATTGACTCATACCAGGTCGGACGGTCCTGTTCTTCAAATGGTGCCTTTGCAGCTATGGGCTTAGATAGATCATAACAATTGTAGTACGCGTGGGATATGCAAAAACACGATTCTTAATTATATTGTTTTATTTATTTCACAAGAAGAGAAATAATTAACTTCTGCCATCACTCAGCGTTACCCGTATGTGTACTTATTGCAAGAATGCTGGATAGCTACCGGTACAACAAACAATAAGAACAAGGCTACTCGTCTGACTTTTTCTTCTTATAAATGAATTAAAATACTTGTCATTTTTATTAGTTAAGAAGAATGTTTAGAATATACTGCTGAGGTCAAAGGCCAATGTCTAGGGAAACAAATCATGGCTCTCCCGACGTAATGCTATAACTGTTTCGCCCCTGCTAGGCCCCAATTTGCTACCCCGCTTTAATTTTTGCAGGGATTATCACTGAGAGGTTGAGATGTATTGAAAGAAGTACCCGCGCTACACTTATGTCAAATCGACACAGTTTTCAGGAAATTTTGAAGATAAGAGGATTGTAGTTATGTCTTGCCATGTTTGTACATGACAAAATGGTCATGTTACTAAGTAAAATTTTTAGATACTCCCTCCGTTCCTAAATATAAGTATTTTTACAGATTCCAATATGAACTACATACAGAGCAAAAAGAGTGAATCTACACTCTAAAGTATGTCTATATACATCTGTATGTAGTTCATAGTGAAATCTCTAAAAAGACTTATATTTAGAAACTAAGAGAGTACATAGCAATCCCTACAAGTATGATTTTTTAAATTTTGTTTGAAATCCCCAGATACAAAACCATTACTCAAAACCAGGCTAGTGTTAAATGTAAGCAGTTCAAACTCGATTGGGCACCACTGATCTAGGTTCGAACTTGAATTAATTCTATAATCGACGGGCTCTTCACATGAGAAGAAAGAAAATGACATCCTCTCTCATCCATCGACGCGTTACTGTGATATGACAACTCATTTCTTTGAAAATTTTGGTATAGTATTTGGCTAGTGACCCACACAAGTTGTTAATAAATACACATGAATAGGCGGCAGAGGGAAAAGGCACAAAAGCAAGTATGGTTTCTTCTTCTCCGACTACAAGTTCAGGATCATCTGGCTAATAATTGTGATGTCCATGTGTGTGCTGCCTGGTGGCTTGGTGCCTCGAAACACGTTGGACCTATCTTGCTTCACAATTGTCACATTGTGTGGACTGTCATCTTATATGGATAGTTCGTCGATGCTTCTCAAAACTTGTAGGGTGTGAAAACAAATAGCGATGTAAATTGATATTATATTAGAATTTTATTTTCTTACGACAAGTATGCACCTAGGGATCTGTTTGCTTGATAGAGTGTAGACTAAAGAACTGGATGAGTACATACTCGTCTTGGTTAGTGGTTGATTTAAAAATGAAGAGTATTTTTTTATAGTCAATTATTAATTACAGTTGATTAAATGAGATTGCTCATCAAATTGGAAATTAGTATATGACAAGTTTGGAATAAAGGTAAAATAAAGATAGCACATGCACTGGTTGGTACATAATTCGAGACGTTGATTATTTATTAAGATCTCTCATGCAAAATGTATCATCAAATTGATTCAAAGATAAATGTTCCCGGCGACCACACATCCTGTAGGGCCAACCCTTTATATAACTAGATGACACCCCATGCGCTGAGGCAGAAACATGTGGGAATTGGTTGCAATATATTGTATTGATGAGATTTGGTTGCCTTGAATTTGAATATGAGACTAAAGATTGAAAATACATATGATTTGTTGTATTTGATTATTATATAGTGACAAAACATATATTAACTAGTACTTCTCATACATGTTGAGAGAAATAAAATTAGCGGGGTTGATAAAGTGGGATTTTGTGCATGTTGAGGGAATTCATATAGCTAGGTAGCATTTTGAAGCATTCATGTTAAGAGAAATAAAAGTAGTGGAGTTGATGAGGTGACATGTGTGATGATGTGGCATGTGTGCATGTTGAGATAAATAGATGTAGTGGGGATCAACTATTTAAGTATATAAGATAAGATACCACAACAACAAACTGCTATGTCCAGGATTCATATTCAGTTCAACGCACGTTTCTCTACGACACAACCAATTTTTAGCAAAGATAATCCAAAAAAAAGGAGAGAGGTTAGGTTGAGAATAGGAGACATCGAAAAAGTAACATACAATATAGGGTGAAGAATTTGTACTATCCACCTGCCTCTAGGGCGCAATACCTTACTTTGGTCACAATGGAATACTTCAGAGCTTGTGCAGTCTTCATAACGGTGAGACGGGAGATGGTATATTCCCGCTCAAAACCTGCATGCCGACCTTGCCACCGGCAGCCCACTCCTAGCTCTCCTTGGAGCAACTCGCCAACATCTGGACCAAGTTACACGGGCCTGCCCATGGACGCAGTGCGTTCAACCCAATGCATGTCTCGGACTGCTTTGTGTTCTTCCGAAACTCGCTCACGTATAGACTCACCAAGGTGGCCAGGGAGATCTTGTTTGGAAGCAGGAGAAATATGGGCAGCGACTCGGTTTCATCTAGCCTGCATTCAGCATCCATGATGGTTCCAATATAATTGGCAATTGCATGCAACTTCTAAGATAGTCACAATAGACTAAACCTTTTTTTTGCACCGTCATGGTCTTATGATTGATGCTTTGCAAACCTCATTATTTGGAAGACTAGGCATCGGTAGAGATGGCAATTTCAGAGGTCACATTATCCACCGGTGTTATTAGGAAGTCTGTTGGATCATCTTATTGTGCGTCATCTTATTATTCACCAAAGCAAAACTTACCTAAATAATGAGAAGCCACATTGGCCTCTACTGAACAATGGTAATAATAGATGCAAACAAAGCATGTCAGCAACTGATTTTAGTCATCAATGGTTACTGATGCAGATGGCTGGTAGCTCCATTGATGGTTGTCCTGTCATGTGGTTGTTTCCAAGTCATGGAGTAATACTTATGACTCATAACCATGTTCTGTACTCTGTAGAATTTCCTTAGCACCTAATCCCTGTTTGTCCCAATTACCGCTACTGTTTGCTTATTCTCTTGTAAAAATCTTTTTCCAATACTATTAGTCCCAATATTTTCTACGCACTTTCACAAGTCTAATGTTCATGTTATTTTTACATTAGTGAGTTGTATTGCCTAGTTTGGTACCTCATGTCGGCATGGAATTTCGAAATTCTGATGAGGCTTGGTCATTTTGGCTTACCTACAGTGGACAGAAAGGATTTGAGGCCAGAAAAAGGTATACAAACAAAAGGCCAAGCGATGGCAAGGTTACATCATGTAGATTCGTTTGTGCAAATGAGGGTCTTCGATCACTAGACAAAAGGGATTTGTTTGTGCAAAAGTGCCCTCGAGCTGAAACTAGAACTGATTGTCAAGTCTACATTTAGATACATTATAACTAAGCACTTTTCCTGCCCTCTCAGGCCATTTGCATTTCTAGCCGTTGGATCGTCACTTTTAGGCTTCCTTGGCCGTCCGATTTGCTCTTAACTGCAGCCAAATTGCGCGTACAACTTCGTGACAAGCACTAACCTGCTCGGGCCGCTGCTCTGGTGTTTTTTTTGGGAATCAAAGATTCAATTGGGCCTACTGGGCTGTACTAGGATCCCGTCCAGCGCAAAAGTGGAGAGCCCTGAAAAACGCTCGGGACCTTGGTCTTTTTCGCTCGCAGCTTGCTTTCATTTGCTCGCAGCCGTGGCGGCGCCTTTGACCTGGGTGCCCACTGATGCGGTGGCAACCGACGCGACAGTTATCGCCTTCTCTATCCGTTCTGTTGCACAGACGTGACTGACAGCGGCTGCTCGATCCGTTCGGTTCCATAGCGCAGCTGGATGGTGTGCGGCAATGAACAACCATGAAGTTATATCGCCAAGGACAATTTATTGAGAGTTTAATCAATCATTTATGTCAGTCGATGCTCCGGGCAGGGCGGAGAGTGGGGTGGTTGGTGGGGGACTCCTCCTTGGCGGTCCGTGGAGAAGTACGATGTGAAGGAGAGAGGACGCCATGGTGAAGGTGAGGTGGGTATCATCCGGTTTTAAAGGAGAGCTCTAGCGAGAAATGTGCCGCTATGGTGGGAAACCGAGCAGGAAGGGGAGGGTCCGACAGGAAAAGGAAAGGGTGCGTCGTGGGATGAGGTTTTTGTGTTGGGCCCATGTGTTGGAGATAACATGATGGATAGTCCGAATAATCACATTTCCTGCGAGGGGAGGGGATCAGAGTGGAGTGTGGGGCGGTGGTGATCGGCACGAACACGAGAGGAGGGGATCAGGGCGGAGAGTGGGGCGGTTGGTGGGGGACTCCTCCTTGGCGGTCCGTGGAGAAGTATGGTGTGACGGAGAGAGGGCGCCATGTCGAAGATGAGGTGTGCACAACAATGGACATCATATTTTTTTTGGAATGCACGACATTCAACTGTATGTTGCAATGTGGAAATGACTCAGGATACATTGGATTTGCCTTCTTGGCTCGAGTGTGTGTGTGGGGGGGGGGGCATCACGGGCGGCGCACGCCTCTTACCCCTTGATGGGGGTGGCGGATCGGCATGAACAAGAGGTAGGGGATCAGGGTGAAGAGCGGGGCGGTTGGTGGGGGACTCCTCCTTGGCGGTCCGTGAAGAAGTACGGTGTGAAGGAGACGGGGTGCCATGGCGTAGGTGTGGTGCACGTCATACGGTTTAAAAGGAGAGGGCTCTAGCGAGAATGTCCTTCTACGGCGGGAAACCGAGCGGGAAGGGGAGGGTCTGGCAGGAAAAGGAAAAAGTGCGTCATGGGGTGGGGTTTTTGCGTTGAGCCCACATATTGGAGATAACATGACGAATGGTCTGGACAACCACATTTCCAGTGAGGGGAGGGGATCAGAGCAGAGAGCGGGGCGGGTGGCTGATCGGCGCGAACACGAGGGGAGGGGATCAGGGCGGAGAGTGGGGCGGTTGGCGGGTGACTCCTCCTTGGGGGTCCGAGGAGAAGTATGGTGTGAAGGAGAGAGGACGCCATGGCGAAGATGAGGTGTGCCCAACAACGGACATAAATTTTTGGGGGAATGCACGACATTCAACTGTATGTTACAACGTGGCAATGGCTCAGGAGATATTGGATCTACCTTTTTGGCTCGGATGGGGGGCATCATGGGCGGAGCACTCCTCTTACCCCTTGATGGGGGTGGCAGATCGGCACAAACATGGGGGAGGGGATCGGCGGAGAGTGTGCAGTTGGTGGGAGACTCCTCCTTGGCGGTCCATGGAGAAATATGGTGTGAAGGAGAGAGGGCGTCATGGCGAAGGTCAGGTGGGTGTCATCCGGTTTTAAAGGAGAGGGCTCCAGTGAGAAATGTCCCTCTACGGTGGGAAACCAAGCGGTAAGGGGAGGGTCCGACAAGGAAAAGGAAAGGGTGCATCGTGGGGTGGGGTTTTTGTGTTGGGCCCACATGTTGAAGATAACATGACGAATAGTCCGGACAACCTTATTTCTTCCCCACATATGGTCTGGATTTGGGAGAGCCCGGACTGTTTAGACGATTAAATTTTGGGGAGCCTGCTAGGCTCTCATTTGATCCGAACAGACCAAGATGTATGAGAAAGAAGTGAGCTTCGACTTTGAAGACGACATTCATCATTTGTTTGATTCATTTATATGCATTGTAGCCCGTAGCAACGCACGGGCGTTCTACTAGTAAGTCATTGGGGGTGAGAAGGCTCAGTATGATAAGAAATTCTATTAATGGACATTGCGTTGCACCGGCTATACAACGCCATGAACTTGCTAGCTGGCACAAACCAACTTGTGTAGTGTAGATAATAGCTAGACAGCTGATCAGTGTTGTACAGATTCTACAGACACCTTCTACAACACGTACAAAATCTAACCCTTGTTTCTCCTTGTTGTAACTTTTTTGAGTTCTTTGAATTGTGAACGTTGTTTTTTGTCTTTGGGATTTTGCTTTCTTGACTATTTAAGTCGATAACCCTAATCCAGAGGAAAGTGGAAACAGTTGCCCACTTGCACTCATGGCAATGGGGGAACGGCCTGGACATTTGTAGAAGCAAGGCCAATGGAGGCACACTCCTCCATGAGACATGTTTGTCCCCTCTCCTACTTGTTGACGCATTCAGCGCCAGCGCTTAGAACGGATCGATCCATCAAATGCTGCTGCCTGGAGGGCCGAATGTCGGCGAGGAGGACCTCGTCCCAACCTGCGTGCACGAGTGGAGAGGGGAGAGGGGAACGGAGAGGCCAACTCTGTTGCCGATCTGGACTAGGAGCGAGAGGACGAATCGCCGATCCGCAAATTGTGGATCACTCGGTTTTTTTTCGCTCCACCGCCGATCCTTATTTGATCGATGTGGTTCACTGGATTGACCAACAATTAAAGATGGGACCTGGGAGTCGCATTAGATTTATAGAAGAAGATGCCAAGCAGCCGAGAACATTACTACGCCGTAAAGGCTACCCACGCCAATAGATAGGAACGTAGGATGTCCCTATGACTAAGGCGACTACTCATGTCTCGCTACCATCAACCTATATGGGAAAATATCAACAGTAATCAACCAGACAGATCGCTAAGCATTGAACGTCTGCGCTATGAACCTATGAACCGTCTGGGCAGAAACTGGCACGCCATCAAATACCACCCCATCCTTGTGGCGCCAAAGACACCAGAACACCAAGATGATGCAAGTCCAAAGATCCTTTGCCACTATCGAAGGAGCACATAGCGGGATCCACCACTCCAGGAGATCTGTGTCCACGGTGGGCAACAAATCTAGTTTGTCCCATCTCGTCGAAGAGGAGACCATACTTGCCTAACCTTCATCTTCGTAAAATCACTATCATACTTTCCCATGGGATTTTTACCTTTTCAAGACCTCGCCAAAGAATTACCAAGGTCCAGGGTTGTCAATATTAATTTACAGGACATAGCAGAAGCTTGAACAAAGGCTCTCCCCTCACCAAATATCACATCATTATGCTAGTTCCCTGCCCTCCAAATACATCCAATTATATCAGAGAAACATTTTCTCATTACACATAAAACTTAAAATCATGCATCTATACAACATCTATTATATCATTGATTCTACGTATTTGCTTCCACATGATACACACAAAATCATCTTGCAGCTACAACTGATATGGTGACATCATTAATACTACATGACTGAGTAGCAAAGGAATCTTCTTCATTGCCTACCCTTAGATTGAAATACGCTGGGTGCTTAGGCTCACGTAGAACCATAGTCTCACTGCTTAGCATTGAAGTTACATCTAACATGTTCGGTCGATGAACTGCATTCTCTTGTACACATAGTTGTGCGATGTTATTGCACCTCATCACTTCTGTCGGGTCACACATGGGAAGCAATGACACATCAACAATTTCAATCCATCTTCCCTCATCCCACAGTTGCCAAGCCTATTTGCAATTTCATCACATACTTAGATACATTGATAAAGCATTTCTTTTCATGTTATATGGAAGTGCATGAACGCACATATCCGAGGAGATTGATGAAACCTCCATATTGGTCGCTTCCAGAGTTCCTTTTCCCAGTAAGGATCTCAAGCATTAAAATACCAAAGCTGAATACATCAGATTTGACAGAGAATAGACCCTCGGAAGCATACTCTGGAGCCATGTAACCACTAAAATGATATAAAAATATATGTCCAATTAGCGTATGGTTGACTTGTAATATATATTTTTTCATAAGGTAATATTGATGTGATACTCACTATGTCCCAACCACTCTTCTTGTAGTGTTTTCCTCATTGTTATTTGAGTTGAATATTTTTGCTAGTCCAAATTCTGAAATTTTAGGATTCATTTCATTGTCCAAGAGAATGTCGCTTGGTTTAAGATCTCGATGTATAACACGCAAACGAGAGTGCTTATGTAAGTAAAGAAGTCCTTCAGATATTCCTTCAATTATCGCAAAACATTTCTTCCAATCCATTAAACCTTTTCTACATTCATCTGCACATGAACTGAACGCGTTAGTATAAATAGTAGAGAAAAATACATCTCAATAATAAAATTGAACACCTCAATTATCAAGATAGTACAACCTTGCACATAAAACTTCTAAAAACCATATAGTAAGATATTTTCAGTCATGATCATGATGCTAAACCATTTCTATATATCTGGAAACGTAGATAAGTTACCAAATATGAAGAAGTCCAAACTTTTGTTTGGCAAGTATTCATAGACCAATATTTTTTCATCTCCTTGAGAGCAACATCCTAGGAGTCTAACCAAATTCCTGTGTTGGAGTTTGGCTATGAGCTGAACTTCATTTTTGAACTCTATGAAACCTTGTCCTGAATGTGAAGCAAGTCTCTTGATTGCTATCTTCATTCCCTGAAGGAAGTGGCCCTAGAGAAAAATAATAATGATATTATGCCTCAATCCGGTTGCTTTAAGCTGCAGAAGTTAATTCACAGCTACCAAGAAATGAGTACATGCAAATTAATCCCACTTTGAATCTATATTCTTCATCCAAATATGTACGTACGTCAAGGCTATCTTTGGAATGCTAGTATTATATTGTTCTTAAGCACTATTAATTCCACAAACTTATAACATATTTTTTCTGTTGAATAGAAAAAGATGGTTATAGAAGTGTGATAAATATACCTTATATACAGGGCCAAATCCGCCTTCTCCTAGTTTATTTTCTTCAGAAAAGTTATTTGTTGCTTCCATTATCTGATGAAAGTCGAAAACTGAAAACTCGGATAATCCGGCTTGCATCTCCCAAACTTGTTCATGATCTCCTCTTTCAAATTTGCATGTGCGCTTTTCTTGCAATCTCATTGCGCCTGAAAATTGAGATCCGAGAATTTACACGAATCTTTAGTTTAGAAGACTCGTACTAATGAGCATTATATTAAACGATGAAGCCGGCGGCAACTAATGATGAAGAAAATTTGTAAGTACGCTTTTCTTGCAATCTCATTGCGCCTGAAAACAATCACTCACCCTTCCTCTTACTGCCTCTGAAGCGACGATAGTAAACGATGAAGCCGGTGGCAACTAATGATGCGGGAACAGCCACTGATA
Organism: Elymus sibiricus; assembly: GCA_039707655.1. NCBI lineage: Eukaryota > Viridiplantae > Streptophyta > Magnoliopsida > Poales > Poaceae > Elymus > Elymus sibiricus. Next base: position 35,500,395 of record CM077676.1, read on the forward strand.
TGACAATCACCCAAGGTTGCATTCCATGTCCTTCAAAATTAGACATTGATGAATTATCATAAGTCATTAACTAATAATAACATGCCCGTTAATCGAATTGTAACTTTTTAATTGTTTGAGAACCTAATGAACCTATGGATGCAGAACGAAGAGAGAAGGTGGTATTGGCAGCAGATGGACTCGCCCCCGCGTCGTCCCCGCTAGGGCGACTCGGGCGGCGCCCAAACCCTAGCCGCCGGGGGCGCGATCTCCCTCTTCCCTTCCCTCCGCCGCCGCCGGAGGACGCCGCCGGGCTAAGTCCAGAGGCCGACGGCGGTGGCAGGGGACTTCCTCTCTCCCGCGTCTTAGGGATGGTGCGGGGCCCCTAAACGTGTGGTGGCGCGGCCGATCCAATCTATGCGGCGCGGTGGCGATGGCTGCGGCGGCGTGGTGGCCGGCCCTGTCTCGGGCGGCGGCGGCGGCTGCAGGCGCGGCGCGGCCCTATACTGGGAATGGCGGCGGCTGCGGTCGGCACGCCATCGGGCGTCGGATCGGCGGCGACGGCGTGGAGGCCATGGTGGACTGGTCGACGGTGCCTCCGGTCAGATCTGATCTGGCCGGTGCAGCCGGCGATGATGGCCATCTCCTCTGTCGGAGGTGGTCGGACTGAGGCTGGATGGTCGGATCTCCAGATCCGGCATCCAGATCCGGCTGCGAGTCGGGATGACATAGTTGCCGGTGAAAACCGAGCCGATGGCGGCGTTCTGCGTCGTTACCTTGATGAAGGCATCGTCATGTAACTACTGTCGACCCACTCGTGCTGCTCCGGGGGAAACCCTAGGATCTGGTCTTCCAGATTGAACGATGGCGGTACTGCGGTGTCGTTTTCTTTCTTGGGAGTATCATTTGTGGAGCAGCGCTGGAAGACACAGACAGGAGGTGGAGCGGCTTCGTCTTGCACGGAGCTTTCGGTGGAGATGTCAAGTCATGCCTGGCCGACAGGTGCTACGCTGTGTCATGCCTGGTCGGCAGGTGCCACGCACGACAGATCTTTCAGAATCTTCGCGTCTGGATGGACGAGCGCGGGGCGGTGGCGCCGTTGGGCACCGTGGTGGCGTCGACGGATGGACGGACTGGCAAGGATGATACGGATCTCTCCCCTGAAGATGGGTCAGCGGTCCGATGACGATGGCGGCGTCTAAAACAGGTGCATGTGGTGTACGCTTTAGGTCTGCTGCACCACCTGTTGGTTCCGATACGTTATGTGGTTGGATCGGCGACGACACCGCTTTTAGATATGGGAAATGAGAGAACTTCACATTATCGAGTTTTGTAGGTGTGAGTGGTGGCTTCGGGTAGCTTGATGTATGTTCTTGTTAGATCTTTGTTGAATAATAAATAAAGATGTCAGTATGCATCGATTGATGCAGAGGCCGGGGTCTTAACCTCCTTTTCAAAAAAAAAAAAAAAATAATAATAATGGATGCAGACCGAAACCAAATTAAGGAATACGCACTCTTGCCTGTGGGAGGAGCTGGAGAAGCAGCAGCAGGACGCCCGCCATGCCAACCGCGTGATTCAGCCTAGTCTATATAGATGTATCAAAAGATTCGTAGAGTAGCTAAAAACTCCTACTGCACTTAGAGCTCAAAAGAGGGGGAATTAAAACCATGTAGCCACTTGGGCCTCAGAATTCCTGTGACTCTCTGGAAGCCTACGGGCCGAGGCATATGTCCTTGTTTCTCTTGCATTCTTTTCTTTTCTATGTATATTGTTGTACCTTTTACACTTGAAAATCTATAAAAATACTAAGTCAATTCTGGACAGTCAATAACTTTGTAGTCCTACTTGCAATACGCGTATTACGGGCCGGCCACGTTTGTGCTTTCAGAATTCCTACCTGGATATCCAATAGACAGTGAGATTTTTCATGCTTTCAGTGGTCTTCCAATTAGTCAATTACTTTGAAAGATTCAATCACGGTATATTTCTAAATATTGCATTAATATTTATTCAGGTCTTCTGTAGGTCCCGGAGAGACAATCCATCTTATTTTTCTAGTCACACACAAGTACAGTTTGATTTGGTCTTGATGTGCATCTATTTGAAGGTACGCAAGAGACAATAACCTGGAGTTGGTACTTGAACCGGTGGTTAAAAACCCGTGCATTAGTGGTTTTACCTCCCCCTACACCACAGCACTTTAGGTGCCCGACCTCGTATTTATGAAAATCATGTTTTATTTTGATAGAGGGATTTTATTGATAACAAATGTCACAATAAGACATTACAAGCAAAAATAGTTCATGTCTGAGGTCTGCGTAGTTAAGATGCATATAGCCCAAACAAGATAACCACAAATTAATAAAGTAACATGTTAGACAAAGGGGAACTGATATGGTCTATATGCACATATGTGGAAAAATCCAAACCTTGGGGCATCTCCAACATGGTCCCTGATAACCCACAAGTATAGGAGATCAGTTGTAGCCTTTCTCGATAAATAATAGTGTCGAATCCAACGAGGAGCTAAAGGTAGAATCAATATTCCCTTCAAGTTCTATCGAGCACCGATACAACTCTACGCACACTTAACGTTTGCTTTACCTAGAACAAGTATGAAATTAGAAGTACTTTGTAGGTGGAATGCTAGAACTACTTTGCAAGAATAAAACTAAGAGTACTTTGCGAGAGTAAAACTACGAGTAATTTGCAAGATAATAAAAGCTAGTTGTTTAGTAGAAAGCTTTTGTAACACAAGAGAATGGTTTGTCCCTAGGCAATCGATAACTAGATAGGTAATCATTATTGCAATTTTATATGAGGGAGAGGCATGAGCTAACATACTTTCTGTACTTGGATCATATGCACTTATGATTGGAACTCTAGCAAGCATCCGCAACTACCAAAGATCATTAAGGTAAAACCCAACCATAGCATTAAGTAACAAGTCTTTTTTACTCCTATACGCAACAACCCCCTTACTCGGGTGTAAGCTTCTGTCACTCTATCCGCTCACTATAAGAGAATTATGAACGTATTGCAAACCCTACAGCGGGAATCCCACACACTTGGGCGACATGGCGAGCACCATAGTACAACACCAAAATAAAACATACAACTCAAACCAATCACGATCATCAATCAACCCATGGGACAAAAAGAATCTACTCAAACATCATAGGATTGCCATACATCATTGGATAATAATATATAGCGTTAAGCACCATGTTTAAGTAGAGATTACAGCGGGGAGAAGAGGTGTTACACCATTGCATAGAGGGGGAGAGAGTTGGTGTTGACGACGGCGAAATTGTTGGTGTAGATCGCCGTCACGATGATTGCCCCGGCGGCGTTCCGGCGCCACCGGGAGAGATGGGGAGACAACCCCCCTCCTTCTTCTTCTTTCTTGGCCTCCCCCCTTAATGGGAGGAGAGTTTCTCCTCTGGTCCATGGCCGCCATGGCTTCAGGAGAGGACGAGCCCCTCCGAGATTGGATCTCTCTCTCTGTTCTCTTCTGTTTCGCGTTCCCGTTTTCTGGCCGAAAACCGTTTCTTATATTCCCGGAGATCCGTAACTCCGATTGCGCTGAAATTTTAACACGATTTTTTTTCTCGATATAAGCTTCCTTGCGGCCGAAGAAGAGCCCCAACCGACTTACGGTGTCCCCACAAGGCAGCACCGCGCGGCCGGGGGGGGGGGAGGGGTCGTGCCAAAGTGCCTTGTGGAGGCTGTGGGCCTTCGTTTGCATTGATTCCACCTCCCAAAAATCACATATATTCCAAAATAATTATCTGTAAAATTTTATTGCGTTTGGACTTTGTTTGATATGGATTTTCTGCGAAACGAAAAACAAGCAGAAAACAGGAACTGGCACTGGGCACTGGATCAATATGTTAGTCCCAAAAATAATATAAAATATTACCAAAAGTATATAAAAGTTGTAGAATATTGGCATGAAACAATGAAAAATTATAGATACGACGGAGACGTATCAGCATCCCCAAGCTTAATTCCTACTCGTATTCAAGTAGGTAAATTATAAAAAAATATAATTTTTGATGTGGAATGGTACCTAGCATAATCTTGATCATGTAATCTAATCATTGCATGAATATTAAGACACGAGTGATTCAAAGTAATAGTCTATAATTTGATATAAATACATTAATACTCAGGCATACCAACAAACAATCATGTCTTTCAAAATAAAAATGCTGAACAAAGTTATCCCTACAAAATCATATGATCCTGTCATGCTCCATCTTCTTAACACAAAATATTTATCATGAACAACCCCGATTTTAGCCAAGCAATTGGTTCATACTTTTTAATGCGCTTTAGCTTTTTCAACCCCCACGCAATACATGAGCGCAAGCCATGGACATGGCATTATGGGTGGAATAGAATGCGGTGATAGGGATCAATAAGGAGAAGTCATAATGGGAGAATGTCTCGCATCAACTAGGCAAATCAATGAGATATGGAGATGCCCATCAATCGATATCAATGCGAGGAGTAGGGATTGCCATGCAACAGATGCACTAAGAGATATAAGTGTATGAAAGCTCAAACTGAAAACTAAGTGGGTGTGCATCCAACTTGCTTGCTCATGAAGACCTCGGGCATTTGAGGAAGCCCATCATCGGAATATACAAGCCAAGTTCTATAATGAAAAATTCCCACTAGTATATGAAAGTGACAACATAGGAGACTCTGTATATGAAAAATATGGTGCTACTCTGAAGCACAAGTGTGGTAAAGGATAGTAGCATTGCCCCTTCTCTCTTTTTCTCTTATTTTTTTTGTTTTGTTTTTGTTCTCTTTTTTTTGTGGGCTCTTTTTGGCCTCTTTTTTTTTAGAACAGTCTCATGGACCTCATCCCCACTTTTTCGAGGACTCATTAGTCTCCACCATTCTTTCCTCACTGGGACACTACTCTAATAATGATGATCATCACACTTTTATTTACTTACAACTCGATATTACAACTCGATAAAACTGAAACATATGACTCTATATGAATGTCTCTGGCAGTGTATCAGGATGTGCAATGATCTAGCGTAGCAAAGATATCAAAAAATGGACAAGCCATAAAAATATCATGCTAGCTATCTTACGATCATGCAAAGCAATATGACAATGAATGCTCAAGTCATGTATATAATGATGATGGAAGTTGCATGGCAATATATCTCGGAATGGCTATGGAAATGCCATGATAGGTAGGTATGGTGGCTGTTTTGAGGAAGATATAAGAAGGCTTATGTGTGATAGAGCGTATCATATCACGGGGTTTGGATGCACCGGCGAAGTTTGCACCAACTCTCGAGGTGAGAAAGGGCAATGCACGGTACCGAAGAGGCTAGCAAATTACGGAAAGGGTGAGAGTGCGTATAATCCATGGACTCACATTAGTCATAAAGAACTCACATACTTATTGCGAAAGTCTATTAGCCCTCGAAGCAAAGTACTACTATGCATGCCCCTAGGGGGAAGGTTGGTAGGAGTTAACCATCGCGCGCCTCCGACCGCCACACAAAGGAAGACAATCAAGAATAAATCATGCTCCAAATTCTTAGCATAACGACAGACCATACGTGCATGCTTCGGGAATCACAAACCTTAACACCAATATTCTTACTAAATCACAATTATTCACTAGTACCTCCCACATATCACCATCTTAATATCGCAAAACTATTGCAAGGAATCAAACTTATCATATTCAGTGATTTACAAGTTTTATGTAGGATTTTATGACTAACCATGTGAATGACCAATTCCTGTTTGATTCTCTAAATAGATATAAGTGAAGCATGAGAGTTTAATTATTTCTACAAAAGACCACACTCTAATAAATATAAGTGAAGCAAAAGAGCATTCTACAAATAACAGTTTTCTATATGCAGAGAAACAAGCATGCAAACTTCAAATGATATAAGTGAAGCACATGAAGCATTCTATAAAGCCATACTCAAAAGATATAAGTGAACACTACTAGGGAAAACCTTACCAGTAGCGCTGGATTTTGAGCTACCAGTAGCGCCGGCAAACGCGCTACTGGTACGGCGCTACAACTATTTTTTAGCAGTAGCGCTCTTTTTGACCAACGCTACTGGTAAATTAACATACCAGAAGCGTGCTTGTTACAAGCGCTATTGATACATATCTGCAGCGCTTGTATGAGGAAAGCGCTACTGTTAAAAGCGCGCTGCTGGTAAACATTGGCCCCGCGCCACTGCTAATGTTTTATGTTTTTTTTACGTTTTTACGCTGTATTTAAACAGATATAGTTTTTATACAATAACAACATGCATATTCATTGAAAGAGATGTAAGACAAAAATGTCTAATCATCGTTATCGATGAGCAAAAGTTATTAGAAGTCTCTCATCTCATCTCATCTCATCATCATCATTCATCGGTGAACACATGTCTCGAAATAGCGTTACAAGTTATTAGAAGTTCCGAATACATGCAACTACATGGTCACATACTCATGTTTCATCATCTATGTAGACTATGATATGATCGCATAGAAGAGAAGAGCGATCACGATGAGCAAAAGCGAGATTATGTAGTAGTTTTTGCGGCGCCGGTTCTGAATCCTCTGTTGTGCTATGAATCTCAAGTAACTAGCTTCGGCTTCCATTCTGCTATCAAATCCTTTCTGGCTTCCGCCCGGGAAGCGGTACACTTGGGCCTGACACTCCGGCCACTCATCGTACACACCCGGAACATGCCCTACATATACGGCATACCACTTCCTCGCCATCGTTGATCTATATACCTGTCAGAGATGCACATATATCATCAAGCGATTTCAACGATATATAATATGCAGCGTAAGATACGTCGGCCTGTGGAGAGAAACAGTTATGAAATAGAAGCAACGTATAGTAAACATAGTTAACGAAATTCATCGTACCGAAACTAATTAACTAGCGCAGCACCATTTACATCTAATAGTTTCGTCGTACAGAGACATTCAAAAGTTTCATCGTACAGAAAGTAACAACTAACTAAACAGACACATTGTCTTCAAGCAGTGCACTCTTCCCATTCGGCCATATCCGGGAGGATGCACCCAAGCTTAGTGAAAGGCGTCATGTCCTGACGCTGTAGGGCTATGCAGGTTTGGCCGTCAACTCGTGATATTGGGCCGTTGTAGAACATCCCATTCTCTTCGAGGACGTCTTTCATGATGATGGACGCAATTTCCTGCTGGATCCGGTAGAAATCATTTCGAAGTTGATTATCCGGCACGGTTCCAAAGGCTTCGGCCCATCTCCGGATATGGGCATCGCCGGATGAAGATGTCATGCAAAGTGATTGCACATCCCTTCTGTACTCCATCATTAGATGGATGACGTAGAATCCATCATTCTCACTTGTTGCCGGTCGCTGGAGGCAACAGAAGTCAGTCTTATGGCCGAAACACAGCCCGGCCTTACTTGTTTTTTTGACTTGGATGTAGCCAGCCCGCATGCTGAAGCCCATGAGAGCTCTGTCCAGAACATACTTTATGTGTGTGTAATCTTTCTTCTCTATGTTCTTCGATGGGTCCAAATATAGAGCGTGGGAGAAACGCAGGTAAAGAATGATGAGAACGGCACGCCCCCCCCCCCCCCCCCGCTGCGCAAAATACACGATCAGGTTAGCCTCCATGTGTGAAAAGTAATTATTGAAATGCACGAAAGGATGTATGTGTTATAGTGGCTATCCGCGGATGACTTACCCAGGATGATAAGGTAGGAGAATCTTTTCTTTTTCCTTATTGATGACCAAGAATTCTTCGATGTACTCCCTCGCATATTGACGGTTGGCTTCGTTGATTGACAAGAAGCCCTCATGCATGTAGTATGGGTCCGCGGCCGCAAGACCACTGATTTTCTCTCTCCTGACGATGTAGTTCATGTGCAGCGCATACAGGCGGACGAACGTAAAATCGAGTCTCCTCATTTGAAACATCTCAAAGATGTAATCAAATCGCAGGAAGAACAGGTCCGCGGGGCATGTGCTGACGTACATCTTGCCACTGCACGACACCCTAACCGTATAAAGTGGGTATCCTGGATCATCCGAGGCGAGGAGGCTTCTCTCTGTTGACAGCACATGGTCATGGAGTCTCCTGAGATCCCCTGTTATGGCAGCTAGCGCATCCGCCGGTACCATTGGCTTTCCCGCGACATGGAGTAATGGCGCATGTCTCATCGGTACACTGTCAACCCTGGTCCGCGGAGGCGGCTGGCTGCTAGAAGCAACATTGGCAGCTTTATGGCCTTTTCTCATCGGTCTCTTCCTCTGCTTCTTCTTGGTGGGCTCAGGTGCTGGTGGGTCTGTCAGACCCTCCCTGACCACCGCCCCTAGTGTTGTCGGGCTCAGCATTGAACGCCTCAGGCTAATTAGTTGAGCTTGGGTGGAACCGGCATCTGGAGGCGTGTCCTGCGAGGATTGCATGAACAAAGACGTCTTGCACTCCCGAGGACGTTCCGGCTCTGGTACACCATGCATCTCATATGGTTGACTCATCGTTACTTCGTGGTCAAAGCCGGTATTGAGATACTGGAGAGGGTCATCCTCCTCCATGTCATGATCCATATCGTCTTCCATGGGGCCGATGTCATCATCAGCCAGAACGGTTGGCCCTCCTTCCTGGTGTCTCTCGATCTCACCCAGCAGCACAGACGATGGTTGTTGTAGTTGTGTAGGTGGGGTTGTGGTCATACCTTCCTGATGAGGTCCCGTTGGTGTGCTCCCGACCACCTCCACAGGAAGAAGATTCTTCGGCCACAGGATCGGCCAATTTTTGCATTGGCCAAGCTGCGTGGGGGTCTCGTCATCCTCTCCACCGGTTTGTATGGGACGAGGAAAACCCTCGTAGCCCGCTTTCACACTCGCCACAGAGACCCTTAAGGCGTTATCAGGCATCTGCCGGCTGTGGAACAATCGATCCTTGGGCTTCACTATAGTACCCTTCCCCACATCCACCAACCCGCCCTTCATGTGGTAAAGGAGGGTGCACGGAGTGGAGTCGGCCTGCGAAGACATGTACGTGTGCGGCGTCAGAGATCCAAAAAGAACGGGAACTGAAGATTAATTAGTTGTGTTGATGAGGGTGTGAAGCGTATTTACCGTGAGGGCATCGAGCTCAGCCAATGTCGACGGCCCGGCATTCAAGCCAGAGACGGAGCTAGGGCTTCTGTGAGAGGGTGCGGGAGCAGGTGCTGGAGTAGGTGCGGGTGCGGTTGCCATATCAGGTATGGGTGTGGGTGCGGTGTTCATTGAGTTGCTCCCGGTGAAGCTGGGCATGGGAAAATCAGTTGGTGCCGCATTTGGATTTTGTTGCAACCAGCTGACCACACTTGGAATCCAGCTTGTAAAGGCAGCTGCCATATCATTTCTGTAGGCAGCTACCGCTTCCCGGATTGTCTCAGCTTTGGTATCAGCTCTTGTTTTCTCGATCGCCCGCGCCACCTTCTCGTCGATAGTCACTTGACTTAACTTCTTTCTCTGTCTTTTGGCCTCGGGGTCCTCGCCATAATAGTACTTCCACGTGGCGCCGTCTCCGGCGCCGTGCACACGTGCATATTGCGGCCGCTGGCCCGGCGGGTGTCCCATCATTATGTTCATGGCCCAGTTGAAAGGGGTGTCCCACTTGTACTTCGCCGACGACTGAGTCGACTGAGTCGACGAGTCGCTTTCGGCCGCAATCTTGTGTTGCTCTCTCTGCACAATGGAGCGTGAATCGTTTACGAATGTGACTAGAATGTAGTAGACTTCATTGATCAGAAGCTAATATATAAGGTGGTAAAAGGATAATTACCATTAATCTCATGAATTGCCTAGTCGGCCCGTCAGTGAAAAATATCTTTTTTCGGGGTCCCACGAGAATCGGGCCCTGATGAAGTCATGCTCCTGCTGGGCGGTGAACTCAGCCAAGGGGTCTGGGATCCCCAGACGTTCACGTTCCACGTCCTCCTTAGCCCACACGGGTCTCTTTTCCGTGTAACCACGACTTCCGAGGCGGTGGTTCCCCATGTTCTTTGCCTGCAGCTGCTTGCCTATCTCCGACCTGGCCTTGGCAGCTTCTTCATTGCAAGACGCCTTGAACTTTTCAAAGTCCTTTAGCGTAATTGTCGGATTGTCTGCAACAATCTCGGTGTAGGTTTCATGGTCTACTTCAATCGCCTTTTTCACCCTAGTTTTCCAGACGCTCAATGCGTTGCTGAACTTCCCTAGGGATTTGTTGTTGATTTTTTTCATGGCATCATCTTTCCAGGGGTTAACGTCTTCTTTCCGACCGGGGAACAGGAATCTTGCGTGCAACCTAGTTAGGAGCAGCTGCTTCAAATGTTCATTCTTTCGTATTTTGTGGTGTTGATGTTAGCGATATCCCGTAGGATGCATGCTAGTTGGTTGCCGTAACACGCTGCCACTTCCCGCGGCTCTATAGGCTCGAAGTCGCCGGGGTGCACCGCCATGACCACCAGTCTTCCGGTGCCGAGCTCATTTGGGCGTCGTGCCCTCTTTGCCTTCTTTCCTTCACTGGCTTGGGAGGTCCCACCTTCCGTGCTGTCGTTAGCAACATCATCAGGGCCCGTCTTAGTGCCGGTGTTAGTGGCATCAGTGTCGGCGCCGGCGCCACCACCATCGTCGTCCGTCATGACAAGGGGGTCCTGCCACCCTTGTTTCTCCTGAGCCGCAAGAAAGTCGAGGTAGGCGTGTGCTTGTCCTTCTTGGGTGTGAGAACCTCCGGCCTCATCATTGTCGGTCATGTTTCCTACATAGGGTTCAATGTCGTAGTCGTTTAATTATCGAGCTTTATATAATAAAGTGAATAATGACAAAAAAAAGTGACCTTTGTTTTGCCTGAATGTCGTTTCATTCCCGTGGCGGCAAATCTCGAGCACTCGATATGTCCAACTTTCTAGCACAAGTCATGCCGAAATTCATGGAAAATTTCGGCATGACCTATGCTAGAAAGTGCACATATAGAGCGCCTGAAATTTGCCGGAATGGAAATGAATCAACATTTCTGGCAAAACATAGGCCACTCGGAATTGGTTTCCCTGCAAACAACCACAGTCCGGCAGAACTACAGCAGCACAACAATATAGGATGCTCACTATCATTCTATAGCATCTGTCCAAACAACATTCTATAGCAGCACAACAACCACATGCACATGTCATCACTCTCCTCTAGCATCTGCATGGAGAGAGCTATATATAGTGTGGGTTTTGGGATGCTCACTATCTGCCTGTCGAGGATGCGGGTGTGGTGTCGATGATCTTCTCGCGGCGTCATCGAGCGGCACGTCGGTGATCTACCTGTGCGTCAAGCATTCACAAGATCAATTATTGTAGACACACAAGATCAATTGTAGACCTACAATCTGCCTAATAAAATGCTCATTTTCATTTTATTTACTCTATCAACAAACTGAACATTCATTTTCATTTACTCTAGCAACAAAATCCAAATGGACAGCAACTCCAAATGGACTCCAATGGACAGCACGATAAGTAGAGTAGAATGTTATATCTAGCAACTCCAAATGGACTAGAAATCGACTCCAAATACTCTAGCAACAATATGAATCATGAACCAAACTGTCGCTGCATTTCATTTTAACAGCAAGCATTTGAACACTCTAACAACAGGCATTTTAACAGCAATATGAACACTCTAACAACAGGCATTTGAACACTCTAACAATAGGCATTTTAACAGCAATATGAAATTGACTCCAAATGTATTTGGACAGCAAGCATTTGAACAACAAGCATATGAAGAGGGAGGGAAGAGGGGGTGGCGCACCTCGGGGTTGGGCTCGGGGTCGGTGTCGGGGTTGAGGGGGTCGGCCGGCGTCAGGGTGGCTGGGGCAGAGGGGGTCGGCGTTGGGGTCGCCGGGGCAGAGGGACGGGCCAGGGTCGGCGTCGGCGTGACCGGGGCAGAGGGGCGGGCCGGAGTCGGCGTCGGGGGGCCGGGGCAGAGGAGAACGGCCGGCGTCGGGGTCGGGGTTGAGGGCGTGTGTGGCGTCGGCGGCGGGCAGCGCGGCGGGAGAGAGAGGGGCCGGGATCGAGAGAGAGTGAGAGATAGAGGAAGGAGTGGGGAGCGTTGGACAGGGCTATAGCCAACTTAGCTATAGCGCCGGTCTAGAAAACGCGCTATAGCTAAGTTAGCTATAGCGCGGCCCGAGCCAACAAGCGCTACTGCTATCTTTTTTTTTTAAAATTTTGTGGCCAGTTATCTGTAGAGCTTATCCACCTAAAAAGCGCTACTGATAGTATTTTCATTTTTCTTTTTCTTTTTCTTTTTCTTTATCTTTCATTTGCATTTTTCTTTTTCTTTTTTCTTTTTCTTTATCTTTCATTTGCATTCTTCTTTTTCTTTTTTCTTTTTATTTTTCATTTTTATTTTTCTTTTTTCTTTTTCTTTTTCTTTTTCTTTTTCTTTCATTTGCATTTTTCTTTTTCATTTCCTTGTTGTATAAGTTGTAGCAGGGGTGTAGCTAGGGTTAGGTCTGTTGGAGCAATAACACCGTACCCTCTGGATAATAATTCGTGTATAATATATATTACATCATTTGACCGCTAACGGTGTGTTAAGTACGTATACAAAATATATATAGACAAATTATGATAGTTTGTCAGCTTGGTTGACGACACTTCAGACTGATCTTCTTCTTTCCTCTTTTGTTCGTTGTCGAATAATTGAGCCCATGGTCGTGACTTTTCCTTTTCTAGGGAGTACGATCTTTCGTAGGTAATGTAGTCTTCATCCTTCTTTTGACGTATGTTTCATCGTCATCAGCATCATCTTCCCTCATCGGGTCACCGTACTGGTCGTAGTCTTCCTCGTTGGCGACTCCATCCATTCCGACGATGCTCCTTTTGCCTCTCCTCATGACAACACGGCTGGGATTGCTCGGGTCAGTTATGAAGAAACATTGTGTCACATGTTTAGCGTGTACCCATGGCTCATTTTTGGCGGTGGCGTTGACGGTACCACTATCGGAGTCGGGTATACACATGGTAGTGAAATGTCGGTTTTCTCTTTGTACGTTCTTAGCCCATCTGACACGGAACATTGTCGCGCTATGCAATCCAGAGTAGTCAAGCTCCCAGATCTCATCGACCCTTCCGTAATATCTTTCAATTACGTTCCCAGTCATGGCTTCCATCGTCACCCCTGAGTTCTGGTTATCACTGTTTATATCTTTGGCCTCCATGTAGAACGTGTATCCGTTGATATCGTATGCTTGATAAGTCGCGAGGTTGACCGACGGGCCATGTGCTAAGGCGTATATGAGCGTTCCGTCTGGACAGCCCTCTTCCGGGGGAATAGCCAGAACTCGCTCTTTGAACCAACGCAAGAAAGTGGAATTGTGCTCGCTAATAACTTCAGCGTCCGTCCTGTGCACCCCACGGTCACGGTAGTTCTTTACGATGTTCTCTTTGTGCAGTGTCACGAAATCTTCTAGCACATCTAGGTGTTTTAGCACTACTAAGTTTGCTCTGTCAAAGTCGTTTTGTCGGCCCGAGCGGAACACATTCACATCCCTCCGACCATTGGTGTGACCTTCGCCTTCGAGCCTTCCACAGTGCTTGCTGACGGGAAAACCAACAACAGGGTCTCCGGTGCCTAGATAACTCTCGCAGAAAGAGATGCACTCTTTGGTCAGATATCCCTGGGCTATGCTTCCATCCGAACGGGACATGTTACGAACGAATCCTTTAATGACCTCATTCATCCTCTCGAAAGGCATCATGCTGTGCAGGAATGTCAGCCCTAGGTCGATGATGTCGTCCACGATGTGGACACATAGATGCACCATGACATCAAAGAACGCGGGCGGGAAGTACATCTCTAGATCATTTAGTATGATAACGATCTCTTCCTGTAGCCTATGGACTTGCTTGACACTGATCGACTTTCGAGAGATAGCATAAAAAAAGTGGCATAGGTCAGTAAGCGTCTCACGAACGTGTGTGTCCATAATCCCTCTAAGTGCAACCGGGAGTAACTGCGTCATCATCACGTGACAGTCGTGAGAATTCATCCCGCTGAACCTTTTTTTCTTGGTGTCCAGATATCTGCTAATCTTCCCACAGTATCCGGAACTAACTTTGATTCCGGCAAGGCACTTGAACAATTGATCGACCTCCTTCGGATGTAAGGTGAAGCAAGAGGGGGGGGGGGGCAATATTGTTCTTCCTTCTTGTTTACTTTTTTCCCCCTATCTTCCGTCTTCGTCTCCGTCTCCATCTCCTCCTCCGACTTTTTATCGGGCATTTGGAGATCTTTCCTGATATTAAAAAATTCCAAGTCTTTTCTTGCCTTCGGCCCATCCTTGGTCTTCTCCGGCATGTTCATCAATGTTCCAAGCAAGCTCTCGAGGATATTCTTCGTGATATGCATTTGATCAAGGCTATGAGGCGTGTCGAGTTTGGGCCAGTACTCTATGTCCCAGAAAACAGACCTCGTCTTCCATACCTTCAGCAGCGGCTTCGGCGCCTTTTTCTTCGCCTTTCCCGGCGAGGGGCACTCTTCCCAGTTCTTCAATAACTCATATATTTCAGCACTGCTATGCTTACGTGGAGGACCTCGATGCTCAGCCTTACCATTGAATAGATCTCCACGCTTTCTCCACGGGTCATCCTTCTTGATCCATCTTCGATGCCCCATGTACACGATTTTCGAAGACCCGCCATCTTTCGATAGCTGCTGAGAAGTTGTATCATCCATGCACCTGGTGCATTCGCAATATCCGTGGCACACCTGGCCGGAGATATAGCCGTAACCGAGATAGTCCTGCACCGTCATGATCAGCGCGGCTCTCATGTAGAAATACTCTCCTTTGCTTGCGTCCCATGTCTTGGCCAGCGTTGTCCATAAGGCCTGTAGCTCCTCTTTCAGTAACCCGAGATACAGATTTATATCATTTCCCGGTTGTCTTGGCCCTTGAATAAGCATAGTCATGTGTATGTATTTTTCCATCATGCACTTCCAGGGGGGGGGGGGGGGGGAGGTTGTACATCCATACAAACACGGGCCATGTGCTATGATTGGTGTTCTGGTTGCCAAACGGATTCATGCCATCAGTACTAGCGCCAAGCACGATGTTCCTTGCATCATCTGCGAAAAATTTAAATTCAGCATTTAATGCTCTCCACTGGCTAGCATCTGCGAGGTGTCTCAGCTTTGGACCATCTCCGTCATCTAGCTTCACCCTCTCCGCGTGCCAGCGCATAAGCTTTGCTTCCTTAGGATCTATGAAATACCGCTGCAGACTCAGAGTGATCGGAAAGTACCATACAACTTTCTGTGGAGCTTTCTTTCCAGCCTTCTTATATCGTGAAGCAATGCACTTTGGACAGATGGTTTTTTCCGCGTGCTCGTTCCGATATATGATGCAATCGTTCATGCATGTGTGATATCTAATGTGTGGCAGATCAAGAGGGCACACGATTTTCTTTGCCTCCTTGACACTAGTAGGACACAGGCTTCCTGCGGGAAGAACCTTCTTTAGATACTTCAGAAGCTCATCCAGGCTTGCATCCGTCCATTTGTTTTTTGCCTTCGTTTTTAGAAGTTCTAGCGTGAAACTCAAGCGGGTCACCTCGGGATCGCAACCATCATACGATGGAGTCATCGAGTCTACCTCCAGTTGCGCCAGTTTGGCCTCCTCTCTAGAAGCAGCTCTGTCGCTAGTCGTCTCCTTGCGAAACAGGTCTCGAACATGCGGGTCCCGCATGGCTGAACTTAGTAGCGACGAAGGCTGCGGCGTGTCCGCGTCTTCTCCGCCTTGTACTGTCTCTTCGCCATCACCATTTCTAAGGCCCTCTTCTTCGGGCCCATAATAGGTCATCTCTTCGGCTGGCCCCATGTCGTTATTTCCTGCCCCGTCGACGTCCTCATCATCATCATCATCTTCACTTATCCACCGAGCATGGCCATCCATGAAACCATGCATGAGCAGGTGCGCCTTGAATTTACCACCCTTAAAGGGGTCGAGCCTGACTCCTCCTTTGCATTTTCGACATGGACATAAAACATCCTTCAATCTTTTTTCATACATGTCGTCCACCGCGGATTGCCGGTATCTTTCCACCATCCTTCCATTGACCTTCATGATCACCTGCATGCGCGGAGCAAAAGAATTATAACCACGTACACATGCATGGATCAAATTCATACAAAAATTCGACATGACCTTCCCTAAACATAGGACATATTGAGTTTGCCCAAAATTCGCCGAAACGGAATTGAATCGTCATTTCGGCAAAACATAGGCAACTCATGTCACTCACATGCCACACACAATTCGGTATATTCATATTGTGCATAATTTCGGTCCTAATCGCACACACACATATTTCCATTCTTGCACAACTCTTTTTTTGCTCACCTATGTGTCGAGAGGGATATCGAGCACCTTCTTAATTAGCTAGTAGCTCTAGATAGTGAGGTACCTACATATAGCTCTAACTAGGGAGAGAGAGAGAGAGAGAGCTAGTGGAGATGGGTGGATGGGCAAAGAAAGAGAGATGGAGGAGGGAGGCCATTAATTAATGGAGAGGTGGTGGAGGGGCAAAGAAAGAGAGAGGGAGGAGGGAGGGCATTAATGGAGAGGTGGAGGGGAAAAGAAGAGAGGAGGAGGAGGAAGAACCAACAAGCAAGTACAAAGAGGAGGGGGAGAACGGAAGGGGGAGGGAGAAGAGGGGGGGGGGGGGAAGTGACAGATATTTTTGCTGGCGACCATAGCAGTAGCGCTGTCACCCAACGCGCGCTACTGGTATCTGCACTAGCTATAGCGCTGGTTGCAAAACACGCTACTGCTAAATGGACCCACAAGTTTACACGCAGAAGAAATAGCAGTAGCACACTTTGTAGACCAGGCGCTACAGATAATGCTTTAACAGTAGCGCTGGGTAGATTGCCCACGCTGCTAATATATCTTGACCTGGGGTTGTGGTCTGGCACACTTACCAGTAGCGTGTCCGAGCAAAACCAACGCTGCTGCTAAGTCATACCAGTAGCGCGTTTTGTACCAAGCGCTACTGGTACTTACCAGTAGCGCGGGGGCCCAAATAGGCGCTACTGGTAAAGTTCTACGTATAAGCATTTTCCTAGTAGTGGAAATGCATGAAGCATTCTATAAATCAACCAAGGACTATCTCATACCAGCATAGTGCATTATTAAAAGAAAAAGAAAAAGCACACGACGCTCCAAGAATTTACGCATATCATGTGAACAAAACAAAAACCGAGACATACCGATAATTGTCGAAGAAAGATGGGATGCCTTTCGGGGCATCCCCAAGCTTAGACGCTTGAGTCTTCTTGAATATTTACTTGCGGTGCCTTGGACATCCCCAAGCTTGAGCTCTTGCCTCTCCTTATTCTCCTCATATCGTTACCTCCTCGATCTTCAAACACCTCATCCACAC
This sequence comes from Elymus sibiricus, assembly GCA_039707655.1. Classification (NCBI taxonomy): domain Eukaryota; kingdom Viridiplantae; phylum Streptophyta; class Magnoliopsida; order Poales; family Poaceae; genus Elymus; species Elymus sibiricus. Next base: position 35,517,835 of record CM077676.1, read on the forward strand.
AAAACTTAACCGAACTTTTTATTAGAGGGGTTAGTACATATAATATCAAATCCCATCATGTCCTGCTGTAACATTATTGTATAATTATAATCAAACATTACCCACTGTATGCTATCACCATTTTATGGCTCCCAAGTCAATGGAGCTCAACAAGATTTCAAACATACGCAAATAAAGAAACTATAACAGCAATCTGTGAAAACAGGACAATCTGTAAAGATGCAAATGAAACATATACTTATGTAAATCAAACAATTCTGAAAAATTAGGACAAAACAAAAAATTTGCATAGCAGTACTGTGTAAAAATTTGAGAATTTTTGCACGGTCCAGTAAAATAACAAAATTCAAGCACTACAGCAAAAGTTTCTGTTTTTTCACAGCACACACCAAACAAGCAATTTAAACATACTAAAGGTAAATCTTGTCACATTTTTTTTATAATACAATGGATTTGTACAAGGGGATAATTATTTTTGTGAGAAACTTCCATGAAATATTCTACATTGTTTCCATGAGCATGAACACAAGTGTTCAAGGTCGACCCTCACTTCTCTAATGCATAACCTTCCAATCGCTTCTCTTTTTGAAAAAGTTTTTAGGTTCCCCTCTATATATTTTTTTGTTTTTAAACTTTTTAAAAGCACACAACAGAATAAAATGACTCTCTAAAGCTTTCGGGTTGTCTCCCAGGCTGCACTTTCTTTAAAGCCATTAAGCTAGGCATAAAGTGCTCAAGCAATCGATCCACCCGGATCCCAAGGTATATCAAAGCCAATTTTAATTAACAATGATTTGAAATTTAGTAGGGAGCATAAAGCAACATATATCATGCAATAACGAAGTCTAACCCTCTTCCTATGCATCGGCATGTCATAAAAGAACAATTCATGCACATCAAGTAAAGGCCAATGCATAGTATAAATAGTTTCTTGCAATTTTATCATATTGGAATCATAGAGAGGCGGAGATGTAGTTCCTCTCTCATAATTATTGCAAGTAGGAGCAGCAAGCACATGCATATTATATTCATCAAAATCATCAGGTGCAACGGTAAAACGCAACCCATCAATATAATACTTAATAAGCACAAACTTCTCCGATATAGTGTAGTTTGGAGAATTTAATAGGACTATCATGTCTAGGTGCAATAGCAACAATTTCATTCTTAACATAAGGAATTATAGCAAGTTCATCTCCATAAGCATCATTCATATTGACATCATGGCCACAAGCATAGCAAGCATCAATTTCATCAAAAAGGTATATTTCAGACGCATCAAAGGGATCATAGCATTTATCCTTCAGTAAGCACGAAGTGAAATTAAACAATGCATGAGATAAAGAGTTACTCTCATTAGAAGGTGGGCACGGGTGATCAATCCGCTCTTCCTCCTTTTGTTCTTTGCTCTCCTCCTCAATTTTTCATCTAATGAGCTCACCGTGTCATCAATTTCTTTTTCCATAGATTCCTGCAAAATATTAGTCTGTTCTTGGACAGCGGAGGTGTCCTCAATATATTTTTTCACATAAGCATTAGAAGCATAGTTTTCATAGCAATATTTAAGTATGGCAAAAATTTCAGATTTGTAATGAGTAGAATCACACGTTTCAATCAAAGAAGCAATTTCATATGAACCCTTAAAAGTAACAAATTCTTCTATTTGTTCAATATCATAGTAACTATAAATACCTCTGGCATAAGAAGATAAGATTCCATTATCCTTAAACTCACATTGGCACTGAAGGTGTTTTTAGGGTCTTCAGAACAACAAGTAAAATCATGTATTTCACATAAATTCCAAGTAGAGCAATTCAAAGTATTAATATGATGCCATAAGAGTTTTCCTTTTTGAGACAAGCGGTGTCGCACAAAATAAGCATGCTCATCTAATGATTTTCCCTCAACTAAGCTAGTTGGGTTTTCAGCACGAGCACAAAGGGATTGAAGATGATCCAAGTAGAAAGCTTTAGCAGTATGATAGATTTTGGATGGTTCTTCAACCACTGGTTTAGCAAGTACAACTAATTTTTTCGGTATTTTACGTTTCCTACCCATAACTAAAGATAGAAAACAAGAGCACAAAATAAAAACTACTTAGTGATAAACCAAAGCAAGCACACACGAAAATATCAACCCCACGCTATTGCTCCCCGGCAACGGCGCCAGAAAAAGGTCTTGATAACCCACAAGTATAGGGTCCAGTTGTAGCCTTTCTCGGTAAATAAGAGTGTCGAATCCAACGAGGAGCTAAAGGTAGAATCAATATTCCCTTGAAGTTCTATCGAGCACTGATACAACTCTATGCACACTTAACGTTTGCTTTACCCAGAACAAGTATGAAACTAGAAGTACTATGTAGGTGTAATGCTCGAACTACTTTGCAAGAATAAAACTAAGAGTACTTTGCGAGAATAAAACTACGAGTAATTTGTAAGATAATAAAAGCTAGTTGTTTAGTAGAAAACTTTTGTAACACAAGAGAATGGTTTGTCCCTAGGTAATCGATAACTAGACCGGTAATCATTATTGCAATTTTATATGAGGGAGAGGCATGAGCTAACATACTTTCCGTACTTGGATCATATGCACTTATGATTGGAACTCTAGCAAGCATCCGCAACTATCAAAGATCATTAAGGTAAAACCCAACCATAGCATTAAGTAACAAGTCCTCTTTACTCCCATACGCAACAACCCCCTTACTCGGGTGTAAGCTTCTGTCACTCTAGCCGCCCACTATAAGAGAATTATGAACGTATTGCAAACCCTACAGCGGGAATCCCACATGCTTGCGCGAAACGGCGGGCACCATAGGACAGCACTAAAATAAAAACATATAACTCAAACCAATCACGATCATCAATCAACTCATAGGACAAAAATAATCTACGCAAACATCATAGGATTGCCATACATCATTGGATAATAATATATAGCGTTAAGCACCATGTTTAAGTAGAGATTACAGCGGGGAGAAGAGGTGTTACACCGCTGCATAGAGGGGGAGAGAGTTGGTGTTGATGACGGCGAAGTTGTTGGTGTAGATCGCCGTCACGATGATTGCCCCGGCGGCGTTCCGGCGCCACCGGGAGAGAGGGAGAGAGAGCCCCCTCCTTCTTCTTCTTCCTTGGCCTCCCCCCTAGATGGGAGTAGAGTTTCCCCTCTGGTCCATGGCCGCCATGGCTCCCGGAGGGGAGGAGCCCCTCCGAGATTGGATCTCTCTCTCTGTTCTCTTCTGTTTCGCGTTCCTGTTTTCTGGCCTAAAACCGTTTCTTATATTTGCGGAGATCCGTAACTCCGATTGCGCTGAAATTTTAACACGATCTTTTTCTCGATATAATCTTCCTTGCGGCCGAAGAAGAGCCCCAACCGACTTACGGTGTGCCCACAAGGCAGCACCGCGCAGCCGGGGGGGGGGGGGGGGTCGCGCCAAAGTGCCTTGTGGAGGCTGTGGGCCTTCGTTTGCGTTGATTCCACCTCCCAAAAATCATATATATTCCAAAATAATTCTCCGTAAAATTTTATTGCGTTTGGACTTCGTTTGATATGAATTTTCTGCGAAACAAAAAACAAGCAGAAAACAGGAACAAACACTGAGCACTGGATCAATATGTTAGTCCCAAAAATAATATAAAATGTTGTCAAAAGTATATGAAAGTTGTAGAATATTGGCATGAAACAATCGAAAATTATAGATACGACGGAGACGTATCAGTCCCCCAAATCGGACTCACGAGCCGTCTGTGGACGCGTCCAGATGTTTTCGTGGAAATAGACACAGGAGCGGGTCATCCAACCCTATGCATCAAATATGCATAAAATCCGGACAGCATGGGTGGCCTGGTGGGCCATGCGGACCTAGAGGACAAAACACATGAGTTGTGTGGATATGTGGTCCAACATACAATGGGCCAAGCAGACCCCGCAAGGTGTCCGGACTGCCGCAAAGCTCCCCAAGTTTGCTTCCGGTTTAGTGTAATTTAGACATACGGACTGGTCCACGGACAACTGGGGAACCCTGTTGGATAGAAAAAAGTGTCCCGACCATGTGGTCCGGACATTTACGGGCGTTTTGAGGCACCGCCTTGGAGATGCCCTTATAGTATATGAAAATTGGATAATGCTACGTGTCGGCCGGTTGATATTTTGAAAAGATCGACCGGGTCTCGGGCTGTTGGATCTAACCCAGGATAGTCCTCCGATCCACCTGATTAGGTTTGCAACATGGATTATCTTGCACTCGGAGGTTTGCAACATGGATCATGTCGCGTTTGGTCCGATCCAGCTGACGAGGTTTGCAACATAGCTCATGTTGCGCTCAACGATTTGTGCCGCGTCAGCTCATCCAGCCGCAGGTGGACGATTGCAACATTGCAAGCACAACATGGACGACGTTGCACTCCCCTGCCATTGCGTGCGAGGCCGTTACCGGCGGTGGCCGGAGCTGCGGGGAGGTGGTGGAAGGGACAACAGCGGCGCGCGAGGGAAGAGCCGGCGCCGGTGCAGCACGTAGGGGGCGGCGTCAGTGCGAATCGAAGCCAGGGAATTAGGGGTGACCTAGACGGGGGTTAGTGCGCTTCGGGCATGCAGCAGTGCGGTGGTGTGTGAAAAAGATAAGGGAAAATGAGTTGTGTGCGATGGACAAAAAAGCACTAGAGGATAAGGTTGGAGTGGTGGATACCATTGCTATGTAGGTGGTCCCATGAGGACGTGTGGCAGACAGAGGAGGAGGTGGATGCGCTTGCGTTATCAGTTGGCTGAGGTTGAGTGTTTCTCATATAAATTATATTCTTTTGGTTCCATGTAATTTCCTTCGCTAATCACATGACAAGCAAAGTAGGCACACAATGTGGTCTCGTGGACCACCTAATCTTTATCTTTACCTAATATTAAAGTGAGGATGTTTTCATAGTTCTCCATACGTCACCCCCTTTATATCCGTTAATTTTATGTAATCATAAAGATTGACGGCTAAGATTTAAAACGGTATCTATTCCTATATACTTCGACACACGTTGAAAAAAAAAAGCCTCCGGCCTCCCATTTTCCCACACGCACCACCCCTTGAACCACACCCTCCATCATCCCTCAACCACTCCCCGGGTTATCTGCGGGATGAGCTCGCAGAGACAAACTCCGGCACTGGGAGGCATTGTAGGCACGGCATCTGGAGCTGGGCATGACTACGAGAGATGCGAGCAGGGATGAGATCCTGTGTTGGGATTTGGGACGCGGCGCGCGCTATGTGGATAGATCGTCGGTGTTCGTGCTAGGGCTAGGCGGACGCGCATGTGCAGGGGCTGGGCCGGTCGCGTTCGTGCTATGGCTTGGCTGGTGTCACACCTGCAACATCCGGTGCCACGGTGGACTCGCAAGACCAATAGGAACGCAGGAGACAAGTCATCGTCGGGCCTAGTCAGCAGTGGGCCATTGGCCAGAGTCGCGTGGGTTATAAGCAGCCCCTGCGTGGGCGAGTGAGGCATGTTGTGTGTGTGCACTATGAATCTCTCTCTCTCTGTACTCTGAACCTAATCTTTCCTCTACTGCAAGTAAAGCTCACCTACCTTCCTCCTTCGCTGAGATCTCATCCCCCTTCCCCTAGTGCGATCCCAATCGAGTCCTTGGGTTCGTCACAACTGGTATCAGAGCCTTCTTCGTTTCCCCCTTCCTAGATTTTTTTTCCATCGTTGTTTTCCTTTCTTCGATCGATCTGTAACATCCACCGCTACGGTTGTTGATTTGCTCCAGCGAATCGACGCGAAATCCCCAGCGGGGTTAGATCGACTTGGAGCAAGGTCACGGCGCAACCATCCAAGCCTTCTGTGCAAACCAGGCACATCCTCCTCGCCATGTCGGAATCGTCAGACGAACTCAAGTCCATGCTCTCCTCCCTGCTCACGCGGTTCGACGAGAGCAAGCTCGCCGGCGACAAGCACTTGGAAGCACAAATCACCTTCAACGAGCAAGTCTCCGCGGATCTCGCGCACCTGCGCCGCCAAGTGGATCTAACACAAGCCGACGTCGACGAGGTTTGCCAGCAACGCGAGACTGCGCCACCGCCACATGCTACCTCACCGAACGGCCGGCACCCGCACACACCACGGGGCGGCCCCCATACGGGATCATCCTCCACCCCGGTGGACCAGCACGTCGGATCCGGCGTGCACGGGCCGCAAGTCCGCCTCGCCAACAACGGACCGCCCCTGCTTTCGATCCCTCCTGGCGGCGACCACGTCGACGCGCTTCAGGCTGGCCCTCCACCGGTGCTAGTTCCTCCGCCGGACTCACCACGCCAGGAGGAGTATTTCACCAAGCTGCCCAAGCACGACTTCCCACACTTCGACGGCTCGGCTCCGTACTTGTGGATCGACCGATGCGTCGCCTACTTCGAGCTGTACAGGGTGCCTCCGCATAGCTGGGTGACCACGCCGACGCTGTACATCGAGGGTCAAGCCGCGCACTGGCTCCAATCATATCGGCAAGCCCACCGTGCGCTTGGCTGGGACGACTTCTACACGGCGATCCCCGAGGAGTTCGGGGCGGATGAGTTCGAGTTAGAGATGCATCAACTCCTGCAACTGCGACAAACAGGCACGGTGGCGGAGTACCGAGCGGCTTTCGAGGTGCACATGTACCATCTGCTCGCTCTCGACTCCACCATGAGCCCATGGTTCTTCGTCACGCAGTTTCTTCTCGGCTTGCGTGATGATCTGCACGCTGCGGTGCGCCTCCAGGCACCGACAAGCATCACCCGCGCCTCGATCCTCGCCAGGATCCAGGAGGAGGAGAATGACGTGCGACGACCGCGTCCACGACTGGTACCTTCAGGGCGTCCGCCGCCCCTGCCCGCGGCCCTGCCTCCCCGACCCGCCGGCATCGCCCGGCCACCCAACGACGACTTCGGCCACGAGCATCAACTCCGCGACTACAGACGAGCCAACGGCCTATGTTTCAAGTGCGGCGACCGTTACTCCCGCGAGCACCGCTGCAAGCAGCCGACCCAGCTGCTCACCATCAATGTCGGCGAGTACAGCGAGGTCCTTACGGACGACGCGGTCCATGCACTCGAGCTCCTGGACGACCCCGCCCCGGCGCAACCTGCGCCCGAGTGCTGCCTCATCTCCACCCACGCAGTCTCTGGAGGGGAGTCGCCGCGCACCATCCGTCTCCGTGCACTGGTGGGTAACCAGGTGATGTTACTGCTCGTGGACTCCGGCAGCACCCACAGTTTCATCTACCAGGCGTTCGCGGACAGGATCAAGGCCAAGAGCACGCCGTTACCACCGGTGGAGGTGTGCGTTGCCAACGGCGATCGTTTGACCTGCGGCAGCATGGTCACCGGTGTACAGTGGTGATGCCAGGGCCACACGTTCACCACCGACATGTGACAACTCGCCCTCGGCGCGTACGATGGGGTGCTTGGCATGGACTGGTTGGAGCAAAACAGCCCCATGAACTGCCACTGGCTCGAGAAGACCATCTCCTTCGCGCACCAAGGCTCGCCAGTGACGCTTCAAGGTGTTCGCCCGAAGGACGCGCCGACCATCGAGTCCATCGAGCCGGACCAGTTCGCCAAGTGGCACGCCGGCAACGATATTTGGTACATGGCAGTCGTGGACTGGCGCACGCCAAGTACAGACAAGGACAAGCCCCCGCCACAGACCGTTCAGGCGGTGCTCGACAACTACGCTGACGTGTTCGGCGAACCAAAGAGCTTGCCACCGCACAAGCAGTACGACCACGCGGTCACCCTGGTGGACGGCGCCCAGCCGGCGAACGACCGCCCGTACCGTTACTCGCCCCTGCAGAAAGACAAGATCGAACGCCAAGTCGAAGAGATGCTCCAGTCGGGTGTCATCTCACACAGTGTGAGCCCATTCGCCGCGCTGGTGCTGCTCGTCAAGAAGAAGGACGGCACCTGGCGATTCTGCATCGACTACAGAAGACTCAACGACATCACCATAAAGAACCGCTTCCCTCTACCAATCGTCGATGAGCTGCTCGACGAACTCTCCGGCGCCGCCTACTTTTCCAAGCTCAACCTCCGCACCGGATACCACCAGATCCGCATGCGGGAGGAGGACGAACACAAGACGGCGTTCAAGACACACCACGGGCACTTCCAATTTCGCGTCATGCCGTTCGGATTAACCAATGCACCGGCAACATACCAATGTTTGATGAACGCCATCTTCGGCAAGCACGTGTGCAAGTTCGTCATCATCTTCCTCGACGACATCCTGGTGTTCAGCGAGACGTTAGAAGAGCACGTCGAGCACCTGCGGCAAGTGTTCCTTCGCGCACGACAGCATCGAGTACTTGGGCCACGTGATCTTCAAGGATGGTGTGGCCACGGACGCGGACAAGACCCAGGCCATGTTGCAGTGGCCTATGCCGACGACGGCAACCGAGCTCCGCGGCTTTCTTGGCCTGACCGGGTACTACCGGAAGTTCGTGGCGCGCTACGGCATCATCGCCAAGCCGCTCACCAACTTGTTGACAAAAAAGGGCTTCGAGTGGACGGAGCAGTCGCAAGTCGCCTTCGACCTGCTCAAGCGCGCCATGGCGAGCACGCCCGTCCTCGCGCTCCCAGACTTCGACAAGCCCTTCGTCGTCGAGACCGATGCTTGCGACACAGGCATCGGCGCGGTGCTGGTGCAAGATGGCCACCCCGTAGCCTATTTCAGCAAGGCACTTGGTGTCCGCAACCAGAAGCTCTCCGCGTATGAAAAAGAGTTCCTGGCTGTGGTTATGGCCGTCGAGAAATGGCATGCTTACCTTCAGCGCGGGCCATTCACCATTCTCACGGACCACAAAAGCTTGTCCAACCTGGGCGATCAGCCATTGGAGACAGACCTGCAGTGCAAGGCCATGTCCAAACTTGTGGGTCTGCAGTTCACGTTCCAGTACCGGCGCGGCGCGGACAATGGTGCCGCAGACGCGCTCTCGCGGGTGGGCTCCGCCTGAGCATCGCCGCCCTCTCCCTGTGCCAGCCGGCCTGGGTCCAGGAGGTGGCTAACTCCTATGCGACAGACGTCACTGCTCAAGACATGCTGTCCCGCCTCGCCATCGACAACCCCGACGAGGAGGGCTACGAGCTGCACAAGGGGCTAATTTGACGCGGCGACCGGCTTTGGATTGGCAGCAACACCGCGCTCCGCACCAAGCTCATCAGCGCGTTCCACGACAGTGCTGTGGGCAGGGACTCGGGCATCACGGCCACGCACCAGCGTGTCAAGAAGCTGTTCCTCTGGCCCGGGCAGAAGCGCGATGTGGATGACTACGTCAAGCAATGCTTCGTCTGCCAACAAGCGAAGCACGAGCACTGCCGCCCCGCCGGAATGCTGGCGCCGTTGCCCGTTCCCACCGCGCATTGGCAGGACCTGACCATGGACTTCGTGGAGGGCCTGCCCAAGTCCGAGGGGTACGACTCCATCTTGGTGGTGGTCAATCGCCTCACAAAGTTCGCGCACTTCATTCCGCTTCGTCACCCCTTCAACGCCACCAAGGTTGCGCGCGCCATCTGGGACAACGTCGTCAAGCTCCACGGCGTGCCCAATTCGATCGTCTCCGACCGGGATCGCGTCTTCACCAGCGCACTGTGGCGCGAGCTTTTCGCGGCCGCGGGCACCAAGCTGCTGTACTCTACGGCGTACCACCTGCAGACGGACGGCCAGAGCGAGAGGGTGAATCAGTGCATGGAGATGTATTTGCGCTATGCGATCCACGACGACCCCAACCATTGGCGCCGTGGCCCGTGGGCTTCCGACGGCGGAGTTCTGATACAATTCCTCCTTCCATTCGTCCATTAGCTGTACCCCCTTCAAAGCCCTCTATAGCGTCGAGCCGAATTTGGGAGGTACGGCGCTCTGGGACGACAAGACCGCCCCCATCCTCGACACCAAGCGCTGGGATTGGGGCGCGCACACAACGCGTCTTCGGGAGTAACTGCTCCGAGCTCAACGCCGCTTCAAGAAGAAGGCCGATCGGCACCGCACGGAGCGCAGCTCCGAGGTGGGCGACGACGTGCTGCTCAAACTCCAGCCGTACGTCTAGTCCTCCGTCGTCAATCGCCCATACGCCAAGCTCGCGTTCAAGTTCTACGGGCCGTTTAAGATTCAAGACAGGATCGGTCCGCTCGCCTACAAGCTAGTTCTACAGGCAGACAGCCGCATCCACAACGTCTTCCACGTCTCCCAACTCAAGCCGTACACGCCCAACTACACGCCCATCTTCGCTGAGTTGCCGCGGCCACCAGACTTGTCCCTCGTCGAGACGGCGCCCGAAGCGATCGTGGACAGGCGCATGGTCAAGCACGGCAACACGGCACTGGTCCAGCTACAAGTTGGCTGGTCTTCATCTTCTCCAACGGTCACTACCTGGGAGGATTACGAGACGCTTTGACAACGTTTCCCGACCGCGGCGATCTGGAAAGGGACGGCCGGAGCGCCAGGTGACGCCCCTTCTGAAGGAGGGGAAAATGTCACACCTGCACCATCCGGTGCCACGGTGGACTCGCAAGACCAATAGGAACGCAGGAGATAAGTCATCGTCAGGCCAAGTCAGCAGTGGGCCATTGGCTAGAGTCGCGTGGGTTATAAGCAGCCCCTGCGTGGGCGAGCGAGGCATGTTGTGTGTGTGCACTCTGAATCTCTCTCTCTGTACTCTGAACCTAATCTTTCCTCTGCTGCAAGTAAAGCTCACCTGCCTTCCTCCTTCGCTGAGATCTCATCCCCCTTCCCCTAGTGCGATAACAATCGAGTCCTTGGGTTCGTCACAGCTGGGTTGTGCGTGGGATAGAGACAAGTAGGCAGGGAGGCGGTGGGAGAAAGGCTGGACTGGATTCATGCAGCAGACGTCGGTATGTGGTAGAGGAGTTGGTTGGTGCCATGGACGAGCCTGCGGGCGTGGTCTGTGCCGGGCAGGACAGAGAGCATATAGGACAGATTGAGGATTGAGAGAGGGAATTGGGAAAGAGTGGATACGCTTCAGAGAGAGATTTCTGCTGATTTTTTTTTTTTTTTTTTTGAAGTTCTGCTGATTTTTGTTGCGAGCTGTTTCTGGGAGAAGATCCACGTTCTCCATGGATGCTCACGAGGGAGAAGGAGAAAGGGGATCGGCCGAGATTTTTGTGGTGGCCGTGACTATTTTTTTTTTCTTTTGTGGCAAGGCCGTGACTGAGGTTTTTTTTTTTTTTTTTTTTTTTTTGAAACAAGGCCGTGACTGAGGTGTGCTTGCGGATAGAAGATGTGTTAATGCTGCGTAAGCGTGTTGGGCTAATGCCCAGTAATTATTCCTTTTTTGCGGGCAGCCAGCTAATTATTCCAGCCCACAAACTCTTTTTATCTGAAGTAGCAAAAACTTCGGATTCTAAAAAGAAAAATTACAACTAATGAGCTATGGTTATATTCGTGTACAACAAAGTGAGTGTATATACATGTGTTTAGCCAAAATTATATAGTTTTTCATTTCTATATGATTATATGAAAAAAAATAAACCGATACCAACATTGATATTTGAAGTGAAATTTGATGCACAAGTAACTTCGCAAAAAAAAAAAGGCTGATATATGACACAAAGAGTGATTTTAAAATTGAACTGGCAAATATGTACCTGCTGCAATTTTGAACAACTGGTAATTTTAGGTGGCATATGATTATAATATGGAAAATTCTCAATGGTAACACGATATTTTCTTGAACAAATAGTACGTAATTCATGCATAACATATGTTGTATATTTAAATATCAGAACGAGAAAAGGAAACATATCTAAAAAGAATACTATATTTGGCAACATGCACATATTTGGAAATGTTAACACATTTTTTTTCAAAACCAAATAACGGTGTTCTTCATAATAAAAGACTAATATGTTGTACAGCTTTGTTAAATTATTGCCCCTCTCTCTCTCTCTCTCTCTCTCTCTCTCTTTATCTCTCTCTCTCTCTCTCTCTCTCTCTCTCTCTCTCTCTCTCGCCCAGTTCGATCGGTTACCGGAAATTAGATTTGATAGTTTAAAACATTCCCATGTGCTGGAGTGGTTCTGTGAGCTGTGTCAAGTTCATCTCCTTGTGATCGACCATGTTAAGACACATATTGATCGATTGGATACCATGGCCACCATCGTTGATGGTGGGAAGGAGAATAAGTGGGTGTACAGATGCGGCGTCATGTTCAAATAAAGGACTTGAACATGTGTATGTGTGTGTGTGTGTGTGTTTGGGGTGGGTCTTGAACCATGCTTATTGAGTTAGAGCATCTACAACCGGAAGTAGTAAATTGTGCCTCCCAAACGCCCGCGGGTGACCACAAACCCCAAATTTGCTAACTCTGTTTGATACAAACTCATGCAAACTACCTCGATCATACGGTATAGCATAAAACTTAGCAATTTCGACGTCGAACTTCCACATAGTTCATACAAAAGGGCCGAAACAGTTCGAATTTTGGTTAATTAAACATAAAAGACTTAGATATAAACATACTGGGGGGGCGGGGGCGAAGTTTACCACTCCCTTGTCGGTCGCTTCCCCTTGGGGTCTCGACGGCTGTCTGCGGAGTACGCATCCGCGGCGGGCGGCTGGTCATCGTCCGGCGTACTGCCGCTATTGTTGTCGGAGCCCGAGGACGAGGATGAGCTGAGGAAGCCCGCGAAGTGCCGGGCGGATCTCTCGGCCGCTACCTCCTTCGACCGCGCCACCTTCGCCGACTCCTCAGGCACACGACGGAGAGCTGTCGTGTTCTTGCAACAGCGGTGGTGGGCATCCGTCTCCACTAAGGTGTAGGACCGGCGGATTACGAGGAGGAGCGCTGTGTCATCGTCCTCGGCGGGCGGCGGCGGCTCCGATGCAGATCTGGATGACCCGCAGCCGTGCCGTGCTCGCCCCGGTGCTGCCGCCTTCATCGCCTGGCGGTAGGCATGGCCCACTGACTTCGGCCGCTGCTGCCGCACCGATGAGCTGGGGGTGCAGGCACCAGCACCCAACGGCTCCCAACAGGGGCCGGTGCTGGCGGTGTAGGGCGTCGCTACTCGTGCTCATGTTGCCGCCTCGCCGTCGATGGCAGAGAGTAGGCAGGGTGGCGTCGGGCCGCCGCGGAGGAAGAGGTGCCGACCCATGAGCCCGGGGATGCCGTCGAGGAGGAGCTCCTGCCCGGTCCATCCGCGAGCGCCGGAGCGCAATGCCGCCGGCGATCCCTACCCAGTCGAGCAAGTCGGAGGGGATCGAATATTGGAATGGGAGGGGACAGAGGGGGGCAGAGAGAACGGGAGAAGTGAGTGGAGTGGGGTTTGGGACTAGGGTTTGGCTCCTGGTTTACTTTTATAGGGGACGATGGTGGGAGCGGCATTGGCCATACCGGGCCAGACCGACGGTAGTGTCTGGCCGCATCCGGGCCTCCCCATATCCGCCCCACATATGGGTTGGATATGGTGGTTGCCGGACAGCCCAGGCACTTAGGCTAGGTTTGGGGAGCCCGGTTGGGTGGCTATTTTTTGTCCGGACATTGACCGGGCAGGTCGCCCGGTCGTTTGCGCGGAAATGGAGGGTCCGGTTGTAGATGCACTTAGGGGCATGTGATATTTTATTTTCCGTTGCAACGCACGGGCATGTTTGCTTGTAGAAATATAATAGGCACACATGATTTTCGGCGGCAACTTTCTAAATCAAAGGCAAAGTAAAAATAAATAACTAACTCTATACTCCTACAAGGAAGCCTTTTCCAAACTTTTAAAAGTACATAATCTCATATCTGTAACGCCACTTAAGTTTGCACATTATAAAATGGCTAGGATATCTTGAGTACTAGACTGGGATAGTAACAATCACATGGAATGAGGAAATATCTATCTAGGAACTGAAACAGATATGGTAATACTATTAATACTACATGACTCAGTTGCATTTGATGTCTCTTCATTCCCCACACGTACATTAAAATATGCTGGCTGCTTTGGCTCGGCCATGATCATGCTCTCATTGTTTAGCATTGCAACAACATCTGCCATGGTTGGTCGATCGGCTGCATTCTCTTGTACGCACAACAATGCTATGTTAATGCACCTCATTATCTCCGTAGAGTGGCTCGGTTGAAACAATGATGTGTCAACAAGATCTATCCACCTTTCCTCTCGCCATAATTGCCATGCCTGTTTGCAAATTTTTCAGACAATGTTGGTTCTATTATATACTCCATTTTGTATAAATAGTATATTGTACATGAAGTAAATAAAATTATAAGTACTTGAGTTTCTGTGCATAATCTCACATATCCAAGGAGATTTATAAAATCTCCGCGTTTTGGGACACCCGAATTTCGTTTTCCGCTAAGGATCTCGAAAAGGACAACACCAAAGCTGAAGACATCGGATTTTATAGAGAAGACACCCTCCGAAGCATACTCCGGTGCCATGTAGCCACTAAAATTGTACACGGTACATGTCAAATTAATTTATTCCAATTAATTGTAATATGTTTTTCAGAAGGAAATTAATTTATGCAAAACTTACTATGTACCAACCACTCTTCTTGTAGTGTTTCCTTCCATGTTGTTTGAGCTAAATATTTTTGCAAGCCCAAAGTCTGATATTTTTGGATTCATTTCACTGTCCAAGAGAATGTTGCTTGGTTTAAGATCTCGGTGTATGACACGCAATCTGGAGTGCTTATGTAGGTATAGAAGTCCGTGTGCTATTCCTTCAATTATTGCCACAAGTTTGGACCAATCCAGTAAAGCTCTTCTATTTTCGTCTGCACATCAATTTGATATTTTAGTGTAACATGAGAAAAAGTCATAGAAATGAGCAAGAGTTGAATAGATCAGTTACCTATGGAATTAATTATATTCATGGGTTTTATAGCAATGACAATCTCATGTAATTTGTAGCCCTTCTCATGCATCGACAAACAGTATCTAAGATAAATGCAAATACATACCAAAGATAAAGAAATCAAGGCTTTTGTTCGGCAAGTATTCATAAAGCAAGATTTTCTCCTCTTCTTGGGAGCAACATCCCAAGAGCCTAACCAAATTTCTGTGCTGGAATTTGGCTATAAGCTGGACTTCATTTTTGAACTCTATGAAGCCTTGTCCTGAATGTGAAGCAAGCCTCTTGACTGCTATATCCAATCCATCCTTTAGTTGGCCCTAGTATTGAAAATTTAATTTGAAATGTTAGTCTTTTATGAATCTAAACCCTAGTCCTACTCTCCTCCTACATATTGTCAGCTTTGCAGGTTGGTAAGTATAATGTAGGCTTGTTATTTATTTCAGTCATATATAATAACTCTAATCCATACAATCATTTGAGGATGTTACACAGCTCCCAATAATAGATGAAAATCTCATAAATATACTACTTTACCTTGTAGACAGAACCAAATCCACCTTGTCCAAGTTTGTTTTCTTCTGAAAAATTATTTGTGGCCTCACTTAGCTGTTCGAAGTCAAACACCAAAAACTCTGAGTTATTCTCTTGCCAAACTAGTTGATCCTCCCCTTCCAAATCATGAGAATGCCATGATCCTCCTAATCTCATCACTTTGGCTGAATATATGAATAAGAGCAGGGTTAATATCTCTTTAATAATAATACCACTAATTGGGAATATTTTGAACAATAGTATAGAAAATAGTTTCAACAACTAATTACCGTGCATACCTTTTCGTTGCTTTGTGAGCCGACGAAAGTATAAGATGATGCAGAGAAACGCTGCTGTCACTAGAGGGATTAAAACCATGGGTATTATCCACAGCTTGCCCATATGCCCTAATAAGAGCATAAATGATAATATGCCAATTAAGCATCTAAATGATAATATTAGCTTTTTATTTGTTATTCGTGGGTGTAAATTACAAGTAGCAACCATGGTTCTTACTCTTGTGCTTGGTCGAAATCGTAGCTGGAGGCGGTGGGCCGAGACTTATCATAGGTTGGCTGTCATAGAAGTGAGACGCTTCATACCTGAAATAACATCGTATGACACCCATCTGTCCTCCCATGCGCAGGGCCATGGTGGAGTTTACCATGCCGAGCAGGCGACGCAGGCATGCCAGACAATCGGCTGAGGA
This sequence comes from Elymus sibiricus, assembly GCA_039707655.1. Lineage (NCBI taxonomy): Eukaryota > Viridiplantae > Streptophyta > Magnoliopsida > Poales > Poaceae > Elymus > Elymus sibiricus. The sequence goes on from CM077676.1 coordinate 35,533,908, forward strand.
GATGTCTGGCGTACACTGTGCTAGGGAGTACACCATCGGATAGGTGGTGCCGCTGTCCACGACGCCCGTGGCAAACCGTCTCGGCATTGTGCTGGCTGCCTTCTCCACGGTTGTCACCAGCAGATCGTGGGTGAGGCCGGTGATGAGGTGCACATCGCCGGTGACATTCTTATAGTTCCACCTCTCAAAGGGCGGCACGCCGTCACTGTATTCTCCCATGGTATTTATGGGCGCCGCTAGGATGTTGTCGACACTGAATATGAGAATATACTTGCCGTAGTAGGAAGAGACATTATAACACTGCTGCTGCGCCTGTGGCGTCAGGTTCAGCAGTTCATCGAACCTGTTGGCAATGAACTCAGCGCATGCTGAGTTGTTGAGGATGTCGCCGCGGCAAATCGCGAGCGCGTGGACGGCGTTGGGGGCTTTGCCAAAGGTCATGGTGGCGAAGTGTACTGGGGAAGAGGCAGTTTTGTTCGGGAGGGTAGTGGCGACCACCTGAAGATTGTCGCAAAATACGTCGGCGGCCGCCAGAAACGGTGTGAGGCCGCTGAGTAGGAGCAGAAGGAAGTTCGCCATGTCTAGGGTAGCAAGACTTGCTTGTTTTTCTTCTCAGAGATGATCAGCTCAGTTCGCCGTGCATTTATCTATCAGCAATTCACCTAGCACACATGGAAAAAAAATAGTACAAATGTAGAATCTTCTTTCCACCCGTCAGTTGCTTTCAGTACGTAGTTACTAGCCAGTCACCTTGCTTTCAAACCATCTAGCTAGGCAACAATCACCCTTATTTTTCTTAAATCAATCAGCTGGTCTTCATTGTAGAAGCTCAGAATAGAAGTGCTCAGTTAAAACAATCACTATTTTTTTAAGGCAAAAATGCTCTTTAATTAGCCTGCCTGTATCTACCACTCCTTGTGTTTAAGCGGAATCAAGATTCAAGATTGTATTTCGAACGACTGAAGTCCAGGAAAGTAGCAAATTCCTAGATAATTGCCCAGATTTCATTGTTATGAATCGACAGATGTAACTCCAGAACGTCTAGGCTCAGGCACTCGTGAATTGTAACGAATTTCCATATAACGTCTTAACTCAGGCACATAAGTATCTGATGTGGCCACCAAGCTAGCCGCCATCTAATTATGTGCTTGTCTCGTACCATTGCGTGCTGGCCAGGTCAAGAATGGGTCACCTTCACTTCACCATCGGCCACTTGAAAAAACGAATATTTATGAGAACTTTTCTCTGTTAGTTTCCGTACAGCTGCGTTGCTTTCCGTAGTCTCGGTCACTATTCAACACTACTACCTTTACTTCAAAACATCAAGGCAAGAATCAGGCTTCATTTCCATGCAGCTCGGTCGCTTTCGGTAGCGGCTCACTAGTCGAAGTCATTGCCGGGTGTCCTTTTCTGTGACCAAACAAATGTACGTATGGTGCCAGCATCGTTTTCCGCAGAGCGTCTTGACTCGGGCACGGGTAACCATTTGCCGTGGACTTGAGGGAAGCATGTGCTTGGTTGCTTGTCTCTAGCACTACCAGCACCATCAACCACGACTGACTAGCAATACACTTTGACTCATACCAGGTCGGAAGGTCGTGTTCTTCAAATGGTGTCTTTGCAGCTATGGGCTTAGATAGATCATAACAATTGTAGTACGCGTGGGATATGCAAACACAATTCTTAATTATATTGTTTTGTTTATTTCACAAGAAGAGAAATAATTAACTTCTGCCATCAATCAGCATTACCCGTACGTGTAATTATTGCTAGAATGCTGGATAGCTACCAGTACAACAAACAATAAGAAAAAGGCTACTCGTCTAACTTTTTCTTCTTCTAAATGAATTAACATACTTGCATTTTTCTTAGTTAAGAAGAATGTTTAGAACATATTGCTGAGGTCAAAGGCCAGGATATAGGGAAACAAATCATGGCTCTCCCGACGTAATGCTACAAGTGTTTCGCCCCTGCTAGGCCCCAATTTGCTACCTCGCTTTAATTTTTGCAGGGATTATCATTGAGAGGTTGAGATGTATTGAAAGAAGTACCCGCGCTATGCTTAAGCCAAATCGACACAGTTTTTAGGAAATTTTGTAGATAAGAGGATTGTAGTTATGTATTGCCATGTTTGTACACATGACAAAATGCTCATGTTACTAAATAACATATTTAGATACTCCCCCCGTTCCTAAATATTGAAATCTCTAAAATGACTTATATATATAAACGGAGAGAGTACATAGCAATCCCTACAAGTATGAGTTTTTAAATTTTGTTTGAAATCCCCAGATGCAAAACCATTATTCAAAACCAGGCTAGTGTTAAATGTAAGCAGTTTACAAAGTCCAGGTTTTAATATGGATAGTTCTCATATATAATTGAGGGGTCAAACTCGATTGGGCACCACTGATCTGGGTTCGAACTGGAATTAATTATATAATCGACGTGCTCTTCACCTGAGAAGAAAGAAAAGGACATCCTCTCTCATCCATCGATGCGTTACTGTGATATGACAATTCATTTCTTTGAACATTTTGGTATACTATTTGGCTAGTGACCCACACAAGTCGTTAATAAATACACATGAATAGGCGGCAGAGGGAAAAGGCACAAAAGCAAGTATGGTTTCTTCTTCTCCGACTACAAGTTCAGGATCATCTGGCTAATAATTGTGACGTCCATGTGTGTGCTGCCTGCTGGCTTGGTGCCTCGAAACACGTTGGACCTATCTTGCTTCACAATTGTCCCATTGTGTGGACTGTCATCTTATATGGATAGATCGTCGATGCTTCTCAAAACATGTAGGGTGTTAGAACAAGTAGCGATATAAATTGATATTATATTAGAATTTTATTTTCTTACGACAGGTCATGCACCTAGGGATCTGCTTGCTTGATAGAGTGTAGAGTAAAAAATTGGATGAGTACATACTCGTCTTGGTCAGTGGTTGATTAAAAATGCAGAGTATATTTTTTTATAGTTGATTATTAATTACAGTTCATTAAATGAGATTGCTCATCAAATTGGAAATTAATATATGACAAGTTTGGAATAAAGGTAAAATAAAGATAGCACATGCACTGGTTGGTACATAATTCGAGACGTTGATTATTTATTAAGATCTCTCATGCAAAATGTATCATCAAATTGATTCAAAGATAAATGTTCCCGGCAACCACACATCCTGTAGGGCCAACCCTTTATATAACTAGATGACACCCCATGCGCTGAGGCAGAAACATGTGGGAATTGGTTGTTTGGTTGCCTTGAATTTGAATATGAGACTAAAGATTGAAAATACATATGATTTGTTGTAATTGATTATTATATAGTGATAAAATATTTATTAAGTAGTATTTCTCATACATGTTGAGAGAAATAAAATTAGCGGGGTTGATAAAGTGGGATTTGTGCATGTTGAGGAAATTCGTATAGCTAGGTAGCATTTTGAAGCATGCATGTTAAGAGAAATAAAAGTAGTGGAGTTGATGAGGTGACATGTGTGATGATGTGGCATGTATGCATGTTGAGATAAATAGACGTAATGGGTATCAAGTATTCAAGTATATAAGATAAAATACCACCACAGCAAACTGCTATGTCCATGATTCATATTCAGTTCAACGCACGTTTCTCTACGACACAACCAATTTTTAGCAAAGATAATCCAAAAAAAAGGAGAGAGGTTAGGTTGAGAATAGGAGACATCGAAAAAGAACCATACAATATAGGGTGAAGAATTTGTACGATCCACCTGCCGCTAGGGCGCAATACCGTTCTTTGGTCGCAATGGAATACTTCAGAGCTTGTGCCGTTTTCGTCACGGTGAGACGGGAATACCGTTCTTCATATATCGCTAGGCAACAATCACCCTTATTTTTCTTAAATCAATCAGCTGGTCTTCTTTGTAGAAGCTCAGAATAGAAGAGCTCGGTTTTAAAAAATAACTATTTTTTTAAGGAAAAAATGCTCTTTAATAGTTCGTTGGTATCTCTGTGTGGGATGAAGTCTCCATTTCACAGAGTTTAATTAGCCTGCCTGTATCTACCACTCCTTGTGTTTATGCTGATTCAAGATTCAAGCTTGTATTTCGAACGACTGAAGTCCAAGAAAGTAGGAAATTCCTAGATAATTGCCCAGATTTCATTGTTATGAATCGACAGATGTAACTGCAGAACGTCTAGGCTCAGGCACTCGTGAATTGTAACGAATTTCCATATAACGTCTTAACTCAGGCACATAAGTATCTGATGTGGCCACCAAGCTAGCCGCCATCTAATTATGTGCTTGTCTCGTACCATTGCGTGCTGGCCAGGTCAAGAATGGGTCACCTTCACTTCACCATCGGCCACTTGAAAAAATGAATATTTATGAGAACTTTTCTCTGTTAGTTTCCGTACAGCTCCGTTGCTTTCCGTAGTCTCGGTGACTATTCAACACTACTACCTTTACTTCAAAACATCAAGGCAAGAATCAGGCTTCATTTCCATGCAGCTCGGTCGCTTTCGGTAGCGGCTCACTAGTCGAAGTCATTGCCAGGTGTCCTTTTCCGTGACCAAACAAATGTACGTACGGTGCCTGCATCATTTTCCACAGAGCTTCTTGACTCGGGCACTGGTAACCATCTGCTGTGGACGCGAGGGAAGCATGTGCTTGTTTGCTTGTCTCTAGCACTACCAGCACTATCAACCATGACTGACTTGCAATAAACATTGACTCATACCAGGTCGGAAGGTCGTGTTCTTCAAATGGTGCCTTTGCAGCTATGGGCTTAGATAGATCATAACAATTGTAGTACGCGTGGGATATGCAAAAACACGATTCTTAATTATATTGTTTTGTTTATTTCACAAGAAGAGAAATAATTAACTTCTGCCATCACTCAGCGTTACCCGTATGTGTACTTATTGCAAGAACGCTGGATAGCTACCGGTACAACAAACAATAAGAACAAGGCTACTCGTCTGACTTTTTCTTCTTATAAATGAATTAAAATACTTGTCATTTTTATTAGTTAAGAAGAATGTTTAGAATATACTGCTGAGGTCAAAGGCCAATGTCTAGGGAAACAAATCATGGCTCTCCCGACGTAATGCTACAACTGTTTCGCCCCTGCTAGGCCCCAATTTGCTACCTCGCTTTAATTTTTGCAGGGATTATCACTGAGGGGTTGATATGTATTGAAAGAAGTACCCGCGCTACACTTATGTCAAATCGACACAGTTTTCAGGAAATTTTGAAGATAAGAGGATTGTAGTTATGTCTTGCCATGTTTGTACATGACAAAATGGTCTTGTTACTAAGTAACATTTTTAGATACTCCCTCCGTTCCTAAATATAAGTATTTTTACAGATTCCAATATGAACTACATACAGAGCAAAAAGAGTGAATCTACACTCTAAAGTATGTCTATATACATCTGTATGTAGTTCATAGTGAAATCTGTAAAAAGACTTATATTTAGAAACTAAGAGAGTACATAGCAATCCCTACAAGTATGATTTTTTAAATTTTGTTTGAAATCCCCAGATGCAAAACCATTACTCAAAACCAGGCTAGTGTTAAATGTAAGCAGTTCAAACTCGATTGGGCACCACTGATCTGGGTTCGAACTTGAATTAATTCTATAATCGACGGGCTCTTCACATGAGAAGAAAGAAAATGACATGCTCTCTCATCCATCGACGCGTTACTGTGATATGACAACTCATTTCTTTGAACATTTTGGTATAGTATTTGGCTAGTGACCCACACAAGTTGTTAATAAATACACATGAATAGGCGGCAGAGGGAAAAGGCACAAAAGCAAGTATGGTTTCTTCTTCTCCGACTACAAGTTCAGGATCATCTGGCTAATAATTGTGATGTCCATGTGTGTGCTGCCTGGTGGCTTGGTGCCTCGAAACACGTTGGACCTATCTTGCTTCACAATTGTCACATTGTGTGGACTGTCATCTTATATGGATAGTTCGTCGATGCTTCTCAAAACATGTAGGGTGTGAAAACAAATAGCGATGTAAATTGATATTATATTTGAATTTTATTTTCTTACTACAAGTATGCACCTAGGGATCTGCTTGCTTGATAGAGTGTAGACTAAAGAACTGGATGAGTACATACTCGTCTTGGTTAGTGGTTGATTTAAAAATGAAGAGTATTTTTTATAGTTAATTATTAATTACAGTTGATTAAATGAGATTGCTCATCAAATTAGAAATTAGTATATGACAAGTTTGGAATAAAGGTAAAATAAAGATAGCACATGCACTGGTTGGTACATAATTCGAGACGTTAATTATTTATTAAGATCTCTCATGCAAAATGTATCATGAAATTGATTCAAAGATAAATGTTCCCAGCAACCACACATCCTGTAGGGCCAACCCTTTATATAACTAGATGACACCCCACGCGTTGAGGTTGAAACATGCGGGAATTGGTTGCTATATATTATTTTGATGAGATTTGGTTGCCTTGAATTTGAATATGAGACTAAAGATTGAAAATACATATGATTTGTTGTATTTGATTATTATATAGTGATAAAACATATATTAAGTAGTATTTCTCATACATGTTGAGAGAAATAAAATTAGCGGGGTTGATAAAGTGGGATTTTGTGCATGTTGAGGGAATTCATATAGCTAGGTAGCATTTTGAAGCATTCATGTTAAGAGAAATAAAAGTAATGGAGTTGATGAGGTGACATGTGTGATGATGTGGCATGTGTGCATGTTGAGATAAATAGATGTAGTGGGGATCAACTATTTAAGTATATAAGATAAGATACCACCACAACAAACTGCTATGTCCAGGATTCATTTTCAGTTCAACGCACGTTTCTCTACGACACAACCAATTTTTAGCAAAGATAATCCAAAAAAAAGGAGAGAGGTTAGGTTGAGAATAGGAGACATCGAAAAAGTAACATACAATATAGGGTGAAGAATTTGTACTATCCACCTGCCTCTAGGGCGCAATACCTTTCTTTGGTCACAATGGAATACTTCAGAGCTTGTGCAGTCTTCATAACGGTGAGACGGGAGATGGTATACTCCCGCTGAAAACCTACATGCCGACCTTGCCACCGGCAGCCCACTCCTAGCTCTCCTTGGAGCAACTCGCCAACATCTGGACCAAGTTACACGGGCCTGCCCATGGACGCAGTGCGTTCAACCCAATGCATGTCTCGGACTGCTTTGTGTTCTTCCGAAACTCGCTTATGTACAGACTCACCAAGGTGGCCAGGGAGATCTTGTTTGGAAGCAGGAGAAATATGGGCAGCGACTCGGTTTCATCTAGCCTGCATTCAGCATCCATGATGGTTCCAATATAATTTGCAATTGCATGCAACTTCTAAGATAGTCACAATAGACTAAACCTTTTTTTTGCACCGTCATGGTCTTATGATTGATGCTTTGCAAACCTCATTATTTGGAATACTAGGCATCGGTAGAGATGGCAATTTCAGAGGTCACATTATCCACCGGTGGTATTAGGAAGTCTGTTGGATCATCTTATTGTGCGTCATCTTATTATTCACCAAAGCAAAACTTACCTAAATAATGAGAAGCCACATTGGCCTCTACTGAACAATGGTAATAATAGATGCGAACAAAGCATGTCAGCAACTGATTTTAGTCATCAATGGTTACTGATGCAGATGGCTGGTAGCTCCATTGATGGTTGTCCTGTCATGTGGTTGTTTCCAAGGCATGGAGTAATACTTATGACTCATAACCATGTTCTGTACTCTGTAGAATTTCCTTAGCACCTAATCCCTGTTTGTCCCAATTACCGCTACTGTTTGCTTATTTTCTTGTAAAAATCTTTTTCCAATACTATTAGTCCCAATATTTTCTACGCACTTCCACAAGTCTAATGTTCATGTTATTTTTACATTAGTGAGTTGTATTGCCTAGTTTGGTACCTCATGTCAGCATGGAATTGAGAAATGCTGATGAGGCTTGGTCATTTTGGCTTACCTACAGTGGACAGAAAGGATTTGAGGCCAGAAAAAGGTATACAAACAAAAGGCCAAGCGATGGCAAGGTTACATCACGTAGATTCGTTTGTGCAAATGAGGGTCTTCGATCACTAGACAAAAATGATTTGTTTGTGCAAAAGTGCCCTCGAGGTGAAACTAGAACTGAATGTCAAGTCTACATTTAGATACATTATAACTAAGCACTTTTCCTGCCCTCTCAGGCCATTTGCATTTCTAGCCGTTGGATCATCACTTTTAGGCTTCCTTGGCCGTCCGATTTGCTCTTAACTGCAGCCAAATTGCGCGTACAACTTCGCGACAAGCACTAACCTGCTCGGGCCGCTGCTCTGGTGTTTTTTTTTGGGAATCAAAGATTCAATTGGGCCTACTGAGCTGTACTAGGATCCCGTCCAGCGCAAAAGTGGAGAGCCCTGAAAAACTGGACGCTCGGGACCCTGGTCTTTTTCGCTCGCAGCCTGCTTTCGTTCGCTCGCAGTCGTGGTGCCGCCTTTGACCTGGGTGCCCACTGATGCGGTGGCAACCGACGCGACGGTTATCGCCTTCTCTATCCGTTCTGTTCGACAGACGTGACTGACAGTGGCTGCGCGATCCGTTCGGTTCCATAGCGCAACTGGATGGTGTGCGGCAATGAACAACCACGAAGTTCTATCGCCAAGGACAATTTATTGAGAGTTTATTTGATCATTTATGTCAGTCGATGCTCCGGGCAGGGCGGAGAGTGGGGTGGTTGGTGGGGGACTCCTTGGCGGTCCGTGGAGAAGTACGATGTGAAGGAGAGAGGACGCCATGGTGAAGGTGAGGTGGGTATCATCCGGTTTTAAAGGAGAGCTCCAGCGAGAAATGTCCCGCTATAGTGGGAAACGGTGCAGGAAGGGGACGGTCCGACAGGAAAAGGAAAGGGTGCGTCGTGGGATGAGGTTTCTGTGATGGGCCCATGTGTTGGAGATAACATGATGGATAGTCCGAATAATCACATTTCCCGCGAGGGGAGGGGATCAGAGTGGAGTGTGGGGTGGTGGTGATCGGCATGAACACGAGAGGAGGGGATCACGGCGGAGAGTGGGCCGGTTGGTGGGGGACTCCTCCTTGGCGGTCCGTGGAGAAGTATGGTGTGACGGAGAGAGGGCGCCATGTCGAAGATGAGGTGTGCACAACAATGGACATCATATTTTTTTGGAATGCACGACATTCAACTGTATGTTGCAATGTGGAAATGACTCAGGATACATTGGATTTGCCTTCTTGGCTCGAGTGTGTGTGTGTGTGGGGGGGGGGGGGGCGTCACGGCCGGCGCATGCCTCTTACCCCTTGATGGGGGTGGCGGATCGGCATGAACAAGAGGTAGGGGATCAGGGTGGAGAGCGGGGCGGTTGGTGGGGGACTCCTCCTTGGCGGTCCGTGAAGAAGTACGGTGTGAAGGAACAGGGTGCCATGGCGAAGGTGTGGTGCGCGTCATACGGTTTAAAAGGAGAGGGCTCTAGCGAGAATGTCCTTCTACAGTGGGAAACCGAGCGGGAAGGGGAGGGTCCGGCAGGAAAAGGAAAAAGTGCGTCATGGGGTGGGGTTTTTGTGTTGAGCCCACATGTTGGAGATAACATGACGAATTGTCTGGACAACCACATTTCCAGTGAGGGGAGGGGATCAAAGCAGAGAGCGGGGCGGGTGGCTGATCGGCGCGAACACGAGGGGAGGGGATCAAGGCGGAGAGCAGGGCGGTTGGCGGGTGACTCCTCCTTGGGGGTCCAAGGAGAAGTATGGTGTGAAGGAGAGAGGACGCCATGGCGAAGATGAGGTGTGCCCAACAACGGACATAAAAATTTTGCGGTGCACGGCATTCAACTGTATGTTACAACGTGGCAATGGCTCAGGAGATATTGGATCTACCTTTTTGGCTTGGATGGGGGGCATCATGGGCAGAGCACTCCTCTTACCCCTTGATGGGGGTGGCAGATCGGCACAAACATGGGGGAGGGGATCGGCGGAGAGTGTGCAGTTGGTGGGAGACTCCTCCTTGGCGGTCCATGGAGAAATATGGTGTGAAGGAGAGAGGGCGTCATGGCGAAGGTGAGGTGGGTGTCATCCGGTTTTAAAGGAGAGGGCTCCAGCGAGAAATGTCCCTCTACGGTGGGAAACCAAGCGGGAAGGGGATGGTCCGACAAGGAAAAGGAAAGGGTGCATCGTGGGGTGGGGTTTTTGTGTTGGGCCCACATGTTGAAGATAACATGACGAATAGTCCGGACAACCTTATTTCTTCCCCACATATGGTCTGGATTTGGGAGAGCCCGGACTGTTCAGACGATTAAATTTTGGGGAGCCTGCTAGGCTCTCATTTGATCCGAACAGACCAAGATGTATGAGAAAGAAGTGAGCTTCGACTTTGAAGACGACATTCATCATTTGTTTCATTCATTTATATGCATTGTAGCCCATATCAACGCACGGGCGTTCTACTAGTAAGTCATTGGGGGTGAGAAGGCTCAGTATGATAAGAAATTCGATTAATGGACATTGCGTTGCACCGGCTATACAACGCCATGTACTTGCTAGCTGGCACATACCAACTTGTGTAGTGTAGATAATAGCTAGACAGCTGATCAGTGTTGTACAGATTCTACAGACACCTTCTACAACACGTACAAAATCTAACCCTTGTTTCTCCTTGTTGTAACTTTTTTGAGTTCTTTGAATTGTGAACGTTGTTTTTTGTCTTTGGGATTTTGCTTTCTTGACTATTTAAGTCGATAACCCTAATCCAGAGGAAAGTGGAAAGAGTTGCCCACTTGCACTCATGGCAATGTGGGAACGGCCTGGATATTTGTAGAAGCAAGGCCAATGGAGGCACACTCCTCCATGAGACATGTTTGTCCCCTCTCCTACTTGTTGACGCATTCAGCTCCAGCGCTTAGAACGGATCGATCCGTCAAACGCTGCTGCCTGGAGGGCCGAATGTCGGCGAGGAGGACCTCGTCCCAACCTGCATGCACGAGTGGAGAGGGGAGAGGGGAACGGAGAGGCCAGCTCTGTTGCCGATCTGGACTAGGAGCGAGAGGACGAATCGCCGATCCGCAAATTGTGGATCACGCGGTTTTTTTCCGCTCCAGCGCCGATCCTTATTTGATCGATGTGGTTCACTGGATTGACCAACAATTAAAGATGGGACCTTGGAGTCGCATTAGATTTATAGAAGAAGATGCCAAGCAACCGAGAACATTACTACGCCGTAAAGGCTACCCACGCCAATAGATAGGAACGTAGGCTGGCCCTATGACTAAGGCGACTACTCATGTCGCGCTACCATCAACCGATATGGGAAAATATCAACAGTAATCAACCAGACAGATCGCTAAGCATTGAACGTCTGCGCTATGAACCTATGAACCGTCTGGGCAGAAACTGGCACGCCATCAAATACCACCCCATCCTTGTGGCGCCAAAGACACCAGAACACAAAGATGATGCAAGTCCAAAGATCCTTTGCCACTATCGAAGGAGCACATAGCGGGATCCACCACTCCAGGAGATCTGTGTCCACGGTGGGCAACAAATCTAGTTTGTCCCATCTCGTCGAAGAGGAGACCGTACTTGCCTAACCTTCATCTTCGTAAAATCACTATCATACTTTCCCATGGGATTTTTACCTTTTCAAGACCTCGCCAAAGAATTACCAAGGTCCAGGGTTGTCAATATTAATTTACAGGACATAGCAGAAGCTTGAACAAAGGCTCTCACCTCACCAAATATCACATCATCATGCAAGTTCCCTGCCCTCCAAATACATCCAATTATATCAGAGAAACATTTTCTCATTACACATAAAACTTAAAATCATGCATCTATACAACATCTATTATATCATTGATTCTACGTATTTGCTTCCACATGATACACACAAAATCATCTTGCAGCTACAACTGATATGGTGACATCATTAATACTACATGACTGAGTAGCAAAGGAATCTTCTTCATTGCCTACCCTTAGATTGAAATACGCTGGGTGCTTAGGCTCACGTAGAACCATAGTCTCACTGCTTAGCATTGAAGTTACATCTAACATGTTCGGTCGATGAACTGCATTCTCTTGTACACATAGTAGTGCGATGTTAATGCACCTCATCACTTCTGTCGGGTCACACATGGGAAGCAATGACACATCAACAATTTCAATCCATCTTCCTTCATCCCACAGTTGCCAAGCCTATTTGCAATTTCATCACATACTTAGATACATTGATAATTCATTTCTTTTCATGTTATATGGAAGTGCATGAACTCACATATCCTAGGAGATTGATGAAACCTCCATATTGGTCGCTTCCAGAGTTCCTTTTCCCGGTAAGGATCTCAAGCATTAAAACACCAAAGCTGAATACATCAGATTTGACAGAGAATAGACCCTCGGAAGCATACTCTGGAGCCATGTAACCACTAAAATGATATAAAAATATATGTCCAATTAGCGTATGGTTGACTTGTAATATTTTTTTTTTCATAAGGTAATATTGATGTGATACTCACTATGTCCCAACCACTCTTCTTGTAGTGTTTTCCTCATTGTTATTTGAGTTGAATATTTTTGCTAGTCCAAAATCTGAAATTTTAGGATTCATTTCATTGTCCAAGAGAATGTTGCTTGGTTTAAGATCTCGATGTATAACACGCAAACGAGAGTGCTTATGTAAGTAAAGAAGTCCTTCAGATATTCCTTCAATTATCGCAAAACATTTCTTCCAATCCATTAAACCTTTTCTACATTCATCTGCACATGAACTGAACGCGTTAGTATAAATAGTAGAGAAAAATACATCTAAATAATAAAATTGAACACCTCAATTATCAAGATAGTACAACCTTGCACATAACTTCTGAAAACCATATAGTAAGATATTTTCAGTCATGATCATGATGCTAAACCATTTCTATATATTTGGAAACGTAGATAAGTTACCAAATATGAAGAAGTCCAAACTTTTGTTTGGCAAGTATTCATAGACCAATATTTTTTCATCTCCTTGAGAGCAACATCCTAGGAGTCTAACCAAATTCCTGTGTTGAAGTTTGGCTATGAGCTGAACTTCATTTTTGAACTCTATGAAACCTTGTCCTGAATGTGAAGCAAGTCTCTTGATTGCTATCTCCATTCCCTGAAGGAAGTGGCCCTAGAGAAAAATAATAATGATATTATGCCTCAATCCGGTTGCTTTAAGCTGCAGAAGTTAATTCACAGCTACCAAGAAATGAGTACATGCAAATTAATCCCACTTTGAATCAATATTCTTCATCCAAATATGTACGTACGTCAAGGCTATCTTTGGAATGCTAGTATTATATTGTTCTTAAGCACTATTAATTCCACAAACTTATAACATATTTTTTCTGTTGAATAGAAAATGATGATTATAGAAGTGTGATAAATATACCTTATATACAGGGCCAAATCCACCTTCTCCTAGTTTATTTTCTTCAGAAAAGTTATTTGTTGCTTCCATTATCTGATGAAAGTCAAAAACTGAGAACTCGGATAATCCGGCTTGCATCTCCCAAACTTGTTCATGATCTCCTCTTTGAAATTTGTAAGTACGCTTTTCTTGCAATCTCATTGCGCCTGAAAATTGAGATCCGAGAATTTACACGAATCTTTAGTTTAGAAGACTCGTACTAATGAGCATTATATTAAACGATGAAGCCGGCGGCAACTAATGATGAAGAAAATTTGTAAGTACGCTTTTCATGCAATCTCATTGCGCCTGAAAACAATCACTCACCCTTCCTCTTACTGCCTCTGAAGCGACGATAGTAAACGATGAAGCCGGTGGCAACTAATGATGCGGGAACAGCTACTGATATGACAATCACCCAAGGTTGCATTCCATGTCCTTCAAAATTAGACATTGACTAATTATCATAAGTCATTAACTAATAATAACATGCCCGTGAATAGAATTGTAACTTTTTAATTGTTTGAGAACCTAATGAACCTATGGATGCAGACCGAAGAGAGAAGGTGGTATTGACAGCAGATGGACTCGCCCCCGCATCGTCCCCGCTAGGGTGACTCGGGCGGCGCCCAAACCCTAGCCGCCGGGGGCGCGATCTCCCTCTTCCCTTCCCTCCGCCGCCGCCGGAGGACGCCGCCGGGCTAAGTCCGGAGGCCGATGGCGGTGGCGTGGGACCTCCTCTCTCCCGCGTCTTAGGGATGGTGCGGGGCCCCTAAACGTGTGGTGGCGCGGCCGATCCAATCTATGCGGCGCGGTGGCGATGGCTGCGGCGGCGTGGTGGCCGGCCCTGTCTCGGGCGGCGGCGGCAGCTGCAGGCGCGGCGCGGCCCTATACCGGGAAGGGCGGCGGCTGCGGTCGGCGCGCCATCGGGCGTCGGATCGGCGGCGACGACGTGGAGGCCATGGTGGACTGGTCGGCGGCGCCTCCGGTCAGAATTGATCTGGCCGGTGCAGCCGGCGATGGTGGCCATCTCCTCCGTCGGAGGTGGTCGGCCTGAGGCTGGATGGTCAGATCTCCAGATCCGGCATCCAGATCCGGCTGCGAGTCGGGAAGACATAGTTGCCGGTGAAAACCGAGCCGATGGCGGCGTTCTGCGTCGTTACCTTGATTAAGGCATCGTCGTGTAACTACTGTCGACCCACTCGTGCTGCTCCGGGGGAAACCCTAGGATCTGATCTTCCAGATTGAACGATGGCGGTACTGCGGTGTCGTTTTCTCTCTTGGGAGCATCGTTTGTGGAGCAGCGCTGGAAGACACAGGCAGGAGGTGGAGCGGCTTCGTTTTGCACGGAGCTTTCGGTGGAGATGTCAAGTCATGCCTGGCCGACAGGTGCTACGCTGTGTCATGCCTGGTCGGCAGGTGCCACGCACGACAGATCTTCCAAAATCTTCGCATCTGGATGGATGAGCACGGCGCGGTGGCGCCGTTGGGCGCCGTGGTGGCGTCGACGGATGGACGGACTGGCAAGGATAATGCGGATCTCTCCCCTGAAGATGGGTCAGCGGTCCGATGACGATGGCGGCGTCTAAAACATGTGCATGTGGTATACGTTTTAGGTCTGCTGCACCGCATGTTGGTTCCGATACGTTATGTGGTTGGATAGGCGACGACACCGCTTTTAGATATGGGGAATGAGAGCACTTCACATTATCGAGTTTTGTAGGTGTGAGTGATGGCTTCAGGTGGCTTGATGAATGTTCCTGTTAGACCTTTGTTGAATAATAAATAAAGATGGCCGTATGCAACGATTGATGCAGAGGCCGGGGGTCTTAACCTCCTTTTCAAAATAATAATAATAGTAATAATGGATGCAGACCGAAACCAAATTAAGGAATACGCACTCTTGCCTGTGGGAGGAGCTGGAGAGATGGACGATGGACTGATTCGCCGCATGGGCTGGTCGAAAAACATAAACGTCTCGAACCTGATGTTGCAGTGCAGCACGAAGATCCGTCCTCCCACACGCACGGACATAGTGGCGTTGAACATACCGATGAGCCGCTGGAGGCACGCCCGGCAGTCGCTGGCGGATAGGTCCGGCGTGCACTGCGCCAGGGAGTAGAGCGTCGGGACGGAATCCATGACCACGGAGGCTAACCGCCTAGTATTGTCGGCTGCCGCGTCCTCGGCCGTCACCGTTAGCAGCTCGTGGACGTCAACAGCAACGAGTGCAGCGTCGCCTGAGATATTCTGCTCGTTCGAGGATTGGAAGAGCGTGCCGTTCTCGGTGAGACTGGCTGCTGGGCTGAGAAAGGCGTCATCGCCGGAGTAGCCTAGGACACACCCTGGTTGTTGGGCGCTGTCGTACTCGTAGTAGACGATGGCGCTCCGCTGGTACGGGCATGTCTGCTGTGCGTGCTGGAACGAGGAGGCGACGCAGTCTCCGCACCACGACGCGTTGGCGAAGTCGCGGCAGAGCGCTAGCGCGTGCGCTGTGTCTGGTGCTTGGCCGGCTGTGGCAATGGCGAAGAGTTGAGGGGAGGAGGAGGAGACGTTGCCCGGGAGGGTGGCGGCGAGGATGGAAAGGTTGGACTGGTAGGTGCTGTTGGCCGTGTACTTCCCGCTGTTGGCGCAGAGCTGCGCCGTTGCCGCTGCCGACACCGGCATGAGTAGGAGAAGCAGCAGCAGGACGCCCGCCATGCCAAGTGCCAACCGCGTGATTCAGCCAAGTCTATATAGATGTATCAAAAGATTCGTAGAGTAGCTAAAAACTCCTACTGCACTTAGAGCTCAAAAGAGGGGGAAGTAAAACCATGTAGCCACTTGGGCCTCAGAATTCCAGTGACTCTCTGGAAGCCTACGGGCCGAGGCATATGTCCTTTCTCTTGCATTCTTTTCTTTTCTATGTATATTGTTGTACCTTTTACACTTAAAAATCTATAAAAAATACTAAGTCAATTCTGGACAGTCAATAACTTTGTAGTCCTACTTGCAATACCGCGTATTACGGGACGGCCACGTTTGTGCTTTCAGAATTCCTACCTGGATATCCAATAGACAGTGAGATTTTTCATGCTTTCAGTGGTCTTCCGAACAGTCAATAACTTTGAAAGATTCAATCACGGTATATTTCTAAATATTGCATTAATATTTATTCAGGTCTTCGGTAGGTCCCCGAGAGACAATCCATCTTATTTTTCTAGTCACACACAAGTACAGTTTGATTTGGTCTTGATGTGCATCTATTTGAAGGTACGCAAGAGACAATAACCTGAAGTTGGTACTTTAACCGGTGGTTAAAAACCCGTGCATTAGTGGTTTTACCTCCCCCCACACCACAGCACTTTAGGTGCCCGACCTCGTATTTATGAAAATCATGTTTTATTTTGATAAAGGGATTTTATTGATAACAAATGTCACAATAAGACATTACAAGCAAAAATAGTTCATGTCTGAGGTCTGCGTAGTTAAGATGCATATAGCGCAAACAAGATAACCACAAATTAATAAAGTAACATGTTAGACAAAGGGGAACTGATATGGTCTATGCACATATGTGGAAAAATCCAAACCTTGGGGCATCTCCAACGTGGTCCCCCAAATCGGACTCACGAGCCGTCTGTGGACGCGTCCAGATGTTTTCGTGGAAATAGGTACAGGAGCGCACTAGTGGAGAAACGGCCTTTAGTCCCGGTTGGGAAGGGCCTTTAGTCCCGGTTCATCAACCGGGACTAATAAATCGGGACTAAAGGCCCCCACCCTTTAGTCCCGGTTGGCCACGACCCGGGACTAAATCCCTGCCACGTGGCCGGCAGCGCGCGTCGGGGGCTGGGGACCTTTAGTCCCGGTTGGTGACACCAACCGGGACTAAATCCCTGCCACGTGGCCGGCAGCGCGCGCCGGGGGGGGGGGGGGGGGCTTTAGTCCCGGTTGGTGACACCAACCGGGACTAAAGGTTTAGGGGTTTAGGGGTTTAGGGTTTATTGTTTATTTTTCCTTTTCATTTTGTGTTTTCCATTTAATTCTTTTTCATTTCGAACATATTTTACGCTACTACATATTGTACACGTTCTGCATATATAATAGAATTTTTCGTAGAACCAATCATATATCATTGAATTTCTCGTACGACCATGTATACACATATATATATATACAATTTGGTATATATAATTTCTCCTACAATTTGCAGATCATTACATGCAGGCATTAGGTGAAATGGTATTCTTCGTCGGGAGATATGACCTGCTGAAGCAAAAATCCCGCCATTTTCTCTTGAAGTGCTCGTATGCGGTCCTTTGGTAGGAGCCTATCCCGCATCTCCACCATCTTTAAAGAAGGAGATCAATATGAATATATTAGTTGTGTGTAAATATATTAGATCATGATAAAAAAATTGTGAATAGTGTTTACGTACCTAAAGATGTCTTGCATCTCTGCTCCTTTCGGTCATAAAGCGAATGTTCTCGCAAACGTAGTATGCACAGAAATTAGTTCCCTTTTCCTGCCTCATGCATTTTACGAGAATAGAATTCAATCAGATAATAATCAAGCATGATAATGGTATTGAAACTAGAATTAAAGAGATGCGCGGATGTAGCTAGTACTACTTAATTACCTTGGACCGTCGCCATTTCAGCTGTGGTTTCCATTCACCGACAACCTCTTTGATGAACTTTTTCCAAACCCTGCCCGGCAAAGAAAATGAATAAAGGAGTTATTAATTACTTGATATCAGGAAATGAACTAAAGAGGCCGACATGATGCGATAATGATTGAAATTACCTGTCGAGCATCAAAAACAGGCTGATGTATTCTTCAGAGTCTTTACCTAGTGAGTCCAGTACTTCAACAGTTCCCTCGTCAACTCTAATGATTAGCAGGATCCAGTGGAATCTGCGCACACGTTTGTATAAGCGGGCATGCACAACTCATCAACTACACTTAACATCGAGTAAGCAAAAATAGAATTTGTAGTACAAGACAGTACCACTCACCTGAAGTTGTAAGGAAAAAGTATTTCTGGTCTGGTATTTAGTTCCTTCAAAAACATTAGCAAGCTATTCTCTGTGTCTTGTTTGTGGTTATTTAACACATTTTCATTAACGGTATTTGGGTCAATGAACCCAATGCCATAGACTCCATCTCTTTTCAATTCAAAAATCTTCATTCTGCATAATACCACACAAAAGAATATAGTGAGGATAATTACAGGCAATGAACGAGCTGAGCTAGAGACTTAAATTACAGAAAGAAATCACTTACAGACAATAGCAACTGACGAGAGATTTTTCGAGTGCGTTTTGATTGAATAACTGAAAAATTTCTGGAAATTCAATCCACACATCTTTTCCATGGAAGTAATGCTCTGGCTTGACTTTCACCATGAGGCTCTCTCGCACGGCCTTTATTTCTCTCAGGTACCAGTCATGCAATCTGCGCATTTGCGTTGATAGAACCTCCTCCTCGTCAGGCCTGACCAGAGGGTTCCCGGGGACATATTTCCATGCTAGTTCCTTCGGATCCATCGTGGGGACTTCCTCGATGCCTAGGAGTTGTTCAACAGTGATACCCATCTCTCTAGCCATCTCTCTATCAGCGTCGGTTACCGCCTTATCGGTACTCACCTTGAGCGGGGGGATCGATTGCACTGCCTGTTCTCCGAGCTGGGGAACAACTTTTCCGCTTTTATTACTACCTGTAAGGCTCGACTGCTGATTTTTTTGTTGATAATATGACTTGCTAATAGAGCGTTCATAGTCTGATCGCCTTTTCTCCACAGCCGGTTTAGCAAGATCCACAAAGTGTTGTACAACTTTCTCAGATATTTTCTCCTTCGGCGGCGGGGGCGGTTTCGGTGCAAAATGGGCCTTCACTTGGGCATCCACGACCCCTTTGTTTTCCTCCTCAGTCATCTCATAAGCTAACTTCTTTTTGGCAGGAGGCTCGGGTTTCTTCTTTGGTGCTCCCTTCCGCTTTGGAGTCGGCTCACGCGGCGGAGATCGATATCGCGTACTCGCGCTGGGCTCCGTCTCGAGGTGGGGTGGATTCGGCTGACGCGGCGGAGATCGATATGGCGGACTCGCGCTGCGCTCCGTCTCGAGGTGGGTTGGAGTCGGCTGACGCGGCGGACTTGGAGGAGGAGTCGGTGGCCTTGGCACCGAGTTTGGAAACACGATGCATTCATTTCTCCATACAATGAGACCACGTATGGCTTCTCCCAGTGTCTGCTCCCCTTGACCTCCAGGAAAGTCAAGTTCTAGTGAGTCATATCCCGACAGAACTTCATCCACCCCAACACGAGCATAGCCAGGTGGAATCGGATTGCTGTGGATGGTTGCTTCAGGTGCATTCGGTAAAGCAAAGCCGTCCGCCACCTTCATGGATATGTTCTTCATTTTCATGTGTAGCTCACAAGTTGTCGTCTCTTGGATATCATCCACGGGGTAGTGAGCCAGCAGTGCATCATCGGCCAGGACCCCCGTGGAACCCACGCTGTTTTCGGCATAGATGGGATGGTACTATCCAATGCTGGATCTGGTTGCTCCTGCCGCTGAGACGCCCTTTGCTGGCTAATTGTGTCGATCTGCTCCTGCTGCCGCATGAAAGCGCGTTCCAACTCCGCGTTCTTTGATTCTACCTTTTGAAGCCGGTCTGCATGCTGCTTCTTCTGGTCTGCATCCTGCTTCTTCTTTCTCGCACGGCTTCTGTAAGTGTCGTTCCACTCCGCAAACCCCTCAACCCACGGAACAACGCCTTTGCCTCGTGTTCGTCCCGGGTGTTCAGGATTCTTGAGGGTGCATGTAAGCTCGTCGTTCTCTCTCTCGGGCTGGAACGCCCCCGTTCGAGCCTCTTTTATTGCTTCAAGTAAAGCGTCCGAGGCTTCTTTAAGACTTGCCTGTTCAATAATCT
This sequence comes from Elymus sibiricus, assembly GCA_039707655.1. NCBI lineage: Eukaryota > Viridiplantae > Streptophyta > Magnoliopsida > Poales > Poaceae > Elymus > Elymus sibiricus. Next base: position 35,554,269 of record CM077676.1, read on the forward strand.
CCTCTGTCTTTGGGTCCAACTTTTCCTCATGCGCATAGAACCAAGTCCTGCACCTGTCGGGCCAACCCACTGTTTTTGGAGTGACCCTTGCAGCAATCATCTTTTCCTCAGATTCATCCCACTTAGGTAACCCAGTCTTGTAGCCACCTGGCCCCAGAACATGGTGAAACTTTTTTTTCTCAGCATTTATCTTGTTTTTCCTCGACCGTTCCTTAGCTGCTTCCGATTCCTTGAACTCCACAAATAAGTCCTAGTGGTCTTTTACCTTCTCTAGTGGTCCAGTGAATTCTGGAGTCTTCTTTTCTGCATTGACGTAGTTGGCCCATAATCTTTTCTTCCAAGTCTGGAATTGTGTGGCCATCTTCTTAAGAGCACACTTCTTGACTTTCTCCCGTTGGAGATCTGTGAAACCCTCTGATAGGGTGAAACGTGACATGAGCGTATCCCAAAGTAGATTTTTTGCTCTTTCGTCGACAAAACTAACTCCTCGATCTTCCTTTGACTTATTCCATTCTTGAACGGTGATTGGGATTTGGTCCCTAACAATAACTCCGCATTGACGTATAAATTTGTCTGCATTCTTTTTAGGAGCAATCGGTTCGCCATCTTCTTTGATTTCATCGATGTTGTACATTATGCCATCGGGCAACTTTTTGGCCGGGCCTCGTACTATCCTTGTAGAAGATTTGCTCGATCCGGAGGGCTAAAAGAAGAAAGATTCGTTAATGTATATATATATATATATATACAAATCAATTAATACATGTAATGATCACAAGAGGCCTTATATATATATATACATATATATATATATATATATATATATATATATATATATATATATATACCTCGCCGGACTTTGTTAATTGAAGAACATTTCCTTCGCCATCATTGTTTGTGTGCCCTTCGTCTATTGGTTCTTCCTCAATTCCCTCACCGGACTCGTTCAGATATTGTGAGCCGTCATCTGGTTCAATCTCTGGGTTTTGGGAGCGTATCATGTCGAACATGATATCCTCTTGATCATGGTCGTCTCTGCCGGTATAGTCCACAGCTTAACTAATCCGGAAGAAAGATAAAACAATTTAGTATTCAAATTATAATGCATTCAATAAGCAAAAACTAATACATTTCGAATAATCCAGTTAATGCATCATCGAATATTATCGAATATTATCACTAATGCATCTTGAATATTATCATATAACATCACTAATACAGCTCGAATATTATCGAATAATCCAGTTGACTCATGGTTCCTGAGACGCGGGCCGTGGACACCCAAAGAGAAGGAACCATCACAGGATCATAGCTCGGGTGAGATCCCTAAAGAACCTGCCAGGTATTGGAGAACCTGACGTCCAACGCAACCATGTAGCGACGGACGTGCTCGTCCTCCTCCCTGACACGGCGACGTACCACCTCCTCGGGGGCCGGCTGCCTCCGCACCGATAGTGGCCCACGCGACCGCCACCAAAGAAGCTCTGGGTCCATGACGGGAGCCCGATTCCTCACCAAGCTGCGCGCCCCGGAAGGTAGCACCTCCCAGTGCCAGCCCGGCGGAGCCCAGTCCCGGACATGGCGCCTCTCAAGCAGGTTGTCGCCGCCGAGTCGACGATGAGGATGCGGGCCGAGCATCGTCGACGTCGAGAACAAATTCTTATGAAAACAAATTCCTATGCAATAATTATCATTTTATTATGCTACTCATATTTAATAAACTTTTACAACTATAGTAGATGGGCAAATTTGAACAACATTTTATAGCATTGATCCAACCATTCTTTTTATAGAAAACCCACACTTGAACAACATTTCTATTCATCCATTTAACATCCATCTATCTAACATATCTATTCATCCATCATTCTAACATACATCAATATAACATCTATCCATCTACATATCCATCTAACATTCATCTACACACAAAAATACATAATAAATCCATCTAATTAACATTCATCTACACACCAAAAAATATGAACAAATTAAAAAAATGAAAAAAAAAAGATGAACAAAAGGAGGAGGAGAGGCTCACCAAGCGGGATCGTCGGGGCGGAGGGAGGCGGGGAGGACTCCAGAGACGGAGGGAGGCGCGCCGGTGGACGGAGGGAGGCGGGGAGGACGTCGGAGACGGAGGGAGGCGCGTGGAGGAGCGGCGCCGGCGCGGGCTCGGGCCGCGGCGGCGCGTGGAGGAGCGGCGACGTCGGGCAGAGGACGGCGGCGCGGCCGGCGTCGGGCAGAGGGGGCGGCCCGCCGTGAGAGGCGCGCTCCGGCGTCGGGCAGAGGCGGAAGAGGGGGCGGAGGCGCGCGTCGGTGAGGTGAGGCCGGCCGGGGCGCGTGGAGGAGAGCGCGCGGCGCAAGGAGGAGAGCGGCGCCGGCGGGCTCGGGCGGCGCGTGGAGGCCGGCGGCGGGAGCTGACGTCGAGGGCGCGGTCGGGCAGCCTGACGGCGTCGCGTGGAGGCCGGCGGCGGGAGCTGACGCGTCGAGGAGCAGCTGGTCAATCGGGCGAGGGAGAGAAAGATTTGGGGGAGAAGGGGGCAGTTTAAATACCCAGAGGCCATTAGTCCCGGTGCGTGGCACGCACCGGGACTAAAGGGTCTTTAGTCCCGGTTGGTGCCACGCACCGGGACTAAAGGCCTACCCTTTAGTCCCGATTGCCACCACCAACCGGGGCTAAAGGTTTTTATTCGGCGGTCCAAATTACGGGCGGGAGAAGGACCTTTAGTCCCGGTTGGTGGTGGCAACTAGGACTAAAGGTGTTTTTCATGTTTTCTGTTTTTGTTTTTTGCTTTATTTTTTTACTTTTGTTTCTACTAATTAACAGGCAATATTTAGAGTTTTTGAGTGAATCTTTTTGCTTTAGGTCACAAAAATTATAAACTTTTCGCTAGTGCCAGTAGTTTTCAAATTTGAATAGTTTAAATTTGAATTATTTGAAATTTGTGTGAATCACTAGTTTGTGAATAACTTTAGTTTAAACTTATTTCAACTCCAGACTTTTTGTGCATTCAATATGCACCATTCAAAGCCACATCCTCAAATTTCAACCCTTTCTAACTTCATTTGCTATTTTTCATGCATTTAATGATTTTTTGAGCTAAATGACCCTGAAATTGGAAAGCACTACAAATAAACTCTGAAAAGGTTGAAACTTGGCATGGTATCATCATTTCACCCACATAGCATGTGCTAAAAAGTTGAGACGGTTACGGCAAAAACTGGATGCTCTTCGTGTACAAACTGGACCATCTTCTTCGAAGTATTAAGGTTTCGGACGAAAACTCATCTGTTACAAAGGCATTTCATTTTTTAAAACTTATTTCAACTCCAGATTTTTTGTGCATTCAATATGCACCATTCAAAGCCAGATCCCCAAATTTCAACCATTTCTTACTTCACTTGCTATTTTTCATGCATTTAATGATTTTTTTGAGCTAAATGATCCTGAAATTGAAAAGCACTACAAATGAACTCTGAAAAGGTTGAAACTTGGCATGGTATCATCATTTCACCCACATAGCATGTGCTAAAAAGTTGAGAGGGTTACGGCAAAAACTGGATGCACTACGTGTACAAACTGGACTATCTCAGCTACTCACTAGAGAAGAAAGTGATGACGGTGAAGCCGATCACATCCCAGAGTGGGATCTTGGGGTATAAAACTTTTTCTTCGCGGGTGTCCCTTTGCGCCGTAACCATGGACAATCTTCATCATTTAACAGGATGCTTGGGTCAGTCTTCACTGTGAAGGGAAGAATTTCATGAAACTTTTCATAATCTTCTGACATGTCTGTCTTGTCCTCCACTCCCACGATGTTTCTTTTCCCTGAAAGAACTATGTGGCGCTTTGGCTCACCGTATGATGTATTAGCTTCCTTATCTTTCCTTTTTCTTGGTTTGGTAGACATGTCCTTCACATAGAAAACCTGCGCCACATCATTGGCTAGGACGAATGGTTCATCTGTGTACCCAAGATTGTTGAGATCCACTGTTGTCATTCCATACTGCGGGTCTACCTTTACCCCGCCTCCTGTCAGATTGACCCATTTGCACCGAAACAAAGGGACCTTAAACTCACGTCTATAGTCAAGTTCCCATATCTCCTCTATGTAACCATAATATGTGTCCTTTTCCCTATTGGTGTTTGTTGCATCAAAGCGGACACCACTGTTTTGATTGATGCTCTTTTTATCTTGGGCGATCGTGTAAAATGTGTTCCCATTAATCTCGTACCCTTTGAAAGTCAATATAGTCGAAGATGGTGACTTGGCCAACAAGTACAGCTCATCTCCCACACTGTCGTCATTCATGAGATGTGTTTGCAACCAACCGCCGAAAGTCGCCATGTGTGTACGTTTAATCCAGGGGTCAGACTACTCCGGGTTCTTGGAGCGTACAATATCCATGTGTTCCTCGATATACGGAGCCACCAAGGTGGAATTTTGTAGAATTGTGTAGTGTGCTTGGGCCCAAGAATGTCCGTCCCTACATATTACTGAATCCTTTCCTAGCGTGCCTTTTCCACTCAGTCTCCCCTCATGCCGCAATTCAGGAACACCAATCGACTTAAGGTCAGGAATAAAGTCAACACAAAACTCAATAACCTCCTCTGTTTCATGGCCCTTGGAGATGCTTCCTTCTGGCCTAGCACGGTTATGAACATATTTCTTTAAGACTCCCATGAACCTCTCAAAGGGGAACATATTGTGTAGAAATACAGGACCCAGAATGGCAATCTCTTCGACTAGGTGAACTAGGACGTGCGTCATGATATTGAAGAAGGATGGTGGGAACACCAACTCGAAACTGACAAGACATTGCACCAAATCATTCTGTAACCTTGGTAGGATTTCTGGATCGATTACCTTCTGGGAAATTGCATTGAGGAATGCACATAGCTTCACAATGGCTAATCGCACATTTTCCGGTAGAAGCCCCCTCAATGCAACCGGAAGTAATTGCGTCATAATCACGTGGCAGTCATGAGACTTTAGGTTTTGGAATTTTTTCCCGGCCATATTTATTATTCCCTTTATATTCGACGAGAAGCCAGACGGGACCTTCATACTGAGCAGGCATTCAAAGAAGATTTCCTTCTCTTCTTTGGTAAGAGTGTAGCTGACAGGACCTTGATACTGCTTTGGATGCATGCCGTCTTTTTCGTGCATACGTTGCTGGTCCTCCCGTGCCTCCGGTGTATCTTTTGTCTTCCCATACACGCCCAAGAAGCCTAGCAGGTTCACGCAAAGATTCTTCGTCACGTATATCACGTCGATTGCAGAGTGGACCTCTAGGACTTTCCAATAGGGTAGGTCCCAAAATATAGATTTCTTCTTCCACATGGGTGCGTGTCCGTCAGCGTCATTCGGAATAGATTGTCCGTCGGGACCCTTTCCAAAGATTACTTTTAAATCCTTGACCATATCAAGTATATGATCACCAGTACGGTGATCAGGCTTCTTCCGGTGTTCTGCCTCACCTTTGAAATGCTTGCCTTTCTTTCTTAAGAGATGCTTGATCGGAAGAAATCGACGATGTCCCAGGTACACATTCTTCTTACATTTATCCAAATATATATTTTCGGTCTCATCTAAACAGTGCGTGCATGCGTGGTATCCCTTGTTTGTCTGTCCTGAAAGGTTACTAAGAGCAGGCCAATCATTGATGGTTACAAACAGCAACGCTCGTAGGTCAAATTCCTGCTGTTTGTGCTCATCCCACACACGTACACCTTTTATGTCCCATAGCTGTAAAAGTTCTTCAACTAATGGCCTTAGGTACACATCAATGTCGTTGCCGGGTTGCTTAGAGCCTTGGATGAGCACTGGCATCATAATGAACTTCCGCTTCATGCACAACCAAGGAGGAAGGTTATAGATACATAGAGTCACAGGCCAGGTGCTATGATTCCTGCTCTGCTCCCCAAAAGGATTAATGTCATCTGCACTTATACCAAACCATAAGTTCCTTGCGTCACCTGCAAACTCCGGCCACTTTCTCTCGATTTTTCTCCACTGCGACCTATCAGCGGGTACTCTCAACTTCCCGTCTTTCTTACGGTCTTGTTTGTGCCATCGCAACAACTTGGCATGCTCTTTGTTTTGAAACAAACGTTTCAACCGTGGTATTATAGGAGCATACCACATCACCTTGGCAGGAATCCTCTTCCTGGGGCGCTCGCCCTCAACATCATCACCAAGGTCATCGCGGCTGATCTTATACCGCAATGCATTGCATACCGGACATGCATTCAAATTCTCGTACTCCTCACCGCGGTAGAGGATGCAGTCATTAGGGCATGCATGTATCTTCTGCACCTCTAATCCTATAGGGCAGACAGCCTTCTTTGCTTCGTACGTACTGTCGGGCAATTAGTTGTCCTTTGGAAGCATCTTCTTTAACATTTTCAGCAACTTTTCAAATCCCTTGTCAGATACACCATTCTCTACCTTCCATTGCAGCAATTCCAGTGCGGTACCCAGCTTTTTCTTGTCATCTTCGCAATTTGGGTACAACAATTTTTTGTGATCCTCTAACATGCGCTGCAACTTCAACTTCTCCTTTTCACTTTCGCAGTTTCTCTTTGCATCAGCAATGGCCCGACCAAGATCATCAGCGGGCTCATCTGATGCCTCTTCTTCAGCTTCTTCTTCTTCATTCTCTCCCCCCATTGTAGTACCATCATATTCAGGGAACCTAGGATAGTTGTCATCATCCTCTTCTTCTTCATTCTCTTCCATTAGAACCCCTCTTTCTTCGTGCTTGGTCCAACAGTTATAGCCGGACATGAAACCGGACGTAAACAAGTGGACGTGAATGACTTTTGAGCTAGAGTAATTCCTATCATTCTTACAGACACCACATGGACAACACATAAAACCATTCCGCTTGTTTGCCTCAGCCGCACGCAGAAAACTATGCACGCCATTAATGAACTGGGAAGAGCGTCGGTCATCGTACATCCATTGCCGACTCATCTTCATTACACAACACCGAAAAGACCAAAGTAATACAAGTTCATACATAAAGTTCATACACACTTATTCTCATAAAACAACATAAAACTATCTAGCTAAAGCATTTAAATGCAACAGCAAATGCGATCAAAATCGCAACTAAGGTAATAATTGATCCAACAACATAATGATACCAAGCCTCTTTATTAACGGCATATTTTCTAATCTTTCTAATCTTCAAGCGCATTGCATCCATCTTGGCCTTGTGATCATCGACGACATCGGCAACATACAACTCCAATTTCATCTTCTCTTCTTCAATTATTTTCAATTTTTCTTTCAAATACTCGTTTTCTTTTTCAACTAAATTTAACTTCTCGACAAGAGGGTCGGTTGCAATTTCCGGTTCACATACCTCCTAGATAAAAATATCTATGTCAACTTGATGGGCATAATTGTCATAAACATGAAATGCAACAAATAGTTATAAAAGAGAATATACCACATCCGAATCATAAACCGGACGAGGGCCGACGGGGACGGATATCAAAACCATGGCACAATGTATAACAAACAATCATACAAGTAAGAAAATTATAGAAGTAACTATCTAAATCATACAAATAAGATTTTTTTTTTATAAAAAGGATAAGAACAAGAGGCTCACCAAGGTGGTGCCGGCGACGGGACGGTGCAGGTGATCGACGGTGGTTAGGACGGGGACGGGAAGGCACTAAGTAAACCACACCTACACATATGCAAACTAAGAAGTTAATTTGAGCTCAAATTGCATATAAATCAAATAAACTCCCACATAATTACTCCCAAACTAAAACCCACAAATCACTATACTTATAGAGCATTGCACGAGCTAATCTAGCAATGAGAGATGAAAGGACAAAGTTGCTAACCTTTGTGAACACTTGGATAGATGGGGTGCCTCAAATCTTGACAACTCTTGGCAAAAATAGAGGATGAGCTCGAGCAAGGGGAAGAGAACAGAGGAGAGAAAGGAGAAAACAGAGAAAGGAGAGCTTGGGCTCGGGCTGGACGAAGCACTATATATGGTGATATCTTTAGTCCCGGTTGGTGATACCAACCGGGACTAAAGGTCCATCTCTAGTCCCGGTTGGTGATACCAATCGGGACTAAAGGGGCTCGCAGGGGCCCCAGCCTGACGCCAGCCTGCCACCACCCCTTTAGTCCCGGTTGGTAACACCAACCAGGACTAGAGGTCACAAATGAACCGGGACCAAAGCCTAGCCGTTGGAACCGGGACTAGTGGTCACATTAGTCCCGGTCCAAAACCCGACCGGGACTAATGCTCCGGACGAAAGGCCTGTTTTCTACTAGTGGCGGGTCATCCAACCCTATGCATCAAATATGCATAAAATCCGGACAGCGGGGGTGGCCTGGTGGGCCATGCGGACCTAGAGGACAAAACACATGAGTTGTGAGGATATGTGGTCCAACATACAATGGGCCAAGCAGACCCCCACATGGTGTCCGGACTGCTGCAAAGCTCCCCAAGTTTGCTTCCGGTTTAGTGTAATTCAGACATACGGACTGGTCCACGGACATCTGGGGAACCCTGTTGGATAGAAAAAAGTGTCCGGACCATGTGGTCCGGACATTTAGGGCGTTTTGAGGCACCGCCTTGGAGATGCCCTTATAGTATATAAAAATTGGATAATGCTACGTGTCGGCCGGTTGATATTTTGAAAAGATCGGCCGGGTCGCTCATGTTGCGCTCAACGATTTGTGCCGCGTCAGCTCATCCAGCCGCAGGTGGACGATTGCAACATTGCAAGCACAACATGGACGACGTTGCACTCCCCTGCCATTGCGTGCGAGGCCGTTACCGGCGGTGGCCGGAGCTGCGGGGAGGTGGTGGAAGGGACAACAGCGGCGCGCGAGGGAAGTGCCGGCGGCGGTGCGGCAGGTAGGGGGCGGCGTCAGTGCGAATCGAAGCCAGGGAATTAGGGGTGACCTAGCCGGGGGTTAGTGCGCTTCGGGCATGCAGCAGTGCGGTGGTGTGTGAAAAATATAAGGGGAAAATGAGTTGTGTGCGATGGAGAAAAAAGCACTAGAGGATAAGGTTGGAGTGGTGGATACCATAGCTATGTAGGTGGTCCCATGAGGACGTGTGGCAGACAGAGGAGGCGGTGGACGCGCTTGCGTTATCATTTGGCTGAGGTTGAGTGTTTCTCATATAAATTATATTCTTATGGTTCCATGTGATTTCCTTGGCTAATCACATGACAAGCAAAGTAGGCACACAATGTGGTCTCGTGGACCACCTAATCTTCATCTTTATCTTTACCTAATATTAAAGGAGGATGTTTTCATAGTTTTTCATACGTCACCCCCTTTATATCCGTTAATTTTATGTAATCATAAAGATTGACGGCTGAGATTTAAAACGGTATCTATACCTATATACTTCGACAAACGTTGAAAAAAAAAAAGCCTCCGGCCTCCCCTTTTCCCATACGCACCACCCCTTGAACCACACCCTCCATCATCTCTCAACCACTCCGCGGGTTATCTGCGGGATGAGCTCGCAGGGACAAACTCCGGCACTGGGAGGCATTGTAGGCGCAGCATCTGGAGCTGGGCATGACTACGAGAGATGCGAGCAGGGATGAGATCCTGTGTTGGGATTTGGGATGCGGCGATATGGCTGATATATGACACAAATAGTGATTTTAAAATTGAACTGGCAAATATGTACCTGCTGCAATTTTGAACAACTGGTAATTTTAGGTGGCATATGATAATAATATGGAAAATTCTCAATGGTAACACGATATTTTCTTGAACAAATAGTACGTAATTCATGCATAACATATGTTGTATATTTAAATATCAGAACGAGAAAAGGAAACATATCTAAAAAGAATACTATATTTGGCAACATGCACATATTTGGAAATGTTAACACATTTTTTTTCAAAACCAAATAACGGTGTTCTTCATAATAAAAGACTAATATGTTGTACAGCTTTGTTAAATTATTGCCTCTCTCTCTCTCTCTCTCTCTCTCTCTCTTTATCTCTCTGTCTCTCTCTCTCTCTCTCGCCCAGTTCGATCGGTTACCGGAAATTAGATTTGATAGTTTAAAACATTCCCATGTGCTGGAGTGGTTCTGTGAGCTGTGTCAAGTTCATCTCCTTGTGATCGACCATGTTAAGACACATATTGATCGATTGGATACCATGGCCACCATCGTTGATGGTGGGAAGGAGAATAAGTGGGTGTACAGATGCGGCGTCATGTTCAAATAAAGGACTTGAACATGTGTATGTGTGTGTGTGTGTGTGTGTGTGTGGGGTGGGTCTTGAACCATGCTTATTGAGTTAGAGCATCTACAACCGGAAGTAGTAAATTGTGCCTCCCAAACTCCCGCGGGTGACCACAAACCCCAAATTTGCTAACTCTGTTTGATACAAACTCATGCAAACTACCTCGATCATACGGTGTAGCATAAAACTTAGCACTTTCGACGTCGAACTTCCACATAGTTCATACAAAAGGGCCGAAACAGTTCAAATTTTGGTTAATTAAACATAAAAGACTTAGATATAAACATACTGGGGGGGCGGGCGGGGGGCGAAGTTCACCACTCCCTTGTCGGTCGCTTCCCCTTGGGGTCTCGACGGCTGTCTGCGGAGTACGCATCCGCGGCGGGCGGCTGGTCGTCGTCCGGCGTACTGCCGCTATTGTCGTCGGAGCCGGAGGACGAGGATGAGCTGAGGAAGCCTGCGAAGTGGCGGGCAGCGTGGTTCTGCTCCGCTGCGAGCCGGGCGGATCTCTTGGCCGCTACCTCCTTCGACCGCGCCACCTTCGCCGACTCCTCAGGCGCACGACGGAGAGCTCTCGTGTTCTTGCAACGGCGGTGGTGGGCATCCGTCTCCACCAGGGTGGAGGACCAACGGATTGCGAGGAGGAGCGCTGTGTCATCATCCTTGGCGGGCGGCAGCGGCTCCGATGCAGATCTGGATGACCCGCAGCCGTGCCGTGCTCGCCCCGGTGCTGCCGCCTTCATCGCCTGGCGTTAGGCATGGCCCACCGACTTCAGCCGCTGCTGCCGCACCTATGAGCTGGGGGTGCAGGCACCAGCACCCAACGGCTCCCAACAGGGGCCAGTGCTGGCGATGTAGGGCGTCGCTACTCGCGCTCACGTTGCCGCCTCGCCGTCGATGGCAGAGAGTAGGCAGGGTGGCGTCGGGCCGCCGCGGAGGAAGAGGTGCCGACCCATGAGCCCAGGGATGCCGTTGAGGAGGAGCTCCTGCCCCGGTCCATCCGCGAGCGCCAGAGCGCAATGCCGCCGGCGATCCCTACCCAGTCGAGCTCGTCGGAGGGGATCGGATATTGGAATGGGAGGGGACAGAGGGGGGCAGAGAGAGCGAGAGAAGTGAGTGGAGTGGGGTTTGGGACTAGGGTTTGGCTCCTGGTTTACTTTTATTGGGGACGATGGTGGGAGCGGCATTGGCCATACCGGGCCAGACCGACGGTAGTGTCCGGCCGCATCCGGGCCTCTCCATATCCGCCCCACATATGGGTTGGATATGGTGGCTGCCGGACAGCCCAGGCACTTGGGCTAGGTTTGGGGAGCCCGGTTGGGTGGCTAATTTTTGTCCAGACATTGACCGGGCAGGTCGCCCGGTCGTTTGGGCGGAAATGGAGGGTCCGGTTGTAGATGCTCTTAGGGGCACGTGATATTTTATTTTCCGTAGCAACACACGGGCATGTTTGCTTGTAGAAATATATTAGGCACACATGATTTTCGGCGGCAACTTTCTAAATCAAAGGCAAAGTAAAAATAAATAACTAACTCTATACTCCTACAAGGAAGCCTTTTCCAAACTTTTAAAAGTACATAATCTCATATCTGTAACGCCACTTAAGTTTGCACATTATAAAATGGCTAGGATATCTTGAATACTAGACTGGGATAGTAACAATCACATGGAATGAGGAAATATCTATCTAGGAACTGAAATAGATATGGTAATACTATTAATACTACATGACTCAGTTGCATTTGATGTCTCTTCATTCCCCACCCGTACATTAAAATATGCTGGCTGCTTTGGCTCGGCCATGATCATGCTCTCATTGTTTAGCATTGCAACAACATCTGCCATGGTTGGTCGATCGGCTGCATTCTCTTGTACGCACAACAATGCTATGTTAATGCACCTCATTATCTCCGTAGAGTGGCTCGGTTGAAACAATGATGCGTCAACAAGATCTATCCACCTTTCCTCTCGCCATAATTGCCATGCCTGTTTGCAAATTTTGCAGACAATGTTGGTTCTATTATATACTCCATTTTGTATAAATAGTATATTGTACATGAAGTAAATAAAATTATAAGTACTTGAGTTTCTGTGCATAATCTCACATATCCAAGGAGATTTATAAAATCTCCGCGTTTTGGGACACCCGAATTTCGTTTTCCGCTAAGGATCTCGAAAAGGACAACACCAAAGCTGAAGACATCGGATTTTATAAAGAAGACACCCTCCGAAGCATACTCCGGTGCCATGTAGCCACTAAAATTGTATACGGTACATGTCAAATTAATTTATTCCATTTAATTGTAATATGTTTTTCAGAAGGAAATTAATTTATGCAAAACTTACTATGTACCAACCACTCTTCTTGTAGTGTTTCCTTCCGTGTTGTTTGAGCTAAATATTTTTGCAAGCCCAAAGTCTGATATTTTTGGATTCATTTCACTGTCCAAGAGAATGTTGCTTGGTTTAAGATCTCGGTGTATGACACGCAATCTGGAGTGCTTATGTAGGTATAGAAGTCCGTGTGCTATTCCTTCAATTATTGCCACAAGTTTGGACCAATCCAGTAAAGCTCTTCTATTTTCGTCTGCACATCAATTTGATATTTTAGTGTAACATGAGAAAAAGTCATAGAAATGAGCAAGAGTTGAATAGATCAGTTACCTATGGAATTAATTACATTCATGGGTTTTATAGCAATGACAATCTCATGTAATTTGTAGCCCTTCTCATGCATCGACAAACAGTATCTAAGATAAATGCAAATACATACCAAAGATAAAGAAATCAAGGTTGTTGTTCGGCAAGTATTCATAAAGCAAGATTTTCTCCTCTTCTTGGGAGCAACATCCCAAGAGCCTAACCAAATTTCTGTGCTGGAATTTGGCTATAAGCTGGACTTCATTTTTGAACTCTATGAAGCCTTGTCCTGAATGTGAAGCAAGCCTCTTGACTGCTATATCCAATCCATCCTGTAGTTGGCCCTAGTATTGATAATTTAATTTGAAATGTTAGTCTTTTATGAATCTAAACCCTAGTCCTACTCTCCTCCTACATATTGTCAGCTTTACAGGTTGGTAAGTATAATGTAGGCTTGTTATTTATTTCAGTCATATAAAATGACTCTAATCCATACAATCATTTGAGGATGTTACACAGCTCCCAATAATAGATGAAAATCTCATAAATATACTACTTTACCTTGTAGACAGAACCAAATCCACCTTGTCCAAGTTTGTTTTCTTCTGAAAAATTATTTGTGGCCTCACTTAGCTGTTCGAAGTCAAACACCAAAAACTCTGAGTTATTCTCTTGCCAAACTAGTTGATCCTCCCCTTCCAAATCATGAGAATGCCATGATCCTCCTAACCTCATCACTTTGGCTGAATATATGAATAAGAGCAGGGTTAATATCTCTTTAATAATAATACCACTAATTGGGAATATTTTGAACAATAGTATAGAAAATAGTTTCAACAACTAATTACCGTGCATACCTTTTCGTTGCTTTGTGAGCCGACGAAAGTATAAGATGATGCAGAGAAACGCTGCTGCCACTAGAGGGATTAAAACCATGGGTATTATCCACAGCTTGCTCATATGCCCTAATAAGAGCATAAATGATAACATGCCAATTAAGCATCTAAATGATAATATTAGCTTTTTATTTGTTATTCGTGGGTGTAAATTACAAGTAGCAACCATGGTTCTTACTCTTGTGCTTGGTCGAAATCATAGCTGGAGGCGGTGGGCCGAGACTTATCATAGGTTGGCTGTCATAGAAATGAGACGCTTCATACCTAAAATAACATCGTATGACACCCATCTGTCCTCCCATGCGCAGGGCCATGGTGGAGTTTACCATGCCGAGCAGGCGACGCAGGCATGCCAGACAATCGGCTGAGGAGAGGTCTGGCGTACACTGTGCTAGGGAGTACACCATCGGATAGGTGGTGCCGCTGTCCACGACGCCCGTGGCGAACCGTCTCGGCATTGTGCTGGCTGCCTTCTCCACGGTCGTCACCAGCAGATCATGGGTGAGGCCGGTGATGAGGTGCACATCGCCGGTGACATTCTTATAGTTCCACCTCTCAAAGGGCGGCACGCCGTCGCTGTATTCTCCCATGGTACTTATGGGCGCCGCTAGGATGTTGTCGACACTGAATATGAGAATATAGTTGCCGTAGTAGAAAGAGACATTATAACACTGCTGCTGCGCCGGTGGCGTCAGGTTCAGCAGTTCGCCGAACCTGTTGGCAATGAACTCAGCGCATGCCGAGTTGTTGAGGATGTCGCCGCGGCAAATCGCGAGCGTGTGGACCGCGTTGGGAGCTTTGCCAAAGGTCATGGTGGCGAAGTGTACTGGGGAAGTGGCAGTTTTGTTCGGGAGGGTAGTGGCGACCACCTGAAGATTGTCGCAAAATACGTCGGCGGAGGCCAGAAACGGTGTGAGGCCGCTGAGTAGGAGCAGCAGGAAGTTCGCCATGTCTAGGGTAGCGAGACTTGCTTGTTTTTCTTCTCCGAGATGATCAGCTCAGTCCGCCGTGCATTTATCTATCAGCAATTCACCTAGCTCACATGGAAAAAATAATAGTACAAATGTAGAATCCTCTTTCCACCCGTCAGTTGCTTTCAGTACGTAGTTACTAGCCAGTCAACACCTTGCTTTCAAACCATCTTGTTAGGCAACAATCACCCTTATTTTTCTTAAATCAATCAGCTGGTCTTCTTTGTAGAAGCTCAGAATAGAAGAGCTCAGTTAAAAAAATCGCTATTTTTTAAGGCAAAAATGCTATTTAATAGTTCGTTGCTATCTCTGTGTGGGACGAAGTCTCCATTTCACAGAGTTTAATTAGTCTGCCTGTAACAACCACTCCTTGTGTTTATGCGGAATCAGGATTCAAGCTTGTATTTCGAACGACTTAAGACCTAGAAAGTAGGAAATTCCTAGATAATTGCCATGATTTCATTGTTATGAATCGACAGATGTAACTGCAGAACGTCTAGGCTCAGGCACTCGTGAATTGTAACGAATTTCCATATAACGTCTTAACTCAGGCACATAAGTATCTGATGTGGCCACCAAGCTAGCCGCCATCTAATTATGTGCTTGTCTCGTACCATTGCGTGCTGGCCAGGTCAAGAATGGGTCACCTTCACTTCACCACCGGCCACTTGAAAAAAAGAATATTTATGAGAACTTTTCTCTGTTAGTTTCCGTACAGCTCCGTTGCTTTCCGTAGTCTCGGTCACTATTCAACACTACTACCTTTACTTCAAAACATCAAGGCAAGAATCAGGCTTCATTTCCATGCAGCTCGGTCGCTTTCGGTAGCGGCTCACTAGTCGAAGTCATTGCTGGGTGTCCTTTTCTGTGACCAAACAAATGTACGTACGGTGCCAGCATCATTTTCCACAGAGCTTCTTGACTCGGGCACTGGCAACCATCTGCCGTGAACGCGAGGGAAGCATGTGCTTGGTTGCTTGTCTCTAGCACTACCAGCACTATCAACCACGACTGACTTGCAATAAACATTGACTCATACCAGGTCGGAAGGTCGTGTTCTTGAAATGGTGCCTTTGCAGGTTTTTTTTTTTTTTTTTTGAAAAGGAGGTTAAAACCCCCGGCCTCTGCATCAATCGATGCATACAGGCAGCAGCTCCCTAAAACCGTTCCCCAAATCTGCAGAAACAATGTTATTGGTCCAGCCCACTTAACACCATAATGAGAAGAGGGCTGCATCGGTCTGATAAAGAGCAAGATATAGCGTGCGGCGACCAGATGCCCGATTAAACTCAGGTGGAATGCGTGTTTTGAACAGGGCACCCAATTGATTCCAATAATAACTCTAACACTTCTTGAATATGTGATGTTCATGTTTTATCTTGGTTCCTATGTGTTGTTGTAATCACTTGTTTTTTGTCGAGGGACTCTGTTGTTGGACATATTGAGGTTGTAGTATGGAATATTATTACGTGGAATCCTACAGTGCAAATAAACACAGGGGCACTACCTTTTTGTATGTAAAAAGTGTTGAATTAACTTACTCGGTCTGAATTGTCAAAAATAAATAAACTTACTCGGTCTGAAACTTAATGTTATGGAATTGAACTGGCAAGTTAATGGTAATGGAACTTAACTAGTTTATCATTTTGATTTATTTATTAGTTCAACTTCATAACTAATAATATTACAATGAACCTGGTGCGCAATTATTCTCATTGAAACGAACATGATTCTAGTAAGTACGTGCTTGTAAAGAACTTTCTTGACACACTAACATTTTGGCATAGAAAGCACAATCAGTCGGGTCTTTCAACAACATTTTGGCATAGCTCAAGAACAACGGCAATATAAAATTTCTAAAGTTGTTCCAAACAATATGGAGTTTTGTTTACTTACAATAATTCCGCAATGTACTTCGACGTGTGATTCTCTGACCAGATTAGTGGCTGTCGATGCATGACCAGTCCATTTAGTTCAGGCTTGGTTTTGATGGTGAGATTGTTGTCATTGATGGTCATGTCACTGATTGATGGATAAGGACACTTGCAAAGATATATGGAATAACACGCCCTTGTGACGAAAAGTCAACTTGCTTAGTGCTATATATTTGGCCTAAATTACACGTCAATATATTTCTTATGCAAAAAAACAAAAGACAAAATTAAAGTGAATGGAAGCTAATTTGCATATCCATAAATGTGTCCTTTTTTATTTCTATTTTATAAATCATGTTTAAGTCTGAAATTTTATGGCATAATAGATACACCGTGTGACGTTATTGTAACAAAAAAGCCAAGTAAAATGCACTATGGTCCTCTAACTTGCAATCTTCGGCGCTTACTTTACTCTGCAACTGAAAGTCTGAATGCAGTTTGGCTGACTTTTAAGCATCCTATCAGTGTTGTTAAGATTGCAACTTTTTGTAAGGGAGTGTACAGTGGTTGAGATTGCATCATTTTCTTAGTTACTTCTACAGAAGCATTGAGGTTAGACTAAATTGTGCTAGTTCTCAGCTGAAGATAAATGTTAAATATATGACACCCCACGCGTTGAGGCGGAAACATGCGGGAATTGGTTGCTATATATTATTTTGATGAGATTTGGTTGCAATGAATTTGAATATGAGACTAAAGATTCAAAATACATATGATTTGTTGTATTTGATTATTATATAGTGATAAAATATATATTAAGTATGTTGACAGAAATAAAATTAGCGGGCTTGATAAATTGGGATTTGTGCATGTTGAGGGAATTGGTATAGCTAGGTAGCATTTTGAGGCATTCATGTTAAGAGAAATAAAAGTAGTGGAGTTGATGAGGTGACATGTGTGATTATGTGGCATGTGTGCATGTTGAGATAAATAGAAGTAATGGGGATCAACTATTCAAGTATATAAGATAAGATACCACCACAGCAAACTGCTATGTCCATGATTCATATTCAGTTCAAGGCACGTTTCTCTACGACACAACCAATTTTTAGCAAAGATAATCCAAAAAAAAGGAGAGAGGTTAGGTTGAGAATAGGAGACATCGAAAAAGTAATATACAATATAGGGTGAAGAATTTGTACTATCCACCTGCCGCTAGGGCGCAATACCGTTCTTTGGTCGCAATGGAATATTTCAGAGCTTGTGCAGTCTTCATAACGGTGAGACCGGAACACCGTTCTTCATATCTCGCTAGGCAACAATCACCCTTATTTTTCTTAAATCAATCAGCTGGTCTTCTTTGTAGAAGCTCAGAATAGAAGAGCGCAGTTAAAAAATCGCTATTTTTAAGGCAAAAATGCTATTTAATAGTTCGTTGCTATCTCTGTGTGGGACGAAGTCTCCATTTCACAGAGTTTAATTAGTCTGCCTGTAACAACCACTCCTTGTGTTTATGCGGAATCAGGATTCAAGCTTGTATTTCGAACGACTTAAGACCTAGAAAGTAGGAAATTCCTAGATAATGTAGGAGATATGCCCTAGAGGCAATAATAAATGTTATTGATTATCTCCCTGTTCATAATTATGTTTATGTTCCATGCTATAACTGCTATGGTTCTCGAGTCTACAATAACCACGAGGCTCGGAGGAAGACTCATATGCACGTGTGGAATAATAAACGGTAAAATGTATTCCTAGTCTGGCCTCTAAGACTGGCTCAAGTATTGCATGATGATCCTGTTTTCCTGATCATGAGCATGGCTATGCAGGCAATTTTGAGGGCGCAATGTTGGTAGAACACTTGTGTTGTATCGACCCGATTGATGTTATGCTATGAGATACATTCGTCATAAGTTAATGGTTAATAACACAGAGAAGTTAACGTTTGCATAATTCCTTAGACCATGAGAGTGTCGAGTTTCTTCATGCTTGCTTCATGAACTTTGGGGTTTGTTAAACGTCATCCGTAAATGGGTGGCTATTACGGCGGCTTACGGGTTCATGGAAAAGTATGTCAAGGGACTTGATAGCTCAAGATTGGGATTTGCTCCTCCGACGGTGGAAAGATATTCTCGGGCCCTCTCGGTGTTACGGTATCCATCATCGTCTGGCCAGACACTTTGTGATTTGATCACAGGGATGCCGGAACACGGAAACGAGAAAAGAGAACAATACCGGTAACGAGGTAACTGGCATAGTGGACAAGGTTGTTGATCCACAGGGATGCCGATAAATCTCACCTCGGGTATTGTAACATATCGTGAAGCGACAGGAATAGCACACGGCAACTGGAGGTTCACTCGAATATTTATTCGTGTGGGTATAGGGGTCAATATGGGTGTCCACGGCTCCGATGCTGATCATTGATCGGAAAGTGTTCCGGTCATGTCTATACTTCACCGAACCTATAGGGTCACACGCTTAAGGGTCATCTATCTGCTGAATACTAGACAAGGAGTCCGAGAGAAAGTCACTGAAATAGTTTCGGAGACAACGGAAAAGTTTCGGTAAAACCGAAAAGTTGTTTCGGATAAAACCATTGATCCAAAAAGGTTTCGGCAAGCACCGGGAATGTTTTGGAGGTTGCCAGATTGGTCTGGTAATTTCTAGAATTTTTCTGGAGAAAAAACCGAAAAAAAGTTTTCGGAGCTGCCGGAATTGTTTACCGGGTAAACGAAGATGGTTTTAAATTAAACCACCATACCGGAAATGTTCCGGAGCACGTCCAGATAATTTTAGAGGGTGCTGGAAATGTTCTGGGACCTTCCGGAATTTTTCAGATGTAATAGTCACGGAAAACATCTTGTCCCAGCGTGAGGGGACAAGATCCCACGAAGCGTGGGGGCTGTTTTGGGGCGCCTCCCCTTGGGTGGGCAGCCCCTTGTGGCTGGACAAAAGGTGTTGGGGGGCCCCCCATGGTGGGGGGCAGCCTCCACAATTGGTGGGAAGTGTTGGGAGGTGGTGGGGCCCCATGTTGGAGCACCATGGACAAGGGAACATGTTTTTCCCTTGTTTGGTGGGAACATGTTCTCCTTGTTTTGTGGGAACATGTTTTCCCCATGTTTAGTGGGCTGAAATTTCAGCCCCCTCCACCCCTTCCACCACTATATAAGGAGGAGGAGAGGTGCTCTCCAACTCCACTCCAACTCTCTCACACAAGCCATGCATGATCTGGCATTCTCTCTCCCTCCCACGAAATAGTTTCGTAGTGCCGAAAGGCTGTCTGGGTTCCGGTGGGAACTAGTTCTAGACGGCGAAGCACTGCCGGATAGATGACACCGTATGTGTGCAACTCTGTAGAGAGATCGTAGTTTCGGTCTTAGTTTGTGAGTGCCTCCCGAAGGGCTGTCCGAGTGACTGTCCGAGTTTCGAAGGTCCTCCCGAAGGGCTGTCCGCGACACCGTCCGGGGGACTGTTCGACCGCCTCCCAGAGGGCTGTCCGAGGGGCGGATGAGGGTATACATCCTCGCGGTTGGGAGGTTGTAAATCCTAGCTGCGGGGATCTGCACCGCCGATCGTCATCGACTCTACTTCCGCTGCGCTACGAGTCAGTAACGAAAAAGATCAAACCTTGTATGCAGTCTCCATAGTGGTCCTGGGCTGGTGCGTAGGTCAGAAATTTTTGTTTTCTGCTGCGTTACCCTACAGATAATTGCCATGATTTCATTGTTATGAATCGACAGATGTAACTGCAGAACGTCTAGGCTCAGGCACTCGTGAATTGTAACGAATTTCCATATAACGTCTTAACTCAGGCACATAAGTATCTGATGTGGCCACCAAGCTAGCCGCCATCTAATTATGTGCTTGTCTCGTACCATTGCGTGCTGGCCAGGTCAAGAATGGGTCACCTTCACTTCACCACTGGCCACTTGAAAAAAAGAATATTTATGAGAACTTTTCTCTGTTAGTTTCCGTACAGCTCCGTTGCTTTCCGTAGTCTCGGTCACTATTCAACACTACTACCTTTACTTCAAAACATCAAGGAAAGAATCAGGCTTCATTTCCATGCAGCTCGGTCGCTTTCGGTAGCGGCTCACTAGTCGAAGTCATTGCCGGGTGTCCTTTTCCGTGACCAAACAAATGTACGTACGGTGACAGCATCATTTTCCACAGAGCTTCTTGACTCGGGCACTGGTAACCATCTGCCGTGGACGCGAGGGAAGCATGTGCTTGGTTGCTTGTCTCTAGCACTACCAGCACTATCAACCATGACTGACTTGCAATAAACATTGACTCATACCAGGTCGGACGGTCCTTTTCTTCAAATGGTGCCTTTGCAGCTATGGGCTTAGATAGATCATAACAATTGTAGTACGCGTCGGATATGCAAAAACGAGATTCTTAATTATATTGTTTTGTTTATTTCACAAGAAGAGAAATAATTAACTTCTGCCATCACTCAGCGTTACCCGTATGTGTACTTATTGCAAGAATGCTGGATAGCTACCGGTACAACAAACAATAAGAACAAGGCTACTCGTCTGACTTTTTCTTCTTATAAATGAATTAAAATACTTGTCATTTTTATTAGTTAAGAAGAATGTTTAGAATATACTGCTGAGGTCAAAGGCCAATGTCTAGGGAAACAAATCATGGCTCTCCCGACGTAATGCTATAACTGTTTCGCCCCTGCTAGGCCCCAATTTGCTACCCCGCTTTAATTTTTGCAGGGATTATCACTGAGAGGTGGAGATGTATTGAAAGAAGTACCCGCGCTACACTTATGTCAAATCGACACAGTTTTCAGGAAATTTTGAAGATAAGAGGATTGTAGTTATGTCTTGCCATGTTTGTACATGACAAAATGGTCATGTTACTAAGTAAAATTTTTAGATACTCCCTCCGTTCCTAAATATAAGTATTTTTACAGATTCCAATATGAACTACATACAGAGCAAAAAGAGTGAATCTACACTCTAAAGTATGTCTATATACATCTGTATGTAGTTCATAGTGAAATCTCTAAAAAGACTTATATTTAGAAACTAAGAGAGTACATAGCAATCCCTACAAGTATGATTTTTTAAATTTTGTTTGAAATCCCCAGATACAAAACCATTACTCAAAACCAGGCTAGTGTTAAATGTAAGCAGTTCAAACTCGATTGGGCACCACTGATCTAGGTTCGAACTTGAATTAATTCTATAATCGACGGGCTCTTCACATGAGAAGAAAGAAAATGACATCCTCTCTCATCCATCGACGCGTTACTGTGATATGACAACTCATTTCTTTGAAAATTTTGGTATAGTATTTGGCTAGTGACCCACATAAGTTGTTAATAAATACACATGAATAGGCGGCAGAGGGAAAAGGCACAAAAGCAAGTATGGTTTCTTCTTCTCCGACTACAAGTTCAGGATCATCTGGCTAATAATTGTGATGTCCATGTGTGTGCTGCCTGGTGGCTTGGTGCCTCGAAACACGTTGGACCTATCTTGCTTCACAATTGTCACATTGTGCGGACTGTCATCTTATATGGATAGTTCGTCGATGCTTCTCAAAACTTGTAGGGTGTGAAAACAAATAGCGATGTAAATTGATATTATATTAGAATTTTATTTTCTTACGACAAGTATGCACCTAGGGATCTGTTTGCTTGATAGAGTGTAGACTAAAGAACTGGATGAGTACATACTCGTCTTGGTTAGTGGTTGATTTAAAAATGAAGAGTATTTTTTTATAGTCAATTATTAATTACAGTTGATTAAATGATATTGCTCATCAAATTGGAAATTAGTATATGACAAGTTTGGAATAAAGGTAAAATAAAGATAGCACATGCACTGGTTGGTACATAATTCGAGACGTTGATTATTTATTAAGATCTCTCATGCAAAATGTATCATCAAATTGATTCAAAGATAAATGTTCCCGGCGACCACACATCCTGTAGGGCCAACCCTTTATATAACTAGATGACACCCCATGCGTTGAGGCAGAAACATGTGGGAATTGGTTGCAATATATTGTATTGATGAGATTTGGTTGCCTTGAGTTTGAATATGAGACTAAAGATTGAAAATACATATGATTTGTTGTATTTGATTATTATATAGTGATAAAACATATATTAAGTAGTACTTCTCATACATGTTGAGAGAAATAAAATTAGCGGGGTTGATAAAGTGGGATTTTGTGCATGTTGAGGGAATTCATATAGCTAGGTAGCATTTTGAAGCATTCATGTTAAGAGAAATAAAAGTAGTGGAGTTGATGAGGTGACATGTGTGATGATGTGGCATGTGTGCATGTTGAGATAAATAGATGTAGTGGGGATCAACTATTTAAGTATATAAGATAAGATACCACAACAACAAACTGCTATGTCCAGGATTCATATTCAGTTCAACGCACGTTTCTCTACGACACAACCAATTTTTAGCAAAGATAATCCAAAAAAAAGGAGAGAGGTTAGGTTGAGAATAGGAGACATCGAAAAAGTAACATACAATATAGGGTGAAGAATTTGTACTATCCACCTGCCTCTAGGGCGCAATACCTTACTTTGGTCACAATGGAATACTTCAGAGCTTGTGCAGTCTTCATAACGGTGAGACAGGAGATGGTATATTCCCGCTGAAAACCTGCATGCCGACCTTGCCACCGGCAGCCCACTCCTAGCTCTCCTTGGAGCAACTCGCCAACATCTGGACCAAGTTACACGGGCCTGCCCATGGACGCAGTGCGTTCAACCCAATGCATGTCTCGGACTGCTTTGTGTTCTTCCGAAACTCGCTCATGTATAGACTCACCAAGGTGGCCAGGGAGATCTTGTTTGGAAGCAGGAGAAATATGGGCAGCGACTCGGTTTCATCTAGCCTGCATTCAGCATCCATGATGGTTCCAATATAATTGGCAATTGCATGCAACTTCTAAGATAGTCACAATAGACTAAACCTTTTTTTTGCACCGTCATGGTCTTATGATTGATGCTTTGCAAACCTCATTATTTGGAAGACTAGGCATCGGTAGAGATGGCAATTTCAGAGGTCACATTATCCACCGGTGTTATTAGGAAGTCTGTTGGATCATCTTATTGTGCGTCATCTTATTATTCACCAAAGCAAAACTTACCTAAATAATGAGAAGCCACATTGGCCTCTACTGAACAATGGTAATAATAGATGCAAACAAAGCATGTCAGCAACTGATTTTAGTCATCAATGGTTACTGATGCAGATGGCTGGTAGCTCCATTGATGGTTGTCCTGTCATGTGGTTGTTTCCAAGTCATGGAGTAATACTTATGACTCATAACCATGTTCTGTACTCTGTAGAATTTCCTTAGCACCTAATCCCTGTTTGTCCCAATTACCGCTACTGTTTGCTTATTCTCTTGTAAAAATCTTTTTCCAATACTATTAGTCCCAATATTTTCTACGCACTTTCACAAGTCTAATGTTCATGTTATTTTTACATTAGTGAGTTGTATTGCCTAGTTTGGTACCTCATGTCAGCATGGAATTTCGAAATTCTGATGAGGCTTGGTCATTTTGGCTTACCTACAGTGGACAGAAAGGATTTGAGGCCAGAAAAAGGTATACAAACAAAAGGCCAAGCGATGGCAAGGTTACATCATGTAGATTCGTTTGTGCAAATGAGGGTCTTCGATCACTAGACAAAAGGGATTTGTTTGTGCAAAAGTGCCCTCGAGCTGAAACTAGAACTGATTGTCAAGTCTACATTTAGATACATTATAACTAAGCACTTTTCCTGCCCTCTCAGGCCATTTGCATTTCTAGCCGTTGGATCGTCACTTTTAGGCTTCCTTGGCCGTCCGATTTGCTCTTAACTGCAGCCAAATTGAGCGTACAACTTCGTGACAAGCACTAACCTGCTCGGGCCGCTGCTCTGGTGTTTTTTTTGGGAATCAAAGATTCAATTGGGCCTACTGGGCTGTACTAGGATCCCGTCCAGCGCAAAAGTGGAGAGCCCTGAAAAACGCTCGGGACCTTGGTCTTTTTCGCTCGCAGCTTGCTTTCATTTGCTCGCAGCCGTGGCGGCGCCTTTGACCTGGGTGCCCACTGATGCGGTGGCAACCGACGCGACGGTTATCGCCTTCTCTGTCCGTTCTGTGGCACAGACGTGACTGACAGCGGCTGCTCGATCCGTTCGGTTCCATAGCGTAGCTGGATGGTGTGCGGCAATGAACAACCATGAAGTTATATCGCCAAGGACAATTTATTGAGAGTTTAATCAATCATTTATGTCAGTCGATGCTCCGGGCAGGGCGGAGAGTGGGGTGGTTGGTGGGGGACTCCTCCTTGGCGGTTCGTGGAGAAGTACGATGTGAAGGAGAGAGGACGCCATGGTGAAGGTGAGGTGGGTATCATCCGGTTTTAAAGGAGAGCTCTAGCGAGAAATGTCCCGCTATGGTGGGAAACCGAGCAGGAAGGGGAGGGTCCGACAGGAAAAGGAAAGGGTGCGTCGTGGGATGAGGTTTTTGTGTTGGGCCCATG
The DNA here is from genome assembly GCA_039707655.1 of Elymus sibiricus. NCBI lineage: Eukaryota > Viridiplantae > Streptophyta > Magnoliopsida > Poales > Poaceae > Elymus > Elymus sibiricus. The sequence goes on from CM077676.1 coordinate 35,579,441, forward strand.
TGTTGGAGATAACATGATGGATAGTCCGAATAATCACATTTCCTGCAAGGGGAGGGGATCAGAGTGGAGTGTGGGGCGGTGGTGATCGGCACGAACACGAGAGGAGGGGATCAGGGCGGAGAGTGGGGCGGTTGGTGGGGGACTCCTCCTTGGCGGTCCGTGGAGAAGTATGGTGTGACGGAGAGAGGGCGTCATGTCGAAGATGAGGTGTGCACAACAATGGACATCATATTTTTTTTGGAATGCACGACATTCAACTGTATGTTGCAATGTGGAAATGACTCAGGATACATTGGATTTGCCTTCTTGGCTCGAGTGTGTGTGTGTGTGGGGGGGGGGCATCACGGGCGGCGCACGCCTCTTACCCCTTGATGGGGGTGGCGGATCGGCATGAACAAGAGGTAGGGGATCAGGGTGGAGAGCGGGGCGGTTGGTGGGGGACTCCTCCTTGGCGGTCCGTGCAGAAGTACGGTGTGAAGGAGACGGGGTGCCATGGCGAAGGTGTGGTGCACGTCATACGGTTTAAAAGGAGAGGGCTCTAGCGAGAATGTCCTTCTACGGCGGGAAACCGAGCGGGAAGGGGAGGGTCCGGCAGGAAAAGGAAAAAGTGCGTCATGGGGTGGGGTTTTTGCGTTGAGCCCACATATTGGAGATAACATGACGAATGGTCTAGACAACCACATTTCCAGTGAGGGGAGGGGATCAGAGCAGAGAGCGGGGCGGGTGGCTGATCGGCGCGAACACGAGGGGAGGGGATCAGGGCGGAGAGTGGGGCGGTTGGCGGGTGACTCCTCCTTGGGGGTCCGAGGAGAAGTATGGTGTGAAGGAGAGAGGACGCCATGGCGAAGATGAGGTGTGCCCAACAACGGACATAAATTTTTGGGGGAATGCACGACATTCAACTGTATGTTACAACGTGGCAATGGCTCAGGAGATATTGGATCTACCTTTTTGGCTCGGATGGGGGGCATCATGGGCGGAGCACTCCTCTTACCCCTTGATGGAGAAATATGGTGTGAAGGAGAGAGGGCGTCATGGCGAAGGTCAGGTGGGTGTCATCCGGTTTTAAAGAAGAGGGCTCCAGTGAGAAATGTCCCTCTACGGTGGGAAACCAAGCGGTAAGGGGAGGGTCCGACAAGGAAAAGGAAAGGGTGCATCGTGGGGTGGGGTTTTTGTGTTGGGCCCACATGTTGAAGATAACATGACGAATAGTCCGGACAACCTTATTTCTTCCCCACATATGGTCTGGATTTGGGAGAGCCCGGACTGTTTAGACGATTAAATTTTTGGGAGCCTGCTAGGCTCTCATTTGATCCGAACAGACCAAGATGTATGAGAAAGAAGTGAGCTTCGACTTTGAAGACGACATTGATCATTTGTTTGATTCATTTATATGCATTGTAGCCCGTAGCAACGCACAGGCGTTCTACTAGTAAGTCATTGGGGGTGAGAAGGCTCAGTATGATAAGAAATTCGATTAATGGACATTGCGTTGCACCGGCTATACAACGCCATGAACTTGCTAGCTGGCACAAACCAACTTGTGTAGTGTAGATAATAGCTAGACAGCTGATCAGTGTTCTACAGATTCTACAGACACCTTCTACAACACGTACAAAATCTAACCCTTGTTTCTCCTTGTTGTAACTTTTTTGAGTTCTTTGAATTGTGAACGTTGTTTTTTGTCTTTGGGATTTTGCTTTCTTGACTATTTAAGTCGATAACCCTAATCCAGAGGAAAGTGGAAACAGTTGCCCACTTGCACTCATGGCAATGGGGGAACGGCCTGGACATTTGTAGAAGCAAGGCCAATGGAGGCACACTCCTCCATGAGACATGTTTGTCCCCTCTCCTACTTGTTGACGCATTCAGCGCCAGCGCTTAGAACGGATCGATCCATCAAATGCTGCTGCCTGGAGGGCCGAATGTCGGCGAGGAGGACCTCGTCCCAACCTGCGTGCACGAGTGGAGAGGGGAGAGGGGAATGGAGAGGCCAGCTCTGTTGCCGATCTGGACAAGGAGCGAGAGGACGAATCGCCGATCCGCAAATTGTGGATCACTCGGTTTTTTTTTCGCTCCACCGCCGATCCTTATTTGATCGATGTGGTTCACTGGATTGACCAACAATTAAAGATGGGACCTTGGAGTCGCATTAGATTTATAGAAGAAGATGCCAAGCAGCCGAGAACATTACTACGCCGTAAAGGCTACCCACGCCAATAGATAGGAACGTAGGATGGCCCTATGACTAAGGCGACTACTCATGTCGCGCTACCATCAACCTATATGGGAAAATATCAACAGTAATCAACCAGACAGATCGCTAAGCATTGAACGTCTGCGCTATGAACCTATGAACCGTCTGGGCAGAAACTGGCACGCCATCAAATACCACCCCATCCTTGTGGCGCCAAAGACACCAGAACACCAAGATGATGCAAGTCCAAAGATCCTTTGCCACTATCGAAGGAGCACATAGCGGGATCCACCACTCCAGGAGATCTGTGTCCACGGTGGGCAACAAATCTAGTTTGTCCCATCTCGTCGAAGAGGAGACCATACTTGCCTAACCTTCATCTTCGTAAAATCACTATCATACTTTCCCATGGGATTTTTACGTTTTCAAGACCTCGCCAAAGAATTACCAAGGTCCAGGGTTGTCAATATTAATTTACAGGACATAGCAGAAGCTTGAACAAAGGCTCTCCCCTCACCAAATATCACATCATTATGCAAGTTCCCTGCCCTCCAAATACATCCAATTATATCAGAGAAACATTTTCTCATTACACATAAAACTTAAAATCATGCATCTATACAACATCTATTATATCATTGATTCTACGTATTTGCTTCCACATGATACACACAAAATCATCTTGCAGCTACAACTGATATGGTGACATCATTAATACTACATGACTGAGTAGCAAAGGAATCTTCTTCATTGCCTACCCTTAGATTGAAATACGCTGGGTGCTTAGGCTCACGTAGAACCATAGTCTCACTGCTTAGCATTGAAGTTACATCTAACATGTTCGGTCGATGAACTGCATTCTCTTGTACACATAGTTGTGCGATGTTATTGCACCTCATCACTTCTGTCGGGTCACACATGGGAAGAAATGACACAACAACAATTTCAATCCATCTTCCCTCATCCCACAGTTGCCAAGCCTATTTGCAATTTCATCACATACTTAGATACATTGATAAAGCATTTCTTTTCATGTTATATGGAAGTGCATGAACGCACATATCCGAGGAGATTGATGAAACCTCCATATTGGTCGCTTCCAGAGTTCCTTTTCCCAGTAAGGATCTCAAGCATTAAAATACCAAAGCTGAATACATCAGATTTGACAGAGAATAGACCCTCGGAAGCATACTCTGGAGCCATGTAACCACTAAAATGATATAAAAATATATGTCCAATTAGCGTATGGTTGACTTGTAATATATATTTTTTCATAAGGTAATATTGATGTGATACTCACTATGTCCCAACCACTCTTCTTGTAGTGTTTTCCTCATTGTTATTTGAGTTGAATATTTTTGCTAGTGCAAATTCTGAAATTTTAGGATTCATTTCATTGTCCAAGAGAATGTCGCTCGGTTTAAGATCTCGATGTATAACACGCAAACGAGAGTGCTTATGTAAGTAAAGAAGTCCTTCAGATATTCCTTCAATTATCGCAAAACATTTCTTCCAATCCATTAAACCTTTTCTACATTCATCTGCACATGAACTGAACGCGTTAGTATAAATAGTAGAGAAAAATACATCTCAATAATAAAATTGAACACCTCAATTATCAAGATAGTACAACCTTGCACATAAAACTTCTGAAAACCATATAGTAAGATATTTTCAGTCATGATCATGATGCTAAACCATTTCTATATATCTGGAAACATAGATAAGTTACCAAATATGAAGAAGTCCAAACTTTTGTTTGGCAAGTATTCATAGACCAATATTTTTTCATCTCCTTGAGAGCAACATCCTAGGAGTCTAACCAAATTCCTGTGTTGGAGTTTGGCTATGAGCTGAACTTCATTTTTGAACTCTATGAAACCTTGTCCTGAATGTGAAGCAAGTCTCTTGATTGCTATCTTCATTCCCTGAAGGAAGTGGCCCTAGAGAAAAATAATAATGATATTATGCCTCAATCCGGTTGCTTTAAGCTGCAGAAGTTAATTCACAGCTACCAAGAAATGAGTACATGCAAATTAATCCCACTTTGAATCTATATTCTTCATCCAAATATGTACGTACGTCAAGGCTATCTTTGGAATGCTAGTATTATATTGTTCTTAAGCACTATTAATTCCACAAACTTATAACATATTTTTTCTGTTGAATAGAAAATGATGATTATAGAAGTGTGATAAATATACCTTATATACAGGGCCAAATCCACCTTCTCCTAGTTTATTTTCTTCAGAAAAGTTATTTGTTGCTTCCATTATCTGATGAAAGTCGAAAACTGAAAACTCGGATAATCCGGCTTGCATCTCCCAAACTTGTTCATGATCTCCTCTTTGAAATTTGCAAGTACGCTTTTCTTGCAATCTCATTGCGCCTGAAAATTGAGATCCGAGAATTTACACGAATCTTTAGTTTAGAAGACTCGTACTAATGAGCATTATATTAAACGATGAAGCCGGCGGCAACTAATGATGAAGAAAATTTGTAAGTACGCTTTTCTTGCAATCTCATTGCGCCTGAAAACAATCACTCACCCTTCCTCTTACTGCCTCTGAAGCGACGATAGTAAACGATGAAGCCGGTGGCAACTAATGATGCGGGAACACCCACTGATATGACAATCACCCAAGGTTGCATTCCATGTCCTTCAAAATTAGACATTGATGAATTATTATAAGTCATTAACTAATAATAACATGCCCGTGAATCGAATTGTAACTTTTTAATTGTTTGAGAACCTAATGAACCTATGGATGCAGAACGAAGAGAGAAGGTGGTATTGACAGCAGATGGACTCGCCCCCGCGTCGTCCCCGCTAGGGCGACCCGGGCGGCGCCCAAACCCTAGCCGCCGGGGGCGCGATCTCCCTCTTCCCTTCCCTCCGCCGCCTTCGGAGGACGCCGCCGGGCTAAGTCCAGAGGCCGACGGCGGTGGCGGGGGACTTCCTCTCTCCCGCGTCTTAGGGATGGTGCGGGGCCCCTAAACGTGTGGTGGCGCGGCCGATCCAATCTATGCGGCGCGGTGGCGATGGCTGCGGCGGCGTGGTGGCCGGCCCTGTCTCGGGCGGCGGCGGCGGCTGCAGGCGCGGCGCGGCCCTATACTGGGAATGGCGGCGGCTGCGGTCGGCACGCCATCGGGCGTCGGATCGGCGGCGACGGCGTGGAGGCCATGGTGGACTGGTCGACGGCGCCTCCGGTCAGATCTGATCTGGCCGGTGCAGCCGGCGATGATGGCCATCTCCTCTGTCGGAGGTGGTCGGCCTGAGGCTGGATGGTCGGATCTCCAGATCCGGCATCCAGATCCGGCTGCGGGTCGGGATGACATAGTTGCCGGTGAAAACCGAGCCGATGGCGGCGTTCTGCGTCGTTACCTTGATGAAGGCATCGTCATGTAACTACTGTCGACCCACTCGTGCTGCTCCGGGGGAAACCCTAGGATCTGGTCTTCCAGATTGAACGATGGCGGTACTGCGGTGTCGTTTTCTTTCTTGGGAGCATCGTTTGTGGAGCAGCGCTGGAAGACACAGACAGGAGGTGGAGCGGCTTCGTCTTGCACGGAGCTTTCGGTGGAGATGTCAAGTCATGCCTGGCCGACAGGTGCTACGCTGTGTCATGCCTGGTCGGCAGGTGCCACGCACGACAGATCTTTCAGAATCTTCGCGTCTGGATGGACGAGGGCGGGGCGGTGGCGCCGTTGGGCACCGTGGTGGCGTCGACGGATGGACGGACTGGCAAGGATGATGCGGATCTCTCCCCTGAAGATGGGTCAGCGGTCCGATGACGATGGCGGCGTCTAAAACAGGTGCATGTGGTGTACGCTTTAGGTCTGCTGCACCACCTGTTGGTTCCGATACGTTATGTGGTTGGATCGGCGACGACACCGCTTTTAGATATGGGAAATGAGAGCACTTCACATTATCGAGTTTTGTAGGTGTGAGTGGTGGCTTCGGGTAGCTTGATGTATGTTCTTGTTAGATCTATGTTGAATAATAAATAAAGATGTCAGTATGCATCGATTGATGCAGAGGCCGGGGGTCTTAACCTCCTTTTCAAAAAAAAAAAAAATAATAATAATGGATGCAGACCGAAACCAAATTAAGGAATACGCACTCTTGCCTGTGGGAGGAGCTGGAGAAGCAGCAGCAGGACGCCCGCCATGCCAACCGCGTGATTCAGCCTAGTCTATATAGATGTATCAAAAGATTCGTAGAGTAGCTAAAAACTCCTACTGCACTTAGAGCTCAAAAGAGGGGGAATTAAAACCATGTAGCCACTTGGGCCTCAGAATTCCTGTGACTCTCTGGAAGCCTACGGGCCGAGGCATATGTCCTTGTTTCTCTTGCATTCTTTTCTTTTCTATGTATATTGTTGTACCTTTTACACTTGAAAATCTATAAAAATACTAAGTCAATTCTGGACAGTCAATAACTTTGTAGTCATACTTGCAATACGCGTATTACGGGCCGGCCACGTTTGTGCTTTCAGAATTCCTACCTGGATATCCAATAGACAGTGAGATTTTTCATGCTTTCAGTGGTCTTCCAATTAGTCAATTACTTTGAAAGATTCAATCACGGTATATTTCTAAATATTGCATTAATATTTATTCAGGTCTTCTGTAGGTCCAGGAGAGACAATCCATCTTATTTTTCTAGTCACACACAAGTACAGTTTGATTTGGTCTTGATGTGCATCTATTTGAAGGTACGCAAGAGACAATAACCTGGAGTTGGTACTTGAACCGGTGGTTAAAAACCCGTGCATTAGTGGTTTTACCCCCCCCCCCCCCTACACCACAGCACTTTAGGTGCCCGACCTCGTATTTATGAAAATCATGTTTTATTTTGATAGAGGGATTTTATTGATAACAAATGTCACAATAAGACATTACAAGCAAAAATAGTTCATGTCTGAGGTCTGCGTAGTTAAGATGCATATAGCCCAAACAAGATAACCACAAATTAATAAAGTAACATGTTAGACAAAGGGGAACTGATATGGTCTATATGCACATATGTGGAAAAATCCAAACCTTGGGGCATCTCCAACATGGTCCCTGATAACCCACAAGTATAGGAGATCAGTTGTAGCCTTTCTCGATAAATAATAGTGTCGAACCCAACGAGGAGCTAAAGGTAGAATCAATATTCCCTTCAAGTTCTATCGAGCACCGATACAACTCTACGCACACTTAACGTTTGCTTTACCTAGAACAAGTATGAAATTAGAAGTACTTTGTAGGTGGAATGCTAGAACTACTTTGCAAGAATAAAACTAAGAGTACTTTGCGAGAGTAAAACTACGAGTAATTTGCAAGATAATAAAAGCTAGTTGTTTAGTAGAAAGCTTTTGTAACACAAGAGAATGGTTTGTCCCTAGGCAATCGATAACTAGATAGGTAATCATTATTGCAATTTTATATGAGGGAGAGGCATGAGCTAACATACTTTCTGTACTTGGATCATATGCACTTATGATTGGAACTCTAGCAAGCATCCGCAACTACCAAAGATCATTAAGGTAAAACCCAACCATAGCATTAAGTAACAAGTCTTTTTTACTCCTATACGCAACAACCCCCTTACTCGGGTGTAAGCTTCTGTCACTCTATCCGCTCACTATAAGAGAATTATGAACGTATTGCAAACCCTACAGCGGGAATCCCACACGCTTGGGAGACATGGCGAGCACCATAGTACAACACCAAAATAAAACATACAACTCAAACCAATCACGATCATCAATCAACCCATGGGACAAAAAGAATCTACTCAAACATCATAGGATTGCCATACATCATTGGATAATAATATATAGCGTTAAGCACCATGTTTAAGTAGAGATTACAGCGGGGAGAAGAGGTGTTACACCATTGCATAGAGGGGGAGAGAGTTGGTGTTGACGACGGCGAAATTGTTGGTGTAGATCGCCGTCACGATGATTGCCCCGGCGGCGTTCCGGCGCCACCGGGAGAGATGGGGAGACAACCCCCCTCCTTCTTCTTTCTTGCCCCCCCCCCCCTTAATGGGAGGAGAGTTTCTCCTCTGGTCCATGGCCGCCATGGCTTCAGGAGAGGACGAGCCCCTCCGAGATTGGATCTCTCTCTCTGTTCTCTTCTGTTTCGCGTTCCCGTTTTCTGGCCGAAAACCGTTTCTTATATTCCCAGAGATCCGTAACTCCGATTGCGCTGAAATTTTAACACGATTTTTTCTCTCGATATAAGCTTCCTTGCGGCCGAAGAAGAGCCCCAACCGACTTACGGTGTCCCCACAAGGCAGCACCGCGCGGCCGGGGGGGGGGGGGGGGGAGGGGTCGTGCCAAAGTGCCTTGTGGAGGCTGTGGGCCTTCGTTTGCATTGATTCCACCTCCCAAAAATCACATATATTCCAAAATAATTATCTGTAAAATTTTATTGCGTTTGGACTTTGTTTGATATGGATTTTCTGCGAAACGAAAAACAAGCAGAAAACAGGAACTGGCACTGGGCACTGGATCAATATGTTAGTCCCAAAAATAATATAAAATGTTACCAAAAGTATATAAAAGTTGTAGAATATTGGCATGAAACAATGAAAAATTATAGATACGACGGAGACGTATCAGCATCCCCAAGCTTAATTCCTACTCGTCTTGAAGTAGGTAAATTATAAAAAAATATAATTTTTGATTTGGAATGGTACCTAGCATAATCTTGATCATGTAATCTAATCATTGCATGAATATTAAGACACGAGTGATTCAAAGTAATAGTCTATAATTTGATATAAATACATTAATACTCAGGCATACCAACAAACAATCATGTCTTTCAAAATAAAAATGCTGAACAAAGTTATCCCTACAAAATCATATGATCCTGTCATGCTCCATCTTCTTAACACAAAATATTTATCATGAACAACCCCGATTTTAGCCAAGCAATTGGTTCATACTTTTTAATGCGCTTTAGCTTTTTCAACCCCCACGCAATACATGAGCGCAAGCCATGGACATAGCATTATGGGTGGAATAGAATGCGGTGATAGGGATCAATAAGGAGAAGTCAAAATGGGAGAATGTCTCGCATCAACTAGGCAAATCAATGAGATATGGAGATGCCCATCAATCGATATCAATGCGAGGAGTAGGGATTGCCATGCAACAGATGCACTAAGAGATATAAGTGTATGAAAGCTCAAACTAAAAACTAAGTGGGTGTGCATCCAACTTGCTTGCTCATGAAGACCTCGGGCATTTGAGGAAGCCCATCATCGGAATATACAAGCCAAGTTCTATAATGAAAAATTCCCACTAGTATATGAAAGTGACAACATAGGAGACTCTGTATATGAAAAATATGGTGCTACTCTGAAGCACAAGTGTGGTAAAGGATAGTAGCATTGCCCCTTCTCTCTTTTTCTCTTATTTTTTTTGTTTTGTTTTTGTTCTCTTTTTTTTGTGGGCTCTTTTTGGCCTCTTTTTTTTTAGAACAGTCTCATGGACCTCATCCCCACTTTTTCGAGGACTCATTAGTCTCCACCATTCTTTCCTCACTGGGACACTACTCTAATAATGATGATCATCACACTTTTATTTACTTACAACTCGATATTACAACTCGATAAAACTGAAACATATGACTCTATATGAATGTCTCTGGCAGTGTATCAGGATGTGCAATGATCTAGCGTAGCAAAGATATCAAAAAACGGACAAGCCATAAAAATATCATGCTAGCTATCTTACGATCATGCAAAGCAATATGACAATGAATGCTCAAGTCATGTATATGATGATGATGGAAGTTGCATGGCAATATATCTCGGAATGGCTATGGAAATGCCATGATAGGTAGGTATGGTGGCTGTTTTGAGGAAGATATAAGAAGGCTTATGTGTGATAGAGCGTATCATATCACGGGGTTTGGATGCACCGGCGAAGTTTGCACCAACTCTCGAGGTGAGAAAGGGCAATGCACGGTACCGAAGAGGCTAGCAAATTGCGGAAAGGGTGAGAGTGCGTATAATCCATGGACTCACATTAGTCATAAAGAACTCACATACTTATTGCGAAAGTCTATTAGCCCTCGAAGCAAAGTACTACTATGCATGCCCCTAGGGGGGAGGTTGGTAGGAGTTAACCATCGTGCACCTCCGACCGCCACACAAAGGAAGACAATCAAGAATAAATCATGCTCCAAATTCTTAGCATAACGACAGACCATACGTGCATGCTTCGGGAATCACAAACCTTAACACCAATATTCTTACTAAATCACAATTATTCACTAGTACCTCCCACATATCACCATCTTAATATCGCAAAACTATTGCAAGGAATCAAACTTATCATATTCAGTGATTTACAAGTTTTATGTAGGATTTTATGACTAACCATGTGAATGACCAATTCCTGTTTGATTCTCTAAATAGATATAAGTGAAGCATGAGAGTTTAATTATTTCTACAAAAGACCACACTCTAATAAATATAAGTGAAGCAAAAGAGCATTCTACAAATAACAGTTTTCTATATGCAGAGAAACAAGCATCCAAACTTCAAATGATATAAGTGAAGCACATGAAGCATTCTATAAAGCCATACTCAAAAGATATAAGTGAACACTACTAGGGAAAACCTTACCAGTAGCGCTGGATTTTGAGCTACCAGTAGCGCCGGGAAACGCGCTACTGGTACGGCGCTACAACTATTTTTTAGCAGTAGCGCTCTTTTTGACCAACGCTACTGGTAAATTAACATACCAGAAGCGTGCTTGTTACAAGCGCTATTGATACATATCTGCAACGCGTGTATGAGGAAAGCGCTACTGTTAAAAGCGCGCTGCTGGTAAACATTGGCCCCGCGCCACTGCTAATGTTTTATGTTTTTTTTACGTTTTTACGCTGTATTTAAACAGATATAGTTTTTATACAATAACAACATGCATATTCATTGAAAGAGATGTAAGACAAAAATGTCTAATCATCGTTATCGATGAGCAAAAGTTATTAGAAGTCTCTCATCTCATCTCATATCATCATCATCATTCATCGGTGAACACATGTCTCGAAATAGCGTTACAAGTTATTAGAAGTTCCGAATACATGCAACTACATGGTCACATACTCATGCTTCATCATCTATATAGACTATGATATGATCGCATAGAAGAGAAGAGCGATCACGATGAGCAAAAGCGAGATTATGTAGTAGTTTTTGCGGCGCCGGTTCTGAATCCTCTGTTGTGCTATGAATCTCAAGTAACTAGCTTCGGCTTCCATTCTGCTATCAAATCCTTTCTGGCTTCCGCCCAGGAAGCGGTACACTTGGGCCTGACACTCCGGCCACTCATCGTACACACCCGGAACATGCCCTACATATACGGCATACCACTTCCTCGCCATCGTTGATCTATATACCTGTCAGAGATGCACATATATCATCAAGCGAATTCAACGATATATAATATGCAGCGTAAGATACGTCGGCCTGTGGAGAGAAACAGTTATGAAATAGAAGCAACGTATAGTAAACATAGTTAACGAAATTCATCGTACCGAAACTAATTAACTAGCGCAGCACCATTTACATCTAATAGTTTCGTCGTACAGAGACATTCAAAAGTTTCATCGTACAGAAAGTAACAACTAACTAAACAGACACATTGTCTTCAAGCAGTGCACTCTTCCCATTCGGCCATATCCGGGAGGATGCACCCAAGCTTAGTGAAAGGCGTCATGTCCTGACGCTGTAGGGCTATGCGGGTTTGGACGTCAACTCGTGATATTGGGCCGTTGTAGAACATCCCATTCTCTTCGAGGACGTCTTTCATGATGATGGACGCAATTTCCTGCTGGATCCGGTAGAAATCATTTCGAAGTTGATTATCCGGCACGGTTCCAAAGGCTTCGGCCCATCTCCGGATATGGGCATCGCCGGATGAAGATGTCATGCAAAGTGATTGCACATCCCTTCTGTACTCCATCATTAGATGGATGACGTAGAATCCATCATTCTCACTTGTTGCCGGTCGCTGGAGGCAACAGAAGTCAGTCTTATGGCCGAAACACAGCCCGGCCTTACTTGTTTTTTTGACTTGAATGTAGCCACCCCGCATGCTGAAGCCCATGAGAGCTCTGTCCAGAACATACTTTATGTGTGTGTAATCTTTCTTCTCTATGTTCTTCGATGGGTCCAAATATAGAGCGTGGGAGAAACGCAGGTAAAGAATGATGAGAACGGCACGCCCCCCCCCCCCCCCCCCCCGCTGCGCAAAATACACGATCAGGTTAGCCTCCATGTGTGAAAAGTAATTATTGAAATGCACGAAAGGATGTATGTGTTATAGTGGCTATCCGCGGATGACTTACCCAGGATGATAAGGTAGGAGAATCTTTTCTTTTTCCTTATTGATGACCAAGAATTCTTCGATGTACTCCCTCGCATATTGACGGTTGGCTTCGTTGATTGACAAGAAGCCCTCATGCATGTAGTATGGGTCCGCGGCCGCAAGACCACTGATTTTCTCTCTCCTGACGATGTAGTTCATGTGCAGCGCATACAGGCTGACGAATGTAAAATCGAGTCTCCTCATTTGAAACATCTCAAAGATGTAATCAAATCGCAGGAAGAACAGGTCCGCGGGGCATGTGCTGACGTACATCTTGCCACTGCACGACACCCTAACCGTATAAAGTGGGTATCCTGGATCATCCGAGGCGAGGAGGCTTCTCTCTGTCGACAGCACATGGTCATGGAGTCTCCTGAGATCCCCTGTTATGGCAGCTAGCGCATCCGCCGGTACCATTGGCTTTCCCGCGACATGGAGTAATGGCGCATGTCTCATCGGTACACTGTCAACCCTGGTCCGCGGAGGCGGCTGGCTGCTAGAAGCAACATTGGCAACTTTATGGCCTTTTCTCATCGGTCTCTTCCTCTGCTTCTCCTTGGTGGGCTCAGGTGCTGGTGGGTCTGTTAGACCCTCCCTGACCACCGCCCCTAGTGTTGTCGGGCTCAGCATTGAACGCCTCAGGCTAATTAGTTGAGCTTGGGTGGAACCGGCATCTGGAGGCGTGTCCTGCGAGGATTGCATGAACAAAGACTTCTTGCACTCCCCAGGACGTTCCGGCTCTGGTACACCATGCATCTCATATGGTTGACTCATCGTTACTTCGTGGTCAAAGCCGGTATTGAGATACTGGAGAGGGTCATCCTCCTCCATGTCATGATCCATATCCTCTTCCATGGGGCCGATGTCATCATCCGCCGGAACGGTTGGCCCTCCTTCCTGGTGTCTCTCGATCTCACCCAGCAGCACAGACGATGGTTGTTGTAGTTGTGTAGGTGGGGTTGTGGTCATACCTTCCTGATGAGGTCCCGTTGGTGTGCTCCCGACCACCTCCACAGGAAGAAGATTCTTCGGCCACAGGATCGGCCAATTTTTGCATTGGCCAAGCTGCGTGGGGGTCTCGTCATCCTCTCCACCGGTTTGTATGGGACGAGGAAAAGCCTCGTAGCCCGCTTTCACACTCGCCACAGAGACCCTTAAGGCGTTATCAGGCATGTGCCGGCTGTGGAACAATCGATCCTTGGGCTTCACTATAGTACCCTTCCCCACATCCACCAACCCGCCCTTCATGTGGTAAAGGAGGGTGCACGGAGTGGAGTCGGCCTGCGAAGACATGTATGTGTGCGGCGTCAGAGATCCAAAAAGAACGGGAACTGAAGATTAATTAGTTGTGTTGATGAGGGTGTGAAGCGTATTTACCGTGAGGGCATCGAGCTCAGCCAATGTCGACGGCCCGGCATTCAAGCCAGAGACGGAGCTAGGGCTTCTGTGAGAGGGTGCGGGAGCAGGTGCTAGAGTAGGTGCGGGTGCGGTTGCCATATCAGGTACGGGTGTGGGTGCGGTGTTCATTGAGTTGCTCCCGGTGAAGCTGGGCATGGGAAAATCAGTTGGTGCCGCATTTGGATTTTGTTGCAACCAGCTGACCACACTTGGAATCCAGCTTGTAAAGGCAGCTGCCATATCATTTCTGCAGGCAGCTACCGCTTCCCGGATTGTCTCAGCTTTGGTATCAGCTCTTGTTTTCTCGATCGCCCGCGCCACCTTCTCGTCGATAGTCACTTGACTTAACTTCTTTCTCTGTCTTTTGGCCTCGGGGTCCTCGCCATAATAGTACTTCCACGTGGCGCCGTCTCCGGCGCCGTGCACACGTGCATATTGCGGCCGCTGGCCCGGCGGGTGTCCCATCATTATGTTCATGGCCCGGTTGAAAGGGGTGTCCCACTTGTACTTCGCCGACGACTGAGTCGACTGAGTCGACGAGTCGCTTTCGGCCGCAATCTTGTGTTGCTCTCTCTGCACAATGGAGCGTGAATCGTTTACGAATGTGACTACAATGTAGTAGACTTCATTGATCAGAAGCTAATATATAAGGTGGAAAGAGGATAATTACCATTAATCTCATGAATTGCCTAGTCGGCCCGTCAGTGAAAAATATCTTTTTTCGGGGTCCCACGAGAATCGGGCCCTGATGAAGTCATGCTCCTGCTGGTCGGTGAACTCAGCCAAGGGGTCTGGGATCCCCAGACGTTCACGTTCCACGTCCTCCTTAGCCCACACGGGTCTCTTTTCCGTGTAACCACGACTTCCGAGGCGGTGGTTCCCCATGTTCTTTGCCTGCAGCTGCTTGCCTATCTCCGACCTGGCCTTGGCAGCTTCTTCATTGCAAGACGCCTTGAACTTTTCAAAGTCCTTTAGCGTAATTGTCGGATTGTCTGCAACAATCTCGGCGTAGGTTTCATGGTCTACTTCAATCGCCTTTTTCACCCTAGTTTTCCAGGCGCTCAATGCGTTGCTGAACTTCCCTAGGGATTTGTTGTTGATTTTTTTCATGGCATCATCTTTCCAGGGGTTAACGTCGTCTTTCCGACCGGGGAACAGGAATCTTGCGTGCAACCTAGTTAGGAGCAGCTGCTTCAAATGTTCATTCTTTCGTATTTTGTGGTGTTGATGTTAGCGGTATCCCGTAGGATGCATGCTAGTTGGTTGCCGTAACACGCTGCCACTTCCCGCGGCTCTATAGGCTCGAAGTCGCCGGGGTGCACCGCCATGACCACCAGTCTTCCGGTGCCGAGCTCATTTGGGCGTCGTGCCCTCTTTGCCTTCTTTCCTTCACTGGCTTGGGAGGTCCCACCTTCCGTGCTGTCGTTAGCAACATCATCAGGGCCCGTCTTAGTGCCAGTGTTAGTGGCATCAGTGTCGGCGCCGGCGCCACCACCATCGTCGTCCGTCATGACAAGGGGGTCCTGCCACCCTTGTTTCTCCTGAGCCGCAAGAAAGTCGAGGTAGGCGTGTGCTTGTCCTTCTTGGGTGTGAGAACCTCCGGCCTCATCATTGTCGGTCATGTTTCCTACATAGGGTTCAATGTCGTAGTCGTTTAATTATCGAGCTTTATATAATAAAGTGAATAATGACAAAAAAAGTGACCTTTGTTTTGCCTTAATGTCGTTTCATTCCCGTGGCGGCAAATTTCGAGCACTCGATATGTCCAACTTTCTAGCACAAGTCATGCCGAAATTCACGGAAAATTTCGGCATGACCTATGCTAGAAAGTGCACATATAGAGCGCCTGAAATTTGCCGGAATGGAAATGAATCAACATTTCCGGCAAAACATAGGCTACTCGGAATTGGTTTCCCTGCAAACAACCAAAGTCCGGCACAACTACAGCAGCACAACAATATAGGATGCTCACTATCATTCTATAGCATCTGTCCAAACAACATTCTATAGCAGCACAACAACCACATGCACATGTCATCACTCTCCTCTAGCATCTGCATGGAGAGAGCTATATATAGTGTGGGTTTTGGGATGCTCACTATCTGCCTGTCGAGGATGCGGGTGCGGTGTCAATGATCTTCTCGCGGCGTCATCGAGTGGCACGACGGTGATCTACCTGTGCGTCAAGCATTCACAAGATCAATTATTGTAGACACACAAGATCAATTGTAGACCTACAATCTGCCTAATAAAATGCTCATTTTCATTTTATTTACTCTATCAACAAACTGAACACTCATTTTCATTTACTCTAGCAACAAAATCCAAATGGACAGCAACTCCAAATGGACTCCAATGGACAGCACGATAAGTAGAGTAGAATGTTATATCTAGCAACTCCAAATGGACTAGAAATTGACTCCAAATACTCTAGCAACAATATGAATCATGAACCAAACTGTCGCTGCATTTCATTTTAACAGCAAGCATTTGAACACTCTAACAACAGGCATTTTAACAGCAATATGAACACTCTAACAACAGGCATTTGAACACTCTAACAATAGGCATTTTAACAGCAATATGAAATTGACTCCAAATGTATTTGGACAGCAAGCATTTGAACAACAAGCATATGAAGAGGGAGGGAAGAGGGGGTGGCGCACCTCGGGGTTGGGGTCGGGGTCGGGGTCGGGGATGAGGGGGTCGGCCGGCGTCAGGGTGGCTGGGGCAGAGGGGGTCGGCGTTGGGGTCGCCGGGGCAGAGGGCCGGGCCAGGGTCGGCGTCGGCGTGACCGGGGCAGAGGGGTGGGCCGGAGTCGGCGTCGGGGGGCCGGGGCAGAGGAGAACGGCCGGCGTCGGGGTCGGGGTTGAGGGCGTGTGTGGCGTCGGCGGCGGGCAGCGCGGCGGGAGAGAGAGGGGCCGGGATCGAGAGAGAGTGAGAGATAGAGGAAGGAGTGGGGAGCGTTGGACAGGGCTATAGCCAACTTAGCTATAGCGCCGGTCTAGAAAACGCGCTATAGCTAAGTTAGCTATAGCGCGGCCCGAGCCAACAAGCGCTACTGCTATCTTTTTTTTTTAAATTTTGTGGCCAGTTATCTGTAGCGCTTATCCACCTAAAAAGCGCTACTGATAGTATTTTCATTTTTCTTTTTCTTTTTCTTTTTCTTTATCTTTCATTTGCATTTTTATTTTTCTTTTTTCTTTTTCTTTATCTTTCATTTGCATTCTTCTTTTTCTTTTTTCTTTTTATTTTTCATTTTTCTTTTTCTTTTTTCTTTTTCTTTTTCTTTTTCTTTTTCTTTCATTTGCATTTTTCTTTTTCATTTCCTTGTTGTATAAGTTGTAGCAGGGGTGTAGCTAGGGTTAGGTCTGTTGGAGCAATAACACCGTACCCTCTGGATAATAATTCGTGTATAATATATATTACATCATTTGACCGCTAACGGTGTGTTAAGTACGTATACAAAATATATATAGACAAATTATGATAGTTTGTCAGCTTGGTTGACGACACTTCAGACTGATCTTCTTCTTTCCTCTTTTGTTCGTTGTCGAATAATTGAGCCCATGGTCATGACTTTTCCTTTTCTAGGGAGTACGATCTTTCGTAGGTAATGTAGTCTTCATCCTTCTTTTGGCGTATGTTTCATCGTCATCAGCATCATCTTCCCTCATCGGGTCACCGTACTGGTCGTAGTCTTCCTCGTTGGCGACTCCATCCATTCCGACGATGCTCCTTTTGCCTCTCCTCATGACAACACGGCTGGGATTGCTCGGGTCAGTTATGAAGAAACATTGTGTCACATGTTTAGCGTGTACCCATGGCTCATTTTTGGCGGTGGCGTTGACGGTACCACTATCGGAGTCGGGTATACACATGGTAGTGAAATGTTGGTTTTCTCTATGTACGTTCTTAGCCCATCTGGCACGGAACATTGTCGCGCTATGCAATCCAGAGTAGTCAAGCTCCCAGATCTCATCGACCCTTCCGTAATATCTTTCAATTACGTTCCCAGTCATGGCTTCCATCGTCACCCCTGAGTTCTGGTTATCACTGTTTATATCTTTGGCCTCCATGTAGAACGTGTATCCGTTGATATCGTATGCTTGATAAGTCGCGAGGTTGACCGACGGGCCATGTGCTAAGGCGTATATGAGCGTTCCGTCTGGACAACCCTCTTCCGGGGGAATAGCCAGAACTCGCTCTTTGAACCAACGCAAGAAAGTGGAATTGTGCTCGCTAATAACTTCAGCGTCCGTCCTGTGCACCCCACGGTCACGGTAGTTCTTTACGATGTTCTCTTTGTGCAGTGTCACGAAATCTTCTAGCACATCTAGGTGTTTTAGCACTACTAAGTTTGCTCTGTCAAAGTCGTTTTGTCGGCCCGAGCGGAACACATTCACATCCCTCCGACCATTGGTGTGACCTTCGCCTTCGAGCCTTCCACAGTGCTTGCTGACGGGCAAACCAACAACAGGGTCTCCGGTGCCTAGATAACTCTCGCAGAAAGAGATGCACTCTTTGGTCAGATATCCCTGGGCTATGCTTCCATCCGAACGGGACATGTTACGAACGAATCCTTTAATGACCCCATTCATCCTCTCGAAAGGCATCATGCTGTGCAGGAATGTCAGCCCTAGGTCGATGATGTCGTCCACGATGTGGACACATAGATGCACCATGACATCAAAGAACACGGGCGGGAAGTACATCTCTAGATCATTTAGTATGATAACGATCTCTTCCTGTAGCCTATGGACTTGCTTGACACTGATCGACTTTCGAGAGATAGCATAAAAAAAGTGGCATAGGTCAGTAAGCGTCTCACGAACGTGTGTGTCCATAATCCCTCTAAGTGCAACCGGGAGTAACTGCGTCATCATCACGTGACAGTCGTGAGAATTCATCCCGCTGAACCTTTTTTTCTTGGTGTCCAGATATCTGCTAATCTTCCCACAGTATCCGGAACTAACTTTGATTCCGGCAAGGCACTTGAACAATTGATCGACCTCCTTCGGATGTAAGGTGAAGCAAGAGGGGGGGGGCAATATTGTTCTTCCTTCTTGTTTACTTTTTTCCCCTATCTTCCGTCTTCGTCTCCGTCTCCATCTCCTCCTCCGACTTTTTATCGGGCATTTGGAGATCTTTCCTGATATTAAAAAATTCCAAGTCTTTTCTTGCCTTCGGCCCATCCTTGGTCTTCTCCGGCATGTTCATCAATGTTCCAAGCAAGCTCTCGAGGATATTCTTCGTGATATGCATTTGATCAAGGCTATGAGGCGTGTCGAGTTTGGGCCGGTACTCTATGTCCCAGAAAACAGACCTCGTCTTCCATACCTTCAGCAGCGGCTTCGGCGCCTTTTTCTTCGTCTTTCCCGGCGAGGGGCACTCTTCCCAGTTCTTTAATAACTCATATATTTCAGCACCGCTATGCTTACGTGGAGGACCTCGATGCTCAGCCTTACCATTGAATAGATCTCCACGCTTTCTCCATGGGTCATCCTTCTTGATCCATCTTCGATGCCCCATGTACACGATTTTCGAAGACCCGCCATCTTTCGATAGCTGCTGAGAAGTTGTATCATCCATGCACCTGGTGCATTCGCAATATCCGTGGCACACCTGGCCGGAGATATAGCCGTAACCGAGATAGTCCTGCACCGTCGTGATCAGCGCGGCTCTCATGTAGAAATACTCTCCTTTGCTTGCGTCCCATGTCTTGTCCAGCGTTGTCCATAAGGTCTGTAGCTCCTCTTTCAGTAACCCGAGATACAGATTTATATCATTTCCCGGTTGTCTCGGCCCTTGAATAAGCATAGTCATGTGTATGTATTTTTCCATCATGCACTTCCAGGGGGGGGGGGAGGTTGTACATCCATACAAACACGGGCCATGTGCTATGATTGGTGTTCTGGTTGCCAAACGGATTCATGCCATCAGTACTAGCGCCAAGCACGATGTTCCTTGCATCATCTGCGAAAAATTTAAATTCAGCATTTAATGCTCTCCACTGGCTAGCATCTGCGAGGTGTCTCAGCTTTGGACCATCTCCGTCATCTAGCATCACCCTCTCCGCGTGCCAGCGCATAAGCTTTGCTTCCTTAGGATCTACGAAATACCGCTGCAGACTCAGAGTGATCGGAAAGTACCATACAACTTTCTGTGGAGCTTTCTTTCCAGCCTTCTTATATCGTGAAGCAATGCACTTTGGACAGATGGTTTTTTCCGCGTGCTCGTTCCGATATATGATGCAATCGTTAATGCATGTGTGATATCTAATGTGTGGCAGATCAAGAGGGCACACGATTTTCTTTGCCTCCTTGACACTAGTAGGACACAGGCTTCCCGCGGGAAGAACCTTCTTTAGATACTTCAGAAGCTCATCCAGGCTTGCATCCGTCCATTTGTTTTTTGCCTTCGTCTTTAGAAGTTCTAGCGTGAAACTCAAGCGGGTCACCTCGGGATCGCAACCATCATACGATGGAGTCATCGAGTCTACCTCCAGTTGCGCCAGTTTGGCCTCCTCTCTAGAAGCAGCTCTGTCGCTAGTCGTCTCCTTGCGAAACAGGTCTCGAACATGCGGGTACCGCATGGCTGAACTTAGTAGCGACGAAGGCTGCGGCGTGTCCGCGTCTTCTCCGCCTTGTACTGTCTCTTCGCCATCACCATTTCTAAGGCCCTCTTCTTCGGGCCCATAATAGGTCATCTCTTCGTCGGGCCCCATGTCGTTATTTCCTGCCCCGTCGACGTCCTCATCATCATCATCTTCACTTATCCACCGAGCATGGCCATCCATGAAACCATGCATGAGCAGGTGCGCCTTGAATTTACCACCCTTAAAGGGGTCGAGCCTGACTCCTCCTTTGCATTTCCGACATGGACATAAAACATCCTTCAATCTTTTTTCATACATGTCGTCCACCGCGGATTGCCAGTATCTTTCCACCATCCTTCCATTGACCTTCATGATCACCTGCATGCGCGGAGCAAAAGAATTATAACCACGTACACATGCATGGATCAAATTCATACAAAAATTCGACATGACCTTCCCTAAACATAGGACATATTGAGTTTGCCCAAAATTCGCCGAAACGGAATTGAATCGACATTTCGGCAAAACATAGGCAACTTATGTCACTCACATGCCACACACAATTCGGTATATTCATATTGTGCATAATTTCGGTCCTAATCGCACACACACATATTTCCATTCTTGCACAACTCTTTTTTTGCTCACCTATGTGTCGAGAGGGATATCGAGCACCTTCTTAATTAGCTAGTAGCTCTAGATAGTGAGGTACCTACATATAGCTCTAACTAGGGAGAGAGAGAGAGAGAGAGCTAGTGGAGATGGGTGGATGGGCAAAGAAAGAGAGATGGAGGAGGGAGGCCATTAATTAATGGAGAGGTGGTGGAGGGGCAAAGAAAGAGAGAGGGAGGAGGGAGGGCATTAATGGAGAGGTGGAGGGGAAAAGAAGAGACGAGGAGGAGGAAGAACCAACAAGCAAGTACAAAGAGGAGGGGGAGAAAGGAAGGGGGAGGGAGAAGAGGGGGGGGGGGGGAAGGTGACAGATATTTTTGCTGGCGACCATAGCAGTAGCGCTGTCACCCAACGCGCGCTACTGGTATCTGCACTAGCTATAGCGCTGGTTGCAAAACACGCTACTGCTAAATGGACCCACAAGTTTACACGCAGAAGAAATAGCAGTAGCACACTTTGTAGACCAGGCACTACAGATAATGCTTTAACAGTAGCGCTGGGTAGATTGCCCACGCTGCTAATATATCTTGACCTGGGGGTGTGGTCTGGCACACTTACCAGTAGCGTGTCCGAGCAAAACCAACGCTGCTGCTAAGTCATACCAGTAGCGCGTTTTGTACCAAGCGCTACTGGTACTTACCAGTAGCGCGGGGGCCCAAATAGGCGCTACTGGTAAAGTTCTACGTATAAGCATTTTCCTAGTGGTGGAAATGCATGAAGCATTCTATAAATCAACCAAGGACTATCTCATACCAGCATAGTGCATTATTAAAATAAAAAGAAAAAGCACACGACGCTCCAAGAATTTACGCATATCATGTGAACAAAACAAAAACCGAGACATACCGATAATTGTCGAAGAAAGATGGGATGCCTTTCGGGGCATCCCCAAGCTTAGACGCTTGAGTATTCTTGAATATTTACTTGCGGTGCCTTGGACATCCCCAAGCTTGAGCTCTAGCCTCTCCTTATTCCCCTCATATCGTTACCTCCTCGATCTTCAAACACCTCATCCACACAAAACTTAACCGAACTTTTTATTAGAGGGGTTAGTACATATAATATCAAATCCCATCATGTCCTGCTGTAACATTATTGTATAATTATAATCAAACATTACCCACTGTATGCTATCACCATTTTATGGCTCCCAAGTCAATGGAGCTCAACAAGATTTCAAACATACGCAAATAAAGAAACTATAACAGCAATCTGTGAAAACAGGACAGTCTGTAAAGATGCAAATGAAACATATACTTATGTAAATCAAACAATTCTGAAAAATTAGGACAAAACAAAAAATTTGCATAGCAGTACTGTGTAAAAATTTGAGAATTTTTGCACGGTCCAGTAAAATAACAAAATTCAAGCACTACAGCAAAAGTTTCTGTTTTTTCACAGCACACACCAAACAAGCAATTTAAACATACTAAAGGTAAATCTTGTCACATTTTTTTTATAATACAATGGATTTGTACAAGGGGATAATTATTTTTGTGAGAAACTTCCATGAAATATTCTACATTGTTTCCATGAGCATGAACACAAGTGTTCAAGGTCGACCCTCACTTCTCTAATGCATAACCTTCCAATCGCTTCTCTTTTTGAAAAAGTTTTTAGGTTCCCCTCTATATATTTTTTTGTTTTTAAACTTTTTAAAAGCACACAACAGAATAAAATGACTCTCTAAAGCTTTCGGGTTGTCTCCCAGGCAGCACTTTCTTTAAAGCCATTAAGCTAGGCATAAAGTGCTCAAGCAATCGATCCACCCGGATCCCAAGGTATATCAAAGCCAATTTTAATTAACAATGATTTGAAATTTAGTAGGGAGCATAAAGCAACATGTATCATGCAATAACGAAGTCTAACCCTCTTCCTATGCATCGGCATGTCATAAAAGAACAATTCATGCACATCAAGTAAAGGCCAATGCATAGCATAAATAGTTTCTTGCAATTTTATCATATTGGAATCATAGAGAGGCGGAGATGTAGTTCCTCTCTCATAATTATTGCAAGTAGGAGCAGCAAGCACATGCATATTATATTCATCAAAATCATCAGGTGCAACGGTAAAACGCAACCCATCAATATAATCCTTAATAAGCACAAACTTCTCCGATATAGTGTAGTTTGGAGAATTTAAAAAAGATAATAGGACTATCATGTCTAGGTGCAATAGCAACAATTTCATTCTTAACATAAGGAATTATAGCAAGTTCATCTCCATAAGCATCATTCATATTGACATCATGGCCACAAGCATAGCAAGCATCAATTTCATCAAAAAGGTATATTTCAGACGCATCAAAGGGATCATAGCATTTATCCTTCAGTAAGCACGAAGTGAAATTAAACAATGCATGAGATAAAGAGTTACTCTCATTAGAAGGTGGGCACGGGTGATCAATCCGCTCTTCCTCCTTTTGTTCTTTGCTCTCCTCCTCAATTTTTCATCTAATGAGCTCACCGTGTCATCAATTTCTTTTTCCATAGATTCCTGCAAAATATTAGTCTGTTCTTGGACAGCGGAGGTGTCCTCAATATATTTTTTCACATAATCATTAGAAGCATAGTTTTCATAGCAATATTTAAGTATGGCAAAAATTTCAGATTTGTAAAGAGTAGAATCACACTTTTCAATCAAAGAAGCAATTTCATATGAACCCTTAAAAGTAACAAATTCTTCTATTTGTTCAATATCATAGTAACTAAAAATACCTCTGGCATAAGAAGATAAGATTCCATTATCCTTAAACTCACATTGGCACTGAAGGTGTTTTTAGGGTCTTCAGAACAACAAGTAAAATCATGTATTTCACATAAATTCCAAGCAGAGCAATTCAAAGTATTAATATGATGCCATAAGAGTTTTCCTTTTTGAGACAAGCGGTGTCGCACAAAATAAGCATGCTCATCTAATGATTTTCCCTCAACTAAGCTAGTTGGGTTTTCAGCACGAGCACAAAGGGATCGAAGATGATCCAAGTAGAAAGCTTTAGCAGTATGATAGATTTTGGATGGTTCTTCAACCACTGGTTTAGCAAGTACAACTAATTTTTTCGGTATTTTACGTTTCCTACCCATAACTAAAGATAGAAAACAAGAGCACAAAATAAAAACTACTTAGTGATAAACCAAAGCAAGCACACACGAAAATATCAACCCCACGCTATTGCTCCCCGGCAACGGCGCCAGAAAAAGGTCTTGATAACCCACAAGTATAGGGGGCCAGTTGTAGCTCTTCTCGGTAAATCAGAATGTCGAATCCAACGAGGAGCTAAAGGTAGAATCAATATTCCCTTAAAGTTCTATCGACCACTGATACAACTCTATGCACACTTAACGTTTGCTTTACCCAGAACAAGTATGAAACTAGAAGTACTATGTAGGTGTAATGCTCGAACTACTTTGCAAGAATAAAACTAAGAGTACTTTGCGAGAATAAAACTATGAGTAATTTGTAAGATAATAAAAGCTAGTTGTTTAGTAGAAAACTTTTGTAACACAAGAGAATGGTTTGTCCCTAGGCAATCGATAACTAGACCGGTAATCATTATTGCAATTTTATATGAGGGAGAGGCATGAGCTAACATACTTTTCGTACTTGGATCATATGCACTTATGATTGGAACTCTAGCAAGCATCCGCAACTATCAAAGATCATTAAGGTAAAACCCAACCATAGCATTAAGTAACAAGTCCTCTTTACTCCCATACGCAACAACCCCCTTACTCGGGTGTAAGCTTCTGTCACTCTAGCCGCCCACTATAAGAGAATTATGAACGTATTGCAAACCCTACAGCGGGAATCCCACACGCTTGCGCGAAATGGCGGGCACCATAGGACAGCACTAAAATAAAAACATATAACTCAAACCAATCACGATCATCAATCAACTCATAGGACAAAAATAATCTACGCAAACATCATAGGATTGCCATACATCATTGGATAATAATATATAGCGTTAAGCACCATGTTTAAGTAGAGATTACAGCGGGGAGAAGAGGTGTTACACCGCTGCATAGAGGGGGAGAGAGTTGGTGTTGACGACGGCGAAGTTGTTGGTGTAGATCGCCGACACGATGATTGCCCCGGCGGCGTTCCGGCGCCACCGGAAGAGAGGGAGAGAGAGCCCCCTCCTTCTTCTTCTTCCTTGGCCTCCCCCCTAGATGGGAGTAGAGTTTCCCCTCTGGTCCATGGCCGCCATGGCTCCCGGAGGGGAGGAGCCCCTCCGAGATTAGATCTCTCTCTCTGTTCTCTTCTGTTTCGCGTTCCCGTTTTCTGGCCTAAAACCGTTTCTTATATTTGCGGAGATCCGTAACTCCGATTGCGCTGAAATTTTAACACGGTCTTTTTCTCGATATAATCTTCCTTGTGGCCGAAGAAGAGCCCCAACTGACTTACGGTGTGCCCACAAGGCTGCACCGCGCAGCCGGGGGGGGGGGGTCGCGCCAAAGTGCCTTGTGGAGGCTGTGGGCCTTCGTTTGCGTTGATTCCACCTCCCAAAAATCATATATATTCCAAAATAATTCTCCGTAAAATTTTATTGCGTTTGGACTTCGTTTGATATGAATTTTCTGCGAAACAAAAAACAAGCAGAAAACAGGAACAAACACTGAGAACTGGATCAATATGTTAGTCCCAAAAATAATATAAAATGTTGTCAAAAGTATATGAAAGTTGTAGAATATTGGCATGAAACAATCGAAAATTATAGATACGACGGAGACGTATCAGTCCCCCAAATCGGACTCACGAGCCGTCTGTGGACGCGTCCAGATGTTTTCGTGGAAATAGACACAGGAGCGGGTCAGCCAACCCTATGCATCAAATATGCATAAAATCCGGACAGCATGGGTGGCCTGGTGGGCCATGCGGACCTAGAGGACAAAACACATGAGTTGTGTGGATATGTGGTCCAACATAGAATGGGCCAAGCAAACCCCGCAAGGTGTCCGGACTGCCGCAAAGCTCCCCAAGTTTGCTTCCGGTTTAGTGTAATTTAGACATACGGACTGGTCCACGGACAACTGGGGAACCCTGTTGGATAGAAAAAAGTGTCCCGACCATGTGGTCCGGACATTTACGGGCGTTTTGAGGCACCGCCTTGGAGATGCCCTTATAGTATATAAAAATTGGATAATGCTACGTGTCGGCCGGTTGATATTTTGAAAAGATCGACCGGGTCTCGGGCTGTTGGATCTAACCCAGGATAGTCCTCCGATCCACCTGATTAGGTTTGCAACATGGATTATCTTGCACTCGGAGGTTTGCAACATGGATCATGTTGCGTTTGGTCCGATCCAGCTGACGAGGTTTGCAACATAGCTCATGTTGCGCTCAACGATTTGTGCCGCGTCAGCTCATCCAGCCGCAGGTGGACGATTGCAACATTGCAAGCACAACATGGACGACGTTGCACTCCCCTGCCATTGCGTGCGAGGCCGTTACCGGGGGTGGCCGGAGCTGCGGGGAGGTGGTGGAAGGGACAACAGCGGCGCGCGAGGGAAGAGCCGGCGCCGGTGCAGCACGTAGGGGGCGGCGTCAGTGCGAATCGAAGCCAGGGAATTAGGGGTGACCTAGACGGGGGTTAGTGCGCTTCGGGCATGCAGCAGTGCGGTGGTGTGTGAAAAAGATAAGGGAAAATGAGTTGTGTGCGATGGACAAAAAAGCACTAGAGGATAAGGTTGGAGTGGTGGATACCATTGCTATGTAGGTGGTCCCATGAGGACGTGTGGCAGACAGAGGAGGAGGTGGATGCGCTTGCGTTATCAGTTGGCTGAGGTTGAGTGTTTCTCATATAAATTATATTCTTTTGGTTCCATGTAATTTCCTTCGCTAATCACATGACAAGCAAAGTAGGCACACAATGTGGTCTCGTGGACCACCTAATCTTTATCTTTACCTAATATTAAAGTGAGGATGTTTTCATAGTTCTCCATACGTCACCCCCTTTATATCCGTTAATTTTATGTAATCATAAAGATTGACGGCTAAGATTTAAAACGGTATCTATTCCTATATCCTTCGACACACGTTGAAAAAAAAAAGCCTCCGGCCTCCCATTTTCCCACACGCACCACCCCTTGAACCACACCCTCCATCATCCCTCAACCACTCCCCGGGTTATCTGCGGGATGAGCTCGCAGAGACAAACTCCGGCACTGGGAGGCATTGTAGGCACGGCATCTGGAGCTGGGCATGACTACGAGAGATGCGAGCAGGGATGAGATCCTATGTTGGGATTTGGGACGCGGCGCGCGCTATGTGGATAGATCGTCGGTGTTCGTGCTAGGGCTAGGCGGACGCGCATGTGCAGGGGCTGGGCCGGTCGCGTTCGTGCTATGGCTTGGCTGGTGTCACACCTGCAACATCCGGTGCCACGGTGGACTCGCAAGACCAATAGGAACGCAGGAGACAAGTCATCGTCGGGCCTAGTCAGCAGTGGGCCATTGGCCAGAGTCGCGTGGGTTATAAGCAGCCCCTGCGTGGGCGAGTGAGGCATGTTGTGTGTGTGCACTCTGAATCTCTCTCTCTCTGTACTCTGAACCTAATCTTTCCTCTACTGCAAGTAAAGCTCACCTACCTTCCTCCTTCGCTGAGATCTCATCCCCCTTCCTCTAGTGCGATCCCAATCGAGTCCTTGGGTTCGTCACAACTGGTATCAGAGCCTTCTTCGTTTCCCCCTTCCTAGATTTTTTTTCCATCGTTGTTTTCCTTTCTTCGATCGATCTGTAACATCCACCGCTACGGTTGTTGATTTGCTCCAGCGAATCGACGCGAAATCCCCAGCGGGGTTAGATCGACTTGGAGCAAGGTCACGGCGCAACCATCCAAGCCTTCTGCGCAAACCAGGCACATCCTCCTTGCCATGTCGGAATCGTCAGACGAACTCAAGTCCATGCTCTCCTCCCTGCTCACGCAGTTCGACGAGAGCAAGCTCGCCGGCGACAAGCACTTGGAAGCACAAATCACCTTCAACGAGCAAGTCTCCGCGGATCTCGCGCACCTGCGCCGCCAAGTGGATCTGACACAAGCCGACGTCGACGAGGTTTGCCAGCAACGCGAGACTGCGCCACCGCCACATGCTACCTCACCGAACGGCCGGCACCCGCACACACCACGGGGCGGCCCCCATACGGGATCATCCTCCACCCCGGTGGACCAGCACGTCGGATCCGGCGTGCACGGTCCGCAAGTCCGCCTCGCCAACAACGGACCGCCCCTGCTTTCGATCCCTCCTGGCGGCGGCCACGTCGACGCGCTTCAGGCTGGCCCTCCACCGGTGCTAGTTCCTCCGCCGGACTCACCACGCCAGGAGGAGTATTTCACCAAGCTGCCCAAGCACGACTTCCCACACTTCGACGGCTCGGCTCCGTACTTGTGGATCGACCGATGCGTCGCCTACTTCGAGCTGTACAGGGTGCCTCCGCATAGCTGAGTGACCACGCCGATGCTGTACATCGAGGGTCAAGCCGCGCACTGGCTCCAAGCATATCGGCAAGCCCACCGTGCGCTTGGCTTGGACGACTTCTACACGGCGATCCCCGAGGAGTTCGGGGCGGATGAGTTCGAGTTAGAGATGCATCAACTCCTGCAACTGCGACAAACAGGCACGGTGGCGGAGTACCGAGCGGCTTTCGAGGTGCACATGTACCATCTGCTCGCTCTCGACTCCACCATGAGCCCATGGTTCTTCGTCACGCAGTTTCTTCTCGGCTTGCGTGATGATCTGCACGCTGCGGTGCGCCTCCAGGCACCGACAAGCATCACCCGCGCCTCGATCCTCGCCAGGATCCAGGAGGAGGAGAATGACGTGCGACGACCGCGTCCACGACTGGTACCTTCAGGGCGTCCGCCGCCCCTGCCCGCGGCCCTGCCTCCCCGACCCGCCGGCATCGCCCGGCCACCCAACAACGACTTCGGCCACGAGCATCAACTCTGCGACTACAGACGAGCCAACGGCCTATGTTTCAAGTGCGGCGACCGTTACTCCCGCGAGCACCGCTGCAAGCAGCCGACCCAGCTGCTCACCATCAATGTCGGCGAGTACGGCGAGGTCCTTACGGACGACGCGGTCCAGGCACTCGAGCTCCTGGACGACCCCGCCCCGGCGCAACCTGCACCCGAGTGCTGCCTCATCTCCACCCACGCAGTCTCTGGAGGGGAGTCGCCGTGCACCATCCGTCTCCGTGCACTGGTGGGTAACCAGGTGATGTTACTGCTCGTGGACTCCGGCAGCACCCACAATTTCATCTACCAGGCGTTCGCGGACAGGATCAAGGCCAAGAGCACGCCGTTACCACCGGTGGAGGTGTGCGTTGCCAACGGCGATCGTTTGACCTGCGGCAGCATGGTCACCGGTGTACAGTGGTGATGCCAGGGCCACACGTTCACCACCGACATGTGACAACTCGCCCTCGGCGCGTACGATGGGGTGCTTGGCATGGACTGGTTGGAGCAAAACAGCCCCATGAACTGCCACTGGCTCGAGAAGACCATCTCCTTTGCGCACCAAGGCTCGCCAGTGACGCTTCAAGGTGTTCGCCCGAAGGACGCGCCGACCATCGAGTCCATCGAGCCGGACCAGTTCGCCAAGTGGCACGCCGGCAACGATATTTGGTACATGGCAGTTGTGGACTGGCGCACGCCAAGTACAGACAAGGACAAGCCCCCGCCACAGACCGTTCAGGCGGTGCTCGACAACTACGCTGACGTGTTCGGCGAACCAAAGAGCTTGCCACCGCACAAGCAGTACGACCACGCGGTCACCCTGGTGGACGGCGCCAAGTCGAAGAGATGCTCCAGTCGGGTGTCATCACACACAGTGTGAGCCCATTCGCCGCGCTGGTGCTGCTCGTCAAGAGGAAGGACGGCACCTGGCGATTCTGCATCGACTACAGAAGACTCAACGACATCACCATAAAGAACCGCTTCCCTCTACCAATCGTCGATGAGCTGCTCGACGAACTCTCCGGCGCCGCCTACTTTTCCAAGCTCAACCTCCGCACCGGATACCACCAGATCCGCATGCGGGAGGAGGACGAACACAAGACGGCATTCAAGACACACCACGGGCACTTCCAATTTCGCGTCATGCCGTTCGGATTAACCAATGCACCGGCAACATACCAATGTTTGATGAATGCCATCTTCGGCAAGCACGTGTGCAAGTTCGTCATCATCTTCCTCGACGACATCCTGGTGTTCAGCGAGACGTTAGAAGAGCACGTCGAGCACCTGCGGCAAGTGTTCCTTCGCGCAGGACAGCATCGAGTACTTGGGCCACGTGATCTTCAAGGATGGTGTGGCCACGGACGCGGACAAGACCCAGGCCATGTTGCAGTGGCCTACGCCGACGACGGCAACCGAGCTCCGCGGCTTTCTTGGCCTGACCGGGTACTACCGGAAGTTCGTGGCGCGCTACGGCATCATCGCCAAGCCGCTCACCAACTTGTTGACAAAAAAGGGCTTCGAGTGGACGGAGCAGTCGCAAGTCGCCTTCGACCTGCTCAAGCGCGCCATGGCGAGCACGCCCGTCCTCGCGCTCCCAGACTTCGACAAGCCCTTCGTCGTCGAGACCGATGCTTGCGACACAGGCATCGGCGCGGTGCTGGTGCAAGATGGCCACCCCGTAGCCTATTTCAGCAAGGCACTTGGTGTCCGTAACCAGAAGCTCTCCGCGTATGAAAAAGAGTTCCTGGCTGTGGTTATGGCCGTCGAGAAATGGCATGCTTACCTTCAGCGCGGGCCATTCACCATTCTCACGGACCACAAAAGCTTGTCCAACCTGGGCGATCAGCCAT
Source organism: Elymus sibiricus (assembly GCA_039707655.1). Classification (NCBI taxonomy): domain Eukaryota; kingdom Viridiplantae; phylum Streptophyta; class Magnoliopsida; order Poales; family Poaceae; genus Elymus; species Elymus sibiricus. Next base: position 35,610,500 of record CM077676.1, read on the forward strand.
TGGAGACAGACCTGCAGTGCAAGGCCATGTCCAAACTTGTGGGTCTGCAGTTCACGTTCCAGTACCGGCGCGGCGCGGACAATGGTGCCGCAGACGCGCTCTCGCGGGTGGGCTCCGCCTGAGCATCGCCGCCCTCTCCCTGTGCCAGCCGGCCTGGGTCCAGGAGGTGGCTAACTCCTACGCGACAGACGTCACTGCTCAAGACATGCTGTCCCGCCTCGCCATCGACAACCCCGACGAGGAGGGCTACGAGCTGCACAAGGGGCTAATTTGACGCGGCGACCGGCTTTGGATTGGCAGCAACACCGCGCTCCGCACCAAGCTCATCAGCGCGTTCCACGACAGTGCTGTGGGCAGGCACTCGGGCATCACGGCCACACACCAGCGTGTCAAGAAGCTGTTCCTCTGGCCCGGGCAGAAGCGCGATGTGGATGACTACGTCAAGCAATGCTTCGTCTGCCAACAAGCGAAGCACGAGCACTGCCGCCCCGCCGGAATGCTGGCGCCGTTGCCCGTTCCCACCGCGCATTGGCAGGACCTGACCATGGACTTCGTGGAGGGCCTGCCCAAGTCCGAGGGGTACGACTCCATCTTGGTGGTGGTCAATCGCCTCACAAAGTTCGCGCACTTCATTCCGCTTCGTCACCCCTTCAACGCCACCAAGGTTGCGCGCGCCATCTGGGACAACGTCGTCAAGCTCCACGGCATGCCCAATTCGATCGTCTCCGACCGGGATCGCGTCTTCACCAGCGCACTGTGGCGCGAGCTTTTCGCGGCCGCGGGCACCAAGCTGCTGTACTCTACGGCGTACCACCTGCAGACGGACGGCCAGAGCGAGAGGGTGAATCAGTGCATGGAGATGTATTTGCGCTATGCGATCCACGACGACCCCAACCATTGGCGCCGTGGCCCGTGGGCTTCCGACGGCGGAGTTCTGATACAATTCCTCCTTCCATTCGTCCATTAGCTGTACCCCCTTCAAAGCCCTCTATAGCGTCGAGCCGAATTTGGGAGGTACGGCGCTCTGGGACGACAAGACCGCCCCCATCCTCGACACCGAGCGCTGGGATTGGGGCGTGCACACAACGCGTCTTCGGGAGCAACTGCTCCGAGCTCAACGCCGCTTCAAGAAGAAGGCCGATCGGCACCGCACGGAGCACAGCTCCGAGGTGGGCGACGACGTGCTGCTCAAACTCCAGCCGTACGTCTAGTCCTCCGTCGTCAATCGCCCATACGCCAAGCTCGCGTTCAAGTTCTACGGGCCGTTTAAGATTCAAGACAGGATCGGTCCGCTCGCCTACAAGCTAGTTGTACAGGTAGACAGCCGCATCCACAACGTCTTCCACGTCTCCCAACTCAAGCCGTACACGCCCAACTACACGCCCATCTTCGCTGAGTTGCCGCGGCCACCAGACTTGTCCCTCGTCGAGACGGCGCCCGAAGCGATCGTGGACAGGCGCATGGTCAAGCACGGCAACACGGCACTGGTCCAGCTACAAGTTGGCTGGTCTTCATCTTCTCCAACGGTCACTACCTGGGAGGATTACGAGACGCTTTGACAACGTTTCCCGACCGCAGCGATCTGGAAAGGGACGGCCGGAGCGCCAGGTGACGCCCCTTCTGAAGGAGGGGAAAATGTCACACATGCACCATCCGGTGCCACGGTGGACTCGCAAGACCAATAGGAACGCAGGAGATAAGTCATCGTCAGGCCAAGTCAGCAGTGGGCCATTGGCTAGAGTCGCGTGGGTTATAAGCAGCCCCTGCGTGGGCGAGCGAGGCATGTTGTGTGTGTGCACTCTGAATCTCTCTCTCTGTACTCTGAACCTAATCTTTCCTCTGCTGCAAGTAAAGCTCACCTGCCTTCCTCCTTCGCTGAGATCTCATCCCCCTTCCCCTAGTGCGATACCAATCGAGTCCTTGGGTTCGTCACAGCTGGGTTGTGCGTGGGATAGAGACAAGTAGGCAGGGAGGCGGTGGGAGAAAGGCTGGACTGGATTCATGCAGCAGACGTCGGTATGTGGTAGAGGAGTTGGTTGGTGCCATGGACGAGCCTGCGGGCGTGGTCTGTGCCGGGCAGGACAGAGAGCATATAGGAGAGATTGAGGATTGAGAGAGGGAATTGGGAAAGAGTGGATACGCTTCAGAGAGAGATTTCTGCTGATTTTTGTTGCGAGCTGTTTCTGGGAGAAGATCCACGTTCTCCATGGATGCTCACGAGGGAGAAGGAGAAAGGGGATCGGCCGAGATTTTTGTGGTGGCCGTGACTATTTTTTTTTTCTTTTGTGGCAAGGCCGTGACTGAGGTTTTTTTTTTTTTTTTTTTTTTTTGAAACAAGGCCGTGACTGAGGTGTGCTTGCGGATAGAAGATGTGTTAATGCTGCGTGAGCGTGTTGGGCTAATGCCCAGTAATTATTCCTTTTTTGCGGGCAGCCCAGCTAATTATTCCAGCCCACAAACTCTTTTTATCTGAAATAGCAAAAACTTCGGATTCTAAAAAGAAAAATTACAACTAATGAGCTATGGTTATATTCGTGTACAACAAAGTGAGTGTATATACATGTGTTTAGCCAAAATTATATAGTTTTTCATTTCTATATGATTATATGAAAAAAAATAAACCGATACCAACATTGATATTTGAAGTGAAATTTGATGCACAAGTAACTTCGCAAAAAAAAAAGGCTGATATATGACACAAAGAGTGATTTTAAAATTGAACTGGCAAATATGTACCTGCTGCAATTTTGAACAACTGGTAATTTTAGGTGGCATATGATAATAATATGGAAAATTCTCAATGGTAGCACGATATTTTCTTGAACAAATAGTACGTAATTCATGCATAACAGATGTTGTATATTTAAATATCAGAACGAGAAAAGGAAACATATCTAAAAAGAATACTATATTTGGCAACATGCACATATTTGGAAATGTTAACACATTTTTTTTCAAAACCAAATAACGGTGTTCTTCATAATAAAAGACTAATATGTTGTACAGCTTTGTTAAATTATTGCCCCTCTCTCTCTCTCTCTCTCTCTCTCTCTCTCTCTCTCTCTTTATCTCTCTCTCTCTCTCTCTCTCTCTCTCTCTCGCCCAGTTCGATCGGTTACCGGAAATTAGATTTGATAGTTTAAAACATTCCCATGTGCTGGAGTGGTTCTGTGAGCTGTGTCAAGTTCATCTCCTTGTGATCGACCATGTTAAGACACATATTGATCGATTGGATACCATGGCCACCATCGTTGATGGTGGGAAGGAGAATAAGTGGGTGTACAGATGCGGCGTCATGTTCAAATAAAGGACTTGAACATGTGTATGTGTGTGTGTGTGTGTGTGTGTGTTTGGGGTGGGTCTTGAACCATGCTTATTGAGTTAGAGCATCTACAACCGGAAGTAGTAAATTGTGCCTCCCAAACGCCCGCGGGTGACCACAAACCCCAAATTTGCTAACTCTGTTTGATACAAACTCATGCAAACTACCTCGATCATACGGTATAGCATAAAACTTAGCAATTTCGACGTCGAACTTCCACATAGTTCATACAAAAGGGCCGAAACAGTTCGAATTTTGGTTAATTAAACATAAAAGACTTAGATATAAACATACTGGGGGGGCGGGGGCGAAGTTTACCACTCCCTTGTCGGTCGCTTCCCCTTGGGGTCTCGACGGCTGTCTGCGGAGTACGCATCCGCGGCGGGCGGCTGGTCATCGTCCGGCGTACTGCCGCTATTGTTGTCGGAGCCCGAGGACGAGGATGAGCTGAGGAAGCCCGCGAAGTTGCGGGCAGCATGGTTCTGCTCCGCTGCGAGCCGGGCGGATCTCTCGGCCGCTACCTCCTTCGACCACGCCACCTTCGCCGACTCCTCAGGCACACGACGGAGAGCTGTCGTGTTCTTGCAACAGCGGTGGTGGGCATCCGTCTCCACTAAGGTGTAGGACCGGCGGATTACGAGGAGGAGCGATGTGTCATCGTCCTCGGCGGGCGGCGGCAGCTCCGATGCAGATCTGGATGACCCGCAGCCGTGCCGTGCTCGCCCCGGTGCTGCCGCCTTCATCGCCTGGCGGTAGGCATGGCCCACTGACTTCGGCCGCTGCTGCCGCACCGATGAGCTGGGGGTGCAGGCACCAGCACCCAACGGCTCCCAACAGGGGCCGGTGCTGGCGGTGTAGGGCGTCGCTACTCGCGCTCATGTTGCCGCCTCGCCGTCGATGGCAGAGAGTAGGCAGGGTGGCGTCGGGCCGCCGCGGAGGAAGAGGTGCCGACCCATGAGCCCGGGGATGCCGTCGAGGAGGAGCTCCTGCCCCGGTCCATCCGCGAGCGCCGGAGCGCAATGCCGCCGGCGATCCCTACCCAGTCGAGCAAGTCGGAGGGGATCGAACATTGGAATGGGAGGGGACAGAGGGGGGCAGAGAGAACGGGAGAAGTGAGTGGAGTGGGGTTTGGGACTAGGGTTTGGCTCCTGGTTTACTTTTATAGGGGACGATGGTGGGAGCGGCATTGGCCATACCGGGCCAGACCGACGGTAGTGTCTGGCCGCATCCGGGCCTCCCCATATCCGCCCCACATATGGGTTGGATATGGTGGTTGCCGGACAGCCCAGGCACTTAGGCTAGGTTTGGGGAGCCCGGTTGGGTGGCTATTTTTTGTCCGGACATTGACCGGGCAGGTCGCCCGGTCGTTTGCGCGGAAATGGAGGGTCCGGTGGTAGATGCACTTAGGGGCATGTGATATTTTATTTTCCGTTGCAACGCACGGGCATGTTTGCTTGTAGAAATATAATAGGCACACATGATTTTCGGCGGCAACTTTCTAAATCAAAGGCAAATTAAAAATAAATAACTAACTCTATACTCCTACAAGGAAGCCTTTTCCAAACTTTTAAAAGTACATAATCTCATATCTGTAACGCCACTTAAGTTTGCACATTATAAAATGGCTAGGATATCTTGAATACTAGACTGGGATAGTAACAATCACATGGAATGAGGAAATATCTATCTAGGAACTGAAACAGATATGGTAATACTATTAATACTACATGACTCAGTTGCATTTGATGTCTCTTCATTCCCCACACGTACATTAAAATATGCTGGCTGCTTTGGCTCGGCCGTGATCATGCTCTCATTGTTTAGCATTGCAACAACATCTGCCATGGTTGGTCGATCGGCTGCATTCTCTTGTACGCACAACAATGCTATGTTAATGCACCTCATTATCTCCGTAGAGTGGCTCGGTTGAAACAATGATGTGTCAACAAGATCTGTCCACCTTTCCTCTCGCCATAATTGCCATGCCTGTTTGCAAATTTTTCAGACAATGTTGGTTCTATTATATACTCCATTTTATATAAATAGTATATTGTACATGAAGTAAATAAAATTATAAGTACTTGAGTTTCTGTGCATAATCTCACATATCCAAGGAGATTTATAAAATCTCCGCGTTTTGGGACACCCGAATTTCGTTTTCCGCTAAGGATCTCGAAAAGGACAACACCAAAGCTGAAGACATCGGATTTTATAGAGAAGACACCCTCCGAAGCATACTCCGGTGCCATGTAGCCACTAAAATTGTATACGGTACATGTCAAATTAATTTATTCCAATTAATTGTAATATGTTTTTCAGAAGGAAATTAATTTATGCAAAACTTACTATGTACCAACCACTCTTCTTGTAGTGTTTCCTTCCATGTTGTTTGAGCTAAATATTTTTGCAAGCCCAAAGTCTGATATTTTTGGATTCATTTCACTGTCCAAGAGAATGTTGCTTGGTTTAAGATCTCGGTGTATGACACGCAATCTGGAGTGCTTATGTAGGTATAGAAGTCCGTGTGCTATTCCTTCAATTATTGCCACAAGTTTGGACCAATCCAGTAAAGCTCTTCTATTTTCGTCTGCACATCAATTTGATATTTTAGTGTAACATGAGAAAAAGTCATAGAAATGAGCAAGAGTTGAATAGATCAGTTACCTATAGAATTAATTATATTCATGGGTTTTATAGCAATGACAATCTCATGTAATTTGTAGCCCTTCTCATGCATCGACACACAGTATCTAAGATAAATGCAAATACATACCAAAGATAAAGAAATCAAGGCTTTTGTTCGGCAAGTATTCATAAAGCAAGATTTTCTCGTCTTCTTGGGAGCAACATCCCAAGAGCCTAACCAAATTTCTGTGCTGGAATTTGGCTATAAGCTGGACTTCATTTTTGAACTCTATGAAGCCTTATCCTGAATGTGAAGCAAGCCTCTTGACTGCTATATCCAATCCATCCTTTAGTTGGCCCTAGTATTGAAAATTTAATTTGAAATGTTAGTCTTTTATGAATCTAAACCCTAGTCCTACTCTCCTCCTACATATTGTCAGCTTTGCAGGTTGGTAAGTATAATGTAGGCTTGTTATTTATTTCAGTCATATATAATAACTCTAATCCATACAATCATTTGAGGATGTTACACAGCTCCCAATAATAGATGAAAATCTCATAAATATACTACTTTACCTTGTAGACAGAACCAAATCCACCTTGTCCAAGTTTGTTTTCTTCTGAAAAATTATTTGTGGCCTCACTTAGCTGTTCGAAGTCAAACACCAAAAACTCTGAGTTATTCTCTTGCCAAACTAGTTGATCCTCCCCTTCCAAATCATGAGAATGCCATGATCCTCCTAATCTCATCACTTTGGCTGAATATATGAATAAGAGCAGGGTTAATATCTCTTTAATAATAATACCACTAATTGGGAATATTTTGAACAATAGTATAGAAAATAGTTTCAACAACTAATTACCGTGCATACCTTTTCGTTGCTTTGTGAGCCAACGAAAGTATAAGATGATGCAGAGAAACGCTGCTGCCACTAGAGGGATTAAAACCATGGGTATTATCCACAGCTTGCCCATATGCCCTAATAAGAGCATAAATGATAATATGCCAATTAAGCATCTAAATGATAATATTAGCTTTTTATTTGTTATTCGTGGGTGTAAATTACAAGTAGCAACCATGGTTCTTACTCTTGTGCTTGGTCGAAATCGTAGCTGGAGGCGGTGGGCCGAGACTTATCATAGGTTGGCTGTCATAGAAATGAGACGCTTCATACCTGAAATAACATCGTATGACACCCATCTGTCCTCCCATGCGCAGGGCCATGGTGGAGTTTACCATGCCGAGCAGGCGACGCAGGCATGCCAGACAATCGGCTGAGGAGATGTCTGGCGTACACTGTGCTAGGGAGTACACCATCGGATAGGTGGTGCCGCTGTCCACGACACCCGTGGCAAACCGTCTCGGCATTGTGCTGGCTGCCTTCTCCACGGTTGTCACCAGCAGATCGTGGGTGAGGCCGGTGATGAGGTGCACATCGCCGGTGACATTCTTATAGTTCCACCTCTCAAAGGGCGGCACGCCGTCACTGTATTCTCCCATGGTATTTATGGGCGCCGCTAGGATGTTGTCGACACTGAATATGAGAATATACTTGCCGTAGTAGGAAGAGACATTATAACACTGCTGCTGCGCCTGTGGCGTCAGGTTCAGCAGTTCATCGAACCTGTTGGCAATGAACTCAGCGCATGCTGAGTTGTTGAGGATGTCGCCGCGGCAAATCGCGAGCGCGTGGACGGCGTTGGGGGCTTTGCCAAAGGTCATGGTGGCGAAGTGTACTGGGGAAGAGGCAGTTTTGTTCGGGAGGGTAGTGGGGACCACCTGAAGATTGTCGCAAAATACGTCGGCGGCCGCGAGAAACGGTGTGAGGCCGCTGAGTAGGAGCAGAAGGAAGTTCGCCATGTCTAGGGTAGCAAGACTTGCTTGTTTTTCTTCTCAGAGATGATCAGCTCAGTTCGCCGTGCATTTATCTATCAGCAATTCACCTAGCACACATGGAAAAAAAATAGTACAAATGTAGAATCTTCTTTCCACCCGTCAGTTGCTTTCAGTACGTAGTTACTAGCCAGTCACCTTGCTTTCAAACCATCTAGCTAGGCAACAATCACCCTTATTTTTCTTAAATCAATCAGCTGGTCTTCTTTGTAGAAGCTCAGAATAGAAGTGCTCAGTTAAAACAATCACTATTTTTTTAAGGCAAAAATGCTCTTTAATTAGCCTGCCTGTATCTACCACTCCTTGTGTTTAAGCGGAATCAAGATTCAAGATTGTATTTCGAACGACTGAAGTCCAGGAAAGTAGCAAATTCCTAGATAATTGCCCAGATTTCATTGTTATGAATCGACAGATGTAACTCCAGAACGTCTAGGCTCAGGCACTCGTGAATTGTAACGAATTTCCATATAACGTCTTAACTCAGGCACATAAGTATCTGATGTGGCCACCAAGCTAGCCGCCATCTAATTATGTGCTTGTCTCGTACCATTGCGTGCTGGCCAGGTCAAGAATGGGTCACCTTCACTTCACCATCGGCCACTTGAAAGAACGAATATTTATGAGAACTTTTCTCTGTTAGTTTCCGTACAGCTGCGTTGCTTTCCGTAGTCTCGGTCACTATTCAACACTACTACCTTTACTTCAAAACATCAAGGCAAGAATCAGGCTTCATTTCCATGCAGCTCGGTCGCTTTCGGTAGCGGCTCACTAGTCGAAGTCATTGCCGGGTGTCCTTTTCGGTGACCAAACAAATGTACGTATGGTGCCAGCATCGTTTTCCGCAGAGCGTCTTGACTCGGGCACGGGTAACCATTTGCCGTGGACTTGAGGGAAGCATGTGCTTGGTTGCTTGTCTCTAGCACTACCAGCACCATCAACCACGACTGACTAGCAATACACTTTGACTCATACCAGGTCGGAAGGTCGTGTTCTTCAAATGGTGCCTTTGCAGCTATGGGCTTAGATAGATCATAACAATTGTAGTACGCGTGGGATATGCAAACACAATTCTTAATTATATTGTTTTGTTTATTTCACAAGAAGAGAAATAATTAACTTCTGCCATCAATCAGCATTACCCGTACGTGTAATTATTGCTAGAATGCTGGATAGCTACCAGTACAACAAACAATAAGAAAAAGGCTACTCGTCTAACTTTTTCTTCTTCTAAATGAATTAAAATACTTGCATTTTTCTTAGTTAAGAAGAATGTTTAGAACATATTGCTGAGGTCAAAGGCCAGGATATAGGGAAACAAATCATGGCTCTCCCGACGTAATGCTACAAGTGTTTCGCCCCTGCTAGGCCCCAATTTGCTACCTCGCTTTAATTTTTGCAGGGATTATCATTGAGAGGTTGAGATGTATTGAAAGAAGTACCCGCGCTATGCTTAAGCCAAATCGACACAGTTTTTAGGAAATTTTGTAGATAAGAGGATTGTAGTTATGTATTGCCATGTTTGTACACATGACAAAATGCTCATGTTACTAAATAACATATTTAGATACTCCCCCCGTTCCTAAATATAAGTATTTTACAGATTCCAATATGGACTACATACAAAGCAAAAAGAGTTAATCTACACTCTAAAGTATGTCTATATGCATCCGTATTCATATTGAAATCTCTAAAATGACTTATATATATAAACGGAGAGAGTACATAGCAATCCCTACAAGTATGAGTTTTTAAATTTTGTTTGAAATCCCCAGATGCAAAACCATTATTCAAAACCAGGCTAGTGTTAAATGTAAGCAGTTTACAAAGTCCAGGTTTTAATATGGATAGTTCTCATATATAATTGAGGGGTCAAACTCGATTGGGCACCACTGATCTGGGTTCGAACTTGAATTAATTATATAATCGACGTGCTCTTCACCTGAGAAGAAAGAAAAGGACATCCTCTCTCATCCATCGATGCGTTACTGTGATATGACAATTCATTTCTTTGAACATTTTGGTATACTATTTGGCTAGTGACCCACACAAGTCGTTAATAAATACACATGAATAGGCGGCAGAGGGAAAAGGCACAAAAGCAAGTATGGTTTCTTCTTCTCCGACTACAAGTTCAGGATCATCTGGCTAATAGTTGTGACGTCCATGTGTGTGCTGCCTGCTGGCTTGGTGCCTCGAAACACGTTGGACCTATCTTGCTTCACAATTGTCCCATTGTGTGGACTGTCATCTTATATGGATAGATCGTCGATGCTTCTCAAAACATGTAGGGTGTGAAAACAAGTAGTGATATAAATTGATATTATATTAGAATTTTATTTTCTTACGACAGGTCATGCACCTAGGGATCTGCTTGCTTGATAGAGTGTAGAGTAAAAAATTGGATGAGTACATACTCGTCTTGGTCAGTGGTTGATTAAAAATGCAGAGTATATTTTTTTATAGTTGATTATTAATTACAGTTCATTAAATGAGATTGCTCATCAAATTGGAAATTAATATATGACAAGTTTGGAATAAAGGTAAAATAAAGATAGCACATGCACTGGTTGGTACATAATTCGAGACGTTGATTATTTATTAAGATCTCTCATGCAAAATGTATCATCAAATTGATTCAAAGATAAATGTTCCCGGCAACCACACATCCTGTAGGGCAACCCTTTATATAACTAGATGACACCCCATGCGCTGAGGCAGAAACATGTGGGAATTGGTTGCAATATATTGTTTTGATGAGATTTGGTTGCCTTGAATTTGAATATGAGACTAAAGATTGAAAATACATATGATTTGTTGTATTTGATTATTATATAGTGATAAAATATTTATTAAGTAGTATTTCTCATACATGTTGAGAGAAATAAAATTAGCGGGGTTGATAAAGTGGGATTTGTGCATGTTGAGGAAATTCGTATAGCTAGGTAGCATTTTGAAGCATGCATGTTAAGAGAAATAAAAGTAGTGGAGTTGATGAGGTGACATGTGTGATGATGTGGCATGTATGCATGTTGAGATAAATAGACGTAATGGGTATCAAGTATTCAAGTATATAAGATAAAATACCACCACAGCAAACTGCTATGTCCATGATTCATATTCAGTTCAACGCACGTTTCTCTACGACACAACCAATTTTTAGCAAAGATAATCCAAAAAAAAGGAGAGAGATTAGGTTGAGAATAGGAGACATCGAAAAAGTAACATACAATATAGGGTGAAGAATTTGTACGATCCACCTGCCGCTAGGGCGCAATACCGTTCTTTGGTCGCAATGGAATACTTCAGAGCTTGTGCCGTTTTCGTCACGGTGAGACGGGAATACCGTTCTTCATATCTCGCTAGGCAACAATCACCCTTATTTTTCTTAAATCAATCAGCTGGTCTTCTTTGTAGAAGCTCAGAATAGAAGAGCTCGGTTTTAAAAAATCACTATTTTTTTAAGGAAAAAATGCTCTTTAATAGTTCGTTGGTATCTCTGTGTGGGATGAAGTCTCCATTTCACAGAGTTTAATTAGCCTGCCTGTATCTACCACTCCTTGTGTTTATGCTGATTCAAGATTCAAGCTTGTATTTCGAACGACTGAAGTCCAAGAAAGTCGGAAATTCCTAGATAATTGCCCAGATTTCATTGTTATGAATCGACAGATGTAACTGCAGAACGTCTAGGCTCAGGCACTCGTGAATTGTAACGAATTTCCATATAACGTCTTTACTCAGGCACATAAGTATCTGATGTGGCCACCAAGCTAGCCGCCATCTAATTATGTGCTTGTCTCGTACCATTGCGTGCTGGCCAGGTCAAGAATGGGTCACCTTCACTTCACCATCGGCCACTTGAAAAAATGAATATTTATGAGAACTTTTCTCTGTTAGTTTCCGTACAGCTCCGTTGCTTTCCGTAGTCTCGGTCACTATTCAACACTACTACCTTTACTTCAAAACATCAAGGCAAGAATCAGGCTTCATTTCCATGCAGCTCGGTCGCTTTCGGTAGCGGCTCACTAGTCGAAGTCATTGCCAGGTGTCCTTTTCCGTGACCAAACAAATGTACATACGGTGCCTGCATCATTTTCCACAGAGCTTCTTGACTCGGGCACTGGTAACCATCTGCTGTGGACGCGAGGGAAGCATGTGCTTGTTTGCTTGTCTCTAGCACTACCAGCACTATCAACCATGACTGACTTGCAATAAACATTGACTCATACCAGGTCGGAAGGTCGTGTTCTTCAAATGGTGCCTTTGCAGCTATGGGCTTAGATAGATCATAACAATTGTAGTACGCGTGGGATATGCAAAAACACGATTCTTAATTATATTGTTTTGTTTATTTCACAAGAAGAGAAATAATTAACTTCTGCCATCACTCAGCGTTACCCGTATGTGTACTTATTGCAAGAATGCTGGATAGCTACCGGTACAACAAACAATAAGAACAAGGCTACTCGTCTGACCTTTTCTTCTTATAAATGAATTAAAATACTTGTCATTTTTATTAGTTAAGAAGAATGTTTAGAATATACTGCTGAGGTCAAAGGCCAATGTCTAGGGAAACAAATCATGGCTCTCCCGACGTAATGCTACAACTGTTTCGCCCCTGCTAGGCCCCAATTTGCTACCTCGCTTTAATTTTTGCAGGGATTATCACTGAGGGGTTGATATGTATTGAAAGAAGTACCCGCGCTACACTTATGTCAAATCGACACAGTTTTCAGGAAATTTTGAAGATAAGAGGATTGTAGTTATGTCTTGCCATGTTTGTACATGACAAAATGGTCTTGTTACTAAGTAACATTTTTAGATACTCCCTCCGTTCCTAAATATAAGTATTTTTACAGATTCCAATATGAACTACATACAGAGCAAAAAGAGTGAATCTACACTCTAAAGTATGTCTATATACATCTGTATGTAGTTCATAGTGAAATCTGTAAAAAGACTTATATTTAGAAACTAAGAGAGTACATAGCAATCCCTACAAGTATGATTTTTTAAATTTTGTTTGAAATCCCCAGATGCAAAACCATTACTCAAAACCAGGCTAGTGTTAAATGTAAGCAGTTCAAACTCGATTGGGCACCACTGATCTGGGTTCGAACTTGAATTAATTCTATAATCGACGGGCTCTTCACATGAGAAGAAAGAAAATGACATGCTCTCTCATCCTTCGACGCGTTACTGTGATATGACAACTCATTTCTTTGAACATTTTGGTATAGTATTTGGCTAGTGACCCACACAAGTTGTTAATAAATACACATGAATAGGCGGCAGAGGGAAAAGGCACAAAAGCAAGTATGGTTTCTTCTTCTCCGACTACAAGTTCAGGATCATCTGACTAATAATTGTGATGTCCATGTGTGTGCTGCCTGGTGGCTTGGTGCCTCGAAACACGTTGGACCTATCTTGCTTCACAATTGTCACATTGTGTGGACTGTCATCTTATATGGATAGTTCGTCGATGCTTCTCAAAACATGTAGGGTGTGAAAACAAATAGCGATGTAAATTGATATTATATTTGAATTTTATTTTCTTACTACAAGTATGCACCTAGGGATCTGCTTGCTTGATAGAGTGTAGACTAAAGAACTGGATGAGTACATACTCGTCTTGGTTAGTGGTTGATTTAAAAATGAAGAGTATTTTTTATAGTTAATTATTAATTACAGTTGATTAAATGAGATTGCTCATCAAATTAGAAATTAGTATATGACAAGTTTGGAATAAAGGTAAAATAAAGATAGCACATGCACTGGTTGGTACATAATTCGAGACGTTAATTATTTATTAAGATCTCTCATGCAAAATGTATCATGAAATTGATTCAAAGATAAATGTTCCCAGCAACCACACATCCTGTAGGGCCAACCCTTTATATAACTAGATGACACCCCACGCGTTGAGGTTGAAACATGCGGGAATTGGTTGCTATATATTATTTTGATGAGATTTGGTTGCCTTGAATTTGAATATGAGACTAAAGATTGAAAATACATATGATTTGTTGTATTTGATTATTATATAGTGATAAAACATATATTAAGTAGTATTTCTCATACATGTTGAGAGAAATAAAATTAGCGGGGTTGATAAAGTGGGATTTTGTGCATGTTGAGGGAATTCATATAGCTAGGTAGCATTTTGAAGCATTCATGTTAAGAGAAATAAAAGTAATGGAGTTGATGAGGTGACATGTGTGATGATGTGGCATGTGTGCATGTTGAGATAAATAGATGTAGTGGGGATCAACTATTTAAGTATATAAGATAAGATACCACCACAACAAACTGCTATGTCCAGGATTCATTTTCAGTTCAACGCACGTTTCTCTACGACACAACCAATTTTTAGCAAAGATAATCCAAAAAAAAGGAGAGAGGTTAGGTTGAGAATAGGAGACATCGAAAAAGTAACATACAATATAGGGTGAAGAATTTGTACTATCCACCTGCCTCTAGGGCGCAATACCTTTCTTTGGTCACAATGGAATACTTCAGAGCTTGTGCAGTCTTCATAACGGTGAGACGGGAGATGGTATACTCCCGCTGAAAACCTACATGCCGACCTTGCCACCGGCAGCCCACTCCTAGCTCTCCTTGGAGCAACTCGCCAACATCTGGACCAAGTTACACGGGCCTGCCCATGGACGCAGTGCGTTCAACCCAATGCATGTCTCGGACTGCTTTGTGTTCTTCCGAAACTCGCTTATGTACAGACTCACCAAGGTGGCCAGGGAGATCTTGTTTGGAAGCAGGAGAAATATGGGCAGCGACTCGGTTTCATCTAGCCTGCATTCAGCATCCATGATGGTTCCAATATAATTTGCAATTGCATGCAACTTCTAAGATAGTCACAATAGACTAAACCTTTTTTTTGCACCGTCATGGTCTTATGATTGATGCTTTGCAAACCTCATTATTTGGAATACTAGGCATCGGTAGAGATGGCAATTTCAGAGGTCACATTATCCACCGGTGGTATTAGGAAGTCTGTTGGATCATCTTATTGTGCGTCATCTTATTATTCACCAAAGCAAAACTTACCTAAATAATGAGAAGCCACATTGGCCTCTACTGAACAATGGTAATAATAGATGCGAACAAAGCATGTCAGCAACTGATTTTAGTCATCAATGGTTACTGATGCAGATGGCTGGTAGCTCCATTGATGGTTGTCCTGTCATGTGGTTGTTTCCAAGGCATGGAGTAATACTTATGACTCATAACCATGTTCTGTACTCTGTAGAATTTCCTTAGCACCTAATCCCTGTTTGTCCCAATTACCGCTACTGTTTGCTTATTTTCTTGTAAAAATCTTTTTCCAATACTATTAGTCCCAATATTTTCTACGCACTTCCACAAGTCTAATGTTCATGTTATTTTTACATTAGTGAGTTGTATTGCCTAGTTTGGTACCTCATGTCGGCATGGAATTGAGAAATTCTGATGAGGCTTGGTCATTTTGGCTTACCTACAGTGGACAGAAAGGATTTGAGGCCAGAAAAAGGTATACAAACAAAAGGCCAAGCGATGGCAAGGTTACATCACGTAGATTCGTTTGTGCAAATGAGGGTCTTCGATCACTAGACAAAAATGATTTGTTTGTGCAAAAGTGCCCTCGAGCTGAAACTAGAACTGATTGTCAAGTCTACATTTAGATACATTATAACTAAGCACTTTTCCTGCCCTCTCAGGCCATTTGCATTTCTAGCCGTTGGATCATCACTTTTAGGCTTCCTTGGCCGTCCGATTTGCTCTTAACTGCAGCCAAATTGCGCGTACAACTTCGCGACAAGCACTAACCTGCTCGGGCCGCTGCTCTGGTGTTTTTTTTTGGGAATCAAAGATTCAATTGGGCCTACTGGGCTGTACTAGGATCCCGTCCAGCGCAAAAGTGGAGAGCCCTGAAAAACTGGACGCTCGGGACCGTGGTCTTTTTCGCTCGCAGCCTGCTTTCTTTCGCTCGCAGCCGTGGTGCCGCCTTTGACCTGGGTGCCCACTGATGCGGTGGCAACCGACGCGACGGTTATCGCCTTCTCTATCCGTTCTGTTGGACAGACGTGACTGACAGTGGCTGCGCGATCCGTTCGGTTCCATAGCGCAACTGGATGGTGTGCGGCAATGAACAACCACGAAGTTCTATCGCCAAGGACAATTTATTGAGAGTTTATTTGATCATTTATGTCAGTCGATGCTCCGGGCAGGGCGGAGAGTGGGGTGGTTGGTGGGGGACTCCTCCTTGGCGATCCGTGGAGAAGTACGATGTGAAGGAGAGAGGACGCCATGGTGAAGGTGAGGTGGGTATCATCCGGTTTTAAAGGAGAGCTCCAGCGAGAAATGTCCCGCTATAGTGGGAAACGGTGCAGGAAGGGGACGGTCCGACAGGAAAAGGAAAGGGTGCGTCGTGGGATGAGGTTTCTGTGATGGGCCCATGTGTTGGAGATAACATGATGGATTGTCCGAATAATCACATTTCCCGCGAGGGGAGGGGATCAGAGTGGAGTGTGGGGCGGTGGTGATCGGCATGAACACGAGAGGAGGGGATCAGGGCGGAGAGTGGGCCAGTTGGTGGGGGACTCCTCCTTGGCGGTCCGTGGAGAAGTATGGTGTGACGGAGAGAGGGCGCCATGTCGAAGATGAGGTGTGCACAACAATGGACATCATATTTTTTTTGGAATGCACGACATTCAACTGTATGTTGCAATGTGGAAATGACTCAGGATACATTGGATTTGCCTTCTTGGCTCGAGTGTGTGGGGGGGGGGGGCGTCACGGCCGGCGCATGCCTCTTACCCCTTGATGGGGGTGGCGGATCGGCATGAACAAGAGGTAGGGGATCAGGGTGGAGAGCGGGGCGGTTGGTGGGGGACTCCTCCTTGGCGGTCCGTGAAGAAGTACGGTGTGAAGGAACAGGGTGCCATGGCGAAGGTGTGGTGCGCGTCATACGGTTTAAAAGGAGAGGGCTCTAGCGAGAATGTCCTTCTACAGTGGGAAACCGAGCGGGAAGGGGAGGGTCCGGCAGGAAAAGGAAAAAGTGCGTCATGGGGTGGGATTTTTGTGTTGAGCCCACATGTTGGAGATAACATGACGAATTGTCTGGACAACCACATTTCCAGTGAGGGGAGGGGATCAGAGCAGAGAGCGGGGCGGGTGGCTGATCGGCGCGAACACGAGGGGAGGGGATCAGGACGGAGAGCAGGGCGGTTGGCGGGTGACTCCTCCTTGGGGGTCCAAGGAGAAGTATGGTGTGAAGGAGAGAGGACGCCATGGCGAAGATGAGGTGTGCCCAACAACGGACATAAAAATTTTGCGGTGCACGGCATTCAACTGTATGTTACAACGTGGCAATGGCTCAGGAGATATTGGATCTACCTTTTTGGCTTGGATGGGGGGCATCATGGGCAGAGCACTCCTCTTACCCCTTGATGGGGGTGGCAGATCGGCACAAACATGGGGGAGGGGATCGGCGGAGAGTGTGCAGTTGGTGGGAGACTCCTCCTTGGCGGTCCATGGAGAAATATGGTGTGAAGGAGAGAGGGCGTCATGGCGAAGGTGAGGTGGGTGTCATCCGGTTTTAAAGGAGAGGGCTCCAGCGAGAAATGTCCCTCTACGGTGGGAAACCAAGCGGGAAGGGGATGGTCCGACAAGGAAAAGGAAAGGGTGCATCGTGGGGTGGGGTTTTTGTGTTGGGCCCACATGTTGAAGATAACATGACGAATAGTCCGGACAACCTTATTTCTTCCCCACATATGGTCTGGATTTGGGAGAGCCCGGACTGTTCAGACGATTAAATTTTGGGGAGCCTGCTAGGCTCTCATTTGATCCGAACAGACCAAGATGTATGAGAAAGAAGTGAGCTTCGACTTTGAAGACGACATTCATCATTTGTTTCATTCATTTATATGCATTGTAGCCCATATCAACGCACGGGCATTCTACTAGTAAGTCATTGGGGGTGAGAAGGCTCAGTATGATAAGAAATTCGATTAATGGACATTGCATTGCACCGGCTATACAACGCCATGTACTTGCTAGCTGGCACATACCAACTTGTGTAGTGTAGATAATAGCTAGACAGCTGATCAGTGTTGTACAGATTCTACAGACACCTTCTACAACACGTACAAAATCTAACCCTTGTTTCTCCTTGTTGTAACTTTTTTGAGTTCTTTGAATTGTGAACGTTGTTTTTTGTCTTTGGGATTTTGCTTTCTTGACTATTTAAGTCGATAACCCTAATCCAGAGGAAAGTGGAAAGAGTTGCCCACTTGCACTCATGGCAATGTGGGAACGGCCTGGACATTTGTAGAAGCAAGGCCAATGGAGGCACACTCCTCCATGAGACATGTTTGTCCCCTCTCCTACTTGTTGACGCATTCAGCTCCAGCGCTTAGAACGGATCGATCCGTCAAACGCTGCTGCCTGGAGGGCCGAATGTCGGCGAGGAGGACCTCGTCCCAACCTGCATGCACGAGTGGAGAGGGGAGAGGGGAACGGAGAGGCCAGCTCTGTTGCCGATCTGGACTAGGAGCGAGAGGACGAATCGCCGATCCGCAAATTGTGGATCACGCGGTTTTTTTCCGCTCCAGCGCCGATCCTTATTTGATCGATGTGGTTCACTGGATTGACCAACAATTAAAGATGGGACCTTGGAGTCGCATTAGATTTATAGAAGAAGATGCCAAGCAACCGAGAACATTACTACGCCGTAAAGGCTACCCACGCCAATAGATAGGAACGTAGGCTGGCCCTATGACTAAGGCGACTACTCATGTCGCGCTACCATCAACCGATATGGGAAAATATCAACAGTAATCAACCAGACAGATCGCTAAGCATTGAACGTCTGCGCTATGAACCTATGAACCGTCTGGGCAGAAACTGGCACGCCATCAAATACCACCCCATCCTTGTGGCGCCAAAGACACCAGAACACAAAGATGATGCAAGTCCAAAGATCCTTTGCCACTATCGAAGGAGCACATAGCGGGATCCACCACTCCAGGAGATCTGTGTCCACGGTGGGCAACAAATCTAGTTTGTCCCATCTCGTCGAAGAGGAGACCGTACTTGCCTAACCTTCATCTTCGTAAAATCACTATCATACTTTCCCATGGGATTTTTACCTTTTCAAGACCTCGCCAAAGAATTACCAAGGTCCAGGGTTGTCAATATTAATTTACAGGACATAGCAGAAGCTTGAACAAAGGCTCTCACCTCACCAAATATCACATCATCATGCAAGTTCCCTGCCCTCCAAATACATCCAATTATATCAGAGAAACATTTTCTCATTACACATAAAACTTAAAATCATGCATCTATACAACATCTATTATATCATTGATTCTACGTATTTGCTTCCACATGATACACACAAAATCATCTTGCAGCTACAACTGATATGGTGACATCATTAATACTACATGACTGAGTAGCAAAGGAATCTTCTTCATTGCCTACCCTTAGATTGAAATACGCTGGGTGCTTAGGCTCACGTAGAACCATAGTCTCACTGCTTAGCATTGAAGTTACATCTAACATGTTCGGTCGATGAACTGCATTCTCTTGTACACATAGTAGTGCGATGTTAATGCACCTCATCACTTCTGTCGGGTCACACATGGGAAGCAATGACACATCAACAATTTCAATCCATCTTCCCTCATCCCACAGTTGCCAAGCCTATTTGCAATTTCATCACATACTTAGATACATTGATAATTCATTTCTTTTCATGTTATATGGAAGTGCATGAACTCACATATCCGAGGAGATTGATGAAACCTCCATATTGGTCGCTTCCAGAGTTCCTTTTCCCGGTAAGGATCTCAAGCATTAAAACACCAAAGCTGAATACATCAGATTTGACAGAGAATAGACCCTCGGAAGCATACTCTGGAGCCATGTAACCACTAAAATGATATAAAAATATATGTCCAATTAGCGTATGGTTGACTTGTAATATATATTTTTTCATAAGGTAATATTGATGTGATACTCACTATGTCCCAACCACTCTTCTTGTAGTGTTTTCCTCATTGTTATTTGAGTTGAATATTTTTGCTAGTCCAAAATCTGAAATTTTAGGATTCATTTCATTGTCCAAGAGAATGTTGCTTGGTTTAAGATCTCGATGTATAACACGCAAACGAGAGTGCTTATGTAAGTAAAGAAGTCCTTCAGATATTCCTTCAATTATCGCAAAACATTTCTTCCAATCCATTAAACCTTTTCTACATTCATCTGCACATGAACTGAACGCGTTAGTATAAATAGTAGAGAAAAATACATCTAAATAATAAAATTGAACACCTCAATTATCAAGATAGTACAACCTTGCACATAAAACTTCTGAAAACCATATAGTAAGATATTTTCAGTCATGATCATGATGCTAAACCATTTCTATATATCTGGAAACGTAGATAAGTTACCAAATATGAAGAAGTCCAAACTTTTGTTTGGCAAGTATTCATAGACCAATATTTTTTCATCTCCTTGAGAGCAACATCCTAGGAGTCTAACCAAATTCCTGTGTTGAAGTTTGGCTATGAGCTGAACTTCATTTTTGAACTCTATGAAACCTTGTCCTGAATGTGAAGCAAGTCTCTTGATTGCTATCTCCATTCCCTGAAGGAAGTGGCCCTAGAGAAAAATAATAATGATATTATGCCTCAATCCGGTTGCTTTAAGCTGCAGAAGTTAATTCACAGCTACCAAGAAATGAGTAAATGCAAATTAATCCCACTTTGAATCAATATTCTTCATCCAAATATGTACGTACGTCAAGGCTATCTTTGGAATGCTAGTATTATATTGTTCTTAAGCACTATTAATTCCACAAACTTATAACATATTTTTTCTGTTGAATAGAAAATGATGATTATAGAAGTGTGATAAATATACCTTATATACAGGGCCAAATCCACCTTCTCCTAGTTTATTTTCTTCAGAAAAGTTATTTGTTGCTTCCATTATCTGATGAAAGTCAAAAACTGAGAACTCGGATAATCCGGCTTGCATCTCCCAAACTTGTTCATGATCTCCTCTTTGAAATTTGTAAGTACGCTTTTCTTGCAATCTCATTGCGCCTGAAAATTGAGATCCGAGAATTTACACGAATCTTTAGTTTAGAAGACTCGTACTAATGAGCATTATATTAAACGATGAAGCCGGCGGCAACTAATGATGAAGAAAATTTGTAAGTACGCTTTTCATGCAATCTCATTGCGCCTGAAAACAATCACTCACCCTTCCTCTTACTGCCTCTGAAGCGACGATAGTAAACGATGAAGCCGGTGGCAACTAATGATGCGGGAACAGCTACTGATATGACAATCACCCAAGGTTGCATTCCATGTCCTTCAAAATTAGACATTGACTAATTATCATAAGTCATTAACTAATAATAACATGCCCGTGAATAGAATTGTAACTTTTTAATTGTTTGAGAACCTAATGAACCTATGGATGCAGACCGAAGAGAGAAGGTGGTATTGACAGCAGATGGACTCGCCCCCGCGTCGTCCCCGCTAGGGTGACTCGGGCGGCGCCCAAACCCTAGCCGCCGGGGGCGCGATCTCCCTCTTCCCTTCCCTCCGCCGCCGCCGGAGGACGCCGCCGGGCTAAGTCCAGAGGCCGATGGCGGTGGCGTGGGACCTCCTCTCTCCCGCGTCTTAGGGATGGTGCGGGGCCCCTAAACGTGTGGTGGCGCGGCCGATCCAATCTATGCGGCGCGGTGGCGATGGCTGCGGCGGCGTGGTGGCCGGCCCTGTCTCGGGCGGCGGCGGCAGCTGCAGGCGCGGCGCGGCCCTATACCGGGAAGGGCGGCGGCTGCGGTCGGCGCGCCATCGGGTGTCGGATCGGCGGCGATGACGTGGAGGCCATGGTGGACTGGTCGGCGGCGCCTCCGGTCAGAATTGATCTGGCCGGTGCAGCCGGCGATGGTGGCCATCTCCTCCGTCGGAGGTGGTCGGCCTGAGGCTCGATGGTCAGATCTCCAGATCCGGCATCCAGATCCGGCTGCGAGTCGGGAAGACATAGTTGCCGGTGAAAACCGAGCCGATGGCGGCGTTCTGCGTCGTTACCTTGATTAAGGCATCGTCGTGTAACTACTGTCGACCCACTCGTGCTGCTCCGGGGGAAACCCTAGGATCTGGTCTTCCAGATTGAACGATGGCGGTACTGCGGTGTCGTTTTCTCTCTTGGGAGCATCGTTTGTGGAGCAGCGCTGGAAGACACAGGCAGGAGGTGGAGCGGCTTCGTTTTGCACGGAGCTTTCGGTGGAGATGTCAAGTCATGCCTGGCCGACAGGTGCTACGCTGTGTCATGCCTGGTCGGCAGGTGCCACGCATGACAGATCTGGATGGATGAGCGCGGCGCGGTGGCGCCGTTGGGCGCCGTGGTGGCGTCGACGGATGGACGGACTGGCAAGGATAATGCGGATCTCTCCCCTGAAGATGGGTCAGCGGTCCGATGACGATGGCGGCGTCTAAAACGTGTGCATGTGGTATACGTTTTAGGTCTGCTGCACCGCATGTTGGTTCCGATACGTTATGTGGTTGGATAGGCGACGACACCGCTTTTAGATATGGGGAATGAGAGCACTTCACATTATCGAGTTTTGTAGGTGTGAGTGATGGCTTCAGGTGGCTTGATGAATGTTCCTGTTAGACCTTTGTTGAATAATAAATAAAGATGGCCGTATGCAACGATTGATGCAGAGGTCGGGGGTCTTAACCTCCTTTTCAAAATAATAATAATAGTAATAATGGATGCAGACCGAAACCAAATTAAGGAATACGCACTCTTGCCTGTGGGAGGAGCTGGAGAGATGGACGATGGACTGATTCGCCGCATGGGCTGGTCGAAAAACATAAACGTCTCGAACCTGATGTTGCAGTGCAGCACGAAGATCCGTCCTCCCACACGCACGGACATAGTGGCGTTGAACATACCGATGAGCCGCTGGAGGCACGCCCGGCAGTCGCTGGCGGATAGGTCCGGCGTGCACTGCGCCAGGGAGTAGAGCGTCGGGACGGAATCCATGACCACGGAGGCTAACCGCCTAGTATTGTCGGCTGCCGCGTCCTCGGCCGTCACCGTTAGCAGCTCGTGGACGTCAACAGCAACGAGTGCAGCGTCGCCTGAGATATTCTGCTCGTTCGAGGATTGGAAGAGCGTGCCGTTCTCGGTGAGACTGGCTGCTGGGCTGAGAAAGGCGTCATCGCCGGAGTAGCCTAGGACACACCCTGGTTGTTGGGCGCTGTCGTACTCGTAGTAGACGATGGCGCTCCGCTGGTACGGGCATGTCTGCTGTGCGTGCTGGAACGAGGAGGCGACGCAGTCTCCGCACCACGACGCGTTGGCGAAGTCGCGGCAGAGCGCTAGCGCGTGCGCTGTGTCTGGTGCTTGGCCGGCTGTGGCAATGGCGAAGAGTTGAGGGGAGGAGGAGGAGACGTTGCCCGGGAGGGTGGCGGCGAGGATGGAAAGGTTGGACTGGTAGGTGCTGTTGGCCGTGTACTTCCCGCTGTTGGCGCAGAGCTGCGCCGTTGCCGCTGCCGACACCGGCATGAGTAGGAGAAGCAGCAGCAGGACGCCCGCCATGCCAAGTGCCAACCGCGTGATTCAGCCAAGTCTATATAGATGTATCAAAAGATTCGTAGAGTAGCTAAAAACTCCTACTGCACTTAGAGCTCAAAAGAGGGGGAAGTAAAACCATGTAGCCACTTGGGCCTCAGAATTCCAGTGACTCTCTGGAAGCCTACGGGCCGAGGCATATGTCCTTTCTCTTGCATTCTTTTCTTTTCTATGTATATTGTTGTACCTTTTACACTTAAAAATCTATAAAAAATACTAAGTCAATTCTGGACAGTCAATAACTTTGTAGTCCTACTTGCAATACCGCGTATTACGGGACGGCCACGTTTGTGCTTTCAGAATTCCTACCTGGATATCCAATAGACAGTGAGATTTTTCATGCTTTCAGTGGTCTTCCGAACAGTCAATAACTTTGAAAGATTCAATCACGGTATATTTCTAAATATTGCATTAATATTTATTAAGGTCTTCGGTAGGTCCCGGAGAGACAATCCATCATATTTTTCTAGTCACACACAAGTACAGTTTGATTTGGTCTTGATGTGCATCTATTTGAAGGTACGCAAGAGACAATAACCTGGAGTTGGTACTTGAACCGGTGGTTAAAAACCCGTGCATTAGTGGTTTTACCTCCCCCTACACCACAGCACTTTAGGTGCCCGACCTCGTATTTATGAAAATCATGTTTTATTTTGATAAAGGGATTTTATTGATAACAAATGTCACAATAAGACATTACAAGCAAAAATAGTTCATGTCTGAGGTCTGCGTAGTTAAGATGCATATAGCGCAAACAAGATAACCACAAATTAATAAAGTAACATGTTAGACAAAGGGGAACTGATATGGTCTATGCACATATGTGGAAAAATCCAAACCTTGGGGCATCTCCAACGTGGTCCCCCAAATCGTACTCACGAGCCGTCTGTGGACGCGTCCGGATGTTTTCGTGGAAATAGGTACAGGAGCGCACTAGTGGAGAAACGGCCTTTAGTCCCGGTTGGGAAGGGCCTTTAGTCCCGGTTCACCAACCGAGACTAATAAATCGGGACTAAAGGCCCCCACCCTTTAGTCCCGGTTGGCCACGACCCGGGACTAAATCCCTGCCACGTGGCCGGCAGCGCGCGCCGGGGGCTGGGGACCTTTAGTCCCGGTTGGTGACACCAACCGGGACTAAATCCCTGCCACGTGGCCGGCAGCGCGCGTCGGGGGGGGGGGGCCTTTAGTCCCGGTTGGTGACACCAACCGGGACTAAAGGTTTAGGGGTTTAGGGTTTATTGTTTATTTTTCCTTTTCATTTTGTGTTTTCCATTTAATTCTTTTTCATTTCAAACATATTTTACGCTACTACATATTGTACACGTTCTGCATATATAATAGAATTTCTCGTAGAACCAATCATATATCATAGAATTTCTCGTACGACCATGTATACACATATATATATACAATTTGGTATATATAATTTCTCCTACAATTTGCAGATCATTACATGCAGGCATTAGGTGAAATGGTATTCTCCGTCGGGAGATATGACCTGCTGAAGCAAAAATCCCGCCATTTTCTCTTGAAGTGCTCGTATGCGGTCCTTTGGTAGGACCCTATCCCGCATCTCCACCATCTTTAAAGAAGGAGATTAATATGAATATATTAGTTGTGTGTAAATATATTAGATCATGATAAAAAAAATTGTGAATAGTGTTTACGTACCTAAAGATGTCTTGCATCTCTGCTCCTTTCGGTCATAAAGCGAATGTTCTCGCAAACGTAGTATGCACAGAAATTAGTTCCCTTTTCCTGCCTCTTGCATTTTACGAGAATAGAATTCAATCAGATAATAATCAAGCATGATAATGTTATTGAAACTAGAATTAAAGAGATGCGCGAACGTAGCTAGTACTACTTAATTACCTTGGACCGTCGCCATTTCAGCTGTGGTTTCCATTCACCGACAACCTCTTTGATGAACTTTTTCCAAACCCTGCCCGGCAAAGAAAATGAATAAAGGAGTTATTAATTACTTAATATCAGGAAATGAACTAAAAAGGCCGACATAATGCGATAATGATTGAAATTACCTGTCGAGCATCAAAAACAGGCTGATGTATTCTTCAGAGTCTTTACCTAGTGAGTCCAGTACTTCAACAGTTCCCTCGTCAACTCTAATGATTAGCAGGATCCAGTGGAATCTGCGCACACGTTTGTATAAGCGGGCATGCATAACTCATCAACTACACTTAACATCGAGTAAGCAAAAATAGAATTTGTAGTACAAGACAGTAACACTCACCTGAAGTTGTAAGGAAAAAGTATTTCTGGTCTGGTATTTAGTTCCTTCAAAAACATTAGCAAGCTATTCTCTGTGTCTTGTTTGTGGTTATTTAACACATTTTCATTAACGGTATTTGGGTCAATGAACCCAATGCCATAGACTCCATCTCTTTTCAATTCAAAAATCTTCATTCTGCATAATACCACACAAAAGAATATAGTGAGGATAATTACAGGCAATGAACGAGCTGAGCTAGAGACTTAAATTACAGAAAGAAATCACTTACAGACAATAGCAACTGGCGAGAGATTTTTCGAGTGCGTTTTGATTGAATAACTGAAAAATTTCTAGAAATTCAATCCACACATCTTTTCCATGGAAGTAATGCTCTGGCTTGACTTTCACCATGAGGCTCTCTCGCCCGGCCTTTATTTCTCTCAGGTACCAGTCATGCAATCTGCGCATTTGCGTTGATAGAACCTCCTCCTCGTCAGGCCTGACCAGAGGGTTCCCGGGGACATATTTCCATGCTAGTTCCTTCGGATCCATCGTGGGGACTTCCTCGATGCCTAGGAGTTGTTCAACAGTGATACCCATCTCTCTAGCCATCTCTCTATCAGCGTCGGTTACCGCCTTATCGGTACTCACCTTGAGCGGGGGGATCGATTGCACCGCCTGTTCTCCGAGCTGGGGAACAATTTTTCCGCTTTTATTACTACCTGTAAGGCTCGACTGCTGATTTTTTTGTTGATAATATGACTTGCTAATAGAGCGTTCATAGTCTGATCGCCTTTTCTCCACAGCTGGTTTAGCAAGATCCACAAAGTGTTGTACGACTTTCTCAGATATTTTCTCCTTCGGCGGTGGGGGCGGTTTCGGTGCAAAATGGGCCTTCACTTGGGCATCCACGACCCCTTTGTTTTCCTCCTCAGTCATCTCGTAAGCTAACTTCTTTTTGGCAGGAGGCTCGGGTTTCTTCTTTGGTGCTCTCTTCCGCTTTGGAGTCAGCTCACGCGGCGGAGATCGATATCGCGTACTCGCGCTGGGCTCCGTCTCGAGGTGGGGTGGATTCGGCTGACGCGGCGGAGATCGATATGGCGGACTCGCGCTGCGCTCCGTCTCGAGGTGGGTTGGAGTCGGCTGACGCGGCGGACTTGGAGGAGGAGTCGGTGGCCTTGGCACCGAGTTTGGAAACACGATGCATTCCTTTCTCCATACAATGAGACCACGTATGGCTTCTCCCAGTGTCTGCTCCCCTTGACCTTCAGGAAAGTCAAGTTCTAGTGAGTCATATCCCGACAGAACTTCATCCACCCCGACACGAGCATAGCCAGGTGGAATCGGATTGCTGTGGATGGTTGCTTCAGGTGCATTCGGTAAAGCAAAGCCGTCCGCCACCTTCATGGATATGTTCTTCATTTTCATGTGTAGCTCACAAGTTGTCGTCTCTTGGATATCATCCACGGGGTAGTGAGCCAGCAGTGCATCATCGGCCAGGACCCCCGTGGAACCCACGCTGTTTTTCGGCATAGATGGGATGGTACTATCCAATGCTGGATCTGGTTGCTCCTGCCGCTGAGACGCCCTTTGCTGGCTAATTGTGTTGATCTGCTCCTGCTGCCGCATGAAAGCGCGTTCCAACTCCGCGTTCTTTGATTCTACCTTTTGAAGCCGGTCTGCATGCTGCTTCTTCTGGTCTGCATCCTGCTTCTTCTTTCTCGCACGGCTTCTGTAAGTGTCGTTCCACTCCGCAAACCCCTCAACCCACGGAACAACGCCTTTGCCTCGTGTTCGTTCCGGGTGTTCAGGATTCTTGAGGGTGCATGTAAGCTCGTCGTTCTCTCTCTCGGGCTGGAACGCCCCCGTTCGAGCCTCTTTTATTGCTTCAAGTAAAGCGTCCGAGGCTTCTTTAAGACTTGCCTGTTCAATAATCTCCTCTGTCTTTGGGTCCAACTTTTCCTCATGCGCATAAAACCAAGTCCTGCACCTGTCGGGCCAACCCACTGTTTTTGGAGTGACCCTTGCAGCAATCATCTTTTCCTCAGGTTCATCCCACTTAGGTAACCCAGTCTTGTAGCCACCTGGCCCCAGAACATGGTGAAACTTTTTTTTCTCAGCATTTATCTTGTTTTTCATCGACCGTTCCTTAGCTGCTTCCGATTCCTTGAACTCCACAAATAAGTCCTAGTGATCTTTTACCTTCTCTAGTGGTCCAGTGAATTCTGGAGTCTTCTTTTCTGCATTGACGTAGTTGGCCCATAATCTTTTCTTCCAAGTCTGGAATTGTGTGGCCATCTTCTTAAGAGCACACTTCTTGACTTTCTCCCGTTGGAGATCTGTGAAACCCTCTGATAGGGTGAAACGTGACATGAGCGTATCCAAAAGTAGATTTTTTGCTCTTTCGTCGACAAAACTAACTCCTCGATCTTCCTTTGACTTATTCCATTCTTGAACGGTGATTGGGATTTGGTCCCTAACAATAACTCCGCATTGACGTATAAATTTGTCCGCATTCTTTTTAGGAGCAATCGGTTCGCCATCTTCTTTGATTTCATCGATGTTGTACTTTATGCCATCGGGCAACTTTTTGGCCGGGCCCCGTACTATCCTTGTAGAAGATTTGCTCGATCCGGAGGGCTAAAAGAAGAAAGATTCGTTAATGTATATATATATATATATACAAATCAATTAATACATGTAATGATCACAAGAGGCCTTATATATATATATATATATATATATATATATATATATATATATATATATATATATATATACCTCGCCGGACTTTGTTAATTGAAGAACATTTCCTTCGCCATCATTGTTTGTGTGCCCTTCGTCTATTGGTTCTTCCTCAATTCCCTCACCGGACTCGTTCAGATATTGTGAGCCGTCATCTGGTTCAATCTCTGGGTTTTGGGAGCGTATCATGTCGAACATGATATCCTCTTGATCATGGTCGTCTCTGCCGCTATAGTCCATAGCTTAACTAAGCCGGAAGAAAGATAAAACAATTTAGTATTCAAATTAGAATGCATTCAATAAGCAAAAACTAATACATTTCGAATAATCCAGTTAATGCATCATCGAATATTATCGAATATTATCACTAATGCATCTTGAATATTATCATATAACATCACTAATACAGCTCGAATATTATCGAATAATCCAGTTGACTCGCGGTTCCTGAGACGCGGGCAGTGGACACCCAAAGAGAAGGAACCATCACATGATCATAGCTCGGGTGAGATCCCTAAAGAACCTGCCAGGTATTGGAGAACCTGACGTCCAACGCAACCATGTAGCGACGGACGTGCTCGTCCTCCTCCCTGACACGGCGACGTACCACCTCCTCGGGGGCCGGCTGCCTCCGCACCGATAGTGGCCCACGCGACCGCCACCAAAGAAGCTCTGGGTCGATGACGGGAGCCCGATTCCTCACCAAGCTGCGCGCCCCGGAAGGTAGCACCTCCCAGTGCCAGCCCGGCGGAGCCCAGTCCCGGACATGGCGCCTCTCAAGCAGGTTGTCGCCGCCGAGTCGACGATGAGGATGTGGGCCGGGCATCGTCGACGTCGAGAACAAATTCTTATGAAAACAAATTCATATGCAATAATTATCATTTTATTATGCTACTCATATTTAATAAAGTTTTACAACTATAGTAGATGGGCAAATTTGAACAACATTTTATAGCATTGATCCAACCATTCTTTTTATAGAAAACCCACACTTGAACAACATTTCTATTCATCCATTTAACATCCATCTATCTAACATATCTATTCATCCATCATTCTAACATACATCAATATAACATCTATCCATCTACATATCCATCTAACATTCATCTACACACAAAAATACATAATAAATCCATCTAATTAACATTCATCTACACACCAAAAAATATGAACAAATTAAAAAAATGAAAAAAAAAGATGAACAAAAGGAGGAGGAGAGGCTCACCAAGCGGGATCGTCGGGGCGGAGGGAGGCGGGGAGGACGCCGGAGACGGAGGGAGGCGCGCCGGTGGACGGAGGGAGGCGGGGAGGACGCCGGAGACGGAGGGAGGCGCGTGGAGGAGCGGCGCCGGCGCGGGATCGGGCCGCGGCGGCGCGTGGAGGAGCGGCGACGTCGGGCAGAGGACGGCGGCACGGCCGGCGTCGGGCAGAGGGGGCGGCCCGCCGTGAGAGGCGCGCTCCGGCGTCGGGCAGAGGCGGCAGAGGGGGCGGAGGCGCGCGTCGGCGAGGTGAGGCCGGCCGGGGCGCGTGGAGGAGAGCGCGCGGCGCAAGGAGGAGAGCGGCGCCGGCGGGCTCGGGCGGCGCGTGGAGGCCGGCGGCGGGAGCTGACGTCGAGGGCGCGGTCGGGCAGCCTGACGGCGTCGCGTGGAGCCGGCGGCGGGAGCGGACGCGTCGAGGAGCAGCTGGTCGATCGGGTGAGGGAGAGAAAGATTTGGGGGAGAAGGGGCAGTTTAAATACCTAGAGGCCTTTAGTCCCGGTGCGTGGCACCAACCGGGACTAAAGGGTCTTTAATGATTTTTTGAGCAAAATGACCCTGAAATTGGAAAGCACTACAAATAAACTCTGAAAAGGTTGAAACTTGGCATGGTATCATCATTTCACCCACATAGCATGTGCTAAAAAGTTGAGACGGTTACGGCAAAAACTGGATGCTCTTCGTGTACAAACTGGACCATCTTCTTCGAAGTATTAAGGTTTCGGATGAAAACTCATCTGTTACAAAGGCATTTCATTTTTTAAAACTTATTTCAACTCCAGATTTTTTGTGCATTCAATATGCACCATTCAAAGCCACATCCCCAAATTTCAACCATTTCTTACTTCATTTGCTATTTTTCATGCATTTAATGATTTTTTTGAGCTAAATGATCCTGAAATTGAAAAGCACTACAAATGAACTCTGAAAAGGTTGAAACTTGGCATGGTATCATCATTTCACCCACATAGCATGTGCTAAAAAGTTGAGAGGGTTACGGCAAAAACTGGATGCACTACGTGTACAAACTGGACTATCTCGGCTACTCACTAGAGAAGAAAGTGATGACGGTGAAGCCGATCACATCCCAGAGTGGGATCTTGGGGTATAAAACTTTTTCTTCGCGTGTGTCCCTTTGCGCCGTAACCATGGACAATCTTCATCATTTAAGAGGATGCTTGGGTCAGTCTTCACTGTGAAGGGAAGAATTTCATGAAACTTTTCATAATCTTCTGACATGTCTGTCTTGTCCTCCACTCCCACGATGTTTCTTTTCCCTGAAAGAACTATGTGGCGCTTTGGCTCACCGTATGATGTATTAGCTTCCTTATCTTTCCTTTTTCTCGGTTTGGTAGACATGTCCTTCACATAGAAAACCTGCGCCACATCATTGGCTAGGACGAATGGTTCGTCTGTGTACCCAAGATTGTTGAGATCCACTGTTGTCATTCCATACTGCGGGTCTACCTTGACCCCGCCTCCTGTCAGATTGACCCATTTGCACCGAAACAAAGGGACCTTAAACTCACGTCCATAGTCAAGTTCCCATATCTCCTCTATGTAACCATAATATGTGTCCTTTTCCCTATTGGTGTTTGTTGCATCAAAGCGGACACCACTGTTTTGATTGATGCTCTTTTTATCTTGGGCGATCGTGTAAAATGTGTTCCCATTAATCTCGTACCCTTTGAAAGTCAATATAGTCGAAGATGGTGACTTGGCCAACAAGTACAGCTCATCTCCCACACTGTCGTCATTCATGAGATGTGTTTGCAACCAACCGCCGAAAGTCGCCATGTGTGTACGTTTAATCCAGGGGTCAGACTGCTCCGGGTTCTTGGAGCGTACAATATCCATGTGTTCCTCGATATACGGAGCCACCAAGGTGGAATTTTGTAGAATTGTGTAGTGTGCTTGGGCCCAAGAATGTCCGTCCCTACATATTACTGAATCCTTTCCTAGCGTGCCTTTTCCACTCAGTCTCCCCTCATGCCGTGATTCAGGAACACCAATCGGCTTAAGGTCAGGAATAAAGTCAACACAAAACTCAATAACCTCCTCTGTTTCATGGCCCTTGAAGATGCTTCCTTCTGGCCTAGCACGGCTATGAACATATTTCTTTAAGACTCCCATGAACCTCTCAAAGGGGAACATATTGTGTAGAAATACAGGACCCAGAATGGCAATCTCTTCGACTAGGTGAACTAGGACGTGCGTCATGATATTGAAGAAGGATGGTGGGAACACCAACTCGAAACTGACAAGACATTGCACCAAATCATTCTGTAACCTTGGTAGGATTTCTGGATCGATTACCTTCTGGGAAATTGCATTGAGGAATGCACATAGCTTCACAATGGCTAATCGCACATTTTCCGGTAGAAGCCCCCTCAATGCAACCGGAAGTAATTGCGTCATAATCTCATGGCAGTCATGAGACTTTAGGTTTTGGAATTTTTTCTCGGCCATATTTATTATTCCCTTTATATTCGACGAGAAGCCAGACGGGACCTTCATACTGAGCAGGCATTCAAAGAAGATTTCCTTCTCTTCTTTGGTAAGAGTGTAGCTGACAGGACCTTGATACTGCTTTGGATGCATGCCGTCTTTTTCGTGCATACGTTGCTGGTCCTCCCGTGCCTCTTCCTGGGGCGCTCGCCCTCAACATCATCACCAAGGTCATCGCGGCTGATCTTATAGCGCAATGCATCGCATACCGGACATGCATTCAAATTCTCGTACTCCTCACCGCGGTAGAGGATGCAGTCATTAGGGCATGCATGTATCTTCTGCACCTCTAATCCTATAGGGCAGACAGCCTTCTTTGCTTCGTACGTACTGTCGGGCAATTCGTTGTCCTTTGGAAGCATCTTCTTTAACATTTTCAGCAACTTTTCAAATCCCTTGTCAGATACACCATTCTCTGCCTTCCATTGCAGCAATTCCAGTGCGGTACCCAGCTTTTTCTTGTCATCTTCGCAATTTGGGTACAACAATTTTTTGTGATCCTCTAACATGCGCTGCAACTTCAACTTCTCCTTTTCACTTTCGCAGTTTCTCTTTGCATCAGCAATGGCCCGACCAAGATCATCAGCGGGCTCATCTGATGCCTCTTCTTCAGCTTCTTCTTCTTCATTCTCTCCCCCCATTGTAGTACCATCATATTCAGGGAACCTAGGATAGTTGTCATCATCCTCTTCTTCTTCATTCTCTTCCATTAGAACCCCTCTTTCTCCGTGCTTGGTCCAACAGTTATAGCCGGACATGAAACCGGACGTAAACAGGTGGACGTGAATGACTTTTGAGCTAGAGTAATTCCTATCATTCTTACAGACACCACATGGACAACACATAAAACCATTCCGCTTGTTTGCCTCAGCCGCACGCAGAAAACTATGCACGCCATTAATGAACTGGGGAGAGCGTTGGT
The DNA here is from genome assembly GCA_039707655.1 of Elymus sibiricus. Classification (NCBI taxonomy): domain Eukaryota; kingdom Viridiplantae; phylum Streptophyta; class Magnoliopsida; order Poales; family Poaceae; genus Elymus; species Elymus sibiricus. Next base: position 35,643,665 of record CM077676.1, read on the forward strand.
CATCGTACATCCATTGCCGACTCATCTTCATTACACAACACCGAAAAGACCAAAGTAATACAAGTTCATACATAAAGTTCATACACACTTATTCTCATAAAACAACATAAAACTATCTAGCTAAAGCATTTAAATGCAACAGCAAATGCGATCAAAATCGCAACTAAGGTAATAATTGATCCAACAACATAATGATACCAAGCCTCTTTATTAACGGCATATTTTCTAATCTTTCTAATCTTCAAGCGCATTGCATCCATCTTGGTCTTGTGATCATCGACGACATCGGCAACATACAACTCCAATTTCATCTTCTCTTCTTCAATTCTTTTCAATTTTTCTTTCAAATATTCGTTTTCTTTTTCAACTAAATTTAACTTCTCGACAAGAGGGTCGGTTGCAATTTCCGGTTCACATACCTCCTAGATAAAAATATCTATGTCAACTTGATGGGCATTATTGTCATAAACACGAAATGCAACAAATAGTTATAAAAGAGAATATACCACATCCGAATCATAAACCGGACGAGGGCCGACGGGGACGGATATCAAAACCATGGCACAATGTATAACAAACAATCATACAAGTAAGAAAATTATAGAAGTAACTATCTAAATCATACAAATAAGATTTTTTGTTTATAAAAAGGATAAGAACAAGAGGCTCACCAAGGTGGTGCCGGCGACGGGACGGTGCAGGTGATCGACGGTGGTTAGGACGGGGACGGGAAGGCACTAAGTAAACCACACCTACACATATGCAAACTAAGAAGTTAATTTGAGCTCAAATTGCATATAAATCAAATAAACTCCCACATAATTACTCCCAAACTAAAACCCACAAATCACTATACTTATAGAGCATTGCACGAGCTAATCTAGCAATGAGAGATGAAAGGACAAAGTTGCTAACCTTTGTGAACACTTGGATAGATGGGGTGCCTCAAATCTTGACAAATCTTAGCAAAAATAGAGGATGAGCTCGAGCAAGGGGAAGAGAACAGAGGAGAGAAAGGAGAAAACAGAGAAAGGAGAGCTTGGGCTCGGGCTGGACGAAGCACTATATATGGTGATATCTTTAGTCCCGGTTGGTGATACCAACCGGGACTAAAGGTCCATCTCTAGTCCCGGTTGGTGATACCAACCGGGACTAAAGGGGCTCGCAGGGGCCCCAGCCTGACGCCAGCCTGCCACCACCCCTTTAGTCCCGGTTGGTAACACCAACCAGGACTAGAGGTCACAAATGAACCGGGACCAAAGCCTAGCCGTTGGAACCGGGACTAGTGGTCACATTAGTCCCGGTCCAAAACCCGACCGGGACTAATGCTCCGGACGAAAGGCCTGTTTCCTACTAGTGGCGGGTCATCCAACCCTATGCATCAAATATGCATAAAATCCGGACAGCGGGGGTGCCCTGGTGGGCCATGCGGACCTAGAGGACAAAACACATGAGTTGTGAGGATATGTGGTCCAACATACAATGGGCCAAGCAGACCCCCACATGGTGTCCGGACTGCTGCAAAGCTCCCCAAGTTTGCTTCCGGTTTAGTGTAATTCAGACATACGGACTGGTCCACGGACATCTGGGGAACCCTGTTGGATAGAAAAAAGTGTCCGGACCATGTGGTCCGGACATTTAGGGCGTTTTGAGGCACCGCCTTGGAGATGCCCTTATAGTATATAAAAATTGGATAATGCTACGTGTCGGCCGGTTGATATTTTGAAAAGATCGGCCGGGTCGCTCATGTTGCGCTCAACGATTTGTGCCGCGTCAGCTCATCCAGCCGCAGGTGGACGATTGCAACATTGCAAGCACAACATGGACGACGTTGCACTCCCCTGCCATTGCGTGCGAGGCCGTTACCGGCGGTGGCCGGAGCTGCGGGGAGGTGGTGGAAGGGACAACAGCGGCGCGCGAGGGAAGTGCCGGCGGCGGTGCGGCAGGTAGGGGGCGGCGTCAGTGCGAATCGAAGCCAGGGAATTAGGGGTGACCTAGCCGGGGGTTAGTGCGCTTCGGGCATGCAGCAGTGCGGTGGTATGTGAAAAATATAAGGGGAAAATGAGTTGTGTGCGATGGAGAAAAAAGCACTAGAGGATAAGGTTGGAGTGGTGGATACCATAGCTATGTAGGTGGTCCATGAGGACGTGTGGCAGACAGAGGAGGCGATGGACGCGCTTGCGTTATCAGTTGGCTGAGGTTGAGTGTTTCTCATATAAATTATATTCTTATGGTTCCATGTGATTTCCTTGGCTAATCACATGACAAGCAAAGTAGGCACACAATGTGGTCTCGTGGACCACCTAATCTTCATCTTTATCTTTACCTAATATTAAAGGGAGGATGTTTTCATAGTTTTTCATACGTCACCCCCTTTATATCCGTTAATTTTATGTAATCATAAAGATTGATGGCTGAGATTTAAAACGGTATCTATACCTATATACTTCGACAAACGTTGAAAAAAAAAAAAGCCTCCGGCCTCCCCTTTTCCCATACGCACCACCCCTTGAACCACACCCTCCATCATCTCTCAACCACTCCGCGGGTTATCTGCGGGATGAGCTCGCAGGGACAAACTCCGGCACTGGGAGGCATTGTAGGCGCAGCATCTGGAGCTGGGCATGACTACGAGAGATGCGAGCAGGGATGAGATCCTGTGTTGGGATTTGGGATGCGGCGATATGGCTGATATATGACACAAATAGTGATTTTAAAATTGAACTGGCAAATATGTACCTGCTGCAATTTTGAACAACTGGTAATTTTAGGTGGCATATGATAATAATATGGAAAATTCTCAATGGTAACACGATATTTTCTTGAACAAATAGTACGTAATTCATGCATAACATATGTTGTATATTTAAATATCAGAACGAGAAAAGGAAACATATCTAAAACGAATACTATATTTGGCAACATGCACATATTTGGAAATGTTAACACTTTTTTTTTTCAAATTTCTTAGAAGAAACCAAATAACGGTGTTCTTCATAATAAAAGACTAATATGTTGTACAGCTTTGTTAAATTATTGCCTCTCTCTCTCTCTCTCTCTCTCTCTCTCTCTCTCTCTCTCTCTCTCTCTCTCTCTCTCTCTCTCTCTCTCTCTCTCTCTCTCTCTCTCTCTCTCTCTCTCTCTCTCTCTCTCTCGCCCAGTTCGATCGGTTACCGGAAATTAGATTTGATAGTTTAAAACATTCCCATGTGCTGGAGTGGTTCTGTGAGCTGTGTCAAGTTCATCTCCTTGTGATCGACCATGTTAAGACACATATTGATCGATTGGATACCATGGCCACCATCGTTGATGGTGGGAAGGAGAATAAGTGGGTGTACAGATGCGGCGTCATGTTCAAATAAAGGACTTGAACATGTGTATGTGTGTGTGTGTGGGGGGGGGGGGGGTCTTGAACCATGCTTATTGAGTTAGAGCATCTACAACCGGAAGTAGTAAATTGTGCCTCCCAAACTCCCGCGGGTGACCACAAACCCCAAATTTGCTAACTCTGTTTGATACAAACTCATGCAAACTACCTCGATCATACGGTGTAGCATAAAACTTAGCAATTTCGACGTCGAACTTCCACATAGTTCATACAAAAGTGCCGAAACAGTTCAAATTTTGGTTAATTAAACATAAAAGACTTAGATATAAACATACTGGGGGGGCGGGCGGGGGGCGAAGTTCACCACTCCCTTGTCGGTCGCTTCCCCTTGGGGTCTCGACGGCTGTCTGCGGAGTACGCATCCGCGGCGGGCGGCTGGTCGTCGTCCGGCGTACTGCCGCTATTGTCGTCGGAGCCGGAGGACGAGGATGAGCTGAGGAAGCCTGCGAAGTGGCGGGCAGCGTGGTTCTGCTCCGCTGCGAGCCGGGCGGATCTCTCGTCCGCTACCTCCTTCGACCGCGCCACCTTCGCCGACTCCTCAGGCGCACGACGGAGAGCTCTCGTGTTCTTGCAACGGCGGTGGTGGGCATCCGTCTCCACCAAGGTGTAGGACCAGCGGATTGCGAGGAGGAGCGCTGTGTCATCATCCTTGGCGGGCGGCAGCGGCTCCGATGCAGATCTGGATGACCCGCAGCCGTGCCGTGCTCGCCCCGGTGCTGCCGCCTTCATCGCCTGGCGGTAGGCATGGCCCACCGACTTCGGCCGCTGCTGCCGCACCTATGAGCTGGGGGTGCAGGCACCAGCACCCAACGGCTCCCAACAGGGGCCGGTGCTGGCGATGTAGGGCGTCGCTACTCGCGCTCACGTTGCCGCCTCGCCGTCGATGGCAGAGAGTAGGCAGGGTGGCGTCGGGCCGCCGCGGAGGAAGAGGTGCCGACCCAAGAGCCCAGGGATGCCGTTGAGGAGGAGCTCCTGCCCCGGTCCATCCGCGAGCGCCGGAGCGCAATGCCGCCGGCGATCCCTACCCAGTCGAGCTCGTCGGAGGGGATCGGATATTGGAATGGGAGGGGACAGAGGGGGGCAGAGAGAGCGAGAGAAGTGAGTGGAGTGGGGTTTGGGACTAGGGTTTGGCTCCTGGTTTACTTTTATTGGGGACGATGGTGGGAGCGGCATTGGCCATACCGGGCCAGACCGACGGTAGTGTCCGGCCGCATCCGGGCCTCTCCATATCCGCCCCACATATGGGTTGGATATGGTGGCTGCCGGACAGCCCAGGCACTTGGGCTAGGTTTGGGGAGCCCGGTTGGGTGGCTAATTTTTGTCTGGACATTGACCGGGCAGGTCGCCCGGTCGTTTGGGCGGAAATGGAGGGTCCGGTTGTAGATGCTCTTAGGGGCATGTGATATTTTATTTTCCGTAGCAACACACGGGCATGTTTGCTTGTAGAAATATAATAGGCACACATGATTTTCGGCGGCAACTTTCTAAATCAAAGGCAAAGTAAAAATAAATAACTAACTCTATACTCCTACAAGGAAGCCTTTTCCAAACTTTTAAAAGTACATAATCTCATATCTGTAACGCCATTTAAGTTTGCACATTATAAAATGGCTACGATATCTTGAATACTAGACTGGGATAGTAACAATCACATGGAATGAGGAAATATCTATCTAGGAACTGAAACAGATATGGTAATACTATTAATACTACATGACTCAGTTGCATTTGATGTCTCTTCATTCCCCACCCGTACATTAAAATATGCTGGCTGCTTTGGCTCGGCCATGATCATGCTCTCATTGTTTAGCATTGCAACAACATCTGCCATGGTTGGTCGATCGGCTGCATTCTCTTGTACGCACAACAATGCTATGTTAATGCACCTCATTATCTCCGTAGAGTGGCTCGGTTGAAACAATGATGCGTCAACAAGATCTATCCACCTTTCCTCTCGCCATAATTGCCATGCCTGTTTGCAAATTTTGCAGACAATGTTGGTTCTATTATATACTCCATTTTGTATAAATAGTATATTGTACATGAAGTAAATAAAATTATAAGTACTTGAGTTTCTGTGCATAATCTCACATATCCAAGGAGATTTATAAAATCTCCGCGTTTTGGGACACCCGAATTTCGTTTTCCGCTAAGGATCTCGAAAAGGACAACACCAAAGCTGAAGACATCGGATTTTATAAAGAAGACACCCTCCGAAGCATACTCCGGTGCCATGTAGCCACTAAAATTGTATACGGTACATGTCAAATTAATTTATTCCATTTAATTGTAATATGTTTTTCAGAAGGAAATTAATTTATGCAAAACTTACTATGTACCAACCACTCTTCTTGTAGTGTTTCCTTCCGTGTTGTTTGAGCTAAATATTTTTGCAAGCCCAAAGTCTGATATTTTTGGATTCATTTCACTGTCCAAGAGAATGTTGCTTGGTTTAAGATCTCGGTGTATGACACGCAATCTGGAGTGCTTATGTAGGTATAGAAGTCCGTGTGCTATTCCTTCAATTACTGCCACAAGTTTGGACCAATCCAGTAAAGCTCTTCTATTTTCGTCTGCACATCAATTTGATATTTTAGTGTAACATGAGAAAAAGTCATAGAAATGAGCAAGAGTTGAATAGATCAGTTACCTATGGAATTAATTACATTCATGGGTTTTATAGCAATGACAATCTCATGTAATTTGTAGCCCTTCTCATGCATCGACAAACAGTATCTAAGATAAATGCAAATACATACCAAAGATAAAGAAATCAAGGTTTTTGTTCGGCAAGTATTCATAAAGCAAGATTTTCTCCTCTTCTTGGGAGCAACATCCCAAGAGCCTAACCAAATTTCTGTGCTGGAATTTGGCTATAAGCTGGACTTCATTTTTGAACTCTATGAAGCCTTGTCCTGAATGTGAAGCAAGCCTCTTGACTGCTATATCCAATCCATCCTGTAGTTGGCCCTAGTATTGATAATTTAATTTGAAATGTTAGTCTTTTATGAATCTAAACCCTAGTCCTACTCTCCTCCTACATATTGTCAGCTTTACAGGTTGGTAAGTATAATGTAGGCTTGTTATTTATTTCAGTCATATAAAATGACTCTAATCCATACAATCATTTGAGGATGTTACACAGCTCCCAATAATAGATGAAAATCTCATAAATATACTACTTTACCTTGTAGACAGAACCAAATCCACCTTGTCCAAGTTTGTTTTCTTCTGAAAAATTATTTGTGGCCTCACTTAGCTGTTCGAAGTCAAACACCAAAAACTCTGAGTTATTCTCTTGCCAAACTAGTTGATCCTCCCCTTCCAAATCATGAGAATGCCATGATCCTCCTAACCTCATCACTTTGGCTGAATATATGAATAAGAGCAGGGTTAATATCTCTTTAATAATAATACCACTAATTGGGAATATTTTGAACAATAGTATAGAAAATAGTTTCAACAACTAATTACCGTGCATACCTTTTCGTTGCTTTGTGAGCCGACGAAAGTATAAGATGATGCAGAGAAACGCTGCTGCCACTAGAGGGATTAAAACCATGGGTATTATCCACAGCTTGCTCATATGCCCTAATAAGAGCATAAATGATAACATGCCAATTAAGCATCTAAATGATAATATTAGCTTTTTATTTGTTATTCGTGGGTGTAAATTACAAGTAGCAACCATGGTTCTTACTCTTGTGCTTGGTCGAAATCATAGCTGGAGGCGGTGGGCCGAGACTTATCATAGGTTGGCTGTCATAGAAATGAGACGCTTCATACCTAAAATAACATCGTATGACACCCATCTGTCCTCCCATGCGCAGGGCCATGGTGGAGTTTACCATGCCGAGCAGGCGACGCAGGCATGCCAGACAATCGGCTGAGGAGAGGTCTGGCGTACACTCTGCTAGGGAGTACACCATCGGATAGGTGGTGCCGCTGTCCACGACGTCCGTGGCGAACCGTCTCGGCATTGTGCTGGCTGCCTTCTCCACGGTCGTCACCAGCAGATCATGGGTGAGGCCGGTGATGAGGTGCACATCGCCGGTGACATTCTTATAGTTCCACCTCTCAAAGGGCGGCACGCCGTCGCTGTATTCTCCCATGGTACTTATGGGCGCCGCTAGGATGTTGTCGACACTGAATATGAGAATATAGTTGCCGTAGTAGGAAGAGACATTATAACACTGCTGCTGCGCCGGTGGCGTCAGGTTCAGCAGTTCGTCGAACCTGTTGGCAATGAACTCAGCGCATGCCGAGTTGTTGAGGATGTCGCCGCGGCAAATCGCGAGCGTGTGGATCGCGTTGGGGGCTTTGCCAAAGGTCATGGTGGCGAGGTGTACTGGGGAAGTGGCAGTTTTGTTCGGGAGGGTAGTGGCGACCACCTGAAGATTGTCGCAAAATACGTCGGCGGAGGCCAGAAACGGTGTGAGGCCGCTGAGTAGGAGCAGCAGGAAGTTCGCCATGTCTAGGGTAGCGAGACTTGCTTGTTTTTCTTCTCCGAGATGATCAGCTCAGTCCGCCGTGCATTTATCTATCAGCAATTCACCTAGCTCACATGGAAAAAATAATAGTACAAATGTAGAATCCTCTTTCCACCCGTCAGTTGCTTTCAGTACGTAGTTACTAGCCAGTCAACACCTTGCTTTCAAACCATCTTGTTAGGCAACAATCACCCTTATTTTTCTTAAATCAATCAGCTGGTCTTCTTTGTAGAAGCTCAGAATAGAAGAGCTCAGTTAAAAAAATCGCTATTTTTTAAGGCAAAAATGCTATTTAATAGTTCGTTGCTATCTCTGTGTGGGACGAAGTCTCCATTTCACAGAGTTTAATTAGTCTGCCTGTAACAACCACTCCTTGTGTTTATGCGGAATCAGGATTCAAGCTTGTATTTCGAACGACTTAAGACCTAGAAAGTAGGAAATTCCTAGATAATTGCCATGATTTCATTGTTATGAATCGACAGATGTAACTGCAGAACGTCTAGGCTCAGGCACTCGTGAATTGTAACGAATTTCCATATAACGTCTTAACTCAGGCACATAAGTATCTGATGTGGCCACCAAGCTAGCCGCCATCTAATTATGTGCTTGTCTCGTACCATTGCGTGCTGGCCAGGTCAAGAATGGGTCACCTTCACTTCACCACCGGCCACTTGAAAAAAAGAATATTTATGAGAACTTTTCTCTGTTAGTTTCCGTACAGCTCCGTTGCTTTCCGTAGTCTCGGTCACTATTCAACACTACTACCTTTACTTCAAAACATCAAGGCAAGAATCAGGCTTCATTTCCATGCAGCTCGGTCGCTTTCGGTAGCGGCTCACTAGTCGAAGTCATTGCCGGGTGTCCTTTTCTGTGACCAAACAAATGTACGTACGGTGCCAGCATCATTTTCCACAGAGCTTCTTGACTCGGGCACTGGCAACCATCTGCCGTGAACGCGAGGGAAGCATGTGCTTGGTTGCTTGTCTCTAGCACTACCAGCACTATCAACCACGACTGACTTGCAATAAACATTGACTCATACCAGGTCGGAAGGCGTGTTCTTGAAATGGTGCCTTTGCAGGGTTTTTTTTATTTTTTTTGAAAAGGAAGTTAAAACCCCCGGCCTCTGCATCAATCGATGCATACAGGCAGCAGCTCCCTAAAACCGTTCCCCAAATCTGCAGAAACAATGTTATTGGTCCAGCCCACTTAACACCATAATGAGAAGAGGGCTGCATCGGTCTGATAAAGAGCAAGATATAGCGTGCGGCGACCAGATGCCCGATTAAACTCAGGTGGAATGCGTGTTTTGAACAGGGCACCCAATTGATTCCAATAATAACTCTAACACTTCTTGAATATGTGATGTTCATGTTTTATCTTGGTTCCTATGTGTTGTTGTAATCACTTGTTTTTTGTCGAGGGACTCTGTTGTTGGACATATTGAGGTTGTAGTATGGAATATTATTACGTGGAATCCTACAGTGCAAATAAACCCAGGGGCACTACCTTTTTGTATGTAAAAAGTGTTGAATTAACTTACTCGGTCTGAATTGTCAAAAATAAATAAACTTACTCGGTCTGAAACTTAATGTTATGGAATTGAACTGGCAAGTTAATGGTAATGGAACTTAACTAGTTTATCATTTTGATTTATTTATTAGTTCAACTTCATAACTAATAATATTACAATGAACCTGGTGCGCAATTATTCTCATTGAAACGAACATGATTCTAGTAAGTACGTGCTTGTAAAGAACTTTCTTGACACACTAACATTTTGGCATAGAAAGCACAATCAGTCGGGTCTTTCAACAACATTTTGGCATAGCTCAAGAACAACGGCAATATAAAATTTCTAAAGTTGTTCCAAACAATATGGAGTTTTGTTTACTTACAATAATTCCGCAATGTACTTCGACGTGTGATTCTCTGACCAGATTAGTGGCTGTCGATGCATGACCAGTCCATTTAGTTCAGGCTTGGTTTTGATGGTGAGATTGTTGTCATTGATGGTCATGTCACTGATTGATGGATAAGGACACTTGCAAAGATATATGGAATAACACGCCCTTGTGACGAAAAGTCAACTTGCTTAGTGCTATATATTTGGCCTAAATTACACGTCAATATATTTCTTATGCAAAAAAACAAAAGACAAAATTAAAGTGAATGGAAGCTAATTTGCATATCCATAAATGTGTCCTTTTTTATTTCTATTTTATAAATCATGTTTAAGTCTGAAATTTTATGGCATAATAGATACACCGTGTGACGTTATTGTAACAAAAAAGCCAAGTAAAATGCACTATGGTCCTCTAACTTGCAATCTTCGGCGCTTACTTTACTCTGCAACTGAAAGTCTGAATGCAGTTTGGCTGACTTTTAAGCATCCTATCAGTGTTGTTAAGATTGCAACTTTTTGTAAGGGAGTGTACAGTGGTTGAGATTGCATCATTTTCTTAGTTACTTCTACAGAAGCATTGAGGTTAGACTAAATTGTGCTAGTTCTCAGCTGAAGATAAATGTTAAATATATGACACCCCACGCGTTGAGGCGGAAACATGCGGGAATTGGTTGCTATATATTATTTTGATGAGATTTGGTTGCAATGAATTTGAATATGAGACTAAAGATTCAAAATACATATGATTTGTTGTATTTGATTATTATATAGTGATAAAATATATATTAAGTATGTTGACCGAAATAAAATTAGCGGGCTTGATAAAGTGGGATTTGTGCATGTTGAGGGAATTGGTATAGCTAGGTAGCATTTTGAGGCATTCGATCATGTTAAGAGAAATAAAAGTAGTGGAGTTGATGAGGTGACATGTGTGATTATGTGGCATGTGTGCATGTTGAGATAAATAGAAGTAATGGGGATCAACTATTCAAGTATATAAGATAAGATACCACCACAGCAAACTGCTATGTCCATGATTCATATTCAGTTCAACGCACGTTTCTCTACGACACAACCAATTTTTAGCAAAGATAATCCAAAAAAAAGGAGAGAGGTTAGGTTGAGAATAGGAGACATCGAAAAAGTAATATACAATATAGGGTGAAGAATTTGTACTATCCACCTGCCGCTAGGGCGCAATACCGTTCTTTGGTCGCAATGGAATATTTCAGAGCTTGTGCAGTCTTCATAACGGTGAGACCGGAACACCGTTCTTCATATCTCGCTAGGCAACAATCACCCTTATTTTTCTTAAATCAATCAGCTGGTCTTCTTTGTAGAAGCTCAGAATAGAAGAGCTCAGTTAAAAAATCGCTATTTTTTAAGGCAAAAATGCTATTTAATAGTTCGTTGCTATCTCTGTGTGGGACGAAGTCTCCATTTCACAGAGTTTAATTAGTCTGCCTGTAACAACCACTCCTTGTGTTTATGCGGAATCAGGATTCAAGCTTGTATTTCGAACGACTTAAGACCTAGAAAGTAGGAAATTCCTAGATAATGTAGGAGATATGCCCTAGAGGCAATAATAAATGTTATTGATTATCTCCCTGTTCATAATTATGTTTATGTTCCATGCTATAACTGCTATGGTTCTCGAGTCTACAATAACCACGAGGCTCGGAGGAAGACTCATATGCACGTGTGGAATAATAAACGGTAAAATGTATTCCTAGTCTGGCCTCTAAGACTGGCTCAAGTATTGCATGATGATCCTGTTTTCCTGATCATGGGCATGGCTATGCCGGCAATTTTGAGGGCGTAATGTTGGTAGAACACTTGTGTTGAATCGACCCGATTGATGTTATGCTATGAGATACATTCGTCATAAGTTAATGGTTAATAACGCAGAGAAGTTAACGTTTGCATAATTCCTTAGACCATGAGAGTGTCGAGTTTCTTCATGCTTGCTTCATGAACTTTGGGGTTTGTTAAACGTCATCCGTAAATGGGTGGCTATTACGGCGGCTTACGGGTTCATGGAAAAGTATGTCAAGGGACTTGATAGCTTAAGATTGGGATTTGCTCCTTCGACGGTGGAGAGATATTCTCGGGCCCTCTCGGTGCTACGGTATCCATCATCGTCTGGCCAGACACTTTGTGATTTGATCACAGGGATGCCGGAACACGGAAACGAGAAAAGAGAACAGTACCGGTAACGAGGTAACTGGCATAGTGGACAAGGTTGTTGATCCACAGGGATGCCGATAAATCTCACCTCGGGTATTGTAACATATCGTGAAGCAACAGGAATAGCACACGGCAACTGGAGGTTCACTCGAATATTTATTCGTGTGGGTATAGGGGTCAATATGGGTGTCCACGGCTCCGATGCTGATCATTGATCGGAAAGTGTTCCGGTCATGTCTATACTTCACCGAACCTATAGGGTCACACGCTTAAGGGTCATCTATCTGCTGAATACTAGACAAGGAGTCCGAGAGAAAGTCACTGGAATAGTTTCGGAGACAACGGAAAAGTTCCGGAGAGAACACCGAAAAAGTTTCGGTAAAACCGAAAAGTTGTTTCGGATAAAACCATTGATCCAAAAAGGTTTCGGCAAGCACCGGGAATGTTTTGGAGGTTGCTAGATTGGTCTGGTAATTTCTAGAATTTTTCTGGAGAAAAAACCGAAAAAAAGTTTTCGGAGCTGCCGGAATTGTTTACCGGGTAAACGAAGATGGTTTTAAATTAAACCACCATACCGGAAATGTTCCGGAGCACGTCCAGATAATTTTAGAGGGTGCTGGAAATGTTCTGGGACCTTCCGGAATTTTTCAGATGTAATAGTCACGGAAAACATCTTGTCCCAGCGTGAGGGGACAAGATCCCACGAAGCGTGGGGGCTGTTTTGGGGCGCCTCCCCTTGGGTGGGCAGCCCCTTGTGGCTGGATAAAAGGTGTTGGGGGGCCCCCCATGTTGGGGGGCAGCCTCCACAATTGGTGGGAAGTGTTGGGAGGTGGTGGGGCCCCATGTTGGAGCACCATGGACAAGGGAACATGTTTTTCTCTTGTTTGGTGGGAACATGTTCTCCTTGTTTTGTGGGAACATGTTTTCCCCATGTTTAGTGGGCTGAAATTTCTGCCCCCTCCACCCCTTCCACCACTATATAAGGAGGAGGAGAGGTGCTCTCCAACTCCACTCCAACTCTCTCACACAAGCCATGCATGATCTGGCATTCTCTCTCCCTCCCACGAAATAGTTTCGTAGTGCCGAAAGGCTGTCTGGGTTCCGGTGGGAACTAGTTCTGGATGGCGAAGCACTGCCGGATAGATGACACCGTATGTGTGCAACTCTGTAGAGAGATCGTAGTTTCGGTCTTAGTTTGTGAGTGCCTCCCGAAGGGCTGTCCGAGTGACTGTCCGAGTTTCGAAGGTCCTCCCGAAGGGCTGTCCGCGACACCGTCCGGGGGACTGTTCGACCGCCTCCCGGAGGGCTGTCCGAGGGGCGGATGAGGGTATACATCCTCGCGGTTGGGAGGTTGTAAATCCTAGCTGCGGGGATCTGCACCGCCGATCGTCATCGACTCTACTTCCGCTGCGCTACGAGTCGGTAACGAAAAAGATCAAACCTTGTATGCAGTCTCCATAGTGGTCCTGGGCTGGTGCGTAGGTCAGAAATTTTTGTTTTCTGCTGCGTTACCCTACAGATAATTGCCCAGATTTCATTGTTATGAATCGACAGATGTAACTGCAGAACGTCTAGGCTCAGGCACTCGTGAATTGTAACGAATTTCCATATAACGTCTTAACTCAGGCACATAAGTATCTGATGTGGCCACCAAGCTAGCCGCCATCTAATTATGTGCTTGTCTCGTACCATTGCGTGCTGGCCAGGTCAAGAATGGGTCACCTTCACTTCACCATCGGCCACTTGAAAAAACGAATATTTATGAGAACTTTTCTCTGTTAGTTTCCGTACAGCTCCGTTGCTTTCCGTAGTCTCGGTCACTATTCAACACTACTACCTTTACTTCAAAACATCAAGGCAAGAATCAGGCTTCATTTCCATGCAGCTCGGTCGCTTTCGGTAGCGGCTCACTAGTCGAAGTCATTGCCAGGTGTCCTTTTCCGTGACCAAACAAATGTACGTACGGTGCCTGCATCATTTTCCACAGAGCTTCTTGACTCGGGCACTGGTAACCATCTGCCGTGGACGCGAGGGAAGCATGTGCTTGTTTGCTTGTCTCTAGCACTACCAGCACTATCAACCATGACTGACTTGCAATAAACATTGACTCATACCAGGTCGGAAGGTCGTGTTCTTCAAATGGTGCCTTTGCAGCTATGGGCTTAGATAGATCATAACAATTGTAGTACGCGTGGGATATGCAAAAACACGATTCTTAATTATATTGTTTTGTTTATTTCACAAGAAGAGAAATAATTAACTTCTGCCATCACTCAGCGTTACCCGTATGTGTACTTATTGCAAGAATGCTGGATAGCTACCGGTACAACAAACAATAAGAACAAGGCTACTCGTCTGACTTTTTCTTCTTATAAATGAATTAAAATACTTGTCATTTTTATTAGTTAAGAAGAATGTTTAGAACATATTGCTGAGGTCAAAGGCCAGGATATAGGGAAACAAATCATGGCTCTCCCGACGTAATGCTAGAACTGTTTCGCCCCTGCTAGGCCCCAATTTGCTAGCTTGCTTTAATTTTTGCAGGTATATACCTTGGATTGGTCTGATCGGCATGCTAAGAATCGGGGATGATGCGGCATGGGCTCGCATCGGGGGCGCTCGGCGATGTGGGTTGGTGTCTAAGTGGGAGGCGTTCGGCCATGTGCGTCAAATCCTACATGATGGAGACGGAGTCGGGGGCGCGGCTATGTGCCGCCCGCGGGGAGTTGTACTAGGGCTCGCCTGCAGGGAGCAGGTTTTGGGCCGGCCCAGTGGCCACAGCTCGTAACGCCATGTTGCTTTTTTTTTCATTTTTATTCAAATTCTTATTATCCATTTTTTAGCTTTGGTTTATATTTGGAAAATTCTAAATATATTTATCTCGAAAAACTATTTAGCATAAAATTTAGAGAATATTAATATTGTATTTGAAAAATGTTAAACATGTCTGGAAAAATGTTTTTTATGTATATAAAAATTTCACAATGTGAACCAAAAAAGTAGAAAATGTTAATCATGTTTATGAGAAATGTTAATCTTGTGTATGAAAAATCTTTATACATTCAAAAAAATGTTTGTGTAACTAAAAATAATAATCATACATTAAACAATGTATGTTACATTTAACAAAATGTTCACTAGTTTCAAAAATGTTTTCCGCACATTTTTCAAAAACAAATTGCATAATGTTAATTTTGAAAAATGTTAATATTGCATTTAAAAATTGATAAACGTGTATAGAAAAATTTCTGTGAGTTATACAAAAAAATCTATAAATGTGAGTGTAAAAAGTAAAAAAATCATTAATTATGTATACGGAAAGTGTCACACTTATGTACGAAATTTTTTAATCATATTATGAAAAATGTGACAAATATTAAATGTCGCATAGTTCAAAATAAATGTACATGACATTTTTAAAAATGTTTATAACGATGTGAAAAAATGTTTGTGTAATTCAAAAAGACTGTGTCGTACACTAAAAAAATGTACACCGCATTTTAAAGTATATTCACAAGTTACAAAAATGTGTTCGTGACATTTTCATGAAATGTTTGTACAATGTACAATTTTTTTAAATGGTGCAAAAAACCGTTTCAGCATGTATTTGAAAATAGTTTACCACGTCTTTAAAAGAAATCAACACATTCTTTTTCTAAAAAATGGTAAACATGTATGTGAAAATACTAAACGGGTGTAAAACAAATGTTTTAAATATATAGAAAAATGTACAACATAGATGAAAAAAGTAGAAATGTATTGAAAAAATAAAACCAATGAAAAATGACAAAAGAAACAAAAATGAAAGCAAAGAAACCAAAAAACCAAAGAAAGCCCAGAAAGAAACAACAAATATCAAAGCATAAAGGAAAAAAAGAAAAAACGATGGAAAAAATGAAGAAAACCGAAGCATAAAAGAGAAAAAAAGAAAGGCAGTGAAAAAAACCCAAAGAGAAAACAAAAGAAAACTAAGAAAAAAAAACCGACAACAGGAGCGAGCCAATTCTACGGCGACCGCTACGAACCAGAACAAAGCGAACCTACGCTCGCAGCACCCGACCACCCGTGCTACAAAGTGGGCCGACCCGCTACTGTTGCGCGTAGGCGATTCCTATTAGAAATCAGTACGGCCGACATATAGCCGGGGCCCGGGCCTCACCTGGTAGCGGTGTTCATCGGCGTCATGACATGCCATCGGAGCTCGGAGATTAAGGTTTGTCGCTACGCCATGCGATCGAAAGGAATAGGGATCGATGCGTTTTTGCGTGTGTATATACCGACAGTTCCATGGTTTGCGTGTGGCCTGGCTAGGCTAGTTTTAGTTTTTGAGCCAACGTCATGTGCGTTCGTTTTTTTTTTTTTTGAGAATAGAACTGCTTTACTCATAACAGCAGATTACAGAGACATCCTCACAAAAGAAAGAAAATACAGCAGAGAACACAACTGGGCAACTCCCAGAACATCGCCGGACATCGCACAGAACACCGCCGCCGACCCAAGAGCACATCGAAGCTGAAGACGACGCCAAGCTCACTTGCCGCCCAGGGGTAAAGACCCCCACCATCAAGGTTTTAACGCCGCATGAGCCACCCGACGCCGGGCGGGATCTCATATCGATGAACACATATCGGCAGCGACAACACAAGCCATCCACAGCAGCAGCACACTCTGAGAGAACCACACTGTCCGGACGAGGCCGAAGAGGCAGAAGAAGACCAGCGTCTATTGAGAGGGGCTCAACCAGCAGCAGAAGAGCCACAACCCAACCTCCGGCCAGACGAAGGAAGGGGAAACCATACTCGCGAGCTCCCCGATGAAGTCTTCCCTGGCCAGACTTCACCGGACGGAGAGGGAACCGGAGGAAGCAAAAGTCGCACCACGCCCTCCCCTCCGCAGGAAGACGCCGGTGATCAGGCACAGCACCCCCACCGCCCACAACCCAGCGCCGCCAAGGGCACCACCGAGGAGGAGGAAGGGCGGCGGATCCATTATTTCCAGCCGGCGTCGAATCCTCCACCACATCGACGCCGCCAAGGACCGAAGACCTCGCTAGATCGACGGATCCGCGAGGAACAGAACCACCTCTCCTCCCGCCGCTGCCACCAACAGGGAAGAAGGCCAAAACACCCCCCGATCCGCAGATCGACGGTAGAAGAACGCTGCTCGCATGCCAGCACACGCAGCAACAGCAACCAGAGCCACCCCTGTACAGAGAGCCGCAGGGCCCGTCCTCAGCGTCGGAGCCACCACCGACGAAGCAGGGACCGAGCCCCCGCGCAAAATCCCCTGCCTTGGTCGCCGCCGCTGCCTCGCCGACCAAGGCCAGGATCCCTAGCCTCGCCGCCCCTCCAGGACGGCAGGAATCTACAGCCGCATGCTCTCCGACGCCATCCCACAGAACGCCGTCGAGAGGAAGAGAGAGCAGCAGCGAAGAAAGCAACGGCACCGCCGCCTCCTCCTCCAGAGCGCCGGCACCACGCACACCTAGGCCACACCCATGTACACGCCGAAAATGAAGATCCGGGGTTCCCCCGCCCTCCCGCCGCCGGAGCGGCCGCCGGAGAGGGGAGGAACCCGCGGCTTCGCCGGCGGACGCGGTCGGCAGAGGAAGTCGCCTCCGGATTCGCCTCTCTCTACTGTAGAGTGGGGAAAGCTAGCTCGTACTCAGGCTTTTTGAGACAAGCCTCTGCTCGAGTCTGCGTCATGTGCGTTCGTGGAGCAGCATGCCTGCCTCCGTGGGTCGTGGCTATGGCCTACATAGACGTACGTGCCTCCTCGGGAGGCCCCCCTGGATCTTGGGGGCCCGGGGCGCCCCCCCTCCCTCCTTAGGGCCGGCCCTGAAAACCACTAGAAACAGGCGACCGCTATTCGTTACTGGGCCATGGTCCGCTTCTGATCACCAAAGGCGAGCGCTATATCTGCCTTGCAACGGGAGCAACTAGTTGACGAGCGCTCCTTCGGGAGCCTGCAACGATCACTTGGGGGTGGGCTGAGAGCGCACCACTTGGCGCGCTCTCAGCCGTTGCCACATGTCGCGCTCTAAGCGCTCCCTCCGAAATTTGTTTTTTTATTTTTTCGCACGCGTTTTCGGCTTTTTAGACGGTTTTTTTTTCTGCTTTTTGGTTTCCCACCGGTCTTTCTTAGCTTTTGGACGAAAAAAATTCGAATTATTATTTTTCTGCACGAAAAAAGCGTTTTCTTTTTCTTTTTCCTTCCGCGAGAGGCATGATTTTGGTTTTGCCTCTCGGAAACGAAAAAAAAAATATTTTTTTCCTTCCGTAAGAGGCACGGTTTTGCTCTCGCAAGAGGCACGGCCGTGTCTCTCGAAAACGGAAAAAACGGGTTTTTTTCCTTCCGCGAGACGCACGGGTGTGCTTTCGCGAGAGGCACGGCCGTGCCTCTCGGAAACGGAAAAAAAAACGCGTTTTCTATTTTTTTTCTTTCCGCGAGAGGCACGGTTTTGTTTCCGCGAGAGGCACGATTTTGCTTTCGCGAGAGGCACGGCAGTGCCTCTTTCAGGAAGGAAAAAAACGTGCACCCAGTTCGGTTTTTTCGTCCAGTTTTTTTCATAAAAAAAGGTTCGTCAAAACCTATCAACATTGAATCTAGTTTTGAAGGTCTCGACGCGAGAAATCCAATGATGAAAACGGTTCGAGATTTGGATGCACGGTTTAAGAAATAAAATGTTTTGAATAAACGGATCTACGAAAAAAGGGAAAACACCCAGTTTGCGACAAGTGGCACGCATGCAGTGCACCACTTATGGCAACCTGGGAGGTGGGAGTGATCTTTTGAAGTAGTACTCCTCAATTAGTGATTTTGACTTGCAATAGGTTTTTTTTAATGGAACGGGAGAGCTTTATTGCATATTAATGTTTATAGGGATACAAAACAGGTCTGGAGGCCCTGTGAACCAGACATGCCTACCCCACGCAGGGAGGTTGCATATTTAGCCAGAGTATAAGCGTCCCTATTTGAGTCTCGCCGTTCGTGGTCGAAGCTGACCATCTGAAAGCTATCCTTTCGCCTATCTACTTCCTTCAGGATAGGACCATAAACTGTCATTCTGTTGCCTGAGTTAATGTTCTTGATGACACTTAAGCAGTCTGATATAATAAGCACTCTTGAAACCTGTAGGTCAGCAGCCAAAGCCTTGCAATAGGTGAGATATAACATTGATGCTATTATTCCCCCACCCCTGCGGCCCGTGGCCTGGTTGTTTGGGCCTCAGCTCCTCCCCTACCTGAGATGTTCAAAGTTTTTTCTAGACTTCGCTCCCTGGACAACATCTCGAGTACAAAAGTCAAAAGTTTTAGCAAAACTAGTAGAACGCCCGTGCGTTGCTACGGGCTACAATGCATACTTCACATCGCAGATCTATTGTACACTTCAGCAATTTCATGAGTGAATTATTATTTGATATCACAATGCTACAATTTCATCTACATGTGATGGTCCACATGAAGCATGAAGTTCAATGGGGGCAGGGCCATGTTTCTTCATTGGAATAAAATAACACAAGTCTAATTTGATATTAGGAAGTAGACACCTGTAGGCTGTATTAAGTTGAAGAAAAGCAATCTTATTTCTCATTTGTGATAAAGATTATTTATTTAAATTAACTGTTCAACATATATCAATCCACAAAGCAAGGTAAATAAATTATACAACAAGCTTCTACAGCGCACCATGTCTTGTCATGAAGTGAATTCTTCAAATGAAGTAAATAGCTACATGGAGATTGCAGCTTTTGTTACAGTCTTATGCATATCTGGCAAATTTTGTACTTTATATTACTCTGACATTGGTTGATCATACTTCCTGCATATATTACAAAGTCTGAATCTAAGCTAGAAAAAAATGGAGGAATGCCTCTGTATCACCCTTATCTTTGTGACCAAGCTCAAACTGTAAGCAATGAAATTGAACGAGGAAAAGAAATAAAGGAAGCACACCTGCAAGCAAAATGAATAGATATATAGATGAGCAAGCATACCTTTGCAACAAAATAATACGGAATAATAATCAGGCAAATATACTCTCCTACACTTCCGTCATATAAACTCAAAAGTTCCTCGGTGTCATATTGGTTCACGGCTTCACGCATATTGCTATCATCACATAAATTCAGGGCATGAAATCCTAGAGCAGAAGGAAGCTTTATATAGCCTCAATGATTTCTGAATATAATTGAAAGAAGTTGTGATAGTTAAATTTTTGTATCACTACCACCACTTATTTCTGAATAAGTTTTACAAATAAACCGCTGAATATAACATGCTTTGAGATAAAAGCATCAATGCAAGCCTTATTGAAAGATAAAATTCCAGCACACGGTACAAAATACGAAGGCGTCCTGATAATTCTTTAAAGCAGTTCGGGTGGATGTTGCCAAAGCGTAAATGCCATTGCATTCCTCTCCTTCCACTTGGGAGCCAAACATTGTTTCCTGAAGAGAAAATAAAAATAAATGAACAACTCAATAGCTATTTAAGCCTTATTGTGGATTGGCTTATAATTTAGCGGTAGATACAATTTGTGTTAAGCCTTATTGAAGCAAAAATGCCACTGCATGTCATATCCTTCCGGTGCGGTTGCTATTAAATTTTTCTCAGGGGTGATGATTATGAGCCCCATCCCATGGCTGCTGGGTTTGCTGACCCCAAAGGCGGCAACCGGGAGGGAAGGCAAGGATCTAACAGGAAAGAGGGGGGTGACTGTAGGGTAACGCAGCAGAAAACAAAAAAATTCCGACCTACGTACCAGACCAGGATCACTATGGAGACTGCATACAAGGTTTGATCTGTTTCGTTACCGACTCGTAGCGCAGCGGAAGTAGAGTCGATGACGATCGGCGGTGCAGATCCCCGCAGCTAGGATTTACAACCTCCCAACCGCGAGGATGTACTCCCACATCAGCCCCTCGGACAGCCCTCCGGGAGGCGGTCGGACAGTCCCTCGAACGGTGTCGCGGACAGCCCTTCGGGAGGACCCTCGAAACTCTGACAGTCACTCGGACAGCCCTTCGGGAGGCACTCTCGAACTAAGACCGAAACTACGATCTCTCTACAGAGTTGCACACATACGGTGTCATCTATCCGGCAGGGCTTCGCCGTCCAGAACTAGTTCCTGCCGGAAACTAGACAGCCTTTCGGCTCTACAAAACTATTTTGCTTTGAGGGAGAGAGAAGCCAGAAATGTCATGGCACTTGTATGTGAGAAGGGATGAGTGTGGAGGCAGCCCCTCCACCTCTATTTATAGGAAAAGCAAGGGGTAGGATGGGCACTTCCAAAAAACCCAAAATACCCATGAAGGAAAACTTTCACAAGGGCATAAAGGAGAACTAGTGGAGCAAGTGGGGCTCCACCATGGAGCCCACAATGTGGCCGGCCACCATCTCTTGGGGGCCCCCCCAAGGGGGTTTCTTAGCCCCCATGCCTTCTAGAAACCTTTTGGGAAAATATCCCAAAAGGTGCTTTTCCAAAAATATCCAAAAAGCACTTTCACTATTCACGAAGACATTTTTCTGCGTCCGTTAAATCCCAAATTATTTCTGTGTGCCTAGAACAATTCCAGTACCCACCAAAATAATTTTGAACGCATTCCGAAACAATTTTGGAACAATCTTTCTTCAGCGAAAAGCAACCAAATCGGTTCCGGCTGCTCCGGAACATTTCCGGTTTTTGTCCCGGAAAATTCCCAGAAGTTTCCAGAACACTTCTGGCATCCTCCAAGAATTTCCAGGTGTGTGCCAGAACCAATTTGACTTAATGGAATACCCTGAAACAACTTTTCAGTTTCACCGGAACTATTCCGGTGTTCTCTCCGGAACGTTTCTGTTTCGTCCGAAACTTTTTCGGTGATTTTCTCTCAGACTCCCCGTCTAGTATTCAGTAGATAGATGACCCTTAAGCGTGTGACCCTATAGGTTCGGTGAAGTATAGACATGACCGGAACTCTTTCCGATCAATGATCAACATCGGAGCCGTGGACACCCATATTGACCCCTATACCCACACGAATGAATATTCGAGTGAACCTCCAGTTGCCGTGTGCTATTCCTGTTGCTTCGCAATATGTTACAAATACCCGAGGTGAGAAACATCGGCATCCCCGTGGATCAACACTTGTCCACAATGCCAGTTACCTCGTTTCCGGTTTTTGTTCTCTTTTCTCGTTTCTGTGTTCCGACATCCCTGTGATCAAATCACACTTGTGTCTGGCCAGACGATGATGGATACCGTAACACCGAGAGGGCCCAGAGATATCTCTCCATCGTCGGAGGAGCAAATCCCAATCTTGAGCTATCAAGTCCCTTGACACACTTTTCCATGAACCCGTAAGCCGCCGTAATAGCCACCCATTTACGGATGACGTTTAACAAACCCCAAAGTTCATGAAGCAAGCATGAAGAAACTCGACACTCTCATGGTCTAAGGAATTATGCAAACATCAACTTCTCTGTGTTATTAACCATTAACTTATGACGAATGAATCTCATAGCATAACATCAATCGGGTCGATTCAACACAAGTGTTCTACTAACATTGTGCCCTCAAAGTTGTTGGCATAGACATGCCCATGATCAGGAAAACGTAATCATCATGCAACACTTGAGCTAGTCTTAGAGGCATGACTAGGAATACATTTTACCGTTTATTATCCCACACGTGCACATGGGTTTTCCTCAGAGCCTTTATGGATATACGGGCTCGGGAACCACAGCAGTTATAGCATGGAACATAAACTTAATTATGAACATGGAGATAAACAATAACATTTATTATTGCCTCTAGGGCATATCTCCTACAGTGACGGCGAGAGGGGAGGGGGGTGGCAGTAGGCCCATGCGGCAACGACGCTAGGGTGTAATACGGAGAGGAGAGGAGCGGAAAAAACAGATGGGAGGGAGAAGAGCGGTGGGAGATAAAAAAATCGGTGGAAGGGGCCTCATATCAGCAGGAAACCAAAGGGGAAGGTGGGTGTGGGGAGAAAAAAACGGGGAGAAGTGAGACTACCAACTCCCCTTTAATAGTAGAGATAAATATTTCGCGGCCACTAAGGCTAGCACCTCCGTCGTGTTCTTCTCTGCTCTTTATACCTCATCGATATCTATCTCTTCCACAGCTAATGCAAGGGACGGGGTGGCCGACTGCTCGCTCAGCTCGCCAACCACCACAACAACAGGCTCCTGCCGCCTTGCTTAGCGACCACTTTGATGTGGTTTCAATAATATATCCACAACGCCAACACAAGCAAGAAATTTATCCTTTTAGACAGAGAGTTGTATTTTTATGAAATTTTTGTAGCCCTGAGTTACATCTTCCAAAAGAAATATTAGAGACTCTAATACATCTTCCATCTAGAATATCATGTTCTTTCAACATCGTTGACATGAATTTCGGAAGAAAACTATGGTCCTCTGGCCGAAAACCTAATGATATCTCAATGACTCGAGACAGCGGTGTATCAGGTCGGGTGAATACCCATAGGAGAGTAGATGTGCTTTTTATTGATGATAATCACAAGTACTATATTACTACTAACTACTTTAAATAAAAATTAAGGAAACTATGTAATGAATTATCTTCTAAAAATTCTTGTAGAAATACTTGAAGAATTACCTAACAAAAACTAAAATACAATGAATAGCTTTTGAAGCATTACCTTTGCCCTATGGTCGGAGGTCACCCGCATGGCTTCGTCGCCGCCGTAGATCACATCCCTGGAAACACTGTCGTTGGCGAGCACGATGTTGTCCTCTAGAACAAGGGCATGGAATGTCGATGTCAGTAGCGTCATTACCGACAACCTCACTCTGCACAATTATAGTCACATGATGAGTTAATGTAAGGAGGGTTGAAAATTTATGGTGCATAGAAGCATACATGACAGACCTTCGACCGCGGGAAATCTGTCTATTTTTTAGTTTCTCCTCGAATCTCTTTACTCCACAACAACCTTCAGTTTCTCATTCTTCAGCTCTGAAGTGATATAAAGAAATCCAATATGCCAAAAATAATTAGTTCATCTGAAAATAAAATAAAAACAAGATATACGATACACATGGATCGTGCAAACATAATTCGGTGGTTCTTTTATCTTTTTAAACAATTCTTCGAAGGACACATCCATCTGCCATCATCATGTAACTGTATAACGTGAATCAAAAGAACATTAAAATTTCAAAACTAATCAATTGTTGTGAAAGGATAGTGTATGGTAGGCGTAAAATATTATGTCTGTTAATGACATTACCACGTGGCTTAAGAATCAAGTAAATGTGTACTATAGCTCCACGAAAAGTCTCATTCCGAGCATACGAGTCGTCTTAACCAATTGAGCACATATGTTTTTGGAATACTAAATAAGTGTTACCATCTCAATAATTTAGCACGACAGGTAAATAAAAGAAAACCTTTCACCCTTACCAACAATGCATTTCCACAAATACACCTCACTATATGACCCTCTCCAATTCCAAACCCCTGTGGGAGAATTTCTGCATACAAGAAACAGGAAAGTAATTAAATAACAAAACTACCATACCATATTTGAACAGCTATTAACAAGGTGCAGGACGGCCCTCGACTGAGTAGACAGTTACTTGTTTGAATATGAAAATAGCGGCTTGCATGCTTCTCAACATCGTACACAAATTAAAGGGAAAATTGGTGTATCTATGTTCATTTACAACCCAGCATTGAAAATGGTGGCATACCACGCCAGAAGGAAAAGAGGACAACTTGTACACGTAGATAAGAGAAAATGCTGCTGAACCCACTTGAAAAGAGGATAAGGCATTAGCTTAAGCAGATCGAAGCTTTACATAAGAACTCATGCAATTGTCGCTTAATAAGCAAAAGCTATATACAAATGTGGTATTAATAGACCCTTCAATTGCCTTTTAGAATATAATAAGGTAAGGTTGCTGATAAACAAAAAAAACTCTAGAATTTTCAGGGATTGCTGATGAACTGCAATTGGTGAAAAGCGTGTTTACTTGCCTATTCGTTTGGTGTGTCGATCTCTAATGAAGAAAACAACAGGCATGACTTCAAAACTTCTATATTGATTTTTGAACTAAAAAGGGGAAAGCAATACTAACATATCTGAAACATTTGAGCTAGCTAAGGCAGGCCAAATCAACAACAAGTCAGGACCTGCATACTCCAAATAAGCCTTTCAGCAACAGAAGGCAATCAAAATACAAAATTAAGACACATCTAAGACGAAGCTTCTTGATTTGGTTTGCCACATCTCACTGTCTGCTCTCCAGCCTGCACAGTCCAACAACCAAGCACGTTCTTGGAAAACAAAAGGCCATACCAACTGCATAGTCAATCTGGTAAAAAAAACTCTAGAAGAAAGTTCTGTGAGAGGCTTGGTTCTCCAACGTGCAACAAGAGTGGTATCAGGCCAATGATATTTCCGTTGTTCTGCAATTTGTTTACAACAGTCAAGGGTGACATTTTCGGCAATCAGCAGGACTACATAGCTTGTAAAGTCGTTCACACCATAAGGTAGTGATTCATATGTAAGCATCTGATTGAATTTTTACTTAAAAATAGCTTAATTCTGGAATGATAGGACTTAACAAATCTGACTAAATTGATGGTAGCCTGGTAGGAAATGTGATCAGTGCTCCATATTTGATTTATCATTAGATGCCAAGTCTTTTATCATGATAAAAACTTATCTCTGTTCTAATATGGGTCAAGCAATAATGACAATTATTTGAAGATAGAGTAGGTTGAGGGTGAAAGAAGCAACATAAACTTCACATGCCATAAATATGTAAGCCACCCTCCAAATTAATGCATTATGCAGTTTCGCACTACCCAGAAGTTTGTGAAGCATACTGATACTGCATGAGAGGGCTAAAAATTAGTAACCTAAAAATATGTAGACCATAGCTGACTAGATAACTTAGTGACACAACATGGTGCAATGCCTAAAGGAGAGGTTAATGATGGTGAATTTTTTGCATTGATGTGCACATAGAAACTCACCATTATCGGACTCGTCTTACTTGTGATGTTCTGTCCAATTTAAACACAAGATGGTAGCCTGGAATCAGTAACCGGAGCCCCTGTATTTGACTATTCGTAGAGAAACTCAATATGAAAACCAAAGCATGAGACAAAAATGCTCCTATAGTCCTATGCCTCTTATGAAAAATTACAAACAAAAGATTTGCATGCAAAGATCATTAATCTGAAGTTCTTTCAAGTATGACAACCAAAGCATGAAGCACGAATGCTTCTGATCTCCTTACAATTTTCATATACATATAAACAAAATATTGGAATCATACTGACCAAGTACCATCGAACATTATTATGACAGAAAAAAATAGGAACAAACTGATTTTCATATATTCATGACTCGGTGACAATGAATCATATGAGAAATAAGCAAATACAAGGGTATCATCTCATATGCATGCCTCTGCAACTTAGTACATACCTCAAAATAGATGGCTTGTAAAATGGTAGAATTAACTTCACTCGCTGTCTTTAAGCGTTGTGAAACATCCAGTAGTTCCCCGTACAGACAGATTTATACATCTTCACAAAGACAAAGAAATATACCAAGTGCTACAGGCTTCTCGAGAAAGGCTTGCTGCAAAATTACCAAAAATTTATATACAAATCAAAAGTAACATCACAGCATGTTATTAAACACAATTGTATTATCAGAAGAAAAAAATGTAGCTAACAGCAGGAACTACATTCTGACTAAACACATGGATCCCAATTATTAACTGTAAACCTGCAGATCAAGTGAAAAAAAAAATTAAAATAGAAACTTCTCATCATCAAATAAAAGTTCGGGAAGTCGCTGGAACATGAAGAGCTGACCAGAAATTCAAATATATGAGGCCCATGTGAAATTGGAGTTTAATATCTTGGTACTCTGTAGTTAACTCTTAACTGCAACACTTCATTGATCTAACAAAAACTGCAGCACTTGATACGTTGAAAGCTTTAGAATTGCTGTAGTCCAGCAATACATTTACTCACACTTGGAAACATGTTATCTCTTATATCTGTACTCTTCATAGTATTGCTAGCATAGTCTGAATGCTCTTCTACATAACATGGACTCGTATACAACCAGGTATATCGACTCGACATTTTCCAGAAATATTAACATAAGCGAAATTGCAGTTTTGTGTTCAAATACGAGAAGTATACCTGAGTATCCTGAGAGAATGTATTACTTCGTAGCAGCTTAGAGTTATCAGTGTTATCGTTCTGAAACTTTATCCAGAGAAAAATATTGGATGCATATATGCACGCAGAATAGAGAAATAGACAGTGAGGAAAGTAGCATTATTCAGAATAGAAGCACATAGAAAACAAATCGAAACATCAGCGAACCATGCCAACCAAATCGAAACAAACAAAGGGAGAGAGTGGTGAGAAACTGATGTTGAGAACCTTCATGGTGGGCATCCTCACGGGCCCTTGAACCCGCAGCAGTTTCTTCTTGCATCCCCATCGCCAGATCGTAGCAAACTGGACACACGCCTGAATCAGATGCGGAGATGAACCAAACCAGAAGAAGTGGAGGAGGGATTCATACCTGGTCGAGGCCTTGGACCAGAGGGCATGCGTATGGCAAGGCAAAATAATGCCTCCAAAAACTACAACAATCAAAGAGCTAGCCTCATTGTTGTGCTCCAAATCGCTCATATGATTTTTGAAGATGAATAATTATTCTATGAGTATGGGAACTACGTGGTGACATTCTAGTTTTTTTAGCATATCGGCTTTGTCCAAATCTCGATTCATGAGAATGGGGCGGTCGTATTGTTAAGATCTTGTAATCAAAATAAAAATAAGAGTATGGGCAGTAGAATTGTGTGTCTGTAGCGACCCATGTACAATAGTGTTAGGCCTTTATCTCAACCAAGAATGCAAGCTGAAACACATGCAAAGAGGGTATACATGGGCCATGAGTTAGATAACCATTTGGTAATATCTGATTTTTTTTAAAAGAATTACTCACATTTCCCCTTTTAAGAAAGAGCTATAGATTAACCTAGGGAGAAACTCTTAATAGTTATTATTATTATCATTTGTAGGAATAGCCTTTTCATATTGAGAATCTAGAGAAAAAATAATTTGCATAAACAGCAGTTTTTTTTTAGGTGAGCATAAACAACAGCTAGCCGGCTGTTATTACTTCATGAGTCATATGGGCTGTTTGGTTTGAGCCCCAACTAGCCGCACCAAAATTTTGGCATGACTAATGCAAGGGCATGACCAAAATTTTGGCTGACTTGTTGTTGTTTGGATTGTGCCATTATGTCCTCAATTTTGGTGGTTGGTCACTTTTGCCATATGGTAGTTTCTATAGCGTTTGTGACCAACTACCATACTAGTTTCAAAAATATTTGAGGAAATATTTAGTTGCATCTATTTTCTACTCCCTCTGCCCCATAATATACGAGCGTTTTTGGCACTAGTGTAGTGTAAAAAACGCTCTCATATTATGAGACTGAGGGAGTAGAATTGAGAAAGTATACAAACTAAAAAAATTAGATGATGTCAATACGAAAACAAAAGTCACCA
The DNA here is from genome assembly GCA_039707655.1 of Elymus sibiricus. NCBI lineage: Eukaryota > Viridiplantae > Streptophyta > Magnoliopsida > Poales > Poaceae > Elymus > Elymus sibiricus. Next base: position 35,672,220 of record CM077676.1, read on the forward strand.
AAAGAACGACACACCAGCCCTTGGAGTGGCTAATCTTGTGCAGCACCATAGCCCATAGGCACCTTTTTTAAAGGTAGTTACTCCCTCCGTCCGGTGAAGAGCGTATGTTTGGCTTTAAAATTTGTACACAAAAGAGTGTACATCTATCTTCCCAATGCACTTTAAAGTAGGAAAAAAATACTTTTCTCTCATCACACGGTAATCAAGACCAATAACATTCTACACATGGTCTCCTTAATTTCTACATGCACTTAACTCATTGGGGGTTGAGTAATTAAAGAGGAAGGAGATGGTAGCTTGCACCTTTCCAATGCATTGTTTACTTCACTTCATAATTTGTCCTAAAATTTCTATATGTACACTTTTCACCGGACGGAGGGAGTACATGCAGTTTTTTAATAATCCAGACCCACATATTTTTTGGAGTGAGTAGCGCTGGTGCCCCGTGATTTGTTACAACTAACATAATCAGTTCTATCCTACCGCTATACTGCATCCCTTCAAAAATCAAACCGAGCATCTCTCCTATGACATTCACTGCAAAAAAAAAAAAAATTCTCTCCTATGACATGCATGGCCCACCAAGAAACGGAGGGACGGCCGGGTACGCTGGCCAGCCAATTCTTTGGCACCAATCCAAACAACCTCCAAATCACATGGGCCAGCCAATTTTTTGGTATGGTTACCTTTGCTAGTAGTCCAAACAGCCCCATATATGTCTGATGCATTACGACCCAATTCAGGGTCGCTTACTGTTGTGTTGAATGATACGGTGTTTTAATTTAGCACCATGTCCCTTTTCAGTAGTAAATCTTCACAATCTGACGAATTTTTTTATTGTGGCATAACTGTTTCCTTTAGACATTATATCAAATATGTGGTGAGTAGTTTGAAGAAGGGTGTTGCAATGCAAAAGAGCAATTGAATCAGTGGAAATGGGAAATCAACTTTGTGTGAAGTGCGTACATAACTACAGGTTCCCACAGAGCTTCTAAGGTTTCAAAATTAATTAAAACTGAACATAAATTTCGATTCAACCAAGGATGTCTATCGAGGTCACCGTCTCGAAGTACAAGAAGCAGCCACTACAGTGCCGTCCCCCACGGTGGCTCAAGGACATGGTGTGTGCAAGGACATTCAAAAAGCAACACGTACAATACGTATCTTACCCTTAGTGCACCAGATTTAGCGTGGTAGTTAGATGCGTGAGGTATGCACATGTACAGGAGCTGATTTGGATGATGGCATTGGGATGAAACTAGAAGGGGGAAATCATTTTTAGGAAGCACTGGTTGTGCAAGAAATGAGAACTGGAGGTGAAAAGAGAGGGAGGAGACAAGATGTGCTATGCATACACACAGGGAGAGAAGGGGGGAGGGAAGACGAAGGTGTGTTCAAGGCATCTCGGCCGCACAAAAGGTAAATCGGATGGACCAGCACCCTTGCCCACCTAATGGAGGCTTTACCTTAATAGATTATGACACACATCACATATGTTGACCGTACTTTGTAAATTTTTGGCCCACCTAACCAAAGGAATAATGTTTGGTTTTTATGTATTTTCTAGCATTATTACTATATTTTCTCTGGTTAATTGTTAAATACTTTATAAATATTATTTGGCTGGCGGGTAGTTGTGGGACACTCCGGGTACCATATGAAATCAATGCAAACATAATGTTGGGCGAATAACTTCCAACCATAAGTAGTACAGTGTTGTTCGTTCTGTGTGCATATATAGCATTCAACCTTTCACCCGAGAAGTAGCATCGAGATTTACTACTAGAAACATTTCCGTGCCATGGTCAAATAGAAGAAGACTGACGGGCTAATGTTCTAGACCGTCTTGAAAAGTACAATAGAAAAATTCGAAGAAAAGAAAACCATTAGGGAATAGTAGGTGCCGGGAACAAGAGGACTGTTGATCGGTGAACCTAGTAGCATGACAGATAACATTATGTTGCTTGATAGCATTGTGTTGGCGCCTTTGGTGACGTCCCATGGGCGGGCAGTGCAGCTTGTACTCCTCCTCACAGTCGCAATTTGGGTATTGGAATCGCTCTACGAGATGACGATTTGGCGACTGACTTCTCAATGATGTTCATTTTGTTCTCCCGGGTGAAGCATACCTATGCATTTCTTAAGTGTTTTCCAACCGAGCTACTAGAGTACAACATCTCAGCTACAGTTTCAAACTATGTGATGAGCTGCGTGCAACAATAAATCCTTATGGACGGATTATCTGCATACCACTAGAAAGATATATTTTGTTTATTAGGCCAAGGAACAGGCTGAACATACAACGTATATTCACTCTGGAGGATTTTTTTTTATAGGTTTTGGTTTTATCATGGTTATTTATTGTTCGTGTTCGTTCAGTCAGACATGCTGTCCTTTTATAACCTCAGTTGCAAAGTTCAACAGCATCCATGCGCAGCGCCTGGGGAGGTGTGGTGCGGTGGCAGCATCGGGCTCTAGGGGCGAGTATAGAGAGCGGAGGAGTAGGGGCGTCTTCTTAAAAAAGAGGGGTTTGGGAGGGGTTTTGGGGTGGGTTCGAGCTGTCGGAATCCGATGTGGTTGACGTCCAGACTCGCCTACTCAGTACCTCGATTTGGGGCCGCTTAGGGGATTATGGGCGTCCGCTTGTCCTAACAAACTTGGGCATCCTTGTTGGGGTCTAAAAGTGCCCGAACTGTCTGATCCAAACATATGGGGGTAGTGTAGGAGTCCACGTTGGAGATGCCCTCACCCCCTCCCCTGGCTGGGATCGTTGTGGACGCGTGCCTCGCTTGTGGGTGTTGATACACGGCGCACGCTGAGCCTCCACTGAGATTTGTTCTTGTTTTTTCTCTAGATCTTCTATTATTTCGGGGTTTTCCCTCTCTTTCTTACCTTTTTCATGAGTTTTTCTATTTTGTTCATTCTTTTAGGACATGTATGTTATGCTGTGGAGTATACATGTAACTTGAGAAATAAAGTACATATATGTTACACACGAAGTACAAGCACGCTCCCTGGGGAGTACAAGTTCACCGCATGGGGGAGTACATGTTGCATTGTGCGGAAAGTACATGGTGTACTGCTGGGGAGTACAGGTTGCGGCTGCCACAGGTTGCATTGCACATCAAATACAAGTTATATTGTAGAAGGAGGATGTGTTGCACTACACAGGCAGTGCAATTATGTCGCTCGGTGGGAGTACAAGTTGTAATGTGCAAGGAGCGCGTTCAAGATGTATTGCACACGCGGAGTACAAGTTCCACTACATGGAGTACACTAGCCGTGGAATGTACAAGTATGTTACCTTGTGAAGCACAAGTTTGTTATATTTGGGAGTACAAGTTATGTAAAAAACAGTAATGCCTTTAGAGGCCAACATGATGCCTTTAGAGGCTTCTGTTTAGGTTTCACCACGGGCCTTTATTGTTTGTTTTTGGTTCTTTGATAGGCTGTATTGTCTTATCGTAACCTGAGCTGCATTTATTCAACTGTGCCATGCTGAAATAAAGAAGCAACAACAACAATAGATGTGCCTAACCTTGATTCGTACAAACAATTATGACATCAAATGAACGAAAAACAGTAATGCTCTAAACAACCTTCAACGATGAATACTAGTTGTTTGCCATCTCTCTTATATATACACTCGTCTTTAGCCAAGTAGTAGCATCGATCTCGAAACACTTCTTCGCCACATAATCTAATGGTTGGAAGATGAGTGGCAAAAATGGGAGCAATGTGAAAATGCATTAGGGAATAGAAGACATCAGGAACCATCAGACTAGGGTGGTGAGCCACCTGAACCTCCTTGCGAGCACCGATGCTAGGTTATTTGAGAAATAAGGCAAGGTGTAGATGGTGTTGCTGTTAAATTGTGATCCGAATTCTACTGACGGCACAACCACATCTTAGATCTAGTATGAGCGATGTAAGGCATTACGTTGGCGAGTCCTTTGTGTTCCACTGCTACCCCACCGCATCAATCCAAAGGAGATGATTGATTTTCCTGCAGCCGTCACCAGCTCTGAAATGCATGGAGGCCAACAAGAATTAGCCGCTGCACCACTTGATCAATCCGGCAAGATACTGCTACCCTAGTCTCGATCTTTGGATCGGAAACACATGCGGACGTGAATCATTGATAGCCCAGCTACTACTCCAAGCATCCTCCACAGTTAGACCAAATCAAGGGAGAGCACATGTGAGACCAAATGTAGGAGCCATAGGGAATCAGCACAAGGGCTCAAGCCGCCAGAAAAATGAAGTTGATATGATCAACATCTATAGTAGTTCAACAACACAATGTATTGCAAAGTTGCTTTGTGGAAAAAGGATCAATTGTAAGCCACATATTATTCAACTCATTAGGCTTAGGCATGGATTTCTGCACAAAGACGTTAGTCAATCAGGCATTCATTCTTCTATAAATACAACAAGCAATGTTCGGTCCTCATAAACAGAGAAGGGAGATATTGTGATTTTACTTTTCTTTATTCTCAATGCCCATAATGGGTTTCTGTATGAATTATTCAAGATTTCTACGCATTTTCAAGTAGATAAATCAATCTGCATAAAAAGAGAGTAAAGGGCGAGTTGCATATGGGATTTGTTGTTCATGTTGGTATCTATTTCATTATTTTGATGTACTATTTTATCATAGCCTCAGTTTTTGGATATTCAACTATGTGATGTTGAACTAAAGAAGAAATGGCTAGGATAGAGAAGTCTCATCTTGATCCTTACAAGAAGTTATGGCATAATATGAATAAAGCTCCAACAACCTCCAACCATGAGTACTAGTCGTTTGTCATGTTTGCATATATAACACTCCATCTTCACCAAAGTAGTAGCATGAAGCTCTACTATCCAAAACAGTTTTCTGCCTCACAGTCAAATAGTTGGCTGATCATGAAAACAAAATTAAAGCAATGGTTTAGACGGACAAGAGAAGAGGATAAGACGTATGGCATTGGGGAGTAGGAGGCACTGGGAGCAAGAAAACCATCAGACTAGGATAGTGAGCTACAAGTTCTCCCGCACATACACCGGTTGTAGATTGTAAGAGAGAGATGTGACGTTGTAGGTGGAACAACCTCTTCCCATGGAAACATCCAGAACGAGGGAAGGATATCTGAGACGCATGGCAAACGAAGGCTAAATCCGACAGAACTAGTTGATGTGTACCCTCCATTGCCTCCGGATCACCATAATTTATGAAGCTTGCTCCAAGGACCAGCTTGTACCCTCCATATTTTGACTATGTGGACGTCCCGTTTGGAGCTCTCTCCCAATCCAACGCCGAGTGCATGAGGGAAGTTTCAGCTTCTTCCTCCTTTTGGCATCGCCGAAGATTTTAAGCAGCGCGTCACCAGTAAACACGTAGATAATCACCAGATATGGGGGTGAAGCGGTCACTAGACACCTGCCCATTAATGGCGCGGCCACTCCCTCAGATTCGGGAAGCGGACGTTAGGATGGCCGACACGCTGCATCATCCTCGGCTATGAAACTCTAGTGGCGACCGTCCCCATCATCGAAATCCTAGCCGCCGCCTCCCCTTTGTCGCCTAGCCATATCCTGCCCTCACTGCCACAATGTCACCATACCGGAGGGATGCAACCTATTGGCTGCACGTCCCAACATGGCGCACCGGCAGTGCAAAATCGCCCGACGAGGCACTAGCTGCAGTAGCTGGCGCTTCTTCTTCTCACGGCGGTGCTTCCTCCTCCCACGACGGACACGGTGGATCTGCGGGCTACGAGGCACCAGGTGGTGTCGATCTAGTGCCTCGAGCGCCATTGTACGCATCAACAACGTCGTCCCCATCAATGTTGATGGCCCTGGCACCCCCGTTAGCCCCATTGCCCCTAGCCGGAGCCGGAGCCAGAGGACCCGGTCGGCATTGTGTTGTGGTTCTTTGTCCTCGAAGCGGAGGCGCGCTTCCGCGACGAGGAGCTCATCCACCAGGGTTTTTCTCTGCAACCACCATCGAGGAGGAGGTCCGACCCCTATGCCTTGTTCGATGATCTCTTGGAGGAGGTCTAGGACAAGGAGGATCAGCGGTAGCTCACGGCTGCCGCTCATGAGTCTGACCACTATGCCTTCTCCGAGGATATCTCAGAGGACGGTGATGGCGACCAGGAGGACGAGGACAACGGCTAGAAAACATCATTGGTGGAAGTACCATAGGGGTTGAGTAGTACGTAGCAATGTCCAATAGCAACATTGCACATTTTGAAAAGGCCGCTTAACGACATTTGATGTCGCAAAAATATGTAATGCGATGACTTTTGGCCTCTAATATAAATTTATCTAGTTCGTTGATTATTTGAATTGGTTTGGTTAAATTAAATATACCTTAAAATTGAACATACAAATTTGAAGCAAATGAGAAAAATACCAAAAAAAAAGGAAAAGATATGAAGGCGGCTGGAGACACTATGTTTGTGCACAGCCGCTGGAGCCTCCAAATGCATATGGAGTGCACTACATATGCCATATAGCAACCGCAAATATGTCTCCAAATACTACAATTGTTCTATGTCCACCCAGAGCCCGCTCTCCCTCTTTACTATAAAACCCACCTACCCTTACTACCCCCTGTTGTATCATCTACTCTCAATCAGTCTCCATAGCTGATAGTTGTATTTCTTCATCTTGATCATTGGTTTCATCAAATTGCTTCTTCCTTTTACTTTGACGGTTATGAAATTTTGGCTTTGTGTCCACAATAGATGGCTTTTGCGGTCTTAATACTAGAATCGAAGCCTTCATTTTTGTACTCCTGGAAATATGTGACGCGCCCTTCAATGTGTTTGAGAGTAGCATTGATACACACAACCCTTTCTTGCAACTTTTTCCTCACCATACTTACACAAAACAAAACGTCAAGCCAGATAACATACCAACTAAAGTTTCAAATTCACAAGTGCACCACCCAAAGATTGAGCATCACTTACTATTGTTGGATCATCAGTAGAAGTCTCATCCAATTCCTTCAAAGCTGATCTTATTTGGGGATTAAATTTGGTACTTGATAGGTTGCACACTATTTATTCGACTCTCCAAAGGTTTGACAGTAAGTTTTGGAACATATTCAGGCAAAATCTGCCACCTCTTAGTAGAACGTGAAAATAATACATATTTCCGTTGTATAACACCAAAGAATGTAATATCTTATGTAAGATATTGCCATATTGCAAAGAGTGGGATTCAAAATATGACAAGCACACGGCATATATAATTCTTTGGGGTTAATTTCAAGCAAACAATTCTAAACACCTATGCTTTTTGCCTTCATACTGGAACCAGTGTCATAACCTTGAACTCCCACGTCAGTGGCGTCTGAGTCAAGAGAACCCAATGAATCCATCAATACCTTAAAAATCCCAAACTAGATGTGTCATCAACCTTTAAGAACTCTAGGGAAAACTCCTCCATTCTCGGAATGTAACCCAACATACTGACACAACGCATAGTTGGAGTTATTTGTTCTTCATCCCTAACATCCAGGTATAAAAAGATAAAAGAGAAATACTTGGCATCCTTGATAATCTTTAACCAATTTTGAATATTGTGTCCATGATAATGATGATGAATTTCCATATTTTGAATGCGCCTAATGTGCTCTTGCATCACATGATCAAATTCAGCAATCATTTCACTCATGCCAATTTTTTTTACCATTGTTATCTTCATACAACATCTTATTTGATCCTTGGAAAGCCAAATTGTTTTTTTAAGAAACTTCCAAACATAAACTAGTCCTAAGAAAACTCGCCTCCAATTCTCCATTTTCTTTGCATGTCATCATCAATCATTTATTTAATTTTTTCTTAGCCTCAACCCAGGTTCATGTTTTCATATTTTTTTTATAAATGTTCAACACTGTTTTCATGTTCATTGAGTTGCCCACTCATATGCTTCCAGTCACTCAATCCATCAGACACTAGCAAGCACTTGCTATATTTTGATATGAACAACTTGCAGCAAAGGGCATTCTTAGGAAATATGCCTGGCCATTTACATTTTCATTATTAGCCGAAGCCTTCAATTTTTCTTTCGTCCTTACTGTCAGCGTTGACATCAATTTCTGGATTTAACATTTTGCTTCCTTGTATCAGCTTCATTGACCTCAACCTCTGTATTTAATAATTTTGCTGCTCGGGATCAGATTTATCCTCCTGTTCTTTGTTGACATCAACATTACTTGAAGATGAAAAGAACTTGTGATTCAACAAAGTGATCGCCTCATTTTCTTTGTCTGCTATTTTCAGCAACCGTCAAATTGTTCTTAGGCAACATTTTAAGGCGTAATGACCTCAAATTATGAAGAAAAGCGAATACATAGATTTAGAAGTTTACTAATTAGAACTCTAACAATATATTACCATGTGTACTTAGGAGATACAAATCATAGACATACTTGTAGATAATGGCCACCGCAAGGACGGGGAACTCGTGTGGTCCCGCCTCGCGGATAGAGGACACAGATATGAGCAGCTTCTGGTCAAGGCATAGGTGACAGGCATGCAAGACCAGGTAGCCAGCTGTGTCGAGACTCGAGTCTTGACTCGCAAGCGAGGAGCCATCAACAGTGGATGGGTTCGACTGTACTTGGAGAGGGACAGTGGCATTTCATGTTTCACAGCCGATCAGCCGCGCCGAATGAGTCAAGCCATATGTCTCTTATAATGTATACATTATACATACAGGATCCCCCCCTCCCCCCCCCCCCCCCCAGTATGGCCCTAGGCGGTCGGCACTCCCACCTAGGCCTAGAGTCGGCCTTGATCATAGCCGCAGTTTTCGGTTACTCAACTATGCCAGACTGAACTAAAGAAAAAATGGAGAGGATAGAGAAGTCTCATCTTGATCCTTATAAAAATTTACGGCATGATACCAATGATGAATAATAGTAAAGATCCAACAACTTTCAATCATTAATACTAGTCATAGCTGAGTGTTTCTACTTTTTAGTCACAACGATAAATCAAGCTGTTGAATGACTCATGTATACAGGCTGAGAGTGCATATTTTCTTGATTAACTTTTCAAAATCCAATGGCTTACGCTACCTTTTGCATGTTTACTCTTCTCACGCTACCACGAATCAGTCTCTCGTGAACATAGTCACTAACCCAAGAAACCGCGGCTCATCTGCTCTTCCTGTGCCGCTACACCATGTGCATTTGGAATGACGTCCACCCATGGCTCGGCATGCATCACATTACCACGTCTACTTGGTTGACGAGGGCTTCGGTCAGAGAATGGTGGAATGGTAACCTTCAGATTCGTCTCGGCTCGCCCAAGGCGCTTGCCTCCCTCACGATGCTCATCTCTTGGGAGGTTTGGTCGGAGCGCAATGCTAGAGTCTTCCGCAACCCGGCGGCCCCTTTCATGGTCATCATCAACAAAATCAAACAGGAGGTGTTACTTTGGGCTTTGGCTGGAGCGAAACATTTGGGTGTTGTAATGCCGCGAGAGTAGTCCTTTTATTCGCCGCTTTGCGGTTTCTGTCTAAAACTTTCTCACTTAATCAATGAAATGGCAAGTCTTTTGCCTTGTTTCAAAAAAAAAAGTCACTAACTGACATAAAAAGAAAAGTCGGTGGTAAAGACACCACTGCCAGGAAAGTTAAGCGAGTTGTCTGTTGTGACTTCAACGGGTTTTGATGTCTGTAGAAAATAAGTATTCCATCCGCTTTTGCTGTTCAATTTGAACTATAAAAACGTCTTATATTAAAGGACAAAGGTAGTACCACTTACCCACTCAATAAATAAATAATACCACTTACAAGAATTTTTTTTTGGCAACATCGCTAGCAGACACAGAAAACAACTCATGGCAGCAGTTCTGGCCCTGATGTATGCCCACCTAGAGCCACCTCGCCTGTTCACTATAAAAACCACATACCGTAACCCTAACTGCCCCAAGTTGCATCATCTCCTACGGATCCATATCCATGCCCGTCACCATTATCTTCCCCCCCCCCCCCCCCCCCTACTCGAGACGCACAGTCTTCGTCCCTTCTTGATTTCCACCTCCCACCATGTCGCCACTATTTTCTCTTGCCCCATATCCCTACACCCTTCCACCTCTGTCCACTTCTCTGACCAGATCCAACGTGTGGGCGGCGGTGTGAGCAAACAACGTCCTGGCCGCACTCATCCTTAGCATTGGCGACATCATCTCTTCAATGCGGATAGCAGTGTCTTTGTATGTCCTCCACCTCCTAAAGGAGCTTTCCTACTGTATGGAGAGGGATGGCGCTCCTATGAAATGGCGGCCATATCTTCAACAATGAAGGTGTCCAGCAAGACATCACATGCACGTCGCCGGGAGGGCCACGACGGTCGACCTCATCTCCACCGCGTAATACCAAGGCTTGGGGCCAAGTACCCCACACACAAGCAAAACTAGCACGCCAGTGGATTGGCATATTCGTAGTCATAGGTGCGGCCTGCCAGTATATAGGTATTCTTCCCATCTGTAGTGGTATATACTTCACTAGTGTCAGTTCCTCACTAAAGCATTGGATAACCTCGAGATGCCATGACCAAACGCGAATATGAAGCCTTATGAGGCTTTTATATCAACCTTATGTTTGAAGTTTGTGTTTGTTTCGGCTTCGGTTTCTTTGATTTGACTTACTATCCAAGCTTAGCATCAGTTTGCGATTATTCAACTTGTCACTCCAAGCTTATAGGATTAAAAAGGAGGGTAGAGGCATATTATCTTGACCCTTACAAGGAGGTAAGTGTGACACAAAATTAATGCAGAATTAAAATGACCCAACAACCTCCAACCATGACTATTACTAAATTGTTTGCCATCTACCGTGTCGTTTCTCTCTTGGGAGCATCGTTTGTGGAGCAGCGCTGGAAGATAGAGGCAAGAGGTGGAGCGGCTTCGTCTTGCACGAAGCTTCGGTGGAGTTGTCAAGTCATGCCTGGACGACAGGTGCTTCGCTGTGTCATGTCTGTTCGGCAGGTGCTACGCACGACAGATCTTTCAGAGTCTTCGCGTCTGGATGGACGAGCGTAGAGCGGTGGTGCCGTTGGGCGTCGTGGTAGCGTCGACGGATGGCCGGATTGGCAAGGATGATGCGGATCTCTCTCCTGAAGATGGGTCAGCGGTTCGATGATGATGGCGTCTTCTAAAACGTGTGCATGTGGTGTATGCTTTAGGTCTGCTGCACCGGCTGTTGGTTCCGATACGTTATGTGGATGTATCGGCGACGACACCGGTTTTAGATATGCGGAGTGAGAGCACTCTACATTATCGAGTTTGTAGATGTGAGTGGTGGCTTCAGGTGGCTTGATGTATATTTTTGTCAGACCTTTGTTGAATAATTAATAAAAATGGCTGTATGCATCCATTGATGCAGAGGCCGAGGGTTTTAACCTCCTTTTCCAAAAAAAAAAAAAATCCGTGCGTAAATACCCATGCGTCGTAACCAATATATAAGAGGATTGAGCAGCGCTGTCCAACTCATTTGTGCCACGCTTTCAACTTTTGGTGGCTGATGAGCTGATATATGAAGAACTGTGTGAACAAACAAAGAAGAACATACGAAGATGTGAAATAAAGAAATTAGGGAATAGGGGGCGTTGGGAAGAAGAAAACCATTGCTCTACGGGGACAGACACCTCCAACGAGGTCAATACGCACTCAATTATCTGAAGGAAGACTATCAGCTCTTGGTTTATCAAGGGTCAGAGGACTATCGTGTACCATGCATCTCAATGTGAGAATGACCCAGCCAGTGGCTACACACATGTATTCCATCGGAGACCAATCGATGACAGTAAACAGCTGACTGAGGTTGGCCATAGGGACAGTCCAGTGAGTAAGATTGAGTTGGCTTAGCTAGATCCACCTAGTAGATGTGTGCTGCGCCAACTGCCAAATGGCGCTTTGCTGAAAAGCAGACTGGCCGGCAAGCGAAATGACCAGGGCCACGCACGACCAGGCATTGCACAAGAAAGATCGATCATATCAGTGGAGGGAGATTCCCCAACAAGATTAGCCCCTGACGCTCGGCTCGATTTCTTGTTGGCCCTGCTGCCCTGGCTGGAGACGCCCAGCCTGTGTTGTGTGTTCTACCTGTTGCCACTCCTCTCCTGCTTGTTAATGTTCTAGACTGAAGTAGCCGTCCTGCCTAGCTAGTAAGCCTCGTCTTGTGGATTGCACATGTATCTTCAAATTAGTTCGAACGGATTGCATATGACAACACGACAACACTACTGGAATTTCCTTAGACGCCGGGTGCCAGGCTCTTCGCCGAGAGCCAAATCACGGGCACTCGGCAAAGCGAAGTAAGCTGAGAGGTATTTATTTTCACAATAACTCGAGATGTAATCCCATGGAGAGGAAAAAGGGGTATCTTGTAAAATCAAGGGTAGGGCTTGCATTCTGATAATACTGAATCAATTCAATATTATGAATATCGGAATTCATGGATGAGAGTTATAATTCATGTATACTCGGCAACAGCTGTCGCACAGCAAACACTAGCATTTGCCGATACAAAGCGAAAAAGCACACTCCGCAAAAGGTCACCACTCGGCAAACGATCTATTTGCCGAGCGCCAACCAAAACCACACGGCAAAGTGTAGCCACGTGGCAAGTCCGGCAGTGGTTGATGTCGCTTTGACGGTGGCGTTGCTTTGCCGAGCGCCCGTGAATCGGTGCTCGGCAAAGCCATGTTTATTTGCCTTATTAATTTTTCTCTTTTTCATCTATGTGGGATCTGAGTTTAGTCCCACCTCGCTTAACGACGACCATCAGGACCGGTTTAAATAGTCTGATAGTCCAGAACAAGCAAGCTTCGGTCTTCATTACACTCTTGTTGAGGATATGAACTGTCACTATGAATCTTCACCTGTTCCGGACAGAGAAGGTCCATAGTGACAATCCATATTCCTAATGATTGATGCCGGCGCTTTTTATTAATTCAATTAATTTTTTTTTTGACTTTTTGGTCTGTATGAGAGCTAAAGAGTAGCAGCAGCCACGACGAGCTCTTGCAAGTCGCAACAACACAGTCCGCACCATGGCACTGGTCGGGTACGTCGCGCCGTGTAGCTACTACTAGTTGCTAGCCTATACCCTGCTGCAACCCGCTGATTTTCCATGGTGCAATCGATTACTCCCCCCTCCGTCCGCGTGTTCTTGCAGAAGCGCTGCCGCGGCGCAGCGCTCGTTGTTTTCCAACGCAGCCTACCAAATCCCATGGTGGATTGGTCTCGCCTAGGACTGCTGATCCATCAACATGCATCTTCGGCTATCCCAAGATACGTGTCAGCTCCCCGCATTTTTTGGACCCTCTTGCAATATTTGAGACATTTATTGCACTGCTAGGGTTTCAGCGCCGAAAATTGCAGATCTACAAGGCGGCACATGAAATCAAGCCCTGAAGCTGAATGGAAAATCCTATTTGATGTCTTTGTGACATGCGTAGGCCTTGTGCAGACGAGGGAGGGGCAGGCCCCGCCACGGGTGGGGGGGGGGGGGGGGGCGAAATTACCCCATCGACATGCCTGATCCAACCGTTTACATCCTCGGAAATTCGTATGATGTCGGAAATCCTCGGGAGCTGGCATGGCGTCATCACATGGCCCCTGTAGGGTGTGGTAAAATTTTGGGCACGTTTCGAATAAGCCTCCCCTGAGGCCGCTTGCAAACTGCACCATCTCCGAGCTAGTCTCTGGGTAACGAGAGGGAACATGTCCGGTTTTTTGAAGGAAGTGCGGGTCCTGTTGTTCCGTTGGCCTCGAAACTTCTAGAAGTCTCAGAGGACGCCATCGCATGACACGTGTCAGGCCCTCGCATTTTTCAGACTCTCTTGCAATATTTGAGACATTTATTGCACTGCTAGGGTTTCAGCGTCGGAAATTGCAGATCTGCAGGGCGACACATGAAATGAATCCCAGAAGTTGAATGGAAAATCCTATTTGATGTCTTTGCGATATGTGTAGGACTTGTGCAGATGAGAGAGGGGCAGGCCCCTGGTAAAATTTTGGGCACGTTTCGAATAAGCCTCCCCTGAGGCCGCTTGTAAACCGCACCATCTCCAAGCTAGTCTCTGGGTATTGAGAGGGAACGTGTCCGGTTTTTGAAGGAAGTGTAAGTCATGTTGCTCCGTTGGCCTCGAAACTACTATACCTCTCAGTGGAGGCCATCGCATGATACGTGTCGGGCCCCCACATTTTTCGGACCCTCTTGCAATATTTGAGACATTTATTGCACTGCTAGGGTTTCAGCGCCGGAAATGGAAGATTTGCAAGGCGGCACATGAAATCAAGCCTAGAAGCTGAATGGAAAATCCTATTTGATCACTAGTAGAAAAAGGGCCATTTGTCCCGGTTCCAGAGGGCCATTTGTCCCGGTTCTGGAACCGGGACTAAAGGGTCGGGACTAATACCCAAAACCTTTAGTCCCGGTTTGCTTACGAACCGGGACCAAAGGCCCTCCACGTGGCGCTGCCTGGTGCGGGGGAGGGAGGGCTCCACCTTTAGTCCCGGTTGATAACACCAACCGGGACCAAAAGGCGGCCACGCGTCAGCAGCTCGCAGTCGCTGGGGTTTTTGTTTTTTTGGGAAGGGGGGGTTTTGGGGTTTTGGAGGGTTAATTTAGGTGTTTCATATTGTGTTAGCGAGCTAATAGAGAGAAGTGACCTCTCTTTTTCCATGCTTGGTCGACGCTAGCTACTACACATATAGAGAGAACTCGACGCTAGCTAGTAAGCAAATAAAGGAAACCATTAATTACACAAGATCGTCATGAACATATATAGAGAGAAGTGACATCTCTTTCTTCGTGCTTGGTCGAACAACAAGTTTTCGTATATCTATCCGACGCTGCTACATATGTACAATATATAACATCCCTTGCAACCATTTCAATTTCACATGGTATTCTCCTTGTTCAAGTATGACGTGGTCAAGAAAGAATCCCGCCAATTCCTCTTGAATTGCTCGTATGCGATCATGTGGTAGGAGTTCATCCCGCATCTGCCAGATCTAATTTAAAGAAGGGGTCAATACATATATATGAATGAAACTCAACACAATTGATGGTAATATATAAAATAAAATTGTGAATATTGTTTACGTACTTCAAATTGTTTCTCAGAGGAGGCCCGTTCAGAGGTATAGTAGCGAATGAACTCGCATACGTAGTATCCACATAAATGAGTGTTGGGTGCCTGCAACAAGCACTTTACGAGAATAGAGTTCAATCAAACTGATAAGCAAGCATGATAATGGTATTGATGAAACTAGAATCAATGAGAGATGCGCGGAACTAGCTAGTACTACTTACTTTGGGGTGTGTAAATCGCAGCTCCTTCTTCAGACCCGGAACCTTAGCGGTGAACGTTTTCCAAACCCTGGCAGGCAAAGAAAATGATTACTTGATATCAGGAAATGAACGAAAGTTGCCGATATGGTCCCGGTATTGATTGAACTTACTTCTGGAGCATTGCAGTCATGTCCGCATAATACTTGGGATCTTTACGGAGCGAGTCTAAGACAGTTACTAATGCCCCGTCAAGGTTAATGGATAGCAGAATATAGTGGAAGCTGCGCATGCATAACTCATCAATTACATTACTTAACCACGAGTAAGCGGAACCGAATATGCAGAAGACAGTAACACTCACTTGAAGTTGTAAGGAAAGAGTATTTCCCTTTTGTTTTGATGTGTAAGGAACGTTTGTAGTAAGTTGTTCTCGGTATCTTCAGCCGCCTTTCGTACCGACCATTCATTTACGGTATTTGGGCTAATGAACCCAACGTCAAAGATTCCTATTTTTTTGCATTCGACCATCTTCAATCTGCATAATATAGTGAGGATAATTATATATACATGCAATGAACGAGCTGAGCTAGAGACTTAATTATAGAAGTAATACTTACAGACAGTAGCAAGTCATGAGTTGTTTGTCGAGGGCCTTTTGATTGTATAATTGAAATAACTCCACAAATTCAACAGGCAGCAGGTCGACTCCAGGGAAGTCATGCTCTTTTTTAATTCCGACTAACAAACTGTCTTTCCCAGACTTCCTGCAGGTTTCCATGTACCAGTCATGCAATTTTTGCATCATCGTTGTTAGATGAGGATGATCAGGTTTGATGAGAGGCTTCCCGTGCTCGTATCTAAAGACGTCTACTACCTCAGCCGTTTCAAACTGTACATCATCTGGCAGGTAATCATCAAGAGTGGTACCGGGCAGTAGCACCGGATGATTAGCGATATCGCTAGACACCTTGAGCGGGGGGCACGATTGCTTCTCCTGTTCGCCGAGCTGGGGAATTGTTTTCACATTTCTTCGTTTTTTCGCTCTTGCAGCACTAGAAGTACTTCCCGACTGCTGCGCTTTAGCATGTGTCTTAGTAATTATGCGGTCATAGTTAGCCGAAGCCTTCAATTTTTCTTTCGTCCTTACTGTCAGCGTTGACATCAATTTCTGGATTTAACATTTTGCTTCCTTGTATCAGCTTCATTGACCTCAACCTCTGTATTTAATAATTTTGCTGCTCGGGATCAGATTTATCCTCCTGTTCTTTGTTGACATCAACATTACTTGAAGATGAAAAGAACTTGTGATTCAACAAAGTGATCGCCTCATTTTCTTTGTCTGCTATTTTCAGCAACCGTCAAATTGTTCTTAGGCAACATTTTAAGGCGTAATGACCTCAAATTATGAAGAAAAGCGAATACATAGATTTAGAAGTTTACTAATTAGAACTCTAACAATATATTACCATGTGTACTTAGGAGATACAAATCATAGACATACTTGTAGACAATGGCCACCGCAAGGACGGGGAACTCGTGTGGTCCCGCCTCGCGGATAGAGGACACAGATATGAGCAGCTTCTGGTCAAGGCATAGGTGACAGGCATGCAAGACCAGGTAGACAGCTGTGTCGAGACTCGAGTCTTGACTCGCAAGCGAGGAGCCATCAACAGTGGATGGGTTCGACTGTACTTGGAGAGGGACAGTGGCATTTCATGTTTCACAGCCGATCAGCCGCGCCGAATGAGTCAAGCCATATGTCTCTTATAATGTATACATTATACATACAGGATCCCCCCCTCCAGTATGGCCCTAGGCGGTCGGCACTCCCACCTAGGCCTAGAGTCGGCCTTGATCATAGCCGCAGTTTTCGGTTACTCAACTATGCCAGACTGAACTAAAGAAAAAATGGAGAGGATAGAGAAGTCTCATCTTGATCCTTATAAAAATTTACGGCATGATACCAATGATGAATAATAGTAAAGATCCAACAACTTTCAATCATTAATACTAGTCATATGCCATGTGTGCATATACAACGCTCCATCTTCACCAAAATAGCAGAATGAAGCTCAACTAGTGGAAACAGTTTTCTGCCACACAGTCAAATAGTCGGCAGATGAGAGACAAAAATAACAGTAATGGATTAGACAGACAAGAGAAGACCATAAGACAAATGTGGAAAAAGCATTGGGGAGTAGGAGGCATTGGGACAAAGAAAACCAACAGACTAAGTTAGTGAGTGACAAGATCCCATCAGCAAGCGCCGGTTGTAGATTGAAAGAGAGCGATCTGAAAGCATAGGTGGAGCAGACTCTTCTCATAGAAACATCCAGAATGATGGAACGGTATCTGAGATGCGTGGCAACCGAAGGCTAAATCTGACGGGACAAGTAGTGGTATAACAGATTGTGCTCAGAAGTGCAAATGAAGTGTTGCTGGATTTTAATTAGTGCTATACCTAGTAAGTTGACTAGGCTAGCTGAGTGTTTCTACTTTTTAGTCACAACGATAAATCAAGCTGTTGAATGACTCATGTATACAGGCTGAGAGTGCATATTTTCTTGATTAACTTTTCAAAATCCAATGGCTTACGCTACCTTTTGCATGTTTACTCTTCTCACGCTACCACGAATCAGTCTCTCGTGAACATAGTCACTAACCCAAGAAACCGCGGCTCATCTGCTCTTCCTGTGCCGCTACATCATGTGCATTTGGAATGACGTCCACCCATGGCTCGGCATGCATCACATTACCACGTCTACTTGGTTGACGAGGGCTTCGGTCAGAGAATGGTGGAATGGTAACCTTCAGATTCGTCTCGGCTCGCCCAAGGCGCTTGCCTCCCTCACGATGCTCATCTCTTGGGAGGTTTGGTCGGAGCGCAATGCTAGAGTCTTCCGCAACCCGGCGGCCCCTTTCATGGTCATCATCAACAAAATCAAACAGGAGGTGTTACTTTGGGCTTTGGCTGGAGCGAAACATTTGGGTGTTGTAATGCCGCGAGAGTAGTCCTTTTATTCGCCGCTTTGCGGTTTCTGTCTAAAACTTTCTCACTTAATCAATGAAATGGCAAGTCTTTTGCCTTGTTTCAAAAAAAAAAAGTCACTAACTGACATAAAAAGAAAAGTCGGTGGTAAAGACACCACTGCCAGGAAAGTTAAGCGAGTTGTCTGTTGTGACTTCAACGGGTTTTGATGTCTGTAGAAAATAAGAATTCCATCCGCTTTTGCTGTTCAATTTGAACTATAAAAACGTCTTATATTAAAGGACAAAGGTAGTACCACTTACCCACTCAATAAATAAATAATACCACTTACAAGAATTTTTTTTGGCAACATCGCTAGCAGACACAGAAAACAACTCATGGCAGCAGTTCTGGCCCTGATGTATGCCCACCTAGAGCCACCTCGCCTCTTCACTATAAAAACCACATACCGTAACCCTAACTGCCCCAAGTTGCATCATCTCCTACGGATCCATATCCATGCCCGTCACCATTATCTTCCCCCCCCCCCCCCCTACTCGAGACGCACAGTCTTCGTCCCTTCTTGATTTCCACCTCCCACCATGTCGCCACTATTTTCTCTTGCCCCATATCCCTACACCCTTCCACCTCTGTCCACTTCTCTGACCAGATCCAACGTGTGGCGGCGGTGTGAGCAAACAACGTCCTGGCCGCACTCATCCTTAGCATTGGCGACATCATCTCTTCAATGCGGATAGCAGTGTCTTTGTATGTCCTCCACCTCCTAAAGGAGCTTTCCTACTGTATGGAGAGGGATGGCGCTCCTATGAAATGGCGGCCATATCTTCAACAATGAAGGTGTCCAGCAAGACATCACATGCACGTCGCCGGGAGGGCCACGACGGTTGACCTCATCTCCACCGCGTAATACCAAGGCTTGGGGCCAAGTACCCCACACACAAGCAAAACTAGCACGCCAGTGGATTGGCATATTCGTAGTCATAGGTGCGGCCTGCCAGTATATAGGTATTCTTCCCATCTGTAGTGGTATATACTTCACTAGTGTCAGTTCCTCACTAAAGCATTGGATAACTTCGAGATGCCATGACCAAACGCGAATATGAAGCCTTATGAGGCTTTTATATCAACCTTATGTTTGAAGTTTGTGTTTGTTTCGGCTTCGGTTTCTTTGATTTGACTTACTATCCAAGCTTAGCATCAGTTTGCGATTATTCAACTTGTCACTCCAAGCTTATAGGATTAAAAAGGAGGGTAGAGGCATATTATCTTGACCCTTACAAGGAGGTAAGTGTGACACAAAATTAATGCAGAATTAAAATGACCCAACAACCTCCAACCATGACTATTACTAAATTGTTTGCCATCTACCGTGTCGTTTCTCTCTTGGGAGCATCGTTTGTGGAGCAGCGCTGGAAGATAGAGGCAAGAGGTGGAGCGGCTTCGTCTTGCACGAAGCTTCGGTGGAGTTGTCAAGTCATGCCTGGACGACAGGTGCTTCGCTGTGTCATGTCTGTTCGGCAGGTGCTACGCACGACAGATCTTTCAGAGTCTTCGCGTCTGGATGGACGAGCGTAGAGCGGTGGTGCCGTTGGGCGTCGTGGTAGCGTCGACGGATGGCCGGATTGGCAAGGATGATGCGGATCTCTCTCCTGAAGATGGGTCAGCGGTTCGATGATGATGGCGGCTTCTAAAACGTGTGCATGTGGTGTATGCTTTAGGTCTGCTGCACCGGCTGTTGGTTTCGATACGTTATGTGGATGTATCGGCGACGACACCGGTTTTAGATATGCGGAGTGAGAGCACTCTACATTATCGAGTTTGTAGATGTGAGTGGTGGCTTCAGGTGGCTTGATGTATGTTTTTGTCAGACCTTTGTTGAATAATTAATAAAAATGGCTGTATGCATCAATTGATGCAGAGGCCGAGGGTTTTAACCTCCTTTTCCAAAAAAAAAAAAAATCCGTGCGTAAATACCCATGCGTCGTAACCAATATATAAGAGGATTGAGCAGCGCTGTCCAACTCATTTGTGCCACGCTTTCAACTTTTGGTGGCTGATGAGCTGATATATGAAGAACTGTGTGAACAAACAAAGAAGAACATACGAAGATGTGAAATAAAGAAATTAGGGAATAGGGGGCGTTGGGAAGAAGAAAACCATTGCTCTACGGGGACAGACACCTCCAACGAGGTCAATACGCACTCAATTATCTGAAGGAAGACTATCAGCTCTTGGTTTATCAAGGGTCAGAGGACTATCGTGTACCATGCATCTCAATGTGAGAATGACCCAGCCAGTGGCTACACACATGTATTCCATCGGAGACCAATCGATGACAGTAAACAGCTGACTGAGGTTGGCCATAGGGACAGTCCAGTGAGTAAGATTGAGTTGGCTTAGCTAGATCCACCTAGTAGATGTGTGCTGCGCCAACTGCCAAATGGCGCTTTGCTGAAAAGCAGACTGGCCGGCAAGCGAAATGACCAGGGCCACGCACGACCAGGCATTGCACAAGAAAGATCGATCATATCAGTGGAGGGAGATTCCCCAACAAGATTAGCCCCTGACGCTCGGCTCGATTTCTTGTTGGCCCTGCTGCCCTGGCTGGAGACGCCCAGCCTGTGTTGTGTGTTCTACCTGTTGCCACTCCTCTCCTGCTTGTTAATGTTCTAGACTGAAGTAGCCGTCCTGCCTAGCTAGTAAGCCTCGTCTTGTGGATTGCACATGTATCTTCAAATTAGTTCGAACGGATTGCATATGACAACACGACAACACTACTGGAATTTCCTTAGACGCCGGGTGCCAGGCTCTTCGCCGAGAGCCAAATCACGGGCACTCGGCAAAGCGAAGTAAGCTGAGAGGTATTTATTTTCACAATAACTCGAGATGTAATCCCATGGAGAGGAAAAAGGGGTATCTTGTAAAATCAAGGGTAGGGCTTGCATTCTGATAATACTGAATCAATTCAATATTATGAATATCGGAATTCATGGATGAGAGTTATAATTCATGTATACTCGGCAACAGCTGTCGCACAGCAAACACTAGCATTTGCCGATACAAAGCGAAAAAGCACACTCCGCAAAAGGTCACCACTCGGCAAACGATCTATTTGCCGAGCGCCAACCAAAACCACACGGCAAAGTGTAGCCACGTGGCAAGTCCGGCAGTGGTTGATGTCGCTTTGACGGTGGCGTTGCTTTGCCGAGCGCCCGTGAATCGGTGCTCGGCAAAGCCATGTTTATTTGCCTTATTAATTTTTCTCTTTTTCATCTATGTGGGATCTGAGTTTAGTCCCACCTCGCTTAACGACGACCATCAGGACCGGTTTAAATAGTCTGATAGTCCAGAACAAGCAAGCTTCGGTCTTCATTACACTCTTGTTGAGGATATGAACTGTCACTATGAATCTTCACCTGTTCCGGACAGAGAAGGTCCATAGTGACAATCCATATTCCTAATGATTGATGCCGGCGCTTTTTATTAATTCAATTAATTTTTTTTTTGACTTTTTGGTCTGTATGAGAGCTAAAGAGTAGCAGCAGCCACGACGAGCTCTTGCAAGTCGCAACAACACAGTCCGCACCATGGCACTGGTCGGGTACGTCGCGCCGTGTAGCTACTACTAGTTGCTAGCCTATACCCTGCTGCAACCCGCTGATTTTCCATGGTGCAATCGATTACTCCCCCCTCCGTCCGCGTGTTCTTGCAGAAGCGCTGCCGCGGCGCAGCGCTCGTTGTTTTCCAACGCAGCCTACCAAATCCCATGGTGGATTGGTCTCGCCTAGGACTGCTGATCCATCAACATGCATCTTCGGCTATCCCAAGATACGTGTCAGCTCCCCGCATTTTTTGGACCCTCTTGCAATATTTGAGACATTTATTGCACTGCTAGGGTTTCAGCGCCGAAAATTGCAGATCTACAAGGCGGCACATGAAATCAAGCCCTGAAGCTGAATGGAAAATCCTATTTGATGTCTTTGTGACATGCGTAGGCCTTGTGCAGACGAGGGAGGGGCAGGACCCGCCACGGGTGGGGGGGGGGGGGCGAAATTACCCCATCGACATGCCTGATCCAACCGTTTACATCCTCGGAAATTCGTATGATGTCGGAAATCCTCGGGAGCTGGCATGGCGTCATCACATGGCCCCTGTAGGGTGTGGTAAAATTTTGGGCACGTTTCGAATAAGCCTCCCCTGAGGCCGCTTGCAAACTGCACCATCTCCGAGCTAGTCTCTGGGTAACGAGAGGGAACATGTCCGGTTTTTTGAAGGAAGTGCGGGTCCTGTTGTTCCGTTGGCCTCGAAACTTCTAGAAGTCTCAGAGGACGCCATCGCATGACACGTGTCAGGCCCTCGCATTTTTCAGACTCTCTTGCAATATTTGAGACATTTATTGCACTGCTAGGGTTTCAGCGTCGGAAATTGCAGATCTGCAGGGCGACACATGAAATGAATCCCAGAAGTTGAATGGAAAATCCTATTTGATGTCTTTGCGATATGTGTAGGACTTGTGCAGATGAGAGAGGGGCAGGCCCCTGGTAAAATTTTGGGCACGTTTCGAATAAGCCTCCCCTGAGGCCGCTTGTAAACCGCACCATCTCCAAGCTAGTCTCTGGGTATTGAGAGGGAACGTGTCCGGTTTTTGAAGGAAGTGTAAGTCATGTTGCTCCGTTGGCCTCGAAACTACTATACCTCTCAGTGGAGGCCATCGCATGATACGTGTCGGGCCCCCACATTTTTCGGACCCTCTTGCAATATTTGAGACATTTATTGCACTGCTAGGGTTTCAGCGCCGGAAATGGAAGATTTGCAAGGCGGCACATGAAATCAAGCCTAGAAGCTGAATGGAAAATCCTATTTGATCACTAGTAGAAAAAGGGCCATTTGTCCCGGTTCCAGAGGGCCATTTGTCCCGGTTCTGGAACCGGGACTAAAGGGTCGGGACTAATACCCAAAACCTTTAGTCCCGGTTTGCTTACGAACCGGGACCAAAGGCCCTCCACGTGGCGCTGCCTGGTGCGGGGGAGGGAGGGCTCCACCTTTAGTCCCGGTTGATAACACCAACCGGGACCAAAAGGCGGCCACGCGTCAGCAGCTCGCAGTCGCTGGGGTTTTTGTTTTTTTGGGAAGGGGGGGTTTTGGGGTTTTGGAGGGTTAATTTAGGTGTTTCATATTGTGTTAGCGAGCTAATAGAGAGAAGTGACCTCTCTTTTTCCATGCTTGGTCGACGCTAGCTACTACACATATAGAGAGAACTCGACGCTAGCTAGTAAGCAAATAAAGGAAACCATTAATTACACAAGATCGTCATGAACATATATAGAGAGAAGTGACATCTCTTTCTTCGTGCTTGGTCGAACAACAAGTTTTCGTATATCTATCCGACGCTGCTACATATGTACAATATATAACATCCCTTGCAACCATTTCAATTTCACATGGTATTCTCCTTGTTCAAGTATGACGTGGTCAAGAAAGAATCCCGCCAATTCCTCTTGAATTGCTCGTATGCGATCATGTGGTAGGAGTTCATCCCGCATCTGCCAGATCTAATTTAAAGAAGGGGTCAATACATATATATGAATGAAACTCAACACAATTGATGGTAATATATAAAATAAAATTGTGAATATTGTTTACGTACTTCAAATTGTTTCTCAGAGGAGGCCCGTTCAGAGGTATAGTAGCGAATGAACTCGCATACGTAGTATCCACATAAATGAGTGTTGGGTGCCTGCAACAAGCACTTTACGAGAATAGAGTTCAATCAAACTGATAAGCAAGCATGATAATGGTATTGATGAAACTAGAATCAATGAGAGATGCGCGGAACTAGCTAGTACTACTTACTTTGGGGTGTGTAAATCGCAGCTCCTTCTTCAGACCCGGAACCTTAGCGGTGAACGTTTTCCAAACCCTGGCAGGCAAAGAAAATGATTACTTGATATCAGGAAATGAACGAAAGTTGCCGATATGGTCCCGGTATTGATTGAACTTACTTCTGGAGCATTGCAGTCATGTCCGCATAATACTTGGGATCTTTACGGAGCGAGTCTAAGACAGTTACTAATGCCCCGTCAAGGTTAATGGATAGCAGAATATAGTGGAAGCTGCGCATGCATAACTCATCAATTACATTACTTAACCACGAGTAAGCGGAACCGAATATGCAGAAGACAGTAACACTCACTTGAAGTTGTAAGGAAAGAGTATTTCCCTTTTGTTTTGATGTGTAAGGAACATTTGTAGTAAGTTGTTCTCGGTATCTTCAGCTGCCTTTCGTACCGACCATTCATTTACGGTATTTGGGCTAATGAACCCAACGTCAAAGATTCCTATTTTTTTGCATTCGACCATCTTCAATCTGCATAATATAGTGAGGATAATTATATATACATGCAATGAACGAGCTGAGCTAGAGACTTAATTATAGAAGTAATACTTACAGACAGTAGCAAGTCATGAGTTGTTTGTCGAGGGCCTTTTGATTGTATAATTGAAATAACTCCACAAATTCAACAGGCAGCAGGTCGACTCCAGGGAAGTCATGCTCTTTTTTAATTCCGACTAACAAACTGTCTTTCCCAGACTTCCTGCAGGTTTCCATGTACCAGTCATGCAATTTTTGCATCATCGTTGTTAGATGAGGATGATCAGGTTTGATGAGAGGCTTCCCGTGCTCGTATCTAAAGACGTCTACTACCTCAGCTGTTTCAAACTGTACATCATCTGGCAGGTAATCATCAAGAGTGGTACCGGGCAGTAGCACCGGATGATTAGCGATATCGCTAGACACCTTGAGCGGGGGGCACGATTGCTTCTCCTGTTCGCCGAGCTGGGGAATTGTTTTCCCACTTCTTCGTTTTTTCGCTCTTGCAGCACTAGAAGTACTTCCCGACTGCTGCGCTTTAGCATGTGTCTTAGTAATTATGCGGTCATAGTTGGAATCCGGCGGAGGCGGTGGTGGTCGCTTCAGGGCATTGATAGTGCGCTTCACTTTCACCGGATCTACCTTCTCCTTCGGAGGTGGAGTTTTCTTTGCAAAATGGTCCCTCAGTTGGGCACGACATATGTCCTCGTTTTCCTGCTCGGTCCTCTCATATGGTTACTTTTCCAGAGGCTTGAGAGATGGACCGTATCTGAATTGGCTCCCGCCTCTGCTTGTACTGCTAGCCACCGGAGCGGCGGCGTCTCTCTTCCGTCGTTGCTGACGAGGCGGAGAAATCTGACGCGCCGGAGGAGCCGGAGCGGCGGCGTTTGTCTTCCTCCATTGCCGACGAGGCTGAGGAGGAGGCGGACTGCTCCGACGCGCCGGAGTAGGCGAAGGAGGAGGCGGAGTGCCCTCACGCGTCGGAGGAGCCGGAGAAGGAGGCGGAGTTTCCTGATCACTCGCCGGAGGAGGAGGAGGAGGAGGAGGCGGAGTGCCCTGACTCGCCGGAGGAGGAGGAGGAGGCGGAGGCGTCCAGTTTGGAAGCTTGATGTACTCCTTCTGCCATAGACATGTACTCCTCAGAGCATGAACCAGCCGATTCTCCCCTTCACCTGTAGAGTGGTCAAGCTCGAGCTCCTCAAATCCCTCCATTACTTCATCCACCATCACAACAGCATAGCCATGTGGAATCGGACGGCAGTGAAAAGTTCCGTTGGGTTGAGGAGGTGCAACAGAGCCGACAGCCGCCTTGAAAGTGAGGTCCCGGCATTTTGTCATAAGCTCGCAATGTTGAGCCTCCGTGATAGTATCCACGGGGTAGCTAGGAGACGTGAAGTCAGGCTGAACGGGCTCCGTGGAAGCCACGCTGCTTCTCCGCTGAGATGGCGGGGTAGCTTCTGGGGTAGCTTCGTGCCGCTGAGATGGTTGGTCGGCAGCTCGCTGGCTCTCAGCTTCCTCTAGCTTTTGTAGTCTTGCATTGAGCTTCTGCATGTCGCTCAGCTCCTCTTTCCTCTTTCTCTCCCGGCTTTTGTAACCGCCTGCGTCGGGAAACCCAAACTTCCACGGAACGGAGCCTGGTGTGCCTCGTGTTTGTCCAGGGTGCTCAGCATTCCCTAGGGCCTCAGTCAGCTCGTCCTTCTCTCTGTCGGGAATGAACGTCCCTTCCTGCGCTGCGGTGATATACTTCTGAAGCTTCGTGACGGGTATTGCAAGTTGCTCGTCCGTCCAACGGCACTTCCCTGTTTCAGGGTCCAAAGTTCCCCCAACCCCGAAGAACCAAGTCCTTGAACGGTCTGGCCAGTTCAATGTCTGTGGTTCGACCCCTTTAGCAATCAGGTCATTCTCAGCTTTGTCCCACAACGGCCGGGCTTTGAGGTAGCCACCTGACCCCGTGTGATGGTGATACTGCTTCTTTGCAGCGTTGTTCTTGTTTGTCTCTGACATTTTCTGACTCTTGTCCGATGTCTTGTAGGCCACAAATGCGGGCCAGTGATCTCTTATCTTCTCAAATCGGCCGGTGAATTCTGGAGTCTTCCCTTTGTCGACAAACTTTGATTTCAACTCCTTCTTCCACCTCCTGAATAGATCTGCCATCTTCTTAAGAGCACACGCCTTGACCAGTGGCTCTATAACTGGCTTATTCAGATCCTCCTCTGGCGGTAGGGTGAAATTTGCCTTCAGCGCGGTCCAAAGATCATCTTTCTGTCTATCGGTGACATAATCACCTTCAGGGGCGTCGTCCTTAGGCTTATTCCATTGCTTGATGCTAATCGGGATGTTGTCCCTAACAATAACTCCGCACTGAGCAGAAAATGCGTCCTTGGTCCGCTTGGGTTCAATCGGATGGCCATCGTCTGCGAGTGTTGTGATCGTGAACCTTTCATCCTTGCGCAACCTCTTCTTCGGGCCTCGTCTCGTTACCGAAGTTTGGCTCGATCCGGAGGGCTATAAAAGAAGAAAGAAGAGTTAATATATGTACATACCAAAACAATTAATGCATCAATTAGCTAGTCAGCACAGGCTTAATTAATATATATACCTCCGTTCGGTCACCGGAGCCGTCATCATG
The DNA here is from genome assembly GCA_039707655.1 of Elymus sibiricus. Lineage (NCBI taxonomy): Eukaryota > Viridiplantae > Streptophyta > Magnoliopsida > Poales > Poaceae > Elymus > Elymus sibiricus. Next base: position 35,699,517 of record CM077676.1, read on the forward strand.
GTCTCCTTCTTCCTCCAGCATTCGGTCACCGGAGCCATCATGATCATGTCCTTCCTCCTCCATTGTTCGATCACCGGAGCCGTCATCCTCTCCTTCCAGACCATCGGTGTCGTTGAGAAATGACAAGACATCACGTCCGCCGAGGATTATGTCCCCCAACAACTATTCTTGTTCCAAGTCTCTTTGAGCCATAGTTTCTGCAAATATTACAACATGGCAATTAATATACAAACATGAATGTCCGACGTCCGGACCGCCTCTCTCATGAATGTCCGACGTCCGGACCGCCTCTCTCATGAATGTCAAACAAGGGATTCTCTTAACCTTTAAGGGATTTAATTAACAAATGATACATAGACTTTTTTGGGCGAGAGGGGGTTGATCGACGTCCCCCCTCATGTCGAAGTTACCGGAGTTTTCTTCTAGTGGTTTGGGTGGCCTCGAGAGATTGTCGGGTAGGGGCGGGAGGGGGTAGGAGATCGACAACGCTTTTTTTCTAGGGTTTGGGTGGCCTCGAGAGTTGGTCGCCCGGTATATCGAGAGGGGGGTGAACATTTTACCTTAGTAACTTAGAAAAAAAAGTATATCGGGAGGGGGTATATCGACAACGCTTTTTTCTAGGGTTTGGGTGGCCTCGAGAGTTGGTCGCCCGGTATATCGAGAGGGGGGTGAACATTTTACCTTAGTAACTTAGAAAAAAAATGTTATCGGGGAGGGGGTATATCGACAATGCTTTTTTTCTAGGGTTTGTGTGGCCTCGAGAGTTGGCCGCCCGGTATATCGAGAGGGGGGTGAACGTTTTACCTTAGTAACTTAGAAAAAAATGTTATCGGGGAGGGGGTATGTCGACAACACTTTTTTTCTAGGGTTTGGGTGGCCTCGAGAGTTGGTCGCCCGGTATATCGAGAGGGGGGTGAACATTTTACCTTAGTAACTTAGAAAAAAAATGTTATCGGGGAGGGGGTATATCGACCCCCTCCCTCATGTCGAAGTTATCGGGGAGGGGGTATATCAACAACGACATACATTCCGGATCCGTTGGAAAGCTCTCGGGGAGCCGATGCCAACGTGATGATAGGGGGCCGGGGTGCTCCCATGGCCTTGTTGATAGATAGAGCCGATGCCAACATTTTCATTTAACAAAAAAACTACCTTCAAAAAAAGACTTGCTTCGCCGCGGGTGCTCGGTGCGACGTGGACTCGGTGGAAAAACTTTATGAAAATGCGGTGGTGGCCGGGCCGGGCGGTTTTCTTTTCCTTCTTCATTTTTTCCTTTGTTTTTTCTTATATGTTTGTTTTCGTTTTCACTCTACATTTTCGTACATATGAAAAACAACGAAGACTTTTTACATGAACATATACACACATATACATGAACATATATACATATACATGAACATATACACATATACATGCCCGCAAAAAAAACCCTAAACGATGACGGGGCGGCACACCATGGGAAAGGGGGGGGGCTCACTGGGGGGGGGGCGGCGATGGCTGGAGGCCGGCGACGGGGACGAGGACGGCGGCGACGGGGACGAGGACGGCGGCGACGGGAGGCGACGGGGACGAGGACGGCAGCGACGGGGACGAGGACGGCGGCTCGGGGAGGCGACGGGGACGGGGACGAGGACGGCGGCTCGGGGAGGCGACGGGGATGGGGACGAGGACGGCGGCTCGGGGAGGCGACGGGGATGGGGACGAGGACGGCGGCTCGGGGAGGCGACGGGGACGAGGACGGCGGCGACGGGGACGAGGACGGCGGCGACGGGGACGAGGACGGCGGCTCGGGGAGGCGATGGGGACGAGGACGGCGGCTCGGGGAGGCGACGGGGCCGGCGACGGCGTCGGGGCAGCCTGGCGGCGTCGAGGAGGTCGGCGTCGTCAGGGGAACTGCGAGATAAAAATGAAAATTTTCACAAGTGCTGCTTATATACACACAGCATTGGTCCCGGTTGGTGGCACCAACCGGGACTAATGCACCCCTTTAGTCCCGGTTGGTGCCACCAACCGGGACCAAAGGTCTCTTTTCAGCAGCCCAAAGGGCGGGAAGCAGAGACCTTTGGTCCCGGTTGGTGCCACCAACCGGGACCAATGGCCTTGCACAGCGGCGTGGTGGGAGTTTAGTCCCACCTCGCTACTTGAGAGAGTGCCGCACCTGTTTATAAGGCGCGGTGCGCCAGAGGCTTTGAGCTCCTCTCCAAAGCAGGCTTATTGGCCTAACCACTCTGTATCTGCCTGTGGGCCTACTGGGCCTTCTGTGGGCCTGAATCCTGGCCCAACTGGCTGGTTGGGTTTCTAGTCGTATTCAGGCCGTGGTGGCCGAGTAGGCGGCATTTTTTTTAATATTGTTGTAGTTTTTTTGTTTTGTTTTTTGCATTATTTATTTATTTTCTTTTTTGCTTTATTTTTTTTAATTCTTTTTGCTGTTAGGTCACAAAAATTATAAACTTTCTGTTAGTGCTATTAAAGTTTGCTATTAAAGTTTCTAACAAAAAAATCTTTATGAAAATTCTTTTTGCTATTAATGTTTTGAACAAAAAATACTTTGATAATTTTAGTTGCATAAATTTTATATAATTTTAGTTTCAAAAATATTTTAATTGATTATTTTTAGTTCATTATTTTTGCTATTATTTTTTATTATTTTATATAATTATCGAAAACTGGATGCACTTCGTGTACAAAATGGACAATCTCTTTCGAAGTATCAGGGTTTCGGACGAAAACTCATGTGTTACAAAGAGATTTCATTTTTTTGAACTTATTTGAACTCCAGACTTTTTGTGTGTTCAAAATGCACCATTCAAAGCCACATCATCAATTTTCAACCCTTTCTGACTTCATTTGGTATTTTGCATGCATTTACTGATTTTTTGAGCTAAATGACCCTGAAATTGAAAAGCACTACAAATGAACTCTGAAAAGGTTGAAACTTGGCATGGTATCATCATTTCACCCACATAGCATGTCCTAAAAAGTTGAGAGGGTTATGGCAAAAACTGGATGCACTTCGTGTACAAAATGGACAATCTCTTTCGAAGTATCAGGGTTTCGGACGAAAACTCATCTGTTATAAAGGGATTTCATTTTTTTGAACTTATTTGAACTCTAGACTTTTTGTGTGTTCAAAATGCACCATTCAAAGCCACATCATCAATTTTCAACCCTTTCTGACTTCATTTGGTATTTTGCATGCATTTACTGATTTTTTGAGCTAAATGACCCTGAAATTGAAAAGCACTACAAATAAACTCATCTGTTACAAAAGGCATTTCATTTCTTCACATGTAACTGCAATGATATAGTTGTGGAGAGAAAGTCTTCACTTTTTCTTCGCTTGTGTCCTTTGCTTATTGCGCCGTAACCATGGATAATCTTCATCGTTTAACAGGGTGCTTGGGTCAGCCTTGACTTTGAAGGGAGGAATTTCATGAAACTTTTCATAATCTTCGGACATGTCTGTCTTGCCCTCCAATCCCACGATGTCTCTTTTTCCTGAAAGAACTATGTGACGCTTTGGCTCATCGTATGATGTATTCGCTTCCTTATCTTTTCTTTTTCTTGGTTTGGTAGACATGTCCTTCACATAGAAAACTTGCGCCACATCATTGGCTAGGACGAATGGTTCGTCTGTGTACCCAAGATTGTTCAGATCCACTGTTGTCATTCCGTACTGTGGGTCTTCCTGTACCCCGCCTCCTGACAGATTGACCCATTTGCACTGAAACAAAGGGACCTTGAAATCATGTCCATAGTCAAGTTCCCATATGTCCACTATGTAACCATAATATGTGTCCTTTCCCCTATTGGTTGCTGCATCAAAGCGAACACCGCTGTTTTGGTTGGTGCTCTTTTGATCTTGGGCGATCGTGTAAAATGTATTCCCATTTATCTCGTACCCTTTGTAAGTCAATACAGTCGAAGATGGTCCCCTGGCCAACGAGTACAACTCATCAGAAACAATGTTGTCACCCATGAGACGTGTTTGCAACCAACTGCCGAAAGTCCTGATGTGTTCATATGTAATCCAGTCGTCACACTGCTCCGGGTGTTTGGAGCGCAGAATATTCTTGTGTTCATCGACATACGGGGTCACCAAGGTAGAATTCTGTAGAACTGTGTAGTGTGCTTGAGACCAAGAATGCCCGTCCCTACATATTATTGAGTCCGCTCCTAGCGTGCCTTTTCCGGTCAGTCTCCCTCATACCGCGATTGAGGGAGACCAATCTTCTTAAGGTCAGGAATGAAGTCAACACAAAACCCAATGACATCCTCTATTTGATGGCCCATGGAGATGCTTCCTTCTGGCCTAGCGCGGTTACGAACATATTTCTTTAAGACTCCCATGAACCTCTCAAAGGGGAACATATTGTGTTGAAATACAGGGCCCAGAACGACAATCTCGTCGACTAGATGAACTAGGACGTGCGTCATGATATTGAAGAAGGACGGTGGGAACACCAGCTCGAAACTAACAAGACATTGCACCAAATCACTCCTTAACCTTAGCAGGATTTCTGGATCGATCACCTTCTGAGAGATTGCATTGAGGAATGCACATAGCTTCACAATGGCTAATCGAACGTTTTCCGGTAGAAGCCCCCTCAATGCAACCGGAAGCAGTTGCGTCATAATCACGTGGCAGTCATGAGACTTTAGGTTCTGGAACTTTTTCTCTGCCATATTTATTATTCCCTTTATATTCGACGAGAAGCCAGACGGGACCTTCATACTGAGCAGGCATTCAAAGAAGATTTCCTTCTCTTCTTTGGTAAGAGCGTAGCTGGCAGGACCTTCATACTGCTTTGGATGCATGCCGTCTTTTTCATGCACACGTTGCTGTTCCTCCCGTGCCTCCGGTGTATCTTTTGTCTTCCCATACACTCCCAAGAAGCCTAGCAGGTTCACGCAAAGATTCTTCGTCACGTGCATCACGTCGATTGCAGAGCGGACCTCTAGGTCTTTCCAATAGGTTAGGTCCCAAAATATAGATTTCTTCTTCCACATGGGTGCGCGTCCCGCATCGTCAGTCGGAACAGATAGTCCGCCAGGACCCTTTCCAAAGATTACTTGTAAATCATTGACCATATCAAGTATGTGATCACCAGTACAGAGGGCAGGCTTCTTCCGGTGATCTGCCTCACCATTGAAATGCTTTCCTTTCTTTCGACATTGATGGTTGGTCGGAAGAAATCGACGATGCCCCAGGTACACATTCTTCCTGCATTTGTCCAAATATATACTGTCGGTGTCATCTAAACAGTGTGTGCATGCGTGGTATCCCTTGTTTGTCTGTCCTGAAAGGTTACTGAGAGCAGGCCAATCATTGATGGTTACAAACAGCAACGCATGTAGGTCAAATTCCTCCTGTTCGTTCTCATCCCACACACGTACACCTCTTCCATTCCATAGCTGTAAAAGTTCATCAACTAATGGCCTTAGGTACACATCAATGTCATTGCCGGGTTGCTTAGGGCCTTGGATGAGCACTGGCATCATAATGAACTTCCGCTTCATGCACAACCAAGGAGTAAGGTTATACATACATAGTCACAGGCCATGTGCTATGCTTGCTGCTCTGATCCCCAAAAGGATTAACGCCATCTGCACTTAAACCAAACCATACGTTCCTTGGGTCATCTGTAAAGTTGCTCCACTTTCTCTCGATCTTTCTCCACTGCGACCCGTCAGCGGGTGCTCTCAACTTCCCGTCTTTCTTACGGTCTTTTTTGTGCCATTGCATCAACTCAGCATTCTTTTTGTTTCTGAACAGACGTTTCAATCGTGGTGCCGGGCAATTCGTTATCCTTTGGAAGCTTCTTCTTCATTATTTTAAGTAGCGAACTAAATCCCTTGTCAGATACACCATTGTCTGCCGTCCATTGCTGCAATTCCAGTGTGGTACCGAGCTTTCTGTTGTCATCTTCGCAATTTGGGTACAACCCTTTTTTGTGATCCTCTAACATGCGATCGAACTTCAACTTCTCCCTTTCACTTTCACATTCTCTCTGTGCATCAACAATGACCCGGCGAAGATCATCATCGGGCACATCGTCTGGTTCCTCTTGATCTTCAGCTTCCCCCATTGCAGCATCACCGTATTCAGGGGGCGGGTAGTTGTCATCATCCTCTTCTTCTTCGTTGTCTTCCATCATAACCCCTCTTTCTCCGTGCTTGGTCCAAACATTATAGCGTAGCATAAAACCCTTCTCAAGCAGGTGGAAGTGAAGGGTTTTAGAGTTGGAGAAAGCCTTCGTATTCTCACAGACAGTACATGGACAATGCATAAAACCATTCTGCTTGTTTGCCTCAGCCGCTTCGAGAAAATTATGCAGGCCCTTAATATACTCGGAGGTGCATCGGTCACCGTACATCCAGTGCCGGTTCATCTGCGTGCGTTATATAGTTCTCATTATTGAACAACATATAACTCTCTAGAGCATCTAATTAAATCATACAAGTAAGAACTATCTAGAACAACATATAACCAAAACCATCGTACTATATAATAACAAACAATAATAAAAGTAAGAAAGTTACACAAGTATCTATCTAAATCATACAAGTAAGAACTTTTTTCTTTTAGAAAGAAGATAAGAAGAAGAGGCTAACCACGGTGGTGCCGGCGCCGAGATGGGCGCGGGCAATCGACGGCGGTGAGGACGGGGACGGGACAGGACGGACCGCCAACCTAGACAAATCTTGAGGAAAATGGAGCTTGGACAAGGAGCTTCCAGAGGAGAAAGCATAAGTATGGCTCGGGCATTTCATCGAACACCTCATGTGCATAGGAGGTGAGCTAGAGCACCACAAAGCTCTCCCCTCGCCGGCCAGAAAAACAGAGCAGTGTGGAGTGCTCTGCTCGCTGGCGAGGGGGGCATATATAGGCATCTCATTGGTCCTGGTTCGTGGCTGGAACCGGGACTAAAGGACCCCCTTTGGTCCCGGTTCTAGCCACGAACCGGGACCAATGGTTGTGGGCCAGGAGCGAGGCACATTGGTCCCGGTTCGTGTCTGGAACCGGGATGAAAGGGTCCAGACGAACCGGGACCAATGCCCCACGAGGCCCGGCCGGCCCCCTGGCCTCACGAACCGGGACCGTTGCCCCCATTGGTCCCGGTTCGTGACTGAACCGGGACTAATGGGCTGGCCCGGCCTGGACCAAAGCCCTGTTTTCTACTAGTGGATGTCTTTGCGACATGCGTAGACCTTGTGCAGAAGAGGGAGGGGCAGGCCCCTCCACAGGGGGGGGGGGAGGTTACCTCATCGGCAGGCCCGATCCAACCGTTTAAATCCTCGAAAATTCGTATGATGCCGGAAATCCTCGGGAGCTGGCACGGCATCATCACATGGCCCCTTTAGGGTGTGGTAAAATTTTGGGCGCATTTCGAATAAGCCTCCCCTAAGGCCGCTTGTAAACCGCACCATCTCCGAACTAGTCTCTGGGTATCGAGAGGGAACGTGTCCAATTTTGAAGAAAGTGCGAGTCCTGTTGCTCATTTGGCCTCGAAACTTCTAGACCGCTCAGAGGAGGCCATTGCATGACACGTGTCAGGCCCCGGCATTTTTCGGAACCTCTTGCAATATTTGAGACATTTATTGCACTGCTAGGGTTTCAGCACCGGAAATTGCAGATCTGCAAGGCGGCACATGAAATCACGCCCAGAAGCTGAATGGAAAATCCTATGTGATGCAGGGTTAGATGAAAGATGCACAAAATATGCTGACTACTCATGCTTTTTCCGAGAGTAGCACTCGGTATACATGTCTTCTCCGAGAGCAACATTTGGTAAAAGAGTCTTTTTCGAGAGCTACACTTGGTAAACGAGAAAACCTATATCTAGGTTTGTAGACTATTTCCGAGATGGCCTCTCGGCAGACTTGTATTTATGGAGTACTGCACTGAGTAAAAGTTAAAACCTAGATCAAGGTTTTACGACATCATTTTTCGAGTACCCCACCGACAGACGCTCGGGAAAGGTCCGCAGGACACTTACGTGAAATCCCCGCGCTCTCTTTTTCATTTCTCGTTCCCGCCTTCCCCCTCCTATGCTCCCCGCCGGCCTCCCCCCAGCCGCCCCTCACCGTACGGCTCCCCCCCCGCCGGCGCACACCCACCGGCCGGCGCTTCCCATCCCGTTGGCGCCCCCCCCACCGGTTTGCGCCCCCCACTCCCCCGAGCTCCTCCCCTCCGGTCTACTTGGTGAGATCCCCCCGGCTGCTATATATATAAATGTATGGATGTAGGGTAACGCAGCAGAAAACAAAAAATTTCCGACCTATGCACCAGCCCAGGACCACTATGGAGACTGCATACAAGGTTTGATCTTTTTCGTTACCGACTCGTAGCGCAACGGAAGTAGAGTCGATGATGAACGGCGGTGCAGATCCCCGCAGCTAGGATTTACAACCTCCCAACCGCGAGGATGTACTCGCTCGTCTGCCCCTCAGACAGCCCTCCGGGAGGCGGTCGGACAGTCCTTCGGACGGTGTCGCGGACAGCCCTTCGGGAGGACCTTCGAAACTCGGACGGTCACTCGGACAGCCCTTCGGGAGGACCCTCAAAACTCGGACGATCACCGGACAGCCCTTCGGGAGGCACTCTCGAACTAAGACCGAAACTACGATCTCTCTACAGAGTTGCACACATACGGTGTCATCTATCCGGTAGGGCTTCGCCGTCCAGAACTAGCTCCCACCGGAACCCAGACAGCCTTTCGGCTCTACAAAACTATTTTGCGGGGAGGGAGAGAAGAAGCCAGACGAGCATGGCACTTGTATGTGAGAAGGAGTGAGTGTGGAGAGCATCCCCTCCACCTCTATTTATAGGAAAATAAAGGGGTAGGATGGGCACTTCCAAAAACCCAAAATGCCCATGAAAGAAAACTTTCCACAAGGGCATAAAGGGAAGTAATGGAGCAAGTGGGGCCCCATGAAGGAACCCCTCATGTGGCCGGCCAACATCTCTTGGGGGACCCCCCAAGGGGGGTTTCTTAGCCCCCAAGACTTCTAGAAGCCTTTTGGAAAATATCCCAAAAGGTGCTTTCCAAAAAAATCCAAAAAGCACTTTCACTATTCACAAAGACATTTTTCTGCGTCCGTTAAATCCCAAATTATTTCTGTGTGCCTAGAACAATTCTAGTACCCACTAAAATTATTTTTAACGCATTCGGAAACAATTCCGGAACAATGTTTTTCTTCAGCGAAAAGCTACCATAGCGGTTCCGGCTGCTCCGGAACATTTCCGGTTTTTCCTCCGGAAAAATCCCAGAACTTACCAGAACGATTCTGGCACCCTCCAAGAATTTCCAGGCGTGTGCCGAAACCAATTTGACTTAATGGAATACCCTGAAACAACTTTTCAGTTTTACCGGAACTATTCCGGTGTCCTCTCCGGAACGTTTCCGTTTCGTCCGAAACTTTTTTGGTGATTTTCTCTCAGACTCCTTGTCTAGTATTCAGCTGATAGATGACCCTTAAGCGTGTGACCCTATAGGTTCGGTGAAGGATAGACATGACCGGAACTCTTTCCGATCAATGATCAACATCGGAGCCGTGGACACCCATATTGACCCCTATACCCACAGGAATGAATATTCGAGTGAACCTCCAGTTGCCGTGTGCTATTCCTGTTGCTTCGCGATATGTTACAAATACCCGAGGTGAGAATCATCGGCATCCCCGTGGATCAACAACTTGTCCACTATGCCAGTTACCTCGTTGCCGGTTTTGTTCTCTTTTCTCGTTTTTGTGTTCCGGCATCCCCGTGATCAAATCACAATGTGCCTGGCCAGACGATGATGGATACCGTAACACCGAGAGGGCCCAAAGATATCTCTCCATCGTCAGAGGAGCAAATCCCAATCTTGTGCTATCAAGTTACTTAACATACTTTTCCATGAACCCGTAAGCCGCCGTAATAGCCACCCATTTACGGATGACGTTTAACAAACCCCAAAGTTCATGAAGCAAGCATGAAGAAACTCGATACTCTCATGGTCTAAGGAATTATGCAAACATTAGCTTCTCTGTGTTATTAACCATTAACTTGTGACGAATGAATCTCATAGCATAACATCAATTCGGGTCGATTCAACACAAGTGTTCTACTAACATTGTGCCCTCAAAGTTGCCGGCATAGTCATGCCCATGATCAGGAAAACAGAACCATCATGCAACACTTGAGCTAGTCTTAGAGGCCAGACTAGGAATACATTTTACCGTTTATTATTCCACAGGTGCATATGAGTCTTCCTTCGAGCCTCGTGGTTATTGCAGACTCGAGAACCATAGCAGTTATAGCATGGAACATAAACATAATCATGAACATGGAGATAAATAATAACATTTGTTATTGCCTCTAGGGCATATCTCCTACAGACTCCCACTTGCACTAGAGTCAATAATCTAGTCAATGCTAACGGACATTACACCTGTGGCATACCGGTGTAAAAATGCTTCGCATGTGGTACAGCCTGATGTCCAACGGATCTGACAACTTCAGTTCCGTGTGTATCTTTGCATGTCCTCGCGTTTTCACGCTTTCACAAAATTCATATTTTGTGTGGACTTGGCTTCGTATATATGTGAATCACTGGTCAAACCTTGATTCCTCGGACTGAGCTATGGAGCAACTATCTGCAATAGTGTTCCATTAACCAAAGCCATCTTGGAATCATACTAAGTTCATGAACGAACTGTACGATTCAACATCTTCTATATCGCTTCGAAAGCGGCAACATACTTAGCCTTTTTTATAGAATTCGCCACAGTAACCTGTTTGGAACGATTTCCAAACACCGTGCCACCATATTGTGTATTACACAAAACCCTTAACTTAAATCGAAAATCGCATGGAGTATTGATGAAGACTGTATCGATGCAATTACTTACAACGAGCACTTCATAATTTCTGCTTGCGAGAAAACATGTCATCAGTGCTACTTTAGTACTCAATGACATTTTTCACTGTTGTCCCATGATTAGTACTTTGATCACTTTGGTATCTATACTCACAACACCTTGGGAGTATCGGACATATCTGGTTGTTTTACATACCATGGAATACATGATTTAATCCAAACACAAGAGTGTGTGGAATCTCCATCATGTATTTTGCTCATCAGTGTTTTGGGACACCGAGTCTTGCAAAACTCTTTCCATGTGACTTCGGCAAGAATCACTCCTTGGCGTTTTAATGCTAAAATGTTTTAGCATCTTGTCAATATGTATTTTTGGCTTTAGTCTTTTAGGGAATTCTATCTCGTAGATAAATATGCCTAATGTCAAGGCTATTTAGCCAAAGCACTTCATCGAAAAACCAATTTTAATGAAGTCCTAATTCGTGTCAAGAAATTTATGTTATTTCCAATCAACAATGTGTCAAGCACACAAGGTTTTTAGAAATATTATTATGCTCCCACTTACTTTCTTGAAACCACAAGCATCTTTGTTATCCATTGATGAAAACAAACTCTTTTGATTATTTCATCAAAAACAAACATTCCAACTCCATTTTGCTCTCTTCTGTCCATTGCTGGAACTCCGAAGTTTGCATACTTACTAGCATCATCTGGATTGACAAAAATACCTTGGACTGTACCACATGTAAGTCCTAGGTTGCATTTCCATCACATGGAAATCCTTTTGGCATCCATGTATCATATCTCAAGATTGAAATATGTATTAATTGCTAGTTTAACCCGATCTGACTTTAAGCATCGCTACGGTGAGACAACCTCATCGTAGTCAACTCCTTGAACTTGTTATTGCAACAAGTCGAGCTTTATGGATAAAATATTTTATCCACATCGGTATATAGTTCCATTAATGTTCGTTAGACTCTAAGTCTTCCGAAGGGTTTATCAAGATATAATCTTGAATTATTTATATGGAAACTATATCTGATTGTATTGGCATTTAGCCAATTCCGGAGTCAGGGCCCATCAACGCTTCCTTCTGTGTTGTAGGTATACTGTTGTCTAGCAACAATATCTCGCTGCGCACCTGAGAGGTTTGCACGAGTTTTGCCTACCTGGTTCAGTTGCAAGTTCGACCGAAGTCCATACATCTCATGTAGAGGCTTCCATATCAGTCGCGGTAGGAAACTCTGGAATTACTTCCAAGGTTTCTTTCCTTTGATCTGATGAAGAAGATACTGTTTATCTCGTCGAGTTGCACTGTTCTCCCACTCACCTTTTTGCAAGAACCATTAACTCTTTAAAAGCATACCGTTTTTGGTGGCAAACTTTTTGCCTCGGTATAGTGGTGGAGGAATTCCCAATTACTTGGGATAACCTACAAAGTAGTACTTTTCTGATTTGGAATAGGTCTGTAAATATTTTACACAAGCCCCATATTCCAAATGTTAAGAAAAGACAAAGCATGGTTGGGCGTACCATACCATGGCGTCATTTCAACAGGCCTGATGGTGCTCTTTTCAGTGTAAAAGCCGCAGTCTCTAAAGCATTACTTTAAAAGGGATAATGGCAAATTGATTTATGTCATCTTTGATCTTACCATGTCACAAATGGTTTAAATACATCTTCATGGACGTTCCACTCACTGTGGAGTTCCAGGAGGTGTAAGTTATGAAACTCTTTTCACAACTCATCAGACATTCGCTAAACTTGTAACTCAAATATTTCTTTCCGCAATCAAATTGCAGAAACATCATTTTCTTGTTACAATAATTTTTACTTCATTTTGAAAACCTTTCGAATGATTTCAAAAGATCCAGACTTACGTCTCATCAAGTAAATATCCACATATCTATTTGAGTCATTTCTGAAGATAAACAAATCCACTGCTAGCAACAACATTTATCGGACTACATACATCAAAATGTATGATCACCAATAAGTTTGTTGCTCGTTCCTTATGGCCTGTGAACAGTATTTCAGTCACTTTACTTTTCAGAGGAAAGTTGCAAGTGTCAGATGATTCAAAATCAAACGACTTCGAAATCCATCATAATGGAATTTTCCATGCGGGTTTCTCCAATGTGACCAAATGCAGTGCCACACATGTGTGGTATTCTTTTAGTTTTGCGACATTTAGCGTCAGTGTTATGGATGTATCATATTACCATCAATATTCACAACATACATCCAATCCACGATGGAAGCATGGCCCTTATGTTATTCATGATTCCGAACAACAATTCTTCTTTCATGAACAACACTCTTGCAACAAACATTATGCAAATGGGCTAGAGTGTATAAAACTCTAAAATGATTTATGAAAGTAAATACAGAGGTAATGTATTATTATCAATATTCATAACATACATCTCATTCATAATGAAAGTATGGCCCTTAAGTTATTCATAACATCGAACATCAAAAGTTCTCTTATGAACAACCTTCTTGCAAGATACCTTATGCAATGGGCTAGAGTGTATAAAAACTCTAAAATGAATTATGAAAATAAATACATAGGTAATGTACCTAGTATAGCAACTTTTACTATTTTCTCAGCGCATATCTAAACCTCACTCCGGCAAGTCTTTTAGGCCGTAGTAGTTCTTGCATCGAGTCGCAGCAGAATGCAATCGAGCGGGTATCTTTGTGATCAACTCACAATACCCAAGAATTAGTGATTAACATGTTTAATCATAATTCCCAAGAACTATTTCTTTGACCAGCCTTCTATACATCAATAACTTGTATGACATTCATACATGAGCTGGATATTCCAGTCTTCTCTCTTTTTGCCTTTATACTTCTAACAGTTTAACTTTTAGTATTTCTCCTACTCTCAGAAGAAGCACTCAACTTAAGAGTGGCGTTAGCACCGGACTTCCTAGGCATGAAAGTCTTACTAACACCCTTCGGACATTTACTTCCTCTTTAAGTTGTTGTTTTATTCACCTTCATATTATGACAGACGTTCTACTTGATCCCTCTGTTATTAGTCAAACGCATAGTAAACACTTTTACTAATAGTTTGCAAAACAAACATTGCTTTGGATATCTCATATCTTTTAGCCTTTGTTTGTGTCTGAAAAATGATTTTCAGTTCCATGAATATCACATAGCTATCCCAAACTTTTGAAGTTCGGGTCTCATGGAAGCAAACATATTGCACTTGACTGTAACGGAATTCTAGCTTTTGGATCGAAGGACGAGAGTCTCATTATCCATAGCATTAGCGGGAGAATACTAAAAGCATGCGATAGGACAAAGTCCTTCTCGGCACTCTTGAGGACAATCCTCACATTACGTTACCAACCGTAAAGTTTTAACCAGATATATAACAGCTATTCAATTTTAATAGGGAAGGTGGAAACGCGAGCCATTATTCTACAACTATTATGCAAGTTTCACTTAGACAAGGTTCATAATTAATTGCACTAAGAATTAAAAGAATTAATTCTAAAGTGCGCTCCCACTCAAATCAATATCTCTCATAATTGATTTTGAGTGATTCAAGACCCATATTACAATTCAACGCCAAGGATGCATCCATCTCAAGTGACGAGAATTGCAATCGGTAGGCCAACTTGCCAATCACATCTCTATGTGACTCTTGTTCATCTTTCGATGCGTGTGTTCCGAGCTCATGACTTTCATGCCTGAATGTCAAGACAATCAAGTGATCTCGCTGCGAGGTCTCAACTCACCCGCCTCACACTTCTCTAATCGTTCGTCTTCGGCATTCGCGTCGGTGTTCACCTTCGCGAAGTTTGCCACCACCTTGTCGATGCACCAGATAATATTGCTATCTCTATAGCTAATAAAATAAGTGCATTACTTAAGGTTGACACGCAGGTCATTAAAGTGACAATCATATGGCTCCAGCCATCATGCCGAATCATGACACGCAGGTCATGTTAATTTACATCATATAGTCATCTCATACATAATCAAATTAATATGAGCACTGCTATACCACATCATATGCACATGCAAACCCTCCTGCAAAACCATGTTAGACGCCTCTAATCGGTTTATGCAAAATTTCATTTTACGTGGCTTCTAAGGTTTCGAACAAACCGCAGCTACCAACGTTTATCATCAAGTATGATTATTCAAGTCGCTAGATTAACATCTCGGGGTGTATGAAACATGAGATAATTAAATCTTGAGCCCCATACTAAACTTCGTCATACACATGACCCCCATGCAGATTATATCTGCATTGCCCTTTCATCTGCAAAATTTCATCTTTCTTTTTAACTATGGTGGAATTCAAAGAACTGTTAGCACTTCGTTGATCAATCAGGATCGCGGATTGCCAGAACTTTGAAACTCCACCATGCTGTTATCAAGATCAGAAATATGCAAATTCCAGGGAAGCAACAAGAACATCGGGTAACAGATTTCATCTGCTACCCACACAAATAATTATCAGTAGTAGAACTCATCTACTACAAATTATATTGTGCAACACCCATACATCACTATGTATTCTTGATCGCAACCTGCATCTACGCATAGCATGGCTCATGATGCCATTGTAGGGTAACGCAGAAGAAAACAAAAAAATTCCGACCTACGCAGCAGCCCAGGACCACTATGGAGACTGCATACAAGGTTTGATCTTTTTCGTTACCGATTCGTAGCGCAGCGGAAGTAGAGTCGATGACGAACGGCGGTGCAGATCCCCGCAGCTAGGATTTACAACCTCCCAACCGCGAGGATGTACTCCCTCGTCTGCCCCTCGGACAGCCCTCCAGGAGGCGGCCGGACAGTCCCTCGGACGGTGTCGCGGACAGCCCTTCGGGAGGACCTTCGAAACTCGGACGGTCACTCGGACAGCCCTTTGGGAGGACCCTCGAAACTCGGACGATCTCTAGGACAGCCCTTCGGGAGGCACTCTCGAACTAAGACCGAAACTACGATCTCTCTACAGAGTTACACACATACGGTGTCATCTATCCGGCAGGGCTTCGCCGTCCAGAACTAGTTCCCACCGGAACCCAGATAGCCTTTCGGCTCTACAAAACTATTTTGCGGGGAGGGAGAGAAGAAGCCAGATGAGCATGGCACTTGTATGTGAGAAGGAGTGAGTGTGGAGAGCATCCCCTCCACCTCTATTTATAGGAAAAGCAAGGGGTAGGATGGGCACTTCCAAAAACCCAAAATGCCCATGAAAGAAAACTTTCCACAAGGGCATAAAGGGAAGTAATGGAGCAAGTGGAGCCCCATGAAGGAACCCCTCATGTGGCCGGCCAACCTCTCTTGGTGGGCCCCCCAAGGGGGGTTTCTTAGCCCCCAAGCCTTCTAGAAGCCTTTTGGAAAATATCCCAAAAGGTGCTTTCCAAAAAATATCCAAAAAGCACTTTCACTATTCACGA
This sequence comes from Elymus sibiricus, assembly GCA_039707655.1. NCBI lineage: Eukaryota > Viridiplantae > Streptophyta > Magnoliopsida > Poales > Poaceae > Elymus > Elymus sibiricus. Next base: position 35,715,820 of record CM077676.1, read on the forward strand.
AGACATTTTTCTGCGTCCGTTAAATCCCAAATTATTTCTGTGTGCCTAGAACAATTCCAGTACCCACTAAAATAATTTTGAACGCATTCGGAAACAATTCCGGAACAATGCTTTTCTTTAGTGAAAAGCTACCATAGCGGTTCCGGCTGCTCCGGATCATTTCCGGTTTTTCCTCCGGAAAAATCCCAGAAGTTACCAGAACGATTCTGGCACCCTCCAAGAATTTCCAGGCGTGTGCCGAAACCAATTTGACTTAATGGAATACCCTGAAACAACTTTTCAGTTTTACCGGAACTATTCCGGTGTCCTCTCCGGAACGTTTCCGTTTCGTCCGAAACTTTTTCGGTGATTTTCTCTTAGATTCCTTGTCTAGTATTCAGCAGATAGATGACCCTTAAGCGTGTGACCTATAGGGTCGGTGAAGTATAGACATGACCGGAACTCTTTCCGATCAATGATCAACATCGGAGCCGTGGACACCCATATTGACCCCTATACCCACAGGAATGAATATTCGAGTGAACCTCCAGTTGCCGTGTGCTATTCCTGTTGCTTCGCGATATGTTACAAATGTAGGGTAACGAAGCAGAAAACAATAATTTTCGACCTACGCACCAGCCCAGGATCACTATGGAGACTGCATACAAGGTTTGATCTGTTTCGTTACCGACTCGTAGCGCAGCGGAAGTAGAGTCGATGACGATCGGCGGTGCAGATCCCCGCAGCTAGGATTTTACAACCTCCCAACCGCGAGGATGTACTCCCTCGTCAGCTCACCGGACGGATCGCCGGGCAGCCCTTCGAGAGGCCTCGGGACAGTCCCTCGGATAGTCTCACCGGACAGATCCTCGGACAGCCCTCCGGGAGGCCTCTGGACAGTCTTTCGGATAGTCCCACCGGACGGATCCTCGGACAGCCCTCCGGGAGGCCTCACGGACAGCCCTTCGGGAGGACCCCCGAAACTCGGACAGAAACTCGGACAGCCCTTCGGGAGGACCCTCGAACAGCCCCTCGGGCAAAAAGATCGAACCTACGACCTCTCTACGGGGTTGCACACATACGGTGTCATCTATCCGGTAGGGCTTCGCCGTCCAGAACTAGTTCCCACCGGAACCCAGACAGCCTTTCGGCTCTACGAAACTATTTCGCTGGGAGGGAGAGAGAAGCCAGAAATGTCATGGCACTTGTATGTGAGAAGGAAGTGAGTGTGGAGGCAGCCCCTCCACCTCTATTTATAGGAAATCCAAGGGGTAGGGTTTCTTGGCCCCCAAGCCTTCTAGAAACCTTTTTGGGAAAATATCCCAAAAGGTGACTTTTCCATAAATATCCCAAAAAGCACTTTCACTATTCACGACGACATTTTTCAGCGTCTGATCGAACTGAAAATATTCATGTGGGCTTAGAACATTTCCAGTACCCACCAAAATAATTTTCAACGCGAGCCGGAACAATTCCGGTTTAGTGATTTTCATCTGCGAAAAGCATCTGAAGCGGTTTCGGCAGCTCCGGAACATTTCCGGTTTTCATTGGGAAAATTCCAGAAAGTTTCCAGAATGATTCTGGCACCCTCCAAGAATTATCAGGCATGTGCCGAAACCAATTTGACTTAATGGTATCCCCTGAAACAACTTTTCAGTCTTACCGAAACTGTTCCGGTGTTCTCTCTGCAGAACTTTTCCGCTGTCCGAAACTTTTTCGGTGATTTTCTCTCAGACTCCCTGTCTAGTATTCAGCAGATAGATGACCCTTAAGCGTGTGACCCTATAGGTTCGGTGAAGCATAGACATGACCCGGAACCCCTTCCGATCAATGATCAACATTGGAGCCGTGGACACCCATATTGATCCCTATACCCACACGAATGAATATTCGAGTGAACCTCCAGTTGCCGTGTGCTATTCCTGTTGCTTCGCGATATGTTACAAATACCCGAGGTGAGAAACATCGGCATCCTCATGGATCAACACTTGTCCACAATGCCAGTTACCTCGTTGCCGGTTTTTGTTCTCTTTTCTCGTTTCTGTGTTCCGGTATCCCTGTGATCAAATTAAACTTGTGTCTGGCCAGACGATGATGGATACCGTAACACCGAGAGGGCCCAGAGATATCTCTCCATCGTCGGAGGAGCAAATCCCAATCTTGAGCTATCAAGTTACTTGACATACTTTTCCATGAACCCGTAAGCCGCCGTAATAGCCACCCATTTACGGATGACGTTTAACAAACCCCAAAGTTCACGAAGCAAGCATGAAGAAACTCGATACTCTCATGGTCTAAGGAATCATGCAAACGTTAACCATCTCTGTGTTATAAACCATTAACTAATGACGAATGTATCTCATGGCATAACATCAATTCGGGTCGATTCAACACAAGTGTTCTACCAACATTGCGCCCTCAAAATTGCCGGCATAGCCATGCCCATGATCAGGAAAACAGGATCATCATGCAATACTTGAGCCAGTCTTAGAGGCCAGACTAGGAATACATTTTACCGTTTATTATTCCACACGTGCATATGAGTCTTCCTTCGAGCCTCGTGGTTATTGTAGACTCGAGAACCATAGCAGTTATAGCATGGAACATAAACCTAATTATGAACAGGGAGATAATCAATAACATTTATTATTGCCTCTAGGGCATATCTCCTACAACAAATACCCTAGGTGAGAATCATCGGCATCCCCTTGGATCAACAACTTGTCCACTATGCCAGTTACCTCGTTGCCGGTTTTGTTCTCTTTTCTCGTTTCTGTGTTCCGGCATCCCCGTGATCAAATCACAATGTGTCTGGCCAGACGATGATGGATACCGTAACACCGAGAGGGCCCAGATATATCTCTCCATCGTCGGAGGAGCAAATCCCAATCTTGAGCTATCAAGTTACTTAACATACTTTTCCATGAACCCGTAAGCCGCCGTAATAGCCACCCATTTACGGATGACGTTTAACAAACCCCAAAGTTCATGAAGCAAGCATGAAGAAACTCGATACTCTCATGGTCTAAGGAATTATGCAAACATTAACTTCTCTGTGTTATTAACCATTAACTTGTGACGAATGAATCTCATAGCATAACATCAATTCGGGTCGATTCAACACAAGTGTTCTACTAACATTGTGCCCTCAAAGTTGCCGGCATAGTCATGCCCATGATCAAGAAAACAGAACCATCATGCAACACTTGAGCTAGTCTTAGAGGCCAGACTAGGAATACATTTTACCGTTTATTATTCCACACGTGCATATGAGTCTTCCTTCGAGCCTCGTGGTTATTGCAGACTCAAGAACCATAGCAGTTATAGCATGGAACATAAACATAATCATGAACATGGAGATAAATAATAACATTTGTTATTGCCTCTAGGGCATATCTCCTACAATGGATGCATAGATGGATGGATGAATATATGCATAGATGGATGAATAGATGTATGGATGGATAGATGGATGGATGCTATATAGATAAATTTTGATGATGTTGTATGGATGGGTGCTATGGCTGGATGTATGTATGGATTTTGTTGTTTATATCTAGTAGTTTTTATGTAGTAGTTTATATCTAGTAGTTTTTGTACTAGTTTTCTGTAGTAGTTTTTATGTAGTAGTTTTTTGTAGTAGTTTTTTTTGTAATAGTTTTTATATAGTAGTTTTTATCTTGAGCGAGTGTCGACCATATTTGACAGATGAGAGATGTTTTCAGAGGAATGGTACCGACTATTGTCGTAGGGGGTCGCGCTTCCTCTGCTCCTCCTCTGTGATCTTTTGAAAGCAGGAGGAGCAGAGAAAGAGCGACCATCACAGACAGTCGATGAGAGTTGTTCCTGGAGGAAAAGAAATCGAATTTTGATGATGGCGGTCAATCTGGGCCAGTTCGTCCTGTGATATACCTTTGTCACGCACGATGGACTGGCCTAGCTTGACCATCACCGAAAGTCGAAATACCCGTGAGAGAGTGTCCACCATATATACAACCACCAGAGAGAGTGTCCACCATATTTGATAGATGAGAGACGTTACCGACTGTTGTCGTAGGGGGTTGCTCTTCCTCTACACCTCACCTGAGATCATGGTAAAGCAGGAGGAGCAGAGAAAGAGCGACCATCACCGACAGTCGATGAGAGTTGTTCTTGGAGGAAAGCAATCGACTTTTGACGATGGCAGTCGATCTGGGTGAGCTCGTCCTGTTATACCTTGATAAAGCACGATGGGATCGCCCAGCTTGACCATCACCGAAAGTCAAAATACCCGTGAGAGAGTGTCCAACATATATACAACCACTAGAGAGAGTGTCCACCATATTTGACAGATGAGAGATGTTACCGACTATTGTCGTATGGGGTCCCTCTTCCTCTGAGATCTTGGTAAAGCAGGAGGAGCAAAGAAAGAGTGACCATCACCGACAGTCGATGAGAGTTGTTCTTGGAGGAAAGAAATCGACTTTTGACGATGGCGGTTGATCTGGGCGAGTTCATCCCATGATACCTTGAGTACGCGCGATGAGCTCACCCAGCTCGACCATCACAGAAAGTTGAAATATCCGTGAGAGTGTCGAGCATGATAAATTTGCTTAGAAGTAATCTTTGATGTTTGATTCTTATGTTATTTTTCATTGTGTGATGAAAGGTGTTAGCATCGATCGATTTCGCGTTTATGGCTTCCTCCGACGACGCAGCTTCCGTTAGGGTCGGCTCCACGGTCAAGGAGAAGCACGCCGAGGATCGCTTGGCGGCACTCATTGAGGAGAACCCGCAACTGATCCTAATAAAGTTTTTTGAGGATCTGGCCAAGAAGAATCCGCCAACTAAGGAGAGCAAGGCCCCACCACGTAAGGAGAGTGACGACCCGGTGCCATTGAGTCCACCGACCATCATTCCCGACGATGCTTGGTCCTTCACTGTGGGGGATGCCCCCACGTGCTCTGACTCCACGATCACTGGTTTCATCGACTACACCTCGGAGTAGTCCACCTAGATAGATTGACGTTGATTTAGTGATATAGTTATGTAGCTGCTGATGTGGACTTGGATTGCCACTTGCGATGCTTTTGGGTATATGAGTGATGAATGCTTACGTGGATTATGTATGATGTGTTATTTTAACCTTGCATTCCTTCTCTGCCTATTTTTCTCTTTCCTTGTAGATGAAGTGGTATGTGGTGTATAGAGGTAGGTGTCCAGGAGTCTACGATTCATGATCCGCATGCAATGAACAAGTGCTTCATTACCCAGGCAGCTCCCATGACTCGTTCAATAGTAGAGAGGAGGTAGAGAATCATTACAATCAGTCTGTACTTGATCAGAAGAGAAACAATAAATTAGGCAATCGTGCAAGCCAGAAACGGCATATCAGGTTGAGTGGATTGAAGAACTTGATAATTCTCTTTCAGTTCATCTTAATTGTGGTGTTGCTTTCATCATGTGGTCGCATGTAGACATGCATTGACCACTTTGTGGTTTAGTAAGTAGGCACTTGTGCTAAAGAACTACTTTGTGACTTCAAATGAAGCTTGTGTGAACTATTTATATAATGCCTATGTGAGTTTGTTGTTAAGTTTGGGTGGACCATATATAAGCCCATTCTGAGTTTGTGTATTGTATATCTGTTTTTGCTGCTGCGATCGATGAAAAAGAGGCAGAAACAAATACTGGCAATGAATCTTTACCGAGAGTAGCACTCGAAAGACCTCCCTTTGCCGAGAGCGACGCTCGCAAAGTAGCATGCGCTGGCAGTTTGGTTGTGACTTTACCGAGAGCGACACTAGGTAAATGGGAGTCGCTGGAAGTTGTCTGTCACAGTTAAGCCGAGTGAGACACTCGGCAAAGTGTCCCACTTTGCCTAGTGTAACCGCTCTCAGCAAAGACCTGACGGAACCAGCGGCCATGAAGTCACTTTATTTTGCCGAGAAGCATTGTTTGGCTCTCGGCAAACTGTTTGCCTAGTGTCCGACGGTTGGTTCTCGGCAAAATTATGTTTGCCTGAGAGGTGTACGTCGGGTGGTCTTTGCCCAGAATAATTCTCGGCAAATGCTTTGCCGAGTGTTTTAAACCCTTTGCCGAGTATTTCTGGCACTCGGCATAGAGTGTTATTCCAGTAGTGAAGATAAATTCCGACATCTTGTGCTAATTTTTAGGTGACTGTAAAAAAACATAGGTGATTTGTCGGGTTAAATTTAATTAGAACCGTACTATGATTCATGAATTTTGAGTATCCGGTCTCTTGAAATCATGTTGGACTGGACACAGAATGTCGCGTCAGCAGATCTAGGAAAACCATATAGTTTTAAGAAAAAAATAATCTATTTTACTATCTCAAGAAAATGGTTGGTTCACATGACACCTGATCATTTTTTCTGCTCCCTTAACCCCTTGAACTATCCTTTTTTTTTAACACAGTACAGACGCAAGCGCTCATATACACGCGCATACACTCATCCCTATGAACGCACACACGCACACCCTACCCCTATGAGCACCTTCGAAAGACTGAGCCGGCATATCATCTTGAAATTTACGAAGTCACCATAGGCGCCTCGTCGTCGACGGGAACGTCTCCTCCCACTGAATGCACATCGCCGGAAATCCTGAAATAAATACAGGAATAAATGCGAGCACCAGGATTTGAACCCTGGTGGGCTGGGGATACCACAGTCCCTCTAACCATCCAACCACAGGTTGGTTCGCCCCCTTGAACTATCCAATACCATTCAGAAATCATCCTCAGGTGAGGATGTGCCATTGATAGGCGGGACCCACATGGGGTCGTTTGAAATGGTGTTTTCGTGCCAGGATGAGGGACAATGCAGTGGCGACGCTCACCCACGAGCTTGGCGGTGCAAGGGGGCTCAACGAAGCTTGACAAGGATGCTGAGCTGCTCAGGAGGTCTCTCGGACCGGGGGGATGCTGCACATGGACAAAGGCGAGGTGGCTGGCGATGACGGCGTCTTCTTTGGTGACGACGACTACAGGACGAGCTCGTTCTCCTCCCTATGGGCCTGCAACTTGCGTAAAAGACCATGCATCAATAGGAGAGCATCAAGCTCAAGCCAGGGATGTGAGGAATCAAAGCTTGGTTCGCCGCACACCTCGGTAGGATCAGTGCGATGAAGGCAAAGCACCTGGTCGACGCAGGGAAAGGGGGCCTTCCCGGCTCGATTCCTCACACTGTGACTCAATTAGAGTGGAGGTGAGAAAGGGATGGGGATGGCCTCTTATAGCCTGGCAACGCGGTCGGATAAGCTCGGGTTTGACAACCATGGCCATGACCATAAATTGGACATGGTCGAAGCTCGGCGCGTCCATGGTGAGAAACAAGAGCTCTATGGAAAGGTCTTGGACTACTCGCTCGACATTGATGATGCGCTAGAGCTTGGTCGGGACGGCACATCGGCTAGCTTGGTGTGCGGCGTTGCCGATCCGAGAACACAAGGGAGAACAAGGGGAGGTGGGATGAGACGACGAAGTTGGCTGCTAGTGCGAGCAACTTGTTCGAGGCCACTTGCAGGCTGCGGTACGATGCGGGAGCGCGGGACCAACCTGGAGGTCAAATACTGCGTTGACCACGTCCACGTCGGTAAAGCTCATGAGCAAACCAACCAATGACGATTTCTGAATGATATTGGATAGATCGGGGGTTAAGGGAGCAGAAAAAATGATCAGGTGGTCATGTGAACCACCCGTTTTCTTGAGATTAGTTAAATGGACTTTTTTCTAGTTTTAAATAGTCGGCTATAGTCACGCTATAGCGGTTTGAGCACGGTGCCGCCAAATGGCCGGCTATTTGTTTCATGTACAGTTGTCAAAAAAAAAGTTCTGAAATAGCCGGCTATATCACTGCTATAACTAATTTGGAGGACCGCCTCTATTTCGCATAGCCCACTATTTAAAACAATGAGGAAAACTGTTGGAGATGCTCTATGAGGTCACGTGGTTTCGGGCAAAGGGCACGTCTATATAGGCCAACTCCTATTTTGACGCCCACAGCGTATGTTATAGGGTAAGCCACAAGCCGGCGTACATCCCCCTGCGTCCTGTGCTCGGCCCAATAACTTTTTTTAACCTTCAAAAAATGCTGCGGGAAGTGCGATTCGAACTCCGTACGTCCTTTCGTTCCAACTGCGATAACCAACACAGACTATTACTTCTTCCACTTCTTATTTGCGCGTCAAAAAGAGGTAGAGTCTGACAGGTTTTTCTATTGTTTTCTTCTTTCTCTCTTTCACTTTATTTTTAATTTTCTTTTCATTTTTTAAATTCATGCACTTTCTTAAAATCGTGAACTTTTCCTAAATTTTTGAAGATATTTTAAAATTCGTGAAATTTTTGAAAGCTGTGAACATTTTTTAAAATTCATGAACTTTTTTTTCAACTCCGTGAATTTTTTCAAATGCAAGGTCTCTTTTTAATTTTTATGAAACATTTTTCAAATGCGAGATTTTAAAAAAATTATGTACTGTTTTACAAAATCCATGTATTGTTTTCAATTTTCATGAACTTTTTCGAATGTTTTGAACTTTTGAGATTTTTTGTGAAATTCATGAACATATTTTCAAAATTTTGAATTTTTTGTGAAATTTGTGAAATATTTCAAATTCACACACTTTTAAATTGGTGAACATTTTCTAGCGTCATGAACTTTTTTAAAAAATCCGTGAACTTTTTTAAAATTCTTGAAATTTCTTCGATTAATCATTTTATAAATCCACGAACTTGTTTTCAGATCAACAAGATGTTTTCAAATACACGAAAATTTTCAAATTCACAAAAAAAAACCTGTAAAACTGTTTTGATTTCTCTGTTTTTTAAATTCGTAAGCTCTAAGACAAATTCAGCAGAAAAATCGAGCAAAAAAAAAAACTCATGTGAACCGCCAAAGTTTTTTTTTTTTAGGTGTGAACCGCCTAAGTACGAGCGAGAGAAAACCCAAAGGCAGCACTAAATGGGCCGAGGGCCGAAAACAGGCGCCTAACACTGGGATGTCTGCCTGCAGCGCGCGGGTACTAGGTGAGGTCCAGCAATACAACTTGAGCGCGCAACCAACACGCGGAATACTAGGTGAGGCCCAGCAATACAAATTGGTATGCGCGTGAATATTTGTTTAACGCTCCTCGGTTACAAAAAAGCAAGCAACACGCGGAAGCAAACCCTCAATTACTATTTTGTTTATTTCTTCTCTTCCTTCTATTAAAATTTTTGTTCTCATTTTTCTTCGTTTTTTGAGTAAATTCTGGGTGTACAAAAAAAATCACAGTTATTAAAAAGTTTCTTATGAGTGCATTGAAAAAGAATTTGTCATGACTCAAACTATGTTCATCTAGTTTAGAAACTATATTAGTATCATTCAAAAAGATTGTTCACGACATTTTAAAATGTTTATTTTTTAAAATTGTTAATGAAATTTAAGAAAATGTAAATAAATAAGAAATACTCCAATTATTAAAAAACAATTCATCACATATAAAAAATCTCTTACCAGTTTTTTCACATGTTAAGCCAATGTTCATGAAAATTTAAATTTAAATAAAAACTATTCAAGGTTTATCTTAAAAAAGTATCTGAAGTATTTAAAAATATTCAACGCATTTAAAAATACTCAACATGTATTAGAAAAATATTTGACATGCATTTGAAAAATGTTCAATGTGGTTAAAAACTGTTCATACCATTTTTTCACATGTAGAAAACTGTTCATGAAAATGTAAATATTTCTTATTAAATAATTCAAGGCGTATCTGAAAAAAGTATATGGTGTATTCAAAAAACATTCAACTTATTGAAAAAATTCTCCATGTTATAGAAAAAAAATATTGTACATGCATTTGAAAAATGTTCGGCATGTGCTTAAAAAATATGCACTATGTATTTTAAAAATGTTTACCCTGTATTTAAAAAAATGTTCAATGTGCCTTTGGGAAATGTTCAACATGTACTAGAAAATGTCCAGTGTGTATTTGAAAATTGTTCTATGTGTATCTAACAAGTTGAGGAAGAAGGAAAGAAAACAAAAATCATAGTGAACCTTCCCAAAAACGGGCAGCGGGTCCCTAAAACCGTTCCCCAAATCTGCAGAAACAATGTTATTGGTCCAGCCCACTTAACACCATAAAGAGAAGAGGGCTGCATCGGTCTGATAAAGAGCAAGATATAGCGTGCGGCGACCAGAGGCCCGATTAAACTCAGGTGGGATGCGTGTTTTGAACAGGGAACCCAATTGATTCCAATAATAACTCTAACACTTCTTGAATATGTGACGTTCATGTTTTATCTTGGTTCCTATGTGTTGTTGTAATCACTTGTTTTTTGTCGAGGGACTAATTGTTGGACATATTGAGGTTGTAGTATGGAATATTATTATGTGGAATCCTACAGTGCAAATAAAAACAGGGGCACTACCTTTTTGTATGTAAAAAGTGTTGAATTAACTTAGTCGGTCTGAATTGTCAGAAAAAAAACTTACTCGGTCTGAAACTTAATGTTATGGAATTGAACTGGCAAGTTAATGGTAATGGAACTTAACTAGTTTATCATTTTGATTTATTTATTAGTTTAACTTCATAACTAATAATATTACAATGAACCTGGTGCGCAATTATTCTCATTGAAACGAACATGATTCTAGTAAGTACGTGCTTGTCAAGAACTTTCTTGAGACACTAACATTTTGGCATAGAAAGCACAATCAGTCAGGTCTTTCAACAACATTTTGGCATAGCTCAAGAACAATGGCAATATAAAATTTCTGTAGTTGTTCCAAACAATATGGAGTTTTGTTTACATATAATAATTCTGCAATGTACTTCGATGTGTGATTCTCTGACCATATTAGTGGCTGTCGATGCATGACCAGTCCATTTAGTTCAGGCTTGGTTTTGATGGTGAGATTGTTGTCATTGATGGTCATGTCACTGATTGATGGATAAGGACACTTGCAAAGATATATGGAATAACACGCCCTTGTGACGAAAAGTCAACTTGCTTAGTGTTATTTGGCCTAAATTACACGTCAATACATTTCTTATGCAAAAAAACAAAAGACAAAATTAAAGTGAATGGAAGCTAATTTGCATATCCATAAATGTGTCCTTTTTTATTTCTATGTTATAAATCATGTTTAAGTCTGAAATTTTATGGCATAATAGATACACCGTGTGACATTATTGTAACAAAAAAAGCCAAGTAAAATGCACTATGGTCCTCTAACTTGAAATCTTCGGCGCTTACTTTACTCTACAACTGAAAGTCTGAATGCAGTTTGGCTGACTTTTAAGCATCCTATCAATGTTGTTAAGATTGCAACTTTTTGTAAGGGAGTGTACAGTGGTTGAGATTTCATCATGTTCTTAGTTACTTCTACAGAAGCATTGAGGTTAAACTAAATTGTGCTAGTTCTCAGCTGAAGGTAAAGAATACCTCGATATGCTAAGGTAGAGTCCAATACAATGCGCTTTTGTCTAGATTTTTGTTCCATCACATGCTCTTGGGTTTGTTTTGGTTTCTTTATCATGTGTCTTCCCTTATCGTGGCCTAGTTTGCAATTGTTCAACTATCTCATTTTGCAGTTATTCAACTGTACCATCTTGAATAAAGAAGAAATAACAAGGACATGAAATAAATGGAAAATAGTGATGATCCAACAACCTCAAATGATGAATACTAGTCACTGACCTTGTCAATACATATATACCGCCCTGTCTTTAGCCAAGTATTAGGATCGGTCTCTACTAGCTAGAATATCGTTCCTCCACAAAATTTAATAGTTGGCAGATGAGAGGCAACAATAGGAGCAATGTGGAAAAGATTAGGGAATAGAAGCCATCAGGAACCATCATACTACGGTTGCGAGCCATTTGAACCTCTTTGCACGTGCCGATGATAGACCATATGAGAGATACGGAGAGGTGTAGGTGCTGATGCTGAGTCTCTCAAACCCATTTAGAGCGAGGGAAGGGCATCTGTGTTGCGTGTCAAGCGAATGGAAAATCTGACTGGAGTATCAGCAGCAGCACATCTAGTTGCGGTTGATATGATGATGGCATAAAATAGACGCCAGATCATAGATTTTTTCTATGAAAAATGGAGTCTGGAACATCATGCCACACAAAGACCTAACTGATCTTAGTGGCCAACATGAGGAGTCGACCTTGATATCGCTGTTGTTTTCATCGCAGACCATTGTTGCTCGTGTTTGTTTAGCTATCTTTGATTGAACATTTGTCTTTTCATAGCCTCAATTGCAGTTATTCAATTGTGTCGTGCTAAACTAAAGAGGAAACAACGATAAATACTAGTCATTGCTTATGTTTTTTTATGTATACAGCTCCGCCTTTGGCCAATTAGTAGTGTCAATCCCTAATAGTCAAAAGACTTCTCTGCCACACAATCTAATAGTTGGAAGATGATAGGAAATAATAGGAAATGGTGAAAAAGCATTAGGGAAGAGAAGGTGTCAGGAATACTCAGACTAGGGTGTTGAGCAATTTGAACGCCTTGGCAAGGGTCTCATCTGGACCGAGAGCTCGGGAGATGAGTAGGTGGTACTGCTAGGTATGGTCTGGATATCACAGGCGTGCAATCTCAACCGCGATTTTTGTGGAAATAATTAGATTATTGTACTGGAATGTCTTCTAAGATTGGGCTCACCAGTAGCTGTGAAATGGTCCAGCTAACACATGGAATGATTGCAAAAGGTTATTAATCCAATATCATCCAAAACAATGTATAATACGTTGTTTGCTGTGCAGGAATATATGCCGTTCTATCTTTACCTAAGATGCAACATCGAGCTCTACTAGTTCAAACACTTGTCTTCTGCAATTAAATAGGTGTAAGATGAAGAAGAAAGAGGGGCTGTCCTCTGGGGATTTTAAGAAGAACAAAGGGAAAATGTGTAAAGGCCTTGGGGAATAGAAGGGGTTGGAAACAAGTGTACTGTCCATAGATGGACTTATATACTGATAGGTGAATGGAAATGTTCTTCAACAGCACCTTGTCGGCAGACATTTTTGGGTTGTTCGGGATCGCTAGAAAGCTTGTCCTGACTGATAAGAATGCTATGCAACAATTTGCTCAAATGGAGTGAGCGTTGTAACCTAATGTTCACTTCTTGTGTAATCTGTCATGTCTATGCATTTATTCACAATTTTTTCTTGTGTCATCCTTTTGAGCTACATACTAAAGAGCAAGTCGAACAACATCTAGATTTCTTCTATATGTCATGTTGTAGATTGAGGAATGGGGAAGAAACACAAGACTCACACGCACTAGTAGTATATTACATCTATGACATTTTACACATGTTTTAACCATGGTCCCTTCACTCTTTTATTCAATATAAGCATGATGCTATATGTTGTGGTTTGTGGTGAGGTAGCAGACTCTGAAAAGAATCACATATGAGCACGAGAGGTACACAAAATTAGGTGCATATTTGTATCCTAGACAATACCGGATAGTGGCATTCATTTTTATGTGCACATCAAGTCACACCATTCTTGTAAATTATGTAGTAGTAGTTAGCGACATGTCATCGGTACTTACCGGAACTGATCCATGAACGAACTTACACCATACGAATAATTAATTTTTCATGCATATATATTGTTGCATCTCCATTGAAACGACAATAACATGCTCGACAACTTACCCATAGATAGACACATTTTCCAGCCACGATAGGTCATAGATGAAGAAAAATAACAAATGCTAGTTTAGAGCCCGAAAGCATGGCAGAGGAACATGATAAAGATGTCGGATTGCATTACAGAATACGAGGCTTCAGGAAAGAGATGGACACTGCAGGTGCCATTTCAAGTCCCGAGCCTCAAAAACATGGCAGGGAATCTTGTCTCGTTGGGTCCATAGTGCCCAGGGGATCACCTGCGATTCTCTTTGGAAGCTGCCTGAGCTATTGCGGGACACTGCCCTTACAGATCCGTGGTTTTTGTCCTGGGAATAGCCCCGTCGACATTGATTTTTATCACCCCAGAAGGAGGTGATGCTTATTACAAACCGCAGTTGTGTGTCTAAGCTTCTAGCCTCCTGTCTTCATCAGCGTGACTTGGAGATCATTAAGAAAACTCGCAATGAAGCAATATGCATCGAGAAAGGACTTTGAAAGGTACATTTTTTCTGGAGTAGACTCTGTAAGAACTTCATAGAGTACGTTAGCTGGAAAGACTAGATGCAATAGATCCTTGTCGAAGCAGACTGTATGCACATTGTTGAGGCCATGCAAAATGGAGGGAGCTTATTAAGTCCAGGTGCAGCTATATACGACGAATACTCTTTTCTCTCTGCTGGAGTTTTACATGTGTTAGTTTTAATCACTGTCCAGAGAGGGTACTAGAGCAGCTCATGTTATAGCTAAATATGGTGAGGGTCATCACAATTGTGAGTTTTCTTAATTCGTGTCATGGCTGATGTAGATAATGTCTGAGTAATATATACACTGTCATGATGGCTTTCTTAGAAAAGCCATGGTGGATTGCTTTGCACCGTACAATCCAAATTACCCATAATTTCGTCTCAACGGGCTCAGGTTTGTTATGTTGTGATCGAAATTTAAGTATAGAGATAAAGGCTAACTTCTGATGAGCAGAGCGGAACTCCGTCTCGTCGCCGGGAGGCTTGGGCCGATGGATCAGTATTGACCAAGGTCACCAATTTTATATATACCTCTTGTAAGCCGCCGCACGCAATAAGTTGATCAGTTTTAAATCCCCGACGTTTTTAACCTCTCTTGATATAGTGAAGATTTGTTGGTTGGCTCCTGTGGTTATTCCCCCTTCGTCTTTGAGGGGTTTGCCACGTTAAATCCTTGTGTCCCTGTGCTTGATTTCGTTCTTCATTGTGTTCGATTGCATGTCGTATCCATAACAAGGTTGCAGGGCCTTTTGGACCCAGAACTGGCCTAACGCAGTATAAACCATAGGATTCCCTGAGAAAGCATAGGTATAATAAACATTCTTATAAAATTGGTTGTGCAAGCTATACCAACATATTCTATGGCTATTTTTAACTTACCGAGAGGTTTATGTCAACACTTGACATAGGTGATTTGGAAAATTTGGTGGGGCAGCAAACTGGGGGAGAGAAAGCGGAATGGGTGGCTTGGGATGATATGACAATCCAAGTATAAGGGAGGATTTTGGTTCCGAGATCTCGAGACTTTCAATCTTGCCCTCTAGGCGAAACAGGCATGGAGAATTTTGCAAGATCCCAGCTTGCTGAGTGCCCGGATTTTGAAGGCGGTTTATATCCCAACAAATGATATACTTTCTGCAGAGCTAGGCAGCCACCAATCTTATGTGTGATGCCTATTTGTGAAGGCCGTTATGCACTTTGGTCTGATATACGGCGTATTGGAGATGGCATATCAACAAGAGTTTGGAATGATAATTGGTTTTCGAGGGATCATAAGATGTGCGCCATGTGGCCTATTTCGGCGACCCCTCCAGAATTAGTTGATGAACTCATTTGTCCAGTTAGTCGGACGTGGAATATTGCAGCTATTGAATAACACTTGCTACAAATGGATGTTGAGATTATCAAGCAAATCCCCATTAGCCATGTTAACCAACCAGAGTTTTGGGCCTAGCACTACGAGAATACGGGAGTCTTCTCGGTTCATTCTGCTTATAAGTAGATTGCTGAGACAAAGAAGAGAATGGAGCACTCACTCAATGGAGGTGTCGATGCATCCGAGATTGAAAAGGAAGAGCATAACTGGAAGTCGTTGTGGTGGGTTAAGGTGCCGCCAAAGCTTTGGATGTTTGCCTGGCGGCTTGCTCACTCATCTCTGCCAATGGGAGCGGAGCATGCACGTCATCACATGGCTACTTCAGCGGCATGCATGATCTATAACACAGCCTGTGAATCATGCCGCCATGCTTTCTTGGACTGTAATATGGCAAAGGTTGTATGGTCATTAAGGGAGGATGATGCTATACTACTGCTGATTGGAGACGAGGGTAGGGTAACGCAGCAGAAAACAAAAAATTTCCGACCTACGTACCAGCCCAGGATCACTATGGAGACTGCATACAAGGTTTGATCTGTTTCGTTACCGACTCGTTGCGCAGCGGAAGTAGAGTCGATGACGATCGGCGGTGCAGATCCCCGCAGCTAGGATTTTACAACCTCCCAACTGCGAGGATGTACTCCCTCGTCAGCTCACCGGACGGATCTCCGGGCAGCCCTTCGAGAGGCCTCGGGACAGTCCCTCGGATAGTCCCACCGGACGGATCCTCGGACAGCCCTCCGGGAGGCCTCTGGACAGTCTTTCGGATAGTCCCACCGGACGGATCCTCGGACAGCCCTCCGGGAGGCCTCTGGACAGTCTTTCGGATAGTCCCACCGGACGGATCCTCGGACAGCCCTCCGGGAGGCCTCACGGACAGCCCTTCGGGAGGACCCCCGAAACTCGGACAGAAACTCGGACAGCCCTTCGGGAGGACCCTCGAACAGCCCCTCGGGCAAAAAGATCGAACCTACGACCTCTCTACGGGGTTGCACACATACGGTGTCATCTATCCGGCAGGGCTTCGCCGTCCAGAACTAGTCCCCACCGGAACCCAGACAGCCTTTCGGCTCTACGAAACTATTTCGCTGGGAGGGAGAGAGAAGCCAGAAATGTCATGGCACTTGTATGTGAGAAGGAGTGAGTGTGGAGGCAGCCCCTCCACCTCTATTTATAGGAAATCCAAGGGGTAGGGTTTCTTGGCCCCCAAGCCTTCTAGAAACCTTTTGGGAAAATATCCCAAAAGGTGACTTTTCCATAAATATCCCAAAAAGCACTTTCACTATTCACGACGACATTTTTCAGCGTCTGATCGAACTGAAAATATTCATGTGGGCTTAGAACATTTCCAGTACCCACCAAAATAATTTTCAACGCGAGCCGGAACAATTCCGGTTTAGTGATTTTCATCTGCGAAAAGCATCTGAACCGGTTCCGGCAGCTCCGGAACATTTCCGGTTTTCATCCCGGAAAATTCCAGAAAGTTTCCAGAACGATTCTGGCACCCTCCAAGAATTATCAGGCATGTGCCGAAACCATTTTGACTTTATGGTGTACTCCGAAACAACTTTTCGGTTTCACCGGAACTATTCCGATATCCTCTCCGGAACGTTTCCGTTTCGTCCGAAACTTTTTCGGTGATTTTCTCTCAGACTCCCCGTCTAGTATTCAGCAGATAGATGACCCTTAAGTGTGTGACCCTATAGGTTCGGTGAAGCATAGACATGACCCGGAACCCCTTCCGATCAATGATCAACATCGGAGCCATGGACACCCATATTGACCCCTATACCCACACGAATGAATATTCGAGTGAACCTCCAGTTGCCGTGTGCTATTCCTGTTGCTTCGCGATATGTTACAAATACCCGAGGTGAGACATGTAGGCATCCCCGTGGATCAACAACTTGTCCACTATGCCAGTTACCTCGTTACCGATATTGTTCTCTTTTCTCGTTCCCGTGTTCCGGCATCCCCGTGATCAAATCACAAAGTGTCTGGCCAGACGATGATGGATACCGTAACACCGAGAGGGCCCAGAGATATCTCTCCATCGTCAGAGGAGCAAATCCCAATCTTGAGCTATCAAGTTACTTGACATACTTTTCCATGAACCCGTAAGCCGCCGTAATAGCCACCCATTTACGGATGACGTTTAACAAACCCCAAAGTTCATGAAGCAAGCATGAAGAAACTCGATACTCTCATGGTCTAAGGAATCATGCAAACATTAACCATCTCTGTGTTATTAACCATTAACTAATGACGAATGTATCTCATAGCATAACATCAATTCGGGTCGATTCAACACAAGTGTTCTACCAACAATTGTGCCATCAAAATTGCCGGCATAGTCATGCCCATGATCAGGAAAACAGGATCATCATGCAATACTTGAGCCAGTCATAGAGGCTTGACTAGGAATACTTTTTACCGTTTATTATCCCACACGTGCACATGAGTTTCCCTCCAAGCCTCGTTTTATTTGCAGACTCGAGAATCATTGCAGTTATAGCATGGAACATAAACATAATTATGAACAGGGAGATAATCAATAACATTTATTATTGCCTCTAGGGCATATCTCCTACAACGAGATCCCAACGCAAACTGTGGCTGTTCAAATTGACAAACACATTAAAGTAGGACCGGGTCAGAGAGGTGATTGTTACTCTTTGGACAATATGGTGGGCTAAACACAAGGTGATTCATGAATAAGAGTTTCAAAGTCCCCTCTCGACACATCTCTTTATTAGCAGGTATTTGGATGTGGTACGAGGGTGCATGAAGGACCATGCAGGAGCAGCCCTTCGTCCACCTCTAGGAATACTCGGGTTTGGAAATGGCCGCCTATGGGATTTGCCAAGCTAAACGCTGATGCAACTATAGAATAAATTCAAAATAGAGGGGTTGTGGGATTTATATACAGGGATGAACATGGAGCATTCCTTGGGGCATTAGCGGTCGTGTTTGAAAGAGTGACAGACCCTGAATCCCTTCAGGCTTATGCATGGAGAGAGGCTGACACATTGGGCGAGGATTTGGTGTTGTGCAAGATCCATATTGCCACTGAGTGTTTGGGAGTAACACAAGAGCTTAGAGCTACACGCCATCTTGGAGCATACTGCATGATAGCGAGTGAGATTAATTCTTGCAAGACTAGTTTTTTGTGCAAGATCCATATAACTTTGAAGCTCATAGTATTCGTAAAGTGGCTATTAGCTTTGGAGAGGGATGCTATCTGCGGCTTACTGGACATCCTAGCGACCTTTGTATGACAAGAGACATTCTTGAATAAATAAATTCTTGGGTTTAGTCCCAAAATGGTTGTGGGAGGAGGCAGAACACGACTTATAAGGGCGGGGGTGTCACCTCCTATTAGGCTAGTCATTTTGGGGGAGAGAGCCCAAGGTCTGGCATATGTTTGCGTTGCTCTCCGATTGGGCCTGGTTGGTGGGCCAAGATGCTTGAGGAGCAGGCCCATGGTGCATGTGGGTCGGAAACGTTGTTTAGCGGACCTAGGATTGCATAACAAGTGGTATCAGAGCCCATGGTGACCGATGTGTGAGGGGAAGATATGCTGCATTTAGTCCCACATCGATTGCGGAAAGAGGCAGAACATGATTTATAAGGATGAGGGTGTCCCCTCCTATCAGGCTAGTCTTTTGGGGGAAGAGGGCCTAAGCCCTGGTATAACTATGTGTTGCTCTCCGGTTGGGCCTGGTTGGTGGGACGAGACCGAACTGGACCAAGGCGGACAGTCGGAGGCCCAGGTAGCATGTGCTAGTGCCAAGCGTGTGGGCTGCACGGGGGTACAACATGGCGCGAAGCTGCAACTCTCCTTTGGTTCTCACGTGGGCCTCCAGAAGTCCACCTCGGTCCAATTCGGTATGCCCCCCGTGCTCCCATATGCTTGCCCACAACCAGCTTGCTGCTGGGCTACGCTCATGATGGACCTTGCTCGGGCCGTCATCGTCCACACGCTGCACCGCCTGGCTGCCTGCCCTAGGGTTTTTCCTGCACGCACTGCTGTTACTCGTTACGTCGTCACCACCGCCTTGATTGAACCGATATTCCATCGAATCCGAATACCCGAGCGGCAAGCTGGTTGTGGGCCAACGTATGTAAAGCATGGGGGCCAGAGACGTGTTCGAGTAGGACACTTGTATCCTAGGCCTCTTATATAATGTTGGGGATAGACACACGGTGCAACTCATGCCAACATAATAGCACAAGCACGCAGGAGAAGCTGGCGGCGTGTGCCAGCGCCCGAGTGGCCGGTGTGCGGTATTGTGACAGCGTCACGGGGATGAGTGCCCGTAGTCAGGCCCTGGGGATGTAGCCATGTTGGTCAAGCTCGTTAAGAAATCTCGGTGCCATGCCTTGTGTTATTGCGTGGTCCTTAGATGATCAACGGTGGGTCAGTGGCCTTGGATTAATTCTAACATAAAGTGCACCGTTCGATTAAAAAAAGAGAAAACATAGGTTGGAAATCTGAAAACTTCTCTAATGAAAATCCCAAAACTCCCGTTTGCATGTGACCATCGAGCTTGGTCTGTAAGGACCGGTAAGAAGGTTGATCTTTTTGCTTTTTGTTTTGTTACGTGGATATCTCTGACCTGGTAGTAGCAGATGTGTGGCATAGGCATGGCAGTGCAATGACGAGGTCATGCTTGTGCTTGACCAGTTCAGTTCAGATCAGGCTTGGCTTGGCTTTTGTTGGAAGTTAGTGCACACTTTCGGTGATATTATCATTGATGGTCTTTGATAGGTGTTTGATGAATGATGACGTTTGGAGAGAGAGAGAGAGAGAGATGAAAAAACACACTAATGACGACAAGCAATACAAGAATGGTTTGTTGTTTGGCCTAAAGAACAAGTCAACGGCTTTCTATGCACTCTGCCATTTGTGTGGAAATGGTACAGGGAAAAAAACAGAAGACACAGTAGACAGCAGCTGTTCCATATATCTAGAAATGTGTTCTTTTTTGTTTCTTGTTTTTATAAGTCATGCATGTTCAAATCCTTTTCCAAAACAAGGAAAAGAGATGACATGTGGTACTGTTTGGACAACATCGCAGACAAGTTGAGAAGTTTAGGGAAGTTATTCCGAGTTCCACAATCTTGCATTACGACACATAGACGCTCTGTGTTGTCTTGTATGGGTCTAGAAATAAATATTGCCATTTTGTCCTGATTTTCTTGTTGCATGTGGTTATCGGTATGTATATGGTGAAAGAGCCCTTATCGTTTTGGCATGTGGATTTCTCTGATGGGACGTTTGTTGTGTGCCGGCATTGGCATGGCTTGGCAAAGTCAGAGCATGTACTTGGCCAGTTTAGTTCATGCTTGAATTTCTTTTAAGATAGTGCTGGCTTTGGCAGTTCTTTCATTGACGATCGTTGACATAGACTGATGGATGAAGACACTTGGAGAGAGATGGCATAACATGCCCTGGTGACGACCAAGAAAACATGCTTATATAACAAGTCAACGACTTTCTATACACTCTGCCCTTAAGGTGGATTTAGTACGCACACAACAAAAGATTAAATTACACTGACCTGCAGCTAATCCACATATTCAGAGATCTGCCTTTTACTGTTTCATGTTTTATAAATCATGTTTCAATTCGAAATTTTATGACATGATAGATACCTCGTGTGACCCATGGTCCTTTAACTTTTATGCAGCAAGAAGACTAGTTGCACCCATGGTCCTTTAACTTTTAAGCCTCGTCTGCTTAGGTCCACATGCTCTAAAATCAGAGGTGCAAATGCGGTTTGGCTTGCTTTTAGGTGTGTCCTGGTCTGTGTGACCATTGCGGTTTGTACAGTGGTTGAGAGTGCAACGTTTTATTAGTTTCCGCTTCATAAATATTAACCTTGCTCTTCTGTAGTTCTGCACTAAAGGTGTACGTAGGTGGTGCATCTAGTCGTTGGTCATCTCTATCTATATATACCGCTCTGTCTTTAGGAGTAGTAGCATCGATCTCAAAACACTTTTTCACTACATAATCTAATAGTTGGCAGATGAGAGGCAAAAGTAAGAGCAATGTGAAAAGGCATTATGGAATAGAAGACATCAGGAATCATCAGACTAGGGTGGCGAGCCATCTGAACCTCTTTGCCAGCGTCAATGCTAGGTTATCTGACAGATATGGCCAGGTGTAGGTGCAGATGGTGTCAAATTGTGATCCGAATTCGACTGACGGCACAGTCTCATCCTAGAACTAGTGCGAGCTGTGTAAGGGGTGTCGACGATATCGTGCTTTTACACTCCTCCATCGTAGTGAAATTTCTTCCTCATGTGTCTGGTTTTTTTCCGTGGGGGTATCCACGTAAAAAATATGTGTCTCGTCTCTCGTTTAATCTCCATCTAATAAGTGGTATGTAGAGCAAAGTTCCTGAGATTGAACTGAGACCGAGTATTTCTGCCGCCGCAGACTTTGGCGATTCTCTGAGACTTTAGTGGTCCACTCTACGCCTCCGAGTCAATTCAAATGAGATTTGTTTTGCCTGAAGGCGTCGTACACAGCCTGTGCTCGAAATACATCGAGTCTGACAAGAATTCTCCACGGTGCCACTCGATCAACCTGCTGAGACGCTGCTGCCTTAATCTCGATCTTTGAATCGAAAACACAGGCGTACGTGAATCACTGCTGGTTCTGCTTACTACTCCAAGCATCTAAAGAAGCAAGAACAAATCAAGGGAGAGCACATGCATGTGAGACACTACGGTCACAGTGCTAGGGAATTAGCACGAGAGCTCAAGTCTCGAGAAAAAAGAAGTTGATATGATCAGCAACAAAGTTGCATTGTGAAGAAAAAAAGATCAATTATAATCCACATATTATGATTTAACTCATTATTACGCGCAGGCATGGATTTCCGCACAAAGACATTGGTCAATAAGACATTCATTCTTTTGTAAATACAACGAGCAATGTTCGGTCCTCAAAAACGGAGAAGGGAGATTCTCTGGTTTTACGTTTCCTTATTCTCAGTTCCCATAATGGACTTTTGTGTTAATTATTCAAGCTTTCTACACATTGTTAAATAGAAAGTCAATCTGCACCAAAAAAGTAAACCACGAGTTGCATATAGGATTTGCTGTTCATGTTTATTTCTATTTCATTATTTTGACGTACTGTCTAATGCTAGCCTCAGTTTCGGATATCCAATTATGACATGCTGAACTAAAGAAGAAATTGTGAGGACAGATAAATCTCATCTTGATCCTTACAAGAAGTTATGGCATGATATCAGTGAAGCTCCAACAACCTCCAACTATTGAGTACCAGTCTTTCGTCATATGTGTATATATAACGCCCTAACTTCACCAATGTAGTAGCATGAATCTCGACTAGCCAATACAGCTTTCTGCTAGTCAAATAGTTAGCAGATGAGAGACAAAACTAAGAGCAAATGGTTTTGACAGACTGGAGAAGAGTGTAGGTGGGGAGTAGGATGCATTGGGAACAAGAAAACCATCAAACTAAGTTAGTGGGCGACAAGATTCCATCCACAAGTGCCGGTTGTAGATTGCAAGAGAGCGATCTGAAAGTGTAGGTGGAGCAGCCTCTTCTCATAGAAACATCCAGAATGATGGAACGGTATCTGTCATGACCTGGGTCATGGGCTAGTAGTAGTAGTAGTAGCGGGTCGAGAGTTGGGCTTGGCCCATGTACTAAACCTATATAGGCCTGTGTTTTGCCTGAGGAGGGGTATGGATGAACTGTACGTCTGTACTGTGGTTGAACCACTTTCCCCTTCCCTGTGCTTCTTCCTCCTCCAAACTCCTCTCAGTTGTATCAAATACTACTGAATCTTGATCTTTAATTCGTCCGGTGTGACACCCTCGAGTTAAGATCGTGACAATTGGTATTCAGAGCCTAGGTCCTTGGATCTACTACCCAGAAAATCCCGAAAATTCTCCACACAAAATAGCCAGATTTTTTTCTCCTTTTGGTCGAGCTGCTGCCGGTTCTGCCGGTCTTCCCGGCCGGGAGGCCTCCGGATCGAGCGCCTGCTCGACCTCCCTGCTACACGCGCCCGTCACGTCTGCCCACTGCCGGCCGACGCCTCTCTGCGCCCGTCTCCTCCGCGCCTCCTGGTTGTGCCGCGCCTCCGGCCGGCTTCCGCTGCAGGCCTGCTCGCCTCCTGCCCCCACGCGGCTCTCTCTGCCGCTGCTAGCGCGTTGCTGGCCTAGCTGCTCCTCTGATGTTCCTGCTGTGTGCAGCTCCTCTGTCTACTAGTGCACTCCACCCGTTCGACGAAATTCCAAGGCCAACTTTTTTTTTACCACGGCGAAGAATTCGCGAGCTCCGACGCTCACGACCCGGATGGCGGACATCAAGCAGCGGGTGGACATGGTGGAGACCACCATCACGAACATCGACAAGCGCATCGCCAACCTGCTCAAGCTTACCGAGCGGAACAGCCTAGGCATCGACGACCTCCTCAAACAGGGGAACGAGATGAAGGCCACCGTAGCTCAAGCCATGACGGCAGCTGCGGAAGCAACGATGGCGGCCAAAACGGCCACAGGTCTCTGCTCCGAACTCAAGACCCAAACCACCAAGATTGGGCAGACACAAGATCGCTTGATCAAGGCACTTAATGAGCTGCAGACATGGCAGCCGTCAGTGGACACACAGCTCAACTTGGTCAGTACTCGCATCGAGGGATTGGGTCGGCGCCTCTCCTCCCTGGAGGGTTCCTCTGCTGCGGCCCCGATGATCCCTGGCCTCAATGAGCACCGTCATGATGTGATTACACAGGGTAATGCACATGGAGTATCCAACACTCCTGAGCTTACTCTGCCAAATGGTGCGTCCCATTTGCCTTTCACTACATATGAGCATGGGCCTCCTTCACATCGAGGCCGTAGAGAAGCTATATTCCAGCATGATCATCATAGTAGGGATAACCGTACTGATTTTCGCATGCCTAAAACATCATTTCCAAAGTTTGATGGGGAGCAACCAAAAATTTGGAAAGAACAATGTGAAAAATATTTTCGCATGTTCCATGTTCCTGATGATTACAAAGCACCATATGCCACACTTCATTTCACTGGCAATGCAGCCCTCTGGTTGCAAACATATGAAGCTCAACATGAGATAGGTAGTTGGGTCCAGCTCTGTGTGGCTGTGTGTGACAAATTTGGCAAAGATCTTTATTTTACACACATGAATGAGGCCTTAGAAATTAAACAGTCAGGAGATGTAGCCAGCTACAATCAGGAATTTGAGTTATTGAGGCATAAGTTGCTCACTCATAACCATACTCTTGATGATACTTTCTTTGTGGCTAAGTTCTTGAAGGGACTCAAAAAGGAAATTTGTGCACCAATCATTTTGCATAAACCAAGAACGGTTGAGGCCGCGGTGTCCTTGGCTTTTTTGCAGGAATCTGAATTAGCGGATTCTCAAAAGAAGTATCACCGAGCATATGAGCCTCAACAATGGCATAACAATGCTGGTCAAAGTATCATGGGGGTTCATCCCAAGGAAGCAACACAAGCTGACATTGTTGTTAATCATACTTCCAAGGCAGTGGTTGCTCCTAATGCCCATGACAACCTTGCAACACTCAAGGCCCAAAGGCGTGCTCATGGAGAATGTTTCAAATGCGGTGGTAAATATGCTCCTGGTCACAAGTGTCCTAACCAAGTATCCTTACAAGTCATGGAAGAGCTTTGTGCAGCTTTGCAATTAGAAGCTGAAACTTATTCTCATAAAGCAGCCTCACATGATACTTCTAGTGAATCCAGAGAGGAGCAAGTTATGAGTCTATCATCTGCTGCCACAAATGGAACTACAAGCAAGAAGACTATTCGACTGCAAGGTTATATTGGCAATAGGCAGATTCTTGTCTTGGTGGATTCAGGCAGTTCAGGGAATTTTATAAATGCTGACTTAGTTGACTCCTTGAAGCTGCAAGTGGCCGCTTTACCTGCTGTCAAGGTTACTGTTGCTAATGGTACACAGATGGTGAGTACCACGGGTATTCCCGCATTGAAGTGGGGAGTTCAGGGGAACAAATTTACCACTCCTGTTCGAGTCTTGCAATTGAAGTGTTATGACATTATTGTGGGCATCGAATGGTTAGAACAATGTGGAACAGGAAAAATGTGGATGGATTGGAAGCGCAAGACCATGTGATTTTGGCATGAAGGAAAGAGAATCACCTTGCGTGGAGTCAAGGATATTACAACCTACTGCCCCAAGATCTCTAGTAAGGAAATGCAAAAGCTGGTCACTCAAGGTACCCTGGCAGAAGTGGATATTCCAGTGCAATGCTTGGACATGGCTGATGCTGATATGCAAGAAACCATGAGAAATTCTATGAAAGACCCTACCATGCAGCAGATGTTTGCATCCATGATGAAGAACATGAGTCCTGATGTGATGGCAAACATGAGTGAGCAGTTTGCTATGAAGCTGTCGAAGGTGGATGCTGCCAAAGCTCAACAAGCTATGTCTTCATTATCTCCAGTTTTCACAAGGATGAAATTCTGTCATGCTCCCTGCTGTAACACAGCTTGGGGGCAAGCTGTTGATTAAGGGCAGGGGAATGTCATGACCTGGGTCATGGGCTAGTAGTAGTAGTAGTAGCGGGTCGAGAGTTGGGCTTGGCCCATGTACTAAACCTATATAGGCCTGTGTTTTGCCAGAGGAGGGGTATGGATGAACTGTACGTCTGTACTGTGGTTGAACCACTTTCCCCTTCCCTGTGCTTCTTCCTCCAAACTCCTCTCAGTTGTATCAAATACTACTGAATCTTGATCTTTAATTCATCCGGTGTGACACCCTCGAGTTAAGATCGTGACAGTATCTGAGACGCGTGGCAACCGAAGGCTAAATCTGATGGGACGACTAATGGTGCTATTACCTACTGTGCTCAGAAGTGCAAGGTCAGTGTTGCTGGATTTTAGTGCTTTACTTCGAATCTTGAGTAGGCCTGCGGGGTGTTTCTACTTTTTAGTCACAAAGATAATAAAAGCTCTTGAATGGCACGTAGATGCAACTTTTCTTGATGAACTCGTCTAAATCCTTTAGCTTACACTAACTTGTGCACATTTACTCTTCTCGCGCTACTAAAAAATCAATCTCTCAAGAACATAGTCACTGACCGACACAAAAAGAACAGTTAGTGGTAAAGATACCACTGACGGGCAAGTGAAGAGAGCCGTTTGTTCCGACTTCAACGTGTTTTGATGCTTGGAGAAAAATACCACTTACGGGCAAAAAATCGGCAACACCACTAACACACACAAAAACAATCTGCAGTATCAGTTCTGACCTAGTGAAGTCCACCTAGAGCTGGCTCTCCTCTTTAGTAATAAAAACCCCTACCGTAACCCTAACTATCCCTTAGCTGCATCATCTCCTCCCGATCCTTATTGTCTTCTCCTCCCCGAGACGCCACTTTCTTCATCCTTGACTGATCCACCTCCCACCCTGTCACCACTATCTTCTCTAGCCACATATCCCTGCACCCTTCTACCGCCGCCCACTTCTATGACCAGATCATATTCGTGGGTGGCGCTGTGAGAACATAATTTTTTTTTGGCGCCGCTCACCTTCAGTGTGGACGGCATCCTCTTCGGCACGGATAGGATAGCGGCGTCTTTGTCTATTTTATTTCTTTGCAAAGAGAGCCTTGGCTCAGTGGTTGGGCATGCGGTTGTGCAGCCTAACGACCCGAGTTCAATTCCTAGAATTGACAGGTGATGCACAGGGATTTTTCCCCATTTATTGAGGATCAAGTTTGGTGTGTGGTAAAACCACTGATCAAAAAATATCTTGATACTCATTTAAAAAAATTCTGAGGACTATGTCTATCTTGGTACTCATACTAAAATGGTTGTATGCACCCCTAGTTGGTGCAGAGGCCGGGCAAGTGAAATTCTCCCCCAATTTTAAGCAAAGAGAGCCTTGGCTCAGTGGTTGGGCATGCGGTTTTGCAGCCTAACGACCCGAGTTCAATTCCTAGAATTGACAGGTGATGCACAGGGGTTTTTCCCCATTTATTGAGGATCAAGTTTGGTGTGTGGTGAAACCACTGATCAAAAAATATCTTGATACTCATTTAAAAAAATTCTGAGGACCATGTCTATCTTGGTACTCATACTAAAATGGTCGTATGCATCCCTAGTTGGTGCAGAGGCCGGGGAAGTGAAATTCTCCCCCAATTTTAAATGAGCTTATTGTCATGGGTGAGAGAGCGAGGGCGACTGGTGGGGCGACTCCACCGGTCACCGCCCGCGGCGGCGATCCCTGCCGCCGGCGGGTCGGAGGGAGATTTTGGGCTCTCGCGGGTGACTCGGACGGTGAGGATGAAGAGGAAGGCGCCGGTTCTCAAGGCTCGCCGGAGGCGCCGTCGCCGACTCCGTCGGATACTTTGTGCGAGGCGCTCGTGGTTGGGTACTCGGAAGATGTCGTCGCCGGCTTGGTCGACGCGGTCGTACCGAACGACGATCCGGCAAGGGAAGGGCTGCGCGCGTCGGAGACCGTGGAGGTGCTCCGCCGGATTATTCGACGGCGAACGTCACCGACAGCGATCCGGCCATGGAAAGGCCCCATCCCTAAGGTACGTCTTCCAGCGCTTACTCTGCATGATTTCCTTCGTCCGGAGGCATGGACTGTGGTTACTAGACGTCGGAAGAAGAAGAGGCCGGCGGTGGAGCTACCGCCGGCGAGGTCGGCCGATCCGATCGCGGCGATCCGTGATCAGCGGCGACAACGTTTGAATTCGCTGCTGGGCCAGGAAGGGCCGGAGCAGCGATCGGTGGTTATGGGCCTTGCAAGTCCTGGGTATTCGGCCCAGGGGCAAGTGCTGCATGCTGTGTTGGAAATATGCCCTAGAGGCAATAATAAATTAGTTATTATTATATTTCCTTGTTCATGATAATCGTTTATTATCCATGCTATAATTGTATTGATTGGAAACTCAAATACATGTGTGGGTGCATAGACAACACTGTGTCCCTAGTAAGCCTCTAGTTGACTAGCTTGTTGATCAAAGATGGTTAAGGTTTCCTAGCCATGGACATGAGATGTCATTTGATAACGGGATCACATCATTAGGAGAATGATGTGATGGACAAGACCCAAACTACGAACGTAGCATATGATCGTGTCAGTTTATTGCTATTGTTTTCTGCATGTCAAGTATCTGTTCCTATGACCATGAGATCATGCAACTCCCCGACATCGGAGGAGTACCTTGTGTGTATCAAACGTCGCAACGTAACTGGGCGACTATAAAGGTGCTCTACAGGTATCTCCGAGGATGTCTGTTGGGTTGGCATGGATCAAGACTGGGATTTGTTACTCCGTATGACGGAGACGTATCTCAGGGCCCACTCGGTAATACAACATCACATTGAGCCTTGCAAGCAAAGTGACTAAAAGAGTTAGCCACAGGATCTTGTATTACGGAACGAGTAAAGAGACTTGCCGGTAACGAGATTGAACTAGGTATAGAGATACCGACGATCGAATCTCGGGCAAGTAACATACCGAAGAACAAAGGGAACAGCATACGGGATTAACTGAATCCTTGACATAGAGGTTCGACCGATAAAAGATCTTCGTAGAATATGTAGGAGCCAATATGGGCATCCAGGTCCCGCTATTGGTTATTGGCCGTAGAGGTGTCTCGGTCATGTCTACATAGTTCTCGAACCCGCAGGGTCTACACACTTAACGTTTGGTGACGATTAGTATAATTGAGTTATTATGTTGGTGACCGAAAGTTGTTCGGAGTCCCGGATAAGATCCCGGACATGACGAGGATCTCCGGAATAGTCCGGAGGTAAAGATTGATATATGTGATAATAGTGTTTTGATCTCCG
Source organism: Elymus sibiricus (assembly GCA_039707655.1). NCBI lineage: Eukaryota > Viridiplantae > Streptophyta > Magnoliopsida > Poales > Poaceae > Elymus > Elymus sibiricus. Next base: position 35,745,204 of record CM077676.1, read on the forward strand.
GAAGGGTTCCGGAGTTCACCGGAAGGGGTTCCGGATGTTTACCGAAGTGTTCGGGTGCGAGAACACTTTATATGGGCCAAGGGATAAAAACCCACGAGGTATTGGAAAGTGCAAAAATAGTTTTGCTGCCGCGTAAGCGGTACTACCGCTTGGTGAAGCGGTACTACCGCCCGAGCGGTACTACCGCTTGTGTGAAGCGGTACTACCGCCCAAGCGGTACTACCGCTTCTGAGCGGTACTACCGCTTGTGCGCGGCTGTGCACGGTTCGGCAGGGATCCGAGTTGGACTCTTTTCCTGCGGGCCAAACCGACCTTGTGCGGGCAAAACCGACCTGGAGGAGGCTTTTACTCCAAGTTTAGACCCCAAGGCTCAACATATAAATAGAGGGGCAGGGCTAGCACACGGGATACATCAAGATTTCCCCAAGCCGTGTGCGGCAACCCTAACCCTCTAGTTCCTCCGTCATAATCTCCGTAGCGCTTGGCGAAGCCCTGCAGAGATTGTTCCTCACCACCATCACCACGCCGTCGTGCTGCTGGAACTCAACCACTACTTCACCATCGCTCGCTGGATCGAGGAGGTGAAGGCGTCATCAAGCCGTACGTGTGTTGAACGCGGAGGTGCCGTCCGTTCGGCGCTAGTTCGTGATCGGATCGAGGGACGACTTGCGATTTGGATCGCGAAGACGTTCGACTACATCAACCGCGTTTCTTAAACGCTTCCGCTTAGCGATCTACAAGGGTATGTAGATTCACTCTCCCTCTCGTAGATGCTCATCACCATGGATAGATCTTGTGTGTGCGTAGGAAATTTTTTGTTTCCCATGCAACGTTCGCCAATAGTGGCATCATGAGCCAGGTCTATGCGTAGATGAGATCTCGAGTAGAACACAAACGAGTTGTGGGCGTGGGTGTATACATATTGCTTGCCGTTACTAGTTGATATTTGATTCGGCGGTACTGTGAGATGAAGCGGCCCGGACCGACATTACGCGTACACTTACGCGAGACAGGTTCCTTCAACTGACATGTAACTTCGTTGCATAAAGATGGCTAGCGGGTGTCTGTCTCTCTCACTTTAGTTGAATCGATTTCAATGAAGAGGGTTCTTTTAGAAGATCAAAAAGCAATCACTACACCACGTTGTGGTTTTGCGTAGGTAAGAACGGTTCTTGCAAACCCGTAGCAGCCACGTAAAATTTGCAACAACAATTAGAGGACGTCTAACTTGTTTTTGCAGGGTATGTTGTGATGTGATATGGCCAATTACATGATGAGATATATGTGATGTATGAGATGATCATGTGTTGTATAGAATATCACGACTTGCATGTCGATGAGTACGGCAACTGGCAGGAGCCATAGAGTTGTCTTTAATTATTGTATGACCTGCGTGTCAATCATTAAGCGCTATGTAATGCTTTACTTTATCGCTAAACGTTAGCAATAGTCGTGGAAGCAACAGTCGGCGCGACAACCTTATGGCGACACGTTGATGGAGATCAAGATGATGGAGATCATGGTGTCATGCTGGTGACGATGGAGATCATGCCGGTGCTTTGGAGATGGAGATCAAAAGCACAAGTTCATGGCCATATCATGTCACTTATGATTTGCATGTGATGTTAATCCTTTTATGCATCTTATTTTGCTTAGGACGACGGTAGCATTATAAGGTGATCCCTCACTTAAATTTCAAGATAAATTGTGTTCTCCCCGAGTGTGCACCGTTGCGAAAGTTCGTCGTTTCGAGACACGCCGTGATGATCGGGTGTGATAGACTCCACGTTCACATACAACGGGTGCAAGCCATGTTGCACACGCGGAACACTCGGGTTAAACTTGACGAGCCTAGCATGTACAGACATGGCCTCGGAACACAAGAGACCGAAAGGTCGAACATGAGTCATATAGTAGATATGATCAACATGAAGATGTTCACCATTGAAACCACCTCAACTCACGTGATGATCGGACTTGAGTTGGTGGATTTGGATCATGTTACACTCGAATGACCAGAGGGATGTCAATTTGAGTGGGAGTTTTTAAGTAATATGATTAATTAAACTCATTATCTAGAACAATAGTCTAAGTTGTCTTTGCTATATTTATGTTGTAGATCATGGCTCGCGCAGTAGCACCCCTGAATTTTAATGCGTTCCTAGAGAAAGCTAAGTTGAAAGATGATGGAAGTAACTTTGTGGACTGGGCCCGTAATCTAAGGATTATCCTTACGGCTTCCCAGAAGGCTTATGTCCTTGATGCACCGCTTGGTGATCCACCCGCTCCAGTTGAGTCTCTAGACGTTGTGAACGCCTGGCAGGCTCGTTCTGATGATTACTCAATAGTTCAATGTGCAATGTTGTATGGCTTAGAACCGGGACTTCAAAGACGTTTTGAACGTCATGGAGCATATGAGATGTTCCAGGAGTTGAAGTTTATCTTTCAGAAGAATGCCCGGATCGAGAGATATGAGATCTCCGATAAGTTCTATGCTTGCAAGATGGAGGAGAACGGGTCTATCAGTGATCACGTGCTCAGAATGTCTGGGTACTCCACCCGTCTGGCTGAGTTAGGGATGCCCCTTCCGCCAGAGGCTATCACTGACAGAGTTCTTCAATCATTGCCACCTAGCTACAAGAGCTTCGTGTTGAACTATAACATGCACGGGATGAACAAGTCAGTCGCCGAGCTGTTTGCGATGCTGAAAGCCGCTGAGTCTGAAATTCAGAAGGAGCATCAAGTGTTGATGGTCAATAAAACCACTAGTTTCAAGAAAAATGGCAAGGGTAAGAAGGGTAACTCCAAGAAGAGTGGCAAAGCAGTTGCTCCTCTCGTGAAGAAACCCAAGGCTGGACCCAAACCAGAAACTGTGTGTTTTCATTGCAAGGGAACTGGACACTGGAAGCGGAACTGCCCCAAGTATTTGGCTGACAAGAAGGCGGCCAACAACAAACAAGGTATATATGATATACATGTTATTGATGTGTACCTTACCAACCCTCGTTGTAGTGCCTGGGTATTTGATACCGGTGCGGTTGCTCATATTTGCAACTCTAAACAGGAACTGCGGAATAGACGGAGGCTGGCAAAGGACGAAGTGACGATGCGCGTGGGAAATGGTTCCAAGGTTGATGTGATCGCCGTCGGCACGCTCGCTCTTCGATTACCGTCGGGATTAGTGATGAACCTGAATAAGTGTTATTTGGTGCCTGCGTTAAGCATGAACATTATATCTGGATCTTGTTTATTGCGAGACGGTTACTCATTTGAATCAGAGAATAATGGTTGTTCTATTTGTATGAGTAATATCTTTTATGGTCATGCACCCAATGTGAGGGGTTTATTCTTATTGAATCTCGACAGTAATGATACACATGTTCATAACATTGATGCCAAAAGATGTAGAATTGATAATGATAATACCACTTTCTTGTGGCACTGCCGTTTAGGTCATATTGGCGTAAAATGCGTGAGGAAGCTCCATGCTGATGGACTTTTGGAGTCACTTGATTTTGAATCACTTGACACATGTGAGCCATGCCTCATGGGCAAGATGACTAAAACTCCGTTCTCTGGTACAATGGAACGGGCAAGTGACTTATTGGAAATCATACATACTGATGTGTGCGGTCCGATGAGTATTGAGGCGCGCGGTGGTTATCGTTACTTTCTCACCTTCACTGATGACTTAAGTAGATATGGGTATATTTACTTAATGAAACACAAATCTGAAACATTTGAAAAGTTCAAACAATTTCAGAGTGAAGTTGAGAATCATCGTAACAAGAAGATTAAATTCCTACGATCTGATCGAGGAGGAGAATATCTGAGTTATGAGTTTGGCAGTCACTTAAGACAGTGTGGAATTGTTTCACAATTGACACCGCCTGGAACACCACACACTAGTAGAAAAAGGGCCTAATGTGAAGCTCATTAGTCCCGGTTTGTAATTGAACCGGCACTAATGTGACCATTAGTGCCGGTTCCAACGGCTAGCCGGGCGGCGCTCATTAGTACCGGTTCGTGGCGAACCTTTAGTACCGGTTCGTTCCACGAACCGGTACTAAAGCGGTGGTGGCCTTTAGTACGGGTTGGTGGCTCCAACCGGTACTAAAGACCCCCCCCCTTTAATACCGGTTGGAGCCACCAACCGGTACTAAAGGGGTGCGCTGCCACCCGCAGTGCACAATGTTTAGTCCCACCTCGCTAGTTGAGAGGAGTTCGCACCGATTTATAAGCCCCGCCGCGGCTACCGTGTCGAGCTCCTCTCTAAGCAGGCCTTTGTGGGCCTATTGCAAGTCTTCTGCCCTGTGGGGCCTGTTGGGTAACGTTGCATGGGAAACAAAAATTTTCCTACGCACACGCAAGATCTATCCATGGTGATGAGCATCTACGAGAGGGAGAGTGAATCTACATACCCTTGTAGATCGCTAAGCGGAAGCGTTAATAAACGCGGTTGATGTAGTCGAACGTCTTCGCGATCCAAATCGCCGAGCGTCCCGCGATCCAATCACGATCCTTCCGATCTAGTGCCGAACGGACGGCACCTCCGCGTTCAACACACGTACGGCTTGATGACGCCTTCACCTCCTCGATCCAGCGAGCGATGGTGAAGTAGTGGTTGAGTTCCAGCAGCACGACGGCGTGGTGATGGTGGTGAGGAACAATCTCTGCAGGGCTTCGCCAAGCACTACGGAGATTATGACGGAGGAACTAGAGGGCTAGGGTTGCCGGCACACGGCTTGGGAAATCCTGATGTATCCCGTGCGCTAGCCCTGCCCCTCTATTTATATGTTGAGCCTTGGGGTCTAAACTTGGAGTAAAAGCCTCCTCCGGGTCGGTTTTGCCCGCACAAGGTCGGTTTGGCCCGCAGGGAAAGAGTCCAACTCGGATCCCTGCCGAACCGTGCACAGCCGTGCACAAGCGGTAGTACCGCTTCACACAAGCGGTAGTACCGCTTGGGCGGTAGTACCGCTTCACACAAGCGGTAGTACCGCTCCGGCGGTAGTACCGCTTCACCAAGCGGTAGTACCGCGTACGCGGCAGCAAAACTACTTTTGCACTTTCCAATACCTTGTGGGATTTATCCCTTTGGCTCATATAAAGTGTTGCTGCACCCGAACACTTCGGTAAACATCCGGAACCCCTTCCGGTGAACTCCGGAACCCTTCTAGAGATCAAAACACTATTATCACATATATCAATCTTTACCTCCGGACTATTCCGGAGATCCTCGTCATGTCCGGGATCTTATCCGGGACTCCGAACAACTTTCGGTCACCAACATAATAACTCAATTATACTAATCGTCACCAAACGTTAAGTGTGTAGACCCTGCGGGTTCGAGAACTATGTAGACATGACCGAGACACCTCTACGGCCAATAACCAATAGCGGGACCTGGATGCCCATATTGGCTCCTACATATTCTACGAAGATCTTTATCGGTCGAACCTCTATGTCAAGGATTCAGTTAATCCCGTATGCTGTTCCCTTTGTTCTTCGGTATGTTACTTGCCCGAGATTCGATCGTCGGTATCACTATACCTAGTTCAATCTCGTTACCGGCAAGTCTCTTTACTCGTTCCGTAATACAAGATCTCGTGGCTAACACTTTAGTCACATTGCTTGCAAGGCTCATTGTGATGTTGTATTACCGAGTGGGCCCTGAGATACCTCTCCGTCATACGGAGTAACAAATCCCAGTCTTGATCCATGCCAACCCAACAGACACCCTCGGAGATACCTGTAGAGCACCTTTATAGTCACCCAGTTACGTTGCGACGTTTGATACACACAAGGTATTCCTCCGGTGTCAGAGAGTTGCATGATCTCATGGTCAAAGGAACAGATACTTGACATGCAGAAAACAATAGCAATAAACTGACACGATCAAATGCTACGTTTACAGTTTGGGTCTTGTCCATCACATCATTCTCCTAATGATGTGATCCCGTTATCAAATGACATCGCATGTCCATGGCTAGGAAACCTTAACCATCTTTGATCAACAAGCTAGTCAACTAGAGGCTTACTAGGGACACAGTGTTGTCTATGTACCCACACATGTATTTGAGTTTCCAATCAATACAATTATAGCATGGATAATAAACGATTATCATGAACAAGGAAATATAATAATAACCAATTTATTATTGCCTCTAGGGCATATTTCCAACAGTCTCCCACTTGCACTAGAGTCAATAATCTAGTTCACATCACTATGTGATTTACATTGTAATGAATCGAACACCCATGCAGTTCTGGTGTTGTTCATGTTTAGCCCTTGGAAGAGGTTTAGTCATCGGATCTGCAACATTTAGATCCGTGTGTACTTTGCAAATATTTATGTCGTCCTCCTTGATGTAATCGCGGATGGAATTGAAACGTCGCTTTATGTGTCTGGTCCTCTTGTGAAATCTTGGTTCCTTGGCTAGAGCAATGGCACCAGTATTATCACAAAACAGAGTCATTGGGTTAAGTGCACTAGGCACTACTCCAAGATCTGTCATGAACTCCTTCATCCAGACACCTTCCTTCGCCGCCTCCGAGGCAGCGATGTACTCCGCTTCGCATGTAGAATCTGCTACCACGCTTTGCTTGGAACTGCACCAGCTAACCGCACCCCCATTAAGAATAAATACGTATCCGGTTTGCGACTTAGAGTCATCCGGATCAGTGTCAAAGCTTGCATCGACGTAACCCTTTACGACGAGCTCTTGATCACCTCCATAAACGAGAAACATGTCCTTAGTCCTTTTCAGGTACTTCAGGATATTCTTGACCGCCGTCCAGTGTTCCATTCCTGGATCACTTTGAAACCTTCCGACCATACTTATGGCAAGGCTGACATCGGGTCTTGTGCACAGCATTGCATACATGATAGAGCCTATGGCCGAAGCATAGGGGATGACACTCATCTTTTCTCTATCTTCTGCAGTCACTGGGCATTGAGTCTTACTCAACTTCACACCTTGCAAAACAGGCAAGAACCCCTTCTTGGACTGATCCATTTTGAACTTCTTCAAAATCTTATCAAGGTATGTGCTTTGTGAAAGTCCTATTAAGCGTCTTGATCTATCTCTATAGATCTTGATGCCTAATATGAAAGCAGCTTCTCCTAGGTCCTTCATTGAAAAACTCTTGTTCAAATATTCCTTTACGCTTTCCAGCATTTCTATATTGTTTCCAATCAGCAATATGTCATCCACATATAATATTAGAAACGCTATAGAGCTCCCACTCACTTTCTTGTAAATACAAGCTTCTCCGTAAACTTGTATAAACTCGAACGCTTTGATCACCTCATCAAAACGAAGATTCCAACTCCGAGATGCTTGCACCAGTCCATAAATGGATCGCTGGAGTTTGCAAACTTTGTCAGCATTCTCTGGATCGACAAAACCTTCTGGTTGCATCATATACAACTCTTCCTTAAGGTAACCGTTAAGGAACGCTGTTTTGACATCCATCTGCCAAATTTCATAATCGAAAAAGGCAGCTATTGCTAACATGATTCTGACGGACTTAAGCATCGCTACGGGTGAGAAGGTCTCATCGTAGTCAACTCCTTGAACTTGTGAAAAACCCTTTGCCACAAGTCGAGCTTTATAGACGGTGACATTACCGTCCGCGTCCGTCTTCCTCTTAAAGATCCATTTGTTCTGAATGGCCTTACGCCCTTCAGGTAATACTTCCAAAGTCCATACTTTGTTTTCATACATGGATCCCATCTCGGATTTCATGGCCTCTAACCACTTCTCGGAATCCGGGCCCATCATCGCTTCTCCATAGCTCGTAGGTTCATCGTTGTTTAACAACATGACCTCTAAGACAGGGTTGCCGTACCACTCAGGAGCAGTACGCGTCCTTGTCGACCTACGAGGTTCGATAGCAACTTGATCCAAAGCTTCATGATCATCATCATTAACTTCCTCTTCAGCTAATGTAGGCTCCACAGAAACAACTTTCTGCGCTGCGCTACTCTCAGGTTGAAGTAAAGGTTCAACAACCTCATCAAGTTCTATCTTCCTCCCACTCAATTCTTTCGAGAGAAACTCTTTCTCAAGAAATGTTCCGTTTTTAGTGACAAACACTTTGCCTTCGGATCTGAGGTAGAAGGTATACCCAACTGTCTCTTTTGGGTATCCTATGAAGACGCATTTCTCCGCTTTGGGTTCCAGCTTTTCAGGCTGAAGCTTTTTGACATAAGCATCACATCCCCAAACTTTAAGAAACGACAGTTTTGGCTTCTTGCCAAACCAAAGTTCATATGGCGTCGTCTCAACGGATTTCGATGGTGCCCTATTTAAAGTGAATGCAGCTGTCTCTAATGCATAACCCCAAAACGATAGTGGCAAATCGGCAAGAGACATCATAGATCGCACCATATCCAATAAGGTTCGATTACGACGTTCGGACACACCATTACGCTGTGGTGTTCCAGGCGGTGTTAATTGTGAAACAATTCCACACTGTCTTAAGTGACTGCCAAACTCATAACTCAGATATTCTCCTCCTCGATCAGATCGTAGGAATTTAATCTTCTAGTTACGATGATTCTCAACTTCACTCTGAAATTGTTTGAACTTTTCAAATGTTTCAGACTTGTGTTTCATTAAGTAAATATACCCATATCTACTTAAGTCATCAGTGAAGGTGAGAAAGTAACGATAACCACCGCGCGCCTCAATGCTCATCGGACCGCACACATCAGTATGTATGATTTCCAATAAGTCACTTGCCCGTTCCATTATTCCAGAGAACGGCGTTTTAGTCATCTTGCCCATGAGGCATGGCTCACATGTGTCAAGTGATTCAAAATCAAGTGACTCCAAAAGTCCATCAGCATGGAGCTTCCTCATGCGTTTTACGCCAATATGACCTAAACGGCAGTGCCACAAGAAAGTGGTATTATCATTATCAATTCTACATCTTTTGGCATCAATGTTATGAACATGTGTATCATTACTATCGAGATTCAATAAGAATAAACCCCTCACATCGGGTGCATGACCATAAAAGATATTACTCACATAAATAGAACAACCATTATTCTCTGATTTAAATGAGTAACCGTCTCGCAATAAACAAGATCCAGATATAATGTTCATGCTTAACGCAGGCACCAAATAACACTTATTTAGGTTCATCACTAATCCCGACGGTAATCGAAGAGCGAGCGTGCCGACGGCGATCACATCAACCTTGGAACCATTTCCCACGCGCATCGTCACTTCGTCCTTTGCCAGCCTCCGTCTATTCCGCAGTTCCTGTTTTGAGTTGCAAATATGAGCAACCGCACCGGTATCAAATACCCAGGTACTACAACGAGAGTTGGTAAGGTACACATCAATAACATGTATATCATATATACCTTGTTTGTTGTTGGCCGCCTTCTTGTCAGCCAAATACTTGGGGCAATTCCGCTTCCAGTGTCCAGTTCCCTTGCAATGAAAACACACAGTTTCTGGTTTGGGTCCAGCCTTGGGTTTCTTCACGAGAGGAGCAACTGCTTTGCCACTCCGCTTGGAGTTACCCTTCTTACCCTTGCCATTTTTCTTGAAACTAGTGGTTTTATTGACCATCAACACTTGACGCTCCTTCTGAATTTCAGACTCAGCGGCTTTCAGCATCGCAAACAGCTCGGCGACTGACTTGTTCATCCCGTGCATGTTATAGTTCAACACGAAGCTCTTGTAGCTAGGTGGCAATGATTGAAGAACTCTGTCAGTGATAGCCTCTGGCGGAAGGGGCATCCCTAACTCAGCCAGACGGGTGGAGTACCCAGACATTCTGAGCACGTGTTCACTGATAGACCCGTTCTCCTCCATCTTGCAAGCATAGAACTTATCGGAGATCTCATATCTCTCGATCCGGGCATTCTTCTGAAAGATAAACTTCAACTCCTGGAACATCTCATATGCTCCATGACGTTCAAAACGTCTTTGAAGTCCCGGTTCTAAGCCATACAACATTGCACATTGAACTATTGAGTAATCATCAGAACGAGCCTGCCAGGCGTTCACAACGTCTAGAGACTCAACTGGAGCGGGTGGATCACCAAGCGGTGCATCAAGGACATAAGCCTTCTGGGAAGCCGTAAGGATAATCCTTAGATTACGGGCCCAGTCCACAAAGTTACTTCCATCATCTTTCAACTTAGCTTTCTCTAGGAACGCATTAAAATTCAGGGGTGCTACTGCGCGAGCCATGATCTACAACATAAATATAGCAAAGACAACTTAGACTATTGTTCTTAGATAATGAGTTTAGTTAATCATATTTAAAAAACTCCCACTCAAATTGACATCCCTCCGATCATTCGAGTGTAACATGATCCAAATCCACCAACTCAAGTCCGATCATCACGTGAGTTGAGGTGGTTTCAATGGTGAACATCTTCATGTTGATCATATCTACTATATGACTCATGTTCGACCTTTCGGTCTCTTGTGTTCCGAGGCCATGTCTGTACATGCTAGGCTCGTCAAGTTTAACCCGAGTGTTCCGCACGTGTAACATGGCTTACACCCGTTGTATGCGAACGTAGAGTCTATCACACCCGATCATCACGGCGTGTCTCGAAACGACGAACTTTCGCAACGGTGCACACTTGGGGAGAACACAATTTATCTTGAAATTTAAGTGAGGGATCACCTTATAATGCTACCGTCGTCCTAAGCAAAATAAGATGCATAAAAGGATTAACATCACATGCAAATCATAAGTGACATGATATGGCCATGAACTTGTGCTTTTGATCTCCATCTCCAAAGCACCGGCATGATCTCCATCGTCACCGGCATGACACCATGATCTCCATCATCTTGATCTCCATCAACGTGTCGCCATAAGTTTGTCGCGCTGACTGTTGCTTCCACGACTATAGCTAACGTTTAGCGATAAAGTAAAGCATTACATAGCGCTTAATGATTGACACGCAGGTCATACAATAATTAAAGACAACTCTATGGCTCCTGCCAGTTGCCGTACTCATCGACATGCAAGTCGTGATATTCTATACATCACATGATCATCTCATACATCACATATATCTCATCATGTAATTGGCCATATCACATCACAACATACCCTGCAAAAACAAGTTAGACGTCCTCTAATTGTTGTTGCAAATTTTACGTGGCTGCTACGGGTTTGCAAGAACCGTTCTTACCTACGCAAAACCACAACGTGGTGTAGTGATTGCTTTTTGATCTTCTAAAAGAACCCTCTTCATTGAACCGATTCAACTAAAGTGAGAGAGACAGACACCCGCCAGTCACCTTTATGCAACAAGTGCACGCAGCGGTAAAACCAGTCTCGCGTAAGCGTACGCGTAATGTCGGTCCGGGCCGCTTCATCTCACAATACCGCTGAATCAAGTATCAACTAGTAACGGCAAGCAATATGTATACACCCACGCCCACAACTCGTTTGTGTTCTACTCGAGATCTCATCTACGCATAGACCTGGCTCATGATGCCACTGTTGGGTAACGTTGCATGGGAAACAAAAATTTTCCTACGCACACGCAAGATCTATCCATGGTGATGAGCATCTACGAGAGGGAGAGTGAATCTACATACCCTTGTAGATCGCTAAGCGGAAGCGTTAATAAACGCGGTTGATGTAGTCGAACGTCTTCGCGATCCAAATCGCCGAGCGTCCCGCGATCCAATCACGATCCTTCCGATCTAGTGCCGAACGGACGGCACCTCTGCGTTCAACACACGTACGGCTTGATGACGCCTTCACCTCCTCGATCCAGCGAGCGATGGTGAAGTAGTGGTTGAGTTCCAGCAGCACGACGGCGTGGTGATGGTGGTGAGGAACAATCTCTGCAGGGCTTCGCCAAGCACTACGGAGATTATGACGGAGGAACTAGAGGGCTAGGGTTGCCGGCACACGGCTTGGGAAATCCTGATGTATCCCGTGCGCTAGCCCTGACCCTCTATTTATATGTTGAGCCTTGGGGTCTAAACTTGGAGTAAAAGCCTCCTCCGGGTCGGTTTTGCCCGCACAAGGTCGGTTTGGCCCGCAGGGAAAGAGTCCAACTCGGATCCCTGCCGAACCGTGCACAGCCGCGCACAAGCGGTAGTACCGCTTCACACAAGCGGTAGTACCGCTTGGGCGGTAGTACCGCTTCACACAAGCGGTAGTACCGCTCCGGCGGTAGTACCGCTTCACCAAGCGGTAGTACCGCGTACGCGGCAGCAAAACTACTTTTGCACTTTCCAATACCTTGTGGGATTTATCCCTTTGGCTCATATAAAGTGTTGCTGCACCCGAACACTTCGGTAAACATCCGGAACCCCTTCCGGTGAACTCCGGAACCCTTCCAGAGATCAAAACACTATTATCACATATATCAATCTTTACCTCCGGACTATTCCGGAGATCCTCGTCATGTCCGGGATCTTATCCGGGACTCCGAACAACTTTCGGTCACCAACATAATAACTCAATTATACTAATCGTCACCAAACGTTAAGTGTGTAGACCCTGCGGGTTCGAGAACTATGTAGACATGACCGAGACACCTCTACGGCCAATAACCAATAGCGGGACCTGGATGCCCATATTGGCTCCTACATATTCTACGAAGATCTTTATCGGTCGAACCTCTATGTCAAGGATTCAGTTAATCCCGTATGCTGTTCCCTTTGTTCTTCGGTATGTTACTTGCCCGAGATTCGATCGTCGGTATCACTATACCTAGTTCAATCTCGTTACCGGCAAGTCTCTTTACTCGTTCCGTAATACAAGATCTCGTGGCTAACACTTTAGTCACATTGCTTGCAAGGCTCATTGTGATGTTGTATTACCGAGTGGGCCCTGAGATACCTCTCCGTCATACGGAGTAACAAATCCCAGTCTTGATCCATGCCAACCCAACAGACACCCTCGGAGATACCTGTAGAGCACCTTTATAGTCACCCAGTTACGTTGCGACGTTTGATACACACAAGGTATTCCTCCGGTGTCAGAGAGTTGCATGATCTCATGGTCAAAGGAACAGATACTTGACATGCAGAAAACAATAGCAATAAACTGACACGATCAAATGCTACGTTTACAGTTTGGGTCTTGTCCATCACATCATTCTCCTAATGATGTGATCCCGTTATCAAATGACATCGCATGTCCATGGCTAGGAAACCTTAACCATCTTTGATCAACAAGCTAGTCAACTAGAGGCTTACTAGGGACACAGTGTTGTCTATGTACCCACACATGTATTTGAGTTTCCAATCAATACAATTATAGCATGGATAATAAACGATTATCATGAACAAGGAAATATAATAATAACCAATTTATTATTGCCTCTAGGGCATATTTCCAACAGGGCCTACTGGGCCGTACGGGCCTGCATCCTGGCCCAACTAGAGGTTGGGTTTCTAGTCGTATGCAGGCCGTGCCGGCCCAGTAGGCCGCCTGTTTTTGCTTTATTTCAAAAAAAAATCCTTTAGTACCGGTTGGTGTTACCAACCGGTACTAAAGGTCTCCCTGCCCCCGGCGCGGGCTCGTGCCACGTGGTGGCCCTTTAGTGGCGGTTCGTGTTGAACCGGTACTAAAGGGGGGGGTCTTTAGTCCCCACACTTTAGTGCCGGTTGCAGAACCGGCACTAAAGGGCCTTACGAACCGGTGCTAAATCCCGGTTCTGCACCAGTGACAGCGTAATGGTGTGTCCGAACGTCGTAATCGAACCTTATTGGATATGGTGCGATCTATGATGTCTCTTGCCGATGAGCCACTATCGTTTTGGGGTTATGCATTAGAGACAGCTGCATTCACTTTAAATAGGGCACCATCGAAATCCGTTGAGACGACGCCATATGAACTTTGGTTTGGCAAGAAGCCAAAACTGTCGTTTCTTAAAGTTTGGGGATGTGATGCTTATGTCAAAAAGCTTCAGCCTGAAAAGCTGGAACCCAAAGCGGAGAAATGCGTCTTCATAGGATACCCAAAAGAGACAATTGGGTATACCTTCTACCTCAGATCCGAGGGCAAAGTGTTTGTCGCTAAAAACGGAACATTTCTTGAGAAAGAGTTTCTCTCGAAAGAATTGAGTGGGAGGAAGATAGAACTTGATGAGGTTGTTGAACCTTTACTTCAACCTGAGAGTAGCGCAGCGCAGAAAGTTGTTTCTGTGGAGCCTACATTAGCTGAAGAGGAAGTTAATGATGATGATCATGAAGCTTTGGATCAAGTTGCTATCGAACCTCGTAGGTCGACAAGGACGCGTACTACTCCTGAGTGGTACGGCAACCCTGTCTTAGAGGTCATGTTGTTAGACAACGATGAACCTACGAGCTATGGAGAAGCGATGATGGGCCCGGATTCCGAGAAGTGGTTAGAGGCCATGAAATCCGAGATGGGATCCATGTATGAAAACAAATTATGGACTTTGGAAGTATTACCTGAAGGGCGTAAGGCCATTCAGAACAAATGGATCTTTAAGAGGAAGACGGACGCGGACGGTAATGTCACCGTCTATAAAGCTCGACTTGTGGCAAAGGGTTTTTCACAAGTTCAAGGAGTTGACTACGATGAGACCTTCTCACCCGTAGCGATGCTTAAGTCCGTCAGAATCATGTTAGCAATAGCTGCCTTTTTCGATTATGAAATTTGGCAGATGGATGTCAAAACAGCGTTCCTTAATGGTTTCCTTAAGGAAGAGTTGTATATGATGCAACCAGAAGGTTTTGTCGATCCAGAGAATGCTGACAAAGTTTGCAAACTCCAGCGATCCATTTATGGACTGGTGCAAGCATCTCGGAGTTGGAATCTTCGTTTTGATGAGGTGATCAAAGCGTTCGAGTTTATACAAGTTTACGGAGAAGCTTGTATTTACAAGAAAGTGAGTGGGAGCTCTATAGCGTTTCTAATATTATATGTGGATGACATATTGCTGATTGGAAACAATATAGAAATGCTGGAAAGCGTAAAGGAATATTTGAACAAGAGTTTTTCAATGAAGGACCTAGGAGAAGCTGCTTTCATATTAGGCATCAAGATCTATAGAGATAGATCAAGACGCTTAATAGGACTTTCACAAAGCACATACCTTGATAAGATTTTGAAGAAGTTCAAAATGGATCAGTCCAAGAAGGGGTTCTTGCCTGTTTTGCAAGGTGTGAAGTTGAGTAAGACTCAATGCCCAGTGACTGCAGAAGATAGAGAAAAGATGAGTGTCATCCCCTATGCTTCAGCCATAGGCTCTATTATGTATGCAATGCTGTGCACAAGACCCGATGTCAGCCTTGCCATAAGTATGGTCGGAAGGTTTCAAAGTAATCCAGGAATGGAACACTGGACGGCGGTCAAGAATATCCTGAAGTACCTGAAAAGGACTAAGGACATGTTTCTCGTTTATGGAGGTGATCAAGAGCTCGTCGTAAAGGGTTACGTCGATGCAAGCTTTGACACTGATCCGGATGACTCTAAGTCGCAAACCGGATATGTATTTATTCTTAATGGGGGTGCGGTTAGCTGGTGCAGTTCCAAGCAAAGCGTGGTAGCTGATTCTACATGCGAAGCGGAGTACATCGCTGCCTCGGAGGCGGCGAAGGAAGGTGTCTGGATGAAGGAGTTCATGACAGATCTTGGAGTAGTGCCTAGTGCACTTGACCCAATGACTCTGTTTTGTGATAATACTGGTGCCATTGCTCAAGCCAAGGAACCAAGATTTCACAAGAGGACCAGACACATAAAGCGACGTTTCAATTCCATCCGCGATTACATCAAGGAGGACGACATAAATATTTGCAAAGTACACACGGATCTAAATGTTGCAGATCCGATGACTAAACCTCTTCCAAGGGCTAAACATGAACAACACCAGAACTGCATGGGTGTTCGATTCATTACAATGTAAATCACATAGTGATGTGAACTAGATTATTGACTCTAGTGCAAGTGGGAGACTGTTGGAAATATGCCCTAGAGGCAATAATAAATTAGTTATTATTATATTTCCTTGTTCATGATAATCGTTTATTATCCATGCTATAATTGTATTGATTGGAAACTCAAATACATGTGTGGGTGCATAGACAACACTGTGTCCCTAGTAAGCCTCTAGTTGACTAGCTTGTTGATCAAAGATGGTTAAGGTTTCCTAGCCATGGACATGAGATGTCATTTGATAACGGGATCACATCATTAGGATAATGATGTGATGGACAAGACCCAAACTACGAACGTAGCATATGATCGTGTCAGTTTATTGCTATTGTTTTCTGCATGTCAAGTATCTGTTCCTATGACCATGAGATCATGCAACTCCCCGACATCGGAGGAGTACCTTGTGTGTATCAAACGTCGCAACGTAACTGGGCGACTATAAAGGTGCTCTACAGGTATCTCCGAGGATGTCTGTTGGGTTGGCATGGATCAAGACTGGGATTTGTTACTCCGTATGACGGAGAGGTATCTCAGGGCCCACTCGGTAATACAACATCACATTGAGCCTTGCAAGCAAAGTGACTAAAAGAGTTAGCCACAGGATCTTGTATTACGGAACGAGTAAAGAGACTTGCCGGTAACGAGATTGAACTAGGTATAGAGATACCGACGATCGAATCTCGGGCAAGTAACATACCGAAGAACAAAGGGAACAACATACGGGATTAACTGAATCCTTGACATAGAGGTTCGACCGATAAAAGATCTTCGTAGAATATGTAGGAGCCAATATGGGCATCCAGGTCCCGCTATTGGTTATTGGCCGTAGAGGTGTCTCGGTCATGTCTACATAGTTCTCGAACCCGCAGGGTCTACACACTTAACGTTTGGTGACGATTAGTATAATTGAGTTATTATGTTGGTGACCGAAAGTTGTTCGGAGTCCCGGATAAGATCCCGGACATGACGAGGATCTCCGGAATAGTCCGGAGGTAAAGATTGATATATGTGATAATAGTGTTTTGATCTCCGGAAGGGTTCCGGAGTTCACCGGAAGGGGTTCCGGATGTTTACCGAAGTGTTCGGGTGCGAGAACACTTTATATGGGCCAAGGGATAAAAACCCACGAGGTATTGGAAAGTGCAAAAATAGTTTTGCTGTCGCGTAAGCGGTACTACCGCTTGGTGAAGCGGTACTACCGCCCGAGCGGTACTACCGCTTGTGTGAAGCGGTACTACCGCCCAAGCGGTACTACCGCTTCTGAGCGGTACTACCGCTTGTGCGCGGCTGTGCACGGTTCGGCAGGGATCCGAGTTGGACTCTTTTCCTGCGGGCCAAACCGACCTTGTGCGGGCAAAACCGACCTGGAGGAGGCTTTTACTCCAAGTTTAGACCCCAAGGCTCAACATATAAATAGAGGGGCAGGGCTAGCACACGGGATACATCAAGATTTCCCCAAGCCGTGTGCGGCAACCCTAACCCTCTAGTTCCTCCGTCATAATCTCCGTAGCGCTTGGCGAAGCCCTGCAGAGATTGTTCCTCACCACCATCACCACGCCGTCGTGCTGCTGGAACTCAACCACTACTTCACCATCGCTCGCTGGATCGAGGAGGTGAAGGCGTCATCAAGCCGTACGTGTGTTGAACGCGGAGGTGCCGTCCGTTCGGCGCTAGTTCGTGATCGGATCGAGGGACGACTTGCGATTTGGATCGCGAAGACGTTCGACTACATCAACCGCGTTTCTTAAACGCTTCCGCTTAGCGATCTACAAGGGTATGTAGATTCACTCTCCCTCTCGTAGATGCTCATCACCATGGATAGATCTTGTGTGTGCGTAGGAAAATTTTTGTTTCCCATGCAACGTTCGCCAACAGCTGGGCCTTCGGGCTGCGATGTGGTGTCCGTCGTGGTGGTGCCCGAACCTGAGGCTGCGGTCGAGACGAGTATTAGGGTTCGACCGACCCGCGGCTCCCCTGGATTTCCATCGATTGTACGTCCAAGGGCTGCTCGCCTACTGATTCCGGCGATGACGAGCGCTGCGATGGCGGGTCGAGGCAGCGGCGTGCCGCCTCCTCCTCGTCACCAACCGGCCGCGGCAAGGCCGGAGGACCGGCAGGAGCCGCCCCCTCGTCCCACGCAACAGCAGCAGCACGCTGCTTCTTCTGGCGGTGTGGGTGCTGGCCGCGGCATGGTGGCTGGCGGGGCGGTCTGGAAACGGCGGCGGCGGCCGCGGCGACTACGGAGCCGGCCCCAACAGCAGCGGGCGCGGCGATTATGGCGCGGGTCGCGGAGGTTTTAATGGTGGTCGCGGTGGCTATGGTGCTGGCCTCGGTTATGACGGTGGCTATCAGGGCTACCGGAACGGATGGAACCAGTGGCAAGACGGTGGAGGGCGGGGTTACGGCGGCAATCAATGGCAGCGAAATTTCAACCCTCCACCCGGCGAGTTCGTCGAGGGTGCCTCGGGGCCTAACTATCGTCAGCGGGCTGGTCAGGGGGGAGGTGGCCGAAACCCTCCTCCGCGTCGCCCGTATGTTCCCAAGTTTCATCCTAAGCTACCGATGATCAAGCCGGCGACGTCTGACGGTGGGACGGCCAAGGCGGTCGCGTCCACTGCTTCTACTTCCACGGCGCCTCTGCCTGAGGAGGCGGTGGCGGCCGTTTTGGCGTTGGCCGCGGTATCTATTCCAGCCGCGACAGTTGTCGATGATACAGATGGGCTGAGTGACAAAGGGAGTGACAAAGCTGAAAATATGCGGGCTAATAAGGCGGCCCGTAAGAAAGAAAAGATGACCTGTTATCGATGTGGCGAGCCAGGCCACTTTGTGATTGACTGTAAGGCGGTGCTATGTGACATTTGTCTGAAGCCTGGGCACCCATCTGAGGAGTGTCCACTGCTTTTGGCACCTAAGCCTGTGGTGACCATTTACGGTGTCTTCAACAGCAAGCTCATGTTCTTTGAGACTCCACACACGGTCTCGGTAACTCCTTGTACGGAGAGCTCGAAGTTTGGTTTGGTCAAGGTCACTTAGGGGACTTTGACAGAGGAGCAGGTGTGTCAGCAGCTCAGGCGGCTAGTTTCTGAGACCTTTTCCTGGGCACCTGTCAGATTGGAGGATCAGGTCTACATAGTGGAGTTCCCTAGGAGGGAGGATCTTAATCACCTGCTGAAGTGTGGACTTAGTAAGGTGCCTGGGAGCAAATGCATTCTTGAGTTCGACGAATGCAAAAAACCTGAGCCGATGGGGATACCGTTGGAGAAGGTTTGGATCAGACTCTCAGGTGTCCCAGAGACTCTGCTTAACGATTTCCTTATTGTTTGGAGTCTTGGTCCTCTGTTAGGTAAAACAGAGAAGGTGGATATGCCATTTACATGTCTGCATGGAGTTGCTAGGCTACTTGTTGGTGTTGTTGATGCGGAATTCATTCCGGATTATGTCCCTTGGACGTACGATGGTCTGTCCTATGACCTCGAGGTTGTGGTTGAGGAGGCTCATCTGGCAGATAATAACACTACGATCAGAGATGTTGACATGACCAATGGCGGTGACGGTAGCGGCGATCAGGGGATGGAGGGAAATCCCGGTGACCAGGTTGGGAAGGAGAAATCGACTGGAAAATTCACCCAGTCGACTATGCCGAGGACGGAGAAGGGGTCGGTCCCTACATCTACTCCGACGGCCTCTCTCCGGTTTGGGTCATTCCAGGCGGTGTCTGCACCGAGTCGCCTTTGGGGTGACCACGTGGAGATGGAGGATTCTGATGATGGTCTTCCATCTGAGGTGATGGTGGATCATCAACATCGGGAGATGGTTGAGGTTTCACCACAGGTGACGTCTCAGGCGCGGCGGGATACACCGGCGGTGGTGGAGGTAGTCCTCACTGCCTCTAATTCCACGACGGAGGGGAGCCCGGTGGCGGCTGCCTCTCTTGCCGCGATGGCGGGTGCCGGACCGGCCGAGCGGTCGGTTTCGTCACGGTCTTCATCTCGTTCTTCTTCGCCACGGCTGACCAGCACGACACAGGAGGTGTCCCGGCTGGTTGGTGATGGCGGCCAGCCGACACAGGAGGTGTCCTGGCTAGTTGGTGATGACGGACGGCCGACCGAGATCTCGGCCGGGGCCGTCACGGTTGACGGTGCACCGGCGGGTCATCCCGGGAGGGCATCTTCGCCCATCACTTCGGTTTCAGCCGGGCACATGGAGTCACTTTGGAGGACGTTATCGCTTTTGGGGGGATTCCGGACCCTATGTCCGGTGACAGACGCTTTAGTCACCGGATCCAGGCTCAACCAGACGCGGACGACATACAGCTGGGGCGCGCGATGAGGGCCGCCAAGCTTCGTGACATTGAAGCTAATACAGGTATGTCGGTTAATACAAGTTGTTCCATTCTTCATTTTTCTGAACATGAAATTATTGACAAAGCCAGCAACTTAGGGATTTCTCTTGGTAGTAATGACAAAGAAACCGCCAAATCTATTAACGATCTGTTAGATTTAGAAGCGGATAGAGCTTTGGAATTACTTCGAAATATAGCGGCAGTGAAACCCATGAATGAGGCCGATATTAAGAATCTTGGAGTTAACGCGCTTCAGAGTCTCTGTGAGGATTTGGTCCCCACAGAGGGCTTAGAAAGCGAGGATGAGGATGTGGTTTCAGAGGGGTATATGGCCCCTTTGCAACC
Source organism: Elymus sibiricus (assembly GCA_039707655.1). Classification (NCBI taxonomy): domain Eukaryota; kingdom Viridiplantae; phylum Streptophyta; class Magnoliopsida; order Poales; family Poaceae; genus Elymus; species Elymus sibiricus. The sequence continues at coordinate 35,765,806 of CM077676.1, forward strand.
AGAGATAATTAATACTACTGCCACCGATCATCACGACGCAGAGGTGATGAAGGATAAACCAAAAAGAACCTGGAAGAGGAAGGTATATCCTACATCGGCGGTGCGTAGGAGTGCGAGAGTTAGACTAAAGAAAAAATTCCATGATGAAACATGAAAGGGATATTCTGGAATAGCATAGGTCTAGCGGACTTGGCTAAAAGAAGATTCCTTAGTGATACATCGATAGAGCAAAAATTGGATTTCATGGTGTTGCTAGAGACGGGTAGAGATAATTTCACTCCACAGTTTTTAAACACCATTTCAGGTGGGGTTGATTTTGATTGGCACTGTCTACCTCCAAGAGGTAGATCCGGAGGGATCTTACTTGGGGTGAAGTGCGAAACTTTAGAGGTACTAAATGTGGTTCACGGTGAATTTGCTGTCAAATTTCGTGTAAGGTCGAAAATTGATGGCTTCAGATGGGCTTTGGTGGCCGTATATGGTGCGGCGCAGCCAGAGCTTAAGTCTGACTTCCTCGCAGATCTGGTGAGAATTTGCGGGGATGAAAGGCTGCCTATTCTAGTTGGGGGAGATTTTAATATCATTACAAGGCAAGACGAAAAAAATAATGACAATTTCGATGGAAGGTGGCCTTTCATGTTTAATATGATCATTGAGAGTCTTGACTTGAGGGAGATTGACCTCACTGGTAGGCAATTCACGTGGGCTAATTCTCTACCTATTCCTACGTACGAGAAACTGGATAGGGTTCTCACTAGTGTTGAGTGGGAACAGTAATTTCCATTGGTAACGGTACATGCTTTGCAGAGGGCCATTTCTGATCACACCCCATTGTTGGTCGATTCCGGGGAAGCGACCCATGTGGGAAACAAAAACATTTTCTCTTTCGAATTAGGATGGTTTGAGAGGGAGGGCTTCATGGATCTCATTGCGACAGAATGGGCCAGGGAGTCTGGTGGGTCCTCTTCGGTTGAGAGATGGCAAAACAAAATTAGACATCTGCGCCAGTTCTTGAGATGCTGGGCCAAAAATCAAAGTGGCATTTATAAAGTTGAAAAGGAAAGACTGATACAAATTATTAATGCGCTTGATGTGAAAGCGGAATCCACCCTTCTTAATATGTCTGAGCGAAATATTAAGAATGAGGCTGAGAAGAAATTACAAGCTCTCATGAGAGAGGAGGAGATGAAATGGGCGCTTAGAGCAAAGGTATCTAAGATCGTCCAAGGGGATGATAACACTCAGTTCTTTCACATGATAGCTAATGGGAAGCATAGAAAGAAAAAGATAATTCAGCTTGAACAAGATGAGGGTAGAATTGTAGGGCATGAGAACCTAAAATTGTACATTTCTAATTATTATAAGAAGCTTTTCGGAGCCCCCGAAGAAAGCTACGTATCTCTAGATGAGAGTGCGATCGGGGACATACCTCAACTTAACGTCGAAGATAATGAGGTATTGTCTGCTCCGTTCACTGAGAAAGAGGTGTTTGATGCAATAAAGCAAATGAAACATAATAAAGCCCCCGGGCCGGATGGGTTCCCGGCGGAATTTTATAAGAAATGCTGGCATATCATAAAGGGAGATCTTATGCCTATGTTCCATGATTTGTTCGCGGGCCACTTGCAGCTTTTTCACCTAAATTTTGGAACAATAACGTTGTTGCCAAAAAAGGTGGAGGCTATTCGCATTGAGCAATTTAGACCGATCTGTCTTCTCAATGTTAGCTTCAAGATTTTTACTAAGGTTGGCACGAATAGGTTGACGCAGATAGCCCATTCGGTTGTGCAACCAACTCAATCTGCTTTCATGCCAGGACGACACATCCTCGAAGGGGTGGTTGTTCTACATGAAACGCTCCATGAAATCCATACGAAGAAATTAGATGGTGTCATCTTCAAAGTGGATTTTGAGAAAGCTTATGATAAGGTCAAATGGCCCTTCATCCAGCAAGCCTTACGTATGAAGGGATTCAATGAATCTTGGAGATCCCAGGTGGATTCATTCATACAGAAAGGCAGTGTCGGGATAAAGGTCAATGATGACACTGGACATTTCTTCTAGACACATAAGGGGTTACGACAGGGGGACTCCATGTCTCCTGTGCTGTTCAACATTGTAGCGGATATGTTGGCAGTTCTTATTGGTCGGGCAAAAGTTTGTGGCCAAGTAGGAGGACTCGTTCCCCACCTGGTAGAGGGGGGTGTTTCCGTTCTACAATACGCGGATGACACTATTATTTTCATGGAACACGATCTAGCAAAAGCTAGGAATATGAAGCTTGTGTTATGCCTATTCGAGCAATTGTCTGGACTAAAGATCAACTTCAACAAAAGCGAATTGTTCTGCTTTGGGAGAGCGAAAGAGGAACAAGACGAATACAGACAATTGTTCGGTTGTGGAATGGGATCTCTACCGTTTAGTTATCTAGGAATCCCAATTCACCATAGGTGTTTAACGAATAAGGAATGGAAATGTATAGAAGATAGATTTGAAAAAAGACTAAGCTGCTGGAAGGGCAAGCTAATGTCATACGGAGGCCGGCTGGTTTTGATCAATTCGGTTTTGACAAGTCTGCCGATGTTCCTCTTATCATTCTTTGAAGTGCCGGTAGGGGTACGGAAAAGACTAGACTTCTATCGATCCCGGTTTTTTTGGCAAAGTGATGAGGCCAAGAAGAAATACAGATTAGCTAGATGGGATATTATTTGTAGACCAAAGGAACAGGGACGGTTAGGGATCGAAAATTTAGAAGTAAAGAATAGATGTCTGCTTAGCAAATGGCTATACAGACTATCTGTTGAGACCGAGGGTATGTGGGCACAAATATTGCGGAATAAGTACCTTCACTCTAAGACTTTGGCCCAGGTAACCGCTAGGCTAACGGATTCACCCTTTTGTAAGGGGTTAATGAAGACAAAGGTAACTTTCTTCCAACGGGTGAAGTTTCTAGTTGGCAATGGTAGCAGTACTATAGATTCTGGGAGGATACATGGCTAGGGGATACGCCTCTGGCTTTGCAATACCCCTCCTTACATAATATTGTGCAACGTAAGGAGGATTATGTTGCCACAGTATTAAACTCGGTACCGCTTAATATCCATTTTAGGAGATCCCTAGTAGGAGAACGTTGGGATGCTTGGTTGCAACTGGTCCGTAGGTTGATGGACGTTCAACTATCAGATCAGGTTGATACAATTCGCTGGAAGTTAACTTCGACGGGAGTCTTCTCAGTGAAATCTATGTATCTGGAATTAATTGATACCGGGCCATTGTCGAGGTCATTGCACTTTTGGAAGATTAAAGCTCCACTTCGAATTAAAATCTTTATGTGGTTTGTTCACAAAGGAGTTATTCTCACCAAAGATAATCTGGCAAAAAGGAACTGGGTTGGTAATCCTAGATGCTGTTTTTGTGATCAAAATGAATCGATTAAACACTTCTTTCTTCAGTGTCCACTTGCGAAATTATTATGGCGATCAATACATATTGCTTTTAACGTCCACCCTCCAACGAGCATAAACACGCTATTTGGGACGTGGCTTAATGAAGTGGATAGTCACATAGCCAAACATATTCAGACAGGGATATGTGCTTTATTTTGGGCTATATGGAATACTAGGAATGATTTGATTTTTAATGGAACAAACTTCACTAATTTTTTGCAGGTTATTTACAAAGCTACAGCTTGGATCCATATGTGGTCCTTACTCACTCATGCGGACTTCAGGGAGCTTTTGGCTATTGGGTGCAACCGTTGGGAGATGGTAGCACGGGCTATCTTCAGCCGATTTGGATGGCGAGCTAATAATAGGCTAGGTGTGTAGGCATCGTAGTCTATTTTTTATCGCCGAATGTGGCACTTTTCCCTTTGTGTTTCGTTTTAAGCTCGGACTATGAGCTTTGCTGGACCTTGAGACTTTGTTACGTTTTTATTTAATAAATATGGCTGCATGCATCGATTGATGCAGAGGCAGGGTGTTATCCTCCTTTTCAAAAAAAAAAAAAATTCTCGTCACGGAGCTTCCCTATTGCACGGGGAGGGAGGGTACTCCTACGACATGGCGGCCATATTTTCAACGATGACTCACCATGCACTAACCACTACTCCACTAAACTCACCATGCACTAACCACTAGCTAACACACCGGCCACTATCTTGACTCGGCCAAATCACTTGGCTGGCCACTCACATGATCTTTTTTTTTTTTGAACTGGCCACTCACATGATGTTACATGCATGGAAAACTAAACACTTTTGTGCTGACCGAATCACTGGATCCACACTCCTCGGTGACTCCCTACGACTCAACCAAGCTAGCTACATGCACTACATGCACCCAGCCAGGCGGGCTAACAAACTCGCTGATTCTCTCAGTTCTAACAACCTCGTCTAGCCGGTCAGGCTCCAGCCTCACGTGCTTGCCGCATCACACGGCCTTGCCGCCTCGCGTAGCTTTGCAGCCTCTCGCCGCCATCGCCGTCACACACGACGGCTTGGCATCTCGCCTTCTTCGCACGCCTCCGCTGAACCTTCGCCGACCAACAACTCCTGAACCTATACTACATGCCTAAATAAAACAAACATGCTGATACAAATATCAAGATTAGTGGTAACACGTCCCAGCGCCACCATCGTCCATCTCTTCTCCTCTCCCAGCGCCACCATCACACATCTCTTCTCCTCTCCCAGCACCGCTGTCGCACATATCCTTTCCTCTCCCATCTCCGCTCATGTCCCACCCGAGCGCACCCTTGCCCGTGTTCAAGCTGGAGCACGCGCACACTGGGGCACACGTGATGACAGCACTGCAGGGCGTGGCCGGTGTGCCTTTTGTGGCCGCGTCCACGAGCTGCTGGGCGTGGCCAGCGTGCCTTTCGTGGTCGGGATGGCGCTGTAGGGCATGACCGGCATGCCTTTCATGGCAGCATCGACGAGCTACTCGACCGTGGTCATCGGCTCACCCCTACGGCGCTGCCATTGCTCACCCATACTGCCACCGGCTTCCCCCACCACGGCAACCATGTTTAGTCGAAGCTCCGTGCTTGTCTTCGTCTTCTCTGATGAGCCGTGCATCCTCCAATGTGCTCCCCACGTGCTCCTTGAGTCGCCATACTCCACCACCGGCTATCGTCATTCACCACGGCCGGTGCACTCGATCAGACCAAGGCCTGCAGGCGGTCGCGGAAAATGGGACCACTCAGCACCTCGGTCCGGTCCGGTCCCGACCCCCAGCGGCCGGTCCAAACAGCGGCTAGGTCAAGGACCGCACCGGCCCGACCGTGTCCACCCTGAAAGTATAGGATTTTTCTTCCCATTTGTAGTTAGTATACTGTAGTAGTGTCAGTTCTTCGCCAGAAAGCATAGACTAATTTCGAGATGCCACGAGCAAAAGGTGAACACGAAGTCTTCATAGGGTTTGATCAAGTTTATATTTGTTGGTTGTGTTTTATTTTGGTTTCTTTGATTTGACTTACTATATGTGCTTAGCCTCAGCTTGTGGTTATTAAACTTCTCACTCTAATCTTAGAATTAAACGTGCCCAAAGTTTGGGACATGAACTAAACAGTTCGTTTGCATCTGAACGCGCTCCCACGATGCGCCCCGCGCGCGTGTCATGGGAATTCCAGATCCGCCGCCGGCGCTACTTCTCTTTCCCGTCCCCTCCTCCTCGCCGCCGCCGCAGGGTGTCCGTCGGGCGAAGCCCGTGCTATGCCAGCGGCAGCAGGGCTCCATCTCCTCCCTTCCCCGGTAAAGATCATGGCGCGGGTCAGCCACCAGTGGGGGCACTGCGATCTGGTGGGATCTCCAGCGGTGGGGACGCATGACCCGATGGCTATTATGTTGGGAGGAAGCAGCACAGTTGCGCGTATCTGGCGGTGGCGGCGGATCCATGGCACACTAGTAGGAAAACCCCTTATAGGAATTTCGCATCAGCAGCGTCTCAGTAAAACCGAACGCCGCAGCTAACTTGGACAAATAATAGCAGCGTTTGTCAATTCTGTAAACGCTACAGATAGTTACTCACTAGCAGCGTTCTGACCGTATCACATACTGCTAGTTATGTACGTCCAATCCAGCCATCAGCCGAGAACTACTGGCAGCGTCTACGGAAATGAAAGGTCGCTAATGTAAGGCCTGTTAGCAGCGTTCCGGCACGTGGAACGCCGCTAGCGTGTTACATATTAGTAGTGCCTGATTCAAATGCACGCCGCAAAGATGGTGGATCTATGTACTGGCAGCGCTCCCCGGCAGAAAACACTGCTAATATTACTGACAATTAATTGTCCGTGATCTTCTCCTCTGTGCTCACTTCATTTTTCCTTCTCTTCATTTTCTCTTCTTCCTCCTCCCATACACACACTCTCTCTCTCTCTCTATTCACTTCTTTCTCCCCAAAAGTTAGCTCCCACCCCTACTCCCATTCGGCCACGAGCTCTCCGTCGAGTTCCGCTAAACTAGCTATGTACGGCAAATCCTCACGTTCCAACAGCGGGTCGTCCGTCGGATCCAGCGGCATTTCCTACGCCATGGGGGTTGAAGGCCCCCCAAATCCTGGAAGCCCACATGTGCTCCTTTCCGGCTGCAAATGTCCAGTTGTGAAGAGAACCTCGTACACTCGAACAAATGAAAGTCGCGTATTTCTTATGTGTGCACGCAAAGGAACCGAGGTATAACCAAACAACTCTTTACATTTGTTAATTAGAGTATTGGTAACTCTCATTTCATTGCATTAATATGTACGCACGCATGAATGCAGCAACCTTACTCTTGCTACCCGTGGATATGGGTCGATCTCTTAATTGTTTACGTAAATCAGTTCATCGCATACCGCACTCGATCACTCAGAGCCTAGTTGGATGATACGTTGACAGATGCCCGAGAGAAGCAAGTCAAGATGGATGAGAAGCAACTGAAGATGAATGAGAAACAAGGACAAATTAATGTGCTCATCCAAAACATGGAGATACGAGCTCAGATATAGAACTTTAAAAGGCTTCTATATGCACTCGTACTTGTTGTGATGATTTGTTTCGTACTCCCAGCTGGATCAGTAGCAGAATTTTTTCTAGTGGCTTTCATTGCACTAATGATGTTTTTCGCTTGGGCTTTTACCTAGAGGAGTTGTTAGAAAAATTGTTGTTAGTTGTTTTGCTAAGAATTTGGTGTCATAATCCACGGGGAACAATTAATTTGCATGCCAAGAATTGTAGTTATCAGTAATTTTTAACTATTACGACGTTCCTTTTACACTGTTATGCATCTACAGAATATCAGCACAGGAATGGAAGCATTAGTTCATCATATACATATAAACTTCTCAATAATATAAATCAACAAATTTGTTAACACACTATGCCACTAAAGACGGTATTAGCAGCGTTTATGACGTACGGAACACTGCTATATTTCTTTCGCGGTAAATCCCTTAGAAACACGAAAATATGCCCAAGATAATCAAAAATAAAATGGGCATGTAACCAATAATGTTGTACAACATGCATACAAACTTTTGAAGTCACAAAGAAAAAACAGTACAATGATCTCTGTTAAGTCGACAAACTCTCCTTCGAACATCTTGATTGCGTCCATTCGATATGTAAGCAACGTACATCGAAAGTTTTGTGTAGCAATTAAAAAAATTAACAACTGCTTCATGTTGTAAGTAATAACACCATGCAAAAATCCAACCAAATAGCATGTGCATTATATAATACCTATCGTAATCGAATATTTCCCACAATAGTAGCAGCGTGCCGGTATCAAGGAAACGTCGCTAAAAGACATACTAGCAGCGTCCAGTGTACTCTTAACACTGCTAATTTTATATTTGATGTAAATTCTTTTAAAACATGAAAACATGTCCAGGATAACCAAAAATAAACTTGGCAAGTAAACAAAAATGTTCTACAACATGCATACTTATCATACTCTAATATTGAGCAGTTTTAACAAGCTCCCTCTTACCCCTTCTTTTCACATGAGAGGTAAGAGTATATAATAGATCTGAGCCATTGATCTCATTAATTAGTGGTCTGATTAACTCTTACCTTCTTACCTCACATGTAAAAAGAGGGGGTAAGAGGGAGCATGTTAAAATTTGCCTCTAATATTTCCCTTAAAACTAGCAGCGTGTGCGAGGAGGAATGAACATCACTAATTGTGTATACTGCAGTAGTGTTAGTTCTTCACCGAAAGCATAGACTAACTTCGAGATGCCATGGGTTTGATCTAGTTTATTTTTGTCGTTTGTGATTTATTTCAGTTTCCTTGATTTGACTTACTATATGTGCTTAGCCTCAGCTTGCGGTTATTCAACTTTTCACTATAAGCTTAGATTTAAACAAGGAGGATAGAGGCATCTCATCTTGGTTCTTAAAAAAAATATAAGTACGACATGAAATTTGATGGAAAATATTAACGATCCAACAACCTCCAACCATGAATAATATTCGGTTTTTTTTTGCGAAAGAATAATATTCGTTTGCCATGTGTGCATAAATACCGCTCAGACGTAGCCAAAATAGAAAAGCATCGAACTTTACTAGTCCAACTCATTTATACCACGCTTTCAAATAGGTGGCTGATGAGCTCAAAATAAGAGTAACTCTATGAACCAACAAGAGAAGAACACATGAAAAGATGTGGAAAAAATTAAGGAATAGGTGGCGTCCAGAAGATGAACATCATTGCTCTACTGGCAGAAACACCTCTAACATGCTCAATATGCATTATTTTATCTGAAGGAAGCCCATCTGCTCTTGGTTTATATACCGTGATAGAGCTTTCCCGTACCATGGTTCTCATAGCCACACGCAGTTATCAATGCAAGTAAACAACCGATTGATGATGGCCATATGTACAGTTCAGTGAGCATGATCGAATTGGCTTAATTACATCCACCTAGCAGATATATGATGTCTATAGCCTAATGGCGCTCCGCTCAAAAGCACGTTGGCCGGCAGGCGACATGACCAGGGACATGCACGACCAGGCAGCGCACAAGATAGATTGATGATATTATCAGTGGAGGGAGTCTTCCATGTCCACACCAAGATTAGCACCTGATGCTCGGGCTTGATATCCTGTTGGCCCGGGCAGGAGACGTCCAGCCTGCATTCTACCTGTGCACATGCCCCTCCTATTTGTTAATCTTCAATACTGAAGCCGCGGTCCTTCTTTGCTAGTAAGCATCATCATGTAGATTACACAGGTGTATCTTTAAGATGAATTCATATGACCACGTGACAAGATCAATTCTAAAATCATGTGCTAATATTTTAGGTGATTGTTAAAAAACAGAGGTAATTTTTCAGGTTAAATTCATTCAACCGTACTTTAGATTCATGAATTTTGAGTATCCGGTCTCTTAGAAATCACGGTGGATTGACTACAGAATGTCTCTTCAGCAGATCCAGGAAAACATAATTTCTTTTGTGTGATGACCGAAGACAAGCCGTCTATGTAACGCATCTAGCATGAGCGAGTGGTGTGCGTCGCCTGCAGCGCGTGGGTATTTGGCCAGGCCCAGCAATACCACTTGAGCTCGCGCGTCCTATCCAAGACACAAAAAAGATCAACGCATGTGTACAGGAAGCGAGGAATGCAAGTGTACAGGGATGCGACAAACTAGGCTCTTCGACAACAACAACAACAACAACAACAACATGCATAAGCAAACATTCAATTAGTATTATTATTATTTTTCTCTACCTTTTATTTACATTTACGCATTTTTGTTTTTCTTTATTGTTTGGGTCTAAAAATCTGCGTGTTTAAACGAATGTTCACGGTTATCAAAAAGGTTCTTATACCTGTATTGGAAAAATGTTTGCCATGCCTTATAATAAATGTTCATCTGTTTTCAAGAAAATATTTTTACCATGCACAAAAACTATGTTCATGACATTTTTTAAAACGTTTACACTTTTTAAATAATAATTCATGCCATTTAAAAATAATGTTCATCAATTGTAAGAATTTGCTTATCCAATTTTTGAAACGTTCATGAGATATAAAAATGTTCATACCATTATTTTTTTCACACATTTACAAATGGTAATAAAAATACAAAAGTTTGTTTGCGCAAATTAATACAGTGTTCATGATATATACAAAAGGTTCAATGCGTATCCTAAAAATGTTCGCGGTGTATTTACAAAAAGATCGAAAAATGCTCACCGTGTATTAAGAAAAATGTTTGACATGCATTTGAAAAATGTTAGAATATGTTTAAAAAATTTCAGTATGTATTAATTTTTTTTACCATGTATTTAAGAAAATGTTCAATGTGCCTTTGACCAATGTTCAACATGTATCTGAAAAATGTTGAACGGTTATTTTAAAATGGTTCAACATGGGTTTATAAAAAAAGTCAACATATATTTTAAAAATAGAAAAGAAAATTAAACAGAAAAAGAAAAAAGAAAAAAATAAGCTGAAAAAAGAAAAATCTGTAAATAAATAACCGGTATAACAGGATGAGAAAAAAAACCCAGACGGAACCTTCCCAAAAGCAGGTGGAGGGTTCCTAAAACAGTTACCAATAATTGCAGAAACAACAAATACAAGAAAAATGGCAATCAAATGTCAGACGCATATACATGCTTCTAAATTTAGTATACAAAGCACAACTCACCAACCACCTTACACCATGCTAATAATTAATGTTTTGTGCATATATATTGCTCCATCAGCATGCCCTGCGATTAATCAGCACTCTGTCTTTTGCTGCTAACGGTAGGTCATAGTTAGGCTAACAGAGAATTGCTAGCCTAGAGATAGAAAACATGGTAGAAGAGCCATATAAAGATCACTGTGGGTGACATCAGAGCCAGGCATATGAGGCTTCGGTAAGGAGATATGGTCATTGCTATCTGGCGTTACTGGCAAATCTGCGGGGGAGTTCACGAAACATCATCCTAATGGTTCAACAAGGACAACGTGACCCTATGGAGATGGAAATGCTTTGTTGCCCATGCTCCGCGTAAGATCCAGATAGCTCCACTTGAGCTGGAGAGTCTTGATGGCCTCCACGCAAGATGTTCCACTTAAGCTAGTCTCTAGCTAGGCCTCCACCCAGAAGTTACAGTTAGTGGCGCCAAGGCGTTATCAGTCATCACACCAGAAGTGTCAATCGAGTCACATACTCACATCTGAACTAACAAGAAAATTGCATATGAAGATGTGAATGAACATTAGGAAATAGGGGAATTCATGGCCTTATTGATGCAACTGCTTCTAACATGCTTGGCATGCATTCTACTATCTAAAGGAAGCCCATATGCTCTTCGTATACATCTAGCTTGATAACATATCTCGTCATACATATATCAAGGAAACTGAATTTCTTAATTTGTTTATGTGTACCCTTGCCACCTAGCAAGCTAGCCACCTAATTTCTCGTGCATGACATTGCGATAATAGACTTATGAGTAGAAATTAGTTAGCAACAAACCACATTTCCATCTCATCTCCCAAAGTCGTATACATATGTAAGTGACACATTTCGGCAGCCATAATTTGATGAATAAATTGGAATACCTTATAGGATTGGGTCACTCCATAATTATGGAACACTCCAACCACCAAAGAAAATCAAAGAAAAAACAATAATAGTCCAACAACGTCTAACGATGAGATTTTCATGTGTGCATATATACCATTCCCTCATCATCCAAGAAGTAGCCCCAATCTCTTCTCATTATAACATTTTTCTGCCACAATCAAATAAGCGCTAGATGGAGAATAAAGATGCATGGGCTACTGGTATGGAGAGTCATGGGAAAAAAGAATGTTAAAAACCACTAAGGAACATGAGGTGTCTATGTCAGTGTGTGCAAATATGTCTCTCTATCTTATCGGGATGATAAGACCTGAAAGTGGAAAGAACTGCCTAATGCAACATGGTGCGTATTTATGCTGGCCAATGAATAGCTAGACAACAAAGCAAAATTCAGTCATTCTCTACCGGTGTAAGCTCTTAGCTAGATACTAGAATGAACACTATCCATCATGCTATCAACAATTGACCTACCAAAGTGACTCCACATTCTCTCTTAGATCTGTATGACACACACACACACACATACAAGTCATGACATGAAACCAGAATCTGTTCTAAATAATTATTGGCTTGAAATCGGCTTGAAACGGTGTGTACATGAATACATGCCTACCAAAAGATGAATAAACCTATGTCGGGAGAGACAATGTATCTTCTGGATGTGCTTATATATACGGCCTCATCTTTCTCTAACTAGCAACATAGAAGTTGTAAGAACGGACACACACTTTTCTAATCAAACCAAGGAACTAGTGAACCACGAGGATCTCAGTACAAATGAACAAAAGAGAACGAAAATAGTTGTGGTAGTCATTTTTTAAGATGTGGAAGAACTACTCTCCAGATCTCTACACCTGAGGGTGCACACACCTGAGTTATTAAGAAGTATAACAAGTCTCAAAAACGAAAACAAAAAGAACAAGCTACGAACACAATGCAAATTTAGGTATTATAATTCATTGCTAAACCACAAATCATGTTGGGACATATAAGCCATTGGTAAGTTGCTCCAAGTGTGATGCCGCTAGCACAACGTACTAATGATGCTCATGTCACTTCAATGTAAACAAAGATCACAGATGATTGATAGAGATGAACATAGCCCGCAAATGAGTGAAAATCTTCAATTTGTCAAACACAACATCGGTTCGACATAGCCTAAAGCTTTAGGTAACCAAAGGCATTGGAAAAGAGACATCCATTTCTTTCTCCGTGCCCTAATATCATCCAATCATCTGCATCGTGCGACATGCAGAATTCTTGAACTTACTATCACGTGCATTCTTTTATGCTCCTCGCTTCATGCATATTGTAATGAATATCGTGAAGCAGTCTGTTATATTCATTACCAATCCTTACATTTTCTTACACAAATGAAAAACCTTCAAATGTTGAAAGCTCTGTTTGACGGAATAATATCTATAATCATTGAACACCTTTAATGTGATGTAAGTATCTCAAATCAGCTATGGTTCCATCTTGTTTCCCATCAAGGATTGATTATTTTGACGAAACACAAGAATATACAGTGACAACAAAATTACAAACATTGTATGGTCTTGTGAAACCTTTTGCACAAAAAATATATGTCGATTGTTTATACTACTTTGGTCGAAGTATGTATATGTTACTCATTTATTTCTATATATCATTTCACAGATGTTTGAACCATGGCTTATTCAGGCTTTAACTTAAGATAAACATGCGTGTATAGGCTATGGGTTTTGATCAGGTAGCAGTCTTTACAAGGACCGACTCAATCGAGTGTGCAAGAGATGCACAATAATTCTCTAGTAAAGTATCTACTTGCATTCCAACCAATGCAAGATAGTGGCATTCATGCATAATTCGTGCATTGAAAGTCACACAATCTTAGTAAATAACTACTAACTGATAACACAAAATTGGTACATATATAATGGCATATATATCCAACAACCAACTTAAAACATGCTAGGAATTAATGTCGTGTGCATATATATTGCTCCATCACCACCACAGCAACAACGCACTCGAAAGCCTACCGGTTGATACACTTCTTCCTGCTACCAATAGGTTAAGTGATGAAGAAATGATAATTTGTAGTCTAGAGCCAAGAATCATATTAGAGAAAAAGATGAAGATCGTGGATTCAATTTGGGAATATGAGGCTTCAGGAAAAACACGACCACTGATGTGTAGGGATCCTCACAAAATAGGAATGGTGCTACAGATCGATTATCACCTATCTGGTGCAGCTAAATTCACCCTTCCCCTACATTCATTCTCATTTCTAAGCTAATCGAAAATATTTGATTAGCAACGTTTGATGTATCCATCAATGACGTTGATGATTGAACGCAATGTTCGACATCGATTAGTTTGAACACAATGTCGAACACAATAGCCTAGTACTAGCTTTCTGGTACTAGTATGTGGCGTCTTGTTTCCCACCAAGGATTGATTATTTTGACGAAACCTAATAATATATAGTGACAACAAAATTACATACATCTCGTATGGTCTTGTGAAACCTTTTGCACAAAAATTATATGTCAATTGTTTATACTACTCTCGTCGAAGTATGTATATGTTACTTACTTATTTCTATATATCATTTCGCAGATGTTTGAACCATGGCTTATTCAGGCTTTAATTTAAGATAAACATCGTGTATAGTCTATGGGTTGTGATCAGGTAGTGGTCTTTACAAAGAATGACTCGATCGAGTGTGCGAGAGATGCACAATAATTCTCTAGTAAAGTATCTACTTGCATTCCAGCTAATACAGGATAGCGGCATTCATCCATAGAGAAGATATAGGTAGAGGGGCGCCTCTGCCTATCCTTTCCGAGAACGGGATATTTGTTTTGAGGAAGGAGAGTCGTGAGAGATTGGGAGAATTCCTAATTAACGTGGAAAATTTCTAATTAAGATGGAAAATTCTAGGATTGATCTACACCGTAATAACTCGGCCCCACCAGATTAACGGATCCTAAATTCTGATTAATGTGGGGTTTTCTAGGGAGTGCCTAATTAGTATAGATATAGATGTATAGATAGAAAGATAGATAGATATAGATAAATTAATAGATAGATAGATATAAGATTAAGGATGGGGAAACCGAATTAATGCCGTTCTCGCCTAAATCATGTCGAAACTGTCGTCCGACCCAATAAACCCGGACGTAGAAGTATTTTCACAAATCACTGACAAGAAATTTGGTACGTAATGACACAAAGGCATCAACCACCTTACACCATGCTAACATCCGATCCATATATATTGCTCCATCTCCAACAAAGTCGCAGCACACTGAACTACATTCCATCACACAAGTTTTGCTGCTACCAATAGGTCACATTTAAGAACAAAACAAAGACCGTTGTGGATTGTATTAGGGAATAGGAAGCTTCAGGGAATATACGATCATTGCTATGCCGAGTTATCAGCAAGGCTGAAGGGGAGTTAAATATGCAACATCAGTCAAATGGTGCAGCTCTTCGTGTATTGGTTTCCCTACAAGTTTCCTGGATACGGAAGAACATTGTCACTGATGCTCCGTGCGAGAGCTAGTCAGCTCTTCTTGAAATTATCATTCTTGAAGGCCTCCACGCTGGATGTTCCAGACACTGACGCCAAGGGGTGGCCACACGCTTTACTAGCTTTGGTTGACTCTGACCTGGTCTTCCATAGTTACCCGATTCGCGGTTCGCTGGGTTCGCGATTCGGGTTCGGGGTTCGCGATTCGGTAGTGCCTATGAATCGAGTTCGGTGGGGGGTATACATCTCTAGTTCGTGAATCGGGTAACCGATTCGTGAATCAGAGGACTCCAATTCGTGAATCAGAGGACTCTGATTCGATCCTTGGGTTGCTATTCTTTTTTACTTATTTCATAGTTTAAGCAGAAAATGCATTTAGAAACATACTAATTAATACATTGGTTGACTGTTCGTGCACACAGGACGCTCTTAATGAGCACTTGAATCAATGGCATAACAAATATCAAAATCATTAATGGAAAGAAAATTTCCACCAAGAATTTCGCTGGACACGCCAAGCTACCATTTTTTTCTTCACTTGGGCCCGTAAAAAGAAAAAGAATTTCACTGGGAGGCCCACATGCCGTACTGCTTGTTATCCAACCAGATTCATCGTCTTCCCCACAAAGCTCGAGACCCAACTCCATCCCGTCGTGTTCCACAACTCCTAAATCCAGATAGCCAATAGAAAATAGATCACTACCACGTAGGAGTGGAGGAGGGAGGCAATGCGCGCACGAGTGAAGAACGTGCTGCTGGACGAAGGTGACTCGTTGGACACGACATCTTCGTCGCCGTCACGCCGGCCACCACGTATTGGCAGGCGTCACCATTCTCCGGCCACCACGGCAAGGCCGCCGTCGGCGTTCTCCGGCCACCGCGGACTGGCCGCTGCCACCGTGCACCGGATACCATCCCAGCGCCGCATCGACTCGCTGCTGCCCGCTGCCCGGCCACCGCATCTGCATCGCTGCTACCCAGTCACCGCGTCCTAGCCACTGGCCGGGACGAGCTGCTGCACTTAGGTTAGGAACGATCTCATTTTTTCAGTTCGTTTTGAATTCGGCGAATCAGGCACCGAATCGCTACCGATCTGAGCGAATTCGAATCCCGTTCTAGATCGATCGATCTGAGTCGGGGTTCGAAGGCTGTTTTAGCGAATCGGGTAACTATGTGGTCTTCATTTCAGTTTTGCTCAAGTTCAGTGGTTGTAGAGAGAGATGGCATCCACGCCAGAAGTTCCAGTTTCGTCAAGTGGTTGACTCCCCATTAGTTAGTTAATTACCTTTTGGTTTACCCCGCAAAAAAAACTTTTGTTGAACTCGACCTGGTCGTTCTTACAGCATTGACGTGCGCAGCGTTCCGGTTTCCACTGGGGGCGGTACATGGGTAGCAGCTACAGTCAGGCACTCCAAACCTGCCTCAAACGCCCAGGTGGATGGCCCGGTCAGCGACCAGTAAAAAAAAAGCGACCACGATGAGCGCCTCAAACGGACCTCAAACGCCCGGGCTGACCGGCATCCCTCGTATCAAGTCGAAATGTAGGGCGGATATGGGGGTGTCCGGGCGCATCCGTCACGTCGGATCCGACAGGCCTACCCCACCACAAATTGCACCAAATCCGCCAAACCCTTCCCCCTCCTCCCACTTCCCTTCAACCTTTTCCGCGTTCGAGCCCTCGCCGTCCGCCACCCTTGCTCCCCATCCTCACCGCCGGTCCCGATCCGCCGCCCTAGATGTCGTACAGTCCGTCCCCGACCGTCGTGACAGAGGCTGCGTCCGCCTCGTCCATCGGCGTCCTGTCCTCGGCTTCGTCTTGCAAGCCGGAGAACATCGCCCGGAGGGACCGGCGACAGAGGCAGTGAGAGAGGGAAGCGTTGGCCTCGCAGGGAGCGGATGCAGACATGGACGAGCAGCTGTCCCCCTCCCCCCTTCCCCCGCTGCGCACGACATTGTGATGATAGTTGTGAGTACAAATTAGTTAACAACAAACATATCTTCCAAAGTCGTACATATGCAAAAGTGATGCATCTCGGCATCCATTATTGGATGAATCAATTGAAATGCTATATAGGATTGGGCACTCCATAATTATGGAACACTCCAGCCACCACAAAAAATCAATGCAAAAAACAGTACTAGTCCAACATCGTCTAACCATGAATTATATGCTAGATTTTCGTGTATGCTAGATTTTCGTGTGTGCATATATACTATTCCGTATTCATCCAAGAATTAGACTCAGGCTCTACTGGTTGCAACATTATTGTGCCACAATCAAAGAAGCGCTAGATGGAGAATAAAGATGCATGGGCTAATGGTCCGGAGAGTCATGGGGAAAAAAGAATGTTAAAAACCACCAGGGAACAGGAGGTGTCTGTGCCAGTACATGCAAATATGTCTCTCTATCTTATCAAGATGATAAGACCTGAAAGTGGAAACAACTGACCGATACATCATGGTGAGTAAGTATGCAGGCCAATGAATAGCAAGACGACAAAACAAAATCCACTGATTGTCGCCCGGTGTAAGATCTTAGCTCCATACTGCAATGAACACTATCCATCATGCTATCAACCATCGACCTGCCAAAGGACTCCACATTCTCACTTGGATCTGTATGGCACACACACACAAGTCATGGCATGTAACACAAACTGTTCTAAATAATTATTGGCTTGAAATTGGTATGAACACCACATACATGCATGCCTATCAAAAGATCGATCGACCTTATTATGGAGAGACAATGTACCATATGGGTGTGCTTATATACATGGGTCCATCTTTCTTGAAGTAGCAACATAGAAGCTGTAAGAACCGGCGCATATAAAGCAAATAGTGAACCACAAGGATCTCGGTACAAACCAACAAAAGAAAACAAAGTTGTGGGAGTCATTTTGTAAGATGTCAAAGAACTACTCTCCCGGCCTCTACATCTGAGGGGGCACACACCCGAGTTATTAAGAAGTTTAGTAAGTCTCAAAAATAAAAACAAACACAAAAACAACACGCTACCAACAAAATGAAAATTTAGGCATTATAATTCATTGCTAAACTGCAAACCATGTTGGGACATAAAAGCCATGGGTAACTTGCTCCAATTTTCTGCCGCTTGCACAACGTACTCATGATACTATCGTCAGTGCAATGTAAAGAAAGATAACAGATAATTGATAGAGATGAACATAGCCTGCAAATGATTGAAAATCTTCCTTTTGTCAAACAAAATATCCTTATGACATAGCTGAAAGCTTTAGGTTACCGAGGGCATTGGGAAAGAGACATTTGTTGTTTGCACTTACTGTCATGTGCATTCTTGTATGCAGCTGACTGCATGCATATGCTACTGAAGGTCTTAATGTAGTCTATTATTTTCATCACCAATAATTACATTTCATGACACAAATGGAAAACCTTCAAATCCCAAAATACCTATTTGATAGAATACTATCTATAATAATATGACACCTTTAGTGTGTTGTAAGTATATCAAATCATCTATGGTTCTCTAAGTCTACCGTCTTGTTTCACATCGATTATATTGATGAAACATAAGTACTTATAGTGACAATAACATTGTGCAGCGTGTGGTCTTGTGAAAACCTTTTACACAAAAATTCATGCTGGTTGTTTATACTACTCTGGTCGAAGCATGTATACGTAATTTCCTTATTTTTTTTGTGTGCATTTTACACATGTTTTAACCATGGCTTATTTGTGCTTTGATTCAAGATAAGCATGCATGCATGCATAGGCTATGGGTTGTGGCCAGGTAGCACAGAGAGAGACACAATACTTCTCTAAGTGTTTACTTGCATTCCAGCCAATACAAAATAATTGCATTCATCTATGGTTCGTACTTAAAAGTCCCACCATCCTTGTAAATAACTACTAATTGATAACACAAAATTGGTACATATATAATGGCTTATATCCAACCAACTTACACCATGTTGACAAGTAATGTCGTGTGCCTATATATTGCTCCATCACCACCAAAGCAACAAACGCACTTGAAAGCGTACCAGTTGATACACTTTTTCCTGCTACCAATAGGTCACCAATGAGGGAAAAAATAATTTCTAGTCTAGAGCCAAGAAGCATAGCAGAAGAACAAGACAAAGATCGCCGATTCAATTAGGGAATATTAGGTTTTGGGGAAAACATGGTCATTGCCATGTGGAGTTACTAGCACAACAAGAAGGGTGCTACATATCCAACCCCACCTACTAGGTGCAGCCAAATTCAACCTACCCATATAGTCATTCTCGTCTCTGAGGCCATCG
Organism: Elymus sibiricus; assembly: GCA_039707655.1. NCBI lineage: Eukaryota > Viridiplantae > Streptophyta > Magnoliopsida > Poales > Poaceae > Elymus > Elymus sibiricus. Next base: position 35,785,185 of record CM077676.1, read on the forward strand.
AAACTATTTGATTAGCAACCTATGATGTATCCAGCATGGACCTTGAGAGTTATACACAATGTCAAACCCCCCTCGACCTTCATCTTATCTCTTGGGTGATAGAACCATATGTACACACGTTTCCTTTGTGCAGACTATGATGTGTATTTGCGTGTTTGTGAGCGTATGTGTCTGTAATATGTTTCTGAAAAGGAAAGGAAAACTTAATTTCTCGAGTGATCCTTGTTCAGTGCTTCAATCCTCTCCTTTTGGTGGTTTCTGCAGGCCAGTTCGGAGCCGAAGCAAGCTTTTCTTATGTTCTTTCTCTTGGCTTTGGTTCCATCTTGTGCGGGAGATCGATGGTCTTTCTGTTCTTCGTATGCGCCTGCATGCGGCTGGTTGCAGTTACTGGTGGCCTGCTCTATTCATCGTCGCCCTCGTCAACCTCCATCAGGGAGGACCGCTCGGTGGTTTCCGGTTCTGGTGCCCATGGCAAGTCTCTGTAGACATGGCAAGAGCCGTCCCTTGTTGGATCATGCCCAAATCACGGGCAGGCTTTGGCGGTGCAGTGCTGTGGTGGTGTGCTCTCGCCACATGGAATCCTGAGAGTTTGGACGCGTGTAATGTACACGTGCATGTTTGTGGCAATTATGTGTTGGCTTTAGATTTATTTCTGCCATGTATTGTATCGGGGTGTACCTTCCTGTAGTGGCGGAGCTTCTCAAGGGCCAACCTAGCCTGCCCCCCCCCCCCCCCCCCCTAAACCCACAAGTATAGGGGATCGCAACAGTTTTCTCGTTATACAAGAAGTAGCCCCAATCTCTTCTCGTTATAACATTTTTCTGCCACAATCAAATAAGCGCTAGATGGAGAATAAAGATGCATGGGCTACTGGTATGGAGAGTCATGGGAAAAAAGAATGTTAAAAACCACTAAGGAACATGAGGTGTCTATGTCAGTGTGTGCAAATATGTCTCTCTATCTTATCGGGATGATAAGACCTGAAAGTGGAAAGAACTGCCTAATGCAACATGGTGCATATTTATGCTGGCCAATGAATAGCTAGACAACAAAGCAAAATTCAGTCATTCTCGACCGGTGTAAGCTCTTAGCTAGATACTAGAATGAACACTATCCATCATGCTATCAACAATTGACCTACCAAAGTGACTCCACATTCTCTCTTAGATCTGTATGACACACACACACACACATACAAGTCATGACATGAAACCAGAATCTGTTCTAAATAATTATTGGCTTGAAATCGGCTTGAAACGGTGTGTACATGAATGCATGCCTACCAAAAGATGAATAAACCTATGTCGGGAGAGACAATGTATCTTCTGGATGTGCTTATATATACGGCCTCATCTTTCTCTAACTAGCAACATAGAAGTTGTAAGAACGGACACACACTTTTCTAATCAAACCAAGGAACTAGTGAACCACGAGGATCTCAGTACAAATGAACAAAAGAGAACGAAAATAGTTGTGGTAGTCATTTTTTAAGATGTAGAAGAACTACTCTCCAGATCTCTACACCTGAGGGTGCACACACCTGAGTTATTAAGAAGTATAACAAGTCTAAAAAACGAAAACAAAAAGAACAAGCTACGAACACAATGCAAATTTAGGTATTATAATTCATTGCTAAACCACAAATCATGTTGGGACATATAAGCCATTGGTAAGTTGCTCCAAGTGTGATGCCGCTAGCACAACGTACTAATGATGCTCATGTCACTTCAATGTAAACAAAGATCACAGATGATTGATAGAGATGAACATAGCCCGCAAATGAGTGAAAATCTTCAATTTGTCAAACACAACATCGGTTCGACATAGCCTAAAGCTTTAGGTAACCAAAGGCATTGGAAAAGAGACATCCATTTCTTTCTCCGTGCCCTAATATCATCCAATCATCTGCATCGTGCGACATGCAGAATTCTTGAACTTACTATCACGTGCATTCTTTTATGCTCCTCGCTTCATGCATATTGTAATGAATATCGTGAAGCAGTCTGTTATATTCATTACCAATCCTTTGTGCAGACTATGATTTGTATTTGCGTGTTTGTGAGCGTATGTGTCTGTAATATGTTTCTGAAAAGGAAAGGAAAACTTAATTTCTCGAGTGATCCTTGTTCAGTGCTTCAATCCTCTCCTTTTGGTGGTTTCTGCAGGCCAGTTCGGAGCCGAAGCAAGCTTTTCTTATGTTCTTTCTCTTGGCTTTGGTTCCATCTTGTGCGGGAGATCGATGGTCTTTCTGTTCTTCGTATGCGCCTGCATGTGGCTGGTTGCAGTTACTGGTGGCCTGCTCTATTCATCGTCGCCCTCGTCAACCTCCATCAGGGAGGACCGCTCGGTGGTTTCCGGTTCTGGTGCCCATGGCAAGTTTCTGGAGACATGGCAAGAGCCGTCCCTTGTTGGATCATGCCGAAATCATGGGCAGGCTTTGGCGGTGCAGTGCTGTGGTGGTGTGCTCTCGCCGCATGGAATCCTGAGAGTTTGGACGCGTGTAATGTACACGTGCATATTTGTGGCAATTATGTGTTGGCTTTAGATTTATTTCTGCCATGTATTGTATCGGGATGTACCTTCCTGTAGTGGCGGAGCTTCTCAAGGGCCAACCTAGCCTGCCCCCCCCCCCCCTTAAACCCACAAGTATAGGGGATCACAACAGTTTTCGCGGGTAGTATTTCACCCAGATTTATTGATTCGACACAAGGGGAGCCAAAGAATATTTGCAAGTGTTAGCAGTTGAGTTGTCAATTCAACCACACCTGGAGAACTAAATATCTCCAGCAAAGTGTTTAGTAGCACAGTAGTATGATAGTTTTGTTGGAAATATGCCCTAGAGGCAATAATAAAATGGTTATTATTATATTTCGTTGTTCATGATAATCGTTTATTATCCATGCTATAATTGTATTGGTTGGAAACACAAATACATGTGTGGATACGTAGACAACAACATGTCCCTAGTGAGCCTCTACCGGACTAGCTCGTTGATCAAAGAAGGCCATGGTTTCCTGTTCATAAATATGAGTTGTCATTTGATAACGGGATCACATCATTAGGAGAATGATGTGATGGACAAGACCCAAACTATGAACGTAGCATATGATCGTGTCAAGTTTATTGCTATCGTTTTTGCATGTCAAGTATCTGTTCCTATGACCATGAGATCATGCAACTCACTAACACTAGAGGAGTACCTTGTGTGTATCAAACGTCGCAACTTAACTGGGTGACTATAAAGATGCTCTACAGGTATCTCCGAGGGTGTCTGTTGAGTTGGCATGGATCAAGACTGGAAATTTGTCACTCCGTATGACGGAAAGGTATCTCAGGGCCCACTCGGTAATACAGCATCACAATAAGCTTGCAAGCAATGTGACTAAAGAGTTAGCCACGGGATCTTGTATTACGGAACGAGTAAAGAGACTTGCCGGTAATGAGATTGAACTAGGTGTGGAGATACCGACGATCGAATCTTGGGCAAGTAACATACCGATGGACAAAGGGAACTGCATACGGGATTGACTGAATCCTTGACATCGAGGTTCGACCGATAAAGATCTTCGTAGAAGTAGCCCCAATCTCTTTTCGTGATAACATTTTTCTGCCACAATCAAATAAGCGCTAGATGGAGAATAAAGATGCATGGGTTACTGGTATGGAGAGTCATGGGAAAAAAGAATATGTAGGAACCAATATGGGCATCCAGGTCCCGCTATTGGTTATTGACCGTGGAGGTGTCTCGGTCATGTCTGCATAGTTCTCGAACCCGCAGGGTCTACACACTTAACGTTTGATGACGATATAAGTATAGTCGAGTTATTATGTTGGTGACCGAAGGTTGTTCGGAGTCTCGGATGAGATCCCGGACATGACGAGGAACTCCGGAATGGTCCGGAGGTAAAGATCGATATATAGGACGAAGGGAATCGGAGTCCGGAAGTGTTCCGGGAGTACCGGGTTATGACCAGGAGAACCTAAAGGGGTTTCGGGGGGCCCCGGCAAGTGTTGGGGGGCCTCATGGGCCAAGGGGAGGAAGCACACCAGCCCACTAAGGGGCTGTGCGCCCCCCTCACCCCATCTCACGATCACCAGAGGGGGTGGGGGCGCCCCCCCTAGGGCTGCCTCCACCTGGCTTGGGGGGCAAGTCACCCTAGGGTTTCCCTAGGGGCACCCCCATCTAGTGTGGCCGCCGGCCCCCCTAGGGGAAACCCTAGGGCGCCTCCTCCTCCTCCCTTTCCCCTATATATAGAGGGGTAGAGAGAGGGCAGCTGCACCCATCTATGCCACGGCGCTGCCCTCCCTCTCCCTCATAGTTTCTCTCTCTCTCCGCGTAGCTTAACGAAGCTCTGCTGAGATTGCTCCACCACCGCCGCCGCCACGCCGTCATGCTGCCGGAGGACTCGAGCTACTACTTCACCATCGCTCGCTGGATCGAGGAGGTGAAGGCGTCATCAAGCCGTACGTGTGTTGAACGCGGAGGTGCCGTCCGTTCGGCACTTGATCGGGAGTTCGCGGGACGGATCGTGATTGGATCGTGAAGACGTTTGACTACATCAACCGCGTTTCTTAACGCTTCCGCTTAGCGATCTACAAGGGTATGTAGATGCAATCTCTCCTCTCGTAGATGTTCATCTCCATGTCGATCTTGGTGAGCGTAGGAAATTTTTTGTTTCCCATGCAACGTTCCCCTACAGTGGCATCATGAGCTAGGTCTTTGCGTAGATGACATCACGAGTAAAACACAAAGGAGTTTGTGGGCATTGATATTCATATTGCTTCCTTCCTTGGTCTTTTCTTGATTCAGCGGTATTGTAGGATGAAGCGGCCCGGACCAACTTTACATGTCCACGTACATGAGATCGGTTCCATCGACTGACATGCGACTTTGTTGCATAAGATGGCTGGCGGGTGTCTATCTCTCCCACCTTAGTTGAATCGGATTCGACGAAGGCGGTCCTTGTAGAAGGTTAAATAGCAACTTGCATATCACCGTTGTGGTTTTGCGTAGGTAAGAATCATTCTTGCTAGATACCCATAGCAGCCACGTAAAACATGCAACAACAAATTAGAGGACGTCTAACTTGTTTTTGCAGGGTATGTTGTGATATGATATGGCCAAAGACATGATGAAATATATTTGATGTATGAGATGATCATGTTTTGTAATAGTTTATCTCGGCTTGCATGTCGATGAATACGGCAACCGGCAGGAGCCATAGGGTTGTCTTTAATTATTGTATGACCTGCGTGTCAATCATTAAGCGCTATGTAATGCTTTACTTTATCGCTAAATGGTAGCAATAGTAGTAGAAGCATGGTTGGCGTGACGACCCCGATGGCGACGCGATGATGGAGATCATGATGATGGAGATCATGGTGTCATGCCGGTGACGATGGAAATCATGCCAGTGCTTTTGGAGATGGAGATCAAAAGCACAAGTTCATGGCCATATCATGTCACTTATGATTTGCATGTGATGTTAATCTTTTTATGCATCTTATTTTGCTTAGGACGACGGTAGCATTATAAGGTGATCCCTCACTAAAATTTCAAGATAAAATTGTGTTCTCCCCAAGTGTGCACCATTGCGAAAGTTCGTCGTTTCGAAGCACCACGTGATGATCGGGTGTGATAGACTCTACGTTCACATACAACGGGTGCAAGCCAGATTTGCACATGCGGAACACTTGGGTTAAAATTGACGAGCCTAGCATGTACAGACATGGCCTCGGAACACAAGAGACCGAAAGGTCGAACATGAGTCATATAGTAGATATGATCAACATGGAGATGTTCACCATTGAAACCACCTCATCTCACGTGATGATCGGACTTGGGTTGGTGAATTTGGATCATGTTACACTCGGACGACCGGAGGGATGTCGATTTGAGTGGGAGTTTTTAAGTATACTAAACTCATTATCTTGAACAATAGTCTAAGTTGTCTTTGCAAATTTATGTTGTAGATCAATGGCTCGCGCAGTAGCTTCCCTGAATTTCAATGCGTTCCTAGAGAAAGCCAAGCTGAAAGATGATGGAAGTAACTTTGTAGACTGGGCCCGTAATCTGAGGATTATCCTCACGGCTGCCCAAAAGGCTTATGTCCTTGATGCACCGCTTGGTGAGCAACCCCCTCCAGCATCTGTGGACGTTATGAACGCCTGGCAGGCGCGTGTTGATGACTACTCAATAGTTCAATGCGCCATGTTGTATGGCTTAGAACCGGGACTTCAAAGGCGTTTTGAACGTCATGGAGCATATGAGATGTTCCAGGAGTTGAAGTTTATCTTTCAGAAGAATGCCCGGATCGAGAGGTATGAGACCTCCGATAAGTTCTATGCTTACAAGATGGAGGAGAACGGGTCTGTCAGTGAACACATACTCAAAATGTCTGGGTATTACAACCGTCTGGCTGAGTTGGGAGTTGTGCTCCCGCCAGAGGCGATCACTGACAGAGTTCTTCAATCGCTACCACCTAGCTACAAGAGCTTTGTGTTGAACTATAACATGCAAGGGATGAACAAGTCAGTCGCCGAGCTGTTTGCGATGCTGAAAGTCGCTGAGTCAGACATCCAGAAGGAGCATCAAGTGTTGATGGTCAATAAAACCACTAGTTTCAAGAAGAATGGCAAGGGCAAGAAGGGAAACTCCAAGAAGAGTGGCAAAGTAGTTGCCCCTCCCGTGAAGAAACCCAAGGCTGGGCCCAAGCCGGAAACTGAGTGCTTCTATTGCAAGGGAACTGGCCACTGGAAGCGGAATTGCCCCAAGTATCTGGCCGACAAGAAGGGGGCCAACGCCAAACAAGGTATATATGATATACATGTTATTGATGTGTACCTTACCAACTCTCGTTGGAGTGCCTGGGTATTTGATACCGGTGTAGTTGCTCACATTTGCAACTCAAAGCAGGAACTGCGGAATAGACGGAGGCTAGCGAAGGATGAAGTGACGATGCGCGTGGGAAATGGTTCCAAGGTTGATGTGATCGCCGTCGGCACGCTCGCTCTTCGATTACCATCGGGATTAGTGATGAACCTGAATAATTGTTATTTAGTGCCTGCGTTGAGCATGAACATTATATCTGGATCTTGTTTAATGCGAGACGGTTACTCATTTAAATCAGAGAATAATGGTTGTTCTATTTATATGGGTAATATCTTTTATGGTCATGCACCCATTGTGAGGGGTTTATTCTTATTGAATCTCGATAGTAATGATACACATGTTCATAACATTGATGCCAAAAGATGTAGAGTTGATAATGATAGTACCACTTTCTTGTGGCACTACCGCTTAGGTCATATTGGTGTAAAACGCATGAAGAAACTCCATGCTGATGGACTTTTGGAGTCACTTGATTTTGAATCACTTGACACATGCGAACCATGCCTCATGGGCAAGATGACTAAGACCCCGTTCTCCGGAACAATGGAACGGGCAAGTGACTTGTTGGAAATCATACATACTGATGTGTGCGGTCCGATGAGCATTGAGGCGCGCGGTGAATATCGTTATTTTCTCACCTTCACCGATGATTTGAGTAGATATGGGTATATTTACTTAATGAAACACAAGTCTGAAACGTTTGAAAAGTTCAAGCAATTTCAGAGTGAAGTTGAGAATCATCGTAACAAGAAAATCAAATTCCTACGATCTGATCGAGGGGGAGAATATCTGAGTTATGAGTTTGGCAGTCACTTAAGACAATGTGGAATTGTTTCACAGTTGACGCCACCTGGAACACCACAGCGTAATGGTGTGTCCGAACGTCGTAATCGAACCTTATTGGATATGGTGCGTTCTATGATGTCTCTTGCCGATCTGCCACTATCATTTTGGGGTTATGCGTTAGAGACAGCTTTATTCACTTTAAATAGGGCACCATCTAAGTCCGTTGAGACGACACCGTATGAACTGTGGTTTGGCAAGAAACCAAAGTTGTCCTTTCTTAAAGTTTGGGGATGCGATGCTTATGTCAAAAGGCTTCAGCTAGAAAAGCTTGAACCCAAAGCGGACAAATGCGTCTTCATAGGATACCCAAAAGAGACGGTTGGGTATACCTTCTATCTCAGATCTGAAGGCAAAGTGTTTGTCGCTAAGAACGGGTCCTTTCTCGAGAAAGAGTTTCTCTCGAAAGAATTGAGTGGGAGGAAGATAGAACTTGATGAGGTTGTTGAACCTTTACTTCAACCAGAGAGTAGCACTGCGCAGAAAGATGTTTCTGTGGAACCTACGTCAGTTGAAGAGGAAGCTGATGATGGAGATCATGAAGCTTCGGATCAAGTTACTATCGAACCTCGTAGGTCGACAAGGATACGTACTGCTCCTGAGTGGTACGGTAACCCTGTCTTAAAGGTCTTGTTGTTGGACAACGATGAACCTACGAGCTATGGAGAAGCGATGGTGGGCCCAGATTCCGACAAATGGTTAGAGGCCATGAAATCCGAGATGGGATCCATGTATGAAAACAAAGTGTGGACTTTGGAAGTATTACCTGAAGGGCGAAAGGCCATTCAGAATAAATGGATCTTCAAGAAGAAGACGGACGGAGACGGTAATGTCACCGTCTATAAAGCTCGACTTGTGGCAACGGGTTTTTCACAAGTTCAAGGAGTTGACTACGATGAGACTTTCTCACCCGTAGCGATGCTTAAATCCGTCGGAATCATGTTAGCAATAGCTGCATTTTTTGATTATGAAATTTGGCAGATGGATGTCAAAATAGCGTTCCTTAACGGTTTTCTTAAGGAAGAGTTGTATATGATGCAACCAGAAGGTTTTGTCGATCCGAAGAATGCTGACAAAGTTTTCAAACTCCAGCAATCCATTTATGGACTGGTGCAAGCGTCTCGGAGTTGGAATCTTCGCTTTGATGAGGTGATCAAAGCGTTTGGGTTTATACAAGTTTATGGAGAAGCTTGTATTTACAAGAAAGTGTGGGAGCTCTATAGCGTTTCTAATATTATATGTGGATGACATATTACTGATTGGAAACAATATAGAACTTTTGGAAAGCGTGAAGGAATATTTGAACAAGAGTTTTTCAATGAAGGACCTAGGAGAAGCTGCTTTCATATTAGGCATCAAGATCTATAGAGATAGATCGAGACGCTTAATAGGACTTTCACAGAGCACATACCTTGATAAAGTTTTGAAGAAGTTCAAAATGGATCAGTCCAAGAAGGGGTTCTTGCCTGTTTTGCAAGGTGTGAAGTTGAGTAAGACTCAATACCCAGCGACTACAGAGGATAGAGAAAAGATGAGTGTCATCCCCTATGCTTCTGCCATAGGCTCTATCATGTATGCGATGCTGTGCACAAGACCAGATGTCAGCCTTGCCATAAGTATGGCCGGAAGGTTTCAAAGTGATCCAGGAGTGGAACACTGGACAGCGGTCAAGAATATCCTTAAGTACCTGAAAAGTACTAAGGAAATGTTTCTCGTTTATGGAGGTGATCAAGAGCTCGTCGTAAAGGGTTACGTCGATGCAAGCTTTGACACTGATCCGGATGACTCTAAGTCTCAAACCGGATACGTATATATTCTAAATGGGGGAGCGGTAAGCTGGTGCAGTTCCAAGCAAAGCGTGGTAGCTGATTCTACATGTGAAGCGGAGTACATAGCTGCCTTGGAGGCGGCGAAGGAAGGTGTCTGGATGAAGCAGTTCATGACAGATCTTGGAGTTGTGCCCAGTGCACTGGACCCGATGACTCAGTTCTGTGACAACACTGGTGCCATTGCTCTAGCCAAGGAACCAAGGTTTCACAAGAGGACCAGACACATAAAGCGACGCTTCAATTCCATCCGCGATGCGATCAAGGAGGAGGACATAAACATTTGCAAAGTGCACACGGATCTGAATGTTGCAGATCCGTTGACTAAACCTCTTCCACGGGCAAAACATGATCAACACCAGAACTCTATGCGTGTTAGATTCATAACCATGTAATGCTAGATTATTGACTCTAGTGCAAGTGGGAGACTGTTGGAAATATGCCCTAGAGGCAATAATAAAATGGATATTATTATATTTCCTTGTTCATGATAATCGTTTATTATCCATGCTATAATTGTATTGGTTGGAAACACAAATACATGTGTGGATACGTAGACAACAACATGTCCCTAGTGAGCCTCTACCGGACTAGCTCGTTGATCAAAGATGGCCATGGTTTCCTGGTCATAGATATGAGTTGTCATTTAATAACTGGATCACATCATTAGGAGAATGATGTGATGGACAAGACCCAAACTATGAACGTAGCATATGATCATGTCAAGTTTATTGCTATCGTTTTTGCATGTCAAGTATCTGTTCCTATGACCATGAGATCATGCAACTCACTGACACCGGAGGAGTACCTTGTGTGTATCAAACGTCGCAATGTAATTGGGTGACTATAAAGATGCTCTACAGGTATCTCCGAGGGTGTCTGTTGAGTTGGCATGGATCAAGACTGGGAATTTGTCACTCCGTATGACGGAAAGGTATCTCAGGGCCCACTCGGTAATACAGCATCACAATAAGCTTGCAAGCAATGTGACTAAAGAGTTAGCCACAAGATCTTGTATTACGGAACGACTAAAGAGACTTGCCAGTAACGAGATTGAACTAGGTATGGAGATACCGACGATCGAATCTCGGGCAAGTAACATACCGATGGACAAAGGGAACTGCATACGGGATTGACTGAATCCTTGACATCGAGGTTCGACCGATAAAGATCTTCATAGAATATGTAGGAACCAATATGGGCATTCAGGTCCCGCTATTAGTTATTGACCGTGGAGGTGTCTCGGTCATGTCTGCATAGTTCTCGAACCCGCAGGGTCTACACACTTAACGTTTGGTGATGATATAAGTATAGTCGAGTTATTATGTTGGTGACCGAAGGTTGTTCGGAGTCCCGGATGAGATCCCGGACATGATGAGTAACTCCGGAATGGTCCGGAGGTAAAGATCGATATATAGGACGAAGGGAATCGGAGTCCGGAAGTGTTCTGGGAGTACCGGGTTATGACCAGGAGAACCGAAAGGGGTTTCGAGGGGCCCCAGCAAGTGTTGCGGGGCCTCATGGGCCAAGGGGAGGAAGCACACCAGCCCACTAAGGGGCTGTGCGCCCCCCTCACCCCATCTCACGATCACCAGAGGGGGTGGGGGCGCCCCCCCTAGGGCTGCCTCCACCTGGCTTGGGGGCCAAGTCACCCTAGGGTTTCCCTAGGGGCGCCCCCATCTAGTGTGGCCGCCGGCCCCCCTAGGGGAAACCCTAGGGTGCCTCCTCCTCCTCCCTTTCCCCTATATATAGAGGGGTAGAGAGAGGGCAGCTGCACCCATCTATGCCACGGCGCTGCCCTCCCTCTCCCTCGTAGTTGCTCTCTCTCTCCGCGTAGCTTAATGAAGCTCTGCTAAGATTGCTCCACCACCACCGCCGCCACGCCGTCATGCTGCCGGAGGACTCGAGATACTACTTCACCATCGCTCGCTGGATCAAGGAGGTGAAGGCGTCATCAAGCCGTACGTGTGTTGAACGCGGAGGTGCCGTCCGTTCGGCACTTGATCGGGAGTTCGCGGGACGGATCGTGATTGGATCGCGAAGACGTTCGACTACATCAACCGTGTTTCTTAACGCTTCCGCTTAGCGATCTAAAAGGGTATGTAGATGCAATCTCTCCTCTCGTAGATGTTCATCTCCTAGATCGATCTTGGTGAGCGTAGGAAATTTTTTGTTTCCCATGCAACGTTCCCCTACAAGTTTCAATAGCAGTAGTAACAGTAACAATAGCAGTAGCAGTTTTGTAGTGATTGTAACAGCAGCAGCAAAGAAAGTAGCTTAGCAAAGATCAATATGCGAAAAGCGTAGGCATTGGATCGGTGATGGATAATTATGTTGGATGACATTCATCATATAACAGTCATAACCTAGAGCGATACACAATAGCCCCAATTCATCAATGTAATGTAGGCATGTATTCCGTATATAGTCATACGTGCTTATAGTAAGAACTTGCATGACAATTTTTGTCCTACCCTCCCATGGCAGTGGGGTCCATAAGGAAATCTAAGGGATATTAAGGCCTCCTTTTAATAAAAACCGGAACAAAGCATTAGCACATAGTGAATACATGAACTCATCAAACTACGGTAATCACCGGAAAGAATCCCAATTATTGTCACCTTGGGGTATGCGGATCATAACACGTAATAGGTGCCTATAACTGATACGTCTCTGTCGTATCTATAATTTTTTATTATTTCATGCCAATATTCTACAACTTTCATATAATTTTGGCAACATTTTATATTATTTTTGGGACTAACATATTGATCCAGTGCCCAATGCCAGTTCCTGTTTTCTGCTTGTTTTTTGTTTCACAGAAAATCCATATCAAACGAAGTCCAAATGCAATAAAATTTTATGGAGAATTATTTTGGAATATATGTGATTTTTGGGAGGTGGAATCAACGCAAACGGAGGCCCACAGCCTCCACAAGCCACCTTGGCGCCCCCCCCCTCGGCCGCGCGGTGGTGCCTCGTGGGCACACCGTAAGTCGGTTGGGGCTCTTCTTCGGCCGCAAGGAAGCTAATATCGGGAGAAAAATTGTTTTAAAATTTCAGCGCAATCGAAGTTATGGATCTCTGAAAAATTAAGAAACGGTGAAAGGCCAGAAAACAGGAACTGGAAACAGAAGAGAACAGAGAGAGAGATCCAATCTCGGAGGGGCTCCCGCCCCTCCGGGTGCCATGGAGGCCAAGGACCAGAGGGGAAAACCTCCTCCATCTAGGGGGGAGGCCAAGAAAGAAGAAGAAGGAGGGGGGCTCTCTCCTCCTCTCTCCCGGTGGCGCCGGAACGCCGCCGGGGCAATCATCGTGACGGCGATCTACACCAACAACTTAGCCGCCATCACCACCAACTCTCTCCCCCTCTATGTAGCGGTATAACACCTCTTCTCCCCTCTGTAATCTCTACTTAAACATGGTTCTTAATACAACATATTATTATCCAATGATTTGTGGCCATCCTATGATGTTTGAGTAGATTCTTTTTTGTCCTATGGGTTGATTGATGATCGTGATTGGTTTGAGATGTATGTTTTATTTTGGTGCGGTCCTATGGTGCCCTCCATGTCGCGCAAGCGTGAGGGGTTCCCGCTGTAGGGTTTGCAATACGTTCATAATTCTCATATAGTGGGCGGCTAGAGTGACAGAAGCTTACACCCGAGTAAGGGGGTTGTTGTGTATGGGAGTAAAGAGGACTTGTTACTTAATGCTATGGTTGGGTTTTACCTTAATGATCTTTGGTAGTTGCGGATGCTTGCTAGAGTTCCAATCATAAGTGCATATGATCCAAGTACGGAAAGTATGTTAGCTCATTCCTCTCCCTCATATAAAATTGTAATAATGATTACCGGTCTAGTTATCGATTGCCTATAGACAAATCATTCTCTTTTGTTACAAAAACTTTCTACTAAACAACTAACTTTTATTATCTTGCAATTTACTCGTAGTTTTATTATCTCGCAAATTACTCCTAGTTTTATTCTCGTTAAGTACTTCTAGTCTTATCCTTACACCCGCAAAATAGTTTCATACTTGTTCTAGGTAAAGCGAACGTTAAGTGCGCGTAGAGTTGTATCGGTGGTCGATAGAACTTGAAGGGAGTATTAATTCTACCTTTAGTTCCTCGTTGGGTTCGACACTCTTATTTATCGAAAAAGCTACAATTGATCCCCTATAGTTGTGGGTTATCAAGACCTTTTTCTGGCGCCGTTGCCGGGGAGCAATAGCGTGGGGTGAATATTCTCGTGTGTGCTTGTTTGCTTTATCACTAAGTAGGAAACGTAAAATACCAAAAAAATTAGTTGTACCTGCTAAACCAATGGTTGAAGAACCACCCAAAATCTATCATACTGGTGAAGCTTTCTACTTGGATCATCTTCGATCCCTATGTGCTCGTGCTGAAAACCCAACTAGCTTAGTTGAGGGAAAATCATTAGATGAGCATGCTCATTTTGTGCGACGCCGCTTATCTCAAAAAGGGAAACTTTTATGGCATCATATTAATACTATGCATTGCTATGCTTGGAATTTATGCGAAATACATGATTTTACTTGTTGTTCTGAAGACCCTAAGAAACACCTTCCCTACCAATGTGAGTTTAGTGATAATGGAATCGTATCTTCTTATGCTAAAGGTGTTTATAGTTACTATGATATTGAACAAATTGAAGAATTTGTTGCTTTTAAGGGTGCTTATGAAATTGCTCTTGATTGAAAAGTATGATGCTACTCTTTACAAATCTAAAAATTTAGCCATGCTTAAATATTACTATGAAAACTATGCTTCTAATGCTTATGTTAAAGGATATATTGAGGACTCCTCCACTGTCCAAGAGGAGACTAATATTTTGTAGGAAACTATGGAAGAAGAAATTGCTGAATTTGTGAGCTCATTAGATGAAAAGGATGAGGAGGAGAGCGAAGAACAAAAGGAGGAAGAGCGGATTAGCTACCCGTGCCCACCTTCTAATGAGAGTAACTCTTCAACTCATACATTGTTTAAATTCCCTTCGTGCTTACCGAAGGATGAATGCTATGATAATTAATATGATCCCTTGGATTCGTTTGAAATATCCCTTTTTGATGAAATTGATGCTTGCTATGCTTGTGGCCATGATGCCAACATGAATTATGCTTATGGAGATGAACTTGCTATAGTTCCTTATGTTTAAAATGAAATTGTTACTATTGCACCCACACATGATAGTCCTATTATCTTTTTGGATTCTCCCAACTACACTATATCGGACAAGTTTGTGCTTATTAAGGATTATATTGATGGGTTGCGTTTTACCGTTACACATGATGATTTTGATGAATATAATAGGCATGTGCTTGCTGCTCCTACTTGCAATTGTTATGAGAGAGGAACTACATCTCCGCCTATCTATGTTTCCAATACGGTATAATTGCAAGAAACTGTTTATGCTATGCATTGGCCTTTACTTGATGTGCATGAATTGTTCTTTTATGATATGCCGATGCATAGGAAGAGAGTTAGACTTCGTCATTGCATGCTATATGTTGCTTTGTGCTCACTACTAAAATACAAATCATTGTTAATTAAAATTGGCTTTGATATACCTTGGGATCCAGGTGGATCAATTACTTGAGCACTTTATGCCTAGCTTAATGGCTTTAAAGAAAGCGCTGCTAGGGAGACAACCCGGAAGTTTTAGAGAGTCATTTATTTCTGTTGTGTGCTTTTAAAAAGTTTAAAAACAAAAATATATATAGAGGGGAACCTAAAACTTTACAAAAAGAAAAGTGAAAGTGAGAAAGACGAGCACCGTGGAAGCGGGAGCATGCCTTGAACTTTGTTCATGCCCATGGAAACTTTGTGAATCTTGAATTACAGAAACTTTTCAACAAAAATAATTATCCCCTTGTACAAATCCATTGTATTATAAAAATAATGTGCCAAGATTTACCGTTAGGATGTTTAAATTGCTTGTTTGGTATGTGCAGTGCAAAAACAGAAACTTTTGCTGTAGTGCGTGAATTTACATTTTTTACTGGAACATTAAAAAATTCTGACATTGTTACACGGTACTGCTATGCAAATTATTTATTTTGTCCTAATTGTTTAGAAGTTTTTGAGTTACATAAGTATATGTACCATCTGCATCTTTACAGACTGTCCTGTTTTCACAGATTGTTGTTATTGTTTCGTTATTTGCTTATGTTTGAAATCTTGTTGAGCCCCATTGACTTGGGAGCCATAGAATTGTGATAGCATACAGTGGGTAATGTTTGATTATAATTATACAATATTGTTAGAGCAGGACATGATGGGATTTGATGTTATATGTACTAACCCTTCTAATAAAAAGTTCAAGTTTTGTGTGGATGAAGTGTTCGAAGATCGAGGAGGTATTGATATGAGAAGAATGAGGAGAGGCAAGAGCTCAAGCTTGGGGATGCCCAAGGCACCCCAAGTAAATATTCAAGGAGACTCAAGCGTCTAAGCTTGGGGATGCCCCGGAAGGCATCCTATCTTTATTCGATGTCGGTGTATAAAACATGGGTATTTTATACCCTGACTTATGCACAGACGGTAGTAGCCTCCTTGCCGGCCAAGGCTTGCCGGAACTTGCCAAATAACAAGATTCAATATCCAGTCGTAGAGGCTACTGGAGAGAAGTTCAAGACGAAGCATCAACAAGCACTCAACTAGTGTTAAAGGTGAAGACATCTCTTGCCGGCAAGGCAGACCCGGCAAGGCGAAGACCCGGCATGCTCTGTGCCGGCAAGCTTTCGCCAGCTCGTCAGCGCTCCACCTCACCGGGCAGCTAGTCGCTAATCTGTGAGGTGTCGACCGCGCAGGCTGGTTGGTGAGATTTGTCGGGCACGTGTCAGCACGCAGGGAGAAGATTTGCCTTTAATGACACCCGTCCAGAAGGCGTGTCGAGCTAAGAGGAGGTAGCTGGGCGAGCGGTGCAGGAACCTTGCCGGACCTCCTCCTCCACATGACACGTAACGGTGCATTTATTGCTTTTGTCCTAAACTGGCAGAGTTAGGTATGATAGCACTGTTTGCTATCTAATCAACCTGTAATTACTATTTTGCCACTGTGGTAACCCCTTGAGCTATAAAAGGAGGACCAGGGCAACGTTTACAGGGGATCGCTCGATCGAAACCCTAGCACAACCTGCATGCGTAGTTGCTCCTTCTGCACCTTGCCAGAGAAATCACTCCTTGTACTCGTGCTCACACCCATCCAATACATCAAAGCAGGAGTAGGGTTTTACACCTCATGGTGGCCCAAACCTGGGTAAAATCCTCTGCACTCTCCATTGATTCTACTCTTTGTGCTTGCGCATTCCCCCAGCCGAACCACAAAGTGGCTAGATGGCCCCATAGATGGTCGTACCCACGACATCTTTGGCGCGCCAGGTAGGGGGATCGCTTGCGCGAACCTGAATCAGTGGATTGCGCGTTAGCTTCATCAACTTCATGACCATCCTCCTCATCGTCGATGGCCACCAAGAAGAAGGGCATCACGATGACGGCCCCTTCGCACATATCCGCAGGCGGCGCAGGCAGCATGGCCAATGCGGGCGGTGCGGATACCACGGTTGGCACGACCAGCGCAGATGGCGCGGTCGCCATGCCCACCGTGGTCGGTGCAGGAGACGAACGCACTGGAGAGACGGTCGACTTCCTCGACCCCCTGGAGAACAAAGCCGAGACGGCGCGGGCGGAGCAGATCGACGTCCTCCTCCTCCTCTTTGCCGCGCCGACGAACGTAGCCACCGGAGCAGCGATGCCCGGGTCGGCCCGAGCCAAGATCCCGCCGCAGCGGCGTCCAGAGATGCTGCTTCTGGACGGACGCCGCGTCCTTTGCACAATGGGCACCGCGCGACTCCGAGCGGCGTCAACAACTCAGGGCGGCGACAACCTCATGGCAAGACCCCTGTTGATCAAGTTCTAGATCCTCAGGTACCACCTCCGCCACGGCAGTCCGCTGCTGATCATGTGTCGCGGCAGCAAGACCACAATGGTGCTCCTACTGGCTCTGCCAGGAGTAGAGCGACGTCGCGTTCTTCGCTTCCGGCCATGCCAGCCACAGCAGCTGAGGTGATGGCGCGAGCCCAGATGCTGCTGAACTTCCCTCCGGCAGCAGAGAAGATGGATGAGTGGAGAGCCACCATCCAGAGCCTAATTGGATTTGCCGAGATGAGCAAGTCACAGCAAGCGGAGCCCTCACGGCGTCCGCAAATAGTGCCAGTAGCTCCAACTGGTGGCCACGTTGACGGCGCTGCACCAACGGTGCAATCACCTCCGCGGCAACAGTCTCAACAGCAGCAACGTCGACAACCGTGGCAAGCTCAGCGATCTTTCGAGCCCGACGAGATGTCGATGGCCTCTTTGGATCCGCGAGCGCGACAAGATCAGCGGCAAGTGCTACGAGACAGGCGGGTAGAGGATGCCCATACCACCATTGAACAGCGCCGGGAGGCGCGCCGTCAATCCGACGCGTGCAACGGCCCAGTCATCGATGAGCCTGAGCCCGAGGTTGGCGGATATCTGCCATATGAGGTTGGATGTCCAGCCTTCACTCGTGAGCTGCAGCAAGTCCACTGGCCGTCTGTCCGAGCCTTCAAGCCAGAAGTACCAGAAAAGTACGACGGCAAGCTGAACCCGGCAGAGTTGCTGGGCATCTACATGATTGACGTGCAAGCTGCCGGGGGAAGAGATGAGAAGATTCTCACCAACTACTTTCCGTTGGTGCTAAAGCCCAACGTGAGATCTTGGCTAATGAACTTGCCGGAGAACTCCATTTCTTCATGGGCAGATCTCTGCAATGAGTTTGTTGGTGCCTTTACCGGAGGCCACAGGGCCCCTGGACAGCCCAGCGACCTGCAAGTAATCCCGCAAAGAGATGGTGAATCTTTGCGCAAGTACATCCAGACGTTCAGCCGTGTACACCGTAATATACCAGATGTGCATCCCGCAGCTGTGATTGCCGCCTTTCACACGAATGTGCGCAATCGAAGGATGCGGGAGAAGATGAACGTCAAGTTGCCCACCGTCAACGAGCTCTATACGTTGGCAGATAAGTGCGCACGTGCTGAAGAAGCAAGGAGGCTTCCCAGGGAGGACGCTGGTGCCGAGGTAGATTCCGAGGATGATGATGCTGCCACCCCGAAGAAAGGTCGAAAGCGCAACAGGAAGCGCAAGGGCAAGACTGTTATTTCAGCCTCGAAGGCTCGTTGTTCATGTATGAATGGTCCAATCCGTCCTGACAACTTTATCGAAGAGGCTCATCCCATGATAGGTCGAGCAGTTACTACCTCCCCCCATAAATCGCGGTTCGAGGCAACTTTTTATTGGCACGTCCCCTCGAGGCAGAGATCGTGCCCGTTTTCCTAGGGATATCATCAAGATTTTGTTTCCCCCCATATGCTCAACGGCATTTTTGATGGGAATAGTGAGTTTATCGGCACAGTAAGGGGGGGCTTTTGGCCTTTCACAGCCTTATAAGAGCAAAAAGATGGACAGCGCAATCGACCACGCTCCCATTCTTCCCCTCTACTGCTTCGTCTAGCTCCAGCGCTCAGATCCATCCTGCCCACTTTTCACTTTAGCGAGTCCAACCTTCACCACCAGCCATGGCCGATACCCTCAAGGGGCACTGGGGCGGCTCCGTAGTGACGGCCATGACCATCTCGGAGCTGCGCGACGCGGGGTACCTGAGTCCCGCAACCGTCACCCGTGCTCCGGCGGCTGGCCAGCTGGTGCTTGCTCCCAACTCCAGGGAGCGGGTAGTTTTCGTCCTTCACCTTATTCGAGGCCTGGCGTGCACGCTGCACCCTTTCGTGCGTGGGGTAATGTACTATTACGGGTTGGATTTCCACCACCTAGCCCCTAACTCCGTTCTCCACCTCGCTGCCTTCATCACGGTATGCGAGGCCTTCCTCCGCTGTGAGCCGCACTTCGGCTTGTGGCTAAAGATCTTCGGGATCAAACCAAAGTCGAGCGGCTCAGATCTCGGGGAGTGCGGGGGAGCCATGATTAGCAAGAACCAGGGGGCTACCTGGTTCAAAGGCACCTTCATCGAGACGGTGAAGGTGTGGCAGAGGAAGTGGTTTTACATCGCTGAACCTCTTGCCCCTGGTCAGACCGAGGTCCCGGCTTTCTCAGCCGGGCCTCCCAAGAAGCTCAAATCCTAGAAAGAGAAGGGCATCTCCCGGGGGAACCCAGAAGAGGTGGAGACTCTGATCGACAGGATCTTGTGGTGGTCCACCACGGGGAAGGTTGAGCTTGCCGACATCATAAACGTCATGCTCAATCGCCGCATACTCCCTCTCCAACTTTGGGCTACCCCGATGTTGGCACAAAAGCCCGAGGACATAGACACCATCACCACCTTCTTCCGCTCCACCTTGGCCGCCATGGGGACGAAGCTCATGAAGCTGGCCAAGGACAAGATCCCCAAGGAAGGGGAGGACCGCGGCCTCGAGCACGGCTATGAAGCCCCCCCGGTGAGTGGTCCCTCAATCGTTATTCTTTTGTCCATCGTGCCGAGGAGTAGTATGTTGCTTAAATCAGCGTGTTTGATGTTTTGCAAAAGTGGTTGGCCTGGGTACAAGGGGTGCGATGCCCGGCCCCACTGCCAGAGGAGCCTCAGACTCCCCTGCTCTCGGCGCTCCTGACCGAGGAGCCGCACGTGGTGTCCCCCAAAGGGACGAAGCCCCAGAGGGGGAGGTCAAGTGCTCGAACTCGGGGGACTTCGGTCACCCGGTCCGAAGAGACCCACACCTCCGCCGCCCAAGACGGCGACGTGGAGGAGGGCGAGGAGGAGAAGGTCCCCCCCCCCCCGAAGGGGAAGAGGTCGGCGCTAGACGACACCGATGTAGGCATGCCGCTGAAGGTCCCAAAGAGACCGAGGCGAACCTCATCCGGGGTTGGCAACAAGTCATCGGGAAGAGCCGAACTCTCCGGTGACTCGGAAGAAGACCTCCTCGCTATGGGGAGGAAGAAGCCGGCGCCCCGAGGGTAAGCCGTTATCTTTACACCCCATCTTTTTTAATCTGACAAGTCATTTTCTTGACAAGGGAAATCTTACTGAAGCGACTTTTTCTCATGCAGTCCGCCGAGGGTAATCCCCAGCGGTTCCTCGAGCTGGTTGCCATCCGCCAGCGGGACTCCAGAGCCCGCTGCTCCTTCCCCGACGCATGACGGGCTGGGGGAGGCGACATCCACCTTGGTCCCCGATGTCAACACGGCGGGGACCGACGAGGTGGCGACCATGGCCGAGGTTAATACCTCGGCCCAACAAGACCCGGGGAAGGAGCGCCCCGTGGTCATCGAAGAAGGGTAGGGCCAGCCATCGGCCCAGCCGACGTCTACCTTGGCTCCGCCGCTCCAGGTGGAGACTGCCCGCTTGGATGCATCCGAGGTCATCCCTCCGCCCCAGCCAACTGCCCAAGGACGGCCTGGCGCGGGGTGGACCGAGGAGATGAAGGACGCCCTGAAGGGCTCCTGTATCAAGGAGGAGCACCGTGCCTTAATAGGCGCGGCGCTGCAAGTCTACCGGTCCACATGGGCCCGCCTGCATGAGGTTTTCAAGAACCTCCTAGCAGGTTTCGACGTATGCTTTTTATCTGCGCATCCAGCCTACTTTGTTTATTTGAACTTCTTTGAGTTATGCCTTTGTCCGAGGACATAAGAGTACAGCCTGCTAAACGGCTTAATGAGTGAGTAGCCCCCGAGCCCGAAGTCCGTTTCAAGAAACCGGCATCGGGGTCGTTTGATTGAGTAGGAGCCCGTTGAGTAGGCCCCCAGGCGCCGCTTGAGGCAGCCATCCCAGGATTTTTTAGTAATCCTAACTGTTCTGTTTGTAATAAGGATATGTTTTTGTTCCAGGTTTCGACCTCGGTGCCGGACTCCATCTCCGAGGAGATGGCAGAGATGAACCGGAAACTCGAGCAGTCTCAAGGTAAGCAAGTGCAAACTTGCCCTGTACTTTGGGTATAATGTGTTTTGTTTAAAGAAAACAACTAAGCCCGGACTGTTTTGACAACAGCAGCATTAGCTGAACTGGAGACGCTCAAGGCCGAGCTCGAAAGGGCTCGGAAGGAGGTGCGGCAGCAAGAGGCTGCTGCCGCCGCGGCCGAGAAGGCCCGGGCCGCCGAGAAGGCGGCCGGGGAGAAGCACCAAGCGCGGGTGCTGGAAGTCGAAGAGACCCTGAAGGGCGTGTTCGAAGCACGTGAGAAGCTTTAGGAGGAGGGGCAATGAACGAAGGAGGAGCTCGAGAAGATTCAACGTGCCCACTCCGAGCTCAAGACCTCGGCCCGAGCTGACCGCTAGGTGGTCCAGCAAGTGGAGCAAATCGCCTCGGGTAAGACATTTTTAATGCAGTGTTCGTTTGGCAGCAAAGGGTGTGTCGAGCTCACCCAATTATGGCGTTCCGCAGAAGTCTTTGCGGATCTCCCGCAGAGCGCGGCGGATGCGGTGGCATACTTCGGCCAGCTGGCGGGCCACGAGGCAGATAAGGCCTTCTGGGGTAGTTTCCAGGGTCGCCGTCCGCGCAGCTGCTGAATCATCGAGTGAAGCAGCTGGTGGAGTTGTTTCGCATGACGAGACCGGCGCTCCAGGACCTCTGCATCACGCTGTGGCCTGCCGAAGCCATGCCGAGGAGCCTCTTCGGCCTTGTGGCCCATCTCCAAGACGCCGAGCCCTGCGTGGATCGCTGGAAAAGGTCCGCGTGCTTCGAAGGGGCGCGGAGGGCGTACGCTTGCGTGAAGACGCACTTCCGCAAGGTTGATGCGGAGACATGTGTCGCAGGCCCTCCTGCCGACAAGCTGCGCACCGCTGAGCAGTTCTTCGCCGAGGTGGAGGCGGGAGCTCGGACCACAGAAGCCATGTGTCCCAAAGACACTCTGTATTTCTAGATGATACTCCGGAATGCCAGAGTGTATGATGTAAAAACTTTATCTGTCGTTGAATGAAAGTGGCTTGAAATTCCATGTGTGTTGTTTTATAATTAATTATTCCTCCGATATGACTGTTTAAAATGAGAGTGGCCAGTTGTCGGCTTCAGCCCCAATGTAGGTCATACAAAGGGTGTTCCTTAAGGCACACCGGACCCTTAGCCGACGTCTCGGTACCCGGAGGCGGTCGGTGCCTCATAGGAACTAGGCAATCGGACTATAGTGGCTTGATAGCTTTCACTTAGTCGTAGGAGTTTGACTGCGGGGGCTGATGACCAGCCCCCGGTGTGGGAAGTGTTCGGCCAAGTCGGCCGATGTCTAGTCCATGACACACTTCGGCTAGGAATGAAAGCCCTTCGTTTAACATGGGTGATCTCTATCGTCACATCGCTTGACGCGGTCTGCGGATGCCGGACCAGTTTGCGCATACCTAGATAGTCAGTTTTCGGCTTTCTCCACTGAGGCGCTATGCCAATTGACCTGGCAGCGCAATCGCAGTGGTTCTCCCGTTACGCCCTTAGCCGAATTTATCGGAAACATAAGGGGTACACATAGCAACCCAACTATTGACCAAAATCTAGGTTCAAAACTAATGCATATAAGGCCAAAATCCGAGATGCCGAGTACTTCGGACTTGTTATATGATTGTATCTTATTTACGGAACTTCTTCGTCCCACAAGGGCCATGCTGATAAAGAAATATGATGGAGACCTTGAAAGGGCACAGTTTCTTTATATCATAATTTCAAGCGTATACATCCCCAGCTGCGACGAGAGGGGTTGAAAGAATACAATGTAAAGAGTAAGGAAGAAAGAGGAAGAAAGAGGGTGAATAATTGCTGAGCGGATTTTGAAGAATCCAGGCCACTACATGTGGCATGTCTGTGTTTCCGAGCTGTTGACCAGATCTTCACCATTGATGGTGAGGAATTTTTGAAGGTTGATGCCCTTCCGGCCCATTATACACTTTAAGTGTTTGATTGACCGAGTTCCTTTAAAGGAGGTGTTGCCGAAGTCACTCTGTGGTTAACACCACATAGACGTAGTCATGTTTGGCTATTTCTTTGACAGATACTTTCCTGTGCAAGGGCTCTAAGCCACGTCTTTGCTTGGTTGATCCGCGCCGACGTTTGGGTAAGTGTTCAGTCTCCTCGACGTCCCAGGGAATCTTTAGTGCGAAATTATGCACTCTGGGGATGTAGTGCCCACTCCAGAGAGGGCACACGAGGAGCCCGCATCCCTATTTCGGGTGCAGGGGTACCTGGCCGAGGTTGATTTGTGCAGCCCGGGCGCGCTTCAAAGAGCGGGCGGCGCGTTTATCGCTGCGGGCTGCCTCCTCGGACGCTTGAACCTCGGCTGCGAAAGCCGCGGTCTGTTCCTCTGTCCGGAGCGAACGTTCTGTGTTACCATTGACTGTGATAACGCCATTCGGTCCCAGCATTTTGAGCTTGAGGTAGGAATAATGCGGGACTGCGTTGAAGCGCGCGAAGGCTGCGCGTGCTAAGAGCGCATGGTATCCACTCCGGAAGGGTATGATATCGAAGATTAACTCCTCTCTTCTAAAGTTCTCGGGCAAACCAAAGACTACCTCTAGGGTGACCGTTCCAGTACAACGGGCTTCGACGCCCGGAATGACACCTTTAAAGGTGGTAGAGCTCGGCTTGATCCGAGATGAGTCGATGCCCATCTTCTGAACTGTGTCCTCGTAGATGAGGTTAAGGCTGCTTCCCCCGTCCATCAGGACGCGTGTTTGATGATAACCATCAACAATAGGGTCCAAGACAAGCGTCGCCAATCCGCCGTGCCTGATGCTGGTCGGATGATCGTGCTTGTCGAACATGATCGGGTAAGCCGACCATGGGTTATACTTCGGGGCGACTGGCTCCAGCGCGTATACGTCCCAAAGTACATGCTTCCTCTCCCTTTTAGGGATGTGGGTGACGTAGATCATATTGACCTCTGTTACTTCGTTAGGAAATTTCTTTTAGCCTCCGTTATTGGGCCACAGAGGTTCATCCTCGTCTTCGCTGCGGTGTTGGGTTTTATTCTAACCCTCTACCGCTATCTTGCCGGCTTGTTTAAAGACCCAGCAATTCCTATTATTGTGGGTTGCTGGTTTTTCCTGAGTACCGTGAATCCCACATGGACGGTCCAGGAGCCTATCAAGCTGGCTAGGTCCATCTTTGTTCCCTTTATAGGGTTTTCTTTTCTGCCCGGATTTAGGTCCGGTGAACCCTGCATTCACCGCGGCGTCCTCAGTGTCTCTTCCGCCATTTTTATACCTGCGCTTATTTTTATTGCGCTTGGGTTTTCCATTGGAGTCGTGGGATTCCGAGGTGCCTGCCTCGCCATTATGAGTGCTTTGGGCGAGCCAGCTGTCCTCTCCCGCACAAAAGCGAGTCACAGTGAGGTCAGGGCTGCCATAGTCCTCGGCTTAGCCTGGCCGAGTTGGAGAGCCAACCATTCATCTCGGATATTGTTTTTGAAGGCGGCGATGGCCTCGGCTTCGGAGCAGTCTATGATCTGGTTCTTCTTGGTGAGGAACCTGTTCCAGAATTTCCGGGCTGATTCGCCTGGCTGCTGGGTGACATGGCTGAGGTCATCAGCGTCCGGAGTTCGGACATATGTGCCCTGGAAGTTTGCTCGAAAAGCTTCTTCTAGGGCCTCCCAGCTACCGATAGAGTGAGGAGGGAGGCTGTTGAGCCAGTGCCTCGCCGGCCCCTTTAGCTTGAGCGGCAGATATTTAATAGCATGGAGATCATCTCCATTGGCCATGTGTATGTGTAAGAGGAAATCCTCGATCCAAACTGCTGGGTCCATGGTGCCATCGTATGACTCTATATTGATGGGCTTAAATCCTTCCGGGAATTGATGTTCCATCACCCTGTCTGTGAAGCAGATTGGGTGAGCCGGACCTTGAGACCGAGGAGCATCTCGTTGGAGGTCAGGAGAAAGCCGTGAGTAGGCTTGATCTCGGGCATGGCCGTTCCTGTCAACCCAGGAATCGTAGCCATCGATCCCAGCGGGCGCACGTCCCCTTGACCCGTAGATGGACCGAGGGGGAGCCCTAGTTTCCCCAATACGACGTCTAGCGTCGTGAGGATCTAGGTAGTCCATGGGATCTTTGCCATGACGGCGTGGAGGTGGCCGTTCACCGGGGTCTTCTCGTCTTGGCCTGTCCCGGCCTCTAGGGGGCCGGTCGGGGTCGTCAGCGAGCTCCTAGTCGAACTCCGGTAAGAGACGCCTGCGTGGGTACGATTTCGGCGCACTATGGTGTCGGTTCTCCATGTCTTGCTCGGCGGAGAGCACTTCGATCCACTTTTCATTTAGTGCATCGGTATTGGCCTGCAGCTGCTGCTGCTTGCGCTTTAAGCTCCAGGCCGTCGCAATGAGGCGTCGCTGGAAGCGATCTTGTTCAAAAGGGTCTTCGGGGACGATGTAGTCCTCAGTACCGAGGCTCTCGTCCTCCTCGAATTCTGGCATGTAGTTGTCGTCAGTCCCTTCGAAGAGGTCATCGGGATCTGAGTCCCTAAGAGGTCGGTCCGGTGTGCCGTTCCTTACTGGGGAGGCTTGAACGTCCTCCTCATGGTTACCGGCATCGCCGTCCTCCGCGTCGCTGTTATTGGCTGTCGCGTCGTTGCCACTGGGTTCCCCATTATTGTCCCTTCGGCGCCTTCGCCGACGTCTTGGGGGGATTTGGGGGTGTCCACCATGTAAACATCGTAGGTGAACGTGGCGGTCCACCTGCCCGCGTTTACCGACGGCAGGGTGTTCTCGGTGGGGCCATCAGCGTCTTCCTCCATGTCTGAGGCTTCGTCGTAGTCCAGCACGTCAGTTAAATCATCGATCATGGCGACTATGTGGGTGGTGGGTGGGATGTAAATTTCCCTGTCATCGGCTTTAAGTCCGATCTGATTGTAAACCAAAGTCTTACCGTCCGAGATGGACATGCTCCGGATGCGGTCGAGCATCTCATCGAGGTGAGATAACTCTTCGGGATTCGTGGATGCGCCATAGTGTAGGAGATATGCCCTAGAGGCAGTAATATCAGTTACTTTGTATCTCCGAGTTTGTAATGAATGTTTATGGTCCATGCTATAACTGCAATGATTCTCGAGTCTACAATAACAACGAGGCTCGGAGGGAAACTCATGTGCACGTGTGGTATAATAAACGGA
This sequence comes from Elymus sibiricus, assembly GCA_039707655.1. Lineage (NCBI taxonomy): Eukaryota > Viridiplantae > Streptophyta > Magnoliopsida > Poales > Poaceae > Elymus > Elymus sibiricus. Next base: position 35,811,868 of record CM077676.1, read on the forward strand.
AAATGTATTCCTAGTCATGCCTCTATGACTGGCTCAAGTATTGCATGATGATTTTGTTTTCCTGATCATGGGCATGACTATGCCGGCAATTTTGAGGGCACAATGTTAGTAGAACACTTGTGTTGAATCGACCCGATTGATGTTATGCTATGAGATACATTCGTCATGAGTTAATGGTTAATAACACAGAGATAGTTAATGTTTGCATAATTCCTTAGACCATGAGAGTTTCGAGTTTCTTCATGCTTGCTTCATGAACTTTGGTTTTGTTAAACGTCATCCGTAAATGGGTGGCTATTACGGTGGCTTACGGGTTCATGGAAAAGTATGTCAAGTAACTTGATAGCTCAAGATTGGGATTTGCTCCTCCAACGATGGAGAGATATTCTCGGGCCCTCCCGGTGTTACGGTATCCATCATCGTATGGCCAGACACATTGTGATTTGATCACTGGGATGCCGGAACGCAGAAACGAGTAAAGAGAACAAAACCGGTAACGAGGTAACTTGCATAGTGGACAAGTTGTTGATCCACGGGGATGCATTAAATCTCACCTCGAGTTTTTGTAATATATCGTGAAGCAACAGGAATAGCACAAGGCAACTGGAGGTTCACTCGAATATTCATTCGTGTGGGTATAGGGGTCAATATGGGTGTCCACGGCTCCGATGTTGATCATTGATCGAAAAGTGTTCCGGGTCATGTCTATACTTCACCGAACCTATAGGGTCACACGCTTAAGGGTCATCTATCTGCTGAATACTAGACGGGGAGTCTGAGAGAAAATCACCGAAAAAGTTTCGGACGAAACGGAAACGTTCCGGAGAGAACACCGGAATAGTTCCGGTGAAACTGAAAAGTTGTTTCAGGGTATTCCATTAAGTCAAATTGGTTCCGGCACATGTCTGGAGATTCTTGGAGGGTGCCAGAATCGTTCTGGTAAATTCTGGAATTTTTCCGGAGAGAAAACCGAAAATGTTCCGGAGCAGCCGGAACCGCTATGATAGCTTTTCGCTGAAGAAAACATTGTTCCGAAATTGTTTCGGAACAAGTTAAAAATTGTTTGTGTGGGTACTGAAATTATTCTAGGCACACAAAAATAATTTGGGATTTAACGGACGCAGAAAAATGTCTTCGTGAATAGTGAAAGTGCTTTTTGGATATTTTTGGGAAAGCACATTTTTGGATATTTCCAAAAAGGCTTCTAGATGGACTTGGTGGCCAAGGAAGCACCCCATGGGGGGGCCCCCAAGAAGTGGCCGGCCAAGGGAGGTGGGGCTCCTTGGAGCTCCACTTGCCACCCTTCTTTGCTTTATTCTTTTTTGAAAAGGCATAAAGTGGGGGTACTTTTGGTAATTTTGAATGCCACTTTTACCCCTTGGCTATCCTATAAATAGAGGTGAGGAGGCAGCCCCAAAGCTCATCCTTGCTCTCATACACATGCCATTTGACTTGTCTGGCTTCTCTCTCCCTCCCATGAAATAGTTTCGTAGAGACGAAAGGCTGTCTGGGTTCCGGCAGGAACTAGTTCTGGACGACGAAACCCTGCCGGATAGCTGACACCGTATGTGTGCAACCCCGTAGAGAGATTGTAGTTTCGATCTTTTGCCCGAGGGGCTGTTTTCAAGTGTCCTCCCGAAGGGCTGTTCGAGTTACCGTTCGAGTTTCCGGCGTCCTCCCGAAGGGCTGTCCGGGTTACTGTTCGGGTTCCGAGGGTCCTCCCGAAGGGCTGTCCGCGACATCGTCCGGGGGACTGTCCGACCGCCTCCCGAAGGGCTATCCGGAGTGGGAGTACATCCTTGCAGTTGGGAGGTTGTAAATCCTAGCTGCAGGGATCTGCACCGACGATCTACACCGACTCTTCTTCCGCTGCGCTTCGAGTCGGTACGGATCAGATCAAACCTTGTATGAAGTCTCCATAGTGATCCTGGGCGTGCTCGCTGTACCGAAATTTTTTGTTTTCTGTCGGGTTCCCCTACAGTGGCATAATATAATTTTGGAGTAGATGAGATCTATTGCTAAAAATTATTTATGCGGGTAGCAGAGGAAGTCTGTTACCCGACGTTCTTGTTGCTTCCCTAGAATTTGCGTTTGCTCAATCTCGAGACAGCATGATGGAATTTCACAAAGTTCTGGCAATCCGTGATCCTGGTTGATCAACGAAGTGCTAACAGTTCTTTGGGTTCCGCCATAGTCAAAAGAAAGATGAAATTCGCAGACGAAAGGGCATTGCAGATATGATCTGCACGGGGGTCATGCGTATGACGAAGTTTAGTATGGGGCTCGAGATTTAATTATCTCGTGTTTCATACACCCCAAGATGTTAATGTAGCAATTTGAATAATCATACTTGATGATAACACGTTGGTAGCTGCGGTTTAAGTCAAAACCTTAGAAGCCACGTAAAATAAAATTTTGCATAAACCGATTAGAGTCGTCTAACTTGGTTTTGCAGGATGTGCATGTGATGTGGTATAGCAATGCTCATATTAATTTGATTATGTATGAGATGACTATATGATGTAAATTTGTTAACATGACCTGCGTGTCTTGATTCGGCATGATGGCTGGAGCCATATGATTGTCACTTTAATGACCTGCATGTCAACCTTAAATAATGCACTTACTTTATTAGCTATAGAGATAGCAAATATTATCTGGTGCATCGACAAGGTGGTGGCAATCTTCGCGAAGGTGAACTCCGACGCAAAATGCCGAAGACGAAGAAATACTTGACTTCTCCGTCAGAAAGGGCTATACCATATCATGCTACTATGAATTGCCTGAGATGTTTATCCCTTATGATGCACCCTTCTTGATTGCGCGGTAGTCACTTTTTATTAGGGTGATCTCTCACTTAAAAATATCAAAGTAGTTAGTGTTCACCCAAGTGTAGCACCGTCTGAAATTCGTATCTTTTCGGGGTGCGCCATGTCCACATGGGTACGAATGAATTGAGAGGAATGAGGCGGGTGAGGTCAGACCTCGCAGCAAGATCACTTGGTTGTCTTTGACGTTCAGGTAGGATAGTCCTGAGCTCGGAACACGCCCATCGAAAGATGAACAAAAGTCACAAAGAGATGTGATCGGCAAGTTGGCCTACCGATTAAAATTCTCGTCATCGGTGATGTCCACATCAATGGCGTTGAATTTAAATGTGGATTTTGAATCACTCATAATCAATTTTGAGAGATATTGATTTGAGTGGGAGCGCACTTTAGAATAAAAATTGTTTATTCATTAGTGCCAAAATCATTATAAACAAAGTCTAAGTAAAACTTGTGTTTTCTGTTGTAGATCAAATGGCTCGCAACACCGCGTTCAACTTAGGCCCGATGTTAGAGAAAGAGAAGTTAGCTGCGACTGGAAACAACTATACGGACTGGGTCCGTAACCTGAGGATTGTCCTCAGGAGCGCTAGGAAAATGTATGCGCTTGAAACTGCTCTTCCAGCTAAACCGGCGGCAGATGCCCCGGAAGTTGAGCAGAATGTCTGGGCCACTAAGGATGATGATCACAACTTAGTGCAGTGCCTCATGTTAGCTTGCATGAGTGCAGGGCTTCAAAAACGTTTTGAATTCCTTAAACCCCACGATATGATCCGGGATTTGGATGCCCTGTACAAGGAAACCGCAAGGTCTGAACGATTTGATGTCATGAAGGCCTTGATGGATTGCAAGATGGCTGAGGGTAGTTCAGTTGGTGAACACGTAGTCAAAATGATTGGCTATGCTGAAAGGCTTAAAACAATGGAGTTTCCACTTCCACCTGACCATATGATGGACATGCTGCTTTCTTCACTCCCCCCGTCTTACGACGGTTTTATCATGAACTACAACATGAGTGTTCCGGGTCATGTCTATACTTCACCGAACCTATAGGGTCACACGCTTAAGGGTCATCTATCTGCTGAATACTAGACGGGGAGTCTGAGAGAAAATCACCGAAAAAGTTTCGGACGAAACGGAAACGTTCCGGAGAGAACACCGGAATAGTTCCGGTGAAACTGAAAAGTTGTTTCAGGGTATTCCATTAAGTCAAATTGGTTCTGGCACATGTCTGGAAATTCTTGGAGGGTGCCAGAATCGTTCTGGTAAATTTTGGAATTTTTCCGAAGAGAAAACCGAAAATGTTCCGGAGCAGCCGGAACCGCTATGATAGCTTTTCGCTGAAGAAAACATTGTTCTGAAATTGTTTCGGAACGCGTTCAAAATTGTTTGTGTGGGTACTGGAATTATTCTAGGCACACAGAAATAATTTGGGATTTAACGGACGCAGAAAAATGTCTTCGTGAATAGTGAAAGTGCTTTTTGGATATTTTTGGGAAATCACCTTTTTGGATATTTCCAAAAAGGCTTCTAGATGGACTTGGTGGCCAAAGAAGCCCCCCATGGGGGGGGGGGCCAAGATGTGGCCGGCCAAGGGAGGTGGGGCTCCTTGGAGCTCCACTTGCCACCCTTCTTTGCTTTATTCTTTTTTGAAAAGGCATAAAGTGGGGGTACTTTTGGTAATTTTGAATGCCACTTTTACCCGTTGGCTATCCTATAAATAGAGGTGAGGAGGCAGCCCCAAAGCTCATCCTCGCTCTCATACACATGCCATTTGACTTGTCTGGCTTCTCTCTCCCTCCCACGAAATAGTTTCGTAGAGCCGAAAGGCTGTCTGGGTTCCGGCAGGAACTAGTTCTGGACGGCGAAGCCCTGCCAGATAGCTGACACCGTATGTGTGCAACCCCGCAGAGAGATTGTAGTTTCAATCTTTTGCCCGAGGGGCTGTTTTTGAGTGTCCTCCCGAAGGGCTATTCGAGTTAGCGTTCGAGTTTCTGGCGTCCTCCCGAAGGGCTGTCCGGGTTACTGTTCGGGTTCCGAGGGTCCTCCCGAATGGCTGTCCACGACATCGTCCGGGGGACTGTCCGACCGCCTCCTGAAGGGCTGTCTGGAGTGGGAGTACATCCTTGCGGTTGGGAGGTTGTAAATCCTAGCTGCAGGGATCGGCACCGACGATCTACACCGACTCTTTTTCCGCTGCGCTTTGAGTCGGTACGGATCCAATCAAACCTTGTATGCAGTCTCCATAGTGATCCTGGGCGTGCTCGTTGTACCGAAATTTTTTGTTTTCTGTCGGGTTCCCCTACACATAGGCAGGGCTGACTCGAAGTACACCCGGCGTGTAACCGGATGCGTTTTCGAAGTGAAGGGAATCTGAACATAATCCCGAGTTCTGCGCCGAAGTCAGTTCTGGCACCGGCGTAATTTCAGGAGCGGGAGCCGGATCTATCTCCGGACTGGCGATCGGAGAGAGACTGGCCGAAGTGGTGGTGTCACGGGTCTCAAAAGGCGCCGTGACAGAGTTCGGTTCTAGAGTCGAGCCTCCGGAACCGGCCGAGCTCTCGATCCGGCCGGGAGTCCATCCCGATAGGATGAGTTCGCCATGGGAGTCCGCAGTGTACTCAAGGCCACCGAAAGTCACGATCCGACCTGGGGCGTAGTTCTCGACAGAGGTCAGGTGACTCATCGAGTTAGCGCAAAATACCATGCTGCCAAAGTCGAAAAGCTGGCCGGGGGCATAAACGTCCCCATGGCCGTTGGCGCAGTTGATCTGCAGGTGAGCCATCGATCCTTCTGGTGATCACGTAGCGGAACTCTCAATGAAAGCACCAGTGTCGGTGTAAAAACCGGCAGACCTCGGGGTAGGGGGTCCCGAGCTGTGGATCTCAGATCGGTGGTAACAGAGACGATGTTTACCCAGGTTCGGGCCCTCTCGATGGAGGTAAAACCCTACGTCCTCCTTCTGTTTATATTGATGGAGATGTATCAAGTACAGAGTTGATCTACCTCGAGATCGTAATATGTGTCTAACTTCTAGGGCTAGGTGAGCGATATGGCGTTGATGTCCCCTACGGGCTAAACCCTATGGCTTATATACATGCCATGGAGGGTATCTAGGATTACAAGGTCGGTATCTAGGAGTAAGGCGGCTGGATAAATCTTGAAGTGTACTACAAGTCTTCGGTAGAGACAGCCTCGATCACGTCTCCCGTGTGCGGCCCCCGGAGTCCATCTTGATCACGTACGAGGGCACATCGGCCCAACTGAGGAGACAGGCCAGCTAGGTTGGCACCCCCTAATCCAGGACACCATCAGCAGGCCTCATCTAAAAACTCAGGGCGGAGAGGGTATGGGAATCGGTGGGTAACCTGAACTTATCTAAGCTAGGAGGCACGGGCAGACCGGCAGGGGTTGGTGGCTGCGGCGGCGGCGGCGGCGGCGGCGAGCTAGGGTTCGAGCGGGGGGGTGTAGACTGTGGAGGGGGGGCGGGGTTAGGGCGGGTGGTGTTTGAGGACATGTCGCGGCTACTGAAAATTTTAGTAATGGTGGGTGGAGATGGTGATGGACGAGGGAGGACGACAGTTCAAATGCCTCGGCTACTGGAATTTTACTATGAGGTTGGTGGTGGAGGAGTGAGGGCGACGGTTGAAATACTGCGGGAACTAAAATTTGGGTAAAGTAAATGAAGTGGGGCGGGAGCAACCAGATCGCACACGGTCCAAACATAATAATTGTGTATGATAATAAGGAAAAACCGCGGAACCACCAATTTTTGCATCGCTCAAGGCGGGTAGCTTTTCTTGAGATTTCTAGCTAGGTGGTTTATCACACACGGTTCGTACTAATTTTCAGACGCATACATGGAATTCATCCTAAATATCGTGTACACATTACCCCTTCACCCTTGCCGGCGCTTGCGAAGTCGTGGCGATTTTACAGGGCACGAGCTTCGCACATGGTTAAGCCAGTGCACCCGTGTCCGTTGCGCGTACGTTCGCACGCAGTTTTTCATCCGAGGCGTCTGCTATTTTAAATAGCACCATTTGGCAACAAAAAAACGCGAGAGAGGATAAGAACACAACCACAACAGCATGTGGCCCAAATATATATGTATGAAAAGGGTGGTATGTGATGTTGAAATTCCCAATGCACAACTTTGACGCGCGGGCCCATGCGTGGGCGCGTCGTCGAAGATCGGGTGAGAGGGGCCAGAAGACAACAACCACCTGGAAGTGGCCAAATATATGTAGGAATAAAGGGTGTGATGTTTAAATATACAATGCACAACTTTGATGTGGCACCTCCCTCGCAAACCGGAAAGCCCCCTTGGATATCTATAATGACGGGTTAAGGTCGTAGCTAGGTGCTTGCCCCACCCGCACTTCGTGTCGGCGGGACGCATGCACGTACTCATACTTTGGTCGGACATGCATGCATGTCACCATGAGCTACCATAAGACGGACCAAGTGAATCTATCTTGGCCAAACAACCACTGTTTGTTATTGGTCAAAAAGGGATATAATAGACCGCTCGGGCCCATAGATTGGACCATCACCGTAAACCGCACGAGAGGGGCCACAAAACCAGCACCACCTGCATGGGGCCCAAATTGATGTACGTTGGAAGGGTGATGTGTTTTAAATACCCAATAATGTACAATTTTGATGTGGCGCCTACCTCACAAAATGATCAACCCCCATGAAAGGTAGGTAGTAATTAAGGGCGACGTCGACGTACATAGGGTGTCGGTCCAACCCACCATTTCGAGCGCATGGGAGGGAATCCTGAGAACGCATGAGCTCGAACTTTGCTTGGACATGTCACCATGACCTGCAGTAACACGAACCAAGAGGAATGCATTCATGGCCAAACCCCCTCGTTGTCGGCCAAAGGGATGATATATATAGACTAGGCCCACAGATAGGCGTGTAACTGAAAACCGCACATGGGAGACTGTGTCGATCAGAAGACCTTATACCCTGCATGCGACCCAAATATATGTATATATGGGTGGTGTGTGATGTGATCAAATCCCCAGTGCACAACTTCGATGGGGCACCAGCTGCAATACAAACCGAACACCGTACCCCGAGGAAGCCACGTTACATATGATGTCGGGGTTCCCCAACTTCGAGCGGGCGGGAGGGAATCGAACAAATGTTCCCCAACTAAATTTGGTCTGACATATCGTGACCTATACCAAGAGGAACCCGTCACGGTCAAACCCTTCTCGTACGTTGTGGGTGAAAGGATAGAACATGCGGGCCCATAGATCTCGAACGTTGTGGGTTAAAGGATAGAATGTGGCGGGCCCATAGATCAATCTCGATCATTCTCTGATTTTTCAAAACAACAAATAACAAAAAACAACATTCTCCAAAATAGAACGTGGCGGGCCCACAGATCAAACTCGATCATTCTCTGACTTTTCAAAACAACAAATAATAAAAAACATCATTCTCCAAATTAGAAAGTGGCGGGCCCATAGATCAATCTCGCGATCATTCTCCGATTTTTCAAAACAACAAATAACAAAAAACATCATTCTCGGAATTTTCAAAACAAGGATCTCAAAGTTTATTTAATCGACATGACAGGTCACTACATACACATTTAGATGGTAAATGTCTGTAATGACCGTATCATGGCGCTTAAATGAAGCCTGAGATATAGCAACTTCCCACCCGGTCACCCATCCTTAGGCTGCTCCAGCCCCAAGCTCACTTAACTTGTGAGTTCTATTCGACTAGGCTAGCGGATGGGAAGCTGCCCCTTGCTGATAAGAGTTGGCTCCTCGCATTTAAGGAGTTTACCGATGGTCACCGTGTGGGACCTACACCTTTCTATCACACACGTCTGTGCTTTTAGAAACTGTGTGCAATCTTTACATACCGGACCACTTCCATTCAAACTTACATTATTTTTTTACTACTTAAAACTAGCCGGAAGAAGCAAAAGCTTTGCATTTTCATTAATTAAGAACAAGATAGTTGCCTAGTTAATTGCGGAAAACCGGGCAAAAACTGATACAAACAGGGTCTAAACCTACGGAAACTCTTGACTAAGCATGAATTGGTACAGGCCTTCGTCCACGCGTCTGATACGCTCACGGAACTGCTGTACCGCAATATCGATCTCCGCCCATGATATTTCATCGGCGACGGTCGATTCCAAGCCGCGACGAGTATTTTGCTCTGCTTCGTCATTGGCGGCACCTGGGGGGCCGAGGAGGTCGAAGAGCTAATCAACCAGCCCGTTGTCGCCATGGCGGCGGATTCTGGCATTGCGAACTTCGTCCGGCGCAATTATGGCACTGACGCCGTCTGCCCATTCCTGGCGGTGAATTGGGATGCTTACCGGCCCTGGAAACGGCCTCTCGAGTGGTTGAGTCAACAGGATGCTGACACGGCTCCGCTCAGATAGTGCGGTGCACCGCACCTGATGCGCGGCAGTGTTCTCCTGCTCTTGCGCGGCAGTGCTTTGCCACTCTTGCTCCACTCCGCTCCATGGGCGGCGACGAACACATGTGTAGACATTGGCCCGCTCAAGCACTGGGGCGCGATGATACCGCTCACGCTCGGCGGCGCGCTGCTGCTATTGCTTGGCGGCGCGCTGCCTCTCTTGCTCGGCGGCGCACGGCCATTCTGGCTCTCCGGCCTGCTCCGGCTCGTTATCCTCGTCGAGGAGGTTGATGATGGTGGCGGCGCTTCGCCGGATTGGCATGCTTGGAATGGTATACTGCGGTATGGTCGGTGTGTCGCCGCCTAGCCTCCTATGCCCGCTGACACTGGCAGCGGGAAACCAATGGGTGGAGTGGGGGGAAACCGATTGGGGGAGTGCCAGGAAATGGTAGCGTGTTTGGATATATAACACCATTAATATGGAAAACTTGGGAAAGAAGGAAGCGCGAGCTAGCACGATGCGTGCGCACAGTGCTAACCCACGGGTTGAACAGAACTGCTTTAAATTATTCAGGGTTCGTTTGGCATTTTTTATACATTATAATAGAGTTTTCTAGGCATTTAATGTGCAAAATTCAAATTTGAACTACAAATACTTGCTCCAGTGCACCAAAATGGGTTGAAAAATCATATATGTGTCCTTGGGTGCATGTTTAGGTCCCATGCAAGGAATGGGGATGAATTACAAACATCTCGGCGTCCTGGCTCGGCCTCAAACATTGAGAATCTTGGTTTTTAAATCCCCATAAATCCAAAACTCACCTGAAATTCATGAAACTTTACATGGTGTTATGACATGGCAAATATATGCCATGGTAAAAAAACTGACCAATTTGGGGCAAGTTTTGGTACAAGCCTCTTACAAACCGGAGCTTCTCGCAAGAAGCCTCCGATAGGGAACGTGTCACCCTTGTGGGCGAAACGGCAATCACTGCCTCATCTCACCTTGTATTTTTTTTACGGGCAACATAGACCAATAGGATATTTGTGCTGTGCTACTTGTGAGCTGCGTTGGGATTTCCCCGAAGAGGAGGGGATGATGCAGTACAGTAGAGATAAGTATTTCCCTCAGTTATGAAACCAAGGTTATCAATCCAGTAGGAGAATCACGCAACAACTCGTTAAGTACCTGCACATAAAACAACAAATCCTCGCACCCAACGCGAACAAGGGGTTGTCAATCCCTTGGCGGTTAATTGCAAGATTAAATTGTCTGGTGATAGATAGATAGATCGAACAAAAATACAAAATAAAATAAATAAAGTAAAATTGCAGCAAGGTATTTTTAGGATTTTTAATATAAGATAAAAGTAGACCCGGGGGCCATAGTTTTCACTAGAGGCTTCTCTCTTGAAAATAGCATACGGTGGGTAAACAAATTACTGTTGGGCAATTGATAGAAAAAGCAAATAATCATGACGATATCCAAGGCAATGATCATGTATATAGGCATTACGTCCGAGACAAGTAGATCGAAACGATTCTGCATCTATTACTATTACTCCACATATCGACTGCTATCCAGCATGCATCTAGAGTATTAAGTTCATAAAGAACGGAGTAACGCCTTAAGCAAGATGACATGATGTAGACAAAGTAAACTCACGCAAGAATAAACCCCATCTTTTTACCCTTAATAGCAACGATACATACATGTCATGTCCCTTTTTGTCACTCGGATTGAGCACCACAAGATCGAACCCATTACAAAGCACCTCTCCCATTGCAAGATAAATCAATCTAGTTGGCCAAACCAAATCAATAGATCGGAGAGAAATACGAAGCTATAACAATCATGCATAAAAGAGTTCAGAGAAAACTCAAATAATATTCATGGATAATCTGATCATAAACTCACAATTCATCTGATCCCAACAAACACACCGCAAAAAGTGATTACAACGGATAGAACTCCAAGAACATCGAGGAGAACATTGTATTGAAGATCAAAAAGAGAGAAGAAGCCATCTAGCTACTAACTATGGACCCGAAGGTCTGTGGTAAACTACTCACGCATCATCGGAAGGGCATCTAGGTTGATGTAGAGCCCCTCCGTGATCGAATCCCCCTCCGGCAGAGTGCCGGAAAAGGCCTCCAGATGGGATCTCTCGAGAACAGGAACTTGCGGCGGGGGAAAAAGTATTTCGTGGACTCCTCTATTGGTTTCCCGATTTTAGAGAATTTATAGAGGTGGAATTAGGTGAAATAGAGCAGAGGTGGGCCCACGAGGCACCAGGGCGTGCCACCCCCCCCCCCCCCGGGGCGCGCCCTGGTGGCTCGTGGCCACCTCCTCTGGCTTCTGGCCCTCTCCCAAAGCTTCTAGTGTCTCTTATGTCCAGAAAAAAAATCTCCAAAAAGTTTTGTGGCATTTGGACTTCGTTTGGTATTGATATTTTGGAAAACCAAAAACAGCAACTGGCACTGGGCACTAAGTTAATAGGTTAGTCCCAAAAATTGATATATAATTGCTTGTAAATGTATATAAAACATCCAAGATTGATAGTATAATAGCATGGAACAATCAAAAATTATAGATACGTTGGAGATGTATCAAGCATCCCCAAGCTTAATTCCTGCTCGTCCTCGAGTAGGTAAATGATAAAAACAGAATTTTTGATGTGGAATGCTGCCCATCATATTCATCATATTCTCTTTTCTTTTATAGCATGGACATTTGGACTTGAATGATTCAAAGCAATAGTCTATAGTTTGACATGAAGGCATAAATACTCAAGCATATTAACAAGCAACCATGTCTTTCAAAATATAAACGCTAAAGAAAGTTATCCCTAGCCCATTATGCTCAATCATTGATCCATTCATGAAACACACTCAATATTAGCTACACACAATGCACAAGTATGACAATAGTGCTCTCTAGTTGGTGCTTTGTAAGAGAAGATGGAGACCCAAAATAAAAATAAAAATTGCATAAAAGTAAATAGATAGGCCCTTCGCAGAGGGAAGCAGAGATTTGCAAATGTGCCAGAGCTCAAGGCTAAAATTAGAGAGATAAAATTATTTTGAGAGGCATGCTTTTCCTGTCAACGAAAACGACCGAGAATTCCCAATATCTTCCATGCTAGACACATTATAGGCGGTTGCCAAACAGAAAATAAAGTTTATTTCCTTTCCACCATTCTTTCACAATCCATGGCTAGACGTATCCACGGGTGCCCTCCATACCAACACTTTCCAAGGAATTTATTATTATCATCATATTAAATTTTTTCATTTCGGGACTGGGCATCCCTATTACCTGCCACTCTCTCGTGCAATGACAAGTGAATAAACACTCATCGCGAGAATAACACACCTAGCATGGAAAATATTGGCCACCCCCTACCGCTTCATGAGCGGTACAGGCACACAAAACGGAATATTATTTTGAAAAATTAGAGTTGGCACATGCAAATTTACTTGGAACGGCATGGAAATACCGCATATAGGTAGGTATGGTGGACTCATTTGGCACAACTTGGGTTTAAGGAGTTTGGATGCACAAGCAGTATTCCCGCTTAGTACAAATGAAGGCTAGCAAATAGATTGAGGAGCGACCAACCAAAAAGCAAAAACGGTCATAAACATGCATTGAACATAACTAACACTGAATAATGCACCATAAGTAGGATATAATTTCGTTGCATAACTAATGCCTTTATGTGCTTGCATAGGGAATCACAAACCTTAACACCAATATTCTTACTAAATCACAATTACTCATTAACATGACTCACATATTATCATCTCCAAATCGCAAAACTATTGCAAGGAATCAAACTTATCATATCCAATGATCTTTCATGAAAGTTTTTATTATATCCCTCTTGAATATTCATCACTTTGGGACCAAATTCATATCTTGTGCAAATTACCATTACTATTATCAACTCTCAAAAAGATATAAGTGAAGCATGAGAGTGCAAATATTTCTTCAAAATATAGCCACCGCCGTGCTCAATAAGATTTAAGTGAAGTACTAGAGCAACTGCCTAGCTCAAAAGATTTAAGTGAAGCACATAGAGTATTCTAACAAATCATGATAAATGTGTGGCTCTCTCAAATAGGTGTGTCCAGCAAATACTCATATAATACACGACGCTCCAAGTAAAACACATATCATGTGATGAATAAAAATATAGCTCCAAGTAAAATTACCGATAGTTGGTAGAAGAAAGAGGGGATGTCTTCCGGGGCATCCCCAAGCTTAGATGCTTGAGTCTTCCTTGAATATTACCTTGGGGTGCCTTGGGCATCCCCAAGCTTAGGCTCTTGCCACTCCTTATTCCTTCATCTATCGTGATCTCACCCAAAACTTGAAAACTTCAATCACACAAAACTCAACAAAACCTTCATGAGATCCGTTAGTATAACAAATAAATCCTTAACTTTAAGTACTGTAGTAAATTGATTCATATTTAATATTGGCATAATGCTACTGTACTCCAACTTCTCCATGACTCATACCCCCCGATACAATCCATAGATTCATCAAAATAAGCAAACTGTGCAACAAAAACAGAATCTGTCTAAAACAGAACAGTCTGTAAAAATCTATTTAAAAGCTATACTACTCCAAAAATTCTGAAAAATTAGGAAAACGCAGGCAATTCATATACCAATACTGTCTAAAAATTTCAGATTTTTCTGACAGTCCAGTACAGAATTAAAATTCTAGCACTGGACGCAAAACTTTCTGTTTTCCAAACAGCATCAATTATACTATCTTCCAAATCATCCCAAAGGCATTACTTGGCACAAACACTAATTAAAACATAAAAAACACAATCATAACAGTAGCATAATTGTGTAAACACACAATAACAGAAATAAAAAGTAAAAATTTATTTTATTCATTCGGTTGCCTCCCAACAAGCGCTATTGTTTTATGCCCCTAGCTAGGCATAATGCTTAGTTTTAAGTATTATCATCCTTCTTCTTCTTATTCAAAGATGTACTTTCATGAGAAGGTTTTTCAAAGGTAACATGAAACACATTATCCATAGAAATTTTAGCATTAGCAAGTTGTCCATCTATAAATCCCTCTTGATTACCGGCTACAATCCAAGAGTATTGTCTATTAACACTATTGAAAACTTGTCGGATTATATTCAATGGGGGAACTTATTTTTTAGTATTCTCATCAAAGATGTGGTCATTGCGGAACCATTATAAAGGATCTCATCTATTACTGGTTTTTCACGGTTCATACCATAGAAATCAAAAATCTCCCTAGCTTCTCACACTATGTGATCAAATTCATTCATGAGGACAAGGGTAGCTATTTTCTTAGCTCTAGGATCTTTTATAACTGGTAACTCATAAAACAATCTTTGCAAAGTAGGATGGGTGCAAATAAATCTTCTTTCAAGTTTAAGAACAAGTGCGGAAATAGCATCGGCATAATTTTTGGTTTCTTTAAGTATAGGAGCATCATCACAAGCAAATGTCCCAATGCAATTAAGGAATTCTTGGATGACACTTTTTCCTATAACATTCCCATGTCCCAACACAAAAGTTTTAGCATCAAGATTGGTAGAACTTCCAATTTTAGGAGTTCTACCATCATCAGTTTCTGCCATGCCAAAATCACTAATGATAACTGCTTCAAGCAAGCGAACAAGAAAACACTCAAAAAGGCAAACGGAAAATATTTTTGTATTTTCGTAAAAACTTTTTAGAAGTGGGGGAGATGAAAATGAGAGGCAAAGGCAAATAAAATAAATGCAAGGAGATGAAGTTTTAAGCGAAGGTACTTGATAGATGTTGATGATGTCTCCCCGGCAACGGCGCCAGAAATTCTTCCTGCTACTTGTGAGCTGCGTTGGGATTTCCCGGAAGAGGAGGGGATGATGCAGTACAGTAGAGATAAGTATTTCCCTCAGTTATGAAACCAAGGTTATCAATCCAGTAGGAGAATCATGCAACAACTCGTTAGCAGTACCTGCACACAAAACAACAAATCCTCGCACCCAACGCGAACAAGGGGTTGTCAATCCCTTGGCGGTTAATTGCAAGATTAAATTGTATGGTGATATATAGATAGATCGAACAAAAATACAAAATAAAATAAATAAAGTAAAATTGCAGCAAGGTATTTCTAGGATTTTTAATATAAGATAAAAGTAGACCTGGGGGCCATAGTTTTCACTAGAGGCTTCTCTCTTGAAAATAGCATACGGTGGGTAAACAAATTACTGTTGGGCAATTGATAGAAAAGCAAATAATCATGACGATATCCAAGGCAATGATCATATATATAGGCATCACGTCCGAGACAAGTAGACCGAAACGATTCTGCATCTACTACTATTACTCCACCCATCGACCGCTATCCAGCATGCATCTAGAGTATTAAGTTCATAAAGAACGGAGTAACGCCTTAAGCAAGATGACATGATGTAGACAAAGTAAACTCATGCATGAATAAACCCCAACTTTTTACCCTTAATAGCAATGATACATACGTGTCATGTCCCTTTCTGTCTCTGGGATTGAGCACAGCAAGATCGAACCCATTACAAAGCACCTCTCCCATTGCAAGATAAATCAATCTAGTTGGCCAAACCAAATCAATAGATCGGAGAGAAATACAAAGCTATAACAATCATGCATAAAAGAGTTCAGAGAAAACTCAAATAATATTCATGGATAATCTGATCATAAACTCACAATTCATCGGATCCCAACAAACACACCGCAAAAAGTGATTACATCGGATAGAACTCCAAGAACATCGAGAAGAACATTGTATTGAAGATCAAAAATAGAGAAGAAGCCATCTAGTTACTAACTATGGACCCGAAGGTCTGTGGTAAACTACTCACGCATCATCGGAAGGGCAGCAAGGTTGATGTAGAGCAACTCCGTGATCGAATCCACCTCCGGCAGAGTGCCGGAAAAGGCCTCCAGATGGGATCTCTCGAGAACAGGAACTCGCGGTGGCGGAAAAAGTATTTTGTGGACTCCTCTGTTGGTTTCCTGATTTTAGAGAATTTATAGAGGTGGAATTAGGTCAAACGGAGCAGAGGTGGGCCCACGAGGCACCAGGGCGCGCCACCCCCCTTGGGGCGTGCCCTGGTGGCTCGTGGCCACCTCCTCTGGCTTCTGGCCCTCTCCCGAAGCTTCTAGTGTCTCTTTTGTCCAGAAAAAAATCTCCAAAAAGTTTTGTGGCATTTGGACTTCATTTGGTACTGATATTCTAGAAAACCAAAAACAGGCAAAAAACAGCAATTGGCACTGGGCACTAAGTTAATAGGTTAGTCCCAAAAAATGATATATAATTGCTTGTAAATATGTATAAAACATCCAAGATTGATACTATAATAGCATGGAACAATCAAAAATTGTAGATACGTTGGAGACGTATCATGCTGAAATATGGAATTATTCAGGGTTCGTTTGCCAACGTATCATGCTGAAATATGGAATTATTCAGGGTTCGTTTGGCCTTTTTATACATTAATTGAGTTTTCTAGGCATTTAATGTCCATAATTCAAATTTGAACTACAATGACATGATACAGTGCACCAATGGCTTCAAAAACTATACATGTCTCCTTGGGTGCATGTTTGGGTCCCATGCAAGAAATGGGGATGAATTACAAACATCTCGGAGTACTGGCTCGGCCTCAAACATTGAGAATAACGGTTTTTAAATCCCCGTAAATCCAAAACTCGCCCGAAATTCATGAAACTTGGCATCGTGTCATGACATGGCACATATATGCCATGGTAAAAATTTGTCCAATTTGGGACAAGTTTTGGTACACGCCTCTTACAAACCGGAGCTTCTAGCAAGTAGCCTCGTGGTTCCGATAGGGAACGTGTCACCCCTGTGGGCGAAACGACAATCGCTGCCTCTTCTCGCCTTGTATTTTTCTTCTACATGCAACATAGACCAACAGGAGATTCGCGCTAAAATGTTGAATTATTCAGGGTTCGCCGGCGCTAAAATGTTGTATTTTTCTTCTACAGGCAACGTAGGCATTTTGGAACAAATAGATGACACGTTAATATCGCAAACGGTTGTATTGTTTGAATCATGGGCGTTCCACTAACCATTTACGTGCGGCCACGCGTCCCTCTTTTTATTAGAGAGTACTACCTCGGTCCTGGTTTATTGGTCCTCTTTGTATTTTGTGCAAAAATTTGACCATACTAGGTGGCGTGCGTGCAGCTGTTTGATTAGACGGGTCGAGTGCAAGAAGTCCGCTGCACGGCTCGACCGGACGCGTGCGAGCAGTCCGCCGCGCAGGCTCGACGGGACCCGTGCGAGCTGTCTGCCGCGCAGGCTCACCGGGAAGCGAGCTCTTTGACCTCCACCCGTCACCTCGCTCCCAACTTCTCCATTAATGGCGACCGAGCAGGCTCACCAGGAAGCGAGCTCTTTGACCTCCACCCGCCGCCTCGCTCCCAACTTCTCCATTAATGGCGGCCGAGCCGCTGTTTAACATGCGGTTAATGCACCTGGTAACCTGGATAGAAGGTGTTAGCTTGTGATTCCATGGCCCCGCTCAATGCTGGCTAGCATTGTTTTGTTCATGCCTCGCTGAGAACGTGACTTTTAGCTTGTTTTCGACTCGTATACATGTACCTACGAGGTTACGAATGAAATAATACGACGACAAATTGACAATGGCAACGGATAATAATTGTCTTACATATCTTGGATAATTTAAAATGCCACATGCGGCAACGCCCGAAAGACTTATTTTTTGGTGATGAGGAGAGGAATGTACAGTAATTTTCGAGTGGGTAGTAGTTTTTATAGCCCAGTGCTAAGTGGGAACACATTTAGGTTTGGTCGGCGTGAATAGATTTTCAATTACTCATTGCGTGGTAATTTGATCGGTGTGAACACGTTTAGGTTTGATCGGTGTGTCAGCGTGTATGATGGATGGGCCGTCTCGCCTCCCATCCGTGCCAGACGGTTGACCAGAACTGCTATACCCAAGTGGTTTCTCGCCGTTTAGGCCGTCGCGGCGCGCTACGCTCGCGTCCCTTCGCGCGCTCTACTCGACGTTGAGGCGGCCGCGGCGCGCTCTGCTCGTGTCCCTCCGCACGGGCTCTTTCAGCGGTTGGGGCCGGCGCACGATCACGTTTTGGGCGCCATATGCATGCGGTTGCGTCCGCGCGCGTCACCACGATGCAGTTAATACGTGCGGCACGATGCAATTACGCGCTGCAACAACTGCCATCCACGCGCACCGATACTCCAGGCCGTTCGGCCTCCCCATTTATTCCCACGGCCATTATAACCTTAGTCTCTCCAACCTTTTGTAACACCCCAAAATTTTAACCACATTTTTATTAAGTAAAATTTGGCCAGAAATAAAATTTTGAATTATATTAGGTCTTTTATTATTTTAGAGTATTTTCTGTTTTCTGTTTTCCAAAATTCTTCCCTCCATATAGAAATTTTTGAAAAAATATATTGTGGCTTTGGTGGTTTTCCCAAATCATTTCATTTATATTTTAATAACAGTAGGAAATATTTTCATAATAAAATTTTGCCCCAAAATAATTCTTTTAAAAGCATTTTCAATACTAGAAATGCTTCTATTGCAGTACAACTGGTTTAAATAATTCTCCTAAAATTCCACAAAAATTATGAGGGGTCATGTGATGCCTATAGATCACTTTTATGCAAAACCCATCTTGGTATTTTGGAAATTTTGAGTAAAACATCCTCTTTTCAATTCTGTCCCATTCTTGAGTTTTAACAACAACCTCAATTTTTATTACTCCAAAAATTCTGCAATTATTCCACCTTATAGTCCTTCCTAAGAAACCCTTAAGTGCAGAAGATCAGCTCCAATTACCTCTTTTTAGTTCTCCAAATAAATCCTTCAAATTTCTGTCTAGAACTGAAATTCTTCCAAACTTGCACTGACAAGTTTCTCTTCCTGCCAAACGAACTCCACCATCCTCACTGTCATATAGGGAGACACCAATCTACCAATTTTCATATCCAACAAAGGTTCCTAGGCCACCCTCTCATTTCATCAAACAGGTGATGTGCATGACAGGAACTTGCAACCTATGAACCTGCATTTGGCACTGCCTCCTTTGGCCAAACCAGCATGTCCAGCAACCTTGCCATCTTAGTAAGCACCACCCTACTAAATTCTAACTCAAATGGAGAAACCTAGTGTGCCCTGGCATTTGGTCAAAGACTCTGCCTGCGTGCAGAGACCACGGCCAGAGTGCACGAACTACAGCCGTGGCATTGAGCTGTTGCTGTCCCTCTACTGCCTCTCCCGCTCGCACTAGCCTTCCCCTGGATCATCTGATCCTCCCAAACTCCTGCCGACACTCTCCCTCGTCCCCTAGCGCCGACCACCGCCGTCCTCATCGGCCTCAACCGCCGCAGTAAAGACCGCCGCCGTAATCCACTCGGGGACGGCAACGACCAGGCCACCTGGTGCCTCCCGAGCTTATCCCCGAGCCGCTACCTCCTCACCGATCTCCACCGCCCACCACCGGCCTCGCAACGACCACAACCACCAGACTAATGGGCGCCGCCGTCGTGCCTTCTCCTGGAAGCCACGGGATGGGTTTCCCCGTGCTATAAGAGGCCTCTCGAGCTCGCTGCGCCCTCCACGATCACTCCTCACCTCTCTGTAATCCACCCCGAGCAACGAAACGGACGGACGCGGTCTTCTTCTTCCTCTCCGACACCCACGGTCGTCGCCGCCTCTTGGTTGATTTCGAGCCAACCACAGCCCCTTCCCCTCCATTTTCTTCGCCCATAACTCCCTCTCAACATCACGGACCCGTTCCTCTCTTCAATTTGGCGCGAGAACAGCCGTGGGCGAAAGCCCCAATTCGGCTCTGCCGCTGTACTGCGGGAGACCTCGCCGCCGGCGAGGTAGGGCTTCCCGCCGGCCGTGCCCTACCTCAGGAGGACCGCCCGGCCCTGCTGAGCACGCACATGTGCTCGGCCTCCCGAGAAGTGCCGCCGTTTGCCGGCAATCGTCGCCGGCAGGAGCGCGGCCCTGTTTCCGTGGCCCACTGTCAGCGACCGAGCCCACGCTGACTCGTCCGTGAGTGGAGACGGACTCCACTGAATCCGCCTTGGCGCGAGGGAGACGTATTCCGCGAATACGTCTTTGGCGTGATCACCTCTTCCGCGCAGCTGATCGGCTGGGCTGGGCCCAGTAGCGCCAGACGGCTAAACAGCGCTCGGGGTGCACTTCTGCTCTCTTCTATTTTCCATTACCAGCAGTTTTCAAATAATTCTACAGTGACCATTTCAAAGCCAAATCTGATGATTCAAATTTCTACATACTCCTCAATTCATGCTCTATTAATTCAGCTAGGGTGAACATTTTTCCTAAGCTTAGTCTTTGTTGCATCAATTAAATAGTCCATTTATTCATTTATTTCAGCTTAGGAAATTCCTAGGAAAATCATATTAACTCCAAATCATTTGATTCTTTTTTTGGTATTCCTTATTTTTCATCTAGTTTATTTTAGTATTTATTTTAAAAAAATCCAAACAACTTTTTAGCACTGTTTTGGCTTTATGTGGTAATTGCAATATCTTTGAAAATAGGAAATGGAGGGGAAATAAAATTTTCAAACTTTTGGAGTGCACCAATCTTTCTACATGCTCAAGGCAAGCATCTTGAACACTTGATATGGTGAATGTATAGTAGTTTGTTTGCAAGAATAATTGGATCATGATTATGTTGAATTCAAATAAAACTTGCATATGGCTATGTTGCATGCATGATCCATTGATATTTTGTTACCATCATTTAAACATGAAGTATGAGTGAATATGGTTATTTTCACATGTCACATATGCATATGTTGGTCTGGACTAACCTACAGGAAAGAATCAGTCACGAGAAAAGTGACCGTGAGACTGAAATCTCCTGGTGACGAGAATGTTCAGTTAGGGCATGTTAGGACATGCCAGATGGTGACCCTGTTGGGTATTACCACGAAAATATATTGTGCTAACCACTGCAGGAAAAACTTGAACCTCCTGAGTCGACCGCAGATCGAGTCTTGTTCCGGTAACCCCCATACTTGTTTCGTGCTGCCACTCATCCCTGCCATAGGTAGGGTACGGTTCGGTAAGTTGTTAACCCCTTTTCGTGCACACACCGTACAGAGAGGCCGCGATGAAGGTTTCCTGGTACCGGTTATAATGCCAGTCATCGGGTCAGGGGGCATGGGTGTATCCGGCTGGGCCGAGAGGGGGGCACCCCTTGTAATCCGTGCGTATGAATAGTGATCCCATGCTAGACGAGACCATGGTCTCCCCGACTTAGAGTTTTTCTTGAATGATGCTCTGGGTGATTCCTGGCATCCAGAAAGTTAATCTGGTGTGTGCTGGTCAGGCATGTTTTCAAGCCAAAGACCGTAATGGGAATTATCCAGCGTCACGGTGTTGGCTAAAGAAATCCTTTACTTGTGGGTAAACAGTACACCCTCTGCAGAGTTATATCTATTCGAATAGCCGTGTCCGCGGTTAAGAACTGTAGTCTGGGTTGGTCAAGTGTCGGTCTTAGTGTCGGTCTCCGGAGGAAATAACGAAATTGATTATGATCCAATTTTACAGGATAATTGTTGTCACTATTGATGTCATCATGAATATCATTGTCATCATAAATATTATTGTGGACTAACCCGTTTCTCTTATATGAATTTTCTGAGTGTCTCATGAGCTGACTAGACTACCCGGGCACTCGGTTTTTATTTTCTTTTCTGAGTGTCTCATGGGCTGGCTAGACTACCCGGGCACTCAGTTTTATTTTCTTTTCTGAGTATCTCATGGGCTGGCTTGACTACCCGGATACTCATTTATATTCAAGACCTCTCGAGGCGTCGCTTTTAGACACCCGTTTGGCATTTCTTTTCAAGACCTCTCGAGGCGTCGCTTTTAGACACTCGTTTGGCATTTCTTTTCAAGACCTCTCGAGGCGTCGCTTTTAGACACCCGTTTGGCATTTCTTTTCAAGACCTCTCGTGACGTCGCTTTTAGACACCCGTTTGGCATTTCTCTTCAAGACCTCTCGAGGCGTCGCTTTTAGACACCCGTTTGGCATTTCTCTTCCCGACCTCTCGAGGCGTCGCTTTTAGACACCCATTTGGCATTCCTATTCAAGACCTCTCGAGGCGTCGCTTTTAGACACCCGTTTGGCATTTCTTTTGGATTCTCGGGCGGTCCTGTCTCGCCCGATTCTCCACTTTTATATTTTCTTTTGGATTCTCGGGCGGTCCTGTCTCTCCCGATTCTCCACCTTTATTTTCTTTTGGATTCTCGGACGGTCCTGTCTCGCCCGATTCTCCACTTTTATTTTCTTTTGGATTCTCGGGCGGTCCTGTCTCGCCCGATTCTCCACTTTTATTTTCTTTTGGATTCTCGGGCGGTCCTGTCTCGCCCGATTCTCCATTAACTTTCTTTGTTAGTCACTAAAATTTTATTTCCTAATTCTTCTGCACTTGCTAACGTTTATCATGCCATGATTAAATATCCGTCAACATACGCATAACATTTAATTCAGCATATGCATATAATTTAACCATCCTGATCAGATGCATTCGTTATATCTTTTGTTCATTATGTTTGTGAGTACATTCCAACGTACTCACTAGCTTGTCCCTGGCTATTTAGTTGGCCAAGTCAGGATTTCAATGAGGAGTACTACAACGATGTCCATGCGGAGCCTAGGATAGCAGCCACGCGGGATAGGAATTATCCGGGTCAGCTGTTCCTATGGGGATGGAGCCCCATCGACGTTGGAGAACCACGAGTCGCTTCCGTCACCCGTCACTAGAAATCATTGTTTTACCATTAGACCTTTATGGTCTTGTATCCAATTCTTGTAATTGCTTGGTAATCTATAACAAGGACGTGTCCACCAGTAACAGTAATCCTGGGGCTGGTGGTGACACGAGGGGTTATTCCTGGGATTTTATGTCCCGGAAATCTGGCCCCGACAGCCTTGGTATCAGACCCAGGTTGACAATTGGCTAATCCTATCTTAGCCTGGTCACTATCCCTAGGTTTCCACACCGCCCACATCATTACCATCCGGGTCACGCCAAGGATAAAACTTCTCAAGGGCCATTATCGCAGGATTCTCCAACATAAGTTTTATTCGCGTGCCGTCACGGCATCCGGCTCACAGCCACACCCGCTCTACTACATGCCCTAAGCACAGTAACCACACACACCCACACTTAGCAACTAATTAACCGCCTCGCACACTGGATCACTCTGACCACACCACGGTTTTTCCGAAGAAAAAACTCATGGGTTTTTATTTCTACGGAGCCGCTACAGAACGCACTAACACTCACTCGTAACCACCACCGATACCTAATCCTCATGATCACCGCCGCCTCGGAGAGCCACCGCTCGAGCAGCGGCATCACGGCGATCATCGAGGATCATCGCACACAGCAGCAGCGAGGAGCCAACCAATGCCGCCAGCAGACCAACCAGGAGGATTGTGATCAGCTCCGAGCCCACGTCCTCCATTGATGCCTCGTCTCGAGCTCCTGCAACCAGAAGGAGAAGGAGAAGAGGAGAAAGAGGTGAGGCGAGTTGCGAGGTAGAGGGAAGAAGAAAACGGCAGTCATTTTTATAGCTCGAGCTCGGTGCATAGTGAGCGAAGTCCACCAGCGCCGCTCGTCGCTCGATCGCCGGTGTTCGGAGGCAAATCCGCGAGCATTCCCGACAGGGTACTGGCCCACGAGGTGAGTGCACGCTGCCGGCGACAAGTACGCCGCGCACTACCGCGGTACGGCCTAGATGCCCTACGCGCTAAACGCCGCGGCTGAAGAAAGTGTGGGAGAGCACGCGAGAGAGAGAGAGGAAGAAGAAGAGCCGGAGGAAGGAGAAGAGACTGACAGTGGGCCCTGGACCCACCTGTCAGCCAGGGAGAGCACTGTGCACTAGACTACGGCAAGCGAAATTCGGGATTTAGAAATTTTACTTTTCCCAAATTTGTCGTATAGTAAACCACAACACTAGTACCTCACTGTAGTTGCACCAATTATCAGAAGCCCCGCATCAACTGTGCCTAATTAGGTTATTTAAATAATTAGTTCAAAAAAATTTCCTCGAAAAGGTGGGTTTAATTTTAATGACCACCTTAATAAATCTCGAGGACGAGATTTTCTTAAGGGGGGTAGAGTTTGTAACACCACAAAATTTTAACCACATTTTTATTAAGTAAAATTTGGCCAGAAATAAAATTTTGAATTATATTAGGTCGTTTATTATTTTAGAGTATTTTCTGTTTTTTGTTTTCCAAAATTCTTCCCTCGATATAGAAATTTTTGAAAAAAAATATTGTGGCTTTGGTAGTTTTCTCAAATCATTTCATTTATATTTTAATAACAGTAGGAAATATTTTCATAATAAAATTTTGCCCCAAAATAATTCTTTTAAAAGCATTTTCAATACTAGAAATGCTTCTATTGCACTACAACTGTTTTAAATAGTTCTCCTAAAATTCCACAGAAATTATGAGGGGTCATGTGATGCCAATAGATAACTTTTATGCAAAAACCCATCTTGGTATTTTGGAAATTTTGAGTAAACATCCTCTTTTAAATTTTGTCCCATTCTTGAGTTTTAACAACAACCTCAATTTTTATTGCTCCAAAAATTCTGCAATTATTCCACCTTATAGTCGTTCCTAAGAAACCCTTAAGTGCAGAAGATCAGCTCCAATTACCTCTTTTTAGTTCTCCAAATAAATCCTTCAAATTTCTGTCCAGAACTGAAATTCTTCCAAACTTGCACTGACAAGTTTCTCTTCCTGCCAAACCAACTCCACCATCCTCACTATCATATAGGGAGACACCAATCTGCCAATTTCATATCCAACAAAGGTTCCAAGGCCACCCTCTCATTTCATCAAACAGGTGATGTGCATGACAGGAACTTGCAACCTATGAACCTGCATTTGGCACTGCCTCCTTTGGCCAAACCAGCATGTCCAGCAACCTTGCCAACTTAGTAAGCACCACCCTGCTAAATTCTAACTTAAATGGAGTAACCTAGTGTGCCCTGGCATTTGGTCGAACACTCTGCCTGCGTGCAGAGAGCACGGACATAGTGCACGAACTGCAGCCGTGGCATTGAGCTGTTGCTGTCCCTCTACTGCCTCTCCCGCTCGCACTAGCCTTCCCCTAGATCATCTGATCCTCCCCAACCCCTGCCGACACTCGCCCTCGTCCCCTAGTACCGACCACTGCCGTCCTCATCGGCCTCAACCGCCGCAGTAAAGACCGCCGCCGTAATCCACTCGGGGACGGCACCGACCAGGCCACCTGGTGCCTCCCGAGCTTATCCCCGAGCCGCCACCTCCTCACTAATCTCCACCGCCCACCACCGGCGTCGCAACAACCACAACGACCGCACTAATGGGCGCCGCCGTCGTGCCTTCTCCTGGAAGCCACGGGAGGGGTTTCCCCGTGCTATAAGAGGCCTCTCGAGCTCGCTGCGCCCTCCACGATCACTCCTCACCTCTCTGTAATCCACCCCGAGCAACAAAACGGCCGGACGTGGTCTTCTTCTTCCTCTCCGACACCCACGGCCGTCGCCGCCTCTCGATAGATTTCGAGAAAACCACAGCCCCTTCCCCTCCATTTTCTTCACCCATAACTCCCTCTCAACATCACGGACCCATTCCTCTCTTCAATTTGGCGCGAGAACAGCCGTGGGCGAAAGCCCCAATTCGGCTCCGCCGCCGTGCTGTGGGAGACCTCGCCGCCGGCGAGGTATGGCTTCCCGCCGGCCGTGCCCTACCTCAGGAGGACCGCCCAGCCCTGCTGAGCACGCCCATGTGCTCGGCCTCTCGAGAAGTGCCGTCGTTCGTCGGCAATCGTCGCCGGCAGGTGCCCGGCCCTGTTCCCGCGTGTCAGATTGACCAGGGTCAAACCCGACAGGCGGGGCCCACTGTCAGCGACCGAGCCCACGCTGACTCGTCCGTGAGTGGAGACGGACTCCACTGAATCCGCCTTCGCGCGAGGGAGACGTATTCCGCGAATACGTCTTCGATGTCATCACCTCTTCCACGCGGCTGATCGGCTGGGCTTGGCCCTGTAGCGCCAGACGGCTAAACAGCGCTCAGGGCGCACTTCTGCTCTCTTCTATTTTCCTTTACCAGCAGTTTTCAAATAATTCTACGGTGACCATTTCAAAGCCAAATCTGATGATTCAAATTTCTACATACTCCTAAATTCATGCTCTATTAATTCAGCTAGGGTGAACATTTTTCCTAAGCTTAGTCTTTGTTGCATCAATTAAATAGTCCATTTAGTCATTTATTTCAGCTTAGGAAATTCCTAGGAAAATCATATTAACTCCAAATCATTTGATTCTTTTTCTGGTATTCCTTATTTTTCATCTAGTTTATTTTAGTATTTATTTTAAAAAAATCCAAACAACTTTTTAGCACTGTTTTGGATTTATGTGGTAATTGCAATATTTTTGAAAATAGGAAATGGAGGGGAGATAAAATTTTCAAACTTTTGGAGTGCACCAATCTTTCTACATGCTCAAGGCAAGCATCTTGAACACTTGATATGGTGAATGTATAGTAGTTTGTTTGCAAGAATCATTGGATCATGATTATGTTGAATTCAAATAAAACTTGCATATGGCTATGTTGCATGCATGATCCATTGATATTTTGTTACAATCATTTAAACATGAAGTATGAGTGAATATGGTTATTTTCACATGTCACATATGCATATGTTGGTCTGGACTAACCTGCAGGAAAGAATCAATCACGAGAAAAGTGACCGTGAGACTGAAACTCGTTGTGACGAGAATGATCAGTAAGGGCATGTTAGGACATGCCAGATGGTGACCCTGTTGGGTGTTACCACGGAAATATATTGTGCTAACCACTGCAGGAAAAACTTGAACCTCCTGAGTCGACCGCAGATCGAGTCTTGTTCCGGTAACCCCCATACTTGTTTCGTGCTGCCACTCATCCCTGCCATAGGTAGGGTACGGTTCGGTAAGTTGTTAACCCCTTTCCGTGCACACACCGTACAGATAGGCCGCGATGAAGGTTTCCTGGTACCGGTTATAATGCCAGTCATCGGGTCAGGGGGAATGGGTGTATCCGGCTGGGCCGAGAGGGGGGCACCCCTTGTAATCCGTGCGTATGAATAGTGATCCCATGCTAGACGAGACCATGGTCTCCCCGACTTAGAGTTTTTCTTGAATGATGCTTTGGGTGATTCCTGGCATCCAGAAAGTTAATCTGGTCTGCGCTGGTCAGCCATGTTTTCAAGCCAAAGACCGTAATGGGAATTAGCCAGCGTCACGGTGTTGGCTAAAGAAATCCTTTACTTGTGGGTAAACAGTACACCCTCTGCAGAGTTATATCTATTCGAATAGCCGTGTCCGGGGCTAAGGACTGTAGTCTGGGTTGGTCAAGTGTCGGTCTTAGTGTCGGTCTCCGGAGGAAATAACGAAATTGATTATGATGCAATTTTACAGGATAATTGTTGTCACTACTGATGTCATCATGAATATCATTGTCATCATAAATATTATTGTGGACTAACCCGTTTCTCTTATATGAATTTTCTGAGTGTCTCATGAGCTGACTAGACTACCCGGGCACTCGGTTTTTATTTTCTTTTCTGAGTGTCTCATGGGCTGGCTAGACTACCCGGGCACTCAGTTTGATTTTCTTTTCTGAGTATCTCATGGGCTGGCTTGACTACCCGGATACTCATTTATATTCAAGACCTCTCGAGGCGTCGCTTTTAGACACCCGTTTGGCATTTCTTTTCAAGACCTCTCGAGGCGTCGCTTTTAGACACTCGTTTGGCATTTCTTTTCAAGACCTCTCGAGGCGTCGCTTTTAGACACCCGTTTGGCATTTCTTTTCAAGACCTCTCGTGACGTCGCTTTTAGACACCCGTTTGGCATTTCTCTTGAAGACCTCTCGAGGCGTCGCTTTTAGACACCCGTTTGGCATTTCTCTTCCCGACCTCTCGAGGCGTCGCTTTTAGACACCCATTTGGCATTCCTATTCAAGACCTCTCGAGGCGTCGCTTTTAGACACCCGTTTGGCATTTCTTTTGGATTCTCGGGCGGTCCTGTCTCGCCCGATTCTCCACTTTTATATTTTCTTTTGGATTCTCGGGCGGTCCTGTCTCTCCCGATTCTCCACCTTTATTTTCTTTTGGATTCTCGGGCGGTCCTGTCTCGCCCGATTCTCCACTTTTATTTTCTTTTGGATTCTCGGGCGGTCCTGTCTCGCCCGATTCTCCACTTTTATTTTCTTTTGGATTCTCCGGCGGTCCTGTCTCGCCCGATTCTCCATTAACTTTCTTTGTTAGTCACTAAAATTTTATTTACTAATTGTTCTGCACTTGCTAACGTTTATCATGCCATGATTAAATATCCGTCAACATACGCATAACATTTAATTCAGCATATGCATATAATTTAACCATCCTGATCAGATGCATTCGTTATATCTTTTGTTCATTATGTTTGCGAGTACATTCCAACGTACTCACTAGCTTGTCCCTGGCTATTTAGTTGGCCAAGTCAAGATTTCAATGAGGAGTACTACAACGATGTCCATGCGGAGCCTAGGATAGCAGCCACGCGGGATAGGAATTATCCGGGTCAGCTGTTCCTATGGGGATGGAGCCCCATCGACGTTGGAGAACCACGAGTCGCTTCCGTCACCCGTCACTAGAAATCATTGTTTTACCATTAGACCTTTATGGTCTTGTATCCAATTCTTGTAATTGCTTGGTAATCTATAACAAGGACGTGTCCACCAGTAACAGTAATCCTGGGGCTGGTGGTGACACGAGGGGTTATTCCTGGGATTTTATGTCCCGGAAATCCGGCCCCGACAGCCTTGGTATCAGACCCAGGTTGACAATTGGCTAATCCTATCTTAGCCTGGTCACTATCCCTAGGTTTCCACACCGTCCACATCATTACCATCCGGGTCACGCCAAGGATAAAACTTCTCAAGGGCCATTATCGCAGGATTCTCCAACATAAGTTTTATTCGCGTGCCGTCACGGCATCCGGCTCACAGCCACACCCGCTCTACTACATGCCCTAAGCACAGTAACCACACACACCCACACTTAGCAACTAATTAACCGCCTCGCACACTGGATCACTCTCACCACACCACGGTTTTTCCGAAGAAAAAACTCATGGGTTTTTATTTCTACGGAGCCGCTACAGAACGCACTAACACTCACTCGTAACCACCACCGATACCTAATCCTCATGATCACCGCCGCCTCGGAGAGCCACCGCTCGAGCAGCGGCATCACGGCGATCATCGAGGATCATCGCACACAGCAGCAGCGAGGAGCCAACCAATGCCGCCAGCAGACCAACCAGGAGGATTGTGATCAGCTCCGAGCCCACGTCCTCCATTGATGCCTCGTCTCGAGCTCCTGCAACCAGAAGGAGAAGGAGAAGAGGAGAAAGAGGTGAGGCGAGTTGCGAGGTAGAGGGAAGAAGAAAACGGCAGTCATTTTTATAGCTCGAGCTCGGTGCATAGTGAGCGAAGTCCACCAGCGCCGCTCATCGCTCGATCGCCGGTGTTCGGAGGCAAATCCGCGAGCATTCCCGACAGGGTACTGGCCCACGAGGTGAGTGCACGCTGCCGGCGACAAGTACGCCGCGCACTACCGCGGTACGGCCTGGATGCCCTACGCGCTAAACGCCGCGGCTGAAGAAAGTGTGGGAGAGCACGCGAGAGAGAGAGAGGAAGAAGAAGAGCCGGAGGAAGGAGAAGAGACTTACAGTGGGCCCTGGACCCACCTGTCAGCCAGGGAGAGCACTGTGCACTAGACTACGGCAAGCGAAATTCGGGATTTAGAAATTTTACTTTTCCCAAATTTGTCGTATAGTAAAACCACAACACTATTACCTCACTGTAGTTGCACCAATTATCAGAAGCCCCGCATCAACTGTGCCTAATTAGGTTATTTAAATAATTAGTTCAAAAAAAATTCCTCGAAAAGGTGGGTTTAATTTTAATGACCACCTTAATAAATCTCAAGGACGAGATTTTCTTAAGGGGGGTAGAGTTTGTAACACCACAAAATTTTAACCACATTTTTATTAAGTAAAATTTGGCCAGAAATAAAATTTTGAATTATATTAGGTCGTTTATTATTTTAGAGTATTTTCTGTTTTTTGTTTTCCAAAATTCTTCCCTCGATATAGAAATTTTTGAAAAAAAATATTGTGGCTTTGGTAGTTTTCTCAAATCATTTCATTTATATTTTAATAACAGTAGGAAATATTTTCATAATAAAATTTTGCCCCAAAATAATTCTTTTAAAAGCATTTTCAATACTAGAAATGCTTCTATTGCACTACAACTGTTTTAAATAGTTCTCCTAAAATTCCACAAAAATTATGAGGGGTCATGTGATGCCAATAGATAACTTTTATGCAAAAACCCATCTTGGTATTTTGGAAATTTTGAGTAAACATCCTCTTTTAAATTATGTCCCATTCTTGAGTTTTAACAACAACCTCAATTTTTATTGCTCCAAAAATTCTGCAATTATTCCACCTTATAGTCGTTCCTAAGAAACCCTTAAGTGCAGAAGATCAGCTCCAATTACCTCTTTTTAGTTCTCCAAATAAATCCTTCAAATTTCTGTCCAGAACTGAAATTCTTCCAAACTTGCACTGACAAGTTTCTCTTCCTGCCAAACCAACTCCACCATCCTCACTATCATATAGGGAGACACCAATCTCCCAATTTCATATCCAACAAAGGTTCCAAGGCCACCCTCTCATTTCATCAAACAGGTGATGTGCATGACAGGAACTTGCAACCTATGAACCTGCATTTGGCACTGCCTCCTTTGGCCAAACTAGCATGTCCAGCAACCTTGCCAGCTTAGTAAGCACCACCCTGCTAAATTCTAACTTAAATGGAGTAACCTAGTGTGCCCTGGCATTTGGTCGAACACTCTGCCTGCGTGCAGAGAGCACGGCCATAGTGCACGAACTGCAGCCGTGGCATTGAGTTGTTGCTGTCCCTCTACTGCCTCTCCCACTCGCACTAGCCTTCCCCTGGATCATCTGATCCTCCCCAACCCCTGCCGACACTCTCCCTCGTCCCCTAGCACCGACCACTGCCGTCCTCATCGGCCTCAACCGCCGCAGTAAAGACCGCCGCCGTAATCCACTCGGGGATGGCACCGACCAGGCCACCTGGTGCCTCCCGAGCTTATCCCCGAGCCGCCACCTCCTCACTAATCTCCACCACCCACCACCGGCGTCGCAACAACCTCAACGACCGCACTAATGGGCACCGCCGTTGTGCCTTCTCCTGGAAGCCACGGGAGGGGTTTCCCCGTGCTATAAGAGGCCTCTCGAGCTCGCTGCGCCCTCCACGATCACTCCTCACCTCTCTGTAATCCACCCCGAGCAACAAAACGGCCGGACGTGGTCTATTTCTTCCTCTCCGACACCCACGGCCGTCGCCGCCTCTCGGTTGATTTCGAGAAAACCACAGCCCCTTCCCCTCCATTTTCTTCACCCATAACTCTGTCTCAACATCACGGACCCGTTCCTCTCTTCAATTTGGCACGAGAACCGCCGTGGGCGAAAGCCCCAATTCGGCTCCGCCGCCGTGCTGTGGGAGACCTCGCCGCCGGCGAGGTATGGCTTCCCGCCGGCCGTGCCCTACCTCAGGAGGACCGCCCAGCCCTGCTGAGCACGCCCATGTGCTCGGCCTCCCGAGAAGTGCCGCCGTTCGTCGGCAATCGTCGCCGGCAGCTGCCCGGCCCTGTTCCCGCGTGTCAGATTGACCAGGGTCAAACCCGACAGGCGGGGCCCACTGTCAGCGACCGAGCCCACGCTGACTCGTCCGTGAGTGGAGACGGACTCCACTGAATCCGCCTTCGCGCGAGGGAGACGTATTCCGCGAATACGTCTTCGATGTCATCACCTCTTCCACGCGGCTGATCGGCTGGGCTTGGCCCTGTAGCGCCAGACGGCTAAACAGCGCTCAGGGCGCACTTCTGCTCTCTTCTATTTTCCTTTACCAGCAGTTTTCAAATAATTCTACAGTGACCATTTCAAAGCCAAATCTGATGATTCAAATTTCTACATACTCCTAAATTCATGCTCTATTAATTCAGCTAGGGTGAACATTTTTCCTAAGCTTAGTCTTTGTTGCATCAATTAAATAGTCCATTTAGTCATTTATTTCAGCTTAGGAAATTCCTAGGAAAATCATATTAACTCCAAATCATTTGATTCTTTTTCTGGTATTCCTTATTTTTCACCTAGTTTATTTTAGTATTTATTTCAAAATTTTCCAAACAACTTTTTGGCATTGTTTTGGCTTTATGTGGTAATTGCAATATTTTTGGAAATAGGAAATGGAGGGGAGATAAAATTTTCAAACTTTAGGAGTGCACCAATCTTTCTACATGCTCAAGGCAAGCATCTTGAACACTTGATATGGTGAATGTATAGTAGTTTGTTTGCAAGAATAATTGTATCAAGATTATGTTGAATTCAAATAAAACTTGCATATGGCTATGTTGCATGCATGATCCATTGATATTTTGTTACCATCATTTAAACATGAAGTATGAGTGAATATGGTTAATTTCACATGTCACATATGCATATGTTGGACTGGACTAACCTACAGGAAAGAATCAGTCATGAGAAAAGTGACCGTGAGACTGAAATCTCGTTGTGACGAGAATGATCCGTAAGGGCATGTTGGGACATGCCAGATGGTGACCCTGTTGGGTATTACCACGGAAATATATTGTGCTAACTACTGCAGGAAAAACTTGAACCTCCTCAGTCGACCGTAGATCGAGTCTTGTTCCGGTAACCCCCATACTTGTTTCGTGCTGCCACTCGTCCCTGCCACAGGTAGGGTACGGTTCAGTAAGTTGTTAACCCCTTTCCGTGCACACACCGTACAGAGAGGCCACGATGAAGGTTTCCAGGTACCGGTTATAATACCAGTCATCGGGTCAGGGGGCATGGGTGTATCCGGCAGGTCCGAGAAGGGGGCACCCCTTGTAATCCACGTGTATGAATAGTGATCCCATGCAAGTCGAGACGATGGTCTCCCCGACTTAGAGTTTTTTCTTGAACGATGCTTTGGGTGATTCCTGGCATCAGGAATGTTAATCTGTTGTGTGCTGGTCAGGCGTGTTTTCAACCCAAAGACCGTAATGGGAATTAGCCAACGTCACGGTGTTGGCTAAAGAAATCCTTTACTTGTGGGTAAAGAGTACACCCTCTGCAGAGTTATATCTATTCGAATAGCCGTGTTCGCGGTTAAGGACTACAGTCTGGGTTGGTCAAGTGTCGGTCTTAGTGTCGGTCTCCGGAGGAAATAACGAAATTGATTATGATCCAATTTTGCAGGATAATTGTTGTCACTACTGATGTCATCATGAATATCATTGTCATCATAGATATTATTGTGGACTAACCCGTTTCTCTTATATGAATTTTCTGAGTGTCTCATGGGCTG
Organism: Elymus sibiricus; assembly: GCA_039707655.1. NCBI lineage: Eukaryota > Viridiplantae > Streptophyta > Magnoliopsida > Poales > Poaceae > Elymus > Elymus sibiricus. The sequence goes on from CM077676.1 coordinate 35,845,679, forward strand.
GCTAGACTACTCGGGCATTCAGTTTTTATTTTCTTTTCTGAGTGTCTCATGGGCTGGCTAGACTACCCGGGCACTCAGTTTTATTTTCTTTCCTGAGTATCTCATGGGCTGGCTAGACTACCCGGATACTCATTTATTTTCAAGACCACTCGAGGCGTCGCTTTTAGACACCCGTTTGGCATTTCTTTTCAAGACCTCTCGAGGCGTCGCTTTTAGACACCCGTTTGGCATTTCTTTTCAAGACCTCTCGAGGCTTCGCTTTTAGACACCCGTTTGGCATTTCTTTTCAAGACCTCTCGTGGCGTCGCTTTTAGACACCCGTTTGGCATTTCTCTTCAAGACCTCTCGAGGCGTCGCTTTTAGACACCCGTTTGGCATTTCTCTTCAAGACCTCTCGAGGCGTCGGTTTTAGACACCCGTTTGGCATTCCTTTTCAAGCCTCTCGAGGCGTCGCTTTTAGACACCCGTTTGGCATTTCTTTTGGATTCTCGGGCACTCCTGTCTCACCCGATTCTCCACTTTTATATTTTCTTTTGGATTCTCGGATGGTCCTGTCTAGCCCGATCCTCCACTTTTATTTTCTTTTGGATTCTCGGGCGGTCCTGTCTCGCCCGATTCTCCACTTTTATTTTCTTTTGGATTCTCGGGCGGTCCTGTCTCGCCCGATTCTCCATTAACTTTCTTTGTTAGTCACAAAATTTTATTTACTAATTCTTCTGCACATGCTAACGTTTATCATGCCATGATTAAATATCGGTCAACATACGCATAACATTTAATTCAGCATATGCATATAATTTAACCATCCTGATCAGATGCATTCGTTATATCTTTTGTTCATTATGTTTGCGAGTACATTCCAACATAATCACTGGCTTGTCCCTGGCTATTTAATTGGCCAGGTCAGGATTTCAATGAGGAGTACTACAACGATGTCCATGCGGAGCCTAGGATAGCAGCCACGCGGGATAGGAATTATCCGGGTCAGCTATTCCTGTGGGGATGGAGCCCCATCGACGTTGGAAAAGCACGAGTCGCTTCCGTCACCCGTCACTAGAAATCACTGCTGTATCATTAGACCTTTATGGTCTTGTATCCAATTCTTTTAATTGCTTGGTAATCTGTAACAAGGATGTTTCCACTAGTAACAGTAATCCTAGGGCTGGTGGTGACACGAGGGGTTATTCCTGGGATTTTATGTCCCGGAAATCCGGCCCCGACACCTTTCGATCGTGCCCCACAACACAACAAGCACACCCATGACGACACATAGAGAGAGAGGATATCCAGCGGCACTCCAATGGAGTTCGGCGTGCATCGTGTGGACACCCACGTGAGGGGGAAGGAACTCACGGTGGTGTACACCATCGACCCAGTCGTGGTGGAGGACTCCATCAACACCATGGGGCAGTTGCTTGCTAAGGACCACAAGTACTAAGTGGTCGGCTTAGACCTCCAGTACACCGCCGGTCGTCCCGGGGTTGATCAGGCGGTTGCCGGCGACCAGTTGTGCATGGGCCATCACGTCCTCGTCTACCACTACTGCCTGGCCACAAGTGCTTGCGAGCGTTTCACCAGGTTTGTCAAGAGATCCGACTACAAGTTCACTACGGTGGACACCGTCAACGATGTAAAAGCGCTCCAGATTTCGGGCTTGGCCTGCCCGAAGCTTGTCGACATCCGTGGCCACTACAGGGTCTGGGGCAGCACGAAGAAGGACTCCCTGGTTGAACTCGCCGCGGCCATCATCGACCCCTACTACGAAAACATGAAGGAAGGTTCCAAGAGAAATCCTGGATCCTGGCACGGTGTCTGGATGCGGAGACTGGATGAGCCTCACCTCAAGTTTGTAGCCACAAACGTGTACACATGCTACGAGATGCACAGGCGGATCGTCGACATGAGGGAGTGCCTCCTTCCTGTAGATGACGAGGGATCGAGCCACCAGCAGAGCAGAAGCGGCAAGCGTCACAAGAAGAAGTAGATGATGATTAGATATGATCGCCTATCCTAGTTTATTATGCATGTAATTGTTCACTTTGCTATGTGCATATGTTATGTGTGTAGTCAGTTATGTAATTGGATGTTTAATTTGGTTATGCAATCATGTCCTTATAAGTATATATGTTGTTGTTCTGTAGACAGAGAGCGTAGATGTTGTGCAGACTGAGCAAATCACATCACACACGGATTAAACTACGGAACCCGTCGATGATGATTTCATCAATCGCTGACAATTTACCAGCAAGCGTTTGCCCACAACACACACGGGTTATTAGCAGGAATCGTCTATGTTGTTATTGGTCTTCCCACACATTTCTGATTATTGACCTGTTTGCCGCGTATCACACACATCTTGTTAAGTTGAACCGTTTCTGTTGTGTTGGGTAATCGCAAACAGTTCATCCGAGTGAACCACATGCCGTATATCGCACACATCTTGATCTGCCTGACCGTTTCTATTGCGTTGGGTAATCACAAACAGTTCATCCAAGTGAACTGTATGCCGTGTATCGCACACACCACGAACTGGCTGACCGTGTTTGTTGTCCTGGCTTATCGCAAACAGTTTGTATGGATCAACTGTATGCCACGTATCGCACGCGCGTCTCTAATCTGAATCGTTTTTTATGTCTCCTGCATCACAAACAGTTCGTCTTATTGGCAACGGTTTTTTTACGACATCGTTTGCGATTCATGCATCGCACACAGTTTGGTCGCGGGGTCTCTGATTCATTTGTCGCGTTAGCAGTCGCTTGCAGTTGTGTTAATCATACTTTAATTCAAGATAAGCATGCATGTATAGGATCTTGCTTGTGATCAGGTAGCAGTCTCTACAAATAATCACTCAATCGAGTGCGCAATAGATACACAATAATTCTCTAGTAATGTATCTACTTGCTTTCTAGCCAATAAAAGATAGTGGCAGTCATCCATGTTGCCTATGCCCAAACATCACACCATCCTTGTAAATAAGTACTAACTGATAACACAAAATTGTACATATATAATGGCATGTATCCAACAACCAACTTACACCATCCTTGGAATCAATGAAGTGTGCATATATATTGCTCCATAACCACTGAAGCAACAGCACATTCAAAATCCTACTAGTTGATACACTTCTTCTTCCTACTAATAGGGCCATAGATGATGAAAAAATCATTCTAATCTAGAGTCAAGAAGCATGGTAGAAGAAAAGATAAAGATCGTGTATTCAATTAGGGAATATGAGGCTTTAGGAAAGACATGGTCATTGCCATGTAGACTTACTAGCGAAACAAGAAGGGTGCTAGATATCAAACATCGCCTACTTGGCGCAGCTAAACTCACCCTACCCCAACTGACATTCTCATTTCTGAGCCCACCAAAACCATTTTATTAGCAATCTATGATGTATCCACCGCAAACCTTGATGAGTGAACACGATGTCGAACTGCCCTTGACCTTGATCGGGTCTCTTAGGTGATAGAACTATACTTACACAGGTTACCTTCATGCAGAGAGTTTGTCTATGTGCGTGTTTGTGAGCAGTGATATGTTTCTAAGAAACTTAACGAACTCCTCACTATGAATACAATCGAAAAAAACTCTAGTACCAACGGGCTCAAATCGCAGGGCCATTTGGGCCTGAAAATCAGCCTCACTTCCATTGGTTCAACTAGCAAACATGCACGTCCGTTGCAACGCGAGAAGCAAACTCTCATGCACCCCTCATTTCATCAAACAGGTGATGTGCATGACAGGAACTTGCAACCTATGAACCTGCATTTGGCATTGCCTCCTTTGGCCTAACCAGCATGTCCAACAACCTTGCCATCTTAATAAGCACCACCCTGCTAAATTCTAACTCAAATGGAGCAACCTAGTGTGCCCTGGCATTTGGTCGAACACTCTGCCTGCGTGCAGAGAGCATGGCCAGACTGCACGAACTACAGCCGTGGCATTGAGTTGTTGCTGTCCCTCTACTGCCTCTCCCGCTCGCACTAGCCTTCCCCTGGATCATCTGATCCTCCCCAACCCCTGTCGACACTCTCCCTCGTCCCCTAGCGCCGACCACCGCCGTCCTCATCGGCCTCAACCGCCGCAGTAAAGACCGCCGCCGTAATCCACTCAGGGACGGCACCGACCAGGCCACCTGGTGCCTCCCGAGCTTATCCCCGAGCCGCCACCTCCTCACTGATCTCCACCGCAAACCACCGGCCTCGCAACGACCACAACCACCGCACTAATGGGCGCCGCCGTCGTGCCTTCTCCTGGAAGCCACGGGAGGGGTTTCCCCGTGCTATAAGAGGCCTCTCGAGCTCGCTGCGCCCTTCACGATCACTCCTCACCTCTCTGTAATCGACCCCGAGCAACGAAACGGCCGGACGCGGTCTTCTTCTTCCTCTCCGACACCCACGGCCGTCGCCGCCTCTCAGTTGATTTCGAGCCAACCACAGCCCCTTCCCCTCTGTTTTCTTCGCCCATAACTCCCTCTCAACATCACGGACCCGTTCCTCTCTTCAATTTGGCGCGAGAACAGCCGTGGGCGAAAGCCCCAATTCGGCTTCGCCGCCGTGCTGCAGGAGACCTCGCCGCCTGCGAGGTAGGGCTTCCCGCCGGCCGTGCCCTACCTCAGAAGGACCTCCCTGCCCTGCTGAGCAAGCCCATTTGCTCGGCCTCCCGAGAAGTGCCGCCGTTCGCCGGCAATCGTCGCCGGCAGGTGCGCGGCCCTGTTCCCGCGTGTCAGATTGACCAGGGTCAAACCCGACAGGCGGGGCCCACTGTCAGCGACCGAGCCCACGCTGACTCGTCCGTGAGTGGAGACGGACTCCACTGAATCCGCCTTCGCGCGAGGGAGACGTATTCCGCGAATACGTCTTCGACGTCATAACCTATTCCGCGCGGCTGATCGGCTGGGCTTGGCCCTGTAGCGCCAGACGGCTAAACAGCGCTCAGGGCGCACTTCTGCTCTCTTCTATTTTCCTTTACCAGCAGTTTTCAAATAATTCTACAGTGACCATTTCAAAGCCAAATCTGATGATTCAAATTTCTACATACTCCTAAATTCATGCTCTATTAATTCAGCTAGGGTGAACATTTTTCCTAAGCTTAGTCTTTGTTGCATCAATTAAATAGTCCATTTAGTCATTTATTTCAGCTTAGGAAATTCCTAGGAAAATCATATTAACTCCAAATCATTTGATTCTTTTTCTGGTATTCCTTATTTTTCATCTAGTTTATTTTAGTATTTATTTCAAAATTTTCCAAACAACTTTTTAGCACTGTTTTGGCTTTATGTGGTAATTGCAATATTTTTGAAAATAGGAAATGGAGGGGAGATAAAATTTTCAAACTTTTGGAGTGCACCAATCTTTCTACATGCTCAAGGCAAGCATCTTGAACACTTGATATGGTGAATGTATAATAGTTTGTTTGCAAGAATAATTTGATCATGATTATGTTGAATTCAAATAAAACTTGCATATGGCTATGTTGCATGCATGATCCATTGATATTTTGTTACCATAATTTAAACATGAAGTATGAGTGAATATGGTTATTTTCAAATGTCACATATGCATATGTTGGTCTGGACTAACCTACAGGAAAGAATCAGTCACGAGAAAAGTGACCGTGAGACTGAAATCTCGTTGTGACGAGAATGATCAGTAAGGGCATGTTGGGACATGCCAGATGGTTACCCTGTTGGGTATTACCACGGAAATATATTGTGCTAACCACTGCAGGAAAAACTTGAACCTCCTGAGTCGACCGTAGACCGAGTCTTGTTCCGATAACCCCCATACTTGTTTCGTGCTGCCACTCGTCCCTGCCACAGGTAGGGTACGGTTCAGTAGGTTGTTAACCCCTTTCCATGCACACACCGTACAAAGAGGCCGCGATGAAGGTTTCCAGGTACCGGTTATAATGCCAGTCATTGGGTCAGGGGGCATGGGTGTATCCGGCCGGGCCGAGAGGGGGGCAGCCCTTGTAATCCGCGTGTATGAATAGTGATCCCATGCTAGTCGAGACGATGGTCTCCCGGACTTAGAGTTTTTCTTGAACGATGCTTTGGGTGATTCCTGGCATCCGGAAAGTTAATCAGGTGTGTGCTGGTCAGCCGTGTTTTCAACCCAAAGACCGTAATGGGAATTAGCTAGCGTCACGGTGTTGGCTAAAGAAATCCTTTACTTGTGGGTAAGGAGTACACCCTCTGCAGAGTTATATCTATTCGAATAGCCGTGTCCGCGGTTAAGGACTACAGTCTGGGTTGGTCAAGTGTCGGTCTTAGTGTCGGTCTCCGGAGGAAATAACGAAATTGATTATGATCCAATTTTGCAGGATAATTGTTGTCACTACTGATGTCATCATGAATATCATTGTCATCATAAATATTATTGTGGACTAACCCGTTTCTCTTATATGAATTTTCTGAGTGTCTCACGGGCTAGCTAGACTACTCGGGCAGTCAGTTTTTATTTTCTTTTCTGAGTGTCTCAAGGGCTGGCTAGACTACCCGGGCACTCAGTTTTATTTTCTTTTCTGAGTATCTCATGGGCTGGCTAGACTACCCGGATACTCATTTATTTTCAAGACCACTCGAGGCATCGGTTTTAGACACCCGTTTGGCATTTCTTTTCAAGACCTCTCGAGGCGTCGCTTTTAGACACCCGTTTGGCATTTCTTTTCAAGACCTCTCGAGGCGTCGCTTTTAGACATCCGTTTGGCATTTCTTTTCAAGACCTCTCGTGGCGTCGCTTTTAGACACCCGTTTGGCATTTCTCTTCAAGACCTCTCGAGGCGTCGCTTTTAGACACCCGTTTGGCATTTCTCTTCAAGACCTCTCGAAGCGTTGCTTTTAGACACCCGTTTGGCATTCCTATTCAAGACCTCTCGAGGCGTCGCTTTTAGACACCCATTTGGCATTTCTTTTGGATTCTCGGGCAGTCCTGTCTCGCCTGATTCTCCACTTTTATATTTTCTTTTGGATTCTCGGATGGTCCTGTCTCGCCCGATTCTCCACTTTTATTTTCTTTTGGATTCTCGGGCGGTCCTGTCTCGCCCGATTCTCCACTTTTATTTTCTTTTGGATTCTCGGGCGGTCCTGTCTCGCCCGATTCTCCATTAACTTTCTTTGTTAGTCACTAAAATTTTATTTACTAATTCTTCTGCACATGCTAACGTTTATCATGCCATGATTAAAAATCGGTCAACATACGCATAACATTTAATTCAGCATATGCATATAATTTAACCATCCTGATCAGATGCATTCGTTATATCTTTTGTTCATTATGTTTGCGAGTACATTCCAACGTACTCACTGGCATGTCCCTGGCTATTTAATTGGCCAGGTCAGGATTTCAATGAGGAGTACTACAACGACGTCCATGCGGAGCTTAGGATAGCAGTCACGCGGGATAGGAATTATCCGGGTCAGCTGTTCCTGTGGGGATGGAGCCCCATCGACGTTGGAGAACCACGAGTCGCTTCCGTCACCCGTCACTAGAAATCACTGTTGTATCATTAGACCTTTATGGTCTTGTATCCAATTCTTGTAATTGCTTGGTAATCTGTAACAAGGACGTGTCCACTAGTAACAGTAATCCTGGGGCTGGTGGTGACACGAGGGGTTATTCCTGGGATTTTATGTCCCGGAAATCCGGCCCCGACACCTTTCGATCGCGCCCCACAACACAACAAGCACACCCACGACGACACATAGAGAGAGAGGATATCCAACGGTGCTCCAATGGAGTTCGGCGTGCATCGTGTGGACACCCACGTGAGGGGGAAGGAACTCACGGTGGTTTACACCATCGACCCGGCCGTGGTGGAGGACTCCATCAACACCATGGGGCAGTGGCTTGCTAAGGACCACAAGTACTAAGTGGTCGGCTTCGACCTCCAGTACACCGCCGGTCATCCCGGGGTTGATCAGGAGGTTGCCGGCGGCCAGTTGTGCATGGGCCATCATGTCCTCGTCTACCACTACTGCCTGGCGACAAGTGCTTGCGAGCGGTTCACCAGGTTCGTCAAGAGATCCGACTACAAGTTCACTACGGTCGACACCGTCAACGATGTAAAAGCGCTCCAGATTTCGGGCTTGGCCTGCCCGAAGCTTGTCGACATCCGTGGCCACTACAAGGTCTGGGGCAGCACGAAGAAGGACTCCCTGGTTGAACTCGCCGCGGCCATCATCGACCCCTACTATGAAAACATGAAGGAAGGTTCCAAGAGAAATCCTGGATCCTGGCACGGTGTCTGGGTGCGGAGACTGGATGAGCCTCACCTCAAGTTTGTAGCCACGAACGTGTACACATGCTACGAGATGCACAGGTGGATCATCGACATGAGGGAGTGCCTCCTTCCTGTAGATGACGAGGGATCGAGCCACCAGCAGAGCAGCAGCGGCAAGCGTCACAAGAAGAAGTAGATGATGATTAGATATGATCGTTTATCCTAGTTTATTATGCATGTAATTGTTTACTTTGCTGTGTGCATATGTTATGTGTGTGGTCAATTATGTAATTGGATGTTTAATTTGGTTATGCAATCATGTCCTTATAAGTATATATGTTGTTGTTCTGTAGACAGAGAGCGTAGATGTTGTGCAGACTGAGCAAATCACATCACACACGGATTAAACTACGGAACCCGTCGATGATGATTTCATCAATCGCTGACAATTTACCAGCAAGCTTTTGCCCACAACACACACGGGTTATTAGCAGGAATCGTCTATGTTGTTATCGGTCTTCCCACACATTTCTGATTATTGACCTGTTTGCCGCGTATCACACACATCTTGTTAAGTTGAACCGTTTCTGTTGTGTTGGGTAATCGCAAACAGTTCATCCGAGTGAACCGCATGCCGTATATCGCACACATCTTGATCTGCCTGACCGTTTCTATTGTGTTGGGTAATCACAAACAGTTCATCCAAGTGAACTGTTTGCCGTGTATCGCACACACCACGAACTGGCTGACCGTGTTTGTTGTCCTGGCTTATCGCAAACAGTTCGTATGGATCAACTGTATGCCACGTATCGCACGTGCGTCTCTAATCTGAATCGTTTTTTATGTCTCCTGCATCGCAAACAGTTCGTCTTATTGGCAACGGTTTTTTTACGACATCGTTTGCGATTCATGCATCACACACAGTTTGGTCGCGGGGTCTCTGATTCATTTGTCGCGTTAGCAGTCGCCTACAGTAGTGTTAATCATACTTTAATTCAAGATAAGCATGCATGTATAGGATCTTGGTTGTGATCAGGTAGCAGTCTCTACAAATAATCACTCAATCGAGTGCGCAATAGATACACAATAATTCTCTAGTAATGTATCTACTTGCTTTCTAGCCAATAAAAGATAGTGGCAGTCATCCATGTTGCCTATGCCCAAACATCACACCATCCTTGTAAATAAGTACTAACTGATAACACAAAATTGTACATATATAATGGCATGTATCCAACAACCAACTTACACCATCCTTGGAATCAATGAAGTGTGCATATATATTGCTCCATAACCACTGAAGCAACAGCACATTCAAAATCCTACTAGTTGATACACTTCTTCTTCCTACTAATAGGGCCATAGATGATGAAAAAATCATTCTAATCTAGAGTCAAGAAGCATGGTAGAAGAAAAGATAAAGATCATGGATTCAATTAGGGAATATGAGGCTTTAGGAAAGACATGGTCATTGCCATGTAGACTTACTAGCGAAACAAGAAGGGTACTAGATATCAAACATCGCCTACTTGGCGCAGCTAAACTCACCCTACCCCAACTGACATTCTCGTTTCTGAGCCGACCTAAACCATTTTATTAGCAATCTATGATGTATCCACCGCAAACCTTGATGAGTGAACACGATGTCGAACTGCCCTCGACCTTGATCGGGTCTCTTAGGTGATAGAACTATACTTACACAGGTTACCTTCATGCAGACAGTGTTGTCTATGTGCGTGTTTGTGAGCAGTGATATGTTTCTAAGAAACTTAACTAACTCCTCACTATGAATACAATCAAAAAAAACTCTAGTACCAACGGGCTCAAATCGCAGGGCCATTTGGGCCCGAAAATCAGCCTCACTTCCATTGGCTCAACTAGCAAACATGCACGTCCGTTGCAACGCGAGAAGCAAACTCGCATGCACCCCTAATGAGTTGCCACTTTTACTCTTTGTACCATGGTGTCGATGGTGGTCATTTGTTAATCTATTTACGACAAACGTGATAAGTCTCATGGCGGTGAGTTTGCTCATCACATTTTAGCATGGACAAAATTGTATAATATAAAAGAAATGAACACCAGTCTCAAGGCGGTTAGTTTGGTCAGTGGCCTAGCTCCTCCACCGTGCATGTTATGTTTCCAACCAATTCAACGCGAATGTGTCCATGCACACCACACGTTGCGCCCTCAAATCACTATTCAGACACCCGCACATGTAGGTTAATTACCACAACCATTTATTCCATCTTTTAATTTCAATTCCTTTCTAGGCCCATTTATTTAATCGGGGTCCTCTCTCTCCCATCGGCCCATCCAGCCATAGAATTACTAGCCCACAATCTCATTTAATTAATGGGATCTTTTCTCATCCAATTTAATTATCCGCATCTTTGTTTATTGATTCTCGAGGAGGCTCCTTGTTTTAGCAGGCAACTCGCGGATGCATTTAAATTGGCGAGTATGTGTAAAGATGCTAGGTGGGATTATCTAATTAGCCTTGTCCTTTGTACTCTATATGGCTAATTGTGAGATCGAGTCCCCACACAACTATAATTTTTCGGTCCAGAAAAGGTCACGGGATTTTTTCGGCCCAAAAAAGGCGGCGGGGCGACAGACGGATTGAGTCCAAGCAGAAGCCTGTTCTTATGACTTGGCGGACACGCTTTTTTGGGCCAAGCTTGTAGCGCTGGCGAGCAGCTGGATATGACCCTTCTCTCCAAAAAAATAGTACCACCACGAATAGAAAACAAATCTCAAAAAATATAAAGTAGGTGAACGTAAGCGTTTCCCTAAATGACGCAACGTCAATTTGTCATGGAAACGCAAAGGAGAGAACGAGCGGATGAGTATTTGGGCCGGCCCATTTGAGCCGCGACCGAGCGATCGACAGTATCATTTTTCGCAACCTCATGGAAGATTCCTGGCCGGCTTTGGAAACATTCCAGAAGGTACCTAAACCGGTTATAACTGGTTTTTCCAGTTGTTTCCTATTTCTTTATTATTTTCTCTCCTGTTTCTTTTTTTTTCTTTTTTCCTTTTGCGTTTTCTATTTCCCTTTCTTTTCCAAGTTTACTTTTCTTTTTTCAAAAAATGTTTGTGATTTTGGAAAAAATGTTCATAAATTTCAAAAGAAAAATACATTTTATTTAAAATGTTCAAAACTTCAAAAAATGATCCTCCTTTCAAATTTTATTCACAAATTCTAAAAATGTTTGCTTGTTTGTACAGAAATTTTAAAATGTTCAAGCTTTTCGACAATTGTTGCTTATTTCAAAAAAAATCATAAATATAGGGAATATTCGGGTTTCAAAAAATGTTCCAGCTTTCATAAATTGTTCAGAGATAAAATAAAATGTTCACCTTTTCAAAAATTTGTTCAGAGTTCCAGAAAATGTTATCATTTTATAAAAAATGTTAATTTTTTTCAAAAAATGTTAATTGTTTTGAAAATGTTTTGTGTTTTTGTTCCGTATTTTAAAAAATGGTTTGAATTTGTTAAACTGTTCAATATGTCAAAATTGTTCATGTTTTCCCAAAAAATGTTCAGAATTTTAAAAGTTATTCATATTTTTTTAAAATTATTTATGTTTCCTATAAATGTATCGTGTTTTACAAAAAAAATGCTTGGGATTTTCAAAAATTGTTCGCAGTTTTTACACTGTTTGAGATTTCAAAATTATTCGTGTTTTGTCATAAAATGTTTGGAATTCCAAAAGTTGTTCACATATTAAAAAATTGAATTTAATAATTTATTTGCCTTTTTCAAAAATATTGGGCATTTCAAAATCGTTAACACTTTTTTCAAGAAATGTTCGAAAAAAATGCGTTCAAATATGAACGTTGCTACGTATACTTACATATTCCACGCTTTCTGTAGGCAGTAGCAGCCTTCCGCTTGGCAAGCAGGTCACCACAATAGTGTGTAGTGGGGAGTTTGAATCCTAGCAAGCTCCCACCTTTTCAGGCTTCTTTTACATCGCGCATTAAAAAAAAAGTGGTTCGCGCGGTGGGCCAGTCCAGCTGTGTACCGAGTCTGTGCGTCGTGTTCTGCATCATATAGGACGTCCCTGAACGGAGAAAAAAATCAGACAGACAAATTATTATCACCTCGGATAGCAAAAAAATCTAAAAATATATAATATGGGTGAACTGACCAAAAAATCGTAGGAACCCACCTCCCTTTATTATTCGGTAGGTATAGAGGTATAGACAACCCGGAGGAAGGAAATCCCAGGAACTGTCGCACTTCGCAGGTCTGCATCTCGGCGACGTCGTCGTCATCTTCTTCCCTAGCACAGCACATGACAGTCTCCTCCGCTCTCTCGCACCCACCCACCCACCCCCCCCCCACCCCACACACACAAACACACAGAGCCGTGTTGTTTGTCCTCTTCCGTGATCTCATTCCTCAAATTCTAATTTACTAGCTCGAAGCACAGTAAGGGTGGGAGCGAGCTCGTGAGAAAGGAAGGATGCCGACTGCCGCGGGCAATGCCAAGCTCATGATCCAATCCCTCACCATGGCCTACACTGACGTATCTCAAGGCAATTTTCATTTTCTTTCCCTAGTTTTTTGTTCTGTTCCACTCGCGACTGACGGGTTACTGATCGACTTCTCGTGTTCCGCAGATCATTGACATGTATGTGGTTTTCTCCGTGGCGACTGCCCAAGTTCAGGTAACTTTATACCCTACTAATTAATCATTTGAATTGGAATAGTCATCAATATATTCATCACATGCAAAGGCAAGGTGGTTTGCAAGAACCGCGTTGATGGGCATATATACGAGTGGTTCTCACTAATTTTTTCCTACTTATTCGGCCTGGTAAGTACCATGTATCGATTGACTCGATCATGCATTATACGAATGTTGCTCTCATTATGTAACAAGATTGGTCGGCGAGATCTATAATCAATGTGAGAACCAAATAGTGGTTGGATGGTTAGAAGGCCAGTGGTACTCCCAACCCATCAGGTAGGGTTGATGCTTTGATGCCTCATTAAGGTGATATATTCTTTTAGTTAAAGACAACGGGAATCCCCTTGATAGCGAGACGCCCGTGGCGATTTCATCAATTTTGAAGCTCCGCAACTCTAACCCGGTCTTCAGATCAAGACGCCCGTGGCGATTTCATCAATTTTGAAGCTCCGCAACTCTAACCCGGTCTTCAGGTCTTCAGTAGACGTTGTGTGAACATGTGTGTGTGGTAGTGTGAGTGTGTGTATGTGTACGTCAAAGTTGTAATCGGTGTTCCTCTCAAATATATTTTTTTATAATGAAGTTAATTAAGTATTAGATGCAGAGGCCGGGGGTCATCCTCCTTTTCAAAAAAAAAAGTGTGGCCGCATGTATGTGATGAAAAAAAGACAACACAAAGATGAGGTGCTTCGAGAGAGGATGTAGTCTATAGGCAACCTAGGTGGTGAACTGTTGATACTCTTGAATCACAAGAAAAAGGCCCACGCCCTCTCGTGTGGCTGCTCTTATGGCGGGTGGCTCCCGCCCTATCTCGCTGCTCTAGCCGGCCCTACCTCCGCCTCCACTGGATCGAGACTCCCTCCGCGTCATATCCTGTCTTCCCCCACAAACCTGCTCCCTTGTGCCCCCGTCATTCCTGTGCTATGGATCCTTGGCCAAGCTCCTGTCACAGATCCCTGTTGCACGGCGACTCTTCTTCCTGTCCTCATCGGGCACTGGACATGTGCACGATCCCGCACCCCCCTCCGCGGCGCCCTCCGGCGCTGCAACCCCTTTCATAGCTTCGCCCTCACCAGCCCCGTCTCCTCCCTTCGATGATGTGTCCACCGCATCACTACTAGGGAAAACCTTATAGGTGGAGGATTAACAGTAGCGCGGGTCAGAGGTACGCGCTACTGCTAATTTACAGTAGCGCCGGTGTAAGAAACGCGTTACTGCTATCTATTTAGTAGTAGCGGGGGTGTGCCAGACAGCGCTACTGCTAAGTGGGCCCCCACAATACCCACCAGGCTAGCTATATTAGCAGCGCGGCCCACTGTACAAGTGCTACTGCTAAACCCGTAGCAGTAGCGCGTGTTAAAGGCCCACCGCTGCAACTACTGCGGCACTGGCACCTGGTGGGCCGCGCTTAGCAGCAGCACGCGTCCACGGAACCGCGCTACTGCAACGGCACTTAGCAGTAGCGTCGGGCTCGGACCCGCGCTGCTGCTAAGGCAACCTAATCTCCCCCGCGCCCGTCCACTTCCTCACTCTCCCTCACTCACTCTCGCTCCTCTTCCTCCTCCGGCCGTCGCCGCCGCATTGTTGCCGCCGTCCTCGGTAAGCCGCCGCCGCCCTCCTCCCTCCCTCTCCCTCCTGCCTCCCTCCATCCCTCCTCCCTCCTCCCTCCTCGTACGGCGGCCCTCCTCCTCTCTCCTTCCTCCCTCTCCCTCCGGCTTCCCTCCATCCCTCCTCCCTCCTCCCTCCTCATACGGCTGCCCTCCTCCTCTCTCCTCCCTCCCTCCCTCCCTCCTCCATCCTGCCTCCCTCCATCCCTCCTCTCTCTGTTCTTGTAGATGTAGGTTTTTTTAATGTTTTTTTAATACAGTAGAATGTAGATTATTTGAATGGAATAGAAAATTTTCAGTAAATGTAGGTCTTTTGAATAGAATAGAAAATTAGTAAATGTAGAATAGAATAGAAAATTAGATTTTTTTAGTAAATGTAGGTCTTTTGAATAGAATAGAAAATTAGTAAATATAGAATAGAATAGAAAATTAGAAAATTTTCAGTAAAATATAAAAATGTTGTATACAATAATGTTAAAAGTGAATGGTGTTGCTCATACAATTTTTATGAATAGAAAATATTTTAGGTATCGAATAAAATATAAAAATATTGTTGCCAATTATATTGATGATCTAAATTTTTCACTCGGTGGATTATGCAGGATTTCTCATGTCGCGTCTCCCTCTCCCGCTCGGCCCCGTTCCGCACACCGTGAGCACCTCCCTCTTCTCTCTGTTTAGTTTTAGGTTTAGTTTTTTTTAATATATATGTAGATGGATGTATGTTTGCTAGATGGATGATTAGATGGATGGATGCATGGATGAATTATTGATTGTTGCACTTTTGTTTCATTTTGAAAAAAGCCGACAAAAATGGATGCATGGATGCATTTTGCAGGGAACACCTCCGAGTGGCCTATGTTTTGCCGGAATGTTGATTCATTTCCGTTCCGGCAAATTTCAGGCGCTCGATATGTCCTATTTTAGCAAAGGTCATGCCAAAAAAATTCGTGAATTTTGGCATGACTTGTGCTAGAAAGTAGGAAATATCGAGTGCCCGTGATTTGCCTGAACGGGAATTAATCAACATTCCGGCAGAACATAGGCCATTTTTTATGTCATTGCTCCATATATGTAACGGGTTGACTTTCAGTCTGTCGATGCTCCTTGAGTGACTTTGAGTCTGTTCTTGAAGGAAGGAAGGATTCCGGTTGTTGTCGTGGGGGTCGTTTCCTCTCCTTCTTCTCGTGATATACCTTGGTAATGCACGAGAGAAGGAGGGGAAGCGACCATCACCGATGGTCGAAATATCTGTGAGGGAGTGTCCACCATATACTGGCGAAATATCAGAGAGGAAGAATCCCGACTGTTGTCGTGGGGGTCGCTTCTCCTTCGTTCCCGTGTGCTAGACATTTTGGTGTAATGCACTCGGGAACGAATGGAGGAGCGACCATCACCGACGGTCGCAATATCAGAGAGGGGGTGCCCACCATATACACCACGTGAGATGACAGTGTAGCAAGGAAGACTCGATGGACCGAAAGTCAACCCGTGCTGAATAGTGATCTGTGTGTTGAGTTTCCTGGTAATTGCCGTCGATCGATTTTTAATCTTTGAATTATGAACATATAGGAAATGTCTGACGACGATAGGATCCCAGAGTGCGACTACTGCGGCGATGACCGGGGTCTGTGCGACAGGTATCCTCACCTGGAAGACGGTCGGCGCTTCACTATTAAGCTCGACGAGACCTTTGATGTTTGTACGGTACGCAACGACGACAAGTCTTTTTCGTAATTAGGCATGACTTCTGCTTCTTTGGTTCAACGTGTAATTTTCTTTTTTTACCATTCTACTAGTGCATCCCCTGCCATGCAAGACGTTATGTCTTGGAGAAACTGGATTTCGAAGATCATGAGAATAAGGAGACAAAGAGAGTTATCCTCAGGACCCAACATGGTTACGCTTTTGCCGTAAAGCTATACAATGCAGTGACCTACTCTCATTTTGGTTGCTCGAATTGGAATGCACTATGCAAGGCGTATGGATTTCAGGAGGGTATGCATGTCACCTTCGATATTCGTCCTGAAGATGACATCGAAGATAATATTGACATTTGGGTCGATGTTGATACGCTTCCAGTTCTACCTCTATGTGAGTTTCTCAAACATATTTATTAAGTAATTTATATTGCTTGTTTAAAAATAGTTGACAGCTTATCTCCATTGACAGCTTATTTCCATTCTTCAAGAAATGTACAGAACGTAGTAGATAAAACCTACTACATTTATGGTGCTGAACTAACTTGCGAGGAGATACATCATTTTGTTTCATGGATTAATGATGTTGAGAATTTCAAGACGAGTCGTTTTATTCCTCCAAATTATGGTCAATACGTGTCACTAGTCCACGTATTGAACTACGGTAACATCCATCAAGATATCATGGTAAGATTTTTGCTAAGTATGTTATTATGATGTTCTTCTTAAGCTAAACTACATTTTGCTAAGTATGTTATTATGATGTTCTTCAACAGAAACTCCCGGCGGATTGTGTACCTCGTGTTATGGATATAAAAGGTGTCATGAACATTATTAGCTTACGGCCAAGTTGGCCTACGTGCCAACGCAGTGCATACACGATTTCTCCAAGAGATGAAGTCCTCACAATCAAAGACTGGAGAAAAGTTCTGAATGATCACAGGGAACTACTTGGGGGCAACATGAAGCGCAGCCCACAAATGGGAGACAGGTTGATCGGTATTCTCTATAATGGAGATTCAGGGGTTTACCTGTTTTATGTTATTTTACCTTCGAGAGAGTAGCGGGTCTTAGGTAGTACGTACTCATCATGTGCTAAGCAAAATTAGCTAGTGTTGGTTATGACTATGATGATGATGATGAGTTGTTATCATGATGATCGTGATGAGTTATGTGCTACACATTGTGCTAGAATGATGAGCTAGTTCTTATAAGATTATGATGAGGAGTTGTTATCATGATGATGATGATGAGTTATGTGCTACATTGTGCTAGAATGATGAGCTAGTTCTTATATGACTATGATGATGAGTTGTTATTATGATGATGATGATGTATGAGTTCTTATATTAATATGACGATGATGATGATGAGTTATTATGATCATGATGAGTTATTATATCATTGGGTGGAAGAAACGTGGATTAGATTCATGTGGATAGATCCAAAGTGACCAAAAGTTGGATTACTAGGACGATCCTACTAATCCATCTTTTGGTCACTTTGGATCCATCCACATGCATGAATTTAATCCGTGTTTCTTCCACCCAACGATATAATAACTCATCATGATCATAATGATATAAGAATCTCTTAATTGCTACTATATCAAAATTTGTATAACGATGTATAAATACAGTACAAAATAAAAGAAATGAAATACAGATGAATAGTAGTAGCGCGGGGTAAAGCCCACGCTGCTACTACTTATCAGTAGCGCCGGTACAGAAGGGCGCTACTGGTAACTGATATAGTAGTAGCGAGGCTGCACCCACCGCTACTGCTAAAGTTTAGCTGTAGCGCCCTAGCAGTAGCGCGTGCACCCGCGCTACTGCTAGGGAAAATGCCCGCGCTACTACTAGGGTTTTCCCTAGTAGTGCATCCTCATCGCCCAGCTCATGGGGTTCCGTGGCGGAGGATGATGTGGAGGTGGTGCGGGAGTAGCCGCCGGGGGAGACGGCCTCTGCTCCCCGCGTCCTAGATCTGGTGCCACCCAGCCTACCCGTGCCAAGATCCGGTATGATACCAGTGGGTGTTGTGGGGCATTGTAGCAGGCTCCCACGGCAGGGATCCTGTACTGGTTCAGGTTATGTGGGTGTGCAGCGGGTAGGAGGTGTTGTTCATTCTTCTTCTCCTACCCGTGGTTTTTTCTCATGTCGGTGGTGCTCGGGGGCCAAGAGTTGGTGCCGGGTGGAGGGGTTGATGATGCTTGCACAAACGTCGTTCGAGGAGGTTGGACTCGGGTGCATGAGCACGGAGGACGCGCCGCCATGGTTCGAGGTAGCCAGCTTGCACCCCTTGGTGCGTCCATTGGATGGCCAGCCGGAGCGAGCCGCATACCTCAAGTGAATGGATGGGCGATGCTTCAGATGCCTTAGGCGCAAGCAATTTTCCTCTTCATGCTGACAGCCAATCAAGTGTTGACGTTCTTTCAACGATTTCCACATTTCAAGCAAATGGCCACGAAAATCCTCCTCAACATGGCCGCCATTTAGACCTCATTCTGCTTTTGAGGTTGCTCATGTCATGCCAATTAGCATTGCCTCAAGGCTGCACTCCTACGATGAGGTGGTCTTGGCACCATCCCTTCAAGATCGCTTGGCCCATCCTCCTGATCGCTGCAGCCCTGCACCAGCCATGGCGCAGGAGTTGCTTGCCGCGATGCTCTCAGCTGGGCCGGTGATAATCGTTTTGAGGCATGATGATCCTATGCATGATGAAGCATTAGCGCCACCTCCTCTGATATCGTCTGATGTCATTTGTATTGCGGTATACTTTTGCTTGGTGTGATGAGGTTTTCTTGCAGCCTGTTGTTTCGTCGGGACGGATCGAGGAGTTCGTTGACCGATTGCGTTTGGAGGCTACGATCTTGCTGTCCCGCCCCGATGACTACTCCCAGATACCGATGGGTATTCCCTCGCACGCCTGATTCTCAGTCTGGAGGTGCCTCTTGGTTTCAACTCGGAGCGCGTTATGGGGGTCGTAGGCACGCGTATTGTTGAGGGAGAGTCTCAGGTCTATGTGAGCAGTGTTGTTCCGAGGTGACACAAGTTGATGCTCCACCACTATTTGTCGAGGAATTTCTTACCAAGGCAACTAGTATGGTCCCGCACACTCTACTTGGGACCCCGACGCCTTTTCATGGGGAGAAGAATGGCGCCTCTCACTCTGAGTGATGTAGCGGGCGTCCGAAAAACAAGAATATAGCGTGCAAAATCCCGACGGCCAAGCGCACTGAGCATAGGTTTTTGGAAGTTTTTGGTGAGTTGCGAGAAGTGAGAAAGTGGAAGGCCCTGGGCAAAAGATGAAAGCCTACCTGAACCTGTACAAGAACTGCCTTTGCCGCAATTGCTCGCGGCTTAGAGCACTTTGGCGGGCATCGCTAGGAAGTCGAAGCTAGATCTTAAATGATTTGGTCCACGTTGCAATGGTGATGCCTTATGCCCCAATACTGTAAAATAAAGTAGAATACACCCACTTGCATGCCTTGGTCAATTTGGTCCACATGCCCTGAGACTAAATACCAGTTTCACCTAGAGTCTGAACAACATGTCATGGCAGGTTCACCGTATTAGTGGAGCATCTTAGTTAGTGTGACTCACATGGCTTTGTGAGCGCATGCTTACGGTGGTTGAGACTGTACTTTTTTCCTACAAAGCTCAAACAAAAGTTTGAGCTTAGACTATTTTTTGCATGTTTGTTTTTTCACAGTTCTTCACAAAAAGCATAAAAGAGCTTTGACATGTGAAGTGCAAAGATGATTACAATGTCTTCATATAGCTTTGTTGTTTGTTTGTGTTTTTTTAGTTTTGTAGCCTTAATTTGTGGTATTCAACTATGATGTGCAGAACTTAAGAAGAAACAAGGACAACAAAGGTGACTCATCTTGATATGTATGACACAATATTTCATGAAAATAATGCAGATAGTAATGATCCAACAACCTCCAACCATGAGTACTACTAGTCGTTTGTCATGTGTGCACATATACAGCTCCGTCTTAACCCAAGTACTAGAATCAAGCTCCACTAGTATGAAACTTTCCTACAACACATTCAAATTGATGGCTGGTCAGCTAAAAGGTGACTAATCATGTGAACTAACAAGAAAAGTGCATATGAAGATGTGAAAGAACATTAGGAAATAGGGGAAATCATGGCCTTATTGATGCAACTGCTTCCAACATGCTTGGCATGCATTCTACTATCTAAAGGAAGCCCATATGCTCTTCGTATACATCTAGCTTGATAACAGATCTCGTCATACATATATCAAGGAAACAGAATTTCTTAATTTGTTTACGTGTATACCCTCTCCACCTAGCAAGCTAGTCACCTAATTTCTCGCGCATGACATTGTGATAATAGACTTGTGAGTAGAAATTAGTTAGCAACAAACCACATTTCCATCTCATCTCCCAAAGTCGTATACATATGTAAGTGACGCATTTCGGCAGCCATAATTTGATGAATAAATTGGAATACCGTATAGGATTGGGTCACTCCATAATTATGGAACACTCCAACCACCAAAGAAAATCAAAGCAAAAACAATAATAGTCCAACGACGTCTAACCATGAGATTTTTATGCGTGCATATATACCATTCCCTCATCATCCAATAAGTAACCCCAATCTCTACTGGTTATAACATTTTTCTGCCACAATCAAATAAGCGCTAGATGGAGAATAAAGATGCATGGGCTACTGGTATGGAGAGTCATGGGAAAAAAGAATGTTATAAACCACTAAGGAACATGAGGTGTCTGTGTCAGTATGTGCAAATATGTCTCTCTATCTTATCGCGATGATAAGACCTGAAAGTGGAAACGACTGCCTGATGCAACATGGTGCGTATTTATGCTGGCCAATGAATAGCTAGACAAGAAAACAAAATTTAGTCATTCTCGTCCGGTGTAAGATCTTAGATGCATACTAGAATGAACACAATCCATCGTGCTATCAACAATCGACCTACCAAAGTGACTTCACATTCTCTCTTGGATCTGTATGACACAGACAGACACACACACACACACAAGTCATGACATGAAACCACAATTTGTTCTAAATAATTATTGGCTTGAAATCGGCATGAAACGGTGTGTACATGAATGCATGCCTACCAAAATATGAATAAACCTACGGCGGGAGAGACAATGTATCTTGTGGATGTGCTTATATACATGGGCTCATCTTTCTCGAAGTAGCAACATAGAAGTTGTAAGAACGGACACACACTTTTCTAATCAAACCAAGGAACTAGTGAACCACAAGGATCTCAGTACAGATGAACAAAAGAAAACAAAAATACTTGTGGTAGTCATGTTTTAAGATGTCGAAGAACTACTCTCTAGGTCTCTACACCTGAGGATGCACACACCAGAGTTATTATGAAGTATAACAAGTCTAAAAAACGGAAACAAAAAGAACAAGCTACCAACACAATGCAAATTTAGGTATTATAATTTCATTGCTAAACCACAAATCATGTTGGGACATAAAAGCCATTGGTAAGTTGCTCCAAGTGTGATGCCACTAGCACAACGTACTCATGATGCTCCTGTCACTGCAATGTAAACAAAGATCACAGATGATCGATAGAGATGAACATAGCCCGCAAATGGGTGGAAATCTTCAATTTGTCAAACACAACATCGTTACGACATAGTCTAAAGATTTAGGTAACCAAAGGCATCGGAAAAGAGACATCCATTTCTTTCTCCGTGCCCTAATGTCATCCAATCATCGGCATCGCGTGACATGCACTTACTATCACGTGCATTCTTGTATGCACCTCGCTTCATGCATATTGTAGTGAATATCGTGAAGCAGTCTGTTATATTCATTACCAATCATTACATTTTCTAACGCAAATGAAAAACCTTCAAATTTTGAAAGCTCTGTTCGATGGAATACTATCTTAATCATTAGACAGCTTTAATGTGGTGTAAGTATCTCAAATCAGCTATGGTTCTCTAAGCCTGCCATCTTGTTTCCCATCAAGGATTGATTATTTTGACGAAACATAAGAATATATAGTGACAACAAAATTACATACATTGTATGGTCTTGTGAAACCTTTTGCACAAAAAATTATATGCTGATTGTTTATACTACTTTGGTCGAAGTATGTATATGTTACTCACTTATTTCTATATATCATTTCACAAATGTTTGAACCATGGCTTATTCAGGCTTTAATTTAAGATAAATATGCGTGTATAGGCTATGGGTTGTGATCAGGTAACAGTCTTTATAAAGAATGACTGAATCAAGTGTGCGAGAGATGCACAATAACTCTCTAGTAAAGTATCTACTTGCATTCCAACCAATACAAGATAGTGGCATTCCATGCATGATTCGTGCATTGAAAGTCACACAATCTTAGTAAATAACTACTAACTAATAACACAAAATTGGTACATATATAATGGCATATATCCAACAACCAACTTAAAACATGCTAGGAAATAATGTCGTGTGCATATATATTGCTCCATCACCACCGAAACAACAACACACTCGAAAGCCTACTAGTTGATACACTTCTTCCTGGTACCAATATGTGATGATGAAATGATAATTTCTAATCTAGAGCCAAGAACCATGGTAGAGAAAAACATAAAGATCGTGGATTCAATTAGGGAATATGAGGCTTCAGGAAAAACACGACCACTGCTGTGTATGGTTCCTCGGAAAACAGGAAGGGTGCTACATATCAAGTATCACCTACCTCGCGCATCTAAATTCACCCTTCCCCTGCATTCATTCGCATTTCTAAGCCAATAGAAAATATATGATTAGCAACCTTTGATGTATCCACCAAAGACCTTGATGATTGAACACAATGTCGAATCATCCATGATTCGACATCGATTATTTTGAACACAATGTCAAACACAATAGCCTAGTACTAGCTTTTTGGTACTAGTATGTGCCATCTTGTTTCCCATTAAGGATTGATTATTTTGATGAAACATAATAATAATATATAGTGACAACAAAATTATATCCATCTCGTATGGTCTTGTGAAACCTTTTGCACAAGAATGATATGTCAACTGTTTATACTACTTTGTTCGAAGTATGTATATGTTACTTACTTATTTCTATATATCATTTCACAGATGTTTTGAACCATCGCTTATTCAACCTTTAATTTAAGATAAACATGTGTGTATAGTCTATGGGTTGTGATCAGGTAGCGGTCTTTACAAAAATGACTCGATCCAGTGCGCGAGAGATACACAATAATTCTCTAGTAAATTATCTACTTGCATTCCAGCCAATACAGGATAGTGGCATTCATCCATGATTCGTACATTAAAAGCCACACCATGGTAGTAAATAACTACTAACTGATAACACCAAATTGGTATATATATAATGGCATATATCCAACAACCAACTTAAACCATGCTAGGAATTAATGTCGTGTGCATATATGTTGCTCCTTCACCACCGAAGCAACAACACACTTGAAAGACTATACCAGTTGATGCAATTCGTCCTGTTACCAATATGTTAGTGATGAGGAAATGATAATTTCTAGTCTAGAGCCAAGAACCATGGTAGAGAAAAAGATAATGATCGTGGATTCAATTAGGAATTTGAGGCTTTAGGAAAAACACGACCATTGATGTGTATGGTTCCTCGCAAAATAGGAAGGGTGCTACATATCGAGTATCACCTATCTAGCGTAGCTAAATTCACCCTTCCCCTACATTCATTCTCATTTCTAAGCTAATCGAAAATATTTGATTAGCAACCTTTGATGTATCCGCCAAAGACCTTCATGATTGAACACATTGTCGAATCATCCATGACTAGAAGGGTTGGGTGCGCTTTGCTGCGCTGTTGGTGTTGTTGGGTTTCTTAAGAAAACACACTCTGTTTTAAAATATAAGCTATATAACTTTTTTGAAAAGTCAAACTATTTAAGTTTGATCAAATTTGTAGAGAAATATATCAAAATCCATAATATCAAATCGGTATGATAGATTCATCATGAAATGAATTTCCATACTTTTTTTAAATATTATGGATGTCGATATTGTTTGCTCTGAACTTGGTCAAAGTTAAAGAAATTTGATTTTCCAACGAATTAATACCCTTTATATTTTGGAACTTATGGAATATTAGTTTCGCGGGTGAGGGAGATGATGTAGTGTATTTATTTTTATTTATAATGTGGTGATTTGATGGGACTTTGACAGTGTGGTATGTGTTATCCGCTAACCAACGTATATTTATATAGGAAAATTTCTGCGTCGGTGGTTGCATGTACTATATTGGTGCTATAATATCACATGGTTGCTTTTTTCCTAGGTGGTGGGAGGGTGTGCGGGATTAATATGCTTTTATACGCCGATTGCTGCTGATTGAGTTAAAAAACCATTGGCCTGGTCAAAATCGTAAACCAAATCCAAAATTGAATACCTCAACCGAATGAAAGAGCTTCAAAATTAGAGAACATACGGAATTAAAAGAATTGAATGGGAGAGCTCCTTGAGAAATTATTGACCCTGTCAAAATCGGGTGACCCAATTCTAAATTGAAGACCCAATTAATTGTGAGGCCATAAAAATTAAGAAGCATAGTGTATAGTATAAAAGAATTGAATGAGAGAGCTTTGAGAAATTGTTGACCAGGTCAAAATCGGGTGACCCAATCCAATTGGAGACCTCAATTAAATGTGGACTCTTTAAAACTAGGGAGCTTAGTGTTATAGAGAATTCGACATCGATTATTTTGAACACAATGTCGAACACAATAGCCTACTACTAGCTTTCCGGTACTAGTATGTGGGGTCTTGTTTCCACCAAGGATTGATTATTTTGACAAAACCTAATAATATATAATGACAACAAAATTACATACATCTCATATGGTCTTGTGAAACCTTTTGCACAAAAATTATATGTCAATTGTTTATACTACTCTGGTCGAAGTTTGTATATGTTACTTATTTCTATATATCATTTCACAGATGTTTGAACCATGGCTTATTCAAGCTTTAATTTAAGATAAACATGCGTGTATAGTCTATGGGTTGTGATCGGGTAGTGGTCTTTACAAAGAATGACTCGATCGAGTGTGCGAGAGATACGCAATAATTCTCTAGTAAAGTATCTACTTGCATTCCAGCCAATACAGGATAGCGGCATTCATCCATGATTCGTACATTAAAAGTCACACCATCTTAGTAAATAACTACTAGCTGATAACACAAAATTGATATGTATATAATGGCATATATCCAACAACCAACTTACACCATGCTAGGAATTAATGCCGTGTGCATATATATTGCTCCATCACCACCAAAGCAACAACGCACTCGAAAGCCTACTAGTTGATACACTTCTTCCAGCTACCAATAGGTTTGTGATGAAGAAATGATAATTTCTAGTGTAGAGCCAAGAACCATGGCGGCGAAAAAGATAAGGGTCATGGATTCAATTAGGGAATATGAGGCTTCAGGAAAAACACGACCACTGATGTGTGTGGTTTCTCGCAAAATAGGAAGGGTGCTACATATCTAATATCACCTCCCTGGCGCAGCTAAATTCACCCTACCCCTACAGTCATTCTCATTTCTGAGCCAATCAAAAATATTTGATTAGCAACCTTTGATGTATCCACCAAACAGCTTGATGTTTGAACACAATGTCAAACTCGCTTGACCATTGGGTCCCTTAATTGTGTGATAGAGCCATACTTACACGAGTCTCCTTCTGAAAACTACAAAACATCTACAGGCATTCCGTGTTGATCTCAGCGGTGCGGGCATGGATGTAGACCCCTCCTCGGCAACAGCAGCACGGCCGGGCTTCTGGTGCCGTTGGGCCCTGAAAGTTGCCCGAGCTATCACGACACACCGCGCTCGAGCCATCAAAACTGACCTGACCTCTTATCAGCTCATTTAGCAAACTCGAAGTGAAGCGATGCATGTGTCGACAGAGGACTTCGAAAGCCCCTCTCATGGATTGCTTTGTGCCGCGCCGTCCAAATTACGCCCATTGTCACCGTTGAGGAGGGTCAAAGAAGAAAAAAGACACTCCAGTATCAATGGGCTCAAGTCGCAGGGCCGTTTGGGCCCGGAAATCAGCCCCATCCACTTTCATCGGCGCAATAAACCGTAGGAAAGAAAATCCCCAAAGCTGCCGGAGCTCGTAGTTCGCAGGTTTGAATCTGCGCTTCATCGTCTTCACAATACAGGCCAGTCTCCTCTCCCTCGCACAGATCTCTCTCGCCCCCTCCCTAGGGCTCAAGCTCCCCTAGATCCTCCCGCGTCCTACCCTGTACCCTCCCCCTTCCCCTCCCGAACCATGCGGCCTGCCGGCCGGGTCCGGATCTGGGAGCCGTGATGTCTGTCCTACACCGTGATCTGATTCCTCGATTTCTGATTTACTAGCTTGAAGCGGAGTAAGGGTGGGAGCGAGCTCGCGATGAAGGAAGGATGCCGAAGGCCGCGGGCAAAAGTTTCCTAGCAAAAAACAAACTGAGGACAATTTTTTTTCTGGGGGAAACTGAGGACAAAATTGCCCAGGGAGGAAGACAACGTGGCCAGTTTCATCGATTGAAAAGAAAGAAATTCCAACTAAATAAGAATTGACTAAAGTGGCATGTACACCAACCCTTGGGTTGGATTAATACTACACTGTAGTACGATGTACGTAAAATTACCCTAATTATTTATACTACTCTGGTCAAAGTCTATATATTTAATTTACTTATTTCTGTATAACATTTCAGACATGTTTTAATCATGGCTTAGCCATGATTTAATTCAAGATAAAGATGCATGTATAAGCTATGGGTTGTGATCAGGTAGCAGTCTCTACAAAGAATGACTCGATCAAGTGCGTGAGAGATACACAATCATTCTCTAGTAAACTATCTACATTCCAGCCAATAAAAGACGGTGGCATTCATCCATGATTCATACACGCTCAAAAGTCACACCATCCTTGTAAATAACTACTAACTGATAACACAAATTTGGTACATATATAATGGCATATATCCACCAAAAACTTACACCATGCTAGTAATTACTGCCATGTGCGTATATATTGCTCGATCACCATCGAAGCAACAACACACTCGATAGCCTACCAGAGTATACACTTCTTCCAGTGCTACCAATAGGTGAGTGATGAGAAAAGATAATATCTAGTCTAGAGCCATGAAGCATGCACTAGTAGAAAACAGGGCTTTGGTCCAGGCCAGATAAGAGCATTAGTCCCGGTTCTGCTACGAACCGGGATCAATGGGTGCATCAGTCCCGGTTCGTGAGGCCAGGGCGCCGGCCGGGCCACGGCAGGACCCCTTTGGTCCCGGTTCCAGACACGAACCGGGACTAAAGGGCCTCGCTCCTGGCGCAGCCCCTTTAGTCCCGGTTGGTGGCTGGAACCGGGATTAGTCCCGGTTCTAGCCACGAACCGGGACTAAAGTTTTGCCTATATATATCCAGCCCCCCCCCCCCCCCCCCGCCCCATCTCCTCTGTTTTTTGGCCGTCGAAGGGTGGGAGGTTTGTGCTGCTCTGTTCTCACCTCCTATGCACATGAGGTGTTTGATGAAATGTCCGAGCCACACTTAAGCTTTGTCCTCTCCAAGCTCGACCTAGAAGCTCCATTTTCCCCAAGATTTGTCTAGGTTTGGCGGTGCACCAACTACACAAGTGTTCTAAAAGGTTAGCAACTTCATCGTTTCATCTCTCGCTGCTAGTTTAGCTCATTTCAAATGCTGTAGAAGTAGAGTGGTTTGTGGGTTTTAGTGGAGGAGTGTATGTGGGAGTTCTTTTGATTTAGATGCACAATTTGAGCTGAAATTAACTTCTTAGAGTCTGCACATGTGTAGGGTGTCGTCCCCGTCCCCGTCCTCACCGCCGTCGATCGCCCGCGCCGATCTCGTCGCCGACACCACCGTGGTGAGCCTCTTGTTCTTATCTTCCTTTTAAAAGAAAAAAATTCTTACTTGTATGATTTAGATAGATACTTGTATAATTTTCTTACTTTTATTATTTTTTGTTATTATATAGTGCCATGACTTTGGTATCCGCCCCCGTCGGCCCTCGTCCTGTCTATGATTCGGATGTGGTATATTATCTTTTATTATGATTTGTTTTGTGTAGTGTTTATGACAATTATGCTGACCAACGTGACATAGATGTTTTTATCTAGGAGGTATGTGAACCGGAAATTCCAACCGACCCTCTTGTCGAGAGGTTAAATTTAGTTGAAAAAGAAAACAATTACTTGAAGAAAAAATTGAAAAGAATTGAGGAGGAGAAGATGGAATTGGAGTTGCATGTTGCCGATGTCGTCGATGATCACAAGATCAAGATGGATGCAATGCGCTTGAAGATTAGAAAGATTAGAAAATATGCCATTCATAATGAGGCTTGGTATCATTATGCCGTTGGATCAATTGTTACCTTAGTTGCGATTATAATCGCATTTAAATGTTTTTCATAGTTTCAATGTATGTTTTAATTAGATGCTCTAGAGAGCTATATGTTGTTCTATGAGAACTATATATGTATGAACTTTATGTGTTTATTTTTTCAGTAATAACCTTTGATCACTACTGTACTTTGGTTTTAATGTGATGATGAACTTGTATTAATTTGGTCACTTCTCTATTCATGATGTTCTGTAATGGTTTTTAATACACTTAATTATATAATGCACGCAGATGAACCGGCAATGGATGTACGGTGACCGGCGCACCTCCGAGTATCTTGAGGGCCTGCATAAATTTCTCGAAGTGGCTGA
This sequence comes from Elymus sibiricus, assembly GCA_039707655.1. NCBI lineage: Eukaryota > Viridiplantae > Streptophyta > Magnoliopsida > Poales > Poaceae > Elymus > Elymus sibiricus. The sequence goes on from CM077676.1 coordinate 35,874,703, forward strand.
GGCCAACAAGCAGAATGGTTTTATGTATTGTCCATGTCCTGTCTGTGAGAATACGAAGGATTACTCTAACTTGAAAACCCTTCACGTCCACCTGCTTGAGAAGGGTTTCATGCCACACTATAATGTTTGGACCAAGCACGGAGAAAGAGGGGTTATGATGGAAGACAACGAAGAAGAAGAGGATGATGACAACTATCCCCCTGAATACGGTGATACTGCAACGGGGGAAGCTGAAGATCAAGAGGAACCACACGATGTGCCCGATGATGATCTTCGCCGGGTCATTGTTGATGCAAAGAGACAATGCCAAAGTGAAAGGGAGAAGTTGAAGTTCGATCGCATGTTAGAGGATCACAAAAAAGGGTTGTATCCAAATTGCGAAGATGACAACACAAAGCTCGGTACCACACTGGAATTGCTGCAATGGAAGGCAGACAATGGTGTATCTGACAACGGATTTGGGAAGCTACTGAAAATAATGAAGAAGAAGCTTCCAAAGGATAACGAATTGCCCGACAGTACGTACGAAGAAAAGAAGGTTCTATGCCCTCTAGGATTGGAGGTGCAGAAGATACATGCATGCCCTAATGACTGCATCCTCTATCGCGGTGAGTACAAGGATTTGAACGCATGCCCGGTATGCGGTGCATTGCGGTATAAGATCAGACGAGATGACCCTGGTGATGTTGAGGGCGAGCGCCCAAGGAAGAGGGTTCCTGCCAAGGTGATGTGGTATGCTCCTATAATACCACGGCTGAAACGTCTGTTCAGAAACAAAGAGCATGCCAAGTTGATGCGATGGCACAAAGAAGACCGTAAGAAAGACGGAAAGTTGAGAGCACCCGCTGACGGGTCGCAGTGGAGAAAAATTGAGAGAAGGTGGGGGGACTTTGCAGGTGACGCAAGGAACGTATGGTTTGGGTTAAGCGCAGATGGCATTAATCCTTTTGGGGAGCAGAGCAGCAATCATAGCACCTGACCCGTGACTCTATGTATCTATAACCTTCCTCCTTGGTTGTGCATGAAGCGGAAGTTCATTATGATGCCAGTGCTCATCCAAGGCCCTAAGCAACCCGGCAAAGACATTGATGTGTACCTAAGGCCATTAGTTGAAGAACTTTTACAGCTGTGGAATGGAAAAGGTGTACGTGTGTGGGATGAGCACAAACAGCAGGAATTTGACCTACATGCGTTGCTGTTTGTAACCATCAATGATTGGCCTGCTCTCAGTAACCTTTCAGGACAGACAAACAAGGGATACCACGCATGCACGCACTGTTTAGATGACACCGAAAGTATATATTTGGAGAAATGCAGGAAGAATGTGTACCTGGGACATCGTCGATTTCTTCCGACCAACCATCAATGTCGAAAGAAAGGCAAGCATTTCAAAGGTGAGGCAGATCACCGGAAGAAGCCCGCCCTCCGTACTGGTGATCACATACTTGATATGGTCAAGGATTTACAAGTAATCTTTGGAAAGGGTCCTGGCGGACAATCTGTTTCGAATGACGCTGAGGGACGCGCACCCATGTGGAAGAAGAAATCTATATTTTGGGACCTACCCTATTGGAAAGACCTAGAGGTCCGCTCTGCAATCGACGTGATGCACGTGATGAAGAATCTTTGCGTGAACCTGCTAGGCTTCTTGGGCGTGTATGGGAAGACAAAAGATACACCGGAGGCACGGGAGGACCAGCAACGTGTGCACGAAAAAGACGGCATGCATCCAAAGCAGTATGAAGGTCCTGCCAGCTACGCTCTTACCAAAGAAGAGAAGGAAATCTTCTTTGAATGCCTGCTTAGTATGAAGGTCCCGTCTGGCTTCTCGTCGAATATAAAGGGAATAATAAATACGGCAGAGAAAAAATTCCAGAACCTAAAGTCTCATGACTGCCACGTGATTATGACGGCTTCTACCGGAAAACGTTCGATTAGCCATTGTGAAGCTATGTGCATTCCTCAATGCAATCTCTCAAAAGGTAATCGATCCAGAAATCCTACCAAGGTTAAAGAATGATTTGGTGCAATGTCTTGTCAGTTTCGAGCTGGTGTTCCCACCATCCTTCTTCAATATCATGACGCACGTCCTAGTTCATCTAGTCGACGAGATTGCCATTCTGGGTCCTGTATTTCTACACAATATGTTCCCCTTTGAGAGGTTCATGGGAGTCTTAAAGAAATATGTTCGTAACCGTGCTAGGCCAGAAGGAAGCATCTCCACGGGCCGGCAAACAGAGGAGGTCATTGGGTTTTGTGTTGACTTCATTCCTGACCTTAAGCCGATTGGTCTCCCTCAATCGCGGTATGAGGGGAGACTGACTGGAAAAGGCACGCTAGGAGCGGATTCAATAATATGTAGGGACGGGCATTCTTGGGCTCAAGCACACTACACAGTTCTACAGAATTCTACCTTGGTGACCCCGTATGTCAATGAACACAAGAATATTCTGCGCTCCAAACACCCGGAGCAGTGTGACGACTGGATTACATGTGAACACATCAGGACTTTCGGCAGTTGGTTGCAAACACATCTCATGGGTGACAACATTGTTGGAGATGAGTTGTACTCGTTGGCCAGGACACCATCTTCGACTGTATTGACTTACCAAGGGTACGAGATAAATGGGAATACATTTTACACGATCGCCCAAGATCAAAAGAGCACCAGCCAAAACAGTGGTGTCCGCTTTGATGCCGCAACCAACAGGGGAAAGGACACATATTATGGTTACATAGTGGACATATGGGAACTTGACTATGGACATGATTTTAAGGTCCCTTTGTTTCGGTGCAAATGGGTCAATCGGTCAGGAGGCGGGGTACAGGTAGACCCACAGTACGGAATGACAACAGTGGACCTCAACAATCTTGGGTACACAGACGAACCATTCGTCCTAGCCAATGATGTGGCGCAGGATTTCTATGTGAAGGACATGTCTACCAAACCAAGAAAAAGAAAAGATAAGGAAGCGAATACATCATACGATGAGCCAAAGCGCCACATAGTTCTTTCAAGGAAAAGAGACATCATGGGAGTGGAGAGCAAGACAGACATGTCTGAAGATTATGAAAAGTTTCATGAAATTCCTCCCTTCAAAGTGAAGGCTGACCCAAGCACCCTGTTAAACGATGAACATTATCCATGGTTACGGCGCAATAAGCAAGGGACACACGCGAAGAAAAAGTGAAGAGTTTCTCTCCACAACTATTCTGATGATGGCTTTCATCTAGAATATCACTGCAGTTACATGTCAAGAAATGAAATGCCTTTGTAACATATGAGTTTTCGTCCGAAACCGTGATACTTCGAAAGAGATTGTCCATTTTATACACGAAGTGCATCCAGTTTTTGCCGTAACCCTGTCAACTTTTTAGCACATGCTATCTGGGTGAAATGATGATACCATGCCAACTTTCAAACTTTTCAGAGTTCATTTGTACTGTTTTTCAATTTCAGGTTCATTTAGCTCAAAGAATGAATTAATATCAAAAAGAATGAATCAAAAAGCTTTTATAAAACTCTAATAGCAAAAAGAATGAACTAAAAAGCTTTAATAAAATTCTAATAGCAAAAAGAATGAACTAAAAAGAATCAATTAAATATAATATTTTTCAATAGCAAAAAGAATCAACTAAAAATAATCAAAATAATATTAACTAAAATTAACAAAATATTTATTTGTTAAAAACTTTAATAGTAAAAAGAATTTTCATAAAGTATTTTTTGTTACAAACTTTAATAGAAAACTAAAAAGCTTTTATAAAACTCTAATAGCAAAAGGAATCAACTAAAAAGAATCAATAAAAAATAAAACTTACGCAACTAAAATTATATAAAATTTATGCAACTAAAATTATATAAAATTTATGCAACTAAAATTATATAACTAAAAATAACATATGCAAAAAATAACATTAAAAATTTAAAAACATAACATATGCAAAAAAATAAATAAATAAAGGCCCACCTACTAGCCACCACGGCCTGCATACGACTAGAAACAAAAGAAAATAAATAAAGCAAAAAAAATTAAAAAAAATGCTATCAACAATCGACCTACCAAAGTGACTTCACATTCTCTCTTGGATCTGTATGACACAGACAGACAGACACACACACACAAGTCATGACATGAAACCACAATTTGTTCTAAATAATTATTGGCTTGAAATCGGCATGAAACGGTGTGTACATGAATGCATGCCTACCAAAATATGAATAAACCTACGGCGGGAGAGACAATGTATCTTGTGGATGTGCTTATATACATGGGCTCATCTTTCTCGAAGTAGCAACATAGAAGTTGTAAGAACAGACACACACTTTTCTAATCAAACCAAGGAACTAGTGAACCACAAGGATCTCAGTACAGATGAACAAAAGAAAACAAAAATACTTGTGGTAGTCATGTTTTAAGATGTCGAAGAACTACTCTCTAGGTCTCTACACCTGAGGATGCACACACCAGAGTTATTATGAAGTATAACAAGTCTAAAAAACGGAAACAAAAAGAACAAGCTACCAACACAATGCAAATTTAGGTATTATAATTTCATTGCTAAACCACAAATCATGTTGGGACATAAAAGCCATTGGTAAGTTGCTCCAAGTGTGATGCCACTAGCACAACGTACTCATGATGCTCCTGTCACTGCAATGTAAACAAAGATCACAGATGATCAATAGAGATGAACATAGCCCGCAAATGGGTGGAAATCTTTAATTTGTCAAACACAACATCGTTACGACATAGTCTAAAGCTTTAGGTAACCAAAGGCATCGGAAAAGAGACATCCATTTCTTTCTCCGTGCCCTAATGTCATCCAATCATCGGCATCGCGTGACATGCACTTACTATCACGTGCATTCTTGTATGCACCTCGCTTCATGCATATTGTAGTGAATATCGTGAAGCAGTCTGTTATATTCATTACCAATCATTACATTTTCTAACGCAAATGAAAAACCTTCAAATTTTGAAAGCTCTGTTCGATGGAATACTATCTTAATCATTAGACAGCTTTAATGTGGTGTAAGTATCTCAAATCAGCTATGGTTCTCTAAGCCTGCCATCTTGTTTCCCATCAAGGATTGATTATTTTGACGAAACATAAGAATATATAGTGACAACAAAATTACATACATTGTATTGTCTTGTGAAACCTTTTGCACAAAAAATTATATGCTGATTGTTTATACTACTTTGGTCAAAGTATGTATATGTTACTCACTTATTTCTATATATCATTTCACAAATGTTTGAACCATGGCTTATTCAGGCTTTAATTTAAGATAAATATGCGTGTATAGGCTATGGGTTGTGATCAGGTAACAGTCTTTATAAAGAATGACTGAATCAAGTGTGCGAGAGATGCACAATAACTCTCTAGTAAAGTATCTACTTGCATTCCAACCAATACAAGATAGTGGCATTCCATGCATGATTCGTGCATTGAAAGTCACATAATCTTAGTAAATAACTACTAACTAATAACACAAAATTGGTACATATATAATGGCATATATCCAACAACCAACTTAAAACATGCTAGGAAATAATGTCGTGTGCATATATATTGCTCCATCACCACCGAAACAACAACACACTCGAAAGCCTACTAGTTGACACACTTCTTCCTGGTACCAATATGTGATGATGAAATGATAATTTCTAATCTAGAGCCAAGAACCATGGTAGAGAAAAACATAAAGATCGTGGATTCAATTAGGGAATATGAGGCTTCAGGAAAAACACCACCACTGCTGTGTATGGTTCCTCAGAAAACAGGAAGGGTGCTACATATCAAGTATCACCTACCTCGCGCATCTAAATTCACCCTTCCCCTACATTCATTCGCATTTCTAAGCCAATCGAAAATATATGATTAGCAACCTTTGATGTATCCACCAAAGACCTTGATGATTGAACACAATGTCGAATCATCCATGATTCGACATCGATTATTTTGAACACAATGTCAAACACAATAGCCTAGTACTAGCTTTTTGGTACTAGTATGTGCCATCTTGTTTCCCATTACGGATTGATTATTTTGATGAAACATAATAATATATAGTGACAACAAAATTATATCAATCTCGTATGGTCTTGTGAAACCTTTTGCACAAGAATGATATGTCAACTGTTTATACTACTTTGTTCGAAGTATGTATATGTTACTTACTTATTTCTATATATCATTTCACAGATGTTTTGAACCATCGCTTATTCAACCTTTAATTTAAGATAAACATGTGTGTATAGTCTATGGGTTGTGATCAGGTAGCGGTCTTTACAAAAATGACTCGATCCAGTGCGCGAGAGATACACAATAATTCTCTAGTAAATTATCTACTTGCATTCCAGCCAATACAGGATAGTGGCATTCATCCATGATTCGTGCATTAAAAGCCACACCATGGTAGTAAATAACTACTAACTGATAACACCAAATTGGTATATATATAATGGCATATATCCAACAACCAACTTAAACCATGCTAGGAATTAATGTTGTGTGCATATATGTTGCTCCTTCACCACCGAAGCAACAACACACTTGAAAGACTATACCAGTTGATGCAATTCGTCCTGTTACCAATATGTTAGTGATGAGGAAATGATAATTTCTAGTCTAGAGCCAAGAACCATGGTAGAGAAAAAGATAATGGTCGTGGATTCAATTAGGAATTTGAGGCTTTAGGAAAAACACGACCATTGATGTGTACGGTTCCTCGCAAAATAGGAAGGGTGCTACATATCGAGTATCACCTATCTAGCGTAGCTAAATTCACCCTTCCCCTACATTCATTCTCATTTCTAAGCTAATCGAAAATATTTGATTAGCAACCTTTGATGTATCCGCCAAAGACCTTCATGATTGAACACATTGTCGAATCATCCATGACTAGAAGGGTTGGGTGCGCTTTGCTGCCCTGTTGGTGTTGTTGGGTTTCTTAAGAAAACACACTCTGTTTTAAAATATAAGCTATATAACTTTTTTGAAAAGTCAAACTATTTAAGTTTGATCAAATTTGTAGAGAAATATATCAAAATCCATAATATCAAATCGGTATGATAGATTCATCATGAAATGAATTTCCATACTTTTTTTAAATATTATGGATGTCGATATTGTTTGCTCTGAACTTGGTCAAAGTTAAAGAAATTTGATTTTCCAACGAATTAATACCCTTTATATTTTGGAACTTATGGAATATTAGTTTCGCGGGTGAGGGAGATGATATAGTGTATTTATTTTTATTTATAATGCGGTGATTTGATGGGACTTTCACAGTGTGGTATGTGTTATCCGCTAACCAACGTATATTTATATAGGAAAATTTCTGCGTCGGTGGTTGCATGTACTATATTGGTGCTATAATATCACATGGTTGCTTTTTTCCTAGGTGGTGGGAGGGTGTGCGGGATTAATATGCTTTTATACGCCGATTGCTGCTGATTGAGTTAAAAAACCATTGGCCTGGTCAAAATCGTAAACCAAATCCAAAATTGAATACCTCAACCGAATGAAAGAGCTTCAAAATTAGAGAACATACGGAATTAAAAGAATTGAATGGGAGAGCTCCTTGAGAAATTATTGACCCTGTCAAAATCGGGTGACCCAATTCTAAATTGAAGACCCAATTAATTGTGAGGCCATAAAAATTCAGAAGCATAGTGTATAGTATAAAAGAATTGAATGAGAGAGCTTTGAGAAATTGTTGACCAGGTCAAAATCGGGTGACCCAATCCAATTGGAGACCTCAATTAAATGTGGGCTCTTTAAAACTAGGGAGCTTAGTGTTATAGAGAATTCGACATCGATTATTTTGAACACAGTGTCGAACACAATAGCCTACTACTAGCTTTCCGGTACTAGTATGTGGGGTCTTGTTTCCACCAAGGATTGATTATTTTGACAAAACCTAATAATATATAATGACAACAAAATTACATACATCTCATATGGTCTTGTGAAACCTTTTGCACAAAAATCATACATCCCCGCGCCCCTGCCCTGCCCCGACGCCGCCGCGCCCCTGCCCCTGCCCCGACGCCGCCCCGAGTGAGCCCCCCCTTCCCCCCGCCCCTGTCCTGCCCCGACGCCGCCGCCGCCGCTGTCCCAGCTGCTCTGCTTGCCGCGCCGCCGCCCCTGCTCTGCTTTTTTTTTGTTCATAGTAAAATTTTTTGTCCATTGATGTCTGTATGGATGGTGTATGTATGTATATGCAGATGTATGGATGATCCATGGATGTATGCATTGATGTATGCTTTTTTTTGTTCATGGAATTTTTTTTGTCCATTGATGTATGCTTTTTTTTGTTCATATTAAGTTTACTAAGTTCATGATGATCTTGCTAAAACTCATATTAAGTTTACTGAGTTTTACTTTGCCTAAATCGGGGAGAGGCAACTTTACTAAATGTTCATGATTTTTTTGTTCATACAAAAAAAATTTGTACATTGAAATTTTTTTTGTTCAAAGAAATTTTTGTTCATGATGATCTTGCTAAAACTCATATTAATTTTGAATATATGAGCAATGATGTATGGATGATCCATGGATGTATGCATATTGTTTTTCTATATCGGGGAGTGGCAACTTTACTAAATGGGCATGATGATCTTACTAAGTTTTACTTTGCCTAAATCGGGGAGAGGCAACTTTACTAAATGGGCATGATGATAATGAAATTTACTAAGGTTAATTATGGGAGAGAGGGAGTAACAACTCATATATTCAAAATTTAATCCCGGTCCGCTCGCCTACCCGTTTGTCGAAGGTGGCAGGTGGGGTCTTATATATAACGCTACAACAATAATATCATATAGCACTGTTGTTATGTATAATACTATTGACGTCTAATGTCAAGTTAACAAATTCTGTTCCATTAAAACATAACCCAGATAACTTCGACATGAGAGGGGGGGGTAGTTAAAACATAACCCCGATAACTTCTTCATGAGGGGGGACGTCGGACATGCATGAGAGAGGCGGTCCGCAAAGTACTATCCTCTCTCGAAAGTATAACCCCCGATAACTTTGCATGATGTTTGCGACTAATCCATTGCTCATATATGCATATGATTCCTTGTTGTGATTAGCTAGGTCTATGTTTGCCACTAATCCATCTCTCATGGTTGTATATTGCCATGTTGTAATATTTGCAAAAACTATAGACAGAGACTTAGAAAAAGAAGAGTTGTTGGGGAATATAATCTGCAACGAAGGTGATATCACCTTGTCGTTTCTCAACGACATCGATGGTCGGGAAGGAGATCATGACGGCTCCGGTGATCGAGTGGAGGAGGAAGGAGATCATGACGGCTCCGGTGACCGAATGGAGGAGGAAGGAGATCATGACGGCTCCGGTGACCGAACGGAGGGAGGGAGCCTTAACTGTTGCAAAGTCCGGCAAGGTATATATACATATATTAATTAAGCCTCTGCTGACTTGATGCATTAATTGTTTTGTATGTACATATATTAACGCTTCTTTCTTCTTTTAATTAGCCCTCCGGATCGAGCCAAACTTCCGTAAGGAGACGAGGCCCGAAGAAAAGGTTGCGCCAGGATGAAAGGTTCACGATCGAAGAAGTCGGTCGAGATGGCCAACCGATTGCTCCCAAGCGGAGCAGGGACACATTTATACATCAGTGCGGAGTGGTTGTTAGGGACATCGTCCCGATCAGCATCCAAGAATGGAATAAGAAGAAGGACCCTGAAGTTTCTTATGTCCAGGATAGACAGAAAGATGATCTTTGGACCTCGCTGATGACAAATTTCAGCCTACCACCAGAGGCGGATCCGAATAAGGTCAAGGCGTTTGCTCTTAAGAAGATGGCAGAACTATTCAAGAACTGGAAGAAAGATTTGAACAAAAAGTTTGTCGAGAAAGACAAGACTCCAGAATTCACCGGTCCATATGAGAAGATAAAAAATCACTGGCCCACATTTGTGGCCTACAAGAAATCGGACAAGGGCAAGCAAAGGTCAGCGACAAATAAGCTAAATGCTGCAAAGAAGAAGTATCACCATGTTACGGGGTCAGGTGGCTACAGCAAAGCCCGGCCTACGTGGGACAAAGCTGAGCAAGACCTGCCTGCTAAAGGGGTCCAACCAGCGACATTGCACTGGCCAGATCGGTCAAGGACTTGGTTCTTCGGGGTTGGGGGAACTTTGGACCCAGACACAGGGGAGGGTGCTTGGACGAAAGCTCAACTTGCAATACCCATCAAGAAGCTATCGGAAGCAATCCAGGCAGCGCAGGAAGGGAGGTTACATCCCGACAGAGAGAATGACGAGCTGACACAGGCCCTCGGGAATCCTGAACACCCTGGACGAACACGAGGCACATCAGGCTCCGTTCCGTGGGTGTATGGGTTTCCTGACAGCGGTGGTTATAGAAGCCGAGAGAGAAAGAAGAAAGCGGAAGCAAGCGAAATGCAGAAGATCAGTGCAAGATTAGCGAAACTAGAGGAACTTGAGAGCCAGCGAGCAATCGGCCAACCATCTCAGCGGCACAAAGATCCTTCCTTCGACACTGCCCCAGAAGCTACCCCACCATCTCAGCGGAGAAGCAGCGTGGCTTCCACGGAGCTCCTTCAGCCTGATATCACGGCTCCTCGCTACCCCGTGGATAGTATCACGGAGGCTGAACATTCTGTGCTAATGGCGAAATTCCATAACCTGCCCATGAAGGCGGCGGTCGGCTCTGTTTTTCCTCCTCGACCTGAGGGAACTTTCCATTGCCGTCCGATTCCACATGGCTATGCTATTGTCACGGTCGATGAAATAATGAAGGGATTTGAGGGGCTGGAGCTTGACTACCTACAGGTGAAGGGGATAATCTTCTGGAAAATGCCTTAAAGAGTACCTGCCTATGGAGAAAAGAGAACATCAAGCTTCCAAACTGGACGCCGCCTCAGCAGCCTCAGCCGGAGGAGGCCCCTCAGCAGACTCCACTGCCTCATTCGTCTCCGGCGCGTCAGTTGTCTCCGCCGCCTCAGCTGTCTCCGTCGCGTCAGCCGACTCCGACGGAGGAGGCCCCTCAGCAGAATCCTCCTTCGCCTCCTCCGCGGCGTCAGCGAACTCCGCCTCGTCAGCAACGGCAGAAGAGAGCCGCCACCGCTCCGGCGGCTAGCAGTACAATAGGTGGTGGGAAGAAATTCAAATTTGGTCCAAGCCTCAAGCCTCTTGCCAAGTTACCATATGAGCTGACTGCCAAGGAAACCAATGAGGTCGTGGCTGCCAATTTGAAACGCCAATTTGCACGGAAAGTTCCACCTCTAAAGGAAAAAATAGATCCGGTAAAGGCGAATCGCACTCTGGATGCCCTTACGCAACCACCTCCGCCTCCGCCGCTATCAAACTATGACCGCATTATTGCAAAGACATATGACAAAGCTATGAGTCGGTCGAGAAGTAGTAGTACTGGTGCAAGAAGTGGGAAAACAATTCCCCAGCTCGGCGAACAGGAAAAGCAATCGTGCCCCCCGCTCAAGGTGTTTACCGATACCCCGGGGGTAGCGGCCGTTGCTCCTGGTTTCAATCCTGATGATTACCTAGGTGATGATGTACATTTTGAAATCGCTAAGCCGGTAGACACCTTTAAATACCAGCACGGGAAGCGTCTCGTCAGAAGTGATGATCTGGAACGAGATCTACCAACGATGATGCGAACATTACATAAATGGTACTTGGAAACCTACAAGGATGGGACGGGCAGTATCTTGGTGGGAATTAAGGATGAGCACGACTTCGTTGGAGTCGACTCGATCTTCGTTGAATTTGACGAACTCTTTCAGTTATACAATCAAGCCGCCCTCGACAAAAGTCTCGTGGCTTGTTATTGTCTGTAAGTATTATTTCTGTAATTAAGTCTCTAGCTCAGCTCATTCATTGCATGTATATAATTATCCTCACTATATTATGCAGATTGAAGATCGTCGAATTTAAAAAAGGACAAATCTATGACATTGGGTTCATTATCCCAAATATCGTAAATGAATGGTCGGTACAGAAGATCCCCGAGGAGACTGAGAAAATCTTGCTCAACTCGTTCCTTCGACACCAAAACAAAAGGGAAATACTCTTTCCTTACAACTTCAAGTGAGTGTTACTGTCTTCCGCATATTCTGTTTCGCTGACTCGAGGTTAAGTGTAATTGATGAGTTATGCGCGCGCAGGTTCCACTTTATTCTGCTAGCCATTCAGCTTGACGAGGGAGCAGTAATTGTCTTGGACTCGAGACGTAAAGAGGCTACGGAGTATGCGGACATGATTGAAATGCTCCAGAAGTAAGTTCAGTCATTATCGCACTATATCGGCAACTTTCGTTCATTTCCTGATATCAAGTAATCATTTTCTTTGCCGGGCAGGGTTTGGAAAAAGTTCATCACGCGGGTTAAGAGTGAATGGAGACCGGAGCTGCGATTTAAACAACCCAGAGTAAGTAGTACTAGCTAGCTCCGCGCATCTCTCATTGATTCTAGTTTCAATACCATTATCATGGTTGATTATCATTTTGATTGAACTCTATTCTCGTAAAGTGCATGTGGCAGGAACCCGGAACTGAGTTATGTGGATACTACGTTTGCAAGTTCATTCAGCAAAAGACCACCGAGAGGGGCTTCACTAAACAACAATTTGAAGTACGTAAACAATATTCATAATTTTATTTTATCACCATCAATTGTGTTGATTTCATTCATATATATATATATTGACCCCCCTTCTTTAAATTAGACCATGCAGAAGTGGAACGTACTCCTACCAGCTGATCGCCTACGCGCAATTCAAGAGGAGTTGGCGGGATTCTTTGTTGACCACGTCATTCCTAAAGACGGAAAATGCCATCGGGAATTGCAAACCTATTGAATAGATATATGCATCAACGTGTACTATCTGTAGTAGCGTCGAATAGATATACGAAAACTTGTTGTTCGACCAACAAGCACGGAGAAAGAGAGGTCACTTCTCTCTATATATTGATCATGCATGACGATGTTGTGTAATTAATGGTTCCTTCATTGCTTACTAGCTAGCGTCGAGTTCTCTCTATATGTAGTAGCTAGCGTCGACCAAGCACGGAGAAAGAGAGGTCACTTCTCTCTATTAGCTAGCTAACACAATATGAAACCCCTAAACCCTCCAAAACCCCTAAACCCCCCCCCCTTTCAAAAAAAAAACCCAGCGCCTGCGAGCTGCTGACGCGTGGCTGCCTTTTGGTCCCGGTTGGTGTTACCAACCGGGACTAAAGGTCCTCCTGCCTGAGTGCTGCGCAGCGGCCACGTGGAGACCCTTTAGTCCCGGTTGGTGTTACCAACTGGGACTAAAGGTCCTCCTGCCTGGGCGCCCCACAGCGGCCACGTGGAGCACCTTTGGTCCCGGTTCGTAGGCCAACCGGGACTAAAGGTTTTAGGCATTAGTCCCGATCGTTTTGTCCCGGTTCCAGAACCGGGACTAAAGGCCCTCTGGAACCGGGACAAAAGCCCTGTTTTGTACCAGTGATGACAAAAGAAAAGATAAGGATCATGGATTCAATTAGGGACTAGTAGAACGCCCGTGCGTTGCCACGGGCCTATTAATCTTTTTCGATTACTCCTATGAATACAATGCATATCAAATTTCATATGTATAGATATTTTCTGATTACACCTATAAATATATGCATATGAAATTTCAAATGTATAAAAAAGATAGCCTGCAACAATCGAAAAATAATTGAAATCCATTTCACTTGCAATATAACTCAAAGATGCATACATAGAGAGCCATGATCCAAATAAATTTGATACGCTTAAGAAATTCCTATACAAGCTCTGGAATAGTTCTTTTAGCTTCATTTGCATGGTACTTCAGCAAGTACTAAAGAAATTCTCAACTCATAACCATCCTCCACAAGCAATATATAATTGCGGACCAACATGTGGTTAGATGGTTAGGAGGACAGTGGTATCCCCTGCCCATCAGAGTTCAAGTCCTAGACTTACATTGGTGCTTGTATTTTCCTTGATTATTCTAGGCATTCCGGCGATGTGCGTTCAATGGAAGGAGACGTTCTGTTGACTACGAAGGTGTCAGTGGCGACTTTGTCAATATCAAGATGATGTGACAGCTCAGTCTTTCGGTGGTGCTCATAGGGGTAGGGTGTGCGTGAGTCCATTTATAGGGATGATTGTATGTGCGTATGTATGAACGTATGCGTCTGTACCGTGTGAAAAAAACCAATATATATAATTAGCATGAAGATTTCACAAGGAAGATCTAAGAATGTGCAACATAAAATACTCACCATCCAAACTGGACGAACGATCTATCAATAAATCATTCAACATCTTCTTCTTTCTCCATGAACTATCTCCGCATTCCTAGTCCATGTTCGACACCTCAGTTAATGACAGATCGGGCTCGCAAATTCCTACATCAACACACACTTTGAATTTCAAACACGTAACGATGCACTTCTGCTACATTTCACACTAAAGCTCTCTATCTCTCCTCCATCTTTCACTGTAATATGTCAATCTCCCTCTCTCCCTACATCCTCTCTTTCACACCCTATATATTGGTCGTTCACTCCCTCACTTTGTTTACCACCCAGCATCTCTCTCTTACCCTCGTTCTACATCTCTCACTCTCCTCTCGCTCGGTCTCTCTCTCACACACACTCCCACTCCCCCTCTCTCTCCCACAACTCAAAACTTAATTTTGGCTAAGCTTTTTTTTTTCTCAGTGTTAACATTAAGCGGCTATAGTATATCGTAGAAGCTTAAACATTAATGAGAAATCCAGGGCCGGCCCTACCGTTTCAGAGCCCCTGTGCGAACTCTTCTACTCCACTGTCTGATTGTCGTTGCAAGCTACGACGCTCACTGCTTGCCCGTCGAGAACTTAGATGGAAGAACCAATGACGAGATTGCTACAACGACTATATTCATTAGTTGCACTGCTTTGGGGCCTTGGATAACACCTCCAATCAGCTAGCACTTTTCTATGCTACCACATACACAGCTTTTAGAAGTAAAGATGCCTTCATAAGAAATTTAGCAAAGCTTGCTCTGTTTCTAAGGACATCCACAACATGTAATTGATATAATTATCTAGCACAAGGACATGACCCAAGCAGAAAGAAGCACAATGCTCCACTAAGTTTTGAAAACATATACAACCATAACCAAGAACATCTCCGATAACCATATGTAATAATGTAAATCTTGCCCAATAGTCAAACCACAATGACCGAAAGAATAACTCGCAAACTCCCAAATCAAACCACGACACATAGAAG
Organism: Elymus sibiricus; assembly: GCA_039707655.1. Lineage (NCBI taxonomy): Eukaryota > Viridiplantae > Streptophyta > Magnoliopsida > Poales > Poaceae > Elymus > Elymus sibiricus. Next base: position 35,890,004 of record CM077676.1, read on the forward strand.
GTATAAGATATACTAAGTTCTCAAAACATGGTGCTAATAAGATAATATGTATGAGATTTGTGTAGTGAAGAAAGTTATGGTGCTACTCCCAAAATTCCCATGCATGTCGTCCTCAGGGTTTACCTAAAAACATTAAAGCAACAAGGGTGACTATAAAGACTCAGCAAGCACATAAAGGAATAATAAACAATGCACAAGTCAAAACAACAGAGGCGGAGCATTTTCCCTCCACATCTTTCAGTTTCTCCGTATCATCACTATTTTTACAAGCTGTGCTAATTTCATTTAACAGAAAAACTATTACATCAAGCATAAAACGATAGTAGTGCCATGAATAAGCCTTAGAATGAACCATGGTATATATGGGAAAAAATTATGAGTTTAGATCATGCACACCGACTAAAGTATAAGAAAACTTGAAATTAATCACAAGAATGCATGAAGTACCCAGTTAGTAAACAAATCTGACATCAGAAAAATATACGCTCCATCTAAAACATTAAAGAAAGAAAAGAGTACCTAAGAAGCAAACTGAAAATGGAGGCAAACCAAACATATTTATGGTAAAATATTAAAAAATAGAGGATACCTCAAAAACCTTTATATTACAGTTCTCTTTTTCTTCTTCTGCTTTCAGAATCTTGTTACTGCGCAACATAGATATCTCTCTCAAAGAATCATCCAATTGCCTCTGGAGAATCAGAGAACCTTTATATTATTCGAATTTGGTCTTTTTTTGCTCCGAGAACTTTGTTTTGTCTATTATTCTGTACAGAAATAAGATTTACACCAAGTTGCATGTTTGTTATTTTAAAACAGAAATAATCTATGTTTACTAACATCTTTTGATGTACTTGAAAATCAAGGATATCCCTGTAGGTGGAACAATGATTGAGAGGTCTCTTACCAATGATGTCCTCTCTAATTCAGGGCTGAGAAACTCGAAAACAACAAGATAGATAAAATTCAGATCGGTGACCAAAGTATCTTGAATTCCAGGCAGTAGGACTTTAATGACCACATGTTCTTTGAGCTCGTCAACCTGGCCCCAAGAAACTGAATGATAATAAAGTTAACTCAATACTTTGGTGCTAGATTGAAGAAAGATATGCAGATGCTCTCAACAGAAACCTCATAGTGCAAAATAAATCACCAAAAATTATTATGCACAGCTATTCACATATAGAACCAAGATCCAATCTAATGGTAGCTAACAACCAGCAGAAGATGAGGGGAATAAGAAGGGACATCAAGCACAGGTTTACCTTGGGTGATGAAGGATCCTAGGCATTCCACCGACACCACGCTATGCAGGGGCAACCACGAAATCTCCTGACATGCCGCCGTCGACCTACAAGTAATCTCGACGTAATTAACATCCGTATTAACGAGCTCAGTTTGCATAGAAATATATATATATACATATTTCAAATGAAAAGAATATTTCAGAGTGTTTTTTTATCAACTTTCAGAGTGTTTTTAATCAACTTTCAGAGTGCTTTTCCTGAAGGCATAAGTGGTCGCTTTGGACAGTATAATAGAACAATTAAGTAATAACAATCTGATGGTCAAAGAAATATATAACAGCCAACCATCCATTTGGAAAAGACCAAAGCAGCCCACCCTAGATCAGATTCGTACAATACAGTAGTACATATAAGGTTTCTTGCGGGTAAACTAACATGCACGCGATCAAGAAGGTGAACGAAGGGAATAATATGTTAACATACCTCCCAAAATTACTGTGTAAGGTCACAGCTTTAATCTTTACCCAGTGCATGGAGGTCCTCTACTATCATCAGAACAATTAATGCTTGGAAGGATTGACTTATACTATCCTACAGAATAATTAAACATTATATAGGTTGCACAGAAGAATTCATTGGGGAAATAATTCATACTCTGTGATACAAGTATTAGAAATACACCAGCACCTAGGCACTTTTGTTATCTTGTTGCAGATTGTGATCCGGTGATAAATATGTGTTGATAGATCAGCGGATCCTCAAAAAAAAAAGAGATAGATCAGCGTCCAAGGCAAGTTGTGTGATTTCTTAACCTTCAGAGACCATTATACCAAGATACCTAGGATTACAATGATTTCTCAAACAAAGAAAAGGAAATTAATCCTGACAAAGCACAAATGCAACACAGCCTCTGGCACAGTAAGCACTTAGCCCAGTACTGCACCGCATTCTCGGCCAACCGACGGCCATGAAGGTGGGATCCATCTTATCTGGCGTAGTTCCGGTGACTGTCGGCGACGGGAGCGGGGGGTGCGGCGGAGGAAGCGCCAGATTGGGTAAACCACGAAATCGCTGACAGCTAAAAAATGGCGACGTAAAGGAGGACGCGGACCTCGGTGGGATTGAGGAAGGGCTCACCATCGGTGGAGATGTAGGGTGTGGCGGCGGGGCGGTCCAATTCGGCCGAGGTTGTAGCTGGAGGGGTGACCGATCACCGAGCATCCGTGCGCAGACTCTGGTGGCGAGGATCGGTGCAGGGTTGCGTTGTTTCGGAGGTTGTCGATGCAGCGGCGCGGCAGGTGAGAAGGTGGACGGCATGGCGATTGGATCGGGAGGAGGAGAGGTGGGGGCGTGCATTTCTCTAGCTTTTGTTAGTTGTTTTCTTTTAGCCGCGACGGTCTCTGTTTTCTTTTCTCGTTTCTATTTCGGTGCGCTACAGACCTCCCGAAGTGAACGAGGCGAGAGCGGGAGTGTGCGAGCTAGCGAGTCGCGTTGATGGGCCAGCCCAATAGCAACGACGCGTGAGCGCCAGTTTATTTGCACGACGCAGAAGGCGCTGGACAGGGGTTCCCCGGATGCAGACCCCTCGCCAACACCAGCACGGTAGGGCTTCTAGTGTCACTAGGGCTATCTCGGCACACCGCGCTCGAGCCGTCAGAGCACTCGGGTATCAATGGGCTCATGTTGCAGGCCCATTCGGGCCCGTAAATCAGCCCAACCCACTTCCATCGGCGGAATAAACCTCACGAAGGAAATCCCAATCTACTCTACACTGACGACGGAGCTCGCAAATCGAAGTCTGAATCTGCGCGTCGTCGTCGTCGTCTTCCCCGTGCAGCACAGCACAGCACAGCGCACCACAGGTCAGTCTCCTCCGCTCCCCCTCGCGCAGATCTCTTCTCTCGCCTCCGCCCTAGGGCTTAAGCTCCCCTGCTTCCTTCTCGAACCTCTCGCCTCCCACCCGGCCCCCTCCCGAACCCCGCGGCCCGTTCCCGGCCGGGTTTCTAGATCTGGGAGCCGTGCTGCCTGTCCTCCGCCGTGATCTGATTCCTCGATTTCTGATCTACCAGCTCGAAGCGGAGTGGGGGTGGGAGCGAGCTCGCGGGGAAGGAAGGATGCCGAAGGCTGCGGGGGATGCCAAGCTCCTGATCCAGTCCCTCACCAAGGCCTACGCCGTCACGCCGACGAATCTCAAGGTAAATTTCATTTTCTTTCCCTAATTTTTTCCTCTGCCACTGGCGGCTGCCGGGTTACTGATCGGCATCTCGTGTGCTCCGCAGATCATTGACCTGTACGTGGTTTTCGCTGTCGCCACTGCCCTGGTTCAGGTAAAATTTGACACCTTGACGAGGAATACAGAAGCTAGCACTGATTTGGGATGGAGGAGTGCTGGTCTAGTGTAGCATAATGATCTTAGGGAGATTAACTACACTGCGTGGCACCATACCTGGTGATCTACTAGAGCTATCTACTGATTCAATCGAGGGCAGATATCTTGTCTGTTTGTCATACCACATTTCTGATTATTGGTTTGTTTATTATTAGGTGTAGGCTATCAGGTTGCAAAAATCCGATGCACCTAGTAGTGCATCAGAAGGTCTGATACGAGTTATCCAGCCAGATTCTTAGGTTTGAGCACTTACTTTTACTGGCTGACCGTTAGCCAGATTCTCTAGCCAGCAAGTTCTATCTGAGCACTTGTTCTTACTGGCTGAGGATTAGCCTTGTGTTCAACTCAAAAGTCATAAGTCTTCCGTCCACCCCTAGTTGCAATATTAACCTTGGCGTGCTATTGCTGAGCCATTTGCAGACTGCTGAAACGCTCTTGTTTGTGACAAAACAGGTTGTTTACATGGGAATAGTTGGGTCATTCCCCTTCAACTCTTTCCTGTCTGGTGTCCTGTCATGCATAGGAACTGCAGTGCTTGGTGGTAGGAATTTCTTTCTTTTAGCCCTCCTGATTCTGTTCACCCTTCCTTGTCTCGAGGATATATATAATACAACTGTTAATGTTTTTGCAGTTTGCCTCCGTATTCAAGTCAACAAGGACAACAAGGAATTCAAGGTAACTATACTTCCAATGTTACTTTATGCAAATTTTTCTTTGGATTCCGGCATAACATTGTATGTGGAAACATTATCTGCAGGATCTTCCCCCGGAGAGGGCCTTTGCTGATTTCGTTCTGTGCAATCTTGTGCTCCACCTGGTGATCATGAACTTCCTCGGATGAGCAACTGTGCTACAAGTTATCAAGATTTTGTAGTGTCCTAATGTCTGAGACTGTCATCATACTATTAGATATTCATGTGGCATCATACACACCTATGTAATCCCAGAGTTTCTCTATGAACTATAAGAATTCAGTGGGTTTAGCGTTAACTTTGTGGAACATGAGAACTTATTTGAGGGAGTGAAGACAGGGAAAAGTGACCACTTAAATATTATCATTGTTCACTCATGATGCTGTGCCGAAAAAAAAAGAATGAAGTGACCTGCTTAAAATGCATTTCTGATGGCTGCAATGCACTTGGATCAGTAAATCATTGATTCAAAATATGGCATAAGGCTTGTAGCCAACTGCAAAATATGAGATATAGCTTGTGTTTTGTGGAACATTGTAACTCTCTTCAGGCTGATGAGAGAATGAAAATCTCAATCCAGTGAGCATATCTTGTACAATTAGTCCTCACCATCCATTCTGAAGTTTGGTCTCCAAAAAAGAAAAAAAGCATCCAATCTAAAGTTGCAAGACCAGTTATACATTAGCATGCCCTCATCTTATATTTCAGTCACCATTTGCTTCTTGCGTCTTCAGGCTTATTGTTTGTTTCAGTCACCATCTTATTTCAGAACCACTTGACAACCTAGTAACACATGCAGCTCCGATTGAACATATTAGTTCAAAATAAATTCCCCAAAATTCGTTCATTCATATTAATAGAGTAGTTAAGTGTTCACGATCAAACAATACATAAAAGATCATCCATTTCGCACAGCAATTTTGTGTGTAACAGATCTCAACACTCGCAATACTCAGTAGAACACCTACAAGCATCCATGATTACTAAGAGAGGGGCGTTTTGGCTCCTAGGAGCATATGCTCAAAGTGAATTTCCGGATTACTAAGACCTATTAGACATTAGCATTCTCTCATCACAACTTGCGACAGCTCGCCACTTCCTGTGTCTTCAGGATTTTTGTTTTTTGTTTTGAAGGCACTTCAGACAGTAATGAACACATGCTGCTCTGATTGAACATGTTAGATCAAATAATTTCCTAAAATTCATTCATCACTAAGCACTGCAATGTTGTGGGGTAGTAGAATTCAACACTAAGCACTGATCTCTGAACACTGAAACAGCCACAAGTATCCATGATATCTAAGTCTCTACTTGAAGGAGGCCAATATCCATCTAGAATTTGCAACCAGAACCAACATCACAGCATCGACACCAAACCAAGTGACCTTCCCCTATTTCTAAAATACTTGGAATCTTAGCACTCCTAACGGACCTGTCAACATTATCACACCAAAGCCACCTCTTCTGCCTCTAGGCATGCAGCAATTCAGCAGGCAAGGATGCAGGGTCAAGCTCCCAGCAATCCCCAGGGGGCAGCGCAGAGGCTTCACCCTTGGTGACTTTCCTCGCCGGTGTCTGATGCGAAAGCATCCCAACATCGTTCTCCCGGAGGTACTGAACTGCACGAACACCGATTTCGCGGCGGGTGAAGATGCTCCTGAAACCCTCCACCTTATCCAGGTAGCCGAAGCTGATGCCGTGGACGTCACTGTAACCGCTGAGGAACACCACAAAGTCATACTTGGGCCTCCCGGTGTCGGCGTACTCTCCGGCATGGAGCGCCCAGACTGACCCCTTTTTGGGGTAAACACGATACGCCTCCCTCGCCACCCTCTCGCAGGCCACAAGATGTGAGAAGACATTCACCGAGTGCACCGTGACTTCTCTCCCAACCTTGAACGCCCCACATGGCTTCCCCTCCTTCCCATCAGGCTGGTGCTCCAGCCACCGTATCTGGGCGCGGAACTGCCTTCCCGGCGATGCTGTCTCCACCAGCGCATAGTGTCGCGGCATGCCATCGTCGTCCCCATACAATGCCCATACCTGGCCTCTCTTGAAGCACTTCTCGACACGGTCGGCGTCGAAATTGTAGAAGTCTGAGTCCTCCACAGCCATCTGCCCCGAGTGATCGCTATCCGGCTCCTCCTCCGGCACCTCCGGCTCCGCTGCCTCGTCATATTCGTCACTGGATGAGCTCTCGGGGGCCTTGTAGTCTTTCCCTTTTCTCTTGGCGAGCTGGAGCTGCATCTCGGCGAGCGTCTTCTCCGTCTTGTGCTTCTTGGGCGGCGGAGGAGGGGGCACCTCGGCGGCGAGGAATGACCGGCGGCAGGAGGGGCAAGTGAGGCGGAAGCCCACGTACTGCCGGTCGAACTCATGGAGGAGGCGGCAGCCGGCGCAGGCCGTCCAGAAGGTGGGCGGCGGGGCCGGCGCCTCCCGCTCCTCCTTGAGCGCGGCATACGCGTCGGCCGCGCGGCGGAGCGCTTCCTGCGCCGCGGCGGCGGCGGCGGGGCAGGACGAGGCGCCGTCGCCGGGCCGGAGGGATCTGGAGAGGGACTTGTAGTGGCGCCAGATGGCGTCGGGGTCGCTGGCGAGGGAGGATTTGCGGTCCTCGGGGAGGAGGAGCGTGGCGCGGGGGGAGTCGGCGTCGGCGAGGAGGACGGAGGTGGCGGCGAGGAGGACGGAGGCGGCTGCCGAGCCCGGGTCGAGGCGGGCGGCGCGGCGGGCGTGCCTCTGCGCGGCGCGGAGGCGGCCCGCGGAGAGGTCGGACTCGGCCTGCGCCAGCGCCGCGGCCGCGGTGGAGGTCGGCGAGGAGGCGTCGCCGGGCATCGTCGTCGGTCAGGGGCGGCGGCCGCCGGCGAGGGTTTGCTCGCGGTTTTGGTTGGGTGGGTTCGGTGAGGGCTTGGGCTTCTGTTTGGGGTGCCAGTTTTTTTTTTTTTTTGAGAAAACAGAGCTGCACTTTTATATATAAAGGAAAACGAACGATCTTACAAACAGACCCCCAGAAAAGAAAGAAAATACACATGAAACCCTGCTGGTCAACTCCCAAACCATCGCCGGAGCTTGTACAGCTACACGCCGCCGCTGCCAGAGCACAGCCGTTGCCGGAGACGACGCAACGCCAACATGCCGCCCAGGAGATCCAGAGGACCTCCGCTTGAAGGTTTTGAAGCCGCATGAGCCGCCCAACGCCAGGCGGGATCTTGAAACGAAGAACGAGTATCGGCGACGGCACCGAGGGCCACCCACAGCAACCACCGTCCACCAGAAGAGCCGCGCTCGCCGAACAAGCCCGGGGAGGAGGAAGAAGAACAGCACCTTCTTACTGGAGAGCCTCAAAATTGCAGCTCCACGCTGGATCCACCAGCTACTCCTGTACAGGCGACGGCCAACGCCAGCACGAGCTACCAGCTTGACACCGCGCCACCCCCAGCCTCCCCAAAGCATGGCCAGGAGTAGCCATACCCTGACGAAGACGGGATCGGGGGACAAAAACTCCCACAGCCGGCCGCCTCCTCCGCATCGACGACCGCACCTGGAGAACAAACGCCCACCGAATCGACAGATCTGGGAGCACACAGCGCCGGAAGCTCGCCGGCAGCGCCGCACACGACGTAGCCGGGGTGGGGAGAGAGCTCCAGCCACTATATTCCACCGCAACGCCGCGACCACCACCTCCATCGCGCCGCCAGGAGCACCTACCCTAGTATCTACACGCCAGCACAACAGATCCGGGGCTCCCTCACTCTCCCGTCGCCGGAGCGACGAGCGGAGAGGGAGGGAGCCCGCGGCCTGGCCGGCGGCGGACGCAGGGATCGAAGGCCGCCCCCTTTTCGCCTCTCCTGAACAGTAGCCGGGGGAGGGGAAAGTGGGATGCCTACGACTAATCGCGTTTGGGGTGCCAGTTGAGTGAGGCAGCTTTGTGTTCTGGGTGGGCTGGGTCGTTTTTGTTTGGGCCTGAGCTTGCTTTTATATGGAAGAAGAAAACAACCCGTCCAAGTAGAGATGTCGTCCATCAAAGCCCGTGATATTTTTGCTCCTCCTCTCGAAGGTTCTCTCTGGTGTTGCGATGGATAGATGGAGATAGAGATTCTTTTTTTTTTAGATTGGTTGATATTTTTGTTCATTATAACCAGTTTTTGCATATTCCTTTCATAATATAAAAGTTTATATGGTTAAGTGTCATGTAATTACTTTTTTTTATAATAGTACTATATTGCAGAGAACATGAAAACTAAGGCGGGAGAAAAGATCCGAAGTCTAGATCATCATCCATGCTTACCGATCACTTTCCGGATGACCCATAGGCCAAGCACGGAGTCTACTACTATGCGAATATAACCTACAATGGAGATGAAATAGCAACTTATCAAGAATCATATCGTTCCTGCACGGCCATGATAAAACCTTTGATTTGTATGGGGTAGGGAGTTGTGGCAGCAACGTGTGGACAAGGTGGCATGGTAGGTATTTAACTAACATGGCTCGCTAATGCAGAAAATGGCTTTCAAAGGCAGGCCATTCGAGGCGGTTTAACAAGACACCCCCCCCCCCCCCCCCCCCACACACACCCACCCCTCTACAAATAAGCTATATGAGGCGGTAGGGCTTGGGCTAGGGTCGCGGATCAGCTTAGTTTTAACAAGCAACCTTAGAACCTAAACTACCCATTTCGGTCACAATTTTAAGGCCGCCTCCACTATTTAAACGATGGACGTGCTACAACCTCCTCCAAAAGCTTGTAGTCTCGATACGGTTGCATCCTATATGCCCTCTTCTGAATGTTATCTCCTTTTGTATTCCAGATATTCATTTCCTTGATGCAGGCCCTAGTTAAACCCTACAATAATTAAACATTTATTAGTTAGACATCCTAACATTGATTGACGTAAGTTGCTATTTCATTATTTTGGAAGAATGGAAACACAAGTTACCTGCGTAGATTTTTGGAAGTAAGCAACTTGGCAGATTTTCTTCTTATTATTAGCCACTTTGTCGTGATACTAGGTACCCCTAGCACTGGCATCAGTTCAAGAGACCATGGCTTTATGCTGAGAACATTGTGAAAGTAGATGAAACCCCCCAATTTCCGGTCTCCATTGCTCCACAACTAGTAGGACGATCCGATTACATGTATACCTACTAATAAAGCAAGGTGCGTTTCTTCGATGTTTTCATCCATTCACCGCCGAAGATTTTTTTTTCTATCCGAGGTGGTACTAATTTTTTATGCGTCCGTCTGCTAGAAAAGGAAAAAATGTTTGTCCAGACTTTCTTACGTGGGGCGCGTGCTGTGGCTTAGCAAAGCCAGCCCATTTATTTTCTGCCCACACAGCTGGGAAAACCCTATTTGCTGCACGTGGCGGCACATACTCGGAGCTGTCCACTAGGTGCCCAAGACTGGGCCGCCCCGTTTTCCTTTTTTCAGTGTTCTGATTCTATTTTTCTTTTTTTGTTCTTTTCTCTTTTTCTTTCCTTTTTTTTCTTTTTTCCCTTTCCAATTTTATTTTTCCTTTTTACTTTTTTTTGTAAATTCAATTTTTTCAAAAATGTTCAGATTTTTTTTTCAAATTTTCAAAAAATGTTCAGAATTCCAAAATTTTATCCCTGTTTCGAAATTTTTTGGAACTTTAAATTTTTGTTATCGTTCCAAAATTTATTCAAAATTCAAAATATGTTCCTATTTTTTTAAAATGTTTGTGTTTACCAGAATTGTGTGAGATTTATAAAAAAACTTGCATTTTAAAATATTTTCCAAATTAAAAAATATTCTTGTTTTTGTTAAATGTTCACAACTTCAAAATAATGTTCGTGTTTAAAAAATACACATTTTCTAAAATTGTTCTAAATGTTTTAAACAAACATGTTCCCATTTTTAAAAATTGGTCACAAATTCAAAAAATGCTTGTGTTTTTATAAAAGTTTCATGTTTTCAGAAACTATTTGTGAATTTTCTAAAATATTCTGTTTGAAATCTTGTTCGTATTTTTTCAAAAATGTATGCAATTTTCAAAAAACTTTTCGCATTTTTCAAAAATTGTTCATGTTTCCAAGAATATTTGGCAATTCATTATTAGTATTATTATTATTATTATTATCATTATTATTATTATTATTTGAATAGTTTGGATAAATAAAAAATGTTTCAAATCTGACGCTGCAGTATGTTCTTGCACATTTGTGCTGGCCATTGGTTAGCAGAACGTGTTTGTTCGAGTGGCTGGTAGCACTTGGTCGGGTCTTTGAGGTCGTGAGTTCGATCCTTTAACTCGTATTTTTTGAATTTTACTCGCGCCTTACAAACACAGGTCGTTTCAGTGCCTGGGCCTTTCACATCCCACGCAACTTAGCCGGCCCAACTACTTGGAAAATAAGGCAAAAATATTTTAAATAGTCCCACATTTCTCCTTTACATACAGTCGTACCAAATAACATACGTGTACGAAACTAGACGTAGTAAGCTAGATGAAGGATGGATGGATTAAGCTGGATGAAGGATGTATGGATTGGTACGTGAGCTGATTGGAAAAGGACACTGAATTTCTTGAGGATTGCCACCCGAGGAAAAGAGAAGAGAAGACCTGACTACGTGAGCTAGAATTAACTCCGGTTGTACTATGTCGGTGGCTCGTACATGAAAAAGAGAAGACCCACCTTATTTCCATATTATGGAACTTCATACCTTATAATCCTCTCGAACGAATGAAAAAATAGGTTGAATAATTCGTGGGCCTTCTCTAGAGTGCGATGACCTAAAAAAACCCAGGACCTAAATGTTCAAACTTCATACCTTAAATCCCCTCGATCAATGAACAGAAAAATAGCGGATTGATTATTTCACACGTGGCGAAACCTACCTAAATGTTCCTTCTCGGCGTGCACACAGGGTTATGCTTGAACATATAATTCACACTAAATTTAAATGCACACTATTTTTTCTTCCGTTGCAATGCACGGGCATATGTTCTAGTAATATCCAATATAAATTGGTGATTTGTTCAATTTGCGGTTGACACATTAAAGTTTTTGAGTTTCTTCTTTGGATTGGAATATACCAAGGCAAAGGGCAGTATGGCCTGAAGGCCGAAGCCCAAAAGCCCAACGACCGGGTTTTCGTACTTGGGCTCAAGCTTTACACTCGAGCATTGGCCCAAAATCCCAAATACCTAAGATTGAAACATATGTGTAATAATGTACTTATTTCGAAAATGATTAGATTAATAATTTTAGTCGAACAATGCTACTCCTTACATGTTCCAGGCGGAGTTCGGCTCGTGCTTGGCATTTTAAGGTCATACTTTGCAAAGCAATAGCCCCAAACTCGGCATGCCCATGGTAGCAAATCCAAAGAGGTGGCTGATCAATGGTCGCGATGTACATTCTCTTCTTCAAAAAGTGGCAAGACCTTCATTTTTCATGCACATAACTCTACATGACATTAATAACTAATTGAGTTTGTTTGTGCACAATGTGTTTTCATGGACAAACCCGCATCTTTTGAAAAGAATAAAACTGTTTTTTTCACAAAGTTTGTAAATGTGTAGGTATTGATCGATTTGCCTTCATAAGAATCGTGTTTGTTTAGGTGGATCTGATTACTTGGCATATGGTATACGCCAGTCATATGGCATCTTTCCACGCGTCACTCAGTGACATATCCACACTCCGCTGTCTACCATCACACATCTCTTGCATAGTATAATTTCTGACTCAATGTGTGATAAATAATTAACATTTCGCTTGGAATACCGCACTTCCCACATATGGTCAAATGAGAAAATACTTGGTTTTACACAATTGTGACTTTACAATAATTATGGGGTAGCAGATCCAATATAATATTTAACACATGCATACATTACTCAATTTTTAGTTGATTTCACACATTAGCAAGACTTATGGGCCACATGCAACGTCCCCATCTAATCACACTGAGCAAGAGCACTACTTAAAACATGTTAATATAGTTATAAGAGCTGAAGAAAACCTCATTAGGAGTATATTATCATTGCATATATTGACCGGTTAGTTAGATTTTTGCTAGTTTTCATAGGTTGTTAATTGCATGTGATGGATGCCTATTTGTATATACAAATACAAAACTTCAGCAGAAATTGCTATTGTATGTTCTGTCGTAAGATCGATGTTGGGTCGGGTTCCACAATAATACCAATCACTTGAGGGAGCATCATAAAAGATAACAAAGTGCATGTATCCATGTACATGCCCATGGATTAGGCCTCACAAAGTTATATGAATCTCACATATTTTAACTACAATCGTATATCATACATGATCACACGAAAGATTCCACCAAAAGCTAGTTCAGTCTATAGGATTAGGAGGTGTCAAAAATATATCTTTCTAGGGTACCTCACATAAATGGCATAGTTACTTGGGCGTCAGCGCTCAAACATGGGCAGCCAGCGAAGAACTACTTTATTACCTCCCCGTTAAAATACCTAAAAGGTGTTCAGAAGGCTATGTTTGTTCTGTTATCAATGAGAATAAAGTCACTTCTTATTAAGTCATATGGACCTTCTACCTTAGCATTGCAAGGTATAGAGAAAACTAAATATTTTCAATCAATATTTTATATTTTTGCGCAACAAGTGGAAGGACATGAATATTGATCATAGATAAATCACATACCGGATTGTAGAATTGTCTCTCAGTCATTACATAGCTCTAACCCCTTCCTAAATTTAGGGCGACGAGAATTGTCTCCAAGCAGAATCCATATCTGCAAACTAGGCACAAACTAGCCAACGTCCTCCTAGTCAGCATCAGCCCTAAACCTAAGGATAATGACCTTTCAAGAACAATTACTAAGAATATAAATTATTTTTTTATAACTTAGCACATGGAAAGATTTATGACGAACTTTCAGTTGGTTGCATGCATTAGCAAACTTTTTATATGGGGAAATTTTCTACTGACCTCGAAGGTACCTTCGCCTCCTATCTCTTCCATGTGCAGAACATGCCAGAGCATAGCAACTAGAAATAGAAGTAATACCATTTGTACTAAGTATCTTCGCAGAATAGAAGAATGATCATGGATTTCATGGCACCCACTTTCTAAAACAAAACAAAAACATATTTCTATGTTTTGAAAAAATTCCAATAGAATCTTGCACATGTATATTGAGCTGAAAATTATACATGCAATTTTTCTTAAAATAACACTAGTAGAAAAAGGGCCATTTGTCCCGGTTCGTAAGGGCCTTTAGTCCCGGTTCTGGAACCGGGACTAAAGGGTCGGGACTAATACCCAAAACCTTTAGTCCTGGTTTGCTTACGAACCGGGACCAAAGGCCCTCCACGTGGCGCTGCCTGGGGCGGGGGAGGGAGGACCTTTAGTCCCGGTTGGTGTTACCAACCGGGACTAAAGGCTCCACCTTTGGTCCCGGTTGGTAACACCAACCAGGACCAAAAGGCGGCCACGCGTCAGCAGCTCGCAGTCGCTGGGGGTTTTGTTTTTTTTTTTGGAAGGGGGGGTTTTGGGGTTTTGGAGGGTTAATTTAGGGGTTTCATATTGTGTTAGCGAGCTAATAGAGAGAAGTGACCTCTCTTTTTCCGTGCTTGGTCGACGCTAGCTACTACACATATAGAGAGAACTCGACGCTAGCTAGTAAGCAAATAAAGGAAACCATTAATTACACAAGATCGTCATGAACATATATAGAGAGAAGTGACATCTCTTTCTTCGTGCTTGGTCGAACAACAAGTTTTCGTATATCTATCCGACGCTGCTACATATGTACAATATATAACATCCCTTACAACAATTTCAATTTCACATGGTATTCTCCTTGTTCAGGTATGACGTGGTCAAGAAAGAATCCTGCCAATTCCTCTTGAATTGTTCGTATGCGATCATGTGGTAGGAGTTCATCCCGCATCTACCAGATCTAATTTAAAGAAGGGGTCAATACATATATATGAATGAAACTCAACACAATTGATGGTAATATATAAAATAAAATTGTGAATATTGTTTACGTACTTCAAATTGTTTCTCAGAGGAGGCCCGTTCAGAGGTATAGTAGCGAATGAACTCGCATACGTAGTATCCACATAAATGAGTGTTGGGTGCCTGCAACAAGCACTTTACGAGAATAGAGTTCAATCAAACTGATAAGCAAGCATGATAATGGTATTGATGAAACTAGAATCAATGAGAGATGCGCGGAACTAGCTAGTACTACTTACTTTGGGGTGTGTAAATCACAGCTCCTTCTTCAGACCCGGAACCTTAGCGGTGAACGTTTTCCAAACCCTGGCAGGCAAAGAAAATGATTACTTGATATCAGGAAATGAACGAAAATTGCCGATATGGTCCCGGTATTGATTGAACTTACTTCTGGAGCATTGCAGTCATGTCCGCATAATACTTGGGATCTTTACGGAGCGAGTCTAAGACAGTTACTAATGCCCCGTCAAGGTTAATGGATAGCAGAATATAGTGGAAGCTGCGCACGCATAACTCATCAATTACATTACTTAACCACGAGTAAGCGGAACCGAATATGCAGAAGACAGTAACACTCACTTGAAGTTGTAAGGAAAGAGTATTTCCCTTTTGTTTTGATGTGTAAGGAACGTTTGTAGTAAGTTGTTCTCGGTATCTTCAGCCGCCTTTCGTACCGACCATTCATTTACGGTATTTGGGCTAATGAACCCAACGTCGAAGATTCCTATTTTTTGGCATTTGACCATCTTCAATCTGCATAATATAGTGAGGATAATTATATATACATGCAATGAACGAGCTGAGCTAGAGACTTAATTATAGAAGTAATACTTATAGACAGTAGCAAGTCATGAGTTGTTTGTCGAGGGCCTTTTGATTGTATAATTGAAATAACTCCACAAATTCAACAGGCAGCAGATCGACTCCAGGGAAGTCATGCTCTTTTTTAATTCCAACTAACAAACTGTCTTTCCCAGACTTCCTGCAGGTTTCCATGTACCAGTCATGCAATTTTTGCATCATCGTTGTTAGATGAGGATGATCAGGTTTGACGAGAGGCTTCCCGTGCTCGTATCTAAAGACGTCTACTACCTCAGGCGTTTCAAACTGTACATCATCGGGCAGGTAATCATCAAGAGTGGTACCGGGCAGTAGCACCGGATGATTAGCGCTATCGCTAGACACCTTGAGCAGGTGGCACGATTGCTTCTCCTGTTCGCCGAGCTGGGGAATTGTTTTCCCACTTCTTCGTTTTTTCGCTCTTGCAGCACTGGAAGTACTTCCCGACTGTTGCGCTTTAGCATGTGTCTTAGTAATTATGCGGTCATAGTTGGAATCCGGCGGAGGCGGTGGTGGTCGCTTCAGGACATTGATAGTGCGCTTCACTTTCACCGGATCTACCTTCTCCTTCGGAGGTGGAGTTTTCTTTGCAAAATGGTCCCTCAGTTGGGCACGACATATGTCCTCGTTTTCCTGCTCGGTCCTCTCATATGGTAACTTTTCCAGAGGCTTGAGAGATGGACCGTATCTGAATTGGCTCCCGCCTCTGCTTGTACTGCTAGCCACCGGAGCGGCGGCGTCTCTCTTCCGTCGTTGCTGATGAGGCGGAGAAATCTGACGCGCCGGAGGAGCCGGAGCGGCGGCGTTTGTCTTCCGCCATTGCCGACGAGGCTGAGGAGGAGGCGGACTGCTCCGACGCGCCGGAGTAGGCGAAGGAGGAGGCGGAGTGCCCTCACGCGTCGGAGGAGCCGGAGAAGGAGGCGGAGTGCCCTGATCACTCGCCGGAGGAGGAGGAGGAGGAGGAGGCGGAGTGCCCTGACTCGCCGGAGGAGGAGGAGGCGGAGGCGTCCAGTTTGGAAGCTTGATGTACTCCTTCTGCCATAGACATGTACTCCTCAGAGCATGAACCAGCCGATTCTCCCCTTCACCTGTAAAAATGTTATCGGGGAGGGGGTATGTCGACAACGCTTTTTTTCTAGGGTTTGGGTGGCCTCGAGAGTTGGTCGCCCAGTATAACGAGAGGGGGGTGAACATTTTACCTTAGTAACTTAGAAAAAAAATGTTATCGGGGAGGGGGTATATCGACAACGCTTTTTTTCTAGGGTTTGTGTGGCCTCGAGAGTTGGCCGCCCGGTATATCGAGAGGGGGGTGAACATTTTACCTTAGTAACTTAGAAAAAAATGTTATCGGGGAGGGGGTATGTCGACAACGCTTTTTTTCTAGGGTTTGGGTGGTCTCGAGAGTTGGTCGCCCGGTATATCGAGAGGGGGGGTGAACATTTTACCTTAGTAACTTAGAAAAAAAATGTTATCGGGGAGGGGGTATATCGACCCCCCCCTCATGTCGAAGTTATCGGGGAGGGGGTATATCAACAACGACATACATTCCGGATCCGTTGGAAAGCTCTCGGGGAGCCGATGCCAACGTGATGATAGGGGGCCGGGGTGCTCCCGTGGCCTTGTTGATAGATAGAGCCGATGCCAACGTGATGATAGAGCCGATGCCAACATTTTCATTTACCAAAAAAACTACCTTCAAAAAAAGACTTGCTTCGCCGCAGGTGCTCGGTGCGACGTGGACTCGGTGGAAAAACTTTATGAAAATGCGGTGGTGGCCGGGCCGGGCGGTTTTCTTTTCCTTCTTCATTTTTTCCTTTGTTTTTTCTTATATGTTTGTTTTCGTTTTCACTCTACATTTTCGTACATATGAAAAACAACGAAGACTTTTTACATGAACATATACACACATATACATGAACATATATACATATACATGAAAAAAAAACATATACATGAACATATACACATATACATGCCCGCAAAAAAACCCTAAACGATGACGGGGCGGCACACCATAGGAAAGGGGGGGCTCACTGGGGGGGGGGGGCGATGGCTGGAGGCCGGCGACGGGGACGAGGACGGCGGCGACGGGGACGAGGACGACATTGGTCCCGGTTGGTGGCACCAACCGGGACTAATGCACCCCTTTAGTCCCGGTTGGTGCCACCAACCGGGACCAAAGGTCTCTTTTCAGCAGCCCAAAGGGCGGGAAGCAGAGACCTTTGGTCCCGGTTGGTGGCACCAACCGGGACCAATGGCCTTGCACAGCGGCGTGGTGGGAGTTTAGTCCCACCTCGCTACTTGAGAGAGTGCCGCACCTGTTTATAAGGCGCGGTGCGCCAGAGGCTTCGAGCTCCTCTCTAAAGCAGGCTTACTGGCCTAACCACTCTGTATCTGCCTGTGGGCCTACTAGGCCTTCTGCGGGCCTGAATCCTGGCCCAACTGGCTGGTTGGGTTTCTAGTCGTATTCAGGCCGTGGTGGCCCAGTAGACGGCATTTTTTTAATATTTTTGCAATATTTTTGTTTTGTTTTTTACATTATTTATTTCTTTTCTTTTTTTGCTTTATTTTTTTTAATTCTTTTTGCTGTTAGGTCACAAAAATTATAAACTTTCTGTTAGTGCTATTAAAGTTTGCTATTAAAGTTTCTAACAAAAAAATTCTTTATGAAAATTCTTTTTGCTATTAATGTTTTGAACAAAAAATACTTTGATAATTTTAGTTGCATAAATTTTATATAATTTTAGTTTCAAAAATATTTTAATTGATTATTTTTAGTTCATTCTTTTTGCAATTATTTTTGATTATTTTATATAATTATCGAAAACTGGATGCACTTCGTGTACAAAATGGACAATCTCTTTCGAAGTATCAGGGTTTCGGACGAAAACTCATCTGTTACAAAGGGATTTCATTTTTTTTTGAACTTATTTGAACTCCAGACTTTTTGTGTGTTCAAAATGCACCATTCAAAGCCACATCATCAATTTTCAACCCTTTCTGACTTCATTTGGTATTTTTCATGCATTTACTGATTTTTTTGAGCTAAATGACCCTGAAATTGAAAAGCACTACAAATGAACTCTGAAAAGGTTGAAACTTGGCATGGTATCATCATTTCACCCACATAGCATGTGCTAAAAAGTTGAGAGGGTTACGGCAAAAACTGGATGCACTTCGTGTACAAAATGGACAATCTCTTTCGAAGTATCAGGGTTTCGGACGAAAACTCATCTGTTACAAAGAGATTTCATTTTTTTGAACTTATTTGAACTCCAGACTTTTTGTGTGTTCAAAATGCACCATTCAAAGCCACATTATCAATTTTCAACCCTTTCTGACTTCATTTGGTATTTTGCATGCATTTACTGATTTTTTGAGCTAAATGACCCTGAAATTGAAAAGCACTACAAATGAACTCATCTGTTACAAAAGGCATTTCATTTCTTCACATGTAACTGCAATGATATAGTTGTGGAGAGAAAGTCTTCACTTTTTCTTCGCTTGTGTCCTTTGCTTATTGCGCCGTAACCATGGATAATCTTCATCGTTTAACAGGGTGCTTGGGTCAGCCTTGACTTTGAAGGGAGGAATTTCATGAAACTTTTCATAATCTTCGGACATGTCTGTCTTGCCCTCCAATCCCACGATGTCTCTTTTTCCTGAAAGAACTATGTGGCGCTTTGGCTCATCGTATGATGTATTCGCTTCCTTATCTTTTCTTTTTCTTGGTTTGGTAGACATGTCCTTCACATAGAAAACTTGCGCCACATCATTGGCTAGGACGAATGGTTCGTTTGTGTACCCAAGATTGTTCAGATCCACTGTTGTCATTCCGTACTGTGGGTCTTCCTGTACCCCGCCTCCTGACAGATTGACCCATTTGCACTGAAACAAAGGGACCTTGAAATCATGTACATAGTCAAGCTCCCATATGTCCACTATGTAACCATAATATGTGTCCTTTCCCCTATTGGTTGCTGCATCAAAGCGAACACCGCTGTTTTGGTTGGTGCTCTTTTGATCTTGGGCGATCGTGTAAAATGTATTCCCATTTATCTCGTACCCTTTGTAAGTCAATACAGTCGAAGATGGTCCCCTGGCCAACGAGTACAACTCATCAGAAACAGTGTTGTCACCCATGAGACGTGTTTGCAACCAACTGCCGAAAGTCCTGATGTGTTCATATGTAATCCAGTCGTCACACTGCTCCGGGTGTTTGGAGCGCAGAATATTCTTGTGTTCATCAACATACGGGGTCACCAAGGTAGAATTCTGTAGAACTGTGTAGTGTGCTTGAGACCAAGAATGCCCGTCCCTACATATTATTGAGTCCGCTCCTAGCGTGCCTTTTCCAGTTAGTCTCCCCTCATACCGCGATTGAGGGAGACCAATCTTCTTAAGGTCAGGAATGAATTCAACACAAAACCCAATGACATCCTCTGTTTGATGGCCCATGGAGATGCTTCCTTCTGGCCTAGCGCGGTTACGAACATATTTCTTTAAGACTCCCATGAACCTCTAAAAGGGGAACATATTGTGTAGAAATACAGGGCCCAGAACGACAATCTCGTCGACTAGATGAACTAGGACGTGCGTCATGATATTAAAGAAGGACGGTGGGAACACCAGATCGAAACTAACAAGACATTGCACCAAATCACTCCTTAACCTTAGCAGGATTTCTGGATCGATCACCTTCTGAGAGATTGCATTGAGGAATGCACATAGCTTCACAATGGCTAATCGAACGTTTTCCGGTAGAAGCCCCCTCAATGCAACCGGAAGCAGTTGTGTCATAATCACGTGGCAGTCATGAGACTTTAGGTTCTGGAACTTTTTCTCTGCCATATTTATTATTCCCTTTATATTCGACGAGAAGCCAGACGGGACCTTCATACTGAGCAGGCATTCAAAGAAGATTTCCTTCTCTTCTTTGGTAAGAGCGTAGCTGGCAGGACCTTCATACTGCTTTGGATGCATGCCGTCTTTTTCATGCACACGTTGCTGTTCCTCCCGTGCCTCCGGTGTATCTTTTGTCTTCCCATACACTCCCAAGAAGCCTAGCAGGTTCACGCAAAGATTCTTCGTCACGTGCATCACGTCGATTGCAGAGCGGACCTCTAGGTCTTTCCAATAGGGTAGGTCCCAAAATATAGATTTCTTCTTCCACATGGGTGCGCGTCCCGCATCGTCAGTCGGAACAGATAGTCCGCCAGGACCCTTTCCAAAGATTACTTGTAAATCATTGACCATATCAAGTATGTGATCACCAGTACGGAGGGCAGGCTTCTTCCGGTGATCCGCCTCACCTTTGAAATGCTTTCCTTTCTTTCGACATTGATGGTTGGTCGGAAGAAATCGACGATGCCCCAGATACACATTCTTCCTGCATTTGCCCAAATATATACTGTCGGTGTCATCTAAACAGTGTGTGCATGCGTGGTATCCCTTGTTTGTCTGTCCTGAAAGGTTACTGAGAGCAGGACAATCGTTGATGGTTACAAACAGCAACGCATGTAGGTCAAATTCCTCCTGTTCGTTCTCATCCCACACACGTACACCTCTTCCATTCCATAGCTGTAAAAGTTCATCAACTAATGGCCTTAGGTACACATCAATGTCATTGCCGGGTTGCTTAGGGCCTTGGATGAGCACTGGCATCATAATGAACTTCCGCTTCATGCACAACCAAGGAGGAAGGTTATACATACATAGAGTCACAAGCCATGTGCTATGCTTGCTGCTCTGATCCCCAAAAGTATTAACGCCATCTGCACTTAAACCAAACCATACGTTCCTTGGGTCATCTGTAAAGTTGCTCCACTTTCTCTCGATCTTTCTCCACTACGACCCGTCAGCGGGTGCTCTCAACTTCCCGTCTTTCTTACGGTCTTTTTTGTGCCATTGCATCAACTCGGCATGCTTTTTGTTTCTGAACAGACGTTTCAACCATGGTATTATAGGAGCATACCACATCACCTTGGCAGGAACCCTCTTCCCGGTGCTCTGGCCCTCAACATCACCAGGGCCATCTCTTCTAATCTTATACCGCAATGCACCGCATACCGGGCATGCGTTTAAATCCTCGTACGCACCGCGGTAGAGGATGCAGTCATTAGGGCATGCATGTATCTTCTGCACCTCCAATCCTAGAGGGCATAGAACCTTCTTTGCTTCGTACGTACTGCCGGGCAATTCGTTATCCTTTGGAAGCTTCTTCTTCATTATTTTAAGTAGCGAACTAAATCCCTTGTCAGATACACCATTGTCTGCCTTCCATTGCAGCAATTCCAGTGTGGTACCGAGCTTTCTGTTGTCATCTTCGCAATTTGGGTACAACCCTTTTTTGTGATCCTCTAACATGCGATCGAACTTCAACTTCTCCCTTTCACTTTCGCATTCTCTCTGTGCATCAACAATGACCCGGCGAAGATCATCATCGGGCACATCGTCTGGTTCCTCTTGATCTTCAGCTTTCCCCATTGCAGCATCACCGTATTCAGGGGGCGGGTAGTTGTCATCATCCTCTTCTTCTTCGTTGTCTTCCATCATAACCCCTCTTTCTCCGTGCTTGGTCCAAACATTATAGCGTGGCATAAAACCCTTCTCAAGCAGGTGGAAGTGAAGGGTTTTAGAGTTGGAGAAAGCCTTCATATTCTCACAGACAGTACATGAACAATGCATAAAACCATTCTGCTTGTTTGCCTCAGCCGCTTCGAGAAAATTATGCAGGCCCTTAATATACTCGGAGGTGCGTCGGTCACCGTACATCCAGTGCCGATTCATCTGCGTGCGTTATATAGTTCTCATTATTGAACAACATATAACTCTCTAGAGCATCTAATTAAATCATACAAGTAATAACTATCTAGAACAACATATAACCAAAACCATCGCACTATATAATAACAAACAATAATAAAAGTAAGAAAGTTACACAAGTATCTATCTAAATCATACAAGTAAGAACTTTTTTCTTTTAGAAAGAAGATAAGAAGAAGAGGCTAACAACGGTGGTGCCGGCGCCGAGATGGGCGCGGGCGATCGACGGCGGTGAGGACGGGGACGGGACAGGACGGACCGCCAACCTAGACAAATCTTGAGGAAAATGGAGCTTGGACAAGGAGCTTCCAGAGGAGAAAGCTTAAGTATGGCTCGGGCATTTCATCGAACACCTCATGTGCATAGGAGGTGAGCTAGAGCACCACAAAGCTCTCCCCTCGCCGGCCAGAAAAACAGAGCAGTGTGGAGTGCTCTGCTCGCTGGCGAGGGGGGTATATATATGCATCTCATTGGTCCCGGTTCGTGGCTGGAACCGGGACTAAAGGACCCCCTTTGGTCCCGGTTCCAGCCACGAACCGGGACCAATGGTTGTGGGCCAGGAGCGAGGCACATTGGTCCCGGTTCGTGTCTGGAACCGGGACTAAAGGGTCCAGACGAACCGGGACCAATGCCCCACGAGGCCTGGCCGGCCCCCTGGCCTTACGAACCGGGACCGTTGCCCCCATTGGTCCCGGTTCGTGACTGAACCGGGACTAATGGGCTGGCCCGGCCTGGACCAAAGCCCTGTTTTCTACTAGTGTAATAAGAATTTCATTACTTCGAGTTTTCAAGGTCCGCATAGGAGCTTTTCATGGAGATCATAAAAGGTGATGAAGATGTACATTCCTACTGAATGATGTCTCAGAAGGTTATACTCCCTCTATTACTTTCTATTAGTTATACATTTATTTTTGAGGTAGATTCCAAATTGTTGAATATATTTTCTTTTTACCACCGTAGATATTAATTATACCCCTCTTGAACTAGAATGGTCATTAATCATCTGCCAGGGGAATCTAGGTGTCCATTCACCGGTTAGTTAACTACTCCTTAATTATTTGATAGGAAGAATTATTGGAAGCACTAGCTTAGATGCATAGACATGGATTTAAGCAGTTCAACATAGGTTCATGTGGTTCACACGGTAGAAGAATGAAACCAAAGCGAATTCCAATTTTTGCTCTCCAGTGCGCTCCCAACTTACTAGGAACATAAAGCCACAACATTAAACAAAGGTACAAGCACATGAGGTATGCTAGTGACACCAAGGCTAAGAGCTTATTTGGGCACCAGAAAGTAGTAGAACACGTGCTTCTCAATGTGCACGTGCTTCTCAATGTGTATTACAGAAAATCCATTCTCATATGGCCATCATATATAAGACATCCACCACAACATAAGTAGTCCAACATTTTACGTCGATCACTTTTATAATCATGCATGTCTTCCTCACAAACCAATATTTATATTTTGGGGATTAGGAGGCATCAAGAAGAAAACAATATGGGCCATATATTCGCAACGATCCACCGAATTCCAACCCAGCACTAGCGGGCGACCATGTTGAGAATCATCATGAGCCTGTGGTCCCTTACCACCACCACCACTCTAGCATGGTGGCCGGAAGCCACGGGTGGCACACCATGCGGAGGCGGCACCAATGTGCGACGTTGGGGCGCCACAACATTGTAGACTGATCATATGTGGTGTGCCTACTGGTGGCAGCATCAAAGGAGGCTGACAAGCATGGTGCCATGGGTTCGGTGATGAGACGACCACGATGGGGGATGGATAGACACCATAAGTACATTAATTACTAGGCCGTAGTGCATGGAAAGGTAACAAATGAAGCGATGGTGCGGCATCATCATGATGAGGTCAGGGGAGGACATACAAATGTTGAACGGGGTGCATAGAAGACGGTGTAAATCCTAGTGATACCTAAACCCGTTGTACACCTCATCTATATAAATATGTATGTTATATGTAAGGTGTATTGGAATATTTAGTGTACGTGGGCACCCTGCACAAAACAATTCGATGTACAGAGCCCACTACTCGTTGCAACCCATCAGCCATCCAACTTAGCATTGAGGCCCACAAGCATATGCGTAGGTGTCCCACACGCAATCGATCTGTCGACCATTGTTGGCTTATGCTCCAGTTTCCCCTGGTGATTTCTTTCTTTGTCTATACCTTACACTCTTGCTTTAATTTACCTAAATACATCCACAAAGGTAGTTTAGGTTCGCCTCCCCAACTTTGATTTGTGTCCTACACAGTTCCGTGTGTTTTATAGGTTCAACTTATTAATAGTTGGTTGATATTTCTCAATTTGCTAGTTAAGTTCTTCAGTTATGGTAGGGGAGTTCAATTTCAATTTAGTATTCGAGCATGGCTTTGGTAATCTTATATTCGCTGCACAACATCAAACATGGCTAATTGTACATGCCCTCCATTATGATAATTAACATATTGTTATGTCAACTAACACGGTAGCCCGTGCACGACAAGGGCGATGATTTAATAGAGTTAAGTTACATAGGCATCATTTTAGCCTTTTTATCATCAAAACACTAGTTTACATGCATAGAGATGGATTTCAGGAGTACAACAAATGCCCGTGTAGCGTACAACCTGACACCACCAAGTATCGCAAATTTGTTTGCGAACTGGCTGGTTGGTATTAACCACATTCTTAAGGGACATATCCGTGTGAGAGCTTGTGCCATACTATGGGCATTTTGGAGTTGCTGAAATGAACATGTTTTTAACAGATCACACTCTCCAATTATTTTGCAGATTATCTATAGAGCCATCGCGTCAATCCATACATGGTCATTAATGCAGTGTATGGACGCTCAGGAGCTTATGACCTTCGGGTGCAACCATTTGAAGATGGTTGCACGGGCTTTATTCAACCGGTTTTGATGGCGTCTAACTAATAGATTGTAGGGCCAAGTCATTTAATCCTTTTGCTGACCGGTTGTGGTCCTATCTTCTTATTTTTATTGCTATTGAGACTCTTTGTAAAACTTTTGCAGTATAATAAATTATGGCTGTGTACATTTTGATGATGCAAAGACTGGGGCTATCACCTATTATAGAAAAAACAATTGCTCGTGTCATCCAGATGGTAGATGAAACCCATGTGATTCCAATTTTTGGTCTCCAATGCGCCACCAACTAGTGGGTATGGTGCCATTATGAAATACCTAAAAGGTGAGTCGTTTATTTGTTTTGGAGTTCACATTTTATTCGAATTTCATTGTATAGTTGGTGAGCACTTTATACAATGTCAAGACACAACGGGAAACAATGGTACGGCACTACTGCTAGTTCAAAAAGAATCTAGAAGTCACTGAAGTTGTTGTAGTATATTACAACAATTAATATGGACCAAGCTAAAAGTGGTTACTCCTCCTATAAAGCTTCATAAACACATATGAGGTATGCTAGTGTGCCACGAGGCAGAAGAGCAGATTTGGGCCTCGGAAAGTAGTAGGAGGCATCGGAGTGCATGTGCTTCTAAATATGTATTCGTTCTCATATGGCAAACATATACAAGACATGCACCACAATATAAGCAGTCCTAGCCTAAGTTAGTATAACATTTTGCATCAATCTCTTTCTCAGAAATCACTATATATATTTTGGGGAATAGGAGGCATCAAGAAACAAACAATATGGATTGCCCATTTGTGAAGATCGTCCAAATTCTGAACATGCACCATGTGCGAGACCATGCCCTGCTTGATCGTGAACAGGTGCTCCCTGACTACCACCATGCCAGACTCGTGGCCACCGGCCAGAAGTCGCCGCTGCATGCAGACCGCAGAGAAGCGTCAATACCTTGTCGCGGATGACATGCTCATACCTGGGTAGGCGTGAATCACATATGAGCTCATCGAGGCACATCCTGCGGAGGCGGCGCTAGTGTGTGTTGTACGGGGGGCAGACCATATGGGAGTAGTCCTAGGCAGTGTGCCTGCGGCTGTTGGTGTGGGGGGTGACTGGCGAGCTCGGCGTTGTATGATTGCAGGAGGAACCTGGCCGCCATTGGCGACAAACTAACCACCAAGGTGTGGCTATGGGTGACGATGGTGCAGGGAAAAGAAACTGTGGTGCACGTACGTACCACTAAGTCACTCCAAAAAAAGGCTCCACTGATCCGGTGTTGCTACACAAAGAAATTAGTGAATTAAGTCGCGTGAGAAATAATTAATTTTTAGTCGACTAAGTTGCACTCCATTAATCAAATTTCTAGCTGCGCAATTCGCGTTAGACAAATAACCAATGCTCATAATATAATTGGTAGTATTTAGTTGATCCAACGGTTGGTGTGGATCGAACAGTTTGTCGCTCTAGGGCATATTGGTAATTCTATATGCAGTGCACCGGCTCAAGTCCTCCGCCATCCCGACGCCGCTGCAGTCAGTGCATGCACAAAACAACTCAAAATAGCTCGGAGGCACGAGCGGCTGCGTCTACAACCCACGTCGCCATTGAGCTCTCGGGCTGCCGGAGCAACGAGCTCGTATTGGCGTGGTTCAAGCCCAAGTGACGGATCCGATCGCAGGCCAAGAGCATCAGCACCTCCTGTCGAGGCTGAAGTGATGAGACCGGCGACATTGTCGGAACCCGACGAAGCCAGCTGCGACATCGGCGTAGGTTCAGTTCTTCCCATGACAGCCTTGTAAGCTTTGGCCCGACGGAGGCTGAGCTCATGGAGTTCGCCGCCGGCATGGAGGCCCTTCTTGACCGGTCAGGCATGGACGACGGCAACAAGGAGGCATGGACGTAGACGGCGGCCGAGTCAAGCTGGAGATTGGGGCCATCCGAGCATGCGGCCTCGAGCTGAAGCCTGAGGTGTCCGACGATATGCTCGACATCGACTTTGACTATGGCTCTCCTCTCGGGCGACAATCACGACGCTACACACCATATGAGAAAAGCGGCAAGCAGAGGTGCCAGTGCCGACTTTCATCTCCTCCTGTGGAGCCTCGAGGTCAATCCAAATTACCAGGCCATCATGGATTACTTCCGGCGTGGTGATGACGACGAAGTTGGCTGACCGTTCCTGCCCCAATCTGTACGACGTAATACACGTAACGTGCACGTACACAGCAGCAGGTTGCTCGCTTCCCTTCGCTAGATCGATTCCGGCTGACAATATGCACACACGAATATACTTGCCTGAATCTGCCTATGTGATTGATGAACTGCCAAAAATGCGCTTAACTATTCAATATACTACTGGAAATTTGCAGTAGTATTGGCTCATCTGGGCCCTCTAACCACAAAAATGAACGGTTCAAATTATCTTGATGTACCGTAAAAGAACAATTGCCCGTGTCATCCACACGGTAGATGAAACCCATGTGATTCCAATTTTCGGTCTCCAATGCGCCACCAACTAGTGGGTATGGTGCCATTATGAAATACTTAACAGGTGAGTCGTTTATTTGTTTTGGAGTTCACATTTTATTCGAATTTCATTGCATAGTTGGTGAGCATTTCATACAATATCAAGACACAACGTGAAACAATGGTACGGCACTACTGCTAGTTCAAAAAGAATCTAGAAGGCACTGAAGTTGTTCTAGTATATTACAACAATTAGTACGGACGAAGCCAAAAGTGGTTATACTCCTATAAAGCTTCATAAACATATATGAGGTATGCTAGTGTGCCACCAGGCAGAAGAGCAGATTTGGGCCTCAGAAAGTAGTAGGAGGCATCGGAGTGCATGTGCTTCTAAATATGTTCTCATATGGCAAACATATACAAGACATGCACCACAATATATAAGCAGTCCTAGCCTAAGTTTAGTATACAATTTGCATCGATCACTTCTGTGTCGTCTGCCTCTCTTTCTCATGGATCACTATATATATTTTTGGGATTAGGAGGCATCAAGAAACAAACAATATGGATTGCCCATTTGTGAAGACTGAAGATCGTCCAAATTCTGAACATGCACCATGGGCGAGACCATGCCCTGAATGATCGTGAACCGGTGCTCCCTGACTATCACCACGCCAGACTCTCGCCCACCGGCCAGAAGTCGCCGCTGCATGCAGGCTGCAGAGAAGTGCCCGCACCTTGTCGCGTCGGACGTAGCTGGGGACGCGGGAATCACAGAATAGCTCACCGAGGCACATCCCGCGGAGGCGGCACTAGTGTGGGTTTTAAGGGGGGCAGACCATATTGGAGTAGTCCTAGGCAGTGTGCCTAGGGGTGTTGGTGTGGGTGGTGACTAGCGAGCTCGGCGTTGTAGGTTTGTAGGAGGAACCTGGCCGTCGTCGGCGACAAACCGACCACCAAGGTGTGGCTATGGGTCACGATGGTGCACGAAAAAGAAACTATGGTGCACGCGTACCACTAAGTGACTCCAAAAAAGGCTCCACTGATCGGGTGTTGCTACACAAATAAGCAGTACTCCCTCCGTCCCAAAATAAGTGAGTCAACTTCGTACTAATTTTGTACTAAAGCTAGTACAAAGTTGAGTCACTTATTTTGAAACGGAGGGAGTATTTCTAAGTCACATGAGAGATAATTATTTTAGTCGACTAAGTTGCACTCCATTAATCAAATTTGTAGCTTCACAATTCATGTTAGACAAAATAACCAATGCTCATAATATACATATAAATAGGTACTCATTTTCCTATAGCTGCAATGAAAGTTAAAGAGTTCGAATGAACCAATGGTGAACTACCGATACTGTGTATGCCTTCTTAGTGAAGATTACATTAAGTGTCAACTCTTTAAACTTGTACGTAGAAACAACTTAACAACAACTAGTGACGATCTTCTCGGCAGCATCTGTCGTTACTGTTCTGATGATTGGTTGAATCTTAATCCAGAAATTAATTACACATGGTTTTACAGTGAAAGATGCTTTCTAGTTATGTCTTTTTAATTTGCTCCCACACCAAATTCCTAACAAGATGTTTCCACAACTTGGTTCAGAGGCCGGAACCCAGAAGACCAATATACTTCTTCGCTAAAAATGATTCTTTTTTGGGTTAAAATGTTTTTTTTTTCAAAGTTTGTAAAATTTCAAATCAGTTTATTACAAGGAGCTCTGTTTTGTTGGTTGTTGGTGTCAGTAAGGTCATGGCGAGACTAACAATGGGAGGTGCCATGTTTTAGGAAGTGTAACAACGAAGCACATATTTTAGCGAAATTGCTATTTCTCTTGATGTAGGCCGCGATGTTTGGTTTGGAGTGCCGCATGATTCTGTAATTATCCCTATGAACATCACCGTTAATCAATAAAGTCCGGTGAAGTTCCCTAAAAAGAATAGTCTTCTGTACCATTCTAGTGTTGGCATCTCTATCGTGAAGTGGGAATGCATTTTTCTGTCATCTTTCAGGAGAAGTCAAGAACGAGAATGTGAATGATTTTTCTCTTCTTTAATTTTTACAGGAAGGTTGGTCAAAGTAGATGCTTTAGAGAGTACAGAAATAAACACTTTTAGGGTTTTCTCTAGTGGTATTCCAACTATAAAGATTTTTCCTTCAAGGATGTGTTGTATCTTTTGTTTTCATACCTTTTTATTCTTCCAGCAAACTTCTTAATTAAAAATTATCATTGAAATACGGAACCAACCCATATATGAGTGGCTTTGGTTTGGCTCAAATAAACAGGAAGTGAAACCGCGCTAACTTGGGAGTTCTTCTCCGTTAAGTTAGTTGCTTGGGTGTGGCTAGATCTCAGTCGACTGAGACTTAACCAAGTCTCCGTCAAGTGGCATAACATATTAATAAAAGAAAGAAAAAAATGATTTTTTGCACGGATCTCCACGTAAGATCTCACGAATATAGCATCGACTGAGACTTGGTTAAGTCTCAGTCGACTGAGATTTAGGGATCCGTTAGTTGCTTACATTATGATCTGCATACATGGACCAGAAGATGTTGCATGCATGCATGGCGGGTCGAGAAGAGAAAAACAAAATAAGCAAGGAACACATACGCATGCATTATTATTTTATACTCCCACTGTAAATAAATATAAGATTGTTTAGATCACTAAGATTGTTCAACAATTCGAACTTGCAGGAGTAAGAGTAAGAGGAAACAACACGATACAAGATAATACGATTGAGTATAAGAAAAGCAGGGATAATTATAGAGGTCGACACAAAACAAACATAACCGACCTTGGGACTAAACATCAAATCCATGAATCACCCAAACGATGTTGCTAATTATTCCAGCTAGAACGACTCTATACCGAGCTGGCGGATTGTTCTGCTGGTATCAGCATAAGATATTGGGGCAGAAGATATGGTCCGGCGCCCTCGATGAGATCCGCTTACGGATCTCACACAGGCACATGATGTAGCCTGGTGATAAATTTGTGCAGTACGGCTTGATGAAATCTTGACCGTCTATATGACCATCGATGACCCCTTGTCTACAGTAAGGTCCGATCGGATCGGGGTCGCAGGCCGATGCCTCTGCCACCGGCACCAGCGCCAGCACAAGCGCCGCTACTAGCGCCAGCACAAGAACCGCTGCACGGGATGGCTTCATGGTTAGCTAGCTAGCTAGAGGTTTGATACTGACAGAAGCTCAAGGTGGTGGGTGCTTTGCTTTGAGCGTGTGCTATGGTACTGGTATGTGGAGGATGGTTTTTCACCACTTCCAGGGATCTGGCCCATTTTATAGTCTATGTATAGGAACCTCTACCGCCCCATATGGGATGACTGGATCTGGCCTTTTTATAGTCTATCTATCTAGCAGCCTCCACCGACCAAGACACCACTACCAAGCACGTACGTACGTCATTAATGGTGTAATAGTTAACACCAGACCTTAACCATTGACTTCCAGACATGGCAACACACTGACTAGATCGCATAGTCGAGAACCTAGCTTTGTCGGCACTCAAGCCGTCCTCCTCGTGTCACCAAATCGAATCTAATCTCTGTGAAGCTCGCCCGCAGCAGCTAGCTTTTGTTCCTTTTCTCTGTCCTCTCTAGAAACAGAAGGCGCAGCTGCTATTCACGGTTTTAGGGCCACAAACTTATGGTCGATCATGAAACACGTAGCCCGTGTTAGGCATGGAGTCAGCGCCTAACACGGGCTAGATGTTGTGGCTAGCTTGCCCAGGTCCAGCAAGTCTGCAGCTATGTTTTCAACCTATATGAAAGAAAGTCTCGTTGTACTGATTCTGGCCCAGAAATACTTTGCTATGTACGGGGCAGGTTAGGTCTGTCAGTGAGTCCTCGTCACTCTCGGCTGCTATTATGGCGGTGTACTGATTCTGGCCCAGAAATACTTTGCTCACTACTGGAAAATTGTTGTAGGCCGAGTGTCACGTTGTTTGCCGAGTATATTCTGTTGAGCACTCGGCAAACATCCACCTAAGCCGGGTACCGACAAAAAACACTCAGGAAACTCTTTATATACGGGGCAAAGCCAACCTAAGCCGAGTGTGAGAACAGAAACACTTGGCAAAGCGAGGGTACTTGGCAAAGCACCCTTATAGTGTCTTTTGACAGGTACTCGGCAAACAACGTGACACGTGTCCGCCGTCACCGCGGTTGGACGGAAATTAGACGGTGCGGTCACCTTTGCCGAGTGCCTTCTTATAGGCACTTGGCAAAGCGAGGGAACTCGGCAAAAGCACCCTTATAGTGTCTTTTGACAGGTACTACTCAGCAATCAACGTGACACGTGTCCGCTGTCACCGCGGTTGGATGGAAATTAGATGGTGTGGTCACCTTTGCCGAGTGCCTTCTTATAGGCACTCAGCAAACAAGAGCTCTTTTTATTCCTTTCTCTTCTTTGTTTTCTTCTCTTCTCTTTTATTTTATTTTTATTTTTACCTTATGTTTTCTTAAATCCTTCTCTGTTTTTTATTTCTATCTTTAATTTGTTTTCTTCTTGGGTCGGGGTTCCATGCGAAGAGATCGTTGCTTCCTCTGCTGACCTTCAATTTTTTCTACACTCAACACACACTATACATGTATCATGTCCTAGTTTGGTCTTCATTGGAGTCTGTTTGCTATATTTAAGCCACTAAATTTATATCTAGGCATTTAATGGATGTAACTCTAATTTAAACGGTAGATACATGAAATTAGTGCCAGAAGTGGGTTGAATAGTCTTATTGATGGCCTTTAGTCTATGTTTAGTCCTCATGTAAGGAAAGAAGAGGAGTCCCAGACACCAGCTGGCCAAGATTCAGGCACCAATATGATGGTAATTGGCATTTTAATTCTTCAAACGAAGCCCGAAAATCATCCAACTTGGCATGGTGGCATGATATGGCCCTAGAAGTTGTGGTAAAAATTTGAGAATGTTTAGAAAAAGTTTTTCATGTAAACTACTTAATACTGGATCATCTCCGAGGAAGATACTAGGTTTTATGAGATAACGGGTTAGGTTTGCGTGACCATCACTTCTTCTGTTGTTCATAATTTTTTTGTTCACACTAAACACACACAGACACCATTACATATATCATGTCAAAATATATCGTTCTTCAGAGTCTGTATTCTATATTTAAGCCATTAAATGCATTTCTAGGCATTTAATAGATAAAATTCATATTTGAACTGCAGGTATGTGAAATTATGGACAAAAGTGGGTTGAAAAATCTTATTGTGGTATTTAGTCAATGTTTAGTCCTTACGTAAGGAAAGAAGAGGAGTCCTAGACATGAGGTGGCTGAGACTGGGCACCAACATGGTGCTTATCGCATTTTAATTCTCATAAATTCACCGAAGCCCAAAAATCATGAAACTTGGCATCGTGTCATGATATGGCCCTTAGAAGATGTGGTAAAAGTCTCAGAATATTTATAAAAGTTGACACATTGACTGCTTACAAATCGGACCATCTTAGAGGAAGAAACTAAGTTTCCATAGGGAACGCATGAGGTTTGCATGCAAAGCAACTACTCCTTCATGTATTGGCCTACAAATCTTTTCCACTCAACACATACCTTTACATGTATCATGTCAAAATTTGGCCTTCTTCGGAGTATGATTTCAATATTTGAAGCCATTAAATGCATTTATAGGCATTTAAGCTTTCAAAAAATTAATAAATATGGAAACTCCTAGAAAACAATTTATATGTAGTTTATTACATGTAAAAAAATGTATTGAGGTATATAAGATAAAAACTATATTTTGTATACAAGTATTATGTTTCTACAAGTCATAGAAAAGGGCTTTGCCGAGTGCAATACTCGGCAAAGGTGACGTTGCATTCTGATTGGCTGGCTTGGCCCTCCCACAGATCATGATCTCCTTAGTCGATTAATCCCAGATGGAATGGATCCCTTATCTATCGACCCATTTTCTCCCAATCCCCCCTCTCTTATACCCCTCCCCCTCTCAACCACGAAAATGACGATCTAGCC
Source organism: Elymus sibiricus (assembly GCA_039707655.1). Taxonomy (NCBI): domain Eukaryota; kingdom Viridiplantae; phylum Streptophyta; class Magnoliopsida; order Poales; family Poaceae; genus Elymus; species Elymus sibiricus. The sequence goes on from CM077676.1 coordinate 35,923,358, forward strand.
GCCATCATCGTGACTACTCCCCTCCCGCCGATGCTGCGCCCGCTCTCCGTCCCACATCTCGTCTCTCTTCCCCTCTCCCATCTCTCCATTACTCCTTCTCTCCCTTCTCTTCCTATCCCTTTCTCCCTTCTCACCCTCTCTTCCTCAATGGCGGAGGGATCAGCACCAATCGGCGAGCTCAGTAGCTCCCGCAGCTGCAAGGTAGAGGTGGAGGGTGAGGCAGTTTCGCGACCGTGGGGGCGGGGGCTCTGGATCTGATGCCTCCCCATGGTGACAAAACATCGAAAACCATTTGGAGGAGGGGGAGACCTGTCGGCGGCTCGTGATTGAGGTGGAGGCCTGGCAGTGTTGGTGAGGTGTCATGTGGCGGCTGGGACGTGGCAACCTCCTCCATGACCAGCGCGCCGCCATCCTCTATTTTTTGTATGATTCAAACCCTTTGTTGAGTCTAATGAAATGGGCACTCGACAAACCAAATAGGAATTTGTCAGGTGTCGTTTACGTCCGCTGGCAAAGGTTTTGCTGTGTGCCCGACAGAAGGAACTTGACAAAGCTCACATTGCCTAATGGGGTAAGCAAGCACCCTTTGCCGAGTGCAATACTCGACAAAGCTTTTACGCAGAGGATATGGCCCTTCACCAAATACACTGAGTACTCAACAAAGAAGCATATTCCAGTAGTGGTCGATAGCCCTCCGCCCTAAGTATCCCCTATAGGCTTACTAGAAAAATAGATTGAGTGTGATTTAATGCTCAAAGTTTTGTGTCAAGCAAATGTCAAGCTTCTTTCAAGTCTTCTCGTAGGTGTGAGTTCACCGAGCAATACAAAACAGATGAAAAAGAAACCAATGTTATCAATTAATGGAAATAAGTGTGCATGTTAACTTGCAGATTCACTTACACACTATCATGGCAGAAATACCCGCGCGACGCAATATAATACTTTCCCAGCACAATACATGGTTCTTCGTCGAGGCATGTATTATATACTAACAGAGTTAAAAACTTGATATTTCTCAACGATCAGTCGTATGTCACCATACTTGATTCCTATGTGAACCATCTTGACAAAATTTTCAAATTCAGCCTTCCAAAACCAACTTGATGCATAGGCCTCATAGAGACACTCCTGCTTTTCCCTAAATCCCTTATTCTGCAAACTCCATATTCCATTTATGTTCATGTACTATCAGTTGGTACTAGATCTTCTTTTATACTCCTCCCATTCCATAATGTAGTGTGTATGGATTTTTTGAAAAGTCAAAGTTTGAAAACTTTGACCATGTTTTTAGCGATAACTATTTATATCTAAAACGTATGAAATTTCATCTTTTAATGAATCTAATATGATATAAGTTTGGCATTCTAGATGTAAATGTTTTTCTCCATAAATTTGCACAAAGTTTGTGATGCTTGACTTTTCAAAAAATCATTATGCACTACATTATGGAATAGAGGGAGTATTTAGTTTCAGCAAATTGAATGTGATAGAAGAAGTTTTCCAACTTGTATAAGTTGATGCTATTGCTTTAGTCATGATGAGGCGGTATATATATGCGTGTGTGTGTGCACACACACACACACACAACATCAAAAATTACATGCCTCGGTACGACTTTGCATTGATATTATGTAAAGATATAGATGATAAGTTTCGTCATTGTCATTATTCTTTGAAGTTCAGCGTCATATTGTGCAGATGGGTCGAAGGCCAAGTAAATATTGTAGCACATGCACTGTAGTTTGACTTAACACTTTTAGGATGATTCATCTACATGATTAGACTGGTTTTTTTGTCCTTTGAGAGCTCATGTTCGGAATGTGGCATTGTGTAGCTCGTAAGATCGAATTTATGTTTAGAGGTATTATCTTCTTCCTTTTACATAAGACAATGTGTCAAATGCAATAAACAGAAAACACTTTTCACATGAAAATAAATGGAAACTATTTTTACATAATGGAATGTTGATCATTCAGTTTTGATAACAAAATAACTTTTGATTTACAATCTGCAACACTAAGCATTACTACTACAGATACGACACTACAGGTACTGCTAATGCTTCTTTGCCTCTCGCCCAATCTTCCGACAAAGTGCAACATACCCTCTAGACCCCGTATGATCAGTCAACCACCGTTTCTTCTGTGCGGTTGTGATTGCCGTTTCGGGGGCCTTTTCGTCAGCCATGAGGATCAGTGGCGGCGACAGTGGTGCAATGGGAGGCCATGCCACCCCCCTTACACTTGTAGAGAAATGGCTAGCCTCAACTTTAGTTGGTGGCGCACCATTTTTAGTCAACACCACCTCTATATTTTCCAAATAGTGGTGGCGTTGCACTATTTGGTACGACATCACTAAGACCATAGTGGTGGTGTTGGCACATTTTTGAACGCCACCTGTAGGTGGGACCCACAGTAAGGACAAGGCGCAACTTAGTGGTGACGTGGCATAACATAAAAAAAGCCACCACTATTAGGTTTTCTTGTGGTGTGATATGCGTTGCCACGTGACCACTATATGACGTGGGGTCTATTTTTTTGGAATTATTTTTATTTGTAATTACTTATTCTTAATTGATTAAAATGTGTTTTAAGTATTTCATAAATATTTTAGCCAAAAATGTAGGAATTACTTTTATTAAAGTAAGAATATTATTTTGTAAATGGTGACTTTTTTATAAAATATTATGAGTCTTTCAATTGTTTTATGTTTTTTTGTAAACGGTGAACATTTTTATATTTTATTAGTCAAAAATATTCTAGTCACTTTAATTAAAGTATCAATATTGTAATTGGAAATGGTGACATTTTTGTAATATATATTGAGTCTTTTAATTGTTTAACCTTTATATTTTTTGTAAATGGTGAACATTTTTATATTATATTAGTCAAAAAATATTGTACTTACTTTTATTAAAGTAACAATATTGTAATTGGAAACGTTGACATTTTTTAATATATTTTGAGTCTTTTATTTTTTTTTATTAAATTAAAAATATATTTTTTACTTTTATTTAAGTACGAATATTATTTAAAGTAAAACAGAGGGGCAACGACCCATTGGCCTATTGGGCCTAGCCCAAGAGTGCGTCGGTAGCACTGGGTTAAAACGGAGGGCAACGGACCCTTGCCCCAACACACACACTCTCTCTGCGCCGGCCGATTCCGGCCATTTCCGATCGTCTCCAGTGCTGAGGTAAACTTCTACAACCCCCCCTCTCGCTGCCCTATCTTGTGGACCCATTAGATTTGTTTTTTGTGTGCTCACTTAGGTCATCCCGATTTGACTCCCACGCTAGTGTTTCAGCGATGGCGAGGGAGACAACGGTGACGAGCTCTGCCTCGGCGAGGGAGACGACGGTGAGGAGCTCTGCCTTGACAGGGTGAGCTCTGCCTCGACGGTGACGAACACGAACTATGCTTGTGGGTTAGGGTATCCGATTTCTATTCAATCAATGGTCAATAACAAGTTCTAATAAGAATTAGTGTCAACTAAAATTGACTTTAGTGCATAGGGATAATTTGATCGAGATCCGATTCAATCCGTCAACAAGAAAAAACTAGCGTCAACTATGAAATTGTCTTCGGTTCATGGAAGAAGACTTGATTTTGTCTTGTCATCATAGTAGAGGTATAGGTTCAAATGCTCTGTTGCTGTAGTGCCGAGTTGGGCAGTTGGAAATCGGTGCAGATGTGATTTTCTGGATGACCCTGTATATGCAGAAAATTAGCAAAGTTCAATGGTGCAGAAGTTTCTAAATGGTAATAAAACTTGACAATGTAGAATGCTTATACCATTAGTGCATTGTATTGTTGGAATCCTGCCAGCATTCTTTAATTTTGTGGCATCAACATTGTATTTCCATGTGATGATTGCATTGAAGCACTTATCAATGGGTTGTACTGCTAGTACATTGCCATGATCTCCAAATTGCTAGTTCATGGCTGTAGGTATATATACATTGCTAGTACATATTTAGCTTGTCACCCATCAGCGTGCACGAGCCAAGCCAGCTACCAACGAGCTCAACCAGCCCAAACTACCTCCTTACGTGCCATTAATACTCCACCAATTATCGAATCTCCCTGATGCCAACCGAATGGAGTACAAACGAAAGCCACACGTTTCCGAAAAAATCGAGAATCTTGACTATGACTGACTGGATTTTAGAACCATTCATGCAGGCCGGCTGCCTGCACTTTTCCTCCAATTAAAGATAAGTGCATCTTGATTTTGGTGAGGGCCTGCATCTTTCTTTTGGAATGTAGGGCCTACAACAGCTGACGGAAATTGCAGTGAACATGCGGAGGCAGTGGATACCAATAAGGCAGCGACCCATTGAAGATACTTCTCTGCTCCATAAAAGCAACGAAGAGCCACCGTATCAATATACACGTCCATGAAATGAGGTTTTGCAAAGTTATCACATTTCCGAATATATTTTTGTGCCACAATCCTCTATTGTCTACGTTCTTATAAAAGAGTCCACCAAAGCCGGTTCAATCTTGGGTTAGGAGGTATCGGAAATAAAACAACATGTCTTGTTTGACCTACTGTTGGAAAACTCCTCCAGCACGTACGAGACCGAGTCTCTCGGCTGGCCCGCGCACGTAGCATGGGAGACGTGCGTCTGTTACGCACGATCTCCTTCTCCATCGCTTGTAGCTGTTGTACCTAGGTGTATATGTATGTAACTCTGTACCTCATTGTATTACAACGGTGATTCACCTTTCAACTTGGTAATCAGAGCGAAGTTCCTAACCCCCATGGAGACCGGCGACTCCTCCTCCTCCGGCGACCACACGGGCACCATCCCTCCCTCTCCGACTCCGGTGCTCAGGAGCCCTATCCCTCCCGTCCCAACTCCGGTGCTCACTTCCCCCGAGCTCGTCGCTCCCGTTGCCACTGCTCCTCCCGCAACGGCCTCCTCCGCCATGACCGTGCTGCCTCCTCCCCCACCCCCTGTCTTCCCTGACGCAGCGGCTTCCTCTTCCGCCGCCCTCCCCTCCATCCATAACCTCCACAACATCGGCAGCCTCATCACCTTCAAGTTGGACGTCCAGTCCGGCAGCTATTCCAAGTGGCGCGAGCTTTGGCGCTGTGTGCTCGCCGTGTACTCTGTCCAGCACCACGTCGACCACTACTCCGACCCCGCCCAGCAAACTCCGGCCTGGCGCCACACTGATCTCACCCTCCTCTTGCTGCTCTACTCCACTATCACCGACGCCCTCTACGAGGTCATCCGCGGGGACGGGAACACGGCCTTCATCGCCTGGGACAAGCTCCGCGAGTTCTTCCTCGCCAACCAGCCGGCCCAGGCGGTCCATCTCTCCGCCGAGTTCCGCGCCCTCACCCAAGGCGACCTGCGGATGGCAGAGTACTGCGCTCGCCTCAAGGCGCTGGCCGACGCCCTGGCGGACGTCGAGGAGCCCGTCACCGATCGGACCCTCACCCTGCAGTTGCTGCGAGGTCTCTCCCGGCGCTATCAGGTGATCGCTACGGTCTTACCCATGCAAAATCCATTTCCCACCTTCAACCAGGCCCGTTCGCGGCTTCTGGTCGAGGAGATCCAGCAGGACGCGCGCGACCGCTCCGACGGCTCCACCGCCCTCACCATCGGCCTCAGCGGCGGCGGCTCTTCTTCCGGCGCTGGATCCTCGTCTGGCGACCGCAGTGACCGCGGCAAGGCACAGGCGGACGCAGGCGCTCCCGCGCGCGGCGGCTCTCCAGCTCGCGGTCGCGGCCAGGGGCGTGGCCGTGGGCGCGGCCAGGGGCGCCACGGCTCCAACGGCGGGCACACGGGCGGCCGAGGCCAGGCGCATCTGGTTCCGGGGGGCCAGACTCCCTGGATGGGATACTTTGCCCCGTGGGGCGCGCCTTTCCCATCCCAGGGGCGGGCGCCTCGCCCCGGCAACCCCGCTCACGCCTACCCCGTGCTCCACCCCGGCGCGCCCTCGTCGTCGACAAACCCTCCACCGCCGTCATGGGACCAGGCCGGCCTGATCGCCGCCATGCAGAACCTGTCCATGCAACAGCTAGCAGCACCAGCCCGGCGGCGCCGGCGAGTGGTATCTCGACTCCGGCGCCTCGTCTCACGTCACGGGGAACCCAGGTAACCTCGACTCGTTTTGTTCTCCATCTCAGCGTTCCTCCTCAAGCATCATTGTCGGGGACGGGTCTCACCTTCCCATTGTTGCTACGGGCTCGGCCAAACTTACATCTCGCCCCTTCTATCTTCACAACATTCTTTACTCCCCTCGCGTTGTTACAAATCTTATCTCTGTTCGACGCTTTTGCATTGACAATTCAGTAACAATTGAGTTTTACCCATTTGGCTTTGTTGTGAAGGATCTAGCCACTCGGACCCCTCACATGAGCTGCAGTAGCTACGGGCAACTCTACTCCTTGTCCGGCGGCACCACCAACCACTCGGCGGCGCTCTCCGTGGATGTTGGCAGCTTGTGGCATCGGCGTTTAGGGCATCCCGGTGCTGCCTCCCTTTCCCGTTTGGCGCATAGTTTTCTACCAAACTGTAATAAACCACTCCACCCCCGTGGTGCTTGTGATGCATGTCAGCTAGGCCACCAAGCTCGTCTTCCCTTTCCGGATTCTTTGTCGTTCACTACTTTTCCTTTTCAACTAGTGCATTGTGACATTTGGACCTCACCAATTGCAAGTTTTTCCGGTTTCAAATATTACTTGTTTGTCATGGATGACTTCAATCATTTCTCTTGGAGCTTCCCGCTCCGCCACAAGTCCGATGCCGCTGCCGCCCTCGAACGTTTTTACCACTACATACTCACACAATTCCGTGTCTACATACAGTGTGTCCAATGCGATAACGGTGGCGAGTTTCTTAACATTCGTCTCCGTACATTCTTCTATGACCGCGGCACCGCCCTACGTCTCTCTTGCCCACACACCTCCCCACAAAATGGGAAGGCCAAGCGTGGCATTCGCTCCACGAACGATATCATGCGCACACTCCTCCTTCAAGCTCACATGCCGCCCTCCTTTTGGGTAGAGGCCCTTCACACAACCACATACTTGCTCAATGTTCGACCGTCCCGAGCCATCCGCAACACCACGCCCTACTACTCCCTCCACGGCACCTCTCCCGACTACACCTCCCTCCGCACGTTTGGCTGCCTATGCTACCCAAACCTCTACGCCACTATGCCCCACAAATTGGCTCCTCGCTCCGTTCGCTGCGTCCTCCTTGGTATGCCTCTTGAGCACAAAGGCTACAGGTGCCTGGACCTCTCCACTCGCCGCGTTATCACCTCCAGATACGTGATTTTCGACGAAAACAGCTTCCCGTTTGCTGATATTTCGAGCGGCCACACGCCTGCACGAGCGGGATCCGCACCGGCCGCAGAAAATCGCGCGCCAGAACAACCCACCCCAATACCCATCGGATCTGCCACCCCAATACCCATCGGATCTACCGCTCCCGGCCAATCCCCATCGCATGCAGCTCCAGCGCCAGACCCAGCACCATCTCCACGTCCAGCTCCAGCGCCAGACCCGCCCACACCCGCCAGCCCCGGGGCCCGCCGCTCTCCCTCGATCCCCACGCCCAGCTCCAGCGCCCCGCCACTCACGCCCCTGCATGCCGCACCAGACCCACCCACCCGTGCATGCAGGTCACCCGTGCACCCACCTGGCTCTCCTTGCACTCCTCCATCCACGCCACCCGTGCATGCAGCCCCTCTACCACCACGCGCCGTGCCAGTTGCACCTCCCAAAAATTTGCATGCCATGCGCACACGAGCGAAGTCGGGTTTCCTGCAACCCAAGAAGCTTCTGACCGTAGCCACCTCTCCCGCACCAATCTCTCCTATTCCCGCGAACTACAAACAAGCCCTTAAAGACCCCAACTGGTATAATGCTATGCTTGAAGAGTTTAACGCTTTGGTGCACAACAAAACGTGGTCTTTGGTTGCTTGCCCTGTAGGTGTCAACTTGGTGTCCGGGAAATGGATATTTCGGCACAAGCTTCATCCCGACGGCTCCCTCGCTCGGTACAAGGCGCGTTGGGTGCTCCGTGGCTTCACTCAGCAGCCTGGCGTCGACTACGGGGAGACCTTCAGCCCCGTGGTGAAACCAGCTACCATCCGCGTCATCCTCAGCGTGGCCGTCAGCAACCGTTGGGCCATCAACCAACTCGACGTGAAGAACGCCTTCCTCCACGACACTCTTGACGAGATCGTCTACAGTCAGCAACCGGCCGGCTTCGTCGACGCCGCGCACCCGTCAGCCGTGTGCAAACTCCACAAGTCCTTGTACGGGCTTAAGCAGGCTCCTCGTGCGTGGTTTCAGCGGTTCACCACGTTCCTGCTCTCTCTCGGTTTCACGGTGTCGAGATGCGACACGTCCCTGTTTATTCTCCGCCGTGGCACCTCGGTGGCCTACCTCTTACTATATGTCGATGACATCATTCTCACAGCTAGCTCCGCCGCGCTGCTCACCACCATTACCGCTGCACTCACCTCTGAGTTCTCCATGACGAACCTTGGCGCGATCCACCACTTTCTCGGCATCAATGTCCAGCGCAGCCTAACTGGTATGTTTCTTTCCCAACAGCAGTACACGCTCGAGATCCTTGACCGCGCCTCCATGCTCAATTGCAAGCCCATCGCTACCCCTGTCGACACCAAAGCAAAGCTCTCCGCCATCGCCGGCGAACCCGCTCCCGACCCATCACTCTTCCGCAGTCTCGCCGGTGCCTTACAGTACCTCACGCTCACGCGCCCGGACATCGCCTATGCCGTCCAGCAGGTGTGCCTCGTCATGCATTCACCGCGCACGCCACACGTCGCCCTCCTCAAACGCATCTTGCGTTACCTGCGTGGCACCACCCACCTCGGGCTTCACCTTCGTCCGTCTGCTTCATCCCAGCTCATCGCCTACACGGACGCCGACTGGGCCGGCTGTCCCGACACCCGGCGCTCGACGTCCGGCTACTGCGTGTACATCGGCGACAACCTCGTCTCATGGTCCTCGAAGCGACAAACCACCGTGTCGCGCTCGAGTGCAGAGGCGGAGTACCGCGCTGTTGCCAACGCGGTCGCGGAGTCGTGTTGGCTGCACCAGCTTCTGCAGGAGATCGGGCGGCCTCCCGAACGCGCCACCATTGTCTACTGCGACAACGTATCGGCGACGTACCTCTCCACCAACCCAGTACAACACCAACGCACCAAGCATGTGGAGATTGATCTTCATTTCTTGCGCGACCGCGTTGCCTTCGGAGATGTTCGCGTTCTGCACGTGTCGTCGACTTCTCAGTTCGCTGACGTCTTCACCAAGGGTCTACCGACCGGCGTCTTCACGGAGTTCAGGTCCAGCCTCAACGTCGTCGAGGACCCCGTTGCGGCTGCGGGGGGCTGTTGGAAAACTCCTCCAGCACGTACGAGACCGAGTCTCTCGGCCGGCCCGCGCACGTAGCATGGGAGACGTGCGTCTGTTACGCACGATCTCCTTCTCCATCGCTTGTAGCTGTTGTACCTAGGTGTATATGTATGTAACTCTGTACCTCATTGTATTACAACGGTGATTCACCTTTCAACTCCTACAAGTCGTACACATTTGAAGGGCAGCACTCAAGCAATGACATTCGGTGGCAACAGCTTTGATATCGGCGTGCTGAATGAAATGATTTTGCTTATAACATTTATAGAAGTTCTAGACTCAGCTTTACCACAAAGATTATAGATGCCTCCACCCACGACTAGCAGCATGTCCTCACCTTGGGTGATACAGCCACTACCACCAAACTTCGTATCGCCTCCATCTTCTGTCATGGCTGGACGGTGGGTGCAACTAGTGCACGAGCAAAGCTACGTACCTCACCTCGATCGTGTGTGTTGGAAGGACAACAGCGATGCTGGATTAACCACGATGTGTGGGCCTTACCTAGTACTGACGTAGAAACAATCACATTATGAGCGTGTGCTTGTTGTAATACATCGGTATCTTGTCACTTGTAGAAAACAGGGCATTAGTCCCGGTTCGTAAGGGCCTTTAGTCCCGGTTCTGCAACCAGGACTAACGAATCGGGACTAAAGGCCCCCACTTTTAGTCCTGATTGTGTCACGAATCGGGACTAAAGTGGCTTCACGTGGCCGCTGCACAGCTGTTAGAGATATATTTGGGTTACATGTATTTGGTAGTCTAGGATTTGTAATCCGTCACCTACCTTATCTCCCGGGGAGCCTTCTCGCCCTCCAAGTCTTGTACTCAATATATACTCGCCCTCGAGGCTCAACAATACAATCCATCATATTCCACCAATCTCTCTCTATCCCTTCTAACATGGTATCAGCCTTACCTCGATCCTAAACCCTAGCCGCCGCCGCTTCCGCACCCGCGCGCCGCCCCCGGGGCGGTCGGCCTCCATGACCGCCGCCAGGGGCCGCGCCGCCCGTACCTAGGGTTCGTCCGCCGGTCGTGTTGACCGGCTGCCCTAGAGAGTCTTTTTCCCGAGCCCTTGCTCCGGGTTTTTCTCTCTCCCGCCCGTCATCTTGATCGGCGGTTTCTTTTTAGTTTTCCGATCTAAGATCGGTTTGCGTCGCCCGCCGCCGCCGTCGACCCCGCGCCTCTACTTCGACATCGGCGCGACCAACCGGCCTCCTCTCCGACCCGGCGGCCTCCTCTCCGACCCGGCGGCCTCGCCGCCATGTCCCCGAGTTCAGCGCGCCCCTCCTCCGATCGAGCATCGGGCTGCAACTGCGTCACTCCGTCGGGCCGCAGCGCCGCTGCCCCGTGGTTCTCCCTGTGGCTGCAACGATCCGCACCGCCGCTGTGTCGCCCCTTCGGGTCGTAGCACCGCGGCACGTGGTCCCGGCCGCCGCCCTAAGGCCGTCCCCGTGGTTGCACCATCCCGCGCGCCGCCGCTGCGTCGCCCCTTCGGGCAGTAGTGCCGCGGCCCGCGGTCAACCGCCGCCCCGAGGCCGTCCGCTCCAGGCCGTCCCCGAGGCTGCACCGACCCTCGCGCTGCCGCTGCGTCGCCCCGTCGGGCCGTAGCGAGCGTGGCACACGGTCCCTGCAACTGCCCTGAGGTCTTCCCCGCCGTCGCCCCGACCCGCGCGCTGCCGCTGCGTCGCCCGGCCCTTTGGGCCGTAGCGTTGCGGCGCGTGGTCCACTGCGCCGTCCCCGCGTGTCGACTTCCACGTGATATGCACCACGCCGCCTCCCTCGGCGTGGGAACGTCACCGTCCGCGCCGGTCTTCGTCACGCTGTCGGTTCTTCCTCGCCTACTTCGAGCACCGCCGCCGCGCTCCTTCCCTAGCCGCCGCCGCCGCTCTTCTTCCGCGGCTCCACGGCGAGTTCCTCGACACTGGCTACCCCGACGCGACATCGACCACGGCATTCTTCGTACGGCTACTTCGTCACGGTTACACCACCCCCGCTCTCGGCTCCCTCGACAACGGCACAACGGGCTACCACCTCACTTGAGCAACTCGACGGCTTCCTCTACAGTCCACGCGTCCGCTACGCGACACCGTCCACGACGCTCCCGCTGCGACTGCGGGGGGATGTCAGCCCGTCGGCTGCTATTCTCTCCAGTCTGACCGTCCGCGACGCTCCTATTGTTCGCAACGCTACCGCTACGACTGCGGGGGGATGTTAGAGATATATTTGGGTTACATGTATTTGGTAGTCTAGGATTTGTACTCCGTCTCCTACCTTATCTCCCGGGGAGCCTTCTTGCCCTCCAAGTCTTGTACTCAATATATACTCGCCCTCGAGGCTCAACAATACAATCCATCATATTCCACCAATCTCTCTCTATCCCTTCTAACAGCAGCGCTCAGGCAGGAGGACATTTAGTCCCGGTTCGTAACACCAACCGGGACTAAAAGGCCGCCACGCATCAGCCCCTGCCAAACGCTGTTTTTATTAAAGGAGGGGTTTAGGGTTTTGGAGGGTTTAGTGGTTTAGGGGTTTTGGAGGGAGGGGTTTTGGAGGGTTTAGGGGTTTCATTTTTATATTATGTTTTCTATTCAACTCGACGCTAGCTACTAATAGCAATGAAGGAACCGTTACACAACATCGTCATGAATATAGAGAAGTGACCTCTTTCTCCGTGCTTGTTACACAACATCGTCATGAATATAGAGAAGTGACCTCTTTCTCCGTGCTTGGTCGAACAACAAGTTTTCGTATATATATTCGACGCTACTACATATAGTAGACGTTCATGCATATATACAAAATAACATCTATTACGGTCCCTAATATCTAATTACCAACATTCACTACCAATTCCCGATGGTATTCTACGGTTTTAGCTATGACCTTTTGAAGGAAGAATCCCGCCAATTCCTCTTGAATTGCTCGTATGCGATCCTTTGCTAGGAGTTCGTCCCGCTTCCGTTGGATCTAATTTAAAGAAGGGGTATATATATATATATATATATATATATATATATATATATATATATATATATATATATATATATATATATATATATATATATATATATATATATATATCTTTACCTAATAATAAAGCACGGATAACTTCTGATAGTACGTCGTCGGCGTTTTTGCAAAAAAGCCCCTCTGTTTCTAAGAATTCAACCCGCAGTACTACAGGAATCAAGTAAAAAAAACTCTCGCTGGTACAATTCCTCGCTCGAGACCGAGGCCACCGCCGCCGCCCTGCCCGGCCTCACCGCCGCCGCCCTGCCCGTCCTTTACCGGCCGCGCGCGCGCGCGCGCCGCCTTGCGTTCCATTGGCCCACGCTCGCCCAGCTCCGCTCGCGCCGCCGCCGGCCACGCCCTCGCCGGCCTCCATGCCCGGCCTCGCCCGCGCCGCCGTGGCCCTGCCCGGCCTCGCCCACCTCCATGCCCGCGCCTCTGTGGCCCTGCCCGGCCTCGCCTGCGCCACCGCAGCCCTGCCCAGCCTCGCTCGGGTCCTTTCCCGGCCACGCGCGCACCCGCCGCGCCGACCCGTGGTCCGAGGCCGACCCGATGCAGGGCTACAAGGAGGTGCTCGCCGGCGCTTGGCGGGGGGCCTGGAGGAGCGGCGGAGCTCGGCAAGGTAGGCAGCGGGAGGAAGGTGGCGCAGCTCGGCGCGGTCTGGACAAGCTCGACGGGAGGAAGCAGATGGGAGGCCGGAGGGAGAGAGAACGAAGCGGTGAGGTGTGGCGGTGGTCCTGCTGCTGCTCGCCGGTGGCTCACCGGCCATCGGCGCGAGGTGGGCTCGGGTGCGCGGAGGCGTCTGGGATCGAGGGAGCTCTCCTCCCTCACGACTGGAGGCGCTCGGGGATACGCGAGTGGGCAAGGGGATCGAGCTCCCTGGTGATGGCGACTGCACGAGTTGCTGAAAAATAGGTAAGGTGGAGCTTGGTGGGGGAGGGGGGAGGAGGGGGCGGCTCAGCCATGGCAGCAAGCTACCGGAGAGATGTGGTCGGAGGAGCTGGCCATGGACAGGCCAGCGGCGGAGCGATGGGGCTCGGCCGGAGCGAGCGCACCCATCCCGTTGGAGGCCAAGAGCACGAGGTCCAAGGCGGCGGGGGGGGGGGGTGCTGCGGGGACGACGAGCACAGGGAAAGGAAGCAGCAGGTTCCCCTGCACCGCCCTGCTACAACGCGGCCTCACCACCATGCGTCGGCACACCTCCAGCTCAGCACGGCACTGCCGGGACTGCTGCTGCCTTCACCCTGGCCGGACACCTCGCGGCCGCGCACTCGAAGGCGGGAGAGGGAGCCGCCATGGCAGGGAGGGGGGAGGTGTGGGCGTGTGGCGGAGGGGTAGGAGGAAGAGGGGAAGAAGGCTGTTGCTGCCTTCGCCCTGGCCGGGCACCTCGCGGACGCGCACTCCTCGCGGAGTCGTGGTGGCGACGGCGGGAGAGGGAGCCGCCATGGCATAGGGAGGAGGGAGGTGTGGCGGAGGGGTAGGAGGAAGAGGGGAAGAAGAGGAAGGGAGAGCAAGAGTGGTGGAGGAGCAAGGCAACGAAGGAGCGCCATTAATTCGAAGCAGAGAGAGATGCGAGTCTGGTGGGTGGGTGAGATGTGTGTGAGAGAGAGATCCAGATGGGTGGGATGGATAATACATCCTTTTTCACGCACGGGTTTGGAGGCAGCAGCGAGCCAGCGACTGTGCTAACTCGTGGCTGTGCGTGTTGTGTGCGTGGCTGGCATGCGGAGGCGCCGGAGGCTTTGTCCAGTCAACGTGGTGTGTGACGTGTGTTGTGTGTGTGTTGTATGTGGTGTGTGACGTCTAGATTATTGGCCGGCTGCGTGCGTGCCGTGCGTCTCCGGCGCGGCGTCCGTTCGGCATAGGAAGACGGCAAATCGCTGGCTGTAACTTTGAATATGATCCAAAGAAAAGCATATATCACAGATTCATTGAAATTCAACATTTTGATACGAATCTATACCTAATATTAAAGAGAGGACCGTTTCTCCACTTTTTTTCGTCCTCCTGTTTATTTCGTACGTCCACCTATCAGCCCATAAAATTAAACTAAATTACCCACCACGCCACCCATAAGTGAAAAAAACTCTTCGTTAATTGTTTTTCTGATTTTTTTGCATGTCACTGAAACTGCCCTTAAAGTTGAAGTAAATTACCGACCCCGCCACCCGTAAGTGAAAAAAAACTCTTTACGAATTGTTTCTTTAGATGTTTCGTCTGTCGTCGAACTGCCCCTGAAGTTGAAGTAAATTACACACCCCGCCATTTGTCAAAAAAATTACACACCCCGCCATCTGTAAAAGTGAAAAAAACGAGCGTTCTTCTGAAATATTCGTCCGTCGTAGGGCCCTACAGTTTTTCATCTATGGAGAGACTTACCTTTTCTTTTCCTTCTCATACACGCATCAAAGATATACTAAAAAATACACACATCAAGGATCAAGTCCAACATCAGTACATTGTGAGCATGTTAGAATGCACGTGCCTTACGTTCGCATTTGTGCGGTTGGTGCATAAATATTCAGATACGTGTATATACATAGAGTGCGAATATTTAAAACTTGATTTGAACACCACAATTTTATTATCCCGTTGCAACGCACGGGCACTTTTGCTAGTATATATATATATATATATATATATATATATATATATATATATATATATATATATATATATATATATATATATATATATATATATATATATATATATATATATATATCAAATTTTCCCTATTACCGGGTGTAGTTATTCCCACTTTGGTTTCGTACGTTGTAGGTAGTATTTATTATATTAGAGAGTACGTACGTGTAGTATATAGTATGTAAGAATGTTTGGGTAGTATATACTATTTTGTAGGTAGTATGTACCATATTTTGAGCATACTTCTTTTTACGTATAAATATGTACGTATTTTCACAAATATGATAAAAACATGGGCTTATATGCAATTTTTTCACATAACTCGTTTGGAGTATTTTAGATATAGTATATGAACATACTAAAAATGATAAAGTAGTATATATACTACCACATGATAGTATATGAAATATGGGTATAACTACACCCGGTAGTAGGATGTATTTTTCCTATATATATATATATATATATATATATATATATATATATATATATATATATATATATATATATACAACCCGTCTATTCTGCCAATATTGGCAGAATAGTTATTCTGCCCATATTCATACTGCACGCTCAACGCGAGGGCACTGCACTTTCTGAAGCCAAGGTACTGCAATACAAACACTAGTGAACTTCTCGTCGAAAAAAATTGCATGTGGTGTTTTTTCGGTATTGTTTTCGATCCAGTTTTTAAACCGTATGTCAGAACGAGGCATGTAATATACCGTTAGAAAGCTATGGATTAGACGCAACTTCGCCATATAGAATATTTTTCGAGATTCGTCACGGTTTAAGAGCAGTTTCGAAAATGGTGCGGCGCACGACGAGTGGCAGCGAGCGTATTTTCGCGATTTCTTCTAAACCGCTCGTCGGAATTAAGCAAATGATACGCCGTTGAAAGATATCGTCGAGGCGCAACTTTTTCATGTAGAACACTCTCTATTCCTTACGGTTTAAGAGCAGTTTTGATTTTACCGAAATGCGGACACTCTGTTTTTCGCGGAACCAAAATCGACGCGTGAACAACATCAGACAGAAGAACGCACTGCTTCAGACTGAAAATCGCACTGCATCATACGGGTAAGCGAACTGCATCATACGAGTTTTTGTTGAAGTTTTTTCTAACTTTTTTATGAACGAGAGTGGACCGCAGAGAGGAGGGCAAGTGAACCACGACATATATCGAAGTGAACCGCATTACTATTTTGTTGTTTCGCACAAATTTTTGCACTTTCATGTTTGGGCGCAAGTGAACAACATCACTCTCAAAAGCGAACCACATCCGAGGACGAAACGCACTGCAAGTGTTGATGTAGTCGACTGAATTTTAAGACCCACGAAACAAATTGCACTTCATACAGAGGGGTATTGAGCTGCTACACAAATTGTAGTGAACTACTTTTTTTTTCTTCTTAAACAAATTTATTCAAGACATCGGTACTGCAGATGGGAGACTAGCGAACTGCAGCAGGGTACTCCCACGCGGCATACTCCACCAAAACACACGCGATTTTTAGAGGTGGCTGAACTGGACGAAACCAGAAAATCAGTGGTCCACGGCGAACTGCACGGCAACGCGCCGCCGAACCGCATCGCGCGCCCAGGCGCACTTCAAGTCTGCGGACGCCCAGACTGCAAGGGGAGGAGGGACAGCTCGCTCCTGGCGATCTGGAGCGCGGTTGTGAATCTGAGGCTGGTCATTATTGTGACCAAAACTGCACAGAACTGGTCTGCCAGGAACTCCACTTCAATGAACTGCAGATAAAACACAAGGGCAAACCTGCAAAAAACCAAAAAAATGCTTATGGACTGCGTCGAGTGGACTCCGCACTGCGTCAATAACACCCAAACCTGCACCAAAACACACTCCGCACAGCAACAGTTTCCTGCACATCCAAAATCCCAAAAAAACAGCAAAAAATGTTTTTTTGAACTGCACGGGCTTCGTCCCCGCCGAAGACAGCATCGCCGGCATCAAGACCAGGGGGATGCGGGACCAGTGCCGCTGCCGCTGACTGCTGCGCTGCAGGATGTGCACTGCACGCGCGGGAGGAGGCAGTACGGCGTTGACGGCGCGGGTGGCTGGGCTCCCGATCTGACGACGGAGGCACGACGACGGGTGGGGAGCTGGTTGGCGTGGATGCAGTGCTCCAGCCCGATCCAGCGGAGTGCGGAGGAGAGGCCGAGGGGTGGGTGTGCTGCTTGAAGCATGGCGAGCAGCGACGACATGGGGGCACGGGGCCAGTACTACACCAACGATGTGCGAACTGCGAGCTCACACCACGCGAACCGCACGACGTTCCCCCGTTGAGCTGATGTGGATGTGGCCGTCCGGCGCGGCGACGTGGGGATGGGCGGGCGGCCGGGACCCTTGCGGCAGTGGAGAGATTGAGGAGAGGGAGACGAGGGGAGGTTGAGCCGGATCCTGCCGGATCCAGTGGTTGCCGGGCGGGGCTTGACCGCCGAAGGTAGTTGGCTGGGCTCATGGCGACCGAGATGGGAGAGGAAGGTGGCGTTGGCTCACGGCGACCGAGATGGGAGAGGAAGGTGGCGGGGGAGAGGGCATTGGCCCGCGGCGGTCGGGTGGGAGGGAAAGTTGGCGGGGCGGCGCTGGCTCGCAGTGGCCGCGCGCGAAAGGGAAGGTGGAGGGGCGGCGCTGTCTCGCGGCAGCTGCGCGCGGAGAGGAAGGTCATGGGGCGGCGTTGGCTCGCTGCGGCCGGGTGCGGAGAGGAAGGTGGGGGGAGGCAGGGATCTGGCTGGGGCTTCGGGAGTTGGTCGGGAGTGGGGGAGGCGGCGCCGGGAGGAAGAAGGTGGAGTGGATCGGGGGAGGAGTGGGGGATGGTGGGCTCCCTTAGGAGGGGGGTGTCGGTGAGCTGGTTTAGTTTGGTAGTGTTGGCAGAATAAGGTTAGGTATTGGTAGAATAAGGTCTTAAGGGGGTTGGTAGAATAGACCCACCATATATATATATATATATATATATATATATATATATATATATATATATATATATATATATATATATATATGTATATATATATATGAATGAAACTCAACACAATTGATGGTAATAAAATAAAATTGTGAATATTGTTTACGTACTTCAAGTTGTTGTAAAATTCTACCCTTCTCACAGGTCGTCTGGTGAATGAACTTGCAAACGTAGTATCCACATAAATTATTCCCTACTCCCTGCCTCAGGCACTTTACGAGAATAGAGTTCAATCAAAATTATAATCAAGCATGATAATGGTATTGAAACTAGAATCAAAGAGATGCGTGGACCTAGCTAGTACTACTTACATTGAATTGTTGAAATCGCAGCTCCTTTTTCCATTCACCCCTAACCTCCTTGGTGAACCGTTTCCAAACCCTGCCCGGCAAAGAAAATGAATAAAGGATTTATTAATTACTTGATATCAGGAAATGAACGAAAGTTGCCGATATAGTGCGATAATGATTGAAATTACCTCTAGAGTATTTTATTCAGGTCCGCCCACATCTCAGGGTCTTTACGTAGCGAGTCCATGACAAGTACTCTTCCTGCGTCCAAGTCAATGACTAGCAGAATAAAGTGGAACCTGCGCACGCATAACTCATCAATTACACTGAACATCGAGTAAGCGAAACAGAATGTGTACAAGACAGTATAACACTCACTTGAAATTTTATGGAAATAGTATTTCCCTTTTGTTTTGTTGTTCAATTAACGCCCTTAGCATGATCTCCTCTGTATCCTTGGCGTTCATTTCTACCGCAACTTCATGAATAGTATTTGGGTTAATGAACCCAATGTCATAGATTTGTCCTCTTTTGCATTCGAGGATCTTCTTTCTGCATAATATAGTGAGGATAATTATACATGCAATGAACGAGCTGAGCTAGAGACTTAATTACAGAAATGATACTTACAGACAATAGCAACTGACAATAGATTTGTCGATGGCGTCTTGATTGTATAACTGAAATAATTCTTCAAATTCGATGAAAATATCCTCATTTCCATTGAAGTAATGCTCATTTTTAACTCCCGCAATGATATAGTTGGTGAAAGTGCAACTAATCCCCGGGTGGTTTTGCTAATTCATAACAACATATATCTCGTTGAACTAATATCCTCTTCAAGATAGATATTTCAGGATGTTCAATGATTGGCATGGCATGGATTAGAGACATGGACCCCTCAAAATGCTAAGGACATGGATTGGTAAAAGCTCAAGACTCTTCATTTCTATTTCAGTGATCCAAGATCACATTGAGTCCATAGGAAAGCCAATACTATTAAAAGGGGATGAGGTGTTGCTTAACGATCTACTTGCTCAAAATGCTTAGTGATATTGCTCCAAAGTCCTCAACCATTTTCTCCATCCAAATATGTCCAAAACCTAAACTCCAATTCACCCCCACCGATATTTTTCATCCGGAGCCACCGAGTTCACTTTGACATAGCCACTGCCAGAAACCCTAACAGTTCGGTCACACCGATACGGATCTCGGTCCCACCGAGATGGCCTTGCCAACTCTCTGTTATCGTTTGCAATTATTTCGGTCTCACCGAGTTTTGCAAATCGGTCTCACCGAGATGGCTTGCCAACTCTCTGTTGCCTTAGTGCTTCATTTTGGTCTCACCGAGTTGATGCAATCGGAGCCACCGAGACGAGGATTGCCCTAAGCCCTAGCACATCGGTCCCACCGAGTTGTTCCAGTCGGTCCCACCGATACTCCTAACGTTCACATGATTATTCAAATCGGTCTCACCGAGATTTATGTTTCGGTGCCATCGAGTTGGGTCAAACGTGTGTAACGGTTGGATTTTGTGTGGAGGCTATATATACCCCTCCACCCACTCTTTCACATGAGAGAGAGCCATCAGATCGTGCCTACACTCATATCTTCTGATTTCTGAGAGAGAACCACCTACTCATATGTTGAGATCAAGATATTCTATTCCTACCACATAAATCTTGTTCTTTAGCCTTTCCCAAGTTGCTTTCCACTCAAATCCTTCTTCCACCATAGCCAAATCTGTGATGAGCTGTTTGAGTGTTGGGGAGACTATCGTTTGAAGCACAAGAGCAAGGAGTTCGTCATCAACACACCGTTTATTACCTTTTGGAGAGTGGTGTCTCCTAGATTGGTTAGGTGTCGCTTGGGAGCCTCCGACATGATGTGGAGTTGAACCAAGAAGTTTGTAAGGGCAAGGAGATCGCCTACTTCGTGAAGATCTACCCAAGTGAGGCAAGTCCTTCGTGGGTGATGGCCATGGTGGGATAGACAGGGTTGCTTCTTCATGGACCCTTTGTGGGTGGAGCCCTCTGTGGACTCGCGCAGCCGTTACCCTTCGTGGGTTGAAGTCTCCATCAATGTGGACGTACGATAGCACCACCTATCGGAACCACGCCAAAAATCTTCGTGTCTCCATTGCGTTTGCCTTCTCCAAACCCTTCCCTTTACCTTCATATGCTTGACCATTCATAATTGCTAAAATCTGCCTACAACTAAAATTCGGGAAAAGGAAAGATTTTTATTTGGTCAAGTAGTCTAATCACCCGCCCCCCTCTAGACATACTTTCGATCCTACAGTTGGTCCCTTCCTTTGAGACTTCCATGTACCACTCATGCAATTTTCGCATTTGTGTTGGTAGAAGTCGGACCTCCTCAGGTTTGACGAGAGGCTTCCCATGCTGGTATCTGTATGCTAACTCAACCATGGGGAACTCTACCTCCTTGCCTAACAATTTACCAAGAGTGGAACCAACATCATCGGCCGCTACCCCCGGATCATAATCGATATCGGTAAACACCTTGAGCGGGGGGCATGATTGGTTTTTCTGTTCGCCGAGCTGGGGAATTGTTTTCCCACTTGCACTACTGCTACTTCCCAACCGCTTCACATGTTCTCTATATGACTTTACAATAGACCGGTCATAGTCTGATAGCAGCGGAGGCGGTGGTGGTCGCGTAAGGTTTTCTATACAGCGCTCCGCTTTTGCCAGATCTAATTTCTCCTTTGGATCGGGCCGTTTCGCTGCAAGCTGGCGTTTCACATCGGCTGCCACTGTCTTCTTGAGTTCCTCATCAGTCATATCGTATGGTAACTTGGCAGGAGCCTTCTTGACGCTTGTATCTGCTCTGGTTTTTCTTCGCAGTTGTACTACTAGCCACCGGAGCGGCGGCTCTCTTCCGTCGGTGCCGAGGCGGCGGCAGAGGCGGAGTCTGCTGAGGGACCTCCTCCGGCGGAGTATGCTGAGGCGGCAGAGACAGTTGAGGCGGCGGAGATAGAGATGGATTGCTACTGTGAGGAGTCTGCTGAGGGGCCTCCTCCGGCGGAGTCTACTGACGCGGCGTCCAATGTGGAAGCACGATGTGTTCCTTTTTCCATAGAATCATAGTCCTTCACCTGTAGGAAAGTCAAGCTCCAACTGCTCAAATCCGTTGAGAACTTCATCCACCCCGACAACAGCATAGCCATCTGGAATCGGAGAGCAATGGTGAGTTGCATCAGGTCCAGAAGGTAAGGCAAAGCCGATCGCCACCTTCACGGATATGTTGATGCATTTCGCATGTAGATCACAATGTTCCCTCTACGTGATATCATCCACGGGGTAGCGAGGAGCCATGATATCATCTGTGGGCCAAACGAGCTCCGTGGAAGCCACGCTGCTTTTCCTCTGAGATGGTGGGCCGGCAGCAGTATCGAATGCAGGATCTTCGTGCCGCTGAGATGGGCCGATAGCTTGCTGGCTGGTAAGTGCCTCTATTTGCTTCTGCTGCAACGCTACTATTTCTTCTACCTTCTGCAGCCAATCTGCATCCTGTTTCTTCTTTCTCGCTCGGCTTCTATAGGTGTCACTACTGTCGGGAAACCCAACCTTCCACGGAACGGAGCCTGATGTGCCTCGTGTTCGTCCAGGGTGTTCAGGATTCCCGAGGGCGCGTGTCAGCTCGTCCTTCTCTCTGTCGGGATTGAACTTCCCGTCCTGCACGTCCTTCATTGCAGCTCTTTTGTATAAATGCACTTCCCTGTTTCTGGGTTCAACGTTCCCCCATGCCCGTAGAACCAAGTACTTGCCCGTTCGATCCACTGCAATGGCTCTGGATCGATCCCTTTAGCAATCAGGTCATTCTCAAATTTCTCCCACTTAGGCCTGGCAACCTTGTAGCCACCTGACCCCGTAACATGGTGATAATCTTTCTTTGCAGCATTTATCTTATTTCTTTCTGACCTTTTCTTAGCTTCTTCCGATTTCTTGTACTTCACAAATACATCCCAGTGATCTTTTAACTTCTCATGTGCTCCGGTGAATGTTGGAGTCTTGTCTTTCTGGACATAGTCTTGGTTCAATCTTTTCTTCCAGTTGCAGAATTGTGCGGCCATCTTCTTAAGAGCCCACGACTTGACTTTTCGCTCTATAACTGGGTTATTTGGATCCACCTCTGGTGGTAGGGGGAAATTTGTCATGAAGGTATTCCAAAGCATTTCTTTGCATCTATCCTCGACATAAGTAACTCCATCATCCGCCTTTGGCTTATTCCATTCTTGAATGGAGATCGGGATGCTGTCCCTAACAATAACTCCGCACTGACTTACAAATGCATCTGCGCTCCGCTTGGGAGCAATCGGTTTGTCATATGCATCGACTTCTTCGATCTTGAACCTTTCATTATCGCCCAACCTTTTTTTTGGGCCTCGTTTCATTATCGAAGATTGGCTCGATTCGGAGGGCTAAAAGAAGAAAGAAGCGCTAATATGTGTATATACAAATCAATTAATGCATCTAGTCAGCAGAGGCTTAATTAATATACCTCACCGGACTTTGTAATAATTAAGGTTCCAACACCGGAGCCGTCATCTTTTCGCTCCATTCTCTCACCGGAGCCGTCCATTCCCTCACCGGAGTCATTCAGAAAATGTGAGGTGATATCATCATCTCCGTTGCGGATTATTTCCTCCAACATGTTTTCTTGTTCTTCGTCTCTGGCGTGTTCCGGATTCATAGTTTCTGCAATCACTTGCAAGTTATTTCATATGCATTTTATACAATTTTAATATTCTGGACAGAATAGCAAGTTTATTTATTTTAACATGTATGATGATGGCAAAACATAATCTACAAGAGAAATCAAAACAAATGCATATAAAGAACGTCTCGATCAGAGTTACGGTTCTACCGGAACGAAATGGTGAGGACTCTTCACCGGCGATCGTCGGGGACTCCTCCGGCCATCGTCGGGGACTCCTCCGGCAACCCAAAATATCGGGAAGGAAACGGTGAGGACTCTTCACCGGCGATCGTCGGGAACTCCTCCGGCAACCAAAATATCGGGAAGGAAACGGTGAGGACTCTTCACCGGCGATCGTCGGGGACTCCTCCGGCAACCCAAAATATCAGGAAGGAAATGGTGAGGACTCTTCACCGGCGATTGTCGGGGACTCCTCCGGCGATCGTCGGGACTCGTCCGGCAACCCAAAATATCAGGAAGGAAACAGTGAGGACTCTTCTCCGGCGATCGTCGGGGACTCCTCCGGCAATCGTCGGGACTCCTCCGGCAACCCAAAATATCAGGAAGGAAATGGTGAGGACTCTTCACTGGCAATCGTCGGGGACTCCTCCGGCGATCGTCGGGACTCCTCCGGCAACCCAAAATATCGGGAAGGAAACGGTGAGGACTCCTCACCGGCGATCGTCGGGGACTCCTCCGGCGATCGTCGGGGAATCCTCCGGCGATCGTCGGGACTCCTCCGGGAACCCAAAATATCGGGAAGGAAATGGCATCTTTTGCAAAAATGACATGAAACAAAATCAATACAAAATATTGACCAAGTTTATATACAAAATATTAACATCCACAATACAAAATCAATACCATTAGAATTATCATTCAATATGTTTTCATACCTTATATATTTTTTATTGTGAAAATTTAAATTGTTTTCGATAACTTGATCAAACTTTCTCCCGCAAAAATTTTTGGATCAAACTTTATAAATAATATTGAACCTTTTCCCAAATACACATTGTATAATAAATATATTTATTAATACAAGATGAAATTTATATTAAAAAAACAGCTAGGGCTGAGCGCGGGCGGCGTCGGCGCGGGCGGCGGTGACGCGGCTCGGGGAGGAGGGCGAGGAGGTCCGGCGACGGCGGCCGTCGGTGACGAGCCGCTACGGGCGTCGGCGAGGGTGGAAGTGATCTCCGGCAGCCTGGCGGCGGCGTGTGGTGGTTCGGCGTCGGGGCAGGCTGCGGCGTCGCGCGAGAGAAAGAAGATTGGGGCGGAAGAAGGCCAGGGCGCGCGGTTAATATACCTCGAGCTTTAGTTGGCTCCTACCAGGACTAAATGCCTACCTTTAGTCCCAGTCGGAGCCACCAACCAGGAGTAAAGCTTGTTTTCGGCAGCCAAATGGGCACGGAAGGTCAGGCCTTTAGTCCCGGTTGGTGGCTCCGACCGGGACTAAAGGTAGGCCTTTAGTCCCGGTTTGTGCCACCAACCGAGACAAACCTGGATTTTTAAAGCTTTTAAATGGTGTTTTAATCAAAACAGATTATGTTTAGCTCTTTTAGTTTTATACCTTTTTCCTTTGTTTTAATTATTTTAGTTTATGTTTTCTTGTTATTCTTTTGCCAAATTATATTATGTTTCGGTTAGTCAACATGAGGATATTTTAGGAAATTTTAAATAGGTGTTTTAAAATTATTTTAATGTTTTGAGGTGGTACTAATTTTTTATCCGCCGAAGATTTTTTTTTCTATCCGAGGTGGTACTAATTTTTTATGCGTCCGTCTGCTAGAAAAGGAAAAAATGTTTGTCCAGACTTTCTTACGTGGGGCGCGTGCTGTGGCTTAGCAAAGCCAGCCCATTTATTTTCTGCCCACACAGCTGGGAAAACCCTATTTGCTGCACGTGGCGGCACATACTCGGAGCTGTCCACTAGGTGCCCAAGACTGGGCCGCCCCGTTTTCCTTTTTTCAGTGTTCTGATTCTATTTTTCTTTTTTTGTTCTTTTCTCTTTTTCTTTCCTTTTTTTTCTTTTTTCCCTTTCCAATTTTATTTTTCCTTTTTACTTTTTTTTGTAAATTCAATTTTTTCAAAAATGTTCAGATTTTTTTTTCAAATTTTCAAAAAATGTTCAGAATTCCAAAATTTTATCCCTGTTTCGAAATTTTTTGGAACTTTAAATTTTTGTTATCGTTCCAAAATTTATTCAAAATTCAAAATATGTTCCTATTTTTTTAAAATGTTTGTGTTTACCAGAATTGTGTGAGATTTATAAAAAAACTTGCATTTTAAAATATTTTCCAAATTAAAAAATATTCTTGTTTTTGTTAAATGTTCACAACTTCAAAATAATGTTCGTGTTTAAAAAATACACATTTTCTAAAATTGTTCTAAATGTTTTAAACAAACATGTTCCCATTTTTAAAAATTGGTCACAAATTCAAAAAATGCTTGTGTTTTTATAAAAGTTTCATGTTTTCAGAAACTATTTGTGAATTTTCTAAAATATTCTGTTTGAAATCTTGTTCGTATTTTTTCAAAAATGTATGCAATTTTCAAAAAACTTTTCGCATTTTTCAAAAATTGTTCATGTTTCCAAGAATATTTGGCAATTCATTATTAGTATTATTATTATTATTATTATCATTATTATTATTATTATTTGAATAGTTTGGATAAATAAAAAATGTTTCAAATCTGACGCTGCAGTATGTTCTTGCACATTTGTGCTGGCCATTGGTTAGCAGAACGTGTTTGTTCGAGTGGCTGGTAGCACTTGGTCGGGTCTTTGAGGTCGTGAGTTCGATCCTTTAACTCGTATTTTTTGAATTTTACTCGCGCCTTACAAACACAGGTCGTTTCAGTGCCTGGGCCTTTCACATCCCACGCAACTTAGCCGGCCCAACTACTTGGAAAATAAGGCAAAAATATTTTAAATAGTCCCACATTTCTCCTTTACATACAGTCGTACCAAATAACATACGTGTACGAAACTAGACGTAGTAAGCTAGATGAAGGATGGATGGATTAAGCTGGATGAAGGATGTATGGATTGGTACGTGAGCTGATTGGAAAAGGACACTGAATTTCTTGAGGATTGCCACCCGAGGAAAAGAGAAGAGAAGACCTGACTACGTGAGCTAGAATTAACTCCGGTTGTACTATGTCGGTGGCTCGTACATGAAAAAGAGAAGACCCACCTTATTTCCATATTATGGAACTTCATACCTTATAATCCTCTCGAACGAATGAAAAAATAGGTTGAATAATTCGTGGGCCTTCTCTAGAGTGCGATGACCTAAAAAAACCCAGGACCTAAATGTTCAAACTTCATACCTTAAATCCCCTCGATCAATGAACAGAAAAATAGCGGATTGATTATTTCACACGTGGCGAAACCTACCTAAATGTTCCTTCTCGGCGTGCACACAGGGTTATGCTTGAACATATAATTCACACTAAATTTAAATGCACACTATTTTTTCTTCCGTTGCAATGCACGGGCATATGTTCTAGTAATATCCAATATAAATTGGTGATTTGTTCAATTTGCGGTTGACACATTAAAGTTTTTGAGTTTCTTCTTTGGATTGGAATATACCAAGGCAAAGGGCAGTATGGCCTGAAGGCCGAAGCCCAAAAGCCCAACGACCGGGTTTTCGTACTTGGGCTCAAGCTTTACACTCGAGCATTGGCCCAAAATCCCAAATACCTAAGATTGAAACATATGTGTAATAATGTACTTATTTCGAAAATGATTAGATTAATAATTTTAGTCGAACAATGCTACTCCTTACATGTTCCAGGCGGAGTTCGGCTCGTGCTTGGCATTTTAAGGTCATACTTTGCAAAGCAATAGCCCCAAACTCGGCATGCCCATGGTAGCAAATCCAAAGAGGTGGCTGATCAATGGTCGCGATGTACATTCTCTTCTTCAAAAAGTGGCAAGACCTTCATTTTTCATGCACATAACTCTACATGACATTAATAACTAATTGAGTTTGTTTGTGCACAATGTGTTTTCATGGACAAACCCGCATCTTTTGAAAAGAATAAAACTGTTTTTTTCACAAAGTTTGTAAATGTGTAGGTATTGATCGATTTGCCTTCATAAGAATCGTGTTTGTTTAGGTGGATCTGATTACTTGGCATATGGTATACGCCAGTCATATGGCATCTTTCCACGCGTCACTCAGTGACATATCCACACTCCGCTGTCTACCATCACACATCTCTTGCATAGTATAATTTCTGACTCAATGTGTGATAAATAATTAACATTTCGCTTGGAATACCGCACTTCCCACATATGGTCAAATGAGAAAATACTTGGTTTTACACAATTGTGACTTTACAATAATTATGGGGTAGCAGATCCAATATAATATTTAACACATGCATACATTACTCAATTTTTAGTTGATTTCACACATTAGCAAGACTTATGGGCCACATGCAACGTCCCCATCTAATCACACTGAGCAAGAGCACTACTTAAAACATGTTAATATAGTTATAAGAGCTGAAGAAAACCTCATTAGGAGTATATTATCATTGCATATATTGACCGGTTAGTTAGATTTTTGCTAGTTTTCATAGGTTGTTAATTGCATGTGATGGATGCCTATTTGTATATACAAATACAAAACTTCAGCAGAAATTGCTATTGTATGTTCTGTCGTAAGATCGATGTTGGGTCGGGTTCCACAATAATACCAATCACTTGAGGGAGCATCATAAAAGATAACAAAGTGCATGTATCCATGTACATGCCCATGGATTAGGCCTCACAAAGTTATATGAATCTCACATATTTTAACTACAATCGTATATCATACATGATCACACGAAAGATTCCACCAAAAGCTAGTTCAGTCTATAGGATTAGGAGGTGTCAAAAATATATCTTTCTAGGGTACCTCACATAAATGGCATAGTTACTTGGGCGTCAGCGCTCAAACATGGGCAGCCAGCGAAGAACTACTTTATTACCTCCCCGTTAAAATACCTAAAAGGTGTTCAGAAGGCTATGTTTGTTCTGTTATCAATGAGAATAAAGTCACTTCTTATTAAGTCATATGGACCTTCTACCTTAGCATTGCAAGGTATAGAGAAAACTAAATATTTTCAATCAATATTTTATATTTTTGCGCAACAAGTGGAAGGACATGAATATTGATCATAGATAAATCACATACCGGATTGTAGAATTGTCTCTCAGTCATTACATAGCTCTAACCCCTTCCTAAATTTAGGGCGACGAGAATTGTCTCCAAGCAGAATCCATATCTGCAAACTAGGCACAAACTAGCCAACGTCCTCCTAGTCAGCATCAGCCCTAAACCTAAGGATAATGACCTTTCAAGAACAATTACTAAGAATATAAATTATTTTTTTATAACTTAGCACATGGAAAGATTTATGACGAACTTTCAGTTGGTTGCATGCATTAGCAAACTTTTTATATGGGGAAATTTTCTACTGACCTCGAAGGTACCTTCGCCTCCTATCTCTTCCATGTGCAGAACATGCCAGAGCATAGCAACTAGAAATAGAAGTAATACCATTTGTACTAAGTATCTTCGCAGAATAGAAGAATGATCATGGATTTCATGGCACCCACTTTCTAAAACAAAACAAAAACATATTTCTATGTTTTGAAAAAATTCCAATAGAATCTTGCACATGTATATTGAGCTGAAAATTATACATGCAATTTTTCTTAAAATAACACTAGTAGAAAAAGGGCCATTTGTCCCGGTTCGTAAGGGCCTTTAGTCCCGGTTCTGGAACCGGGACTAAAGGGTCGGGACTAATACCCAAAACCTTTAGTCCTGGTTTGCTTACGAACCGGGACCAAAGGCCCTCCACGTGGCGCTGCCTGGGGCGGGGGAGGGAGGACCTTTAGTCCCGGTTGGTGTTACCAACCGGGACTAAAGGCTCCACCTTTGGTCCCGGTTGGTAACACCAACCAGGACCAAAAGGCGGCCACGCGTCAGCAGCTCGCAGTCGCTGGGGGTTTTGTTTTTTTTTTTGGAAGGGGGGGTTTTGGGGTTTTGGAGGGTTAATTTAGGGGTTTCATATTGTGTTAGCGAGCTAATAGAGAGAAGTGACCTCTCTTTTTCCGTGCTTGGTCGACGCTAGCTACTACACATATAGAGAGAACTCGACGCTAGCTAGTAAGCAAATAAAGGAAACCATTAATTACACAAGATCGTCATGAACATATATAGAGAGAAGTGACATCTCTTTCTTCGTGCTTGGTCGAACAACAAGTTTTCGTATATCTATCCGACGCTGCTACATATGTACAATATATAACATCCCTTACAACAATTTCAATTTCACATGGTATTCTCCTTGTTCAGGTATGACGTGGTCAAGAAAGAATCCTGCCAATTCCTCTTGAATTGTTCGTATGCGATCATGTGGTAGGAGTTCATCCCGCATCTGCCAGATCTAATTTAAAGAAGGGGTCAATACATATATATGAATGAAACTCAACACAATTGATGGTAATATATAAAATAAAATTGTGAATATTGTTTACGTACTTCAAATTGTTTCTCAGAGGAGGCCCGTTCAGAGGTATAGTAGCGAATGAACTCGCATACGTAGTATCCACATAAATGAGTGTTGGGTGCCTGCAACAAGCACTTTACGAGAATAGAGTTCAATCAAACTGATAAGCAAGCATGATAATGGTATTGATGAAACTAGAATCAATGAGAGATGCGCGGAACTAGCTAGTACTACTTACTTTGGGGTGTGTAAATCACAGCTCCTTCTTCAGACCCGGAACCTTAGCGGTGAACGTTTTCCAAACCCTGGCAGGCAAAGAAAATGATTACTTGATATCAGGAAATGAACGAAAATTGCCGATATGGTCCCGGTATTGATTGAACTTACTTCTGGAGCATTGCAGTCATGTCCGCATAATACTTGGGATCTTTACGGAGCGAGTCTAAGACAGTTACTAATGCCCCGTCAAGGTTAATGGATAGCAGAATATAGTGGAAGCTGCGCACGCATAACTCATCAATTACATTACTTAACCACGAGTAAGCGGAACCGAATATGCAGAAGACAGTAACACTCACTTGAAGTTGTAAGGAAAGAGTATTTCCCTTTTGTTTTGATGTGTAAGGAACGTTTGTAGTAAGTTGTTCTCGGTATCTTCAGCCGCCTTTCGTACCGACCATTCATTTACGGTATTTGGGCTAATGAACCCAACGTCGAAGATTCCTATTTTTTGGCATTTGACCATCTTCAATCTGCATAATATAGTGAGGATAATTATATATACATGCAATGAACGAGCTGAGCTAGAGACTTAATTATAGAAGTAATACTTATAGACAGTAGCAAGTCATGAGTTGTTTGTCGAGGGCCTTTTGATTGTATAATTGAAATAACTCCACAAATTCAACAGGCAGCAGATCGACTCCAGGGAAGTCATGCTCTTTTTTAATTCCAACTAACAAACTGTCTTTCCCAGACTTCCTGCAGGTTTCCATGTACCAGTCATGCAATTTTTGCATCATCGTTGTTAGATGAGGATGATCAGGTTTGACGAGAGGCTTCCCGTGCTCGTATCTAAAGACGTCTACTACCTCAGCCGTTTCAAACTGTACATCATCGGGCAGGTAATCATCAAGAGTGGTACCGGGCAGTAGCACCGGATGATTAGCGCTATCGCTAGACACCTTGAGCAGGTGGCACGATTGCTTCTCCTGTTCGCCGAGCTGGGGAATTGTTTTCCCACTTCTTCGTTTTTTCGCTCTTGCAGCACTGGAAGTACTTCCCGACTGTTGCGCTTTAGCATGTGTCTTAGTAATTATGCGGTCATAGTTGGAATCCGGCGGAGGCGGTGGTGGTCGCTTCAGGACATTGATAGTGCGCTTCACTTTCACCGGATCTACCTTCTCCTTCGGAGGTGGAGTTTTCTTTGCAAAATGGTCCCTCAGTTGGGCACGACATATGTCCTCGTTTTCCTGCTCGGTCCTCTCATATGGTAACTTTTCCAGAGGCTTGAGAGATGGACCGTATCTGAATTGGCTCCCGCCTCTGCTTGTACTGCTAGCCACCGGAGCGGCGGCGTCTCTCTTCCGTCGTTGCTGATGAGGCGGAGAAATCTGACGCGCCGGAGGAGCTGGAGCGGCGGCGTTTGTCTTCCGCCATTGCCGACGAGGCTGAGGAGGAGGCGGACTGCTCCGACGCGCCGGAGTAGGCGAAGGAGGAGGCGGAGTGCCCTCACGCGTCGGAGGAGCCGGAGAAGGAGGCGGAGTGCCCTGATCACTCGCCGGAGGAGGAGGAGGAGGAGGAGGCGGAGTGCCCTGACTCGCCGGAGGAGGAGGAGGCGGAGGCGTCCAGTTTGGAAGCTTGATGTACTCCTTCTGCCATAGACATGTACTCCTCAGAGCATGAACCAGCCGATTCTCCCCTTCACCTGTAAAAATGTTATCGGGGAGGGGGTATGTCGACAACGCTTTTTTTCTAGGGTTTGGGTGGCCTCGAGAGTTGGTCGCCCAGTATAACGAGAGGGGGGTGAACATTTTACCTTAGTAACTTAGAAAAAAAATGTTATCGGGGAGGGGGTATATCGACAACGCTTTTTTTCTAGGGTTTGTGTGGCCTCGAGAGTTGGCCGCCCGGTATATCGAGAGGGGGGTGAACATTTTACCTTAGTAACTTAGAAAAAAATGTTATCGGGGAGGGGGTATGTCGACAACGCTTTTTTTCTAGGGTTTGGGTGGTCTCGAGAGTTGGTCGCCCGGTATATCGAGAGGGGGGGTGAACATTTTACCTTAGTAACTTAGAAAAAAAATGTTATCGGGGAGGGGGTATATCGACCCCCCCCTCATGTCGAAGTTATCGGGGAGGGGGTATATCAACAACGACATACATTCCGGATCCGTTGGAAAGCTCTCGGGGAGCCGATGCCAACGTGATGATAGGGGGCCGGGGTGCTCCCGTGGCCTTGTTGATAGATAGAGCCGATGCCAACGTGATGATAGAGCCGATGCCAACATTTTCATTTACCAAAAAAACTACCTTCAAAAAAAGACTTGCTTCGCCGCAGGTGCTCGGTGCGACGTGGACTCGGTGGAAAAACTTTATGAAAATGCGGTGGTGGCCGGGCCGGGCGGTTTTCTTTTCCTTCTTCATTTTTTCCTTTGTTTTTTCTTATATGTTTGTTTTCGTTTTCACTCTACATTTTCGTACATATGAAAAACAACGAAGACTTTTTACATGAACATATACACACATATACATGAACATATATACATATACATGAAAAAAAAACATATACATGAACATATACACATATACATGCCCGCAAAAAAACCCTAAACGATGACGGGGCGGCACACCATAGGAAAGGGGGGGCTCACTGGGGGGGGGGGGGGGCGATGGCTGGAGGCCGGCGACGGGGACGAGGACGGCGGCGACGGGGACGAGGACGACATTGGTCCCGGTTGGTGGCACCAACCGGGACTAATGCACCCCTTTAGTCCCGGTTGGTGCCACCAACCGGGACCAAAGGTCTCTTTTCAGCAGCCCAAAGGGCGGGAAGCAGAGACCTTTGGTCCCGGTTGGTGGCACCAACCGGGACCAATGGCCTTGCACAGCGGCGTGGTGGGAGTTTAGTCCCACCTCGCTACTTGAGAGAGTGCCGCACCTGTTTATAAGGCGCGGTGCGCCAGAGGCTTCGAGCTCCTCTCTAAAGCAGGCTTACTGGCCTAACCACTCTGTATCTGCCTGTGGGCCTACTAGGCCTTCTGCGGGCCTGAATCCTGGCCCAACTGGCTGGTTGGGTTTCTAGTCGTATTCAGGCCGTGGTGGCCCAGTAGACGGCATTTTTTTAATATTTTTGCAATATTTTTGTTTTGTTTTTTACATTATTTATTTCTTTTCTTTTTTTGCTTTATTTTTTTTAATTCTTTTTGCTGTTAGGTCACAAAAATTATAAACTTTCTGTTAGTGCTATTAAAGTTTGCTATTAAAGTTTCTAACAAAAAAATTCTTTATGAAAATTCTTTTTGCTATTAATGTTTTGAACAAAAAATACTTTGATAATTTTAGTTGCATAAATTTTATATAATTTTAGTTTCAAAAATATTTTAATTGATTATTTTTAGTTCATTCTTTTTGCAATTATTTTTGATTATTTTATATAATTATCGAAAACTGGATGCACTTCGTGTACAAAATGGACAATCTCTTTCGAAGTATCAGGGTTTCGGACGAAAACTCATCTGTTACAAAGGGATTTCATTTTTTTTTGAACTTATTTGAACTCCAGACTTTTTGTGTGTTCAAAATGCACCATTCAAAGCCACATCATCAATTTTCAACCCTTTCTGACTTCATTTGGTATTTTTCATGCATTTACTGATTTTTTTGAGCTAAATGACCCTGAAATTGAAAAGCACTACAAATGAACTCTGAAAAGGTTGAAACTTGGCATGGTATCATCATTTCACCCACATAGCATGTGCTAAAAAGTTGAGAGGGTTACGGCAAAAACTGGATGCACTTCGTGTACAAAATGGACAATCTCTTTCGAAGTATCAGGGTTTCGGACGAAAACTCATCTGTTACAAAGAGATTTCATTTTTTTGAACTTATTTGAACTCCAGACTTTTTGTGTGTTCAAAATGCACCATTCAAAGCCACATTATCAATTTTCAACCCTTTCTGACTTCATTTGGTATTTTGCATGCATTTACTGATTTTTTGAGCTAAATGACCCTGAAATTGAAAAGCACTACAAATGAACTCATCTGTTACAAAAGGCATTTCATTTCTTCACATGTAACTGCAATGATATAGTTGTGGAGAGAAAGTCTTCACTTTTTCTTCGCTTGTGTCCTTTGCTTATTGCGCCGTAACCATGGATAATCTTCATCGTTTAACAGGGTGCTTGGGTCAGCCTTGACTTTGAAGGGAGGAATTTCATGAAACTTTTCATAATCTTCGGACATGTCTGTCTTGCCCTCCAATCCCACGATGTCTCTTTTTCCTGAAAGAACTATGTGGCGCTTTGGCTCATCGTATGATGTATTCGCTTCCTTATCTTTTCTTTTTCTTGGTTTGGTAGACATGTCCTTCACATAGAAAACTTGCGCCACATCATTGGCTAGGACGAATGGTTCGTTTGTGTACCCAAGATTGTTCAGATCCACTGTTGTCATTCCGTACTGTGGGTCTTCCTGTACCCCGCCTCCTGACAGATTGACCCATTTGCACTGAAACAAAGGGACCTTGAAATCATGTACATAGTCAAGCTCCCATATGTCCACTATGTAACCATAATATGTGTCCTTTCCCCTATTGGTTGCTGCATCAAAGCGAACACCGCTGTTTTGGTTGGTGCTCTTTTGATCTTGGGCGATCGTGTAAAATGTATTCCCATTTATCTCGTACCCTTTGTAAGTCAATACAGTCGAAGATGGTCCCCTGGCCAACGAGTACAACTCATCAGAAACAGTGTTGTCACCCATGAGACGTGTTTGCAACCAACTGCCGAAAGTCCTGATGTGTTCATATGTAATCCAGTCGTCACACTGCTCCGGGTGTTTGGAGCGCAGAATATTCTTGTGTTCATCAACATACGGGGTCACCAAGGTAGAATTCTGTAGAACTGTGTAGTGTGCTTGAGACCAAGAATGCCCGTCCCTACATATTATTGAGTCCGCTCCTAGCGTGCCTTTTCCAGTTAGTCTCCCCTCATACCGCGATTGAGGGAGACCAATCTTCTTAAGGTCAGGAATGAATTCAACACAAAACCCAATGACATCCTCTGTTTGATGGCCCATGGAGATGCTTCCTTCTGGCCTAGCGCGGTTACGAACATATTTCTTTAAGACTCCCATGAACCTCTAAAAGGGGAACATATTGTGTAGAAATACAGGGCCCAGAACGACAATCTCGTCGACTAGATGAACTAGGACGTGCGTCATGATATTAAAGAAGGACGGTGGGAACACCAGATCGAAACTAACAAGACATTGCACCAAATCACTCCTTAACCTTAGCAGGATTTCTGGATCGATCACCTTCTGAGAGATTGCATTGAGGAATGCACATAGCTTCACAATGGCTAATCGAACGTTTTCCGGTAGAAGCCCCCTCAATGCAACCGGAAGCAGTTGTGTCATAATCACGTGGCAGTCATGAGACTTTAGGTTCTGGAACTTTTTCTCTGCCATATTTATTATTCCCTTTATATTCGACGAGAAGCCAGACGGGACCTTCATACTGAGCAGGCATTCAAAGAAGATTTCCTTCTCTTCTTTGGTAAGAGCGTAGCTGGCAGGACCTTCATACTGCTTTGGATGCATGCCGTCTTTTTCATGCACACGTTGCTGTTCCTCCCGTGCCTCCGGTGTATCTTTTGTCTTCCCATACACTCCCAAGAAGCCTAGCAGGTTCACGCAAAGATTCTTCGTCACGTGCATCACGTCGATTGCAGAGCGGACCTCTAGGTCTTTCCAATAGGGTAGGTCCCAAAATATAGATTTCTTCTTCCACATGGGTGCGCGTCCCGCATCGTCAGTCGGAACAGATAGTCCGCCAGGACCCTTTCCAAAGATTACTTGTAAATCATTGACCATATCAAGTATGTGATCACCAGTACGGAGGGCAGGCTTCTTCCGGTGATCCGCCTCACCTTTGAAATGCTTTCCTTTCTTTCGACATTGATGGTTGGTCGGAAGAAATCGACGATGCCCCAGATACACATTCTTCCTGCATTTGCCCAAATATATACTGTCGGTGTCATCTAAACAGTGTGTGCATGCGTGGTATCCCTTGTTTGTCTGTCCTGAAAGGTTACTGAGAGCAGGACAATCGTTGATGGTTACAAACAGCAACGCATGTAGGTCAAATTCCTCCTGTTCGTTCTCATCCCACACACGTACACCTCTTCCATTCCATAGCTGTAAAAGTTCATCAACTAATGGCCTTAGGTACACATCAATGTCATTGCCGGGTTGCTTAGGGCCTTGGATGAGCACTGGCATCATAATGAACTTCCGCTTCATGCACAACCAAGGAGGAAGGTTATACATACATAGAGTCACAAGCCATGTGCTATGCTTGCTGCTCTGATCCCCAAAAGTATTAACGCCATCTGCACTTAAACCAAACCATACGTTCCTTGGGTCATCTGTAAAGTTGCTCCACTTTCTCTCGATCTTTCTCCACTACGACCCGTCAGCGGGTGCTCTCAACTTCCCGTCTTTCTTACGGTCTTTTTTGTGCCATTGCATCAACTCGGCATGCTTTTTGTTTCTGAACAGACGTTTCAACCATGGTATTATAGGAGCATACCACATCACCTTGGCAGGAACCCTCTTCCCGGTGCTCTGGCCCTCAACATCACCAGGGCCATCTCTTCTAATCTTATACCGCAATGCACCGCATACCGGGCATGCGTTTAAATCCTCGTACGCACCGCGGTAGAGGATGCAGTCATTAGGGCATGCATGTATCTTCTGCACCTCCAATCCTAGAGGGCATAGAACCTTCTTTGCTTCGTACGTACTGCCGGGCAATTCGTTATCCTTTGGAAGCTTCTTCTTCATTATTTTAAGTAGCGAACTAAATCCCTTGTCAGATACACCATTGTCTGCCTTCCATTGCAGCAATTCCAGTGTGGTACCGAGCTTTCTGTTGTCATCTTCGCAATTTGGGTACAACCCTTTTTTGTGATCCTCTAACATGCGATCGAACTTCAACTTCTCCCTTTCACTTTCGCATTCTCTCTGTGCATCAACAATGACCCGGCGAAGATCATCATCGGGCACATCGTCTGGTTCCTCTTGATCTTCAGCTTTCCCCATTGCAGCATCACCGTATTCAGGGGGCGGGTAGTTGTCATCATCCTCTTCTTCTTCGTTGTC
Source organism: Elymus sibiricus (assembly GCA_039707655.1). Classification (NCBI taxonomy): domain Eukaryota; kingdom Viridiplantae; phylum Streptophyta; class Magnoliopsida; order Poales; family Poaceae; genus Elymus; species Elymus sibiricus. The sequence continues at coordinate 35,960,342 of CM077676.1, forward strand.
TTCCATCATAACCCCTCTTTCTCCGTGCTTGGTCCAAACATTATAGCGTGGCATAAAACCCTTCTCAAGCAGGTGGAAGTGAAGGGTTTTAGAGTTGGAGAAAGCCTTCATATTCTCACAGACAGTACATGAACAATGCATAAAACCATTCTGCTTGTTTGCCTCAGCCGCTTCGAGAAAATTATGCAGGCCCTTAATATACTCGGAGGTGCGTCGGTCACCGTACATCCAGTGCCGATTCATCTGCGTGCGTTATATAGTTCTCATTATTGAACAACATATAACTCTCTAGAGCATCTAATTAAATCATACAAGTAATAACTATCTAGAACAACATATAACCAAAACCATCGCACTATATAATAACAAACAATAATAAAAGTAAGAAAGTTACACAAGTATCTATCTAAATCATACAAGTAAGAACTTTTTTCTTTTAGAAAGAAGATAAGAAGAAGAGGCTAACAACGGTGGTGCCGGCGCCGAGATGGGCGCGGGCGATCGACGGCGGTGAGGACGGGGACGGGACAGGACGGACCGCCAACCTAGACAAATCTTGAGGAAAATGGAGCTTGGACAAGGAGCTTCCAGAGGAGAAAGCTTAAGTATGGCTCGGGCATTTCATCGAACACCTCATGTGCATAGGAGGTGAGCTAGAGCACCACAAAGCTCTCCCCTCGCCGGCCAGAAAAACAGAGCAGTGTGGAGTGCTCTGCTCGCTGGCGAGGGGGGTATATATATGCATCTCATTGGTCCCGGTTCGTGGCTGGAACCGGGACTAAAGGACCCCCTTTGGTCCCGGTTCCAGCCACGAACCGGGACCAATGGTTGTGGGCCAGGAGCGAGGCACATTGGTCCCGGTTCGTGTCTGGAACCGGGACTAAAGGGTCCAGACGAACCGGGACCAATGCCCCACGAGGCCTGGCCGGCCCCCTGGCCTTACGAACCGGGACCGTTGCCCCCATTGGTCCCGGTTCGTGACTGAACCGGGACTAATGGGCTGGCCCGGCCTGGACCAAAGCCCTGTTTTCTACTAGTGTAATAAGAATTTCATTACTTCGAGTTTTCAAGGTCCGCATAGGAGCTTTTCATGGAGATCATAAAAGGTGATGAAGATGTACATTCCTACTGAATGATGTCTCAGAAGGTTATACTCCCTCTATTACTTTCTATTAGTTATACATTTATTTTTGAGGTAGATTCCAAATTGTTGAATATATTTTCTTTTTACCACCGTAGATATTAATTATACCCCTCTTGAACTAGAATGGTCATTAATCATCTGCCAGGGGAATCTAGGTGTCCATTCACCGGTTAGTTAACTACTCCTTAATTATTTGATAGGAAGAATTATTGGAAGCACTAGCTTAGATGCATAGACATGGATTTAAGCAGTTCAACATAGGTTCATGTGGTTCACACGGTAGAAGAATGAAACCAAAGCGAATTCCAATTTTTGCTCTCCAGTGCGCTCCCAACTTACTAGGAACATAAAGCCACAACATTAAACAAAGGTACAAGCACATGAGGTATGCTAGTGACACCAAGGCTAAGAGCTTATTTGGGCACCAGAAAGTAGTAGAACACGTGCTTCTCAATGTGCACGTGCTTCTCAATGTGTATTACAGAAAATCCATTCTCATATGGCCATCATATATAAGACATCCACCACAACATAAGTAGTCCAACATTTTACGTCGATCACTTTTATAATCATGCATGTCTTCCTCACAAACCAATATTTATATTTTGGGGATTAGGAGGCATCAAGAAGAAAACAATATGGGCCATATATTCGCAACGATCCACCGAATTCCAACCCAGCACTAGCGGGCGACCATGTTGAGAATCATCATGAGCCTGTGGTCCCTTACCACCACCACCACTCTAGCATGGTGGCCGGAAGCCACGGGTGGCACACCATGCGGAGGCGGCACCAATGTGCGACGTTGGGGCGCCACAACATTGTAGACTGATCATATGTGGTGTGCCTACTGGTGGCAGCATCAAAGGAGGCTGACAAGCATGGTGCCATGGGTTCGGTGATGAGACGACCACGATGGGGGATGGATAGACACCATAAGTACATTAATTACTAGGCCGTAGTGCATGGAAAGGTAACAAATGAAGCGATGGTGCGGCATCATCATGATGAGGTCAGGGGAGGACATACAAATGTTGAACGGGGTGCATAGAAGACGGTGTAAATCCTAGTGATACCTAAACCCGTTGTACACCTCATCTATATAAATATGTATGTTATATGTAAGGTGTATTGGAATATTTAGTGTACGTGGGCACCCTGCACAAAACAATTCGATGTACAGAGCCCACTACTCGTTGCAACCCATCAGCCATCCAACTTAGCATTGAGGCCCACAAGCATATGCGTAGGTGTCCCACACGCAATCGATCTGTCGACCATTGTTGGCTTATGCTCCAGTTTCCCCTGGTGATTTCTTTCTTTGTCTATACCTTACACTCTTGCTTTAATTTACCTAAATACATCCACAAAGGTAGTTTAGGTTCGCCTCCCCAACTTTGATTTGTGTCCTACACAGTTCCGTGTGTTTTATAGGTTCAACTTATTAATAGTTGGTTGATATTTCTCAATTTGCTAGTTAAGTTCTTCAGTTATGGTAGGGGAGTTCAATTTCAATTTAGTATTCGAGCATGGCTTTGGTAATCTTATATTCGCTGCACAACATCAAACATGGCTAATTGTACATGCCCTCCATTATGATAATTAACATATTGTTATGTCAACTAACACGGTAGCCCGTGCACGACAAGGGCGATGATTTAATAGAGTTAAGTTACATAGGCATCATTTTAGCCTTTTTATCATCAAAACACTAGTTTACATGCATAGAGATGGATTTCAGGAGTACAACAAATGCCCGTGTAGCGTACAACCTGACACCACCAAGTATCGCAAATTTGTTTGCGAACTGGCTGGTTGGTATTAACCACATTCTTAAGGGACATATCCGTGTGAGAGCTTGTGCCATACTATGGGCATTTTGGAGTTGCTGAAATGAACATGTTTTTAACAGATCACACTCTCCAATTATTTTGCAGATTATCTATAGAGCCATCGCGTCAATCCATACATGGTCATTAATGCAGTGTATGGACGCTCAGGAGCTTATGACCTTCGGGTGCAACCATTTGAAGATGGTTGCACGGGCTTTATTCAACCGGTTTTGATGGCGTCTAACTAATAGATTGTAGGGCCAAGTCATTTAATCCTTTTGCTGACCGGTTGTGGTCCTATCTTCTTATTTTTATTGCTATTGAGACTCTTTGTAAAACTTTTGCAGTATAATAAATTATGGCTGTGTACATTTTGATGATGCAAAGACTGGGGCTATCACCTATTATAGAAAAAACAATTGCTCGTGTCATCCAGATGGTAGATGAAACCCATGTGATTCCAATTTTTGGTCTCCAATGCGCCACCAACTAGTGGGTATGGTGCCATTATGAAATACCTAAAAGGTGAGTCGTTTATTTGTTTTGGAGTTCACATTTTATTCGAATTTCATTGTATAGTTGGTGAGCACTTTATACAATGTCAAGACACAACGGGAAACAATGGTACGGCACTACTGCTAGTTCAAAAAGAATCTAGAAGTCACTGAAGTTGTTGTAGTATATTACAACAATTAATATGGACCAAGCTAAAAGTGGTTACTCCTCCTATAAAGCTTCATAAACACATATGAGGTATGCTAGTGTGCCACGAGGCAGAAGAGCAGATTTGGGCCTCGGAAAGTAGTAGGAGGCATCGGAGTGCATGTGCTTCTAAATATGTATTCGTTCTCATATGGCAAACATATACAAGACATGCACCACAATATAAGCAGTCCTAGCCTAAGTTAGTATAACATTTTGCATCAATCTCTTTCTCAGAAATCACTATATATATTTTGGGGAATAGGAGGCATCAAGAAACAAACAATATGGATTGCCCATTTGTGAAGATCGTCCAAATTCTGAACATGCACCATGTGCGAGACCATGCCCTGCTTGATCGTGAACAGGTGCTCCCTGACTACCACCATGCCAGACTCGTGGCCACCGGCCAGAAGTCGCCGCTGCATGCAGACCGCAGAGAAGCGTCAATACCTTGTCGCGGATGACATGCTCATACCTGGGTAGGCGTGAATCACATATGAGCTCATCGAGGCACATCCTGCGGAGGCGGCGCTAGTGTGTGTTGTACGGGGGGCAGACCATATGGGAGTAGTCCTAGGCAGTGTGCCTGCGGCTGTTGGTGTGGGGGGTGACTGGCGAGCTCGGCGTTGTATGATTGCAGGAGGAACCTGGCCGCCATTGGCGACAAACTAACCACCAAGGTGTGGCTATGGGTGACGATGGTGCAGGGAAAAGAAACTGTGGTGCACGTACGTACCACTAAGTCACTCCAAAAAAAGGCTCCACTGATCCGGTGTTGCTACACAAAGAAATTAGTGAATTAAGTCGCGTGAGAAATAATTAATTTTTAGTCGACTAAGTTGCACTCCATTAATCAAATTTCTAGCTGCGCAATTCGCGTTAGACAAATAACCAATGCTCATAATATAATTGGTAGTATTTAGTTGATCCAACGGTTGGTGTGGATCGAACAGTTTGTCGCTCTAGGGCATATTGGTAATTCTATATGCAGTGCACCGGCTCAAGTCCTCCGCCATCCCGACGCCGCTGCAGTCAGTGCATGCACAAAACAACTCAAAATAGCTCGGAGGCACGAGCGGCTGCGTCTACAACCCACGTCGCCATTGAGCTCTCGGGCTGCCGGAGCAACGAGCTCGTATTGGCGTGGTTCAAGCCCAAGTGACGGATCCGATCGCAGGCCAAGAGCATCAGCACCTCCTGTCGAGGCTGAAGTGATGAGACCGGCGACATTGTCGGAACCCGACGAAGCCAGCTGCGACATCGGCGTAGGTTCAGTTCTTCCCATGACAGCCTTGTAAGCTTTGGCCCGACGGAGGCTGAGCTCATGGAGTTCGCCGCCGGCATGGAGGCCCTTCTTGACCGGTCAGGCATGGACGACGGCAACAAGGAGGCATGGACGTAGACGGCGGCCGAGTCAAGCTGGAGATTGGGGCCATCCGAGCATGCGGCCTCGAGCTGAAGCCTGAGGTGTCCGACGATATGCTCGACATCGACTTTGACTATGGCTCTCCTCTCGGGCGACAATCACGACGCTACACACCATATGAGAAAAGCGGCAAGCAGAGGTGCCAGTGCCGACTTTCATCTCCTCCTGTGGAGCCTCGAGGTCAATCCAAATTACCAGGCCATCATGGATTACTTCCGGCGTGGTGATGACGACGAAGTTGGCTGACCGTTCCTGCCCCAATCTGTACGACGTAATACACGTAACGTGCACGTACACAGCAGCAGGTTGCTCGCTTCCCTTCGCTAGATCGATTCCGGCTGACAATATGCACACACGAATATACTTGCCTGAATCTGCCTATGTGATTGATGAACTGCCAAAAATGCGCTTAACTATTCAATATACTACTGGAAATTTGCAGTAGTATTGGCTCATCTGGGCCCTCTAACCACAAAAATGAACGGTTCAAATTATCTTGATGTACCGTAAAAGAACAATTGCCCGTGTCATCCACACGGTAGATGAAACCCATGTGATTCCAATTTTCGGTCTCCAATGCGCCACCAACTAGTGGGTATGGTGCCATTATGAAATACTTAACAGGTGAGTCGTTTATTTGTTTTGGAGTTCACATTTTATTCGAATTTCATTGCATAGTTGGTGAGCATTTCATACAATATCAAGACACAACGTGAAACAATGGTACGGCACTACTGCTAGTTCAAAAAGAATCTAGAAGGCACTGAAGTTGTTCTAGTATATTACAACAATTAGTACGGACGAAGCCAAAAGTGGTTATACTCCTATAAAGCTTCATAAACATATATGAGGTATGCTAGTGTGCCACCAGGCAGAAGAGCAGATTTGGGCCTCAGAAAGTAGTAGGAGGCATCGGAGTGCATGTGCTTCTAAATATGTTCTCATATGGCAAACATATACAAGACATGCACCACAATATATAAGCAGTCCTAGCCTAAGTTTAGTATACAATTTGCATCGATCACTTCTGTGTCGTCTGCCTCTCTTTCTCATGGATCACTATATATATTTTTGGGATTAGGAGGCATCAAGAAACAAACAATATGGATTGCCCATTTGTGAAGACTGAAGATCGTCCAAATTCTGAACATGCACCATGGGCGAGACCATGCCCTGAATGATCGTGAACCGGTGCTCCCTGACTATCACCACGCCAGACTCTCGCCCACCGGCCAGAAGTCGCCGCTGCATGCAGGCTGCAGAGAAGTGCCCGCACCTTGTCGCGTCGGACGTAGCTGGGGACGCGGGAATCACAGAATAGCTCACCGAGGCACATCCCGCGGAGGCGGCACTAGTGTGGGTTTTAAGGGGGGCAGACCATATTGGAGTAGTCCTAGGCAGTGTGCCTAGGGGTGTTGGTGTGGGTGGTGACTAGCGAGCTCGGCGTTGTAGGTTTGTAGGAGGAACCTGGCCGTCGTCGGCGACAAACCGACCACCAAGGTGTGGCTATGGGTCACGATGGTGCACGAAAAAGAAACTATGGTGCACGCGTACCACTAAGTGACTCCAAAAAAGGCTCCACTGATCGGGTGTTGCTACACAAATAAGCAGTACTCCCTCCGTCCCAAAATAAGTGAGTCAACTTCGTACTAATTTTGTACTAAAGCTAGTACAAAGTTGAGTCACTTATTTTGAAACGGAGGGAGTATTTCTAAGTCACATGAGAGATAATTATTTTAGTCGACTAAGTTGCACTCCATTAATCAAATTTGTAGCTTCACAATTCATGTTAGACAAAATAACCAATGCTCATAATATACATATAAATAGGTACTCATTTTCCTATAGCTGCAATGAAAGTTAAAGAGTTCGAATGAACCAATGGTGAACTACCGATACTGTGTATGCCTTCTTAGTGAAGATTACATTAAGTGTCAACTCTTTAAACTTGTACGTAGAAACAACTTAACAACAACTAGTGACGATCTTCTCGGCAGCATCTGTCGTTACTGTTCTGATGATTGGTTGAATCTTAATCCAGAAATTAATTACACATGGTTTTACAGTGAAAGATGCTTTCTAGTTATGTCTTTTTAATTTGCTCCCACACCAAATTCCTAACAAGATGTTTCCACAACTTGGTTCAGAGGCCGGAACCCAGAAGACCAATATACTTCTTCGCTAAAAATGATTCTTTTTTGGGTTAAAATGTTTTTTTTTTCAAAGTTTGTAAAATTTCAAATCAGTTTATTACAAGGAGCTCTGTTTTGTTGGTTGTTGGTGTCAGTAAGGTCATGGCGAGACTAACAATGGGAGGTGCCATGTTTTAGGAAGTGTAACAACGAAGCACATATTTTAGCGAAATTGCTATTTCTCTTGATGTAGGCCGCGATGTTTGGTTTGGAGTGCCGCATGATTCTGTAATTATCCCTATGAACATCACCGTTAATCAATAAAGTCCGGTGAAGTTCCCTAAAAAGAATAGTCTTCTGTACCATTCTAGTGTTGGCATCTCTATCGTGAAGTGGGAATGCATTTTTCTGTCATCTTTCAGGAGAAGTCAAGAACGAGAATGTGAATGATTTTTCTCTTCTTTAATTTTTACAGGAAGGTTGGTCAAAGTAGATGCTTTAGAGAGTACAGAAATAAACACTTTTAGGGTTTTCTCTAGTGGTATTCCAACTATAAAGATTTTTCCTTCAAGGATGTGTTGTATCTTTTGTTTTCATACCTTTTTATTCTTCCAGCAAACTTCTTAATTAAAAATTATCATTGAAATACGGAACCAACCCATATATGAGTGGCTTTGGTTTGGCTCAAATAAACAGGAAGTGAAACCGCGCTAACTTGGGAGTTCTTCTCCGTTAAGTTAGTTGCTTGGGTGTGGCTAGATCTCAGTCGACTGAGACTTAACCAAGTCTCCGTCAAGTGGCATAACATATTAATAAAAGAAAGAAAAAAATGATTTTTTGCACGGATCTCCACGTAAGATCTCACGAATATAGCATCGACTGAGACTTGGTTAAGTCTCAGTCGACTGAGATTTAGGGATCCGTTAGTTGCTTACATTATGATCTGCATACATGGACCAGAAGATGTTGCATGCATGCATGGCGGGTCGAGAAGAGAAAAACAAAATAAGCAAGGAACACATACGCGTGCATTATTATTTTATACTCCCACTGTAAATAAATATAAGATTGTTTAGATCACTAAGATTGTTCAACAATTCGAACTTGCAGGAGTAAGAGTAAGAGGAAACAACACGATACAAGATAATACGATTGAGTATAAGAAAAGCAGGGATAATTATAGAGGTCGACACAAAACAAACATAACCGACCTTGGGACTAAACATCAAATCCATGAATCACCCAAACGATGTTGCTAATTATTCCAGCTAGAACGACTCTATACCGAGCTGGCGGATTGTTCTGCTGGTATCAGCATAAGATATTGGGGCAGAAGATATGGTCCGGCGCCCTCGATGAGATCCGCTTACGGATCTCACACAGGCACATGATGTAGCCTGGTGATAAATTTGTGCAGTACGGCTTGATGAAATCTTGACCGTCTATATGACCATCGATGACCCCTTGTCTACAGTAAGGTCCGATCGGATCGGGGTCGCAGGCCGATGCCTCTGCCACCGGCACCAGCGCCAGCACAAGCGCCGCTACTAGCGCCAGCACAAGAACCGCTGCACGGGATGGCTTCATGGTTAGCTAGCTAGCTAGAGGTTTGATACTGACAGAAGCTCAAGGTGGTGGGTGCTTTGCTTTGAGCGTGTGCTATGGTACTGGTATGTGGAGGATGGTTTTTCACCACTTCCAGGGATCTGGCCCATTTTATAGTCTATGTATAGGAACCTCTACCGCCCCATATGGGATGACTGGATCTGGCCTTTTTATAGTCTATCTATCTAGCAGCCTCCACCGACCAAGACACCACTACCAAGCACGTACGTACGTCATTAATGGTGTAATAGTTAACACCAGACCTTAACCATTGACTTCCAGACATGGCAACACACTGACTAGATCGCATAGTCGAGAACCTAGCTTTGTCGGCACTCAAGCCGTCCTCCTCGTGTCACCAAATCGAATCTAATCTCTGTGAAGCTCGCCCGCAGCAGCTAGCTTTTGTTCCTTTTCTCTGTCCTCTCTAGAAACAGAAGGCGCAGCTGCTATTCACGGTTTTAGGGCCACAAACTTATGGTCGATCATGAAACACGTAGCCCGTGTTAGGCATGGAGTCAGCGCCTAACACGGGCTAGATGTTGTGGCTAGCTTGCCCAGGTCCAGCAAGTCTGCAGCTATGTTTTCAACCTATATGAAAGAAAGTCTCGTTGTACTGATTCTGGCCCAGAAATACTTTGCTATGTACGGGGCAGGTTAGGTCTGTCAGTGAGTCCTCGTCACTCTCGGCTGCTATTATGGCGGTGTACTGATTCTGGCCCAGAAATACTTTGCTCACTACTGGAAAATTGTTGTAGGCCGAGTGTCACGTTGTTTGCCGAGTATATTCTGTTGAGCACTCGGCAAACATCCACCTAAGCCGGGTACCGACAAAAAACACTCAGGAAACTCTTTATATACGGGGCAAAGCCAACCTAAGCCGAGTGTGAGAACAGAAACACTTGGCAAAGCGAGGGTACTTGGCAAAGCACCCTTATAGTGTCTTTTGACAGGTACTCGGCAAACAACGTGACACGTGTCCGCCGTCACCGCGGTTGGACGGAAATTAGACGGTGCGGTCACCTTTGCCGAGTGCCTTCTTATAGGCACTTGGCAAAGCGAGGGAACTCGGCAAAAGCACCCTTATAGTGTCTTTTGACAGGTACTACTCAGCAATCAACGTGACACGTGTCCGCTGTCACCGCGGTTGGATGGAAATTAGATGGTGTGGTCACCTTTGCCGAGTGCCTTCTTATAGGCACTCAGCAAACAAGAGCTCTTTTTATTCCTTTCTCTTCTTTGTTTTCTTCTCTTCTCTTTTATTTTATTTTTATTTTTACCTTATGTTTTCTTAAATCCTTCTCTGTTTTTTATTTCTATCTTTAATTTGTTTTCTTCTTGGGTCGGGGTTCCATGCGAAGAGATCGTTGCTTCCTCTGCTGACCTTCAATTTTTTCTACACTCAACACACACTATACATGTATCATGTCCTAGTTTGGTCTTCATTGGAGTCTGTTTGCTATATTTAAGCCACTAAATTTATATCTAGGCATTTAATGGATGTAACTCTAATTTAAACGGTAGATACATGAAATTAGTGCCAGAAGTGGGTTGAATAGTCTTATTGATGGCCTTTAGTCTATGTTTAGTCCTCATGTAAGGAAAGAAGAGGAGTCCCAGACACCAGCTGGCCAAGATTCAGGCACCAATATGATGGTAATTGGCATTTTAATTCTTCAAACGAAGCCCGAAAATCATCCAACTTGGCATGGTGGCATGATATGGCCCTAGAAGTTGTGGTAAAAATTTGAGAATGTTTAGAAAAAGTTTTTCATGTAAACTACTTAATACTGGATCATCTCCGAGGAAGATACTAGGTTTTATGAGATAACGGGTTAGGTTTGCGTGACCATCACTTCTTCTGTTGTTCATAATTTTTTTGTTCACACTAAACACACACAGACACCATTACATATATCATGTCAAAATATATCGTTCTTCAGAGTCTGTATTCTATATTTAAGCCATTAAATGCATTTCTAGGCATTTAATAGATAAAATTCATATTTGAACTGCAGGTATGTGAAATTATGGACAAAAGTGGGTTGAAAAATCTTATTGTGGTATTTAGTCAATGTTTAGTCCTTACGTAAGGAAAGAAGAGGAGTCCTAGACATGAGGTGGCTGAGACTGGGCACCAACATGGTGCTTATCGCATTTTAATTCTCATAAATTCACCGAAGCCCAAAAATCATGAAACTTGGCATCGTGTCATGATATGGCCCTTAGAAGATGTGGTAAAAGTCTCAGAATATTTATAAAAATTGACACATTGACTGCTTACAAATCGGACCATCTTAGAGGAAGAAACTAAGTTTCCATAGGGAACGCATGAGGTTTGCATGCAAAGCAACTACTCCTTCATGTATTGGCCTACAAATCTTTTCCACTCAACACATACCTTTACATGTATCATGTCAAAATTTGGCCTTCTTCGGAGTATGATTTCAATATTTGAAGCCATTAAATGCATTTATAGGCATTTAAGCTTTCAAAAAATTAATAAATATGGAAACTCCTAGAAAACAATTTATATGTAGTTTATTACATGTAAAAAAATGTATTGAGGTATATAAGATAAAAACTATATTTTGTATACAAGTATTATGTTTCTACAAGTCATAGAAAAGGGCTTTGCCGAGTGCAATACTCGGCAAAGGTGACGTTGCATTCTGATTGGCTGGCTTGGCCCTCCCACAGATCATGATCTCCTTAGTCGATTAATCCCAGATGGAATGGATCCCTTATCTATCGACCCATTTTCTCCCAATCCCCCCTCTCTTATACCCCTCCCCCTCTCAACCACGAAAATGACGATCTAGCCGCCATCATCGTGACTACTCCCCTCCCGCCGATGCTGCGCCCGCTCTCCGTCCCACATCTCGTCTCTCTTCCCCTCTCCCATCTCTCCATTACTCCTTCTCTCCCTTCTCTTCCTATCCCTTTCTCCCTTCTCACCCTCTCTTCCTCAATGGCGGAGGGATCAGCACCAATCGGCGAGCTCAGTAGCTCCCGCAGCTGCAAGGTAGAGGTGGAGGGTGAGGCAGTTTCGCGACCGTGGGGGCGGGGGCTCTGGATCTGATGCCTCCCCATGGTGACAAAACATCGAAAACCATTTGGAGGAGGGGGAGACCTGTCGGCGGCTCGTGATTGAGGTGGAGGCCTGGCAGTGTTGGTGAGGTGTCATGTGGCGGCTGGGACGTGGCAACCTCCTCCATGACCAGCGCGCCGCCATCCTCTATTTTTTGTATGATTCAAACCCTTTGTTGAGTCTAATGAAATGGGCACTCGACAAACCAAATAGGAATTTGTCAGGTGTCGTTTACGTCCGCTGGCAAAGGTTTTGCTGTGTGCCCGACAGAAGGAACTCGACAAAGCTCACATTGCCTAATGGGGTAAGCAAGCACCCTTTGCCGAGTGCAATACTCGACAAAGCTTTTACGCAGAGGATATGGCCCTTCACCAAATACACTGAGTACTCAACAAAGAAGCATATTCCAGTAGTGGTCGATAGCCCTCCGCCCTAAGTATCCCCTATAGGCTTACTAGAAAAATAGATTGAGTGTGATTTAATGCTCAAAGTTTTGTGTCAAGCAAATGTCAAGCTTCTTTCAAGTCTTCTCGTAGGTGTGAGTTCACCGAGCAATACAAAACAGATGAAAAAGAAACCAATGTTATCAATTAATGGAAATAAGTGTGCATGTTAACTTGCAGATTCACTTACACACTATCATGGCAGAAATACCCGCGCGACGCAATATAATACTTTCCCAGCACAATACATGGTTCTTCGTCGAGGCATGTATTATATACTAACAGAGTTAAAAACTTGATATTTCTCAACGATCAGTCGTATGTCACCATACTTGATTCCTATGTGAACCATCTTGACAAAATTTTCAAATTCAGCCTTCCAAAACCAACTTGATGCATAGGCCTCATAGAGACACTCCTGCTTTTCCCTAAATCCCTTATTCTGCAAACTCCATATTCCATTTATGTTCATGTACTATCAGTTGGTACTAGATCTTCTTTTATACTCCTCCCATTCCATAATGTAGTGTGTATGGATTTTTTGAAAAGTCAAAGTTTGAAAACTTTGACCATGTTTTTAGCGATAACTATTTATATCTAAAACGTATGAAATTTCATCTTTTAATGAATCTAATATGATATAAGTTTGGCATTCTAGATGTAAATGTTTTTCTCCATAAATTTGCACAAAGTTTGTGATGCTTGACTTTTCAAAAAATCATTATGCACTACATTATGGAATAGAGGGAGTATTTAGTTTCAGCAAATTGAATGTGATAGAAGAAGTTTTCCAACTTGTATAAGTTGATGCTATTGCTTTAGTCATGATGAGGCGGTATATATATGCGTGTGTGTGTGCACACACACACACACACAACATCAAAAATTACATGCCTCGGTACGACTTTGCATTGATATTATGTAAAGATATAGATGATAAGTTTCGTCATTGTCATTATTCTTTGAAGTTCAGCGTCATATTGTGCAGATGGGTCGAAGGCCAAGTAAATATTGTAGCACATGCACTGTAGTTTGACTTAACACTTTTAGGATGATTCATCTACATGATTAGACTGGTTTTTTTGTCCTTTGAGAGCTCATGTTCGGAATGTGGCATTGTGTAGCTCGTAAGATCGAATTTATGTTTAGAGGTATTATCTTCTTCCTTTTACATAAGACAATGTGTCAAATGCAATAAACAGAAAACACTTTTCACATGAAAATAAATGGAAACTATTTTTACATAATGGAATGTTGATCATTCAGTTTTGATAACAAAATAACTTTTGATTTACAATCTGCAACACTAAGCATTACTACTACAGATACGACACTACAGGTACTGCTAATGCTTCTTTGCCTCTCGCCCAATCTTCCGACAAAGTGCAACATACCCTCTAGACCCCGTATGATCAGTCAACCACCGTTTCTTCTGTGCGGTTGTGATTGCCGTTTCGGGGGCCTTTTCGTCAGCCATGAGGATCAGTGGCGGCGACAGTGGTGCAATGGGAGGCCATGCCACCCCCCTTACACTTGTAGAGAAATGGCTAGCCTCAACTTTAGTTGGTGGCGCACCATTTTTAGTCAACACCACCTCTATATTTTCCAAATAGTGGTGGCGTTGCACTATTTGGTACGACATCACTAAGACCATAGTGGTGGTGTTGGCACATTTTTGAACGCCACCTGTAGGTGGGACCCACAGTAAGGACAAGGCGCAACTTAGTGGTGACGTGGCATAACATAAAAAAAGCCACCACTATTAGGTTTTCTTGTGGTGTGATATGCGTTGCCACGTGACCACTATATGACGTGGGGTCTATTTTTTTGGAATTATTTTTATTTGTAATTACTTATTCTTAATTGATTAAAATGTGTTTTAAGTATTTCATAAATATTTTAGCCAAAAATGTAGGAATTACTTTTATTAAAGTAAGAATATTATTTTGTAAATGGTGACTTTTTTATAAAATATTATGAGTCTTTCAATTGTTTTATGTTTTTTTGTAAACGGTGAACATTTTTATATTTTATTAGTCAAAAATATTCTAGTCACTTTAATTAAAGTATCAATATTGTAATTGGAAATGGTGACATTTTTGTAATATATATTGAGTCTTTTAATTGTTTAACCTTTATATTTTTTGTAAATGGTGAACATTTTTATATTATATTAGTCAAAAAATATTGTACTTACTTTTATTAAAGTAACAATATTGTAATTGGAAACGTTGACATTTTTTAATATATTTTGAGTCTTTTATTTTTTTTTATTAAATTAAAAATATATTTTTTACTTTTATTTAAGTACGAATATTATTTAAAGTAAAACAGAGGGGCAACGACCCATTGGCCTATTGGGCCTAGCCCAAGAGTGCGTCGGTAGCACTGGGTTAAAACGGAGGGCAACGGACCCTTGCCCCAACACACACACTCTCTCTGCGCCGGCCGATTCCGGCCATTTCCGATCGTCTCCAGTGCTGAGGTAAACTTCTACAACCCCCCCTCTCGCTGCCCTATCTTGTGGACCCATTAGATTTGTTTTTTGTGTGCTCACTTAGGTCATCCCGATTTGACTCCCACGCTAGTGTTTCAGCGATGGCGAGGGAGACAACGGTGACGAGCTCTGCCTCGGCGAGGGAGACGACGGTGAGGAGCTCTGCCTTGACAGGGTGAGCTCTGCCTCGACGGTGACGAACACGAACTATGCTTGTGGGTTAGGGTATCCGATTTCTATTCAATCAATGGTCAATAACAAGTTCTAATAAGAATTAGTGTCAACTAAAATTGACTTTAGTGCATAGGGATAATTTGATCGAGATCCGATTCAATCCGTCAACAAGAAAAAACTAGCGTCAACTATGAAATTGTCTTCGGTTCATGGAAGAAGACTTGATTTTGTCTTGTCATCATAGTAGAGGTATAGGTTCAAATGCTCTGTTGCTGTAGTGCCGAGTTGGGCAGTTGGAAATCGGTGCAGATGTGATTTTCTGGATGACCCTGTATATGCAGAAAATTAGCAAAGTTCAATGGTGCAGAAGTTTCTAAATGGTAATAAAACTTGACAATGTAGAATGCTTATACCATTAGTGCATTGTATTGTTGGAATCCTGCCAGCATTCTTTAATTTTGTGGCATCAACATTGTATTTCCATGTGATGATTGCATTGAAGCACTTATCAATGGGTTGTACTGCTAGTACATTGCCATGATCTCCAAATTGCTAGTTCATGGCTGTAGGTATATATACATTGCTAGTACATATTTAGCTTGTCACCCATCAGCGTGCACGAGCCAAGCCAGCTACCAACGAGCTCAACCAGCCCAAACTACCTCCTTACGTGCCATTAATACTCCACCAATTATCGAATCTCCCTGATGCCAACCGAATGGAGTACAAACGAAAGCCACACGTTTCCGAAAAAATCGAGAATCTTGACTATGACTGACTGGATTTTAGAACCATTCATGCAGGCCGGCTGCCTGCACTTTTCCTCCAATTAAAGATAAGTGCATCTTGATTTTGGTGAGGGCCTGCATCTTTCTTTTGGAATGTAGGGCCTACAACAGCTGACGGAAATTGCAGTGAACATGCGGAGGCAGTGGATACCAATAAGGCAGCGACCCATTGAAGATACTTCTCTGCTCCATAAAAGCAACGAAGAGCCACCGTATCAATATACACGTCCATGAAATGAGGTTTTGCAAAGTTATCACATTTCCGAATATATTTTTGTGCCACAATCCTCTATTGTCTACGTTCTTATAAAAGAGTCCACCAAAGCCGGTTCAATCTTGGGTTAGGAGGTATCGGAAATAAAACAACATGTCTTGTTTGACCTACTGTTGGAAAACTCCTCCAGCACGTACGAGACCGAGTCTCTCGGCTGGCCCGCGCACGTAGCATGGGAGACGTGCGTCTGTTACGCACGATCTCCTTCTCCATCGCTTGTAGCTGTTGTACCTAGGTGTATATGTATGTAACTCTGTACCTCATTGTATTACAACGGTGATTCACCTTTCAACTTGGTAATCAGAGCGAAGTTCCTAACCCCCATGGAGACCGGCGACTCCTCCTCCTCCGGCGACCACACGGGCACCATCCCTCCCTCTCCGACTCCGGTGCTCAGGAGCCCTATCCCTCCCGTCCCAACTCCGGTGCTCACTTCCCCCGAGCTCGTCGCTCCCGTTGCCACTGCTCCTCCCGCAACGGCCTCCTCCGCCATGACCGTGCTGCCTCCTCCCCCACCCCCTGTCTTCCCTGACGCAGCGGCTTCCTCTTCCGCCGCCCTCCCCTCCATCCATAACCTCCACAACATCGGCAGCCTCATCACCTTCAAGTTGGACGTCCAGTCCGGCAGCTATTCCAAGTGGCGCGAGCTTTGGCGCTGTGTGCTCGCCGTGTACTCTGTCCAGCACCACGTCGACCACTACTCCGACCCCGCCCAGCAAACTCCGGCCTGGCGCCACACTGATCTCACCCTCCTCTTGCTGCTCTACTCCACTATCACCGACGCCCTCTACGAGGTCATCCGCGGGGACGGGAACACGGCCTTCATCGCCTGGGACAAGCTCCGCGAGTTCTTCCTCGCCAACCAGCCGGCCCAGGCGGTCCATCTCTCCGCCGAGTTCCGCGCCCTCACCCAAGGCGACCTGCGGATGGCAGAGTACTGCGCTCGCCTCAAGGCGCTGGCCGACGCCCTGGCGGACGTCGAGGAGCCCGTCACCGATCGGACCCTCACCCTGCAGTTGCTGCGAGGTCTCTCCCGGCGCTATCAGGTGATCGCTACGGTCTTACCCATGCAAAATCCATTTCCCACCTTCAACCAGGCCCGTTCGCGGCTTCTGGTCGAGGAGATCCAGCAGGACGCGCGCGACCGCTCCGACGGCTCCACCGCCCTCACCATCGGCCTCAGCGGCGGCGGCTCTTCTTCCGGCGCTGGATCCTCGTCTGGCGACCGCAGTGACCGCGGCAAGGCACAGGCGGACGCAGGCGCTCCCGCGCGCGGCGGCTCTCCAGCTCGCGGTCGCGGCCAGGGGCGTGGCCGTGGGCGCGGCCAGGGGCGCCACGGCTCCAACGGCGGGCACACGGGCGGCCGAGGCCAGGCGCATCTGGTTCCGGGGGGCCAGACTCCCTGGATGGGATACTTTGCCCCGTGGGGCGCGCCTTTCCCATCCCAGGGGCGGGCGCCTCGCCCCGGCAACCCCGCTCACGCCTACCCCGTGCTCCACCCCGGCGCGCCCTCGTCGTCGACAAACCCTCCACCGCCGTCATGGGACCAGGCCGGCCTGATCGCCGCCATGCAGAACCTGTCCATGCAACAGCTAGCAGCACCAGCCCGGCGGCGCCGGCGAGTGGTATCTCGACTCCGGCGCCTCGTCTCACGTCACGGGGAACCCAGGTAACCTCGACTCGTTTTGTTCTCCATCTCAGCGTTCCTCCTCAAGCATCATTGTCGGGGACGGGTCTCACCTTCCCATTGTTGCTACGGGCTCGGCCAAACTTACATCTCGCCCCTTCTATCTTCACAACATTCTTTACTCCCCTCGCGTTGTTACAAATCTTATCTCTGTTCGACGCTTTTGCATTGACAATTCAGTAACAATTGAGTTTTACCCATTTGGCTTTGTTGTGAAGGATCTAGCCACTCGGACCCCTCACATGAGCTGCAGTAGCTACGGGCAACTCTACTCCTTGTCCGGCGGCACCACCAACCACTCGGCGGCGCTCTCCGTGGATGTTGGCAGCTTGTGGCATCGGCGTTTAGGGCATCCCGGTGCTGCCTCCCTTTCCCGTTTGGCGCATAGTTTTCTACCAAACTGTAATAAACCACTCCACCCCCGTGGTGCTTGTGATGCATGTCAGCTAGGCCACCAAGCTCGTCTTCCCTTTCCGGATTCTTTGTCGTTCACTACTTTTCCTTTTCAACTAGTGCATTGTGACATTTGGACCTCACCAATTGCAAGTTTTTCCGGTTTCAAATATTACTTGTTTGTCATGGATGACTTCAATCATTTCTCTTGGAGCTTCCCGCTCCGCCACAAGTCCGATGCCGCTGCCGCCCTCGAACGTTTTTACCACTACATACTCACACAATTCCGTGTCTACATACAGTGTGTCCAATGCGATAACGGTGGCGAGTTTCTTAACATTCGTCTCCGTACATTCTTCTATGACCGCGGCACCGCCCTACGTCTCTCTTGCCCACACACCTCCCCACAAAATGGGAAGGCCAAGCGTGGCATTCGCTCCACGAACGATATCATGCGCACACTCCTCCTTCAAGCTCACATGCCGCCCTCCTTTTGGGTAGAGGCCCTTCACACAACCACATACTTGCTCAATGTTCGACCGTCCCGAGCCATCCGCAACACCACGCCCTACTACTCCCTCCACGGCACCTCTCCCGACTACACCTCCCTCCGCACGTTTGGCTGCCTATGCTACCCAAACCTCTACGCCACTATGCCCCACAAATTGGCTCCTCGCTCCGTTCGCTGCGTCCTCCTTGGTATGCCTCTTGAGCACAAAGGCTACAGGTGCCTGGACCTCTCCACTCGCCGCGTTATCACCTCCAGATACGTGATTTTCGACGAAAACAGCTTCCCGTTTGCTGATATTTCGAGCGGCCACACGCCTGCACGAGCGGGATCCGCACCGGCCGCAGAAAATCGCGCGCCAGAACAACCCACCCCAATACCCATCGGATCTGCCACCCCAATACCCATCGGATCTACCGCTCCCGGCCAATCCCCATCGCATGCAGCTCCAGCGCCAGACCCAGCACCATCTCCACGTCCAGCTCCAGCGCCAGACCCGCCCACACCCGCCAGCCCCGGGGCCCGCCGCTCTCCCTCGATCCCCACGCCCAGCTCCAGCGCCCCGCCACTCACGCCCCTGCATGCCGCACCAGACCCACCCACCCGTGCATGCAGGTCACCCGTGCACCCACCTGGCTCTCCTTGCACTCCTCCATCCACGCCACCCGTGCATGCAGCCCCTCTACCACCACGCGCCGTGCCAGTTGCACCTCCCAAAAATTTGCATGCCATGCGCACACGAGCGAAGTCGGGTTTCCTGCAACCCAAGAAGCTTCTGACCGTAGCCA
This sequence comes from Elymus sibiricus, assembly GCA_039707655.1. Taxonomy (NCBI): domain Eukaryota; kingdom Viridiplantae; phylum Streptophyta; class Magnoliopsida; order Poales; family Poaceae; genus Elymus; species Elymus sibiricus. Next base: position 35,979,829 of record CM077676.1, read on the forward strand.
CCTCTCCCGCACCAATCTCTCCTATTCCCGCGAACTACAAACAAGCCCTTAAAGACCCCAACTGGTATAATGCTATGCTTGAAGAGTTTAACGCTTTGGTGCACAACAAAACGTGGTCTTTGGTTGCTTGCCCTGTAGGTGTCAACTTGGTGTCCGGGAAATGGATATTTCGGCACAAGCTTCATCCCGACGGCTCCCTCGCTCGGTACAAGGCGCGTTGGGTGCTCCGTGGCTTCACTCAGCAGCCTGGCGTCGACTACGGGGAGACCTTCAGCCCCGTGGTGAAACCAGCTACCATCCGCGTCATCCTCAGCGTGGCCGTCAGCAACCGTTGGGCCATCAACCAACTCGACGTGAAGAACGCCTTCCTCCACGACACTCTTGACGAGATCGTCTACAGTCAGCAACCGGCCGGCTTCGTCGACGCCGCGCACCCGTCAGCCGTGTGCAAACTCCACAAGTCCTTGTACGGGCTTAAGCAGGCTCCTCGTGCGTGGTTTCAGCGGTTCACCACGTTCCTGCTCTCTCTCGGTTTCACGGTGTCGAGATGCGACACGTCCCTGTTTATTCTCCGCCGTGGCACCTCGGTGGCCTACCTCTTACTATATGTCGATGACATCATTCTCACAGCTAGCTCCGCCGCGCTGCTCACCACCATTACCGCTGCACTCACCTCTGAGTTCTCCATGACGAACCTTGGCGCGATCCACCACTTTCTCGGCATCAATGTCCAGCGCAGCCTAACTGGTATGTTTCTTTCCCAACAGCAGTACACGCTCGAGATCCTTGACCGCGCCTCCATGCTCAATTGCAAGCCCATCGCTACCCCTGTCGACACCAAAGCAAAGCTCTCCGCCATCGCCGGCGAACCCGCTCCCGACCCATCACTCTTCCGCAGTCTCGCCGGTGCCTTACAGTACCTCACGCTCACGCGCCCGGACATCGCCTATGCCGTCCAGCAGGTGTGCCTCGTCATGCATTCACCGCGCACGCCACACGTCGCCCTCCTCAAACGCATCTTGCGTTACCTGCGTGGCACCACCCACCTCGGGCTTCACCTTCGTCCGTCTGCTTCATCCCAGCTCATCGCCTACACGGACGCCGACTGGGCCGGCTGTCCCGACACCCGGCGCTCGACGTCCGGCTACTGCGTGTACATCGGCGACAACCTCGTCTCATGGTCCTCGAAGCGACAAACCACCGTGTCGCGCTCGAGTGCAGAGGCGGAGTACCGCGCTGTTGCCAACGCGGTCGCGGAGTCGTGTTGGCTGCACCAGCTTCTGCAGGAGATCGGGCGGCCTCCCGAACGCGCCACCATTGTCTACTGCGACAACGTATCGGCGACGTACCTCTCCACCAACCCAGTACAACACCAACGCACCAAGCATGTGGAGATTGATCTTCATTTCTTGCGCGACCGCGTTGCCTTCGGAGATGTTCGCGTTCTGCACGTGTCGTCGACTTCTCAGTTCGCTGACGTCTTCACCAAGGGTCTACCGACCGGCGTCTTCACGGAGTTCAGGTCCAGCCTCAACGTCGTCGAGGACCCCGTTGCGGCTGCGGGGGGCTGTTGGAAAACTCCTCCAGCACGTACGAGACCGAGTCTCTCGGCCGGCCCGCGCACGTAGCATGGGAGACGTGCGTCTGTTACGCACGATCTCCTTCTCCATCGCTTGTAGCTGTTGTACCTAGGTGTATATGTATGTAACTCTGTACCTCATTGTATTACAACGGTGATTCACCTTTCAACTCCTACAAGTCGTACACATTTGAAGGGCAGCACTCAAGCAATGACATTCGGTGGCAACAGCTTTGATATCGGCGTGCTGAATGAAATGATTTTGCTTATAACATTTATAGAAGTTCTAGACTCAGCTTTACCACAAAGATTATAGATGCCTCCACCCACGACTAGCAGCATGTCCTCACCTTGGGTGATACAGCCACTACCACCAAACTTCGTATCGCCTCCATCTTCTGTCATGGCTGGACGGTGGGTGCAACTAGTGCACGAGCAAAGCTACGTACCTCACCTCGATCGTGTGTGTTGGAAGGACAACAGCGATGCTGGATTAACCACGATGTGTGGGCCTTACCTAGTACTGACGTAGAAACAATCACATTATGAGCGTGTGCTTGTTGTAATACATCGGTATCTTGTCACTTGTAGAAAACAGGGCATTAGTCCCGGTTCGTAAGGGCCTTTAGTCCCGGTTCTGCAACCAGGACTAACGAATCGGGACTAAAGGCCCCCACTTTTAGTCCTGATTGTGTCACGAATCGGGACTAAAGTGGCTTCACGTGGCCGCTGCACAGCTGTTAGAGATATATTTGGGTTACATGTATTTGGTAGTCTAGGATTTGTAATCCGTCACCTACCTTATCTCCCGGGGAGCCTTCTCGCCCTCCAAGTCTTGTACTCAATATATACTCGCCCTCGAGGCTCAACAATACAATCCATCATATTCCACCAATCTCTCTCTATCCCTTCTAACATGGTATCAGCCTTACCTCGATCCTAAACCCTAGCCGCCGCCGCTTCCGCACCCGCGCGCCGCCCCCGGGGCGGTCGGCCTCCATGACCGCCGCCAGGGGCCGCGCCGCCCGTACCTAGGGTTCGTCCGCCGGTCGTGTTGACCGGCTGCCCTAGAGAGTCTTTTTCCCGAGCCCTTGCTCCGGGTTTTTCTCTCTCCCGCCCGTCATCTTGATCGGCGGTTTCTTTTTAGTTTTCCGATCTAAGATCGGTTTGCGTCGCCCGCCGCCGCCGTCGACCCCGCGCCTCTACTTCGACATCGGCGCGACCAACCGGCCTCCTCTCCGACCCGGCGGCCTCCTCTCCGACCCGGCGGCCTCGCCGCCATGTCCCCGAGTTCAGCGCGCCCCTCCTCCGATCGAGCATCGGGCTGCAACTGCGTCACTCCGTCGGGCCGCAGCGCCGCTGCCCCGTGGTTCTCCCTGTGGCTGCAACGATCCGCACCGCCGCTGTGTCGCCCCTTCGGGTCGTAGCACCGCGGCACGTGGTCCCGGCCGCCGCCCTAAGGCCGTCCCCGTGGTTGCACCATCCCGCGCGCCGCCGCTGCGTCGCCCCTTCGGGCAGTAGTGCCGCGGCCCGCGGTCAACCGCCGCCCCGAGGCCGTCCGCTCCAGGCCGTCCCCGAGGCTGCACCGACCCTCGCGCTGCCGCTGCGTCGCCCCGTCGGGCCGTAGCGAGCGTGGCACACGGTCCCTGCAACTGCCCTGAGGTCTTCCCCGCCGTCGCCCCGACCCGCGCGCTGCCGCTGCGTCGCCCGGCCCTTTGGGCCGTAGCGTTGCGGCGCGTGGTCCACTGCGCCGTCCCCGCGTGTCGACTTCCACGTGATATGCACCACGCCGCCTCCCTCGGCGTGGGAACGTCACCGTCCGCGCCGGTCTTCGTCACGCTGTCGGTTCTTCCTCGCCTACTTCGAGCACCGCCGCCGCGCTCCTTCCCTAGCCGCCGCCGCCGCTCTTCTTCCGCGGCTCCACGGCGAGTTCCTCGACACTGGCTACCCCGACGCGACATCGACCACGGCATTCTTCGTACGGCTACTTCGTCACGGTTACACCACCCCCGCTCTCGGCTCCCTCGACAACGGCACAACGGGCTACCACCTCACTTGAGCAACTCGACGGCTTCCTCTACAGTCCACGCGTCCGCTACGCGACACCGTCCACGACGCTCCCGCTGCGACTGCGGGGGGATGTCAGCCCGTCGGCTGCTATTCTCTCCAGTCTGACCGTCCGCGACGCTCCTATTGTTCGCAACGCTACCGCTACGACTGCGGGGGGATGTTAGAGATATATTTGGGTTACATGTATTTGGTAGTCTAGGATTTGTACTCCGTCTCCTACCTTATCTCCCGGGGAGCCTTCTTGCCCTCCAAGTCTTGTACTCAATATATACTCGCCCTCGAGGCTCAACAATACAATCCATCATATTCCACCAATCTCTCTCTATCCCTTCTAACAGCAGCGCTCAGGCAGGAGGACATTTAGTCCCGGTTCGTAACACCAACCGGGACTAAAAGGCCGCCACGCATCAGCCCCTGCCAAACGCTGTTTTTATTAAAGGAGGGGTTTAGGGTTTTGGAGGGTTTAGTGGTTTAGGGGTTTTGGAGGGAGGGGTTTTGGAGGGTTTAGGGGTTTCATTTTTATATTATGTTTTCTATTCAACTCGACGCTAGCTACTAATAGCAATGAAGGAACCGTTACACAACATCGTCATGAATATAGAGAAGTGACCTCTTTCTCCGTGCTTGTTACACAACATCGTCATGAATATAGAGAAGTGACCTCTTTCTCCGTGCTTGGTCGAACAACAAGTTTTCGTATATATATTCGACGCTACTACATATAGTAGACGTTCATGCATATATACAAAATAACATCTATTACGGTCCCTAATATCTAATTACCAACATTCACTACCAATTCCCGATGGTATTCTACGGTTTTAGCTATGACCTTTTGAAGGAAGAATCCCGCCAATTCCTCTTGAATTGCTCGTATGCGATCCTTTGCTAGGAGTTCGTCCCGCTTCCGTTGGATCTAATTTAAAGAAGGGGTATATATATATATATATATATATATATATATATATATATATATATATATATATATATATATATATATATATATATATATATATATATCTTTACCTAATAATAAAGCACGGATAACTTCTGATAGTACGTCGTCGGCGTTTTTGCAAAAAAGCCCCTCTGTTTCTAAGAATTCAACCCGCAGTACTACAGGAATCAAGTAAAAAAAACTCTCGCTGGTACAATTCCTCGCTCGAGACCGAGGCCACCGCCGCCGCCCTGCCCGGCCTCACCGCCGCCGCCCTGCCCGTCCTTTACCGGCCGCGCGCGCGCGCGCGCCGCCTTGCGTTCCATTGGCCCACGCTCGCCCAGCTCCGCTCGCGCCGCCGCCGGCCACGCCCTCGCCGGCCTCCATGCCCGGCCTCGCCCGCGCCGCCGTGGCCCTGCCCGGCCTCGCCCACCTCCATGCCCGCGCCTCTGTGGCCCTGCCCGGCCTCGCCTGCGCCACCGCAGCCCTGCCCAGCCTCGCTCGGGTCCTTTCCCGGCCACGCGCGCACCCGCCGCGCCGACCCGTGGTCCGAGGCCGACCCGATGCAGGGCTACAAGGAGGTGCTCGCCGGCGCTTGGCGGGGGGCCTGGAGGAGCGGCGGAGCTCGGCAAGGTAGGCAGCGGGAGGAAGGTGGCGCAGCTCGGCGCGGTCTGGACAAGCTCGACGGGAGGAAGCAGATGGGAGGCCGGAGGGAGAGAGAACGAAGCGGTGAGGTGTGGCGGTGGTCCTGCTGCTGCTCGCCGGTGGCTCACCGGCCATCGGCGCGAGGTGGGCTCGGGTGCGCGGAGGCGTCTGGGATCGAGGGAGCTCTCCTCCCTCACGACTGGAGGCGCTCGGGGATACGCGAGTGGGCAAGGGGATCGAGCTCCCTGGTGATGGCGACTGCACGAGTTGCTGAAAAATAGGTAAGGTGGAGCTTGGTGGGGGAGGGGAGGAGGGGGCGGCTCAGCCATGGCAGCAAGCTACCGGAGAGATGTGGTCGGAGGAGCTGGCCATGGACAGGCCAGCGGCGGAGCGATGGGGCTCGGCCGGAGCGAGCGCACCCATCCCGTTGGAGGCCAAGAGCACGAGGTCCAAGGCGGCGGGGGGGGGGGGGTGCTGCGGGGACGACGAGCACAGGGAAAGGAAGCAGCAGGCTCCCCTGCACCGCCCTGCTACAACGCGGCCTCACCACCATGCGTCGGCACACCTCCAGCTCAGCACGGCACTGCCGGGACTGCTGCTGCCTTCACCCTGGCCGGACACCTCGCGGCCGCGCACTCGAAGGCGGGAGAGGGAGCCGCCATGGCAGGGAGGGGGGAGGTGTGGGCGTGTGGCGGAGGGGTAGGAGGAAGAGGGGAAGAAGGCTGTTGCTGCCTTCGCCCTGGCCGGGCACCTCGCGGACGCGCACTCCTCGCGGAGTCGTGGTGGCGACGGCGGGAGAGGGAGCCGCCATGGCATAGGGAGGAGGGAGGTGTGGCGGAGGGGTAGGAGGAAGAGGGGAAGAAGAGGAAGGGAGAGCAAGAGTGGTGGAGGAGCAAGGCAACGAAGGAGCGCCATTAATTCGAAGCAGAGAGAGATGCGAGTCTGGTGGGTGGGTGAGATGTGTGTGAGAGAGAGATCCAGATGGGTGGGATGGATAATACATCCTTTTTCACGCACGGGTTTGGAGGCAGCAGCGAGCCAGCGACTGTGCTAACTCGTGGCTGTGCGTGTTGTGTGCGTGGCTGGCATGCGGAGGCGCCGGAGGCTTTGTCCAGTCAACGTGGTGTGTGACGTGTGTTGTGTGTGTGTTGTATGTGGTGTGTGACGTCTAGATTATTGGCCGGCTGCGTGCGTGCCGTGCGTCTCCGGCGCGGCGTCCGTTCGGCATAGGAAGACGGCAAATCGCTGGCTGTAACTTTGAATATGATCCAAAGAAAAGCATATATCACAGATTCATTGAAATTCAACATTTTGATACGAATCTATACCTAATATTAAAGAGAGGACCGTTTCTCCACTTTTTTTCGTCCTCCTGTTTATTTCGTACGTCCACCTATCAGCCCATAAAATTAAACTAAATTACCCACCACGCCACCCATAAGTGAAAAAAACTCTTCGTTAATTGTTTCTCTGATTTTTTTGCATGTCACTGAAACTGCCCTTAAAGTTGAAGTAAATTACCGACCCCGCCACCCGTAAGTGAAAAAAAACTCTTTACGAATTGTTTCTTTAGATGTTTCGTCTGTCGTCGAACTGCCCCTGAAGTTGAAGTAAATTACACACCCCGCCATTTGTCAAAAAAATTACACACCCCGCCATCTGTAAAAGTGAAAAAAACGAGCGTTCTTCTGAAATATTCGTCCGTCGTAGGGCCCTACAGTTTTTCATCTATGGAGAGACTTACCTTTTCTTTTCCTTCTCATACACGCATCAAAGATATACTAAAAAATACACACATCAAGGATCAAGTCCAACATCAGTACATTGTGAGCATGTTAGAATGCACGTGCCTTACGTTCGCATTTGTGCGGTTGGTGCATAAATATTCAGATACGTGTATATACATAGAGTGCGAATATTTAAAACTTGATTTGAACACCACAATTTTATTATCCCGTTGCAACGCACGGGCACTTTTGCTAGTATATATATATATATATATATATATATATATATATATATATATATATCAAATTTTCCCTATTACCGGGTGTAGTTATTCCCACTTTGGTTTCGTACGTTGTAGGTAGTATTTATTATATTAGAGAGTACGTACGTGTAGTATATAGTATGTAAGAATGTTTGGGTAGTATATACTATTTTGTAGGTAGTATGTACCATATTTTGAGCATACTTCTTTTTACGTATAAATATGTACGTATTTCACAAATATGATAAAAACATGGGCTTATATGCAATTTTTTCACATAACTCGTTTGGAGTATTTTAGATATAGTATATGAACATACTAAAAATGATAAAGTAGTATATATACTACCACATGATAGTATATGAAATATGGGTATAACTACACCCGGTAGTAGGATGTATTTTTCCTATATATATATATATATATATATATATATATATATATATATATATATATATATATATATACAACCCGTCTATTCTGCCAATATTGGCAGAATAGTTATTCTGCCCATATTCATACTGCACGCTCAACGCGAGGGCACTGCACTTTCTGAAGCCAAGGTACTGCAATACAAACACTAGTGAACTTCTCGTCGAAAAAAATTGCATGTGGTGTTTTTTCGGTATTGTTTTCGATCCAGTTTTTAAACCGTATGTCAGAACGAGGCATGTAATATACCGTTAGAAAGCTATGGATTAGACGCAACTTCGCCATATAGAATATTTTTCGAGATTCGTCACGGTTTAAGAGCAGTTTCGAAAATGGTGCGGCGCACGACGAGTGGCAGCGAGCGTATTTTCGCGATTTCTTCTAAACCGCTCGTCGGAATTAAGCAAATGATACGCCGTTGAAAGATATCGTCGAGGCGCAACTTTTTCATGTAGAACACTCTCTATTCCTTACGGTTTAAGAGCAGTTTTGATTTTACCGAAATGCGGACACTCTGTTTTTCGCGGAACCAAAATCGACGCGTGAACAACATCAGACAGAAGAACGCACTGCTTCAGACTGAAAATCGCACTGCATCATACGGGTAAGCGAACTGCATCATACGAGTTTTTGTTGAAGTTTTTTCTAACTTTTTTATGAACGAGAGTGGACCACAGAGAGGAGGGCAAGTGAACCACGACATATATCGAAGTGAACCGCATTACTATTTTGTTGTTTCGCACAAATTTTTGCACTTTCATGTTTGGGCGCAAGTGAACAACATCACTCTCAAAAGCGAACCACATCCGAGGACGAAACGCACTGCAAGTGTTGATGTAGTCGACTGAATTTTAAGACCCACGAAACAAATTGCACTTCATACAGAGGGGTATTGAGCTGCTACACAAATTGTAGTGAACTACTTTTTTTTTCTTCTTAAACAAATTTATTCAAGACATCGGTACTGCAGATGGGAGACTAGCGAACTGCAGCAGGGTACTCCCACGCGGCATACTCCACCAAAACACACGCGATTTTTAGAGGTGGCTGAACTGGACGAAACCAGAAAATCAGTGGTCCACGGCGAACTGCACGGCAACGCGCCGCCGAACCGCATCGCGCGCCCAGGCGCACTTCAAGTCTGCGGACGCCCAGACTGCAAGGGGAGGAGGGACAGCTCGCTCCTGGCGGTCTGGAGCGCGGTTGTGAATCTGAGGCTGGTCATTATTGTGACCAAAACTGCACAGAACTGGTCTGCCAGGAACTCCACTTCAATGAACTGCAGATAAAACACAAGGGCAAACCTGCAAAAAACCAAAAAAATGCTTATGGACTGCGTCGAGTGGACTCCGCACTGCGTCAATAACACCCAAACCTGCACCAAAACACACTCCGCACAGCAACAGTTTCCTGCACATCCAAAATCCCAAAAAAACAGCAAAAAATGTTTTTTTGAACTGCACGGGCTTCGTCCCCGCCGAAGACAGCATCGCCGGCATCAAGACCAGGGGGATGCGGGACCAGTGCCGCTGCCGCTGACTGCTGCGCTGCAGGATGTGCACTGCACGCGCGGGAGGAGGCAGTACGGCGTTGACGGCGCGGGTGGCTGGGCTCCCGATCTGACGACGGAGGCACGACGACGGGTGGGGAGCTGGTTGGCGTGGATGCAGTGCTCCAGCCCGATCCAGCGGAGTGCGGAGGAGAGGCCGAGGGGTGGGTGTGCTGCTTGAAGCATGGCGAGCAGCGACGACATGGGGGCACGGGGCCAGTACTACACCAACGATGTGCGAACTGCGAGCTCACACCACGCGAACCGCACGACGTTCCCCCGTTGAGCTGATGTGGATGTGGCCGTCCGGCGCGGCGACGTGGGGATGGGCGGGCGGCCGGGACCCTTGCGGCAGTGGAGAGATTGAGGAGAGGGAGACGAGGGGAGGTTGAGCCGGATCCTGCCGGATCCAGTGGTTGCCGGGCGGGGCTTGACCGCCGAAGGTAGTTGGCTGGGCTCATGGCGACCGAGATGGGAGAGGAAGGTGGCGTTGGCTCACGGCGACCGAGATGGGAGAGGAAGGTGGCGGGGGAGAGGGCATTGGCCCGCGGCGGTCGGGTGGGAGGGAAAGTTGGCGGGGCGGCGCTGGCTCGCAGTGGCCGCGCGCGAAAGGGAAGGTGGAGGGGCGGCGCTGTCTCGCGGCAGCTGCGCGCGGAGAGGAAGGTCATGGGGCGGCGTTGGCTCGCTGCGGCCGGGTGCGGAGAGGAAGGTGGGGGGAGGCAGGGATCTGGCTGGGGCTTCGGGAGTTGGTCGGGAGTGGGGGAGGCGGCGCCGGGAGGAAGAAGGTGGAGTGGATCGGGGGAGGAGTGGGGGATGGTGGGCTCCCTTAGGAGGGGGGTGTCGGTGAGCTGGTTTAGTTTGGTAGTGTTGGCAGAATAAGGTTAGGTATTGGTAGAATAAGGTCTTAAGGGGGTTGGTAGAATAGACCCACCATATATATATATATATATATATATATATATATATATATATATATATATATATATATATGTATATATATATATGAATGAAACTCAACACAATTGATGGTAATAAAATAAAATTGTGAATATTGTTTACGTACTTCAAGTTGTTGTAAAATTCTACCCTTCTCACAGGTCGTCTGGTGAATGAACTTGCAAACGTAGTATCCACATAAATTATTCCCTACTCCCTGCCTCAGGCACTTTACGAGAATAGAGTTCAATCAAAATTATAATCAAGCATGATAATGGTATTGAAACTAGAATCAAAGAGATGCGTGGACCTAGCTAGTACTACTTACATTGAATTGTTGAAATCGCAGCTCCTTTTTCCATTCACCCCTAACCTCCTTGGTGAACCGTTTCCAAACCCTGCCCGGCAAAGAAAATGAATAAAGGATTTATTAATTACTTGATATCAGGAAATGAACGAAAGTTGCCGATATAGTGCGATAATGATTGAAATTACCTCTAGAGTATTTTATTCAGGTCCGCCCACATCTCAGGGTCTTTACGTAGCGAGTCCATGACAAGTACTCTTCCTGCGTCCAAGTCAATGACTAGCAGAATAAAGTGGAACCTGCGCACGCATAACTCATCAATTACACTGAACATCGAGTAAGCGAAACAGAATGTGTACAAGACAGTATAACACTCACTTGAAATTTTATGGAAATAGTATTTCCCTTTTGTTTTGTTGTTCAATTAACGCCCTTAGCATGATCTCCTCTGTATCCTTGGCGTTCATTTCTACCGCAACTTCATGAATAGTATTTGGGTTAATGAACCCAATGTCATAGATTTGTCCTCTTTTGCATTCGAGGATCTTCTTTCTGCATAATATAGTGAGGATAATTATACATGCAATGAACGAGCTGAGCTAGAGACTTAATTACAGAAATGATACTTACAGACAATAGCAACTGACAATAGATTTGTCGATGGCGTCTTGATTGTATAACTGAAATAATTCTTCAAATTCGATGAAAATATCCTCATTTCCATTGAAGTAATGCTCATTTTTAACTCCCGCAATGATATAGTTGGTGAAAGTGCAACTAATCCCCGGGTGGTTTTGCTAATTCATAACAACATATATCTCGTTGAACTAATATCCTCTTCAAGATAGATATTTCAGGATGTTCAATGATTGGCATGGCATGGATTAGAGACATGGACCCCTCAAAATGCTAAGGACATGGATTGGTAAAAGCTCAAGACTCTTCATTTCTATTTCAGTGATCCAAGATCACATTGAGTCCATAGGAAAGCCAATACTATTAAAAGGGGATGAGGTGTTGCTTAACGATCTACTTGCTCAAAATGCTTAGTGATATTGCTCCAAAGTCCTCAACCATTTTCTCCATCCAAATATGTCCAAAACCTAAACTCCAATTCACCCCCACCGATATTTTTCATCCGGAGCCACCGAGTTCACTTTGACATAGCCACTGCCAGAAACCCTAACAGTTCGGTCACACCGATACGGATCTCGGTCCCACCGAGATGGCCTTGCCAACTCTCTGTTATCGTTTGCAATTATTTCGGTCTCACCGAGTTTTGCAAATCGGTCTCACCGAGATGGCTTGCCAACTCTCTGTTGCCTTAGTGCTTCATTTTGGTCTCACCGAGTTGATGCAATCGGAGCCACCGAGACGAGGATTGCCCTAAGCCCTAGCACATCGGTCCCACCGAGTTGTTCCAGTCGGTCCCACCGATACTCCTAACGTTCACATGATTATTCAAATCGGTCTCACCGAGATTTATGTTTCGGTGCCATCGAGTTGGGTCAAACGTGTGTAACGGTTGGATTTTGTGTGGAGGCTATATATACCCCTCCACCCACTCTTTCACATGAGAGAGAGCCATCAGATCGTGCCTACACTCATATCTTCTGATTTCTGAGAGAGAACCACCTACTCATATGTTGAGATCAAGATATTCTATTCCTACCACATAAATCTTGTTCTTTAGCCTTTCCCAAGTTGCTTTCCACTCAAATCCTTCTTCCACCATAGCCAAATCTGTGATGAGCTGTTTGAGTGTTGGGGAGACTATCGTTTGAAGCACAAGAGCAAGGAGTTCGTCATCAACACACCGTTTATTACCTTTTGGAGAGTGGTGTCTCCTAGATTGGTTAGGTGTCGCTTGGGAGCCTCCGACATGATGTGGAGTTGAACCAAGAAGTTTGTAAGGGCAAGGAGATCGCCTACTTCGTGAAGATCTACCCAAGTGAGGCAAGTCCTTCGTGGGTGATGGCCATGGTGGGATAGACAGGGTTGCTTCTTCATGGACCCTTTGTGGGTGGAGCCCTCTGTGGACTCGCGCAGCCGTTACCCTTCGTGGGTTGAAGTCTCCATCAATGTGGACGTACGATAGCACCACCTATCGGAACCACGCCAAAAATCTTCGTGTCTCCATTGCGTTTGCCTTCTCCAAACCCTTCCCTTTACCTTCATATGCTTGACCATTCATAATTGCTAAAATCTGCCTACAACTAAAATTCGGGAAAAGGAAAGATTTTTATTTGGTCAAGTAGTCTAATCACCCGCCCCCCTCTAGACATACTTTCGATCCTACAGTTGGTCCCTTCCTTTGAGACTTCCATGTACCACTCATGCAATTTTCGCATTTGTGTTGGTAGAAGTCGGACCTCCTCAGGTTTGACGAGAGGCTTCCCATGCTGGTATCTGTATGCTAACTCAACCATGGGGAACTCTACCTCCTTGCCTAACAATTTACCAAGAGTGGAACCAACATCATCGGCCGCTACCCCCGGATCATAATCGATATCGGTAAACACCTTGAGCGGGGGGCATGATTGGTTTTTCTGTTCGCCGAGCTGGGGAATTGTTTTCCCACTTGCACTACTGCTACTTCCCAACCGCTTCACATGTTCTCTATATGACTTTACAATAGACCGGTCATAGTCTGATAGCAGCGGAGGCGGTGGTGGTCGCGTAAGGTTTTCTATACAGCGCTCCGCTTTTGCCAGATCTAATTTCTCCTTTGGATCGGGCCGTTTCGCTGCAAGCTGGCGTTTCACATCGGCTGCCACTGTCTTCTTGAGTTCCTCATCAGTCATATCGTATGGTAACTTGGCAGGAGCCTTCTTGACGCTTGTATCTGCTCTGGTTTTTCTTCGCAGTTGTACTACTAGCCACCGGAGCGGCGGCTCTCTTCCGTCGGTGCCGAGGCGGCGGCAGAGGCGGAGTCTGCTGAGGGACCTCCTCCGGCGGAGTATGCTGAGGCGGCAGAGACAGTTGAGGCGGCGGAGATAGAGATGGATTGCTACTGTGAGGAGTCTGCTGAGGGGCCTCCTCCGGCGGAGTCTACTGACGCGGCGTCCAATGTGGAAGCACGATGTGTTCCTTTTTCCATAGAATCATAGTCCTTCACCTGTAGGAAAGTCAAGCTCCAACTGCTCAAATCCGTTGAGAACTTCATCCACCCCGACAACAGCATAGCCATCTGGAATCGGAGAGCAATGGTGAGTTGCATCAGGTCCAGAAGGTAAGGCAAAGCCGATCGCCACCTTCACGGATATGTTGATGCATTTCGCATGTAGATCACAATGTTCCCTCTACGTGATATCATCCACGGGGTAGCGAGGAGCCATGATATCATCTGTGGGCCAAACGAGCTCCGTGGAAGCCACGCTGCTTTTCCTCTGAGATGGTGGGCCGGCAGCAGTATCGAATGCAGGATCTTCGTGCCGCTGAGATGGGCCGATAGCTTGCTGGCTGGTAAGTGCCTCTATTTGCTTCTGCTGCAACGCTACTATTTCTTCTACCTTCTGCAGCCAATCTGCATCCTGTTTCTTCTTTCTCGCTCGGCTTCTATAGGTGTCACTACTGTCGGGAAACCCAACCTTCCACGGAACGGAGCCTGATGTGCCTCGTGTTCGTCCAGGGTGTTCAGGATTCCCGAGGGCGCGTGTCAGCTCGTCCTTCTCTCTGTCGGGATTGAACTTCCCGTCCTGCACGTCCTTCATTGCAGCTCTTTTGTATAAATGCACTTCCCTGTTTCTGGGTTCAACGTTCCCCCATGCCCGTAGAACCAAGTACTTGCCCGTTCGATCCACTGCAATGGCTCTGGATCGATCCCTTTAGCAATCAGGTCATTCTCAAATTTCTCCCACTTAGGCCTGGCAACCTTGTAGCCACCTGACCCCGTAACATGGTGATAATCTTTCTTTGCAGCATTTATCTTATTTCTTTCTGACCTTTTCTTAGCTTCTTCCGATTTCTTGTACTTCACAAATACATCCCAGTGATCTTTTAACTTCTCATGTGCTCCGGTGAATGTTGGAGTCTTGTCTTTCTGGACATAGTCTTGGTTCAATCTTTTCTTCCAGTTGCAGAATTGTGCGGCCATCTTCTTAAGAGCCCACGACTTGACTTTTCGCTCTATAACTGGGTTATTTGGATCCACCTCTGGTGGTAGGGGGAAATTTGTCATGAAGGTATTCCAAAGCATTTCTTTGCATCTATCCTCGACATAAGTAACTCCATCATCCGCCTTTGGCTTATTCCATTCTTGAATGGAGATCGGGATGCTGTCCCTAACAATAACTCCGCACTGACTTACAAATGCATCTGCGCTCCGCTTGGGAGCAATCGGTTTGTCATATGCATCGACTTCTTCGATCTTGAACCTTTCATTATCGCCCAACCTTTTTTTTGGGCCTCGTTTCATTATCGAAGATTGGCTCGATTCGGAGGGCTAAAAGAAGAAAGAAGCGCTAATATGTGTATATACAAATCAATTAATGCATCTAGTCAGCAGAGGCTTAATTAATATACCTCACCGGACTTTGTAATAATTAAGGTTCCAACACCGGAGCCGTCATCTTTTCGCTCCATTCTCTCACCGGAGCCGTCCATTCCCTCACCGGAGTCATTCAGAAAATGTGAGGTGATATCATCATCTCCGTTGCGGATTATTTCCTCCAACATGTTTTCTTGTTCTTCGTCTCTGGCGTGTTCCGGATTCATAGTTTCTGCAATCACTTGCAAGTTATTTCATATGCATTTTATACAATTTTAATATTCTGGACAGAATAGCAAGTTTATTTATTTTAACATGTATGATGATGGCAAAACATAATCTACAAGAGAAATCAAAACAAATGCATATAAAGAACGTCTCGATCAGAGTTACGGTTCTACCGGAACGAAATGGTGAGGACTCTTCACCGGCGATCGTCGGGGACTCCTCCGGCCATCGTCGGGGACTCCTCCGGCAACCCAAAATATCGGGAAGGAAACGGTGAGGACTCTTCACCGGCGATCGTCGGGAACTCCTCCGGCAACCAAAATATCGGGAAGGAAACGGTGAGGACTCTTCACCGGCGATCGTCGGGGACTCCTCCGGCAACCCAAAATATCAGGAAGGAAATGGTGAGGACTCTTCACCGGCGATTGTCGGGGACTCCTCCGGCGATCGTCGGGACTCGTCCGGCAACCCAAAATATCAGGAAGGAAACAGTGAGGACTCTTCTCCGGCGATCGTCGGGGACTCCTCCGGCAATCGTCGGGACTCCTCCGGCAACCCAAAATATCAGGAAGGAAATGGTGAGGACTCTTCACTGGCAATCGTCGGGGACTCCTCCGGCGATCGTCGGGACTCCTCCGGCAACCCAAAATATCGGGAAGGAAACGGTGAGGACTCCTCACCGGCGATCGTCGGGGACTCCTCCGGCGATCGTCGGGGAATCCTCCGGCGATCGTCGGGACTCCTCCGGGAACCCAAAATATCGGGAAGGAAATGGCATCTTTTGCAAAAATGACATGAAACAAAATCAATACAAAATATTGACCAAGTTTATATACAAAATATTAACATCCACAATACAAAATCAATACCATTAGAATTATCATTCAATATGTTTTCATACCTTATATATTTTTTATTGTGAAAATTTAAATTGTTTTCGATAACTTGATCAAACTTTCTCCCGCAAAAATTTTTGGATCAAACTTTATAAATAATATTGAACCTTTTCCCAAATACACATTGTATAATAAATATATTTATTAATACAAGATGAAATTTATATTAAAAAAACAGCTAGGGCTGAGCGCGGGCGGCGTCGGCGCGGGCGGCGGTGACGCGGCTCGGGGAGGAGGGCGAGGAGGTCCGGCGACGGCGGCCGTCGGTGACGAGCCGCTACGGGCGTCGGCGAGGGTGGAAGTGATCTCCGGCAGCCTGGCGGCGGCGTGTGGTGGTTCGGCGTCGGGGCAGGCTGCGGCGTCGCGCGAGAGAAAGAAGATTGGGGCGGAAGAAGGCCAGGGCGCGCGGTTAATATACCTCGAGCTTTAGTTGGCTCCTACCAGGACTAAATGCCTACCTTTAGTCCCAGTCGGAGCCACCAACCAGGAGTAAAGCTTGTTTTCGGCAGCCAAATGGGCACGGAAGGTCAGGCCTTTAGTCCCGGTTGGTGGCTCCGACCGGGACTAAAGGTAGGCCTTTAGTCCCGGTTTGTGCCACCAACCGAGACAAACCTGGATTTTTAAAGCTTTTAAATGGTGTTTTAATCAAAACAGATTATGTTTAGCTCTTTTAGTTTTATACCTTTTTCCTTTGTTTTAATTATTTTAGTTTATGTTTTCTTGTTATTCTTTTGCCAAATTATATTATGTTTCGGTTAGTCAACATGAGGATATTTTAGGAAATTTTAAATAGGTGTTTTAAAATTATTTTAATGTTTTGATTTAATTCTTTTTTCTATTAAAGTTTTTAACAAAAAATATTTTATGAAAATTTTAGTTGGATAAATTTTATATAATTTTAAGTTAATATTATTTTGATCATAACTAGAGTTTTATAAAAGCTTTTTAGTTGATTCTTTTTGCTATTGAAGAATATTATAAAATACTTTTTGTTAACCTAATAATGTTATATTTTCTTTTCTGTTAAGTTATTAGTTTAGTATTTTGTTTTGTTTTCTATTTGCTTTTTCTTATTGTTTTCTTTATTGCTTTATTCATTGATTGTATTTTGATTGCTAGAATGCTTGCTAGAGTGAATGCTTATATGAATGCAATGTTTGATTATATAGATTTTCATCAGATAGTGACAAATTGTTCTATCAAGTTATTTTTCATAGGTACCATTGCCGCAACATTTCGCATTGATGGGCCAGCATCAGGTGGTGGTTTGTCAATATGTTTTTGAAAATATGACACAAGGCAATCAATACTGTCAAAATCTTTCTTCCAGAATCTAAATCCCTTTGGGTATAACCCAACATACTCATGATGTGGGTTTGTACTCCTGATGTAAGATAATATAAAGGTGCCTGGATGTTCATGAGATATGCCTGCATATTTGTACAAGGAAAGAAACATACATTTACCAAAATTAAAACAGATGCCAATCTTGCCAGTTAATACATCGCCTTCATGTAACTGTAGTGATTCTAGATCAAAGCCATCATCAGAATAGTTATGGAGCATAACTATGTCCTCAGTTTCACCAGAAAGCAACCAGAACTCCTCTCATCTGGACTTGGCTCGGCATAAGGGGTCCTCCGATCAGAGAAACCACACAGTAGGGGTGGAATCTTGCAAAACTTGGGATTTTCCAGCTATAAGTCCGAAAACTCACTAGAGAGAAAGTCTTCACTTTTTCTTCGCGTGTGTCCCTTGCTTATTGCGCCGTAACCATGGATAATCTTCATCATTTAACAGGATGCTTGGGTCAGTCTTCACTGTGAAGGGAGGAATTTCATCAAACTTTTCATAATCTTCTGACTTGTCTGTCTAGTCCTCCACTCCCACGATGTTTCTTTTCCCTGAAATAACTATGTGGCGCTTTGGCTCATCGTATGATGTATTCGCTTCCTTATCTTTTCTTTTTCTCGGTTTGGTAGACATCTCCTTCACATAGAAAACCTGCACCACATCATTGGCTAGGACGAATGGTTCGTCTGTGTACCCAAGATTGTTGAGATCCACTGTTGTCATTCCGTACTGCGGGTCTACCATTACCCCGCCTCCTGTCAGATTGACCCATTTCCACCGGAACAAAGGGACCTTAAAATCACGTCCATAGTCAAGTTCCCATATCTCCTCTATGTAACCATAATATGTGTCATTTTCCCTATTGGTGCTTGCTGCATCAAAGCGGACACCACTGTTTTGGTTGGTGCTCTTTTTATCTTGGGCGATCGTGTAAAATGTATTCCCATTTATCTCGTACCCTTGGAAAGTCAATACAGTCGAAGATGGTGTCCTGGCCAACAAGTACAGCTCATCTCCAACAACGTTGTCATTCATGAGATGTGTTTGCAACCAACCGCCAAAAGTCGCCATGTGTGTACGTTTAATCCAGGGGTCAGACTGCTCCGGGTTCTTGGAGCGTACAATATCCATGTGTTCCTCGATATACGGGCCCACCAAGGTAGAGCTTTGTAGAACTGTGTAGTGTGCTTGAGTGAAAGAATGCCCGTCCCTACATATTATTGCTTTCGGTCCTAGCGTGCCTTTTTCACTCAGTCTCCCCTCATGCCGCGATTGAGGAACACCAATCGGCTTAAGGTCAGGAATAAAGTCAACACAAAACTCAATAACCTCCTCTGTTTCATGGCCCTTGGAGATGCTTCCTTCTGGCCTAGCACGGTAATGAACATATTTCTTTAAGACTCCCATGAACCTCTCAAAGGGGGAACATATTGTGTAGAAATACAGGACCCAGAATGGCAATCTCTTCGACTAGGTGAACTAGGACGTGCGTCATAATATTGAAGAAGGATGGTGGGAACACCAACTCGAAACTGACAAGACATTGGACCAAATCATTATGTAACCTTGGTAGAATTTCTGGATGGATTACCTTCTGAGAAATTGCATTGAGGAATGCACATAGCTTCACAATGGCTAATCGAACATTTTTTGGTAGAAGCCCCCTCAATGCAACCGGAAGCAATTGCGTCATAATCACGTGGCAGTCATGAGACTTTAGGTTTTGGAATTTTTTCTCTGCCATATTTATTATTCCCTTTATATTTGACGAGAAGCCAGACGGGACCTTGATACTGAGCAAGCATTCAAAAAAGATTTCCTTCTCTGCTTTGGTAAAAGCGTAGCTGGCAGGACCTTGATACTGCTTTGGATGCATGCCATCTTTTTCGTGCATACGTTGCTGGTCCTCCCGTGCCTCCGATGTATCTTTTGTCTTCCCATACACGCCCAAGAAGCCTAGCAGGTTCACGCAAAGATTCTTCGTCACGTGCATGACGTCGATTGTAGAGCGGACCTCTAGGACTTTCCAATAGGGTAGCTCCGAAAATATAGATTTCTTCTTCCACATGGGTGCGTGTCCGTCAGCGTCATTCGGAACAGATTGTCCGCCAGGACCCTTTCCAAAGATTGCTTTTAAATCCTTGACCATATCAAATATATCATCACCAGTACGGTGGACAGGCTTCTTCCGGTGATCTGCCTCACATTTGAAATACTTTTCTTTCTTTCTTAAGGGATGCCTGCTCGAAAGAAATCGACGATGTCCCAGGTACACATTCTTCTTACATTTGTCCAAATATATACTTTCAGTCTCATCTAAACAGTGCGTGCATGCATTGTATCCCTTGTTTGTCTGTCCTGAAAGGTTACTAAGAGCAGGCCAATCATTGATGGTTACAAACAGCAACGCTCGTAGGTCAAATTCCTGCTGTTTGTGCTCATCCCACACACGTACACCTTTGATATCCCACAAGTGTAAAAGTTCTTAAACTAATGGCCTTAGGTACACATCAATGTCGTTGCCGGGTTGCTTAGGGCCTTGGATGAGCACTGGCATCATAATGAACTTCCGCTTCATGCACAACCAAGGAGGAAGGTTATAGATACATAGTCACAGGCCAGGTGCTATGATTGCTGCTCTGCTCCCCAAAAGGATTAATGCCATCTGCACTTATACCAAACTATAAGTTCCTTGTGTCATCTGCAAACTTCGGCCACTTTTTCTTGATTTTTCTCCATTGCGACCCATTAGCGGGTACTCTCAACATCCCGTCTTTGTTACGGTCTTCTTTGTGTCATCGCAACAACTTGGCATGCTCTTTGTTTCTGAACAGACGTTTCAACCGTGGTATTATAGGAGCATACCACATCACCTTGGCAGGAACCCTCTTCCTGGGGCGCTCGCCCTCAACATCACCAGGGTCATCTCGTCTGATCTTATACCGCAATGCACCGCATACCGGGCATGCATTCAAATTCTCGTACTCCTCACCGCGGTAGAGGATGCAGTCATTAGGGCATGCATGTATCTTCTGCACCTCTAATCCTAGAGGGCAGAGAACCTTCTTCGCTTCGTACGTACTGTCAGGCAATTCGTTATCCTTTGGAAGCTTCTTCTTCATTATTTTCAGTAACTTCTCAAATCCCTTGTCAGATAAACCATTCTCTGCCTTCCATTGCAGCAATTCCAGTGTGGTACCGAGCTTTGTGTTGCCATCTTCGCAATTTCGGTACAACCGTTTTTTGTGATCCTCTAACATGCGATCGAACTTCAACTTCTCCTTTTCACTTTCGCATTCTCTCTGTGCATCAACAATGACCCGGCGAAGATCATCAGCGGGCACATCTGGTGCCTCTTGATCTTCAGCTTCCCCCGTTGCAGTATCACCGTATTCTTGAACATTGGATAGTTGTCATCATCCTCTTCTTCTTCATTGTCTTCCATCATAACCCCTCTTTCTCCGTGCTTGGTTCAAAAATTATAATGCGGCATGAAATCGGACTTAAGCAGGTGGAAGTGAAGGGTTTTCGAGGAAGAGTAATCCTTCGTATTCTCACACACAACACATGGACAATACATAAAACCATTTTGACTATTTGCCTCAGCCACATCGATAAAATTATGCAGGCCCATAATGTACTCGGAAGTGCGTCGGTCATCGTACATCCATTGCCGGTTCATCTGCATTATATAATTAAGTATATCAAAAATCATTACAGAACATCATGAATAGAGAAATGACCAAATCAATACAAGTTCATCATCACATTAAAACCAAAGTACAATAGTGATCAAATGTTATTACTGCAAAAATAAATACATAAAGTTCATACATAGTTCTCATAAAACAACATACAACTATCTAGAGCATCTAATTAAAACATACATTGAAACTAACGTACAACTATGTAAAACATTTAAATGCAACAACAAATGCGATCAAAATCACAACTAAGGTAATAATTGATCCAACAGCATAATGATACCAAGCCTCTTTATCAATGGCATACTTTCTAATCTTTCTAATCTTCAAGCGCATTGCATCCATCTGGATCTTGTGTAGATCGACGACATCGGCAACATGCAACTCCAATTTCATCTTCTCTTCTTCAATTCTTTTCAATTTTTCTTTCAAATAATTGTTTTATTTTTCAACTAAATTTAACCTCTTGACAAGAGGGTCGGTTGGAATTTCCGGTTCACATACCTCCTAGATGAAAACATCTATGTCAAGTTGGTCGGCATAATTGTCATAAACACTAAATGAAACAAATAGTTATAAAAGATAATATACCACATCCAAATCATAGACCGGACGAGAGCCGACGGGGCGGATATCAAAACCATGGCACTATATAATAACAAACAATAATACAAGTAAGAAAATTATACAAGTAGCTATCTAAATCATACAAGTAAGATTTTTTTTTAAAGATAAGAACAAGAGGCTCACCACGGTGGTGCCGGCGACGAGATCGGCGCGGGTGATCGACGGTGGTGAGGGCGGGGACGGGGACGAGCTTGGAGGAAGAACAGAGGAGAAGAAAGAGGAGAAAGCTTAAGTGTGGCTCGGACACCTCATATCATGTTTGTTTTTTGTGAACTCATGCTCTCAGGCATTTCATCGAACACCTCATGTGCATAGGAAGGGAGAACAAAGTAGCACACACCTCCCACCTTATGTGAGGAAAAAACAGAGGAGAGGGCGGGCAGGGGCGGGGGTATATATAGGCAAATTTGTAGTCCCAGTTGGTGTCTAAAACCGGGACTGAAGACAGACTTTTAGTCCTAGTTGGAGACACCAACCGGGACTAAAGGGCATCGCACCCCTTTAGTCCCGGTTGGTGTCTCCAACCGGGATGAAAGGTCCCATTTGAACCGGGACTGATGCCTGCCGAGCCCCGACCGGCGCCCTAGCCGCTCGAACCGGGACTAATGCTCACATTAGTCCCGGTTCGTAATGCGACCGGGACTATTGCTCCGATCCAGTTTGAACCAAAGCCATGTTTTCTACTAGTGCGTGTCTCGAAACTATGCAAGCAAAAACACATTATATTACTATAATGCATTGATTTTGGGAGTCCATTCACACTTTCCCATATTAGTAAGGTCGGTAATGTGAAGTAGGCCTGCCTATACGATATTGATGTGTATAATTTAATGTGCAGTAGTTCATTGGGCTGCCGTGTTTCACATTCTGTCATAAGAGTAGAGACGCTTGACTTCATAAAAAAGAGTGCAGACTCTAGTGCGTGGTTACTGGCTCCTCCTCGGTCGTCTGAAACCATTCTGCTTCCTTTCGTCGACATGTGGGACATCCAACATCGAGGTCCACAGGCCATGCACCAAATTAGAGTGCAGAACTCTAGGGGAGACTCACCCCATAATAATGACTAATGAGCCATCTAACCGCAAAGCGGACGGACGAAGCAAGCATCGTTTCCCTCTTTGTTAAATCTGTTTCTCCCTCATCTTCTTCAAGAAAATCAGCACTCACTAAAATTGGACGTTAGCAGCAAAGCGTATGAAATTTTTCTGTAACATCAAGCATATGGATGGTTCTAGAAAACAATAATACATTCACTCTACTTTAGTAGGCGCTGTAGCTACGAATTCCAACTATTTGGACCATCCGATAGCTTCCATCAACGATCCATATTGCTTCTTGGTTTTCTGATTCAAAAGTTTAAAAATAATACACTATAGAATAGATATCTGGACACCATTCTTTTTGATTAATAAAAGATACAAAAATCGATAGAATGATTACAGAAAGTACATTAAATCCACAATAACAAATAACCAGTTGATTGTTAATTAAAATGAACCATACATTTGAATATGTTAAAAATGCACCATACATTTGAAAATCAACCCATCACATGTATAAAATGCAATAATAGTAGTTTTTATGAGATATAGACACCGCTAAAACAATTTAGAGTACTATTTAAATTTATTGAAGATAAGAATAATTGTCGCATAGTTATATTTGATTATCTATTTTATTTTTAGTTAGGAGTTAGTTTGATATTATTTTACTTTAGTGCCTCCAGAGTCCAAGCGTAAGAGGAAAAACAATTATGACTTCATAAAAATATAAATACAAATTAGATACTTGATATATGAATAGGAATCATAAAAAAGAAAAAGGATTTTCCGATACATGTGTGTGCCCCACTTGCTAGTTTCATTAAAAGGATGCTACATATCAATACCGAGCTAATTGTTTGACAACTAAATAGTCATGATATTGTTATATTCTAATAACCAAAATTACTAGTTAAGGGGAACCCCTTGCAAAGGTCACACCCACCTCCTTTGGTGGTGAAAAGTGGCACACTGTATGTGCAACACTTGTTAAAACCTTAGTGTTTTGTGCATTTTTCGTAGATTTGTTTTTTGAAAATGTTTTATCTCATGAACCGTGCATCCAAATTACGTACCATTTTTACCATTGCGTTCCTCGCGACAAGGTATTCAAAAGTAGACCCATGTTGATAGGTTTGGATGACCTTTTTTCCTGAAAAAACCAGAAACCAAAAAACCTGAAAACCAAGGAAAAACAAGACACAGGAAACACAACTATGCTTTGCACAGAAGAACATTTTGCACTTCACAATTTTTGAGAAGCACAGTTTGTGCTTCACCCGGTGCAGCACAATTGTGTTTTCATTTTCTGGCAAGTACAATTGTGGTACTGTTTTTGCTCACACGCTGCAGCACTACTATTGTTTTCACTTTTTGGGAAGCAAAATCAGAAACCCAACAAAAATGCGTACTGGAAAAAAAAACTGTGCTCCCACGGGTGCATCCAGTGCGCAAAACGTGGGGGTGGCTAGGCACACCACGCGGCTGGGCTAGGAGTTTTACTCTGATATTAGAAGAATAGTATAGCCCCATGACCAAGGAATATGATGGTTATGAGGGATGTGAGCTTTTTTTTTAGAAAAGGAGGAAGACCCCCGGTCTCTCCATCTGGACGATGCATGCAGCCACTTTATTAATTATTCTCAAAAGACCTTACAAAGAGATACAACAGTAAGTCTGAAGCCACCGTCTAAGCAACATCTATCGCTACTCCTATCCAGCTGATGTAGGGATGCTGATAGTCCGGGACTACTACCACAGACCTCGCAGCCAAGCCTAACATCTAAGACCTGAGGTCCCAACCAGGACGCCTGCCGGGTATGGGGCACCCACCAGTCCGGCGCACTCCTCAACCAGGACGCCTGTCGGGTATGAGGCCGCCGCAGCCACCTGCCACCATTCCATCTTCAGTGATGTACTGCTGCATCTACCTTGCCTGGTCTAGCTGCCGTCGACGCCACCACGACGCCAGACAACGCCACCATCCTGTGCTCGTCCATCATCACACGCCCACCGGCGAGACCCCGCTGCTCCATGCCGCCGAGACCCGCCGTCATCGACGCGAGAGAAGGCACTCCACACCACCTCACGCCTCTTCCATCCGGCGCCGCTCCACAAACGATGCCCCCAATAGGGAACACGACACCGCAGCGCCGCCATCGTCCGATCCGGTGACATGAGCAGGTTGACGATAGTTGCTTGACGATGCCTTCATCAAGGTAACGACGTAGACGCCGCCATCGCCCGCCATGACCGGAGTCGGCTCGGATTTCACCGGCGACTATGTCTCCCCAACTCGCCACCGGTGCTAATAGTGGGGTCCAAGATCCGTCACTACCAGCCTGGCCAACCGCCTTCGGTGGAGAAGGCAGCCACCACCACCATGCCCGGGCCAAGAGACCCAGACGTCCTCGTGCCGCGAAGATTACCCAGGGGGGATCTCCTCTTGCCGTTGTCGAGACGAGGCGCAGCCGCAGTGGATCTCGATCCAAACCCCTCGGGCCCAGATCAGATCTCATCGCAGCCAAAATCTCATCCGCCAAACGGCCGCCGGAGATCTCCTGGCCACCGCCACCCCGCTGCGCACTGCCGTTGGAGGAGGAGGGAGATGGACGCCGCTGCCCCCACGCGTTACCGCCGGCCGAGGACAGCGCCGCCGCCACCGCCTCACCACAGGGGCTTTGCCCCGCGGTGTCCTCAGCGACGGCGGCGGAGGAGGGAGGCGATGGAAGGGGAGGGCTGAGGGATGTGAGCTTGACCACCTACTAAGCTATGTGTTCTGCTTTGCGAGATTTAGATCAAGCTTGAGTTTTGGGTGTGGGGATCTCGAGCTGAAATTACAGTGAACCAAGCTGTAACAGTTTATTGAGTGCGTTGGTCTTGCACGTCCTCGGAAGCCATATATAGTTTGTCACCTGTCACCCTGCACGAGCCAAGCCAGGTAGTACCAACGAGCTCATCAACTAGCCCAAGCTACGATTGGGCAACCTACCCTCCTCCGCTATATTCTGTGCCTGATGAAATCAACACGGTTCCAAACGAATCGAGAACCTTGACCATGACTGACGTGCTACACAAGCATAGGGGTTGCGGAGTTTCATCAATGGATTTAAGACGTAAACATGCAGGCTGACTGCCTGCACTATTCCTCCCATTAAAAGAAAGTGCATATCGATTTTGTTGAGGGCTTATACGTCTTTTTTAATGAAGGGCCTACATATGCTGATGGAAATTGCAGTGCACACGCGGAGGCAGTGGATAGCAACAAGGCAGCATCCCATTGAAGACATCTCCATGTTCCATAAAAGGCAACGAAGACCCTCCGTATCAATATACACGTCCATGAAATGAGGTTCTGCAAACTTATCAGATTTCCGAATACATTTTTGTGTCACAATCATCTATCCTCTACGCCACCAAAGACAGCTCAATCTAGGGTTAGGAGGTATCGGAAATACGACAACATGTCTTGTTTGACCTACAAGTTGTACTCATGTGAAGGGCAGCGCTCAATGAGTCGCAGTCGGTGGGCAACAGTTTAGATATCATCATGCTAAAAGATATCGTTGTACTGATAATAGAGGTTAACGTTCTTGACCCACAGCTATACCACAAGGATTATAGACGCCTCCTCCCAGCCGGGCAGCATGCAATTGCAATTCCAACCAAGCTGCGTACCACTCCTATCATGGCCGGCCAACGACTGCTACTGTTACTCGTGCAATGAACTACCACATTTCGATTGTACGTTGAAAGGACCATGCGGGGCAATGTTGGGGTTAGCCACGTCTGATGTGGTGGCCTTATCCAGTACTGACTGAGAAACAATCACTAAGTATGATTAGTGTTGGCTCGTTCAGTTAGATGCTATATATACTCTTGTAACCTCTATTAATCAGAAGAAATAAAACGCTGGGCACGTAATCAGTG
Source organism: Elymus sibiricus (assembly GCA_039707655.1). Lineage (NCBI taxonomy): Eukaryota > Viridiplantae > Streptophyta > Magnoliopsida > Poales > Poaceae > Elymus > Elymus sibiricus. Next base: position 36,006,541 of record CM077676.1, read on the forward strand.
TGCGCATGTTGCAATAGATCGTATCCTGTGTCTCGCGTGCGTAGGTGTTCTGCGTGCATTTCCAGCCGGCGAGATCAATTGTTGTGGCTAAGCTTTGGTTAGCTAGCTAGCTAGCTAGCCTCTCACGTGAGCTCTCCAGGGTTGTTCACGAAACCAAAGCCAGCATCACACTACGTTGTTCTCGGCCAAATGCATCGGCCATGGCAGCTTGGTTGCGCTCGTCCAAAAGAACTCGATGAGTCGGGGCCAGCGCCAACAACCAATTCCAAGACTTCGACACGGGGATTTGCTTGCCCAACGCGACCGGTACAACATCAAAATAGGGATTGGTGTGGCTCAACTCAGGTTTAGTACACTCGTCTATCTAACAATCCATTTCTACGCTGAGATCCATGCCTTGATTTTTCTCTTTTTTTTTTCTCAAATGGAATAACACATGGACTTTGACACAGAGGAGCGTTTTCTTTGCCAGCAACATAGGCATCAAAGGTCTGAAGAAAGAGCTCCACCCTCGCCGCCGCCGGCCGCCCCAGCCCCGCTAGGGTTCCGCCCGCCGGTCGCGCACGCCAGGTCCCGCACCCCTCTCCCCCCCTCCCGGCCCCGCCCTTGCGCCGCCTCCCCGGGAGGCGGCCGGGGCGGCACGCGTCCCTCCCCTCTCTGCCTCCCTCCTCCTCCTCTTCTCCCCCACCGCCGCCGGCGGGCGCCCCCGACACTGGCCCGGGTGGTGTCGGCGGCAGCGGGACCTCCTGTACCCGCGCGCGCGTCTCCCCTTCCCGGGGCAGTGGACGGCAACAGTGATGCTCGGCTTGGCGGCGGCCCGGCGACCCGGCGGCGGTGGCTGGTGGTGGGCGAGGTGGCGGCGTTGCTTCTTTGCGGCAGGGCGGCGTGGTGGCGTGGGGTGGCCGGCGGCACGCCCCCGGCCCACATCTGGCCCCATCTGGGTCCTAGCGGGCCGGCTCCCGGCGAGGCTTCGGCGTCTTCTGCATGGCGAGGAGGAGGAGTATCTCGGACAGGGGGTGGCGGCGCCGACGGCATGCCTTCTGCAGCGCGACAGCGAAAGCTTTACTGGCATCTAAGGGCCCGGGCGGGCCTGTCAGCCCACGGGCCTGGTATGCTCCTGCTGTAGCGTCCGGTCGGTTACCGTCGTTGACGGTGGAGGTTGGGCCCTCCCGCGTGCCGACGATGCTACTGCTCCTAGTCCCGGCTCCTCTTCTTCGTTGTGCAGGCCCCCTTCGCGGTGTGTGGTGAGACGGCGTGGGAAGCTTCAAGACCGTGATGGCGCAGGGTGGTGGACAGTGTGGTGGCGAGCTCCGGAGCGCCCGAGTTGAAGGTTGGGATCGGGAGAAATCCCTGTCGGCGTAGCAGACACCGACGCGGTGGCGCCTGAGGGTCCCGCCGGACCTTCCTGGAGGGCGGCGGCGGCTACCCTTCCTCTCTCCTTGCTGCGTACCGGGGGAAACCCTTTGCAGCAGCGTCATCATCGTCGCGTCCCATCTTGAAGGTGTTGATTGGTACCGGCGCTTCGGAGTCTAGCAGCTTGATGGAAGATCCCCGGTGGGCGCAGCGGTCGCGAGGCTTGTTCGTTTTTGTTGATCCGCCGTTGTCGGCATTTGTTTCTTTTGTATTTTCTCTTTCGTTTCTTTTGGGCGTGCCTGTGCTGTTTCCGCCCCAGCACCTATCGTTGGTTGAGGTGGGTTACCACCATTTTTCGTCCAATTAGAGATGAGGGCATATAGGGATGGACAGTGGTTGCCTAGGTCAGCTGACAGAAGAAGCGGTGCACATGTGGAGGCAGCACCCCATAGAAGACATCAACCAACTGGAGGAAGCTCTATAAAAGGCAACAAAGAGCATATGTACAATTCATATGCACATCTATTGGATCTCTCACGGTATAATCTAATTTTAGTATATTTGTGGCACAATCATCTGTTGTTTATGCTCGTGCAAAAACTCCAGCAAAGCCAGTTTAATAGAGGGTTACGAGGTATCGGAAATAAAACTACATGCATCTTTTGACCTGGAAGTCATAATTACATAGAGATCAGGTCAAAATATGGTGCCTGGCCATCTTTGGCAAGAGGGACTTGACCACGACAGGGAAGGACTTCAACAGGAGCTGCATCAATGTCTAGTAACGTACGGAGTGAATTCCGAAGCAGTGTGGCCACCAATTGGTTCAAAGTCCCCGATGACCAGCTACAGCCAGGGCTCGGGAGACAGTTCATACGCCAGCTCAGAGAAGAAGAATGGTGGCAGTATTTGTGAGCCCATGGTGGACTGTTGGTGGTGAGTGACATGTCACTATGAATCGTATGGCAGCTGGCTAACTGAGTGACCGCACACGGACTGAAGGTGCTCATATTGGTAAACTACAACTAAGGAATACTAGTCATCGATTCCATGCAATATAGCCTGCGTACAACCAAGCTATGTGATGGCCATTTTTAAAGTTTCATTGACATCTACAGCATGTGAATTCTGTTGAAGTGGCATATGAATTCTACCCCCAGGGACGAAGCTAGAAAAAATGGGCACTGGTGTCAGTCGTTGCCTGATTACAATAATAAAATGTGCATGTTCGTTTATAACAATATTGTTTTCAAATTCAAAAGCTTGTCATACCGAAGCCACCGCCGCCACCGGCAGCACTCGTCCCCGTCGCCGGAGGCCGATATGATGCTCGCACCCCTGCCACAAAGGGTCGCCCTGCACCACCCATGAGTCTAGGAGAGGAGGACAAGCCTTGCTGCTGCCCGCGCCGCACGGGCTTCGCCCGGCTGCACGCACCGGCAACAGCGAGGAGAGGAAGGGGAAAGGGATTCCCGTAGGGTGGCGGCGCTAGGGTTCTCCCATGGCGCTCACGGAGAATGTCGTGGGAGCGCCAAGTTTTTCTTTTGCAAAGTGGATGTCGTTAAATTCATGTACGGTTAGACTAGATATTGTACCGCTGCGGTCGGCCAACATCAAAATAAAAAAGGCTGGCTTAACCAGCGAACATTCACTGGACTGAGGATGACAAATTTAGTTACCAAGCATGACAAGTCCGCATCAGTTCAGTTTTTTGCCAGAATTTGCCGTGACTGTAAACTAAATTTGTCATCCTCACAACGATATAAATTGTCATAAAAAACTTTCGATTTGCCATCCCCACCTAGCGAACGTCAGCTGAATAGTATTACCAAAATAAAATTGCCGCTGGTTCGCGCCTGTGTAGTTCCACCGAGAGGTGAGAGAGATATTGAAATTAGTAGATTACTACCTCGCAAATAAGAAAGATAATAGTAGATTACTAGGATTTTTTCCAGTGTAGAATTGAGGATCGAGACAGCAAAGAGATGACCAGTGTGTGCTGCCGCGCACAGAAGAGACCATGCAGCGATCGGATCAATGTGTCGTGGGCTGTGCATTAGCGTTACATGTTGTAATACTATTTTCATTTTATAGTACACTGTATGACTATAGTTGGGCTGAAACTTTGGGCTTGTGCAACTGCCTGTCGGCTGGACTGGGGTCATTCAAATTTTCGGGCTGGGGTCAGACACAAAATTTGTCAACGCGGCTAGTTAAAACGCTGAACCGCACTGGTGTCAATTGACACCAGTGGTTCTACGTGAGCTCCGTCCCTGTCTACCCCCGCTGTATTCCGTTACCAGTAAGAAGAGCCCACAAACTAATAGCCTACATACGGTTAGTGGCCTGGCCTATATAGGCTCCTTCCAGGCATCTAGAAGCTTCATGTAGGCCGCCCTACCTACAAATGTGCTTGCTGGGGAGGGCGTGCGGGTTCTGCTGATAAGCCTGTAAGCGCGAAATAAGTTTTTTCCTGCTTAAAACCTATGTTGCTTCGGATTGCAAATTTGTCATCTCGGACATTGAGGTACGAACGATGGGTGACTACGGCTTTATAGCCAGAGAGGTCACAGCCCCAGATAGCTCTTACATGGTGTGGACGCTCATCCATAAGAAAAGAAAGTTCATCTTTGAAGCTGACAACGTAGCTAAGAAATTGTTATCATATAGTGTAGGGCACCATTTATGGCTCGAAACACACTACGATCCTATAACCGTTCCTTTAAACATTCTAATTTCATGAATAAAGCTTAGCAAGTTGCCTAAAAAAGGTAAGGCAACAGTCGATCAGATTGGGCATCCTAGCTGGGATGACGCAAGGCAGTTGCATAGGCACCCTTGCCCGATCCTCAGTGTGTTCATCGGGTGGAAGGATGTACCAAAAGCTCGTAGCTCGAGAGATTAGCGAGCGCTCAGTACCTCGGTTTAGTAAATTCATAGCTCGCTTCTTCATGAATGGCGCCAATAACTAGTTTTACCACGTCAAACTTAACTAGCTTAACGATCAAGCTAAGTAGTTTCACAGACAACTCGTAAGGTCATTAATGCATAGACATATGGATTTAATAAATTCTGCGCAGCTTGTGTCACTCGTCGTTTAGCATCGGCTATTACTGTACATACTGTCGATAGCCCTAGCAGAGCCATCCTCACGTTTAAGAGGCTGAATCTTGCGGGATGCGTCTGTGCAAGGACATATACATGAAGCACTGGGAGTATGATTTTTTTTCTGGAGAAGTCACAAGCGTTTCAAATTTCATTCAAGAACATAGACATATCTTAGAACAATATAACAGACATTTTAAGATTAAAAAACATAGTGTGGCAACAATCCTGGAGAGAGAACCAATTTGGTCCTTTAGGATGGTCTGATAAATGACTATGCACATGTAGTACGCCATTGTCGCCACCTAGCTCCTAAGCCAAGGTGCCTAATTACCCACCAGTACTTTGGTCCGGAAAAAAGATATGATGATACTGGTGTACGGACGAACAATCCTACTCTGGGTAGTTCCCCTTGAGCATATGAATAACCTGTGGTACACAGATTGGCATGTTGCTAAATTATCGAGTCTTAATAACCCAGTTATTGTGTCTCTCCGATTCCGACCAGATAGAGCACAAACGGTCATATGTTACAGCCTTATAGGGCACTCCACCCCAAGCCCCCAGGGCTCTAAATCCTGAGTAATAAAGGGAAAGTCCTAATTAGAAATTCAGTCAACTTACATAGAGCTATGGTGAAAGAAAAAGCTGACAATACACGACGCGTATTTGGAACCTTTCATACAATATTCTAGTGATCAAGGTTCAAAGGTATTTTACTTCTTCGAAGAAAAATATAAAACTATTGATGGGAAAATGCTCTTTCAACAATGGCAATATTGACTCAGGGACTTTCATGGCTGTGCTTAGCACCCATATATGGAGTCTGCCTGCCTATAGTTTTCCTCGAGTTACTTAAAGATAGGATTTTCTAGGTGGATAAATAGGGCCCACATCACCTGAAAGAAACCACGGTGCACATGCGGAGGCAGCGGACCCTCATGGGGCAGGGCCCCGTAGGAGACACCAGCTGGTTGGAGAGAGAGCTCCATATAAGGTGATGAGAGAGCTCCATATAAGCTGGTTGGAGAGAGCTCCATATTGATACATATACACGTCCACTCGATGAGGTCTTACAAAATTACCTTAGTTTGCCAGATTCGCGCAACAATCATCTATCATCTATGCTCGTGCAATAAGTCCACAAAATATGGTGAACCTAGGGTTAGGTGGTATCAGATATAGAACTAAATGATAGGGGTGGTACAAAAGTTATCGGCGGTAGGGGAACTGCGGTTGCCGCGAGAACTTCCGTGGGTTTTCATCGATACGCGGTTGGGGATTGATAAATCATTGATTTCGAGAGCCATACATGCAGGTCGGCTGCCTGCATTTTCCTCGCATTTCTCTTTTAAATGGGTCTAGTTTACACAACTCCTGAGCAATGCTGCGTTGACTGGAGAATGCGCGATTGGATGTGGTAAGTGTAGGTCTCCAGCCGCGTTCCATCGATGTGACTCTCCTGCGTGGTCCATTGCAGGTGTGTTTATCGGCCACCGCAGGGTTGCCAACATGTGTATTGACTGTTAGGCCTGCGTGCGTATGCCTATGGGGATATATACATAAGTATAGCCCCTGTAAACCACTAACTCAGATCAAAGGAAACAAAGAAAACAGGAGCCTGTATCTATAACTTGGCATCTGCGTGTTGTCGTGTGCATTGTGTGTACATTGGGAAGGAGATTTGGGGCATGCAGGTGCGGAGGCACCGGCCAATTTTTCTTTTGATTTTTTGGTTTTCAATCTGTTGTATCTTTTGAACCGTTCAAATTAAATTTCATTTTTATATCCGTGTTCCTTGTGACGAGGACTTTGAAATAGCACCCATTTTTTAAATGTTTTGACTAGTTTTTAAAACTTAAGTTTCATCGGCTGACACTTGATGTGACGAATGACAAAAATCATAAGTTTTAGAAACGAAAACTTAAAATGGTGTGCTTCATGCGGAATCCAGCGACTTTGCCGATTGCAAGGTAACCATGCAGCCGGGCACATTCGGCAGGTGCGTGTCCCTACACCTGCGTGCCATTGCAAATTTCCCGTGTGTTTCACAGTGTTGTACTACGCCATATCGATCAAGTGTTATGTGGATTTGATCGCTAGCTTCATGTTAGTCTTTTCATGCAACCGATGTACTGATTGAACAAGCGATTAGGCTCTGTACTTGTGCGTCTACCTCGAAAGAATGGATCAAGGGCTAGGTATGAAATATAATTGTTTTTCTTAGACAGAACACTAATGAAATTGGGCTTTGACAGCCGATGGGTGAAAACAATCATGGCATGTAGATCCACTATGGAATATCAAGTTAGATTTTACTCCTAGAAGAAGGACAAATTCATACCTAGCCGTGGACCAAGGCAAGGAGGTCCATTATGCCCATACTTATTTTTTCTATGTGCGGAGATTAAGAATTCTGATTGCACATGCTGAACAGCAAGGAAAATGGTAGGGAGTAAAGATCTGGTGCCCAGAACGACACCAGACCACGCACTCCGATTTGAGCCAGATGCATCCCTTCGTGATGAATATTAAAACCTTACGACCCCATGGTATCGCTGTAGATAGTTGCTTATATTTATGACAATGTAGGAAGTCTTCGTAAGATGTGAGAAGATAGTACCACACATGAGTGTGGTAATTCGGTGCCCTCGTGCATCTGCATCCAGGATTGCACGGTAAATTATAATAAAATGGAAAAAAATGATTTTTTTTTTGTCATTCAAGATGCTTAAATGCGCGATGCACATGCAAAAATTTGTGGTGTTTGCACATTTGAGGTAGTCGTGGCAAAAACATGGTTGTGAAAGGAACTACGAAAAAGAAAACTGCTTGGACCTAATTTTGTTTTTTCATATAAAGGTTCTCGAATATCTACACCCCGCGGAAATTTGCACACTCCTTGCGCACGTGAGCATCCTCGATGCCAAAAAACAGTTCTTTTTCTTTTTACTTATTTTAAATTTAATGTTCATCTGGCGTGGATGAGCCCGAGCTCAGATGGGAATTACCGTACATGGATGAAACAAATCCGTGTGTGCAGTGCATGCAAGTTTGTGCTCTCGCGCGTGTTAGTGTATGAATCAATAGGTTGCGTGTGTATCCATGACCGTGTGTGTGCGCGCAACCGGAATGTGTATGTTCATGTACGTGTGTGAAATGATATGAGAAGAAATAATATGGGCAAAAGTAGTTCTCTCGGCACTGTGCCGATAAGAGAAATATGTCCACACAACGGTCATCCCAATGCAAGAAGTTTCAGAGCGGTACTTAGCTCTACTAAATTTTGTAGCAAGACGATAATAATGTTGTTCTCGGTTGCATGTCCGTGCCTGATCGCTAGGTTTGAAGCGAGTACGAAATCAAGGTCATGCGATGCAAAAAGTTATATATCCAGCCGAGGCGAGCCCACACTGCCTCCCTCTCGATGATAATAGCAAAGCCCATTCGTGCACAAACAACTACTACTTGCATTCCCCGCAAAACAAAAACTACTACTTGCATTTCTCCTCCTATTAAAAGATAACAACATCTGGATGCAGAGGCAGAGGACGAAAAAAAATTAAGGCGGGGCGAAATCTTAAAACGGGGTGGACTGGGCTATTAGATGTGGTAAATGCAGCCACATTTCAGCTCCAGCAGACTGCTGCGCCGTTCAATTCAAGCTCGTACATTGGTCACTGACGGGTTGCCTACGTTAATCAAGGGCCTTAGGCCTGTCTGTGGGTGGAGTCGCGGGGGTAAGACTGGTCTATCCCTTCTCCATGTTCCTTACTTCCTTGCTCCGTGCGGCCAATAGTAAAATATTTGTCTCCCCACTTTTTTTACACACCTGCTCTTCGTCTCCTGCTCTGGGAAATAAAATATCTCCGGCTCTCTAAAACCCTCCTCCACTACTCTCGACCCCTCGTCGCCGATCATCCCGCACGGTCTCCACCTCTCTAGCCTCTCACCCACCACAATGCCAACCATTTCTTCCCACGACTGTCTCAGCCCACCCTTGCACCTTGTCCTCCAACTTATCTGATATGCCCTCGATCTAGTGTTTTAGCGGCTGGAAGGCGATGATTGGCAGAACGACACACAAAAGAGAAGCCTAAGAACATGTCATATGTCAATCCAGGTGCAGCATGAAACTGAACAATGAACGGATTTCTTTTCCGGGCAAACAAGAGAAGGACTATAAAGTATATGTTCGGATTTCAAGAACATAGGGTGGGCACTATTTCGGAGAGAACCTTACTAACTGTTCTCTGCTGGCCTGAATGTGTTAAGATTGAACAAGTAGAACGCCATTGTGGACACCTAGCTCACAGACCCATCGGTACTTGTTGAACTAGAACAGTTGTCTACGCAATTCTGCAGGCAGCATCTTAACATATCTACTCGTGTCCCATAATATTGTTGTAGAAACGTGTGTGCGCTTGGGGAAACACTTTTTCTCGGCGTTGGACAATGTGGTGGTAGATAGTTTTGCCCATCAATATTTTTAGAGTTTAATGCAACAAGTGAACGGCACTTGAATCGTGATCACAAGACATGAAGTTGCAGAGATGCATCTTGCATTGGACGTTAAAGATGCTATATAATTAAGGTGGGATGATTTTGAACATGGATTCAGTTGTAAGTTTGCTGATTGATTGATGCGGACCAATATGGAAACGGCATTCTGCATGCAGACATATAGATGTAAGCAATTCCACAAACGCTAGCCCAAAGCTTCGCATAAAGATCAGTTCCAAGGTAGGTGAAATCCATGTACATTTAAATTTTGGTGCCCAGAGTGCCACCAACTAGCTGGTCTGATGCCATTATGTACTATCCAAATACCTAGCCATTTAATGGACGAAATCGTTGTGCATTTAAATTTGCAGTTGACAAACTTTGTTTGAGTTTCCTTGTACTGTCTGTGAGAACTACATGCAACACAAAGCCACAACATAAACAACAAGTACTTCCTCCATCTGAATTAGTTGTCGCTCAAACGGATGTATCTAGCACTATTTCAGTGCTAGATACATTTTTTTGAGCGACAACTAATTCCGGATGGAGGGAGTACCATACTATTTTGAAACTAAACAAGAAAGGTACACCAAAGTTGGTTAGAGCATATTGTGACTATTGAGATGGATGGAACTGGTTTGCGAAGTTTCACAACACACGGGAGGGCGCTAGAGTCGGCACAAGGTTGAATAGAGAATATGGCAACCATAGAGCTTTGCTACACCTACGTAACTTTTACGTAATCGTTACGGGTTGATCAGGATTGAAGGGCTGGGATTAAATTTAAGGCCTAGGTCGCCCAGTGAAATTCAGAGAGGGGGGGGGGGGGGGGGGGGGCTAACTAAAAGAGGACAAGTCATTTTTCGGCAACCATATAGGACTTAGTGCGTCGCAACCATATCATATGTCGCACAACATAGTCTGTCCTACTACAAGTTTAATATGCCAACTTGAATCGGTCAATTGGTGTTCATGCCATTATTTTCCTGGACACAAGTGTACCTTGGAGGTTTGGAAGCATCATGAAAATAAATCTCACCTTTTCGTGTTCTCAAAGGATACTGATTTCGAGATTTTTGTCAACATTAGAGGAAAAACAAGAAGTACAAAAAGGATGTTAAACCCTGTTTGTTCTACGCTTTCACCATTTGGAGACATAACCAAACTCTGACTATCATTTATGTCTGAAGCCTCCACACACTCTGTATCAACTGTCGTTAATGGTGGCAGCTATTTACAAGGACTGCACTGATTTCCTAAGGGACTTCTTGAAGAGAAACAATTGTTGTGGCCCATGAGTTAGCTAGGTTTGTGTCGATTCATCCGCTGGAGCTGTGGCTTAGAATCCCACTAGTTTTAGTTTGCTATTTCTCATGGATTATGTAACCAAGGTAATCAGAACCACGATCCTACCATGCGGCTCTACAACTATATGATCTGAATTGACTGACTGGATTCTACTATTCTAGTCTGTAGAATCCACGATTCTACTATTTACGATACTACGGTTTGCAATCCTGTTATAAAGGTTCAATCATATCTAGAATCTTGATTCTAACTAGTTTGGATGTAAATATGGTTAATGCTTAATAAAACTACCATCATGTATTCATGGGGGTTGATAAATTATAAACTGCCACTTGAATCCAAAGGAATGTTCCAAAGTTCCTGAAGATAACCTCTTTTGTTGTATGAAATATATGAAAACATATTCAAGTTGCAGCTTCCCTTCATGGCCATGCGTAAATCTGTTGCAATGCCCAATGCACATTGATACGATGTATAACTACATAAAAGACTGCCTGGAAGAAGGAAAAACGGAGGTCAACTACAATCGCACCGATGATCAGCTAGCGGACATCCAGACCAAGGCTTTGGATCGAGAGAAGTTCTTGGAGATGCCAAGAAGGATCGGCGTCGGAGCTGTGACGTGACGATGTCGTGTTTAGGGGGGTGATTGTTGGAATTAACCACGCCGTCTGAGTCCGTGTTGGACCAGAACAATCATCAGGTCTCGTACAGGATTAGGCTAGCTAGGTTAGCTCCTATATATATCCCTGTACCCCTGTAAACTTTGTACCGTGAGATCAAAGCAATAAGAAAATACAGGACCGACACGGTCCTGTTGCCATAAACCCGTGTCGCGTATTGCTCTCGCCGGAGTCGATCGGTCTGCTCATAATTAGCTAGCTGCTAGTTCCGTACGTGTGTACATCCATTAGGCTACGTACACAGCAAAGGATTGATTGCTAGCAGGAGGCTAGCTTTGCACTGCGGTGCACCGTCTATCTCGACGAAAAAGAACTTCGCCGGGATCATCACCGATTGCTTCGTCGTCGTTCGTCGCGTGTCACCGTCGTCGGAAAGTACTCGGCGTCGGGTCAGGGCCAACACCCTCACCATTAGCAAGCATGGGAGGCCCGACAAGCCACACACCCATCCATAGTATTCGAAGAGCACACGGGGCGGCCGGGGATGGAGAAAGTAAGTACCATTACTGTATGTGGCCTCGCAAGCATCGCCACTGCAATCATCTGTCCGACGTTTGAGTCCGCCCCCAGCTATGCTGAATCGGAGGCCAACACCGCCAACGTCCGCGAGGCCGACGCGTCCCCAAGCTCCGGCAAGTCCCAATAGTGTCCCGCGGGGGTTACCACGGAAATTAGTATATCTAACTAGTTACGCAGTTGTTGATAAGATGAAAAACCTATGTACCAGCTCGACAAGCCACAAACGTGCATGGGCGTGCCTCCTGAGACGTGCTGCAGCGGTGCCAGATATGTAACCGCCCTTTACATTGTTCTTTGCTCTGGTCGATAGCACATATGCATGTACAGCTGAGACATACTTGCATGAATGGCAGTAACGTAGACCAAATCCATCGATAGCACATATGCATGTACAGCTGAGGCATACTTGCATGAATGGCAGTAATGTAGACCAAATCCATTAGAAGTGGAAGTATATTAAACTTGCGGAGTCGCAGCAGGTTATATACCTGGTTTGAAGATGCATTACATACGATGACTTGTCCAAAAGCAATCTAACACTATGAATATCTACCAGATGCTCCTCTCCATCAAGTCGTTGTATTGCAGCCCTGAGATTTGCTGCTGCAGTTCATCTAGGCATAGAGTTCATTGTATTATGCCGAGAGTTCTCCACCTCACAGTGCAAAATATATCGGGGCTACCACATGAAGCCCCTTTGGGTGTATCCAAGCATGCTCTATTCAGATGACCAGTGATCATCGCATGCAACTATAGCTTTTTTTTATCCTGCAAACTTTTTATATTACAAAACTTCTGCTCGCAAAAGATACCAGACCTTTTGCAACCTGGATAGATCTTGGTAACAGATGTTCATGCTGGAGGTGGTATAGTGCTCAGAGCTTGTTAGGAGCACTCAAGCCTTCCAAAGTGTGTCTTTATCAGTGTTGTTTAATGTTGTCCTGGATGAATGCGTGAGCCATTTAGCTACTTATAGCTTCTTCTTGTTTTGCCGCAACCTATAAGTTTTTAGCTTCCTCGCTGTTCATGCATGTGTTTGAGCTGTCGTCTTTCACATTACAAGATGTGCTTTGATCATCTGTCAGAACCTTTGAGATGTGGTGTCATTAATTCCTTGAACAGCTCAGTGTTCTTACTTGCAACACACTCCTATACAAATGTGATACAACGTGGAGTCGAGCATGATGCGTGAGCCAGCAGGAAGATGGCTCCAAATTCAATCCAAATGCGTTTGTTTTAAAAGACTAGTACGGATGGGTGCAACCTATGTGGGTTATCCCCAGCATGTTCTCTCTGCATCGGTGATGGTGATTATCATGATACATTGCTGCCATATTTTATCTGAAAAAGATTCTAACTCTATGCTGCCCTCACTGCTCCTCTAGCATCACCTAACTCACATATCATTGTCGATATCGGATCACGCAATTTGTTTTGGTGTGTTTGTCGTCGATATTGGGTCGGACGTTCTCCAGACGATGGACCAATCAAACAAATCGTGTTTGGCATCGATTCGGATCTCAAACTCTTCAAAGTGCAGTTGACACTCCAGATTTGCATACAGGAAATACCAGTTATGGAGTCGAGCATGATTAGGAAATGGCACCGTTCCAATGGATGTCTGGTGATTTGTGGCGATATGCTTCTCTTGGTGGCCTTGCGGGGACCTATTATAGTAACAGGAGTAACCTTCGAAGTCTTCCGCCTTGACCTATCGACTGAACCTGCATTATGTCTGAAGGTGGATAAGCTAGAGAATTGGGCGATATTCATCGGCACTGACAAGAGAAGTCAGGCATTGTCGTGCATGAATCCAGAGATGTGGGGAGGGAGGAGCAACTGCATATACCGCTATAACCATGACTCTAAACATTGGGTTGCACTTGAGTTCGGAAAGCCACTACATGGAGATTGGTCCACCTCTAAATTTAATCCAAACGTCTTCATATTCAGTGGTCGTGATAGCAGGGTGCAACCTATGTGGGTTGTCCCTAGCATGCTCTCTTTGTATCGGTGATGGTGATGATCTTTATGCATGGCTGCTAAATCTTATTTGGAGCATGTTCTTCTCTAAAGATTTCTAAGAATCTCTAACTTTGGCAGTTGTCAGTCAACAAATTCGTAACTTCGGCCCAAGAGATTTTTTAATTTGAGCATGATAATTTGAACTCAATTTTATGCCTCTGTCTTTGTTCTGCATTCGTCATAATGTTGTTCATCTTTGGGCCAGCTTTGTGTTTTCTGTCGGCACCTTGTCTGCCTCAACTGAGTACCGGAAGTAAAGACTTGTCGAAAATATAAATCCTGTGATTTCTAGAATTTTGGTTTCAGTGTAACTACAAATTTTATTTCGTTTGTGTGTAATTCTAGGCTAATCTATGTTTCTCTACGACTACAAACTGATCCACGAAGGTTAACATAAGCTTGTAACTATTTTTTGTGTTAGTTAGCAACATTTGGAAGTTGGATAGAAGGGATGATGTACATCGAAACCATTTGTGTTGTTTTCTCAATGTTAGATCCCAATTATATCATTAGTGAGGAATACATGAGCTTGATTCATCCCAGGCCTGCACTTATGGAGGCATTTCCATAGCAAGCGTGTCTTTTTTTTGCCTTCCATATTCATATGCAATGGTACCGTTTATCGTTCATTTGTTTTCATTCTAGTGGAGTATATTTCTATTAAAAATTGCATTTCACACATTTCTTACATGTGGTAGTCTCCTGACTATCAATGGCTTATACATCTCTATCGAATAAGAGCATCTCTAGCAGATCCTGCAAAAGTGGTCAAACCCTTAAATTTGCAGTTTTTTGGTTAAGAAAACGCACCGAACATATTCCGTAAAAAGGCCGATCCTGAAAATTATTTTTCAGATCCCCGTATATTATCACCTATATACCCCAATACATGCAGTTTTGGAGTCAATTTTTTAGGGGAACTGGAAACGAGTCAACACCAAAGCAAGCGGCCTGGCGGCGCAGCGCGCGAGCAGGGATCAGGCGGAAGTGCTCGACACGGGATCAGGCGGAGGCGCATGCAGCCAAGCACGGGGCTTGCGGCTTCCGAACCTGGAGCGGCGCTCAGCATGGGCGGCCGCTGGGGACGCTAGCGGCGGTGTCGGCACCACGCAGGCCCAGGTTTGCACGGGATCAGGCGGAGGCGCGGGGTGCAGGAGGCGGGCTCGCCTGGGGCTGGTGGCGGCCAAGAAGAAGGGTGAGGAGAAAAAGGAGAGTAAAAAATAAGTTTTTTTGTTTGCAGTATAGTTTTTCAGGAGTTTTTCAGGAGTTGCACATCTCTTATATCGGTTCCCTGTAAATCGTTTTTGCGGTATGAAACTGGCTCAACTAGAATAGACACTGAAATACAATTGCATTTCACACATTACTGACATGCCGCACAGTCTCATGAACACCAGTGACTTATACATGTATACTGGATTAGGTCTCACAAAAGCCGGTTCAATCCAGATTTAGGAGATATCAGAAATAAAATTGTCTCCTGAACACTAGTGGCTTGCAGCTGAGAACAGGTTTAGGATCGTCGTGCTTAAGAATCAACATCAGCACACAAATTTGAACAAGCTGCCGCCTGCTGGATGGGAGATGCGTCTCTATCACCGCCGTCAGCATCAACCTCATGGTAGAGTGTACTGTGTGTCCTTGGTGCATGACTATGATGTTAAGCTTGCTCATGTGTACTGGTTAATGTTTTCGGAGAATTTACAAGTTATGTAAACTAAGGAATGTTAGAACAATTCAACGGTATATAAGAACATTCGAACGAGGAACTTGGAACCGGCTGTATGTTGTTGATGAGGATCAAAACTTTGGATTTGGTGCATCAGCATATATTCTACACTGCCTTGATACATTGGCGTATGTACACATGCAACATGTTGCTCTCGACCAACAATTCTGATCTTCTAACTAAAAACCCAAAATTCAGTTGCATAAAAAAAGACCTATCAGTACGCTAACCAAGCTTGAAGGTGTATTTTCCGCAGCAAAGGAGCGAGGGCTGTTTATAGCTCTACTTCCGCTTTTGAACCCAGTACACTGAGTTTGCGCTAAGGTTGTAATATCAAGCACTTAACCAAAGATTTACGGCGTGGAAATCCAACCTTTGGAACCCAGGCACCAGTATCTTCTGCATTTCTTCTTTCTTGATTGTTCAAAACATCAAGCTGCTCGGGACATCACCAATAATTCTTCTATTGGCCACTAAGCAAAACAGTTCGACTGGATATGTCCGAAACGGATTATGGATGTGAGGTGATTGAGAGACAGTGTAGCCGATCATCTCTGCAGCCAACAAAGATGCGCCCACCCACCATCAAAGGTGACGAGAAGATGTCCCCAGGAAGATCCATGGCTGCAAACTTGCACACAGTAACCATCTTTCTCCTGCTCAGCATCAGCTCTAATCCCAAGGACACGGACCTTCCCAGAACTTGTGCAGATACAAGCAAATCTGCAAAAAGAACAGCTATAACATTTTCTTGACACCTACTATTTGCTATAAGACTTTGCTATAAATATGCCAAGTACCTCTCTGTATTTGCTATAAGACTTTGCTCAGGTCATGCGGACGAGCAGGCGGCTCACGTTTGAAGGAGACCGGGTCGCCAGGGCGTGCGTGCACGGGGTGACCGCGACGTGCGTGGGCGCTACGTCCCGTTAGCTACAAAACCGGCTGGAAATCATAGGTTGTTGCCGGCGTGGTACGTCCAGTTTGCATGGCTGAGTTAGTTAGTGGTTAGTGCATGCGTGGAGTTAGTGGTCATCTGGCCGTGTGTGTGCGTCTCCTATATAACGCACTGTACTCATATTTGTTTGGTTTTGAGCCGTGTGGAATACAAGAGAGAAAATGTACCGGCGTTCGTCGCTGGGAGGGCGTCCGTCGCCGCAGGCATTTGTCGCCCGGTACAATCGTCTCCTCGTATTCTTGTCTGATCGGTCGTCGATCCTCGGTTCCAACAATCTGGACTGAAAGTAATCTTTCCAGCAACCATTAGTGCGACGCAAGGCGCATTTGGCCTGGACTACTTATCAGAGACATTGTCCTAGTGGCATATGGATCCTTTCATCATGCCATAAAAAGAAAGAAGAAAGGCAAGGTTGCTCTTTGTGCTGTGGAGTTTTTTCGAGAAGGGGCATTTCATTGAATTGAATTATCGAGGTGATACAATCGCATCGAAAGAAGGCCCGGCCTCTGCATAGCTAGATGCACACAGCCAACAAGTCCAAAGGTCCGAAAACTAAAAAACGAAATACAGCTAAGCTTAGTCCAGCCTATGACGTGGCAGATCCTATCCGGAGATCACACCGCCATCCATGGGGGTAGAAAACCTCCCTGGCCGTACGCTCCAGCCGTGTAGACGCCATCATAAAAAGGTCCCTGTCCTTCGGCCTCTGCAGGATAGACCAAGTACGGAGCCATCGCGTACATATATGAATAACCTGCATAGGAGATGAAACACATTTATTATTAAAAACCACATCATTCCTGGTAAGCCACAATGCCCAGCATAAGGCAGCCGCCCCCGCAAGAATGTGTGCAGAAAATTGTTTATCGATTCCCCGCAACCAGTTGCCGAACATGTTACGTGCACTACGTGGGGGGTATAAGTTTGAAGCTACTTGAACTATGGCCCAAACTGTCCGAGCAAACTTATACTCAAAAAATAAGTGTTTAATAGACTCGTTATGTTGGCAAAAGACACATTGCTTGCTACCTTGCCAGTTGCGTCGTGCCAAATTATCTCTAGTTAAGATGACCACTCTATTTAGGAACCAGAGGAATATCTTCACCCTTAGAGGAATCTTGAGCTTCCATAATTTTCTGTTATCAACCGGAACCTCACTATGAACCATTGCATAATACATGGACTTGACTGAAAACTTGCCATTCTGATGCAACTTCCATCGAAAAATATCCGGTTCACCTGACAGCTGAATAGCCTCCAGACGTATGAGTAATTCATTCCATGCTGTCAGGCGAGGTCCTAAAAGATCCCTACGGAAAGAAATATCAGGGTTTTCTTGTCCCAAAACTTGTTTGATCGTGACAAATTTATGTCTTACAATCCTGTACAAGCTAGGGTATTGCACCATGAGAGGGGTGGTCCCTAGCCAGGTGTCTTCCCAGAATCGAATCTGAGAACCGTCCCTAACCGAGAATGTTCCAAATTGGAAAAAGAATTCTTTGGCCTTCATTACCCCACTCCAAAAATGTGAATCACCAGGTTTCCAATAGACTTGAGAAATAGCTTTGGATCCCACGTACTTGTTACGAATGATTTCCTGCCATACTCCATTCTCAGTGAGTAGTTTGTACACCCATTTGCTGAGAAGAGCAATGTTTTTAATCTCAAGGTCTTGAATTCCAAGTCCCCCTTGACTTTTAGGTCGACATAATACAGTCCACCTAGCCAGTCGATATTTCTTGGATTCGTTATCAAACTGCCAAAAAAATCTAGATCTAAAGTAATCGAGACGCTGAAGAACCCCTTTTGGGAGGTGAAAGAATGACAACATGTATAAAACCATGTTGCTAAGGACAGAATTGATCAAAATTAATCGCCCCCCATAAGACAAGAGCTTCGCCTTCCAACTGGCTAGTCCTTTCTCAAGTCTCTCTTCCACATGCTCCCACTCAGCGATAGTTAAGTGCCGATAGTGTATGGGAATACCCAGATACCGAATCGGGAATTGCCCAAGCTGGCAGCCAAAAATCTCAACATACTCAGGTGTGGATTCTGTAGCATCGCCGAAGCAAAACAGTTCACTCTTATGAAAATTAATTTTGAGACCAGAAAGTTCCTCAAATGCGCATAAAAGCAACTTGAGATTTCTTGCTTTCTCTAGATCATGATCCAAGAACAAAATAGTGTCATCCGGGTATTGTAGAATAGATAGACCATCTTCTACCGAATGAGGAATGACACCGCTGACTTGACCGGCCAACTTAGCCCGCTCAACAAGGGTAGCTAACATGTCGGCCACTATGTTAAACAAAATAGGGGATGCGGGGTCCCCTTGGCGAAGCCCCTTCCTAGTCTGAAAATAGTTGCCAACATCATCATTAACCTTGATGGCCACACTACCTCCAGACACAAAACTCTCTACCCATCGACACCATTTTTGCGAAAACCCCTTCATGCGTAAAGTTTGCAACAGAAATGGCCATTTAACTTTATCATAGGCTTTTTCGAAATCTATTTTAAAGATGACTCCATTCAACTTTTTATGATGAAGCTCGTGTACAGTTTCATGCAGCACAACAACTCCATCTAGTATGTTGCGTCCTTGCATAAATGTTGTTTGGGTGGGCTTGACAACATGGTCAGCCACCCCATTCAACCGATTAGTTGCAACCTTCGTAAAGATTTTAAAACTTACGTTTAGGAGGCAAATCGGTCGATATTGTTGAATACGACTGGCCTCCTTAGACTTGGGCAGTAGGATAATTTCCCCAAAGTTTAAACGAGAAATATCAAGGTCCTCGGTATGTAGTTCGTTAAACAACTGAACCAAGTCCGCCTTAATCACATCCCAAAAACATTGATAAAACTCTGCCGGAAAACCATCCAGCCCCGGAGCCTTGTTGTGTTCCATCTGAAACACCGCAGTTCGGATTTCCTCCTCGGAGAACTGGGAGGTTAGGAATTCATTTTCGGCTTCCGAAACTTGAGGGATGTCATGAGTAATAGACTCGTCCATCTCAAAATTTGTTTCAGCTGAAGGTCCGAAAAGCTCTTTGTAATACTTAGTAATAAAATTTCTGAGTGGTGCCTCCCCCTCGATAGGCCTTCTTCCTGGTCTAGAGCGAATATACGTTTCTTTCTATGTCTGCCATTGGCCAGCATTTGAAAGTATTTCATATTATCATCACCTAGAACGCGCGAGTCAGCCTTGCAACGTTGGTACCATTTAATCTCTTCCTCGCGTAATAGGCAGGCAATCTGCTCATTTAGATGGCTTTTTTGCTCAATCTCCGCAGCAGAAAGAGGCCTCGCCGCCGCAATTTTATCAAGGGTATCAATTAAGATAGATAGTCACAACTTTTCTTTTTTGTAGATGCCAGCGGTATGCTTAGCCCCATCCACGAAGGAATCGATGCAAGGCGCGGATTCGATTGTTCCATCGTTGAATGGGTGTGTTACCACGAGGTTGACGCGCCCACACTTTCTTAACCAGGTCATGGAATCCCTCTCTAGTGAGCCATCCCAGTTCAAATTTAAACTGATGATGGTTAGAACTTGGAGCTGTTTGTCCAAAATCGGTTAGCAATGGAGCATGATCCGATAAGGCCTCAATTCTTTCTAGTGCCTGTACCGAGGCTAGGGGATATTTATATTCCCAGTCGGTGGTAACTAGCACCCGGTCAAATTTTTCAAAGGATGGAATTGATCGGTTATTGGCCCAGGTATACTGACAACCAGACATAGAGAGGTCCCGCAAGTCCAGGCTGTCAATAACAGCATTGAAGAGGAATGCCCACCTAGTGTCAAACCGGTCATTGTTTTTTTCCTGCTGATATCTAAGGATATTGAAATCGCCCCCGATTAACATGGGATGGGGACTTTCTCGGCAGGTATTAACATGGTTTTGTGCTGTGGAGTTAGATATGCATAAAGCATATGACTGGGTAGAATTGGTCGTTCTTAGAGAAAATGCTACTGAAAATGGTCACTCCTTCGTGCGTGTCGGTGTTTGCATTACTAGGTAGAGTGTGTGTTCATGACCTTGTGTGAGAGGTGTATGTTACATGTCTACAAAGATAAGAGGGAAAATATAGATGGGCAAAACTAGTTCTCTCAGCACTGCGCCGATAAGAGAAAAAATGTCCACACAACTGTCATATCAGTGCAAGAATTTTCACAGCCTTGCTTAGCACCACTAAATTTTGTAGCAAGACGATAATAAAGTTGTTCTCGGTTGCACGTATGCACCTGAGCGCTGGATTAGAAGCGAGTATGAAATCAAGGTCACGTGACGCAAAAAGTAATATTTCCCGCTGAGCCAAGCTCACCTCCCTGCCTCTCGATGGTAACAAAGTCATAAGCGCCACTCATACTGATTAATAAAGTCCTCCTCCACCTCCCGTCTGCCTTCCCTCCCCTCCCCTCCAGATCCCGATCTCCTTCATCTCCCATCCACCTCCCCTCCCCTCCCCTCTGCCTTCCCTCCCGCCACCGCCGGATCCTGGCTGGGCAAAGCCCATGCGGGGGGATGATGGCGGCGGCGGGGCATCCCTCCGTCGCGGCTTGGAGGCGTGGCTGTGACAATGGATCTTGAGCGGGCGCCTCGGGACGACGTGTGTGTGGCCATGGCGCCAGTCACGCAGCGATGTGACCTCCTCCATCGTCGGTCGAAAGGGATTTGGTCGGTGGGTGTTGCCTCACGGTGGCTTCCCGGCGGCGGATCAACTGGAGGAGGAGATGGTGGCCTAGCTGCTGAAGTGGGTGAGGATGCCACCATCGTCGTCGGCGCCTGTGGGTGTCGTTTTCCTCGTTGGAGGCGATGGTGGGGCGTCCCTCGCTCCATTGTTTCCGGGGGAACCTCGGATCTGGAGGAGGCTACCATTGACGGCGGCGCCTGTGGGCATCGTAGCCCTCGTTGGAGGCATTGAGGGGCCTCCTGGATCGGATGATGGCGACTTCTTCATCGTCACCCCCGTGGGGGCATCATCTTTGGAGACATTCATCGGCTGGACGGACATGTGGATGGCTTGGTGGTTGGGCGTCGGTAGGTGGTGGAGCAGTGCTTCATCCTACACATCGATGGCGGCGGATCTCGGCGGCGTGGCGCAGTGGGGACTCAGCGTTCGATGGGTGGCGATGGACTCGCGCAGGAGGACGACGCTGTCTGGCGTCGTGGTGGCGTCGATGGCAGAGAGGCCTGGCAAGGTCGATGCATTAGTATCTTATCTGAGGATGGATCGATGGATGAAGGAGGTGACGGCCCTTGCAGCGTGCGCATGTGGTGCCCACTGAAAGTGCGCTGGACCGGTTTGTAACCCAGTCCAAGTATTGTGGCTTAGATGGGGCATCCGGCATTAGATGTTAGGTGTTGGTGCGATGTCTGTTTGGTATTAGGCTCGGACATTCGGCACCCCTTCATCACGGGGATAGGAGTAGCGACAGGTGTTGCCAAGATGGTGGCTTCAGGCTTACTGATGTATTATCTTGTAAGGACTTTGTGAATAATTAATAAAATGGCTGCATGCATCACCGAGATGCAGAGGCCGGGGATACATCCTCCTTTTCAAAAAAAAACTCGTACACCAAAATGAGTTGCCTGCATTTTTCCTTCAATTAAAGTGTAGGAGATATGCCCTAGAGGTAATAATAAATGTTATTATTTATCTCCATGTTCATAATTATGTTTATGTTCCATGCTATAACTGCTATGGTTCTCGAGTCTACAATAACCACGAGGCTCGGAGGAAGACTCATATGCACGTGTGGAATAATAAACAGTAAAATGTATTCCTAGTCTGGCCTCTAAGACTAGCTCAAGTGTTGCATGATGGTTCTGTTTTCCTGATCATGGGCATGGCTATGCCGGCAACTTTGAGAGCACAATGTTAGGAGAACACTTGTGTTGAATCGACCCGATTGATGTTATGCTATGAGATACATTCGTCACGAGTTAATGGTTAATAACACAGAGATAGTTAACGTTTGCATAGTTCCTTAGACCATGAGAGTATCGAGTTTCTTCATGCTTGCTTCATGAACTTTGGGGTTTGTTAAACGTCATTCGTAAATGGGTGGCTATTACGGCGGCTTACGGGTTCATGGAAAAGTATGTCAAGTAACTTGATAGCTCAAGATTGGGATTTGCTCCTCCGACGATGGAGAGATATCTCTGGGCCCTCTCGGTGTTACGGTATCCATCATCGTCTGGCCAGACACAATGTGATTTGATCACAGGGATGCCGGAACACGGGAACGAGAAAAGAGAACAATACCGGTAACGATGTAACTGGCATAGTGGACAAGTTGTTGATCCACGGGGATGCCAACATGTCTCACCTCGGGTATTTGTATCATATCACGAAGCAACAGGAATAGCACACGGCAACTGGAGGTTCACTCGAATATTCATTCGTGTGGGTATAGGGGTCAATATGGGTGTCCACGGCTCCGATGTTGATCATTGATCGGAAAGTGTTCCGGTCATGTCTATACTTCACCGAACCTATAGGGTCACACGCTTAAGGGTCATCTATCTGCTGAATACTAGACAGGGAGTCTGAGAGAAAGTCACCGGAAAAGTTTCAGAGACAGCGGAAAAGTTCCGGAGAGAGAACACCGGAATAGTTTCGGTAAAACTGAAAAGTTGTTTCAGGGTATACCATTAAGTCAAAATGGTTTCGGGACACGCCTGATAACTCTTGGAGGGTGCCAGAATTATTCTGGAAACTTCTGGGAATTTTCCGGGATAAAAAGCGGAAATGTTCCGGAGCTGCCGGAACCAGTTTTGTTGCTTTTCACAGATGAAAATCACTAATCCGGAATTGTTTTGGAACGCATCCAAAATCATTTTAGTGGGTATTGGAATTGTTCTAAGACCCATAGAAATATTTTCGGATTTAACGGTCGCGGAAAATTGGTTCCGTGAATAGTGAAAATCACTTTATGGTTACTTTTTGGAAAGCCACCTTTTAGGGCTTTTCCCAAAAGGCTTCTAGAAGGCTTGGGGACTAAGGACCCTCCTTGGGGGGGGGGGCTCTAGGTGTGGCCGGCCACATGGTGGAGCTCCATGGAGCTCCACTTGCCTTCCCTTTATGCCCTTGTGGAAAATCCATATGATGGGTTTTTTGGTATTTTGGGAGCCACCCTACCCCTTGGGTTTTCCTATAAATAGAGGTGGAGAGGCACTCTCCACACTCACTCTTTCTCTCATACAAGTGCCATGCAATGATCTGGCTTCTCTCTCCCTCCCCGCGAAATAGTTTCGTAGAGCCAAAAGGTTGTCTGGGTTCCGGTGGGAACTAATTCTGGACGGCGAAGCCCTGCCGGATAGATGACACCGTATGTGTGCAACTCTGTAGAGAGATCGTAGTTTCGGTCTTAGTTCGAGAGTGCCTCTCGAAGGGTTGTCCGAGTGACCGTCCGAGTTTCGAGGGTCATCCCGAAGGGCTGTCCGCGACACCGTCCGAGGGACTGTCCGACCGCCTCCCGGAGGGCTGTCCGAGGGGCAGACGAGGGAGTACATCCTCGCGGTTGGGAGGTTGTAAAATCCTAGCTGCGGGGATCTGCACCGCCGATCATCATTGACTCTACTTCCGCTGCGCTACGAGTCGGTAACGAAAAGATCAAACCTTGTATCCGGTCTCCATGGTGGTCCTGGGCTGGTGCGTAGGTCGGAATTTTTTTTGTTTTCTGCCGCGTTACCCAACATAAAGATAAGAGTGTACACCAACACGGGCTGCTTGAATTTCTACCATCAAGTCATGATAAGAGCATCTGGATGTACTGTGAGGACCTACATCGGCTAACGAAAAACTGTGGTGCACATGCAGAGACAGGGCCTCATAGAAAACATCAACTAGTTGGAGGTATCTCAACAAAAGGCAACCAAGAGCATGGATCCTAGCCTGAGAGAGGAACCAATTCCTTAGGTCCGGGTGGCGGGTGGGGGGTGAGCAGCGGCACCCGGCGGCGGTTGGGGGTGGTGCAGCAGTGGCGCCCGGCGGTGGGAGTGGTGGCCTTCCCGGGAGGAACCCTCAGGGGCGTTCCAATGGAGGGAGTTCAGGGAAAGCTTCAGTCTTTGAAGCTGTCAGAAGTGGAAAAGAAAGGGGTACGGATTGGGCGGAGGAACGCAACCTCACAGGGGCCGATGAAGCCACAAGTAATTGGTAAGCTCATGTCTGATAGGCCTGCGAGAGTGGAGTGTAGGAGATATGCCCTAGAGGCAATAATAAATGTTATTGTTTATCTCCATGTTCATAATTAAGTTTATGTTCCATGCTATAATTGCTGTGGTTCCCGAGCCCGTATATCCATAAAGGCTCTGAGGAAAACCCATGTGCACGTGTGGGATAATAAACGGTAAAATGTATTCCTAGTCATGCCTCTAAGACTAGCTCAAGTGTTGCATGATGATTACATTTTTCTGATCATGGGCTTGTCTATGCCAGCAACTTTGAGGGCACAATGTTAGTAGAACACTTGTGTTGAATCGACCCGATTGATGTTATGCTATGAGATTCATTCGTCATTAGTTAATGGTTAATAACACAGAGAAGTTAATGTTTGCATAATTCCTTAGACCATGAGAGTGTCAAGTTTCTTCATGCTTGCTTCATGAACTTTGGGGTTTGTTAAACGTCATCCGTAAATGGGTGGCTATTACGGCGGCTTACGGGTTCATGGAAAAGTATGTTAAGTAACTTGATAGCTCAAGATTGGGATTTGCTCCTCCGACGATGGAGAGATATCTCTGGGCCCTCTCGGTGTTACGGTATCCATCATCGTCTGGCCAGACACAAGTGTGATTTGATCACAGGGATGCCGGAACACAGAAACGAGAAAAGAGAACAAAAATCGGCAACGAGGTAACTTGCATAGTGGACAAGTTGTTGATCCACGGGGATGCAATAAATCTCACCTCGGGTATTTTGTAACATATCGTGAAGCAACAGGAATAGCACACGGCAACTAGAGATTCACTCAAATATTCATTCGTGTGGGTATAGGGGTCAATATGGGTGTCCACGGCTCCGATGTTGATCATTGATCGGAAAGGGTTCCGGGTCATGTCTATACTTCACCAAACCTATAGGGTCACACGCTTAAGGGTCATCTATCTGCTGAATACTAGACGGGGAGTCTGAGAGAAAATCACCAAAAAAGTTTCGGACAAAACGGAAACGTTCCGGAGAGGATATCGGAATAGTTCCG
This sequence comes from Elymus sibiricus, assembly GCA_039707655.1. Taxonomy (NCBI): domain Eukaryota; kingdom Viridiplantae; phylum Streptophyta; class Magnoliopsida; order Poales; family Poaceae; genus Elymus; species Elymus sibiricus. Next base: position 36,031,934 of record CM077676.1, read on the forward strand.
ATGAAACTGAAAAGTTGTTTCAGGGTATTCCATTAAGTCAAATTGATTCTGGCACACGCCTGGAAATTCTTGGAGGATGCCAGAAGTGTTCTGGAAACTTCTGGGAATTTTCCGGGACAAAAACCGGAAATGTTTCGGAGCAGCCGGAACCGATTTGGTTGCTTTTCGCTGAAGAAAGATTGTTTCGAAATTGTTTCGGAATGCGTTCAAAATTATTTTGGTGGGTACTGGAATTGTTCTAGGCACACAGAAATAATTTGGGATTTAACGGACGCAGAAAAATGTCTTCGTGAATAGTGAAAGTGCTTTTTGGATATTTTTGGAAAAGCACCTTTTGGGATATTTTCCCAAAAGGTTTCTAGAAGGCTTGGGGGCTAAGAAACCCCCTTTGGGGGGGCCCCCAAGAGATGGTGGCCGGCCACATGTGGGGTTCCTTCATGGGGCCCCACTTGCTCCACTAGTTCCCTTTATGCCCTTGTGGAAAGTTTTCCTTCATGGGCATTTTGGGTTTTTTGGATATGCCCATCCTACCCCTTGCTTTTCCTATAAATAGAGGTGGAGGGGCTGCCTCCACACTCACTCCTTCTCGCATACAAGTGCCATGACATTTCTGGCTTCTCTCTCCCTCCCAGCAAAATAGTTTTGTAGAGCCGAAAGGCTGTCTGGGTTCCGGCAGGAACTAGTTCTGGACGGCGAAGCCCTGCCGGATAGATGACACCGTATGTGTGCAACTCTATAGAGAGATCGTAGTTTCGGTCTTTAGTTCGAGAGTGCCTCCCGAAGGGCTGTCCGAGTGATCGTCTGAGATTCGAGGGTCCTCCCGAAGGGCTGTCCGAGGATCCGTCCGGTGGGACTATCCGAGGGACTGTCCCGAAGCCTCCCGAAGGGCTGTCCGGAGATCCATCCGGTGAGCTGATGTGGGAGTACATCCTCGCGGTTGGGAGGTTGTAAATCCTAGCTGCGGGGATCTGCACCGCCGATCGTCATCGACTCTACTTCCGCTGCGCTACGAGTTGGTAACGAAACAGATCAAACCTTGTATGCAGTCTCCATAGTGTTCTTGGGTTGGTACGTAGGTCGAATTTTTTTTTTTTCTGCTGCTTTACCCTACAGTGGCATCATGAGCCATGCTGTGCGTAGATGCAGGTTGCGATCTAGAATACATGAGATGTATGGGTGTTGCACAATATAATTAGGTAGTAGATGAGTTCTATTGCTGAAAATTATTTGTGCGGGTAGCAGATGAAATCTGTTACCCGATGTTCTTGTTGCTTCCCTGGAATTTGCATATTTCTGATCTTGATAACAGCATGGTGGAGTTTCAAAGTTCTGGCAATCCGCAATCCTGATTGATCAACGAAGTGCTAACAGTTCTTTGAATTCCACCGTAGTTAAAAAGAAAGATGAAATTTCGCAGACGAAAGGGCAATGCAGATATGATCTGCACAGGGGTCATGCGTATGACGAAGTTTAGTATGGGGCTCAAGATTTAATTATCTCGTGTTTCATACACCCCGCGATGTTAATCTAGCGACTTGAATTATCATACTTGATGATAAAACGTAGGTAGCTTCGGTTTGTTTCGAAACCTTAGAAGCCACGTAAAATGAAATAATGCATAAACCGATTAGAGGCGTCTAACTTGGTTTTGCAGGATGGTTTGCATGTGCATATGATGTGGTATAGCAGTGCTCGTATTAATTTGATCATGTATGAGATGACTATATGATGTAAATAAATTAACATGACCTGCGTGTCATGATTCGGCATGATGGCTGGAGCCATATGATTGTCACTTTAATGACCTGCGTGTCAACCTTTTATAATGCACTTATTTTATTAGCTATAGAGATAGCAATATTATCTGGTGCATCGACAAGGTGGTGGCAAACTTCGCAAAGGTGAACACCGACGCGAATGCCGAAGACGAAGAAATACAAGACTTTCTCCGTCAGAAAGGGCTATACCATATCATGCTATTATGAATTGCCTGAGATGTTTATCCCTTATGATGCACCCTTCTTGATTGCGCGGTAGTCACTTTTATTAGGGTGATCTCTCACAAAAATATCAAGTAGTTAGTGTTCTCCCAAGTGTAGCACCGTCACGGCACCTATCTCTTCGGGGCATCACATGATCTCCATGGGTGTGAAAGATTAGAGAAGTGTGAGGCGGGTGAGTTGAGACCTCACAGCGAGATCACTTGGTTGTCTTGATGTTCAGGCAGGACAGTCCTGAGCTCGAAACACACGCATCGAAAGATGAACAAGAATCACATAGAGATGTGATCGGCAAGTTTGCCTACCGATTGAAGTTCGCGCCATTTGAGTTCATCTCGAACCGTGGCGTTGAATTGAAATGCGGGTCTTGAATCACTCACAATCAATTATGAGAGATATTGATTTGAGTGGGAGCGCATTTTAGAATTAATTATTTTAATTCTTAGTGCTATTAATTATGAACTTTGTCTAAGTGAAAATGTGCATAATAGTTATAGAACAATGGCTCGCGTTTCCACCTTCCCTGTTAAAATTGAATAAGCTGTTAAATATCTGGTTAAAACTTTACGGTTGGTAACGTAATGTGAGGATTGTCCTCAAGAGTGCCGAGAAGGACTTTGTCCTATCGCATGCTTTTAGTATTCTCCCGCGAATGCTATGGATAATGTGACTCTCGTCCTTCGATCCAAAAGCTAGAATTCCGTTACGGTCAAGTGCAATATGTTTGCTTCCATGAGACCCGAACTTCAAAAGTTTAGGGATAGCTATGTGATATTCATGGAACTGAAAATCATTTTCAGACACAAACAAAGGCTAAAAGATATGGGATATCCAAAGCAATGTTTGTTTCGAAAACTATTAGTAAAAGCTGTTTACTATGCATTTGACTAATAACAGAGGGATCCAGTAGAACGCCTGTCATAAGATGAAGGTGAATAAAACAACAACTTAAAGAAAAAGGAAATGTCCAAAGGGTGTTAGTATGACTTACACGCCTAGGAAGTCCGGGGCTAACGCCACTCTTAAGTTGGATGCTTCTTCTGAGAGTAGAAGAAATACTAAAAGTTAAACTGTTAGAAGTATAAAGGCAAAAAGAGAGAAGACTGGAATATCCAGCTCATGTATGAAAGTCATACAAGTTATTGATGTATAGAAGGCTGGTCAAAGAAATAGTTCTTGGGAATTATGATTAAACATGGTAATCACTGATTTTTGGGTATTGTGAGTTTATCACAGAGATACCCGCTCGATTGCACTCTGTTGCGACTCGATGCAAGAACTACTATGCCCTGAAAGACTAAGCCAGGAATGAGGTTTAAATACATGTTGGGAACTTAGTAAAAGTTACTATACCTTCCATCGGTGTATTACCTGTGTATTTATTTTCATAATTCATTATAGAGTTTTATACACTCTAGCCCATTGCATAAGGTATCTTGCAAGAAGGTTGTTCATAAGAGAACTTTTGATGTTCGGTGTTATGAATAACATAAGGGCCATACTTTCATTATGAATGAGATGTATGTTATGAATATTGATAATAATACATTACCTCTATATTTACTTTCATAAATCATTTTAGAGTTTTATACACTCTAGCCCGTTTGCATAATATTTGTTGCAAGAGTATTGTTCATGAAAGAACAATTGTTGTTCGGAATCATGAATAACATATGGGCCATGCTTCCATAGTGGATGGGATGTATGTTATGAATATTGATGGTAATATGATACATCCATAACATTGACGCTAAATGTCGCAAGACTAAAAGAATACCACACATGTGTGGCGCTGCATTTGGTCACATTGGAGAAACCCGCATGGAAAATTCCATTGTGATGGATTTTGAAGTCATTTGATTTTGAATCATCTGACACTTGCAACTTCCCTCCGAAAAGTGAAGTGACTGAAATACCGTTCATAGGCCATAAGGAACGTGCAATGAACTTATCGGTGATCATACATTTTGATGTATGTAGTCCGATAAATGTTGTTGCTAGCAGTGGATTTATCTATCTTCAGAAATGACTCAAGTAGATATATGGATATTTTCTTGATGAGACGTAAGTCTGGATCTTTTGAAATCATTCATAAGGTTTTCAAAAATGAAGTAGAAATTATTGTAACAAGAAAGATTATGTTTCTGCAAACTAGATTGCAGAAAGGAATGTCTGAGTTACAAGTTTAGCGAATGTTTGATGAGTTGTGAAAAGAGTTTCATAACTTACACCTCCCGAAACACCACTGCAAGTGGAAAGTCCGTGAAGATGTAATCAAACCATTTATGACATGGTAAGATCAAAGATGACATAAATCAATTTGCCATTATCCCTTTTAAAAGTAATGCTTTAGAGACTGCGGTTTTTACACTGAAAAGAGCACCATCAGGTCTGTTGAAATGACGCCATGGTATGGTACGCCCAACCATGCTTGGTCTTTCCTTAACATTTGGAACATGGGGCTTGTGTAAAAGGTTACAAACCTATTCCAAATCAGACAAGAGCTACTTTGTAGGTTATCCCAAGTAATTGGAAATTCCTCCACCACTATACCGAGGCAAAAGGTTTGCCACTGAGAACGGTATACTTTTAAAGAGAATAGTTCTTGCAAAAAGGTGAGTGGGAGAACAGTGCAACTCGACGAGATAAACAGTATCTTCGTCATCAGATCAAAGGAAAGGAACCTTGGAAGTAATTCCAGAGTTTCCTACTGCGACTGATACGGAAGTCGCTACAATAAAATGTATGGACTTCGGTCGAACTTGCAGCTGAACCACGTAGGCAAAACTCGTGCAAACCTCTCAGGTGCGCAAGCGAGATATTGTTGTTAGACAACAGTATACCTACGATACACAAAGAAGCGTTGATGGGCCCTGACTCCGGAATTGGCTAAATGCCAATATAATCCAAGATAGTTTCCATAAATGATTCAAGATTATATCTTGATAAACCTTTCGGAAGACTTAGAGTCTAACGAACATTAATGGAACTATAAACTGATTTGGATAAAATGTTTTATCCATAAAGCTCGACTTGTTGTAATAACAAGTTCAAGGAGTTGACTACGATGAGATTCTCTCACCGTAGCGATGCTTAAAGTCAGATCGGGTTAAACTAGCAATTAATACATATTTCAATCTTGAGATATGATACATGGATGCCAAAAAGATTTCCATATGATGGAAATGAAACCTAGAACTTGTATGTAATACAGTCCAAAGTAATTTGTCGATCCAGAGGATGCTAGTAAGTATGCAAACTTTAGAGTTCCAGCAATGGACAGAAGAGAGCAAAATGGAGTTGGAATCTTCGTGTTTTGATGAAATGGTCAAATGGGTTTGACTTCATCAATGGGTAACGAAGATGCTTGTGATTCAAGAAAGTAAGTGGGAGCATAATAATATTTCTAAAAACCTTGTGTGGTTGACACATTGTTAAAGTGGAAATAAATTTCTTGACACGAATTAGGACTTCATTTGAAAATAGTTTTTCGATGAAGTGCTTGGGCTAAACAGCCTTGATATTAGGCATGATGATCTATGAAGATAGATTTACCTAATGGGGCTGAGCAAAAATACATATTGACAAGATGCTAAAACATTTTAGCATAAAAACGCCAAGGAGTGATTCTTGCCGAAGTCACATGGAAAGAGTTTTTGCAAGACTCGGTGTCCCAAAACACTGATGAGTAAAATACATGATGGAGATTCCACACACTTTCATGTTTGGATTAATCATGTATTCCATGGTATGTAAAACAACCAGATATGTCCAATACTCCAAAGTTGTTGCGAGTATAGATACCAAAGTGATCAAAGTACTGATCATGGGACAACAGTGAAAAATGTTATTAAGTACTAGAGTAGCACTGATGACATGTTTTCTCGCAAGCAGAGATTATGAAATGCTCGTTGTAAGTGATTACATCGATACAGTCTTCATCAATGCTCCATGCGATTTTCGATTTAAGTTAAGGGTTTTTGTGTTTTACACAATATGGTGGCACGGTGTTTGGAAATTTGTTCCAAACAGGATACTGTGGCGAATTCTATAACAAAGGCTAAGTATGTTGCCGCTTTCAAAGCGACATAGAAGATGTTGAATCATATAGTTCATTCATGAACTTAGTATGGTTCCAAGATGGCTTTGGTCAATGGGACACTATTGCAGATAGTTGCTCCATAGCTCAGTCTGAGGAATCAGGTTTCGACCACTGATTCACATATATACAAAGCCAAGTCCACACAAAATATGAATTTTGTGAAAGCGTGAAAACGCGAGGATATGCAAAGATACACACGGAACTGAAGTTGTCAGATCCGTTGGACATCAGGCTATACCACATGCGAAGCATTTTTTACACCGGTGTGCCACAGGTGTAAAGTGCATTAGCATTGACTAGATAATTGACTCTAGTGCAAGTTGGAGTCTGTAGGAGATATGCCCTAGAGGCAATAATAAATGTTATTGTTTATCTCCATGTTCATAATTAAGTTTATGTTCCATGCTATAACTGATGTGGTTCCCGAGCCCGTATATCCATAAAGGCTCTGAGGAAAACCCATGTGCATGTGTGGGATAATAAACGGTCAAATGTATTCCTAGTCATGCCTCTAAGATTAGCTCAAGTGTTGCATGATGATTACATTTTCCTGATCATGGGCATGTCTATGCAAGCAACTTTGAGGGCACAATGTTAGTAGAACACTTGTGTTGAATCGACCCGATTGATGTTATGCTATGAGATTCATTCGTCATAAGTTAATGGTTAATAACATAGAGAAGTTAATGTTTGCATAATTCCTTAGACCATGAGAGTGTCGAGTTTCTTCATGCTTGCTTCATGAACTTTGGGGTTTGTTAAACGTCATCCGTAAATGGGTGGCTATTACGGCGGCTTACGGGTTCATGGAAAAGTATGTTAAGTAACTTGATAGCTCAAGATTGGGATTTGCTCCTCCGACGATGGAGAGATATCTCTGGGCCCTCTCGGTGTTACGGTATCCATCATCGTCTGGCCAGACACAAGTGTGATTTGATCACAGGGATGCCGGAACACAGAAACGAGAAAAGAGAGCAAAAACCGGCAACGAGGTAACTTGCATAGTGGACAAGTTGTTGATCCACGGGGATGCAATAAATCTCACCTCGGGTATTTTGTAACATATCGTGAAGCAACAGGAATAGCACACGGCAACTAGAGATGCACTCGAATATTCATTCGTGTGGGTATAGGGGTCAATATGGGTGTCCACGGCTCCGATGTTGATCATTGATCGGAAAGAGTTCCGGGTCATGTCTATACTTCACCGAACCTATAGGGTCACACGATTAAGGGTCATCTATCTGCTGAATACTAGACGGGGAGTCTGAGAGAAAATCACCGAAAAAGTTTCGGACGAAACGGAAACGTTCCGGAGAGGATATCGGAATAGTTCTGATGAAACTGAAAAGTTGTTTCAGGGTATTCCATTAAGTCAAATTGATTCTGGCACACGCCTGGAAATTCTTGGAGGATGCCAGAAGTGTTCTGGAAACTTCTGGGAATTTTCCGGGACAAAAACCGGAAATGTTCCGGAGCAGCCGGAACCGATTTGGTTGCTTTTCGCTGAAGAAAGATTGTTCCGAAATTGTTTCGGAATGCGTTCAAAATTATTTTGGTGGGTACTGGAATTGTTCTAGGCACACAGAAATAATTTGGGATTTAACGGACGCAGAAAAATGTCTTCGTGAATAGTGAAAGTGCTTTTTGGATATTTTTGGAAAAGCACCTTTTGGGATATTTTCCCAAAAGGTTTCTAGAAGGCTTGGGGGCTAAGAAACCCCCTTTGGGGGGGCCCCCAAGAGATGGTGGCCGGCCACATGTGGGGTTCCTTCATGGGGCCCGACTTGCTCCACTAGTTCCCTTTATGCCCTTGTGGAAAGTTTTCCTTCATGAGCATTTTGGGTTTTTTGGATATGCCCATCCTACCCCTTGCTTTTCCTATAAATAGAGGTGGAGGGGCTGCCTCCACACTCACTCCTTCTCGCATACAAGTGCCATGACATTTCTGGCTTTTCTCTCCCTCCCACCAAAATAGTTTTGTAGAGCCGAAAGGCTGTCTGGGTTCCGGCAGGAACTAGTTCTAGACGGCGAAGCCCTGCCGGATAGATGACACCGTATGTGTGCAACTCTGTAGAGAGATCGTAGTTTCAGTCTTTAGTTCGAGAGTGCCTCCCGAAGGGCTGTCCGAGTGATCGTCCGAGATTCGAGGGTCCTCCCGAAGGGCTGTCCGAGGATCCGTCCGGTGGGACTATCCGAGGGACTGTCCCGAAGCCTCCCGGAGGGCTGTCCGGAGATCCGTCCGGTGAGCTGATGTGGGAGTACATCCTCGCGGTTGGGAGGTTGTAAATCCTAGCTGCGGGGATCTGCACCGCCGATCGTCATCGACTCTACTTCCGCTGCGCTACGAGTCGGTAACGAAACAGATCAAACCTTGTATGCAGTCTCCATAGAGTTCCTAGGCTGGTACGTAGGTCGAAAAAAAATTGTTTTCTGCTGCGTTACCCTACATGGAGGCCATGGAAATTGCGGTTGGAGGAATTTGGTACCCGTTCAAAGGAATCGAATGCAAGGATCTTGGAATGAACAGGTTTCTGTTCGTGTTTCGGGAGGAAGCAGGGAAGAGGAAAGCACTAGATGGTGGCCCATCTGCATCCTGAGTAAGTCGTCCGTCCGTGAAGTTTCGTGCAATTTCTAGCTTCTTCTGTAGCGACTCACCGGCGCTCTCTGTCGGCAGCCTAGTCTCAAAATCCACCAATCTATCTCTAAATCTCTTATTCTACTTCGATTCATCCAGTCCTCTTTCAGATCCAGCTCTCCCGTAGCACCTCGTGAACCATTATTTGGGGAGGATCATAGCCTGAGAGAGGAACCAATTCCTTAGGTCCGGGCGGCGGGTGGGGGGGTGAGCAGCGGCGCCCGGAGGCGGTTGGGGCTGGTGCAGTGGCGCTCGGCCGCGGTTGGGGGTGGTGCAGCAGCGGCGCCCGGCGGTGGGACTGGTGGCCTTCCCGGGAGGAACCCTCAGGGGCATTCCAATGGAGGGAGTTCAGGGAAAGCTTCAGTCTTTGAAGCTGTCAGAAGCGGAAAAGAAAGGGGTGTGGATTGGGTGGAGGAACGCAACCTCACAGGGGCCGATGAAGCCGCAAGTAATTGGTAAGCTCGTGTCTGATAGGCCTGCGAGAGTGGAGGCCATGGAAATTTCGCTTGGAGGAATTTGGTGCCCGTTCAAAGGAATCGAATGCAAGGATCTTGGCATGAACATGTTTTTGTTCGTGTTTCGGGAGGAAGCAGGGAAGAGGAAAGCACTAGATGGTGGCCCTTGGATGTTTAACAAAAAACTACTGGTGTTGGAAGACTTCATGCCATCTAAAACTCTGGAGGAGTATCAATTTAAGTACACACCAATTTGGGTAAGGCTCTATGGTATTCCGATGGGCTCGATGTGCACGGAGACAGGAGAGGATATTGGAAGAGAAATTGGGGAGGTTATTGATGTAGATGTGGATGAGTGCGGCATGGCTGCAGGTGATTACATGCGAGTAAAGGTACGGCTGGATATTACTAAACCCTTGATGAGAGGTATCATTGCTTTTGATGAGGTGGATGATGATGAGGGGGATAGCTCTGACAAGGTTGTTGCTGAAGGGGATAAGGGAAAGGAGGAGGAGGGGAGAAGGGAAATTATTTTCAGATATGAATATTTGCCCGACTTTTGCTATCGTTGTGGAATAATCGGCCACATTGACAAAGCTTGCCCAAGTAAGAAGCAGTATGGGACGAATTTGGAATTTTGGTCCCTGGCTCAAGGCTGAACTATGGAAGAGAAACCCGAATGAAGATGATAGGGGCAGGGATCCTAGTGATAAATGGGGCTTTGGAAGAAGCAGCAGTGGAGGCAGTAAGGGGAGTGATGCATTGTCCTGGAGGAAGAATTCCGATAATGGTGACAAAATGGAAGCTTCTGAGAAGAGACAGGACAAGGTGGTCAGTAGCCCACTTAAATTGCAGTCAAAGGAAAATGAAATAAGTGTCGACGGGAGGAAAATCAACTTTGAAGTGGTAGCGGAGGATAAGACTACAGATAAAGAGTACAACCCATCCCAGTCTACTCCAATGGCACTGGATGTTAAAGGTGAAAAAGAACAGGGAAGTGAGGTTGCCCAGAGTGTTCAAAAGGGTGAAGCTAGAGAGAGAAAGGGAGATGCAGGGACTGAAATATATGGCTTAGAAAAAGAGAAAGCTTCGAAAGATAAGGAGAAGATCAAAGATAAGAAGAAATGGGATGACTTGAAGGTGATTGTCAATACTTCACCCAATCAGTCGGGAAAGCGAACTACTTTCAAGCGTCGGGAGAGTCCCATGTCAACTCAACAAAGATCGGTCAATGAACCAGAATCGAGAAAGAGAGGGATGATGGATATGGATGTTGAATTGGAGTTGGAAAGTGTGAAGAAAGGAAGGATGGAGGTAGATACGATAGCCGGGAAATCGTTAGTGGGAAATAATGGAGAGGAAAGAAAGGAGAACCAAGAAGACATAAACGCAGCTGTAGGGCTCAAATCAAAGTTGAAAGCGGGACTGACGGATCAGTCCCGCGGGCCAAAATGAGGCTCACGGCATGGAACTGTCGGGGTTTGGGGAATGGCCCGGCAGTAAGAGGGCTTCTGGACCTCCAGAAGCAGGTGGACCCCGATATTCTCTTTTTGTCTGAAACAAAATTGGATAAAAGGAGAATGGAGAAGTTCAAATGGATGCTTGGAATGAGTAACATGGTGGCAAGAGATTGTGCAGGAAAAAGTGGAGGTTTGGCTTTATTTTGGAAGAAAGAAATAAATTTGAAGCTGCATAATTACTCAAGATACCATATCGATGTGGAAGTGGTGGAAAAAGATGGTTTTAGATGGCGTTTCACCGGTATCTATGGGGAATCAGCGAGCGACGGGAAAATAATTACTTGGAAGCTACTACGCTTACTCGGTAATCAAATGGATCTTCCATGGTTGTGCATGGGTGACTTTAATGAGATTTTGTACAACCACGAGAAGAAAGGAGGACCGGCTAGAGCTCAGGGCCAGATGGAGGGATTTAGGATGGCACTTTCTGATTGTGGACTAAGAGACCTGGGTTATGTGGGATATAAATACACCTAGCACAATAATAGTTGGGAAGCCAGCCGGTACATTAAAGTGAGACTAGATAGAGTTGTAGGCTCAAGGAGCTGGTGTGCGAGGTTCCCCTTGGCCAAGGTTATCAACGGTGACCCACGTCACTCAGATCACATGCCTGTTACTGTTCAAATAGAAGGATCCAATAGTACGCGTAATTATAGAAGAAGGGCTCATGCCTTCAAGTTTGAAGCAAGATGGATACAGGAAGAAGATTGTGAAGCTATTGTGAACAATGCAATACAGAGTTGTGACAGTAATAATATCCAATGCATGATGCGCAGGGTTGCTACTGATCTGAAAAACTGGGACACAAGTGTGTTGGGTGACCTTGATAAGAGAATTAAGGATTTGCGAAAGGGTTTGGAGGAGGTGATAAGAGGTGAGATTAGCCAGGACAAAGTATCAAGAGAACACTACCTCCGTGAGAAGCTTGACCGGTTGGAGCAGCAAAAAAACACCCACTAGAGGCAGCGTGCTCACGTTAAGTGGCTACAAGAAGGAGACAAAAATACTGCATTCTTCCATGCATTTGCTTCTGAAAGGAAAAGGAGAAACACGATTAAGAAACTGAAGATGGATGATGGAAGTTGGGTTGAGGGCGAAAACTTTCTAAAAGAGTATATTGCAAATTATTTCTTCAATATCTTTTCCTCCTCGGCACAGGAAAATAATGAAGAAATCATGCGAGCTGTACACCCGAAAGTAACAGAGGAGATGAATAGCATCCTTTGTGAGGAATATACTAAAGTGAAGGTTAGAGCAGCCTTAAATTGCATTGGAGATTTAAAAGCTCCCGGTCCAGATGGGATGCCAGCAATATTCTTCAAAAAGTTCTGGCCAATAGTTGGGGATCAAGTGGTGAAGGAAGTGTTGGGTACCCTGCGAGGGGGTGATATGCCTGAAGGATGGAATGGAACATTCATTGTGCTAATCCCGAAGAATTCTAATCCAACAATGATTAAAGACCTTAGGCCCATAAGCCTCTGCAACGTGGTGTATAAATTGATCTCCAAGGTAATAACAAATAGGCTTAAAGTAATACTTCCTGACATTATTTCCCCTAACCAAAGTGCATTCGTGCGGGGGCGCCTAATCTCTGATAATATTTTATTGGCATATGAGCTAACACATTCTCTACAGAGGAAAAGAAGTGGCGCTTCGGGGTATGCAGCAGTCAAACTTGACATGAGTAAAGCTTATGATCGCGTTGAATGGCCCTTCTTAAAGGATATGATGGAAAAATTGGGTTTTGACAGAGACTGGATTAAGTTGATCATGAAGTGCATTACCACGGTCAAATACCAGATCAAAATCAACAGAGATGTCACCGACACAATTATACCCCAGAGAGGTCTTCGTCAAGGAGATCCTCTCTCCCCATATCTTTTCTTGATATGCGCAGAGGGGTTCTCAGCCATGCTTCACAAGGCCGAACTGAATGGCTCTCTCACGGGAATCAAAATCTGCAGGGGAGCCCCTAGGGTTAGCCATCTGCTCTTTGCGGATGATTCTTTGTTGTTAATGGAGGCTAATTCAAGTAATGCCCAGGAAGTTAACCGCATATTGAACACATGTGAAGCCTGTTCAGGACAAATGATTAATAAGGACAAATCATCTATTTTGTTTAGTAAGAATACAAAGGTATGGCAAAAACAGGAAATGAAGGACATCTTGTAGATTGATGTGGAGGGTCTATCATCAAAATACCTAGGCCTTCCAACATATGTAGGACAAGCAAGAGCGAAGACTTTCGGATATGTGAAGGAAAGAATTTGGAAAAAGATTCAAGGCTAGAAGGAGAAGTTGCTCTCAAAGGTAGGGAAGGAAACCTTGATAAAAGCCACATCGCAAGCAATTCCAGTCTACACTATGGCTTGTTTTGACATCACTAAGGGCCTATGTGAAGAAATGAACACCATGATCAACAGGTACTGGTGGAGTCAAGTTGACAAGGAAAACAAAGTGCATTGGGTAAGCTGGGAGAAATTAACGAGAGTGAAGAAAAGTGGGGGACTGGGATTTAGGGAACTCCATGCTTTCAACCTAGCCATGTTAGCAAGGCAGGCATGGAGGCTGATTCAAAACCCTTCATCTTTATGTGCACAAGTTCTCTCAGCAAGATATTACCCAAATGGCTCAATACTAAAAGCAACCCCAACTCGTGGCATCTCATATACATGGTGTAGTATTCTTAAGGGAGTTGAGCTGCTGAAAAAAGGGATCATTTGGAGAATTGGTACCGGTCAGAATATTAATATATGGGAAGACCCATGGATCCCAAGGAACAATACAAGAAAGTAGGGATGGCAATGGGTAGGGTATGGGCGGGTACAACCTCCTTCTGCCCAAACCCATACCCACAGAAACTTTCTATACCCACCCACTTCAATACCCATGGGCATAAATTGACACCCATGCCCATACCCATCGGGTATTCTATACCCAATGGGTACCCAGTGGGTATAATGTATAACATTTAAATTTTCAAAAGGTAGAGAAATGAGTTTAAAAATCATGTGATGATGGGCGAGCAATATAGCACTGACACGGCCTCCTCATGTGGGTGGCCTCGTGGAGATATCAAGGGAGTATGAGCAGCAGTTGGTGGAAGCCGACGCAGTGGGAGGCGGTGGTGGGAATTGGGGATCGCTTGAGCAAGAGTTGGACAAGAGTCCTATAAAGAAGAGTAGATTGCGGGAGCTATGGACGGTTTAAGGAATACGAGATTCAGGGCTGGGTCATAGGAGTTGGAAGTTGACCCACATGTCATAGGAATTATTTTCATTTATTATTATCTTCTGGGTATCCATTGGGTTACCCATGGGCACAAGTTCATACCCATACCCTACCCATATATTTTGCGGATATGGATACCCATTACCCGCGGGTACAAAATCTCTTCAAGTCTTGCCCATGCCCGTTGTTTTCGGGTAGGGTACCCGCGGGTACCCATACCCATGGGCAAAACTGCCATCCCTACAAGAAAGGTAATCAGCCACAAAGGAAATAATTTAATCACTAGAGTGAGTGAGTTGATTAATCCTGTGACAAATAGTTGGGATGAAGATTTGGTCAAGCAGACCTTTGTTCCAGAAGATGTAAGAATCATACTTCAAATCCCAATTCAAGAACACACTGATGACTTTATAGCATGGCACTTCGACAAAAGAGGTACCTTTTCTGTTAAATCTGCATATAGAGTAGCAATACATAGTGCAGCTCGGGAGTCCAGGTCAGGACTAACTTCCTCCTCAAGTGCAGATGAGGGACAAGGCGAATTTGATTGGCAAAAACTATGGTTGCTTCCCCTCCCAAATAAAGTGCTTCACTTCTTATGGCGATTATCTACAAACAGCCTCCCAGTACGGGCAAAGCTACAAATCAGAGGTATGGAGGTAGATGCTCGATGTCCTGTATGCTTTAGATTAGATGAAGTGGGAGGACATTGCTTTTTTATGTGTAAGAAAGTTAAGGAGGTGTAGAGAAGATTAAACCTGGAGCATATTAGGGTGCTTTTGGCTGGTTCTACTAATCCTTTAAGCATCCTAGAGCAAATCCTTAATCTAGTAGAGGAAGAGAAAATAAAAACCTGCTTGCTCCTTTGGCGCTGGTGGCATGTACGCAATAAGGCAAACTCGGGCGAGGCCCCTATCTCGCCTGATGATGTATGTTCTTCTATTAATTATCATCTATTAAGTGTAATGAAAAGCAAAAAAAACTACAAAAGAGCAAAAACAGCAGCTGAACCATAATTGGTCTCGGCCGCCAAGTGGCTTTCTCAAGATTAATACTGATGCAGCTTTCCACGGGGACACCAACTCCGGTGGCTGGGGATTCGTCATAAGAGATGAGCAAGGCAAGGCGATGGCAGCAGGGGCGGGCAATCTGGTACACATCTCATATGCTCTGCATGCTGAAGCTTTGGCTTTGTTGTATGCCATAAAAATGGCTGCTCATATGGGATGCGAGAAAAGGTGTTGTTTGAAACTGATTCCACACAGCTGAGGAGGGCAGTGAACTCTAAAGATTACGATCTGGCAAACATAGGAGCTATTGTTAGGACTATTAAGATCCAACTTTATGTGGAGTTTTCTGCTGTTAGTGTTGTTTCTTGCCATCGGGCTTGTAACAGAGTGGCACATGTTTTAGCTGCGTATGGAACTAACCTGGGAGCTGATATGTGTGAAACCTGGTTGGATCAACTCCCAGACTTTGTACTCAACTATGTAATGGGCGATTTGCCTAGTACTGGTATGTAATGGAATGCATTACTGTGTTCCTTTCAAAAAAAAAGAGCATCTGCATCCATATACATGTCCACCCAATGAGGCCTCACCAGGTTACCTGAATTTTGCATATTCTTGCCGCGACCATCCATAATCTGCGCTCGTGCAAAGAGTCCATGAATGGTGGCTCGATCTAGCGTTAGGAGTGGAAAGAGTCCATAAATGGTGTGGTTTGGTCCAGGGTTAGGAGGTATCAGAAATAAAACTACATGCTAGTGGTGGTGGCATCGGAGTTGGACCAGACGGCGGCCCAGTGGCGGCCGCTCGGGCTCCCTTGGGTCGCCCGATGCTGGGACAATACGTAGTTGGGGAGTTTTTAAATCATTGAATTTAAAAGCCAAACATGCAGGCCAATTGCCTACATTTTTCTTTCTCTTGAAGGGCATCTGGATGACAGTGACGGCTTCATCAAGCAGTGGTAAAGCGGAAGTAACGGATGCGAATTAGGGAGCCCCATACAAGATGTTAACCTATTGGAGCATGCTTCATAGGAAGAGCATCTGTAACCATATACGTGCTCACCAGATAAGGTCTCACAAAAGCTAGTTCAACTACGTTTAGGAGGTATCGGAAATAAAATTGCTATCATGCAGTACCTACATGCCTTAATCTCCTGAACACTAGTGCCTTGCATAGGTGAGCTGGTTTAGCATTGTTGTACTTAGGAACGTTGCTGCTCGCTCAGCACAACGGTGGAAAAAACTCTAGCATCAACACCAGCACACAAATTTGAACAAGTTGTCGCCTGCTGGATGGGCTCCTGCCCCAGGACGGCGTCATTAAGAAGTTAATGGTAGTGGCAAGAGATGCAAGAGGCATCCCTACCACCGCGGTTAGCATCAATCTCATGGTCATGGTATGATGGTAGAGTCAGTGACACATATACTGCCTCTCCAAGAACATTACGTGTAAATGGAGCATGACTACGCCATTAAGCTTGCTCATGTGTTCTTTCATGTTTCATGTGTTTTTCCACAAATTCATTTCCTGAAGATATGGGTCAGTACATCATCTAGATGAGCACATCGTACCTGGCTTATGTACATTTTGACATTTTGAAGTTATGTAGCAACCATTAGCACGACGCAAAGTGCATTTGTGCCCGGAGTACTTTCTGAGACAATGTCCAAGTGGCATATGAATCCTTTCATGCCATAAAGCATATGACTGGGTAGAATTGGTTGTTCTTAGGGAAAATGCTGCTGAAAATGGTCATTCTTTCGCGCGTGTCAGTGTACGCATTACTAGGTAGCGTGTGTGTTCATGACCTCGTGTGTTTGCGCGTGCAACCAAGATGTGTATGTTCACATACGTGTCTACAGGGATAAGAGGGAAAATATAGATGGGCAAAACTAGTTCTCTCAGCACTGCGCCGATAAGAGAAAAAATGTCCACACAACTGTCATCAGTGCAAGAATTTTCACAGCGGTGCTTAGCACCACTAAATTTTGTCGCAAGACGATAGTAAAGTTATTCTCGGTTACATGTCTGTGCCTGAGCGCTGGGTTAGAAGCAAGTACGAATTCAAGGTCACGTTGCGCAAAATGTTATCTTTCCCGCCTAGCCAAGCCCACCTCCCTGCCTCTCGATGGTAACAAAGTCGTAACTGCCACTCATACACCAAAACGTGTTGTTTGCATTTTTCCTTCAATTAAAGATAAGAGTGTACACCAACACGAGCTGCCTGAATTTCTACTTCCAATTCAATATAAGAGCATCTAGATGTACTGTGAGGGCCTACATCGGCTGACGAAAAATTGAGGTGCACATGCAGAGTTAGGGCCTCATAGAAAACATCAACTAGTTGGAGGTAGCACCATAAAAGGCAACCAAGAGCATATTCTTGCCACAACCATCTATAATCTGCGCTTGTGCATAGAGTCCGTGAATGGTGGTTCAATCTATGATTAGGAGTGGAAATAGTCCATGAATGTTGTGGTTTGGTCTAGGGTTAGGAGGTATCAGAAATAAAACTACGTGCTAGGGGTAGCATCCCAATGGTGGCCGCTCGGGCTCCCTTGGGTCTCCCAATGCTGGGACAATATGGCGTAGGGGAGTTTTTAAGTCGTTGAATTTAAAAGCCAAAAATGCAGGCCGATTTCCTACAGCTTCATCCTTCTCTTGAAGAGCATATGTATGTCACTGTGACGGCTTCCAAGCAGTGATAAAGCGGAGGTAACATATGCATATTAGGTAGCTCCATACAAGGTATTAACCGATTGCGTTTGTAACCATGTATGTGTTCATCGGATAAGGTCTAACAAAAGCCAGTTCAACCAACATTTAGGAGGTACCGGAAAATAAAATTGCATTTCATGCATTACTTATATGTCGTAGTCCCCTGAACACTAGTGGCTTGCTGCTGAGAACAGCTTTAGCATCGTCATGCTTAAGAACCTAGCTAACGCTTAGCACAATGGTGAAAAAACTCTGAAATCAACACCAGCACACAAATTTGAACAAGCTGTCGTCTGCTGGATGCGCTCCAGCCCAAGCACGACGTCATTAAGTTGTCAATGGTAGTGGCAAGAGGTGCAAAGGCATCTCTATCACCTCGGTCAGCATCAACCTCATGGTCATGGTTGAGTCAATGGCATACTGCCTCTGCAAAAACATTGCGTGTCAATGGAGGATGACTATGCCATTAAACTTGCTCATGTGTTCTGTCATGTTTCACGTGTTCTTCCGCAAATTCGTTCCCTGAAGATGTGGGTCAGTTTATTCAGATGAGCACAATACCCCTTGTTTGTGTACATTTAGACAATTTAGAAGTTATGTAAGCTTCAGAATGTTCGAACAATTCAACAGTATATAATAACATTTGAACAGGAAACTTGGAACCGGTTGATATGTTGTTGATCAAGATCAAAACTTGAGAATTTGGTACATTAGCATATATCTCTACACTGGTTGATACATCAGCGATTGTACACATGCAACATGTTGCTCTCAACCAATAGTTCTGATCTTCTAACAAAAAATCGACCGTCTGATGCATAAAAAGGGACCTATCAGTAAGTCGACCAAGCTTGAAGGTGTATTTTCCACAGCAAAGGAGCGAGCGCTGTTTATAACTCTGCTTCCACTTTTGAAAGTTGTAATGTCATTGTGATACTGAATATCAAGCTGGAGCTCTTCAAGTTCCATTTGCGGGTGTGGAAATCTAACCTTTGGAACCCAAGCATCTGTACCTTCATCAATCTTCCTTCTTGATTGTTCAAAAGATCAAACTGCTTGGGATGTTAGCCAGTAATTCTGCTATTAGCCATCTTACCAAGTGCGCGAGCCTCTTGCTGCAGAACTATGGCAGGATGAAGATACGATGTTAAGTGGCATGGTGTAGCAAGAGAAGAGATGAATTATGTGTCATTCACTTCAGTGAAATGGGTTAGAGATGTGAGGTGATTGAGAGACAATGTAGCCGATCATCTCTGCATCCAACAAAGATGCGTCCTCCTAACATCAAGGGCGACGAGAAGATGTCTCCAGGAAGGTCCATGGCTGCAAACTCTTGCACAGAGTAACCATCTTTCTCCTGCTCAGCATCAGCTCTAATCCCAAGGACACGGACCTTCCCGGAACTTGTGCAGATACAAGCAAATCTGCAAAAAGAACAGCTATAACATTTTCTTGACACCTATTTGCTATAAGACTTTGTCATTCCATTAAAAATAAGAAGCCAATTCTGTTCATAAGAAGAAAGAGAAGCAGATCTATTCTGCTATCAATATGCCAAGTACCTCTCTGATGCTCCAGATGGCGTTGATGCTAATACTTCATCAACAAAAGCAGATGCAGTAATTGGGTCGCCGACGTCATATGACCAAAGAAGATCACCAGATGTCTGTGGTGAAATCATTAATGTTTAAGTACTTAATCTTAAGATAAGCCATGATTTCCTAGTAAACCTAAAATGCAATAAACAAAGCTCAATTGTTTAAGACAAAGAACTTGAGAATTACCCGCAATTGCTAAATTAACATCAGAAAATAAGTAACTACAGCAGTGGGAGAGGTTCTTTGATCATTAACTATAATTTTGGAAATGACGTAAACATTTACAATTGAGTATAATTTAAGACTATTATTTAGAATACGAAAGAATTATATGAAATGATCATCATGTAACCAACTGCATGGCACTCTCCCGCTAGTGCCCGTACAAAAGATTGTGTTGTCTCAATAGAGAAATTTGGAAGTTCAGTAAGTAAGACTTCCAATATCAAAAGAGTATAAACTTCCATCACGGGAAGGTATCAGCACCTGCCATTGACATGTATGCAAAAGTTTGGTTCAGTTTACTTCAAACTGGGACCACATCAACTTGTGAACTGTAGTCCAGCTCAATCAATTAGGTCATGAGGAAACAGTTTTTTTCAGAATTCTCAAAGTACCTGAGAAGGAAGGGCAGATGACACACATGCACCAGCAAAAATAGGACCACCAACAGTTGCCTGGGTTTTAAAGAAATTAGTTATGGCTCTGTGATAAAAATGGAGTAATACTAAATAACAACAAGATCAAACCAAATAAAATCTTGATACGACAAGACTTAAAAACAAGGGCGTCTAAAACATAAATTGGCATCCAGAAACTACAATTGTTCTCTGAGTACTCAGCTCAATGTTAGTTCTATAGGCTAAATAGTAGCTTTGGTCTACCAGAAGTCTGGTGTGTCTACCACACAACTCTAAAAGAATAACTACCCTTTGTATATCACTCTGTTGCAGAACTGTAATTTCGTAACAATAGCTTCACAAACACAACGGGGAGAAGAGCTACCCCACCTTCCAGACAACAGTGCCATGTGAGTTCAATGCGATCACAAGACCGTTCACCAAGCAACAAACAACTGCAAAATAAATGTTAGTAATCAGAGTAAATTGGCATCCTTGAGTGAAAAATACTGAATGCACATAGCAAGTTCCCAGTACATTCCTGAGCGGACCCACACATTGGCTGAGATGAATACACATGTTACGTTTAATTGATTTCTATAATATTAAACTTGGCACCTTAAAGCATATGCCACATAGCTAGCCAAATATGCTCGAGACATGCATGGTTACACAATTTTCTTGGGGCCTCCCCAACAGTATTATGTTAAAAATAAATGGTTTTGACTGATGCTCAGATGTTGCAGTGCCAGGGAGGAACTTATCTTATTCAGATTGTACTCGCAACTTGAAAGCCTTGGATGAAAAATGTGCATCGAGCAAAGTTTTTTTTTCAACATTTGTGAAATACATATGAATAAAGTAGGCATGAACTAGATGGTGAAAAGGTGAATTTTCAAAAATCAAATCTGAATGTGGACCAACTCCTAAAATCGACCGCTCTTGCTACCATTTATGTTGCATTCTTGTAACTCTTTTTTGTGTGAAGAATATTTAGTCATAACATGGACATATTCCAGGACATCTGTGCTCATGGCTAGCTTAAGAATTACCATTTCCACTTTGATGATCAATGGCAAGAGAACTGAAAATTGGTGCCCCAGCTTCACATTGCCAAACTATTCTGAATGATGGAACCTGCTACAACCAAAACAAATCAGTGAAGACTAGATACTCTCCTTGCTATTTACTTTACTTTTTATTACCAGCTTTGCTGCAGACAATTCCAATGGAAGCAAAAGACATAATGATAAAAAGAAAAGAGGAACATGAACATTTTCTCCTTTAAAGTTATGACAGCGAATATATCGTAAGTCACCTCAAGGGATATTGCGGTCACAAGGCCACTTGTACATCCAGCATAGATCCTGTTGTGCGCCTGCAAGGAGCAATCCAGATGACACAAGATTAATAGAGCCCCTGCACAGATTTTATGACAGATGCATGAATCAGTAAAAATACCATGTCCACAGCAGGAGAACCATAGAGGCTTCCACCACAAGATACTTTGTAAGTGCAGCAACGATCTTTGTAATTTAGTGCATATAAATGATGGTCATAAGAACCACACCTGAGAATCATACACAGCATATTATTAACAAAAAAATAACAGAAGTAGTCATCTATTGTGCAAACTTATGTCTCTATGATTTAAGAGTAAGCAGACAGATCATTGGTTCACTCATTCTAGTTGAAAACATGACATTTTATTATCGTAATAACAAATGTGGTTTCATCTAAAAAGAGAGAAAGATATATACAGAGAGAACTGTGACGAGTGGTAGTATTGTACTATGAATGAAGAAACAAAAGAAAGATATAGAATGGTACCATATTAAATTCCTTGTCCTGTCAACAACTGGTTGCATTTTTACCTGAAATTATGATTCTTAATTTGGGATATGAATTATCAAAAATATTAGAGTCTTCTTAATATGTTCCATCAAGTAAGCTATAACAAAATAATCATTGTGTAACTTAGCAACAACATTATCAACTTCAATACGCTAGAAATACTCCCATCATGGGCCTTTGCATAACTTAACCATGACATTTGGCCCCTTCTTTACTATTTCACTTGCAGCAGTTAAAGAACTATAGCCTACTCAACATGAACATACAGTTAGGAAGATTTTCTTAAAATCAAACATCCCAAAGAAGCTGACATCTATAATAATTTTATTTACGTCTAGCAGGCAAAATAATCATTCCCCTGTCATTCTTAAGTGTTCCAAGGAGATGGGATAAAAACACAGCTGCCATATTGCAAAGCCAGGCTTAAAAGATATTTCGAATAAAAATGCAGCAATTGTACCTCTCCATCTGTTTGAACTGTCCAAGATAGTTTACCAGTCAACATATCATGAAAGTAAATTTTCCCTTTATAACATCCAACCACAACCTGTCCAACAGATTTTAACGATGAGCAAGATCGCAAAATGATTGACAAGATTGGCATGTCAGTATTAGTTAGTAGTTCAAGAGTCACCTCACCTCTGAAAAATCACCAGTTATAGCAGCAGAACACTCCACACGTCCTTCCAATTTCACACTCCACTTCACTGAACCACTGCATAATAAATTGGAAGCAAATTGTAATAATATTCAGTATGTAAATGTCAGATCAAAACTGCTGTCTCATTGAATCAAAATCAAATTAACCGAATCAATAAGAGCATCATGAGAGCATACATAGCGCATTAGACCAAGGATTTTAGCATTCAAAGTGATAAGAAAAGTAAAAGAAACAATGACTAAGAATTAGCAAGCAAAACTCACTTGCAACCATCAATGCAGAGAAATAAATGTGAATGGGACCCAATAAATATGTTCATCATCCCATTGTTGAGGACAAGCAAAGGTGAGGTGTCAACACATGAATCCAAAGGAATGTTCCAAAGTTCCTGAAGATAACCTCTTTTGTTATATGAAACATATGAGCAAACATCTTCAAGTTGCAGCTTCCTTTCATAGTCATGTATAAATCTGTTGCAACGTCCAATAGACCACTTCTTTTGTAAACAAAAGTTCAGGATCCACTGACACCCCATGACACTGTTTCGGTCCTTTGCCTGGTATGTATCATTAGGAGAGAATGGATATTTGTTAAGCTGGCCATCTGTTTCATTTCCATAACTCCCTGCAATGTGATAATGTGCACGCTTTCCATTTATTTGTGCTTTGCCTCCATGATAACTATAATCCGCATTTGCAGCAATTGGGTTGAATAGTCCCCGTATGCTTGCAGATACGCTCAGGCCCTTCTTGGGCTGAGGCTCATCAGTAGGAGAAACCGAATTACTCTGCTCAACAACTAAAGCGTGCAAAAGCTTAGAAGGGGTTGGATAGATATAAAGCAGTCTCATGTCAATCTCCAACTTGTGTGCTGCATGGGAAGCAGAAATTGAGTTACCACCCAAGGTGAAAAAATCATCAAATTCAGAAACTTCATCAACTAGCAGGGCGTCACAAAATGCCTATTGTAGATGGACGGTGTCAGTACAACATGAACATGAATGGACAATATCCAAAGAAATAAAAAGATTGAAAGAAGAAAGAAAACACAAGTGCCAGATTAAAAACAAATAAGAAGTTTTCAGGCAGAAAAGCAAAAACAAGAGACAACACTTAGAATTAAGAACAAACCTTTTTAATAACTTGTAAATGTGGATTAACTGGACCACTGCCAGACTCAATTCGCTCAATTTCACATGGTTCCAATGCACACACCAAACTTGATAACTTGACATAGTCAACCTTTCCTGAAGAAGTCAAAGGTAAGGACTTCATGGGGATAAAGAAGCTTGGAATCATAGCTGGTGGAAGCATCTTGATGAGCCAACTTCGAATTGATGCCATGATATCTTGAGAAGAACTTTCATCCTTTTTCTTAAACACCAGGTATGCCTTATAATCTGGAGACCCTTTACTTTGGAAAGTAACTGCAGCATCACTGACATCAGGATGTTCCTTTAAGGTGGATTCTACCTCTTCTAGTGAAAAACGCTGCCCATAAATTTTTACAGTGCGGTCCTTTCTCCCAAGGAAAACAAGTTCACCAGCCTTCAACCGTCGAGCGTAGTCACCTGTTTTGTAGTATGTTGAACTTTCACTGCCTTCAGTGTGATTACTTCTCAGAAACTCAGCTAAATAACCATTGAATAAACATGCTCCACTAACACAAATTTCACCTTCATCTGTTATCCCAGCATGTGTCACAAGAAAAACTTCACAATTTGCAATAGGATATCCAATCGGTACACTGGTTATTTCTTCACGCTCTAAAACTGCAGGCAGATCTTTGCAATCAAAGAATGTACAATCACCAGAAACCTGAAACACAAGTACAAATTTTGAATAAAGATACATAACAAACACCAACACAAGTAGAATTTTGAATTTCAACCAGTCCCTGTGTGGAGTAAACTGAGCAAACGATAACACAAAAGAAACAACAGTAATTTCAAGTTCCCAGTGAGATGAAACAATGATGCAACTGAGCTCATAGATTGATGGATATTAGGGACAGAAATATACCATTTCTGTTCTTCTATTTAACATGTCGCTCAGATTGTGACACTATCTCTTCTGTGTTGTAATACCAGACCAATTTACCATCTCAGGATGCAAAAAAAGTCACACAAATACTGTTTTAAAGTTCAACTCTAGGGATAAGAGATAGTAGGGAACTCGAGAACTTAATCCTTATGGCATACCAACTCATTACGATGATTCTCCTAAATCTACATTTAACAGATAGCGCTAAAATTGTGGTTAGTAAATGATGTACCCATAGCAGGAGCAAACCACTCACTGCCATGAGCCTAATTTTCGGGGAGGAAATGTACATCCATAGCAGGAGCAAAGCACTCCCTGTCACAAGCCTAATTTTGTATGAAATTTTTATGAGTTTAAGCTTATCTGCATAAAGATGGCACATATAACACTCTCAATTATGTGGACACGACAAAAAATATTTAAAAATCCTTTTATCAATAGTCAAGTTAGGAAAATTCAGCCGGCTGGCCAAAGTAGTGTTGTTTTTGCACTGGCAGTGTCTAGTGAAACCTATGGGTAAGAGTAAGAATGTATTAGAGAGAGAAAATAGACTTGATCTCATCTAAAAAAAAAACCAGAAAAAGTAGGGTGTGTAACTTTCTCACCTCTGTTGTTCCATACAGATTTATGACAGTAGTCTCTGGTAGAATTTCACGAACTCTCTTCCACAGCACTAAGGACAGAATCTCCCCACTAAATACCAAGATCTTTAGAGAGTTATATCCACATGAAATATTTTTCTCCAGTGTAGGTAGCATTATCTCCATCAGCGACGGAACTATAGTCATCCTTGATATACGATATGCCTAGGACAACATGAGCCAAATGCAAGGGCAATGAATGTCATACCAAAAAGAACAAGGGAGTATTATGTAAGGATGGACCAAGAAAATCAGGAATAACATTCTAGAAGCTATTGTTTTATCAAGCATCTATTTAAGTTAAACAGGAAACAGCCTCAGAATATCCCTTGATCACAACAGCAACAAACTATATATACTGTTTGCTACCATAAATCCATAATATCTCTGCCAATTATAACGAGAAACGAAATCTTATGCTGACATATATTAGGAGGTGCACACACTTGGGCATAAATGAACAGATAACTTGAGTTAGGAAGTCACAAACCCCGACTGTGTAAATTATGCATGTTGAATGGAAGGTAATACCAGCCAGCATGCCAAGAAAATGTGTATCCTCACTTTTAACCTATTTTCTCAGTGTTAAATGGTAATTCCACAACATGAAACTCAATACTCGAAAATGTAGTTTTATTTCTCAGATTACTAAGCAATATTAATAAGCTTTGGAGATTTTGATAAGATACTTTTTGGAAAAAAGCTAACTGGATAAGGAAACCAAACAATTAGAAGTATTTTTACTAGAACAATGACTAACGCATATATGAAGGCCAAGTAACCTTAATCAAGTTGGCCAATGATGCTGGATTAGCTCTCCAATCAATGGGGGGAATGACAAGTGTTGTGCTAGTCAACACAGCAGAAAGAAACTCCTGAGGATGGTCAACAAAGCTGACAGATGTCTTAAACAACAACACATCGTCTGAACATAAAGGATTCCTTCTTTGCATCCACAAAAAGCGATTCAGAAGACCTAGCGCATGATAGCAAAAGAAGCACGTCTCAGTAACTTGGTTGCTCAACCAAACCTAAAATTCAACAGGAACAACCTAATGGGAAAGCCATCATAAAATTGCGAAACAAAAAATTCAGAATCATATGAGTTTTCTCGGGCCACCAATATTTTGATACCAATATGAAAACAGTGAAAATGCTGAAATGCAGTAACCTAGAAGTCTAGAACAAGAGGTTAGCATCTAGAATCATGTCAACCGATTCTCTGAAACCTTCATACGCAGAGCAACGCAATACCCTGATGATCTAAGTAATTGCACAAGAATATGAACATTTACCTTTCTCCTTTCCACAAACAACTTTGGGTCTTCCAGTAGAGCCGGACGTGAACATCACGTAGCAGAACTCCCGCGGCCTCTCGTGCTCACACGGCCAAGCAAACTCCTCTCTACCCATCCCAGTCTCCCCATCATCTAACCCTTGCCGGATGTCGCCGTCCAATCGCAGAACAGGGCAAGCGCTGCCCTTAAGAACATCATCTTCACTTCAAACCCCAAGCGGGAGCGGGAGCAGAGCCGCGAACCCGCGTCCACAACTTTCTGCAGCGCCGAGAATACGCCTTCGGGTCTCAGTCTGCGTACCGCGCATAACCGTTTTTCAAAAGACACGCGCAAATCTTCAGTTTGTTATATGGTTCGCTTGGAGCATCTCCAGCAGACCCCGTATATCGCCGATCCGCAAAACTCGTTTACAGTTCGTGGAAAAACGGCTATGCGGGATCCGCAAAATCCAGAGAGGACGGAGCGGCGGGATAACATGCGTGAAAATAGGCTTCACCGCGGGAAGTGGCGAAAAATTCGCGCCACAGTAGCGTTTTTGGAGGTGGGCCGCGCGCGACATGTTCCTTATTTCTCTGTGGGCTGCGGACTGACAGGGATAGGAATTTTACTGTGTTTTGGCTGCGGGCCCGACAGGAAAAATATTTGGCCCACAGAAAAATTTCAGTTTCTGGTAGTGATTGAATTAAATTTTCCATGTATGCTAAAGTAAATTTGACATGGTACAGAAAAAGGAAAAAAGTTCCTGTGGACAATGAAAGTAAATTTCCCATGGATATAAAGTAATTTTTCCATGGCTTTAAATAAAAATAGCCATGGAAAATAAAGCTAACTTGCCATTGAAAAAGAAAAAGAATATTTTCCATGAATGATAAAAGTACAAATTGTGATGGAAATGAAGGTAAATTTGCCATGGCAAATAGAAAGTTAAACTTTCCATGGAAATAAAAATAAAACTGGCCATGACAATGAAATTAAATTTTCCATGCCAAAAAGAAAGTAAACTTTCAAAAGACACGCGCAAATCTTCAGTTTGTTATATGGTTCACTTGGAGCATCTCCAGCAGACCCCGTATATCGCCGACCCGCAAAACTCGTTTACAGTTCGCGGAAAAACGGCTATGCGGGGTCTGCTCGGCCGCAGCCCGCGCCAACCCGCAAATCAGATGGGTTTTTATCTGAATTTGACACATATGCCACATATTCAGAATTATTAATTCAATATAAGATAAAATGTCAATATTACAATACAGCAATCATCCAAATTACAATAATTATTGAAATCACCGAAGCAAACTAAATAATTCAATACAAAATTTGTTCCGAATACAAATCACACATGAATTAAATGAAATGAATGCAAAAATGGAATGTGTTACCGCCCAGCCCTTTTAGTTTGCGATGGGGGGAATAGTTTTTCTTAGCATTGGACAATGTGGTGGTATTAGTTTTGCCCATAAATATTTTTAGAGTTTAATGCAACGAGTGAATGGCCCTTGAATCGTGATCACAAGATAAACGCATAAAGTTTCCGTAGATGCATCTTGTATTGGACGTTAAAGATACTATATAATTAAGGTGGGATGAAACTTAACATGGATTCAGTTGTAAGTTTGCTGCTTGTTTGATGCGGACCAATATGGAAAATCCATTCTGCATGCAGAGATATAGATGTATGCAGTTCCCAAAGTGCCACCAACTAGCTGGTATGAGGCCATTATGTACTATCCAAATAAATTGGCAATTTATTGGACAAAATCCTTGTGCTTTTAAATTTCTAGTTGACAAACTTTGTTTGAGTTTCCTTGTACTGTCTGTGAGAACTACATGCGGCACCAAGCCACAACATGAACAAAATAGTACCATACTATTTTCAAACTAAGCAAGAAAGGTACACCAAATTTGTTGCTGCATATTGTGACTATTAAGATGGATGGAAATGGGCTGTAAAGCTTCAAAACACAAGGGAGGACGGTAGAGTAGGTTAGTGCCACGAGGTTGAATAGTGAATATGGCAACCATATATGACTTGTTCCGCGGCAACCATATTATATGTCCCACAACATAGGCAGACCCACTACAAGTTTAATATAACTAGCTAATTGCCCGTGCATTGCAACGGGCACGACTCTAGTGGTTCAACATCAATCTTGTCCGGCATATAACTTACATCAATTTTGGTAACATTTAATTTGATGGGAGTAGGGGTAGAAGAAGGCAAGGAAAGTTTTGATTTAGTTGAGATTTTGGTAAGATTGATTAATGCAGGACGGGTTTACGGGAAAGTATTGATTTGGTTTAGATTATTCCAAGTTAATATATTTATGTTGGTTTTTTATTTTTTGAGGCATCGGTTGGGTTATGAAAAACCAACAGGAAACCAAAGGCGGGAGGGGAATGTGAGACGATAAAACCGAGTGGGAGGTGGAGGCGGCGGAACGAACTCCCCTATAATAGTAGAGACAACTTGCATCCGTCAATTTGTGTTCATGCCTTTATTTCCTCAGAAACAAGTGTAACTTGGGGTTATGAGGCATCATTAAAATAAGTCTCACCTTTTCGTCTTCTCAATGGATATTGATTGCGAGATATTTGTCAACATAAGAGGAAAAACAAGAAGTACATAGTGTATCTTAAAACGTACTTGTTCTCGGCTTTCACCATTTGGAGAGATAACCAAACTCTGCCTATCATTTATGTATGAAGCCTCCACACTCTGTATTAACTGTCGTTAGTGGTGGCAGCTATCTACAAGGACTGCATTGATCTCCTAAGGGACATCTTGACATTCATCTTTGATCATTGTCAAAAAGAAACAATTGTTGTGGCCCATGTGTTTGCTAGGTTTGTGTCGATTCATCCGCTGGAGCTGTGGCTGGAGAATTCACCTAGTTGTAGTTTTCTATTTCTCATGGATTATGTAACCAAAGTAGTCAGAATGTGATGCTACCATGCGGCTCTACGACTATATGATCTGACTTGACTGAATGGATTCTACTATTCTAATCTGTACAATCCACGATCTTACAATTCTAGTAGTTACAATACTATGGTTTGCTATATTTTTTATAAAGGTTCAATCATATCCAGAATCTTAATTCTAACTACTTTGGATGTAAACATGATTAATGATTAATAAAGCTACCATCTTGGGGGTTGAGAAATTATGAACTGCCACTTGAATCCAAAGCAATGTTCGAAAGTTCCTGAGATAACGTCTTTTGTTTTACCAAACATATGAGCAAACATCTTCAAGTTGCACCTTACCTTCATAGTCAAGCATAAATTGGTTGCAACACCAAATAGACCACTTCTTTGGTAAATAAAAATTCAGGATCCACTGGTCCCCATGACACTGTTTATGTCCTTCAAACATGTATCCAAGTAGAGGGCGTTTTCCTGGTATCTATTATTAGGGGAGAATGTATATTTGCCAAGCTGGCCGTATGTTCCATTTCCATAACTCCCTGCAATCTGATAATGTGCATGCTTTCCATTTATACTTGCTTTGCCTCCATGATGACTATCAGCCGCATTTGCAACAATTGAGTCAAATAGTCCCTGTATGCTTGCAGATACATTCAGGCCCTTCTTAGGCTTAGGCTTATCAGTAAGAGAAACCGAATTACTATGCTCCACAACAACAGCATGCAAAATCTTAGAAGGGTTTGGATAGATATAAAGCAATCTCATGTCAATCTCCAACTTGTGGGCTACTTGGGTGGCAGAAATTGAGTTACCATCCAACGTAAAGAAATCATCAAGCTGAGAAACTTCATCAACAAGCAGGGTGTCACAAAATGCCTATTATAGATGGAGACGGCGTCAGTATAACACGAACATGAATGGACACTATCCAAAGAGGTATGGAACATAAAGTGGTAAGCCAGAACGTGAAATAAAGGTACTGCTACATCAAAAAGAATCTAGAAAAGGTACTGAAGTTGTTGTAGTATATTACGACAATTAAGATTGACAAGCCGGCTGGCTATAAAGCTTTAAAAACTCATAAAGGTACTGAAGTTGTTGTAGTATGGAAGATGCTGCGACCACGTCCTTTGACGACCGCGACGGTGCTGCGTCGGAGGCCCGGGTGCTTTGTTGATGCTGCAACGACATGTTTGCCGGCCGTGGTAGTGCTGCGATGATGACACGGCTGCTTTGAAGATGCTACAATAGCGGTCCGGCTACTCCGATGATGTTGCGATGGCATGCCGCGGCAGTGGCCGAGGCTTTAAAGACGCTGCTCAAAGTATGCATTGCTAAAGGAAGTGTTTTGTATGCAGTGGCGACGCCCCACCGGCCATAGACAAAAGAAATGCAGCCACGAACTTGTGCCAAAATGTGCTAGCACTATATCCAAGCAACCATACACTACTAGAAAAACGGCTATAGCTAATATGGACATTAATGGCGCACCATGTATGTGGTGCGCCACTGCTATATAGCAGTGGCGCATCAAATATGGGTGCGCCATTAATGTCCATATTACTAATGGCGCACCTGGTGTGTGGTGCGCCACTGCTAAGTTTCTCCTGGGCACACCCCCCTCCCCAGACTTACCAGTGGCGCACCGGGGTGTGGTGCGCCATTACTAGTTAAAACTAGTAATGGCGCACCACACCCCGGTGCGCCACTACTAACAATTTTTTTTTCAATTTTTTTTTTCAAAACTAGTAATGGCGCACCGGGGTGTGGTGCGCCATTACTAGTCACCCCGGTGCGCCATTACTAACAATTTTTTTTCAATTTTTTTTTTCAAAACTAGTAATGGCGCACCCGCACCAGGTGCGCCATTAGTAACCCTGGTTACCCATGGCGCATTCTTAGGAGGTGCGCCATTACTAGCCTGAGAGCAGCTAGATATTTTTGACAGCCACCTACCGCACTCACTTTCCCCACTTCATTCTCTCCACCTCTACCAAGCTTGGTCTCAGCTGCCTCCTCCTCCTCACCTCATTTGCACCATAGATTCACTCAAATTAAGTGGTTAAATTTCCTTTTTTTGATAGGTAAGTAAGGGGAAAGCTTTCTTTATGTTCTAGATCTACTTTTTTCTCCCTCCAACGTACACACTTTTTATGGCCTAGATCTACACTTTTCTCATTGAGCTAGATCTACGTATGTTTGTGGTGTTGCATATGTTTGTGTTTGCAGGTACCGGTATTTGAAATGCGATAGTTGCCAATATTTTGCCGGAATGTTGATTCATTTCCGTTTCGGCGAGAATTTGGCACTATGCATTCTTTTTGGTCCTATTTTTAGGCAAAGTCATGCCAAATTTTTTTTGGTTCTAAAATATCGTTTTGCTCTACCCCGCAGGCGACCATGGTCCGCACGATGACCGAAGGCATCGTGAATAGGTTTTTGAGCTCCGCGAAGGCCGAGATGCTTCAAAAGAACGAGACGGAGATAAGATGTCCGTGTCGAAGATGCAAGCTGAAGAGCCTTATGGACCCGGATTCCAGACAGGTGCGGGACCACCTGCTCGTGCGTGGTTTCATGGATGGCTATCGGTGGCAAGGTGATGAAGATGATTATGAAGTCGTCCATGGGGGCCGGGCAAGAAATAAGGAAGGGCAGCAAGACAATAGCGGCGAGGGCGGCCGGCGAGAAGACGAAGAATCTCCAGGACATGATCACGAAGTAGATGCAGGACACAGTCATCATGTAGAAGATGCCGGACATGATGATGAGGAAGATCAAGACGAAGGGCATGATCATGAAGATGAAGATGCCGGAGCAGACGACGATGGACCATCGATGGGCTGGGTGCAGGACCCTCATATTCAAGAGCTGCTTCTCAAGCAGACGGGTAACGCAAGAGCTGCCGCCCGAGAGAAAGCCAAGCTGGATCAACTGGAGATAGACGCGGTTACTCCATTGTATGAAGGATGCAGGCCCGAGGATACCCGCCTGAAAGTAACGCTCATGGCTCTGGAGATGAAGGTAAAACACAAAATGACCGACGCATGCTTCGACGAGAACATGTCATTCTGGCACGAACGTCTTCCCAAGGGGAACAAGTGCCCGACCAGTTTCGAGGAGGCGAAGAAAATCGTGTGTCCTCTGGATTTACCGCACGTGAAATACCATGTGTG
The DNA here is from genome assembly GCA_039707655.1 of Elymus sibiricus. NCBI lineage: Eukaryota > Viridiplantae > Streptophyta > Magnoliopsida > Poales > Poaceae > Elymus > Elymus sibiricus. The sequence continues at coordinate 36,064,420 of CM077676.1, forward strand.
CATGAACGATTGCATCATTTATCGGGACGAGCACGCGGAGTCTACCATATGTCCGGTGTGCGGCGTCACTCGATACAAGAAGAGGAAGAAAGCTCCTCGAAAAGTGGTGTGGTACTTTCCGATCACTCCTCGTCTGCAGCGGTATTTCGCGGACCCTAAGCTAGCAGAGCTCCTGCGTTGGCACGCGGATAGGAAGGAGAAGAAGCGAGAAGATGATGAAAATGATCCGGAGATAAATAAAAAAGACAAGATGCTGAGTCACCCTAAGGATGCGAGCCAGTGGCAAGCGTTGAACTTCGAACACCCAGAATTTGGGGACGATCCAAGGAACATCATGCTGGGCGCGAGAACCGATGGAGTCAATCCGTTTGGCAGCCAGAGAAGCACACATAGCACCTGGCCTGTGTTTGTGTGGATGTACAACCTTCCCCCCTGGATGTGCATGAAGAGGAAGTACATTCACATGAGTATGCTAATTGAAGGGCCGAAACAACCAGGGAACGACATCAATCTGTATCTGGGGCTGCTGAAAGAGGAGCTAGACACACTGTGGAAAACGCCAGCCAATACGTGGGACGCCGCAGCGAAAGAATATTTCCCTATGAGAGCCGCACTGCTCACGACGGTGCACGACTATCTCGGTTACGGATATGTCGCGGGGCAGGTGGTCCACGGATTTTGTGCATGCGTCAGGTGCATGGATGACACAACGTATCGCCAGCTAGATAGAGATCCCGGGTCTTCGAAAACCGTGTTCATGGGACATCGAAGGTGGCTTCGCGACGATGACGCATGGAGAAAACGCAAGGATCTGTTCGATGGTGAAACCGAACCCCGAAGACCCCCACGTACGAGGAGCGGCGAGGAAATAGACGAGCTATTGAAAAATTGGAAAGAGTGCCCACTGTCGGGAAAGAAGCGAAAGGCGCCAGAGCCGCTGCTGAAGGTATGGAAAACGAGGTCTGTTTTCTGGGACTTGCCGTACTGGAAGATCCTCCGTGTGCCTCACAGCCTTGATGTCATGCATATCACGAAGAACGTGTGCGAGAGTCTGCTTGGTACCCTGCTCAACATGCCAGAGAGGACCAAAGATGGGCCGAAAGCAAGGGCAGACTTGCAATCAATGGGCATCAGGGAGGAGCTTCACGCAAAACGCCCTAATGATGATGATGATGATGATGATGATGAGGCGAAGGACACGGAAAGTCGTCGCAAAGGCAAAAAGGCCAAGAAGATCGAATATGACTGCCCTCCCGCGTGCTTCACTCTAAGTCAGAAGGAGATCAAGCAGTTTTTCACCTGCCTCGTAGGAGTAAAACTTCCTTACGGTTACGCGGGGAAGATAAGCAGATACCTAGACTCAGCGAAGCAGAAGTTCAGCGGGATGAAGTCTCACGACTGTCACGTGCTGATGACGCAGATACTTCCAGTTGCAATCCGTGGGATCATGGACGCGCACGTCCGTGAAACGCTATTTGGCCTATGCAACTTTTTCGACGTCATCTCTCGGAAGTCGGTTGGCATGAGGCAACTCAGAAGGCTACAGGAAGAGATCGTGATGATACTATGCGAGCTTGAGATGTACTTCCCGCCCGCATTCTTCGACGTTATGGTGCATCTGCTGGTCCATATCGTGGAGGATATCATCCAACTCGGGCCGATGTTCCTGCACAGCATGATGCCGTTCGAAAGGATGAATGGTGTCATCAAAGGATACGTTCGCAACAGGGCACGTCCAGATGGAAGCATAGCCAAGGGCTTTCTGACCGAAGAGTGCATCTCCTTCTGCACGAATTATCTAGGCATCGAGAACCCCGTTGGTCTGCCCATCAACAGGCACCTCGGCAGGCTCGCTGGATGGGGTCACTGCGAGGGTCGCCGCGAAATGCATGTCGACTTCAAGGGTCGACTCGCCGACTTTGAAAGAGCAAACCTAGTCGCGCTACAACACATAGACGTGGTCGATCCTTGGGTGGTAGAGCACAAAACCTTTATTGAGAAGACGTACAATGACCGAGGCCAACAGAGGACGGACGGAGATATAATCAAAGAGCACAACTCATGTTTCACGCGTTGGTTCAAGGACAAGCTTCTGTCGTACCCTTTACATGAGGATTCTTCCGCGGAAGAAAAACTCATATTCGCCTTGTCACAGGGCGCCGAGCACAACCTGATGACCTATCAGGCGTACGATATCAACGGCTACACATTCTACACCGAGGAAAAGGATATGAAGAGCGATTATCAGAACTCCGGGGTAACGATGGAATCCTACACCGGTAACGACAAGGACAGATACTACGGAAGGATCGAGGAGATCTGGGAGCTGAGCTACGCTGGAGAGAAGGTCTCGATGTTCCATGTCAGATGGGCCAAGAGCGTCCTAAAAGAAGACCGGTATTTCACCACCATGGTTATTCCCGAAGCCAAATCCAAGACCGCGGGCGCAAACGTCACCGCGAAAAATGAGCCATGGGTACTGGCTTGCCAAGTGGACCAATGCTTCTTCATTACCGACCCGTCAAAGCCCAGTCGTGTTGTCGTGAGGAGAGGCAAAAGGAACATCATCGGAATGGATGGAGTCGCCAATGAGCAAGACTTCGACAAGTACGGCGACCCGAAGATGGAAGATGACGACGACGATGAAGTACCATACACCACAAGAAGAAGCAGGACCACCCTACCTAAAGGACGTCCGTTCAAGAGAAGAATTCAAGGGGTTCCGGGGCTAAATTATTCAACCGCGAGAAAGAAGGGCAAGAAGATTGTGAAAAGATAGCTAAGATCGAATCACGACGTGTCGGCCGCGTGTGTGTGTCATTGGCAAGCTCAATCTTTGATGACTGTTAATTATTTCATGTCACTTGATTTCAACCATGTCATCTAATTCTAAATCTTTGCACAATGGTTTTATCACTCCATTTGCATTTTCCTTTTCTTTTATCTCAAATCTTAAATTATTACATGCAACTAAAAATTCAAAAAAATAAAAAAAAAGTTAGTAATGGCGCACCAGGAGAAGGTGCGCCATTGCTATCACAGTGTTTATGGCGCACCTCTAAAAGGTGCGCCATTGATATACCAATTTTTATGGCGCACCCCTAAAAGGTGCGCCATTGCTATCCTTTTTTATGGCGCACCCCACCGAGGTGCGCCATTGCTAACCCTCCCCCCACTACACAGCTTCCCCTCTCCCCTGCCTCGTCTCCCACCCCGATCCCTTTCCTCCCCTCGTCCTCCCACATCGTGCCGCCATCCACCTTGTCGCCTCCCAGCTCGCCGCCGGACTCCACCCCCTCCCTCCCCTCTCCTGCCCATCGAACACTGTCGCCGCCCGACCCAGCTCCGTCGCCGGTCGCCGCTCGACCCCGCCCGGACGCCCCCTCTCGGCTGCGCCGCCAGACGACGCAGCATCACCGCCGCACGCCGCCCGACCCCGCCCCGCCTCGCCGCAGGACGGCGGCCACCTCCAATTCGCTCCGTCGCCGCCCCGACCCCGCCCGTCCCCCGGACGGCCCCTCCTGGCCGCCGGTGAGCTCTCTGTCTCCTCTCTTTCCCTCTCTGTATCCTCTGCCGTATGTGAATGGATGGATGGATTGCTGGATAATTTTTTTGCTAGTGTGGATGGATGCATATGAACTGGTATTTGCCTCAAATCTTATAGTTAGCTGGCAGATTGATATGAAGATGCATATGAACTGTTGCCTCAAATCTGCATACTGTATTTGCCTCAAAGCTAGCTGGTATATACTACTGGAGTAGAATTCTAATTTACAGATAGCTAGGTGCGTGTAAATATTTAGAGCTGAAACAATAATACTGTTATGTTCAGAAGTGAGATTAACTGAGACAGTTTTTGTCCAAGAGTCAATAACTGTCTTTTGTCACAGTAGAAATGGCTCTCTTGTATATAAACAAATGATCTCATAATAAACATCTTTTGTCTAAGCTAGTACAGTACAATGCTTAGAAATTTTTGTAATTTTTGCATGTACAATGCTGTAAAATAATTGAAATGTAATGAAGCAAGTCTATGTAGACATTTGGTGGGTGAATATATTGACTGGATGGTGTGATTGCAATGTGAGATGAGAAATACTGACTGGCTGAGATGAGAAGATGAAAGCATTGTATCAACTGTTAGAATTTTGAGATGACTCCTTACTGTACTTTTTAATATTACTCCTTGCTGTGCATTCAGGCTCATAATTCAGAGGGGTTAGATCACCGTCATTATGCCTACCTTGCTTGAGGGGCTGCGGGGGTGGATTGCGGGCGGCCAACAGGGGCCACCCCGATTCCCAGCTTCACGGGCAGCAACTCGCACAACGCGCCGGCATTGGTGTCTCCGGCAAAGGCGGCATTGGTGTCTCCGGCGACGGCGGTGGTATTGGAGCTTAATGCACCCGGGTGTGGGAAGAATACGCCGGCCGGCACCTCGGCAGCAAGCGCCCCCTCCGTCACTTGCACGCCCGCCGTTGGCGGTGCCTCGACATTAGCTGAGCTCGACGCCATCACGGTAACTAAGCCTCGGCCGATGACTTCATCTCCTTGCCTTTGACTGGGCATCCCTGACGCCCTACATGTTTTCGCAGGGCGCCGCCAACGTTCCATGCACTCTCCTGCACTTCGTGGACGGCGAGTTGATCGATGTCGCCAAGGCCAAAATCGTTGAACCGGACAACCGCGTGTTCCACGGTAATCCGATGCCACCCACCGTGTATAGGGTTCAACTGGTTCGGGTGCTGCGGGGCTGCGACGACTTGTTACCTCCGTATCGACCCCCTGGGGCCGACGAAGATGATGTGATGACCCTCAGCGCCTGCTTAAACTGGTCCATGCTTTGGCCGAAGAGCCAGATTCGTTTGGGGGCGGGGGACACCACCCCACAGACAACACCGCCAGTCGTGCCGGCGCCAAGCCATGGCAAGACCGCCGCAACGCTACCGCCGTCAACTGATCCGGACATGCATATGGCACATGATCTGGACGACGACGACGGTACATTTTCCAACGTCGATAAGTACATCAACGAACATGGGTACGGTGACGAATTCTTAGGGCCTCCTTCTCAAGAACCCAACCCTGCAAAAGACGATCGCGATCTAGCTGGTACCGCGGAGAAACCCAATTGCAACAGGCGTCGTCTGTTCAGTTCTCAGGAGACGCCTCCAGATGCCGCCTTCACCGAGACTCAAACAGCCGAGGTGCGAATTATTATCAGCCCCAACACACTCAAGAAGGTGGTCTCTGAGCAGAACTCGATCCCATTACAGCAGAAGAAGCAGAAGGAACGGAAAAGAAAAAATAACAAGGGTGCGAGCCAGCCGGCACCGAGTACGATCCGTGCTCAGGACGGGCCACCAATACCTAAGGATATCTCGAGGAGGGTGCATGTGGCGGGTAGGCCGATGCTACCGACTAATCTGCTCAATGCTGCAACCGGTGCTATGCGGAGTCTGCATGACGGTGTTCTTTCTATGGAGAAGCGGCGTCTCTCCGAGAATGATGTGGCATACCCGGTTTTCGTGGCCAAGGTGCCAGAGGGCAAGGGCCTTGTCGATAGCCCCATCGGGCGTATGATCGTCCTGCGGTTTGATGACATCTTCGCTATGTTTAACCTTTATCCGCTGCACTACACCTTCATTCGGCTATTTTCGCTCAGTATGGAGATGCGGATCATTAGAGACAAGACCCCGGACATCGTGATAGTCGACCCCTTCTACATGCGTGCCAAGATCTTGGGCAGCGCTGGGGACCGGCAAGTCGCGAGTTCATACCTCGAAGGCGTCATTCTGGCGAACCCAGATAAGGATAACTTCCTCGTGCCTTACTTTTCCGAGTAAGTCATCCCCTCACCGCCCCGTAACATATGATTTCTTAGATTTCGATCGTTCTTTTTTTTTCTAACATTCCGTGTTTTGTGCAGTGACACACATTGCACACTCATCCTCTTAAGCCCGAAATATTCCATGGCCACGTATTTCGACTGGGACCGTCAGTCGAAGAAAAACTACACAGATATCAAGAAAGTTCTTGATGATGCTCTCCCCGGCTACGCCAAATCTGGAGGCACTTTCAGGAGGCCAATTTGTAGGTACGACAAGCACGTGTTCACCCACGTAACGACGTTCCCCTGCGTCAAGCAGCCGCCTGGCAGTCAGAAGGATGCCTACTACGCCCTCCATCACATGCGGGCGATCGTACGGAACCATCATCAGCGTATGCTACCAAATGATCTCAAAGAATGGGCCGCACGCTTGTGGGCAATCCAGGACGAGGACATCAGACAAGAATTCTTTCGCATCCAGTCGGAGTTAGCGGACATCATCTATCAAGATGTCCTTCGTACCTCGGGGCAGTTCTACCTCAACTATCAACCGTCCAACAGTGAAATAGAAACAACGCTACAAATGCAGGCTGACAACGACCGCACATTCATGACCATCACGAAAGACGGCGGCTTCATCCATGCTCCGGTCCCTGAGTCGAGTCGAAAGTATTGATGCTATGTAGTTCTGAAATATCGATTAGCTCATGTTGTAATTAAATTTTAATGAACTTGTATGTCTCTTTAGTTTGGACAGTCGTTCAACTTATATGTAATCGATGCTATTTATTAGTAGGACCATGAACCGTGCTATTAATGTGTTGCTTTTCTCTTCCGATCCTTTTGTTGCATACTTATATATTGCTTATATATTATCTGTGAATTGCTACTAACGTTTTGTTTGTCTAGTGCATAGAGATGCCGTCGTATGTCGTGTACAAGGGTGAGGTTCCCGGAGTCTACGACGACTGGGAGGAGTGTCGGAAACAGGTTCACCGTTTCAGCGGTAACAGTTACAAAGGGTACACCACTAGGGCGGAGGCGGAAGCTAGATACGCGCGCTATCTAGCGGGAGAGAGGAGGGAGCGGAGGAGGAACCGGATGAAGACCAGTTTCATCGCGATGATGCTCATCGTGACCGCAGCTCTCTTCTATGTGATGGTAGTTTAGATGATATCGACTTTGTAATGTGACGACAAACTCGCTACTCGGTCTCGAGACCTAAACTTGTCTAATATTTGAACTTTGTTCGCTATTTCGAATTCGGAAACTAATGTGATGAATTGTATTATGTCCTGTTTATACTTGACTAATTGTGGTGCTGTATTGTATTGTATATTCTGTGCTGTATAATTAATATATTCTGTGCTGTGCAAATATCAGAAAAGCAAAAAATAAAAAAAATCCTATAATTCATAGTAGTGGCGCACCTGCCAGCACATTAGTGGCGCACCTATAGAGACATCAGTGGCGCACCTGTTGGCTACCAGGGGCCCCTCATCTGCATTAGTAGTGGCGCACCAGTAGCCATAGTAATGGCGCACTACAAGGTGCGCCACTGTTATATTGAATACTAATGGCGCACCAGGGGTGCGCCATTAGTATTTGTTATTAGTGGCGTGGTAATAGTGGCGCACCTATGGTGCGCCATTAATACCCAAATGTGGTGCGCCACTAATGTGCTTTTTTCTAGTAGTGATAACGGGCCTCAAGATATACTCCCTCCATTCCAGAATATAAGGTGTATTGATTTCCGTGCAAGTCAACCGTTTGAATGTTTGACCAAGATTATACAATAGGATAAATACATCCGCAATACCTAATAGATAAAATATAAAACTACTTTTCATGATGGATCAAATGATATAAATTTCGTATTGTGGATATTGATATATTTTTTCTAAAAACTCGGTCAAACATACACTCGTTTGACTTCTCAAAAAACAAATACACCTTATATAAAGGAACGGAGGGAGTATTATATTACCTTCAAAATATACTCCCTCCGTTTCTAAATATAAGTCTTTTCAGAGATTTCAATATGGACTACATACGGATGTATATAGACATACTTTAGAACTCGTTTACAGTTCGCGGAAAAACGGCTATGCGGGGTCTGCTCGGCCGCAGCCCGCGCCAACCCGCAAATCAGATGGTTTTTTATCTGAATTTAACACATATGCCACATATTCAGAATTATTAATTCAATATAAGATAAAATGTCAATATTACAATACAGCAATCATCCAAATTACAATAATTATTGAAATCACTGAAGCAAACTAAATAATTCAATACAAAATTTGTTCCGAATACAAATCACACATGAATTAAATGAAATGAATGCAAAAATGGAATGTGTTACCGCCCAGCCCTTTGCCAATGGTGCTCAATGAGATCCTCCTGAAACTAAAAGTGTGTGTTTGCATCTTCAATCTCCCGGTAGGTCTGAAGAAATGCTCTAATGCGGTTAGGGTCTTTAGCTGGTTTGACATGGCTACCCACACTAGTAGAAAACGGGCCTTTAGTCCCGGTTCGTAAGGGCCTTTAGTCCCGGTTTCCCAACCGGGACTAAGCAATCGGGACTAAAGGCCCCCACCTTTAGTCCCGGTTGTGTTACGAACCGGGACTAAAGGGGCTCCACGTGTCCGCTGTCTGGAGCGGGGCTGGAGGACCTTTAGTCCCGGTTGGTGTTACCAACCGAGACTAAAGGCTCCACCTTTAGTCCCGGTTGGTGTTACCAACCAGGACTAAAGGCTTACCAACCGGACTAAAGGAATTTTTTCGAAAAAAAAAATTTGATTTTTTTTTTATTTTCAAATCTTTGAATTATTTGACAATTTAATCTCTAATCACCCCTCCTAACTGCTCCAGCGTGGAGCACTCATTCCAAATTGTCTAACTTCCCGGCCGGTCACCCATCCTCTCACTACTCCAGCCCCAGCACGCTTAACTTCCCAATTCTATTTCCCCTAGTTTCCAAGTCTGCACTTGTTGTTTTCCTGACAATAGTAAGCTATCAATCCTATTAACCCTTAGATCTTGATGTCACATGATTTAATTTTTTGAATTCCAAACAATTATTAAAATAAAATAAATAATAATATTGAATTTCAATGAAAATAAAATAAGTAATAATATTATTTTATTCATTTTTTTGCCATTTATTCATTTAATATGGCATAATTAATATCTTTAAATCTGTAAATCAAAATTCGACAAATAATATATCCATTATTATCAGAAAAATGTGAGGAATCCAAAATTGACATCATTTATTTTTTTAAATAAAATTAATTTTTAAAATTATTTCTCATATGCTGGAATCAATTGCTTCTTGGTGATGTGATTAGGATGAGAACTAATGAGCTTTCTATGTTTGGCTAAGCACAAGTGCCTGATCTGGATTAATCAAACATTGCATTCACATAAGCATTTACTCTAGCAAGCAATTCTAACAATCATGTTAACAACCAACAAATAAAAAGCAATAAAGAAAACAATAAGAAAAACTAAATAGGAAGCAAAAGAAAACTTCAAGGAAATCCAAAGAAAAACTCCTAAGGAAACTACACACAAAAAAGAAAATAGTTTTTGTCCTAATTGAAACATAACAGAAAGGAAAATACTAAACTCATAAATAAACAGAAAGTATTTCACTAAATTAATAACTAGCAAAAAGAACTAATTAAAAACTATTATAACAATCTAGTTATAATCATAAGAAATTAAAAACAACTAACATAGCAATAAAGCAATATTAACTAATTACAAAAACTAAATTATTGTCAAACAACAGAAACTAAAGTTAGTTATATTAAAGTGGCAAAAATAATTACTTTTTAATATAGCAAAACTAATTCTATCAACTATAATTAAAGGCTAAACAACTATTAATACAAAACTGTTGCAAAATTAATATTAATTAATTATAAAATTTTATCTACTGTTGTCTAACAGAAGCATACTACAACATGTTAAAATCTACAGAAAGAACTAACTAAAAATAATTAAAAACAACAATTAAATGACTAAAACAACTATATAAGCAAAACAGTACTGTTTTAATTAAAATCCTAATTTAAATTATTCTAAAAATAACCAAATAAATCTTACTGTGACAACAATCTAACATGTGACTAGGAGCAAAAAGAATTAAATTAAAAACTATTTTTAAACTCAAGTTATTCACAATCTAGGGTTTGAAGCAAATTTGAACAAATTCAAATTTGAAAACTAATGGCACAAACAGAAATTAGACAAAATTTTGAATCTAATGCAAAAAGAATCACTCAAAAACATCAAATATCCTAAAAGATATAAGCAATTTAAAACAGAAACTAAAAACAGAAAACAAATGGAAAAACAGAAAAGAAACTTTCAAAATCCCTTTAGTCCCGGTTGGAGACACCAACCGGGACTAAAGGGGTTCGCACCGGCCGCATCCTGCCGCGGCCCCTTTAGTCCCGGTTGGTATCTCCAACCGGGACTAAAGGTTGCGTTTGACCCGGGACTAAAGCTAGCCGAGCCCCGTCCGGCGTCCTAGCCGCTCGAACCGGGACTAATGCTCACATTAGTCCCGGTTCGTAACGCGACCGGGACTATTGATCCTTTCCGGCTAGAACGAAAGCCCTGTTTTCTACTAGTGCCACATTGTCGTAGAAGAACTCCAAGTTCATGCCTCTCTCATCTTCGAGAATCATATTGTGAAGAATCACACAGCATGTCATGATGTTTTTCAGGGATCGCTTGTCCCAAAACGAGCAGGACCACGAACAATGGCAAACCTAGATTGCAAAACCCCGAATGCTCTTTCAATATCTTTTCGGGCTGCCTCTTGTACCCTTGCAAATTCACATTGTTTCTTAGTTTTGGGCTCTTTGATGCTCTTGACAAATGTGCACCAAGAAGGGTAGATACCATCTGCAAGATAGTACCCCTTTGTGTATTCATGCCCATTGATAGTGTAGTTGCAAGCAGGAGCATCACCACTAGCAAGCCTAGCAAACAAATGAGACCATTGCAACACATTGATATCATTGAGAGTACCCGGCATACCAAGAAAGCAATGCCAAATCCATAAATCCTCGGATGCTACGGCCTCTAGCACAATTGTTGCATCACGAGACTTGCCACAATACATTCCCTGCCATGCCTTCGGGCAGTTTTTCCAAGTCCAATGCATACAATCAATGCTTCCTAGCATGCCAGGCCAACCTCTTCTCTCACTTGATGCCATCAACTTTTTTGTGTCTTCCTCGTTGGGTGCCCGAAGATATTCAGGACCAAAGACACGGATGATCACTTTGGAAAACCTACGCACTGACTCAATTGTAGTATCTTCACCAATGCGAAGGTACTCATCGTCATAGTCAGCCGGAATGTCGTATGCAATTACCCGCATAGCTGCCGAGAATTTTTGATATGCACTAAATCCCTTCAAGCCCGCGGCATTTCTTCTTTGAGTAAAATACCGACAATTGGCTTCGCAAGCTTGCACTATTTTTACAAAGAGGGATCGGCGCATTCGGTACCTTCTCCGGAAGAGGTGCGGCGGATATGTTGGATTGTCTGCGAAGTAGTCTTGCATCAACATCTCGTTCCCGAGATGGCGATTGCGAGGAATGCAAAGACAGCCGACGGTCAATCCTCGCCGTCTCTTTCGGTTCTCATCGTCGTGCTCCTTCACGGCGAGGGCCATCACCAACATCTGCTGCCGATGGTTCTCAAGCAGCGTCTCAACATCCGAGTCGTCCGAATCGGACGAATCCTCGAGCAAAATCCTCTCGCGAGGGCTCAATTCCATCTAAAATCACAAATACGAACGCCGCGTGAACCAACTATGCATATCACATCCGAAAGCACAAGCACAAGTACTCACCGGCGGCTCGGGGCGGTGGCTCTACGGTGGTCGATCCCGGGGCGGCGACGGCGACTCGCGGCGGCTCGGCTCGGCGGATCCGGGGAGCCGGTGAAGCGGCTAGGTGGAACCGGGTGAGGGGCACCCCGGCGGCGTGATTCTGTCCGCAGATATGGCCGGAATCGCCGGCAGCGGACGGGCGGAACCGATGGCGGGCGGCTGCGGAAGGGGGTGGGGAACGCGTGCGGGCTGAAATGTCCCTCCCGCCAACCGCTTTTCTGAGATACAGGGCACCGGCGGGTCGAGGGGGAAACCTGTGTTTTCGCGGGTTGGAGGTGGGATTTTACCGCGCCCCTCAAATTTTTTTACAGGTCCGACGCGTTTACCGTGTCTGATCGGGCGGCTTTTTTCGCGCGGACCCGTATTTTGGCGGTTATTTTGCGGGTCGGGGCATTATACGGGGTCTGCTAGAGATGCTCTTAGTAGGCCGTTTTGGCTCTGGGTGCATATGCTCCATAGTGAACAACAAATTCAAATAGTAAATAAAATTTGAAAATTCTGATTTTTTTTAGATGTGTTGTGTAACAAGTGTGCTTGCTAATTTTCATGCGAAACGGGATGACGGTGCTTCGTCGGTGAGAAAAACAAAAATAAGTGTAACATTTGAAGGTAACATTTATCGTTCGACTTGCTTTTTGTTGCATTGATCAAAATACTTAAGCTTTCCTCGGCAACATTTATCATTCGACTTGCTTTTTTTTGCACAGATCAAAATACTTAAACTTTCCTTCTAAAAAGTTGCAGGTAGGGTTTTGGCGTGACAATGAACACATTTAATTTTTTCAATTTTTTTTTGATATATACAAAAAACATTTTTGGTGAGCAGGAGTATATGCTCCCAAGAGCCGAATTGTATTTCCAGTTTCAGTCATCTCAATACTTCCCACAGAAGGAAAGCCATCTCAATATTTTTTACTCCCTGTGTAAACAAACATAAAGCGTCTTATTCATTGTCCTAGAGAAGCCAACTGCCTGGCTCATGAGCTAGCTAACACATAGTTTTTTGAATAATTTGTCTTGTAATTGGGACGATGATCCGCTTACCTGGTTATACTAGAAACTCGTGGACGGTGTAATGTTGCTTAATAATCAATAAAGCTAGTCATGATGGCCTTCCCTAAAAAATCATAAAATGTCTTATATATTTTCTCAGAGGGAATATGTTCCAAATTAATTGGGTTGTCCTAAATAAAAAAATTGAGCTGGGCTGGAGCTGGAAGTCTTAAATCAAATTGACAAATGAAAGATCTTGCATTCTTATCGATGTCAACTATATCAACAGTGATCTCGACCAAGAAAGAGATGACATCGATGTCAACTATATCGACAGTGATCTCGACCAAGAAAGAGATGACATCACCCTTTTCCATCCGGAGAAGACTTTCAGTGGTGGATAGTTGATAAGCTTATCAGCAAACTTGAGAACGTCATGTACCTCACCAGTCAGTTGCATGTCATCATAATTGACTTTGCTGTGAACCATCTTGAAGTGGCCTTTGAAGTCACACTTCTAGAATCAACTCGGCACATGGTCCATATAAAAATGCCTCTCCTTTTTCTGGTGTCTCTTATTCCCTGATGTTGCTTTTACATTATACTTATGTTCGTCTACAATCTCTCAAGACTAGCTCCTCTTTCATCTTTACTTTTCATGAACGCAAATGTGATGGACGAGTATTCCAACTTATAGAACTGGAGACTACTGCTTGAGTCATGGTGGGGCGATATATATGCACACACCAAACATCATGATGTTCATGGTTGAAAGTTGTTGGCTCGGTGCAATTGTGTATTGATATCCTATATATTTATTTAGTTGATCCTCACTAACTCCAATTCTCTTAACATGCAGCCCTCCACATCATCAAATGTGCCATATCATTACCCACTAACACCATTTTGCAGCACATGCATACCCCAATTTAATAGTTGCAACTCCAATGGTCCAACGTACATGCATACTATTTGTTCACACATGATTACTTCTGAAAATAATAGCTTTTGATTTAGGTCATTTCGTTTATACATAATTAATCTAAAATTAATCTTGAAATTCCTGCAACAACGTTCAGGGAAATTACCTAGTTATGTAAAGGTCTAGATGATATATTTCGTTGAGAGCTCATGTATGTGGTGTGGCATTGTGTTGTTCGTACAAAGTTGGAATTAGTGTCTGGCTTTTACATAAGACAATACCTCTTATAGAATATACTATTAAGGGTAGCACTTCATGGGCGGCGTGCCCCAAGTAGTGATAGGATGTGACACTTCTCACCCTCAATTTCTCACATGCATGCAAAGAAAAAATGATCACTACATGGCAGCATGACATCGTCAAAGACTCTTGAGTTTTATTTTATTTTTGAACTTTTCTCTCCTGAACATTTTTATCTGATTGAAGATCCATTTTCACCATTGGCTATTGTCGTGACATATCTTCTGAAACTATATCGGATGCTAATATTTTTGACAACTCTTTTTATCAACATTTACCAGATTAATTTCACTTACTTACAATATTTACATACACTTAGTTAGGGCATCTTCAACGCTGACCCGCAAACCGGACACCGCATTTGTCTGCGGACAGAGGGGGCAGTCCGCGGACAGAGGGAGCACTAATGGGAAAATGCTTATAGCTGGACTCACATTAGTGGCAGGCATGGTCAGGAACCCGCCACTACTATTTTGGAAATTTAGTACTGGCGGGTAAAAATAAGCGCCCGTCACTGCTATTTTAACAGCAGTGGCGGCCAAAATATATTGCTCGCCTCTCATATACTCTTCAAAATGGCCCGCGGTATGAAAACAAACAGTGGCGGGTTGGCGAATAGTACCCACCACTGGTTTGTCTTGCACCAGTCGCTGGCAGCTTATTATGCCTGCCACAACTATATTTGGACAACCCACGCCCACAAATTTCAAAATCGCAAAAAGTTTGCGGTGGCGGGCACTATTAATTGCCGCCACTCATATCTTAAGTCCGAAAAACCCTGAAAACAAATCATATTTACTAAATCTAGAACCGTCTCGAATTTAGCATGGGGCTTTGGATGATATGTATTAATCATAGAAAAAGTTTGAAGTTCAAATGATTTAGAAATAATGAGTTGTGTGTGGAACGCGGCGGTTTTCGTTCAAAACCCTAACACTTTAGGTGAGAGAGTATGATTTTGTACATGAGGTGCATCAAGTTTTTGCCATACTCTCTCAAATTTTTAACAAACCCTATATGGGTCCAATTAAGATAGCATGCCAAGTTTCATCCCTTCCGGAGCTTGTTTACACGCTATTTTCTACGGAAAGCGTTCTACCCATTTTAGTGGCTGGAAAATCAGTTAATGCCTCAAAATAGCAGACCAACTCAAAAAGTGCCCAAATAAAAGTTTGAAGTTCAAATGTTTTGCCCGCTATTTCATACCAAAGTGAGATCTGCCCTTTTTAGTTGTCGGATAGTCAATTAATGCCTCAAAAATAAAAACAAACTCAAAAACTGCTCAAATTTGAGCATGGGGCTTTGGATGGTGTGTATTAATCATAGAAAGAGTTTGAAGTTAAAATGATTTAAAAAATGTGGCAGAGCAAACCGAAACCCAAGCGGGAGCGGGAGCAGAGCCCCGAACCGCCTCCGTAGCTTTCTCCAACGCCATGAATGACCCTTCGAGTCCCAGTCTGCGTACCGCACATAACCGTTTTCCCTGGTGCAAGGAGACGCGCAAATCTTTAGTTTGTTACATGGTTCAGTCATCTCAATACTCCAAATTAATTGGGTTGTCCTAAATCAAAAAAAATTAGCTGGGCTGGAGCTGGAAGTCCTAAATAAAATTGACAGATAAAAGATCCTACATCCCTATCGATGTCAACTATATCGATAGTAATCTCGACCAAGAAAGTGATGACATCACCCTTTTCCATCCGGATAAGACCTTCAATGGTGTACAGTTGGTGAGCTTAGGGCATCTCCAACGCTCACCTGCAAACCGGATGCAGCCGCGGACAAGGCGACCAGTCTGCGAACATGGATGCGGGAGGCGGCCATCCAAAGCTATCCGCATACATTTCAAACCGCATTTCAACTAACCGGACTAAATTATTCAAACACGACGAAATTCATCAAAGTTCGGATAGAAAATAGCACAAATGTTCCACACATAGCATGCAAATAAGTCTAGTAAAACAATAGTTCAAATTTAATGAGAAATAGTTCAAATTCAACGAGATTAACTAGATGTTCAACAAGTTTTTCATGAATGGATCATGTCGTCCTACACATACTGTGCACGGCAAGACGAGTGCTCCTATTCCTACGAACCAACTTGTGCTTGGATGGTTAGGAGGGCAATGGTACCCACAGCCCACGAAAGTTCAAATCATAGATTTGACACAGGTGCTCGCATTTTTCTGGATTTATTTCAGGCTTTCCGATGATATGTGTTCAGTGGGAGGTGACGTTCCCATCAACTACGGAGGCGTCTGTGGCGACTTAATAAATCTCAAGATGATGTGTCGGCTCAGTCTCTCAGAGATGCTCATAGGGGTTGGGTGTGCGTGCGTGCATGCGTTCATAGGGGTGAGTATATGTCCATAGGTATGAGCGTCTGTGTCTGTATTGTGTTAAAAAAAAGAGTGCTCATATTCCCTGTGTGGTGTGGCGCGAACCGTGCAATCGCGGTCCCCATCCCTCCTCATTCGCGCGTTTTTGGGCGGTCCAATGTGCGGGGCGGCGCACCCCTTTTTTCGTCCTTTTTCGTATCCTTTTGCTTTTTTTTCAGCTTTGAAATATATTCACGGATCCCAAATTTGCAAAAAATGTTTGATATTTCAAAAAAGTTGAAATTCAAAAAATGTACTCCCTCAGTTTTTATTTAGTCCGCGTATTAGCTTTGGTCAAAGTCAAGCTTTGTAAATTTTGACAAAGTTTATAAACAAAAATATTAACATATCCAATAATAAATCAATACCATTTGATTTGTTATTGAATGTACTTTCACATTATGTAGATTTGTTATGACAAATCTTTATATTGTTTTCTATAAACTTAGTCAAACTTTACGAAGTTTGACTTCAGTCAACTCTAATATGCAGAGTAAATTAAAACGGAGGGAGTACCAAATATGAAAAAAATGTTCTCGAAACTCAAAAATTGTTCACGAATTTGAAAAATGTTCTCGGTTTTGAAAAAATGTCCACGAATTTGCAAAACAAAATCACGGATTTCCAAAGTTATTTATTAATTTGGAAAATGTTCACGGATTCAAAAACTATTCTGGAATTTGATTTTTTTTTCAAAATTTGGAAAAAGTTCACGTTTGTCAGAAAAAAATGTTCACATTTTTCATAATATTTTTCATGTTTTTAAGAAAAAATGCTCACATTTTTTAGAATTTTTTTTCATGAATTTGAAAAATGTTCACAGATTTCAAAAAATGTTCTCAAATTTTATTTTATTTTCAAACTTTCGAAATTTGTTCACATTTTCATAAAAATGTTCGATATTTTCATAAAAAATATTCAAAGTTTTGAGAAAAATGTCCATAATTTTGAAAAATGTTCATGTTTTCCAAAGAAAGGATCACGATTTCAAAAATTGTTCGTGAATTCAGAAAAAAAATCACGACTTAAAAAATGTTTGTGAGTTTGGAAAAAATGTTGACAAATTTAATAAATTGGTCGAAAACTCGGAAAATGTTCATGAATTTTAAAATTGTGTGCTGTTTTCAATAAGGTCACTAATGCAAAATTGGTTCATGATTTTAAAAAATGTTTATGAATTTCAATAAAACATTTGCGAATTCATAAAATAGGAAAAAACTGAAAAACAGAAAAGAGAAGAAAAGTGGGAAGATAAAAGAAAATCCGAAAAGCGAAATAAAACATAAGAGGAAAAAATGAACAAAGAAAAAAAGAAAATGTAGAAAGAAGCAAAAAGCAAAAATGAAAATGAAAAAAACACATAAGAAAAAGAAAAAACCGGTTTCAGAAGGTTAACCTTCCCAAAACGGGAAGATGGAGCTTGCACTTGGGCCGACCCAAATTCAATAGTGGGCGAGGGGGGGGGGGGGGGGTGGGTGTTTGGTTAATAGTTGTCGACCTACACGACAAATAGGAATCTCCAACAAGGACGGGGCCATACTCCATCAACGGCAAGACACGCACACCCACAACCCTAGGCATCGCTCCGGTGCTTTCCCTGCGGGCGTGTTACTGGCGCGCAGCGCGGTCGAACGTGTGCGAGGTGCAGCACGACTCCTTCCCCTCCCCAGCCGCCGTGGCTGCCGCCATTACGCCGTCGCGAGCTTCTGGGTTGCCGCGTGCTGGCAGAGATGGAAAGCAAACTGAAACCCAAAGCGGAAGCAGAGGCGCAGACCCGCCTCCGCAGCTTACTCCATCGCAGAGAATGCGCCTTCGAGTTTCAGTTTGCATACTGAACTGCTTTTCCCAGCGCAAATCTTCAGTTTGTTACGTGGATCAAGTCAAAAACACATTTGCACTTTCGTGCGCTAAGGTGATCTCAGATACTCTCTCTGTTCCAAATTACGTAATTATTTCCTAAGTCAAATTGACAGATAAAGAATCAACATTCTGGTCAATGCCAACTATAAATGATCTCGACTAAGAAACAGAAGGCGTCACCCTTGTGCCACCCGAAGAAGACCTACATCGACAAACTGTTGGTGAGCTTGCCGATCAGTTGCATGTCACCATACCTTGCCGATCAGTTGCATGTCACCATACTCGATTTTGCTGTGAACCATCTTGAACCAGCCATCGAACTCATGCTTCTCGAACCAACTCGGTGCATGGTCCATATAGAAAGGCCCCTTCTTTTCCTGATGTCTCTTATTCCCTGATATTGTTTTTACATTATATTTCTGTTCATATACCATCTCTCAAAGACCTGCTCCTCTTTCATCTTCACCTTTCTTAAATTCGAATGTGATGGAAGGGTGTTTCAACTAGTAGAACTGGATGCTACTACTTGAGTCGTGATGGGGCGATATATATGTACACACACCAAGTTCATGGTTGGAAGTTGTTGGCTCGGTACAATTGTGTATTGATATTATGTAATTAAAGTTCTAGATGACATGTTTCGTCACTGTCCTTATTCTTTCAAGTTGGGCATTATATTTTTCAGCAACCATGAAGTAAAGCCCAAGTAAATGTAGTAGTATAGACATTGTGGTTGCTGTGCTACTTCTTTTTAGAATGATTGACAAAACAAGTTTGAAGTGATATTTCTCTTTGAGAGCTCATGTATGGGGTGTGGCATTGTGTTGTTCGTATAAGTTGGAATCATTTTCTGGCTTTTACGTAAGACAATGCATTTCATATATACTATTAAGGGCAGCACTATGTGGGCGACGTGCTCACCCTCAATTTCTCATTCGTGCATGCATGTAGAGAAAAAAGGATCACTATATGGAAGCATGCCATCATCAAAGACTGTTGATTTTGAAAAAAATAATCTCTCCCGAACCATTTAATCTGAATGAAAAAACGCTTTCACCGTTGGCTTTGTCACGACATATCATCGAACCTAGATCCCATGTCAATTTGTTTTGACAACTTCTTTGATCAACAGTTACCAGATTAATTTCACTTACTTACGAGATTTATGTACGCTTAGTTACAAGACTTATAATAACTTAGTCACCATAATACAAAAATTCTCCTAGCACTATAATCTGATAACAGGCATAGAAAACATCTGGTAACTCGGTATGAAAAAAAATTGGTAACTCATTATAAAAATGTGGCCACCATGTATTGGAAATCTGGTACTAGTGTCGATGGAAAACAATTATGCCGAAACATGTCAACATGGGATCTTGTTTTCAAGCCCTCGTAGAAACAAACTTACCCGTGGAAACGGAACGCCAATTGAATTTTGTGAGAATCATATGACACAACAAACAAGCAACAGACGGTGGTTCTGCTCATAAAGCAGCCTTGAGATCCTACAGTGTATTTGGAACATATGATCCACACACATGTCGCTACAATTTTGAGCCTCTTAGATTGTGATGGATGAATAATTGATGATTGGAGTGGGAACTTAAATAGTATTATAGATCATGTAAGACGTCTCCATGAGCTGATGCTACAAGTTGAAAGGCTGCTTGCATCTTCTAATTAATGTATCAAGGGAACAGAGTAAATTATAAACAAGATGAAAGGGTTGTAAATTGTGAACACTTAATTGTGAGCTTGTCGTAAAAATACATCGTTTTAATCTACTAGAATCAACAAGTTGGCTTTTAGAATTCCTTGTTGGTACTAGGTTTGAAGGGTGTGGGGAGTAAAATCACTATGTCAGGTTAGAAATCGTCCGAACTCACTCAAGCATACAAATTGGTCAGAAATCATCTGAATGCAAAGGAAAATTCTCTCATCTATTTTCATTTTGTATGTTTCTTATTCATCTCAGTTGAATTTTCTGGCCAACATGTGCTCCACCTCTCTCATGAAACAAGAAAGTGGCGGGGACTTGACAAAAACTGGGCCCCTTTTTGTCTACTTTTCAAGTTGTAGGGGGTTTGCAGTAAATAAATAGGCCCATTTCTAGTAAAATTTATTTCTTGGGGTTCCCCCCGTAAAAAAGCATCTCAATCCTCTGCCAATGATGGGGGTACGTAGTGGTTACTAGTTGGCCATGATCGATAAGGAAGTGTCTCAACACTTAGGCCAATGCAGTACTGGCCGAATGGGGAGAGGAAGATGTGGAATGCAATCTGGAATGCAAACGCCCCCCCTCCCCCCCACTCTGAAGATTAGGACCTTCAGTTGTCGTCTTGCTATGGAGTCCCTTGGCATTCAGTTAAATACACAAAAGACATAACCTCCCCACTAAATACCAAGATCTAAGAGAGTTATATCCACATGAATATTTTTTCTCCAGTATTCATGGACTCTGGTCTACAACACTAAGGACATAATCTCCCCACTGAATACCAATATCTAAGAGAGTTATATATCCACACGAAATGTTTTTCCCCGGGATAGGCAGTACGATGACGACTTCAACAAAGAAACCAGCTAAGCCAACCGTCACACCCATGTTCCTGTCCTAAGACATTGCCCTTTCTTTACGTTCGTTGCAGCTCGAGATCTGCAATTATCTCTAGTTAGTAGACGGATTTGTCCCAGCTATCATAAAAACTTCACTACATGGTTGTTTCGACAATTTCGGATTTTTTTTTGAGAAACACATGTAATTTTATTCATACTCATAACAATTATAGGTACACTGATTTGGATCTAAAATCCAAAAAAATACAAAGTAACTCCTATGACTAAGAATTGTTATGAGAGTAAATTTCACTAATCTCATGGCAGCGCCAAAAGAACGAGAGTAAATTTATCCTCACAAGAAAACGATAATCACTAGACGATGACGAAAAACATAGAACTCTTGAAGATGCGAGGTCCCCCCCACACACATCTCAGCGCCAAGATGGCAGCCGGAGGCGAGGGGACTGAAAATTCCCTGCCGGCTGCGGCGGCCCTAGATGAAAACCTCTGAGCTTATTCGAGCATAGGGAATCGACAATTTAGGAATTTACTAACCTTATATTACTACATGGTCGCCCGACTGCCGCTTCGATGCTCCATGCCACCGAAGAAAACAAAGGCCGCGAAGAGGTGCATGAAGCTGCTCTTGGTCTGGTACCTGGATGGCTGATGCCAAACATTGGCCTATTGATACCTCTACCTGGGTTCTTCACTTAGAGCATCTCCAACAGCACACGGAAAAACGTAGTTGTGGCTAGTCTCATGAACATTAACGCCGACGGGGCAAGGAGTTGGGCGGCATGATGGTGGAGCATCGGTGGTCATCGATTGTAATGAAGGGGAGGTCAGAGCAATGATTGGGCGGGGCGGGGAGTAGGGTGGGTTATGGCCGATGCGTCTCGTCTCCCATGCTTCCCAAAGCATGCAGGCGAGTGGCACGCATGGCCCGACCTATGTCTCTGCAGAGGCCGGTAGAAGGGCGAGGAAGCACGGAGACAATGCGGCATGAAAGGGAGGCGGCGGCAGAGAGGAGGTCGTTGCCGCCTTTCGCAGCTGTTGCGTGGGCAACGCTGAGACAGGCGAGGTCCCGGAGCACGGCCTGGTAGAATGCGTGCGAGATGTAGCACGGATCCTCCTCCTCCTCCTCCCCAGCCACTGCCACCATTCCGTCGCCGCAAGCTTCTGGCTCGACGCACGCCAGCGGAGAAGGAAGCAAAGTGCAAGCAGAGCCGCCAACGCGCCTCCAGTACTGCTTATCCACAACGCACATGTGCCTTCGAGTCTCAGTTGACTTACTGCACGAGACCGTTTTCTCCCAGGGACGGAGCTCACGTAGAACCACTGGTGTCAATTGACACCAGTGCGGTTCAGCGTTTTAACTAGCCGCGTTGACAAATTTTGTGTCTGACCCCAGCCCGAAAATTTGAATGACCCCAGTCCAGCCGACAGGCAGTTGCACAAGCCCAAAGTTTCAGCCCAACTATAGTCATACAGTGTACTATAAAATGAAAATAGTATTACAACATGTAACGCTAATGCACAGCCCACGACACATTGATCCGATCGCTGCATGGTCTCTTCGTGCGCGGCAGCACACATTGGTCATCTCTTTGCTGTCTCGATCCTCAATTCTACACTGGAAAAAATCCTAGTAATCTACTATTATCTTATTTGCGAGGTAGTAATCTACTAATTTCAATATCTCTCTCACCTCTCGGTGGAACTACACAGGCGCGAACCAGCGGCAATTTTATTTCGGTAATACTATTCAGCTGACGTTCGCTAGGTGGGGATGGCAAATCGAAAGTTTTTTATGACAATTTATATCGTTGTGAGGATGACAAATTTAGTTTACAGTCACGGCAAATTCTGGCAAAAAAATGCGGACTTGTCATGCTTGGTAACTAAATTTGTCATCCTCAGTCCAGTGAATGTTCGCTGGTTAAGCCAGCCTTTTTTATTTTGATGTTGGCCGACCGCAGCGGTACAATATCTAGTCTAACCGTACATGAATTTAACGACATCCACTTTGCAAAAGAAAAACTTGGCGCTCCCACGACATTCTCCGTGAGCGCCATGGGAGAACCCTAGCGCCGCCACCCTACAGGAATCCCTTTCCCCTTCCTCTCCT
Source organism: Elymus sibiricus (assembly GCA_039707655.1). Classification (NCBI taxonomy): domain Eukaryota; kingdom Viridiplantae; phylum Streptophyta; class Magnoliopsida; order Poales; family Poaceae; genus Elymus; species Elymus sibiricus. The sequence continues at coordinate 36,087,316 of CM077676.1, forward strand.
CGCTGTTGCCGGTGCGTGCAGCCGGGCGAAGCCCGTGCGGCGCGGGCAGCAGCAAGGCTTGTCCTCCTCTCCTAGACTCATGGGTGGTGCAGGGCGACCCTTTGTGGCAGGGGTGCGAGCATCATATCGGCCTCCGGCGACGGGGACGAGTGCTGCCGGTGGCGGCGGTGGCTTCGGTATGACAAGCTTTTGAATTTGAAAACAATATTGTTATAAACGAACATGCACATTTTATTATTGTAATCAGGCAACGACTGACACCAGTGCCCATTTTTTCTAGCTTCGTCCCTGTTTTCTCCAGCATCAGGAGACGCACAAATCCTCATTGTATTACATGGAATCTACACATCTCAATGGTAGGAGAAACCACACACACTCAGTAGACTGCTGCAGCAGCTGCACTATCCATTTTCCGGCTCCCTTCATCTCTGTCTCGTCCTCGAACAAGTAGCCTTCACCCTGCTTGATTCCAATTGCATTAGCAGTGATCACAACCAAAAAACTAACGACGACGCCCTTATTCCACCGGAAGAAGACATTCTACAGCTCGACGTTTGTGAGTTGAGCAACAAACTTGAGAATATAGTCTCACCGATCATTTGCATGTCACCATACGTCACTCCTGTATGGACCATCTTGGCAAAGCATTCAGATTCACCCTTCCCGAAGTAACTCAATGGATGGTCCACATCGATACGCTCCTCCTTTTCCTGGTGTCTCTTATTCCGCAATACCTTTTTCATATTCTATGTATGTTCATCTCACTCAAGACTACCTTCTCTTTTTCTTCGGTTTCCTCAAATTTGAATGTGATGCAGGAGTGTTCCAACTAGTAGAAGTGGATGATACTGCTTGAGTGATGATGGGTGGTATATATGCACACACACACACACACACACACACACTAGACGTCATGATGGTCGTGGTTGGAAGTTGTTGGCTCTACACAATTTTGCATTAATACTATGTAAAGGCCTATGCTATGTTTCGTCATCGTCCTTCTTCTTTGAAGTTCAACATGACACTGTGCAGTAACCACGATGTGAAGCCCAAGTAAAGATAGTAGTATATGTGTTGTGGTTGTCATGCCACTTCCAGGATGACTGACCCGCATGTTTAGACTATTTTTTTCCCTTTGATAGCTCATGTCTGGAATTTGGCATTGTGTTGCTCGTAAGCTGGAATTAATGTCTGGTGATGTTATCTTCTTTTTTACATAAGATTATGTATTTCATATTCAATACTATTAAAATTGGGCACTGATTTCATCCTTTGGCGAGACTGTGATGCATAATTCTTTGACATACACAGATCGGGCATAAACGAGAATATCAAGCAAAACCTAGCTTGACTGATATATTTGACAATAGGTCTAAAACACAAATGTAGAACAATTTAATGGGTTGATTTTTGCAGGCTGTCGGTATTTAGGACCTTGATGTGTTTTCTTCCTAAAATTCAGTAGTTGTTTCTTTTTCTCTTTCCTCTCTCTTCATTTTAGTTAAGCACCGGGTGCATTCACCGGCAAAGTGATGCTTCCTTGAACGAGTTTCCTTGTCCATATTTTCTCTACCCAATCGTGCAACCTAGAACAAGCTTTCCATCCAAATAAAATTAAACTTTTTGCTCTTCTGTTTAAAAAATTTGCCACCCATCTTCTCCGCCATGTGGAAAAGTTTTTTCTCATGATGATCAACATCTCGTCATCTCCTTGTGAACTATGATGAATAGTTCATAGGCAAGCCAACAACATGAAGGGGGAATATGACGTCAACAATTTTGATGTTCTACGGACTACGATGACGGCTTCGATACAGAAACCGGTTGAGCCAGATCACATTGGAACCCCCATATATGCCAGACTAGGGTTGTCGACTGCTTGGCAAAGTTTGGTAGAACAGAGAGTCGCACAGTTTGTTTTTCAGAATCGATAACACCCGAACGTGCCGTATTTTCACATCTCGCCCCGAACGTGCCTTGAGTCGTCAGATTAGTTGCACCGATCTCCATGCAGTCGAGCGGGACACATCAGCCAAAAAAGTAGTTCGGTGAAACAGACAACCGACGCGAACACAAACCCATCCCCCACTCATCCACATCCGGCCGCCCCCCACCACTCGCCCACTCCTCTCTCCCATTCTCTGGCCGCCTCCTCCGGCAGCTGGTCGATTTGGCAAGCCACCGGTGAGCCGTCTCGCGCTCCGGTGAGATTCGTCGTCGTCCCAGTGGTTGCGGCGAGGTGCGGGATGTGCGCGAGAGCATCCTGCCGAGGTGAGTGACGGCGAGGACCACGACTGCGAGCTCGGAGGGCACCGGGATGGCGGAGGCCGTGCGCAGCATGATCTCCCTCGTAGCCGCGGCGAGCGATGGGGCCTTTGCCCTCCGCGCACTCCTCGCCGTTGCCGGGATCCAGCCACCGCGCTCCGGGGGGCCCGCGTCGTGGGCGGAAGTCGAGCCCCGAATGTGCTCCACGCCACCGCGGCGGGCGACGAGGCTTCCTCCCTCCGCATGTCAGGGCCGCCCAGGACTGCACATCCCACCAGCCAAACCAAACCGGCGCCCGCCCACACGCCTCCTCTTGACCGTCGGAATCCCGTCCGACGGCCCGGATCCGATCGCCTGCCTGCTGCCTCCCCTGCTGGCGCTGCGGCCCTACACTTCTGCAGTTGGTGGATGTGGTGGTGGTGCGTGATTGGTTTCAGCGGCGCTATCTACTCTTCTCCGGCCGCGGCAAGCTAGGCCATGTGGTGCATCCACTCCACTCTGAAGCGGAGGCAGCACCCTGCTCGCTACGAGGATCCCGTCCAACTCGCCTGCGGATCGTGTGTGAGCTCGCTGGCATCCTTTTTCCCCTTTTTTGTACGCAACCCATTCCATGAATCCAGCTTCTGCTTTCCGCCTACAAGTGCTAGCTCTCGCGTGCTCAGGATTAGGATTTTGGAGTGGCACTTGTTTTTCTACAGCAGGCCGTGTAGGCACTACAGGAAAATCACGTTTTGCCATGTGTTAGTCCATAAGCCGTGAGCTATTTTTCGGCTTATGATTCTCTAAGCCGAGTGCTAAATGAAAAACACCCGGCAAACAAACGACACTCGGTTTATCGTATCATGTAAGCCGAGTGTTCTAAAAAAGCCCTCGGCTTACACACGGCGCACGGCTTCTACACGAAAAAGCACTCGGCTTAGACGCGGCACACGGCTTCTATAAGAAAAAGCACTCGGCTTACAGCAGGAACCCGACAAAGATATCCGCCACGTGTCTACAATGAAGGTGTTTGACGGCGCCGTCACGGAGCAGCCTATAAGCCGTGTGCCCTGTGAACGCTCTCGGCTTACATAACATATAAGCCGTGTGCCCTGTGAACGCTCTCGGCTTACATGACATGTAAGCCGTGTGTCCTCAATAAGCACTCGGCTTACATTTTGAAGATTTTTTGCAAGCCTATTTTTTAATGCAAAAATAGATTCAAAATGGTTTCCATTGCATTTATGTTTACTATTTGAATATTATTTCTTTTCATTCTTTGATTCTTCCTCACTCATTTTGTCCCAACTAGTTTTCATTGGTCTTATTTCCGATGCCCTCAATTTTTGTATCTCTCTCTATGTACCGCCACTTTAATATTTTCATGGGTCTTATTTTCGATGTCCTCGATTTTTCTATCTCTCTCTATTTACCAGTTGCCTCACAAACATGACAGTCCCCCGGGAATGTTCTACAGTTACAGTGATGGCCGCACACTTAGCGCCAATGAGAGGGAATCTTGTGAAGTCATGTGCCCAAACTTGGTATGGCATGTCACCATGGCCTACCGTAACACAAACCGAAAGGAGTTCACCCTGGTCAAACCCCTATAGAGTCCGGTCAAAGGCGTAGATCGCGCGGGCCCTACGAATTGGCTCATCTCCGAAAACCATGAGAGGGAGGGTAGGAAGACCACACCCACATGCATGTGGTCCAAATATGTGTATGAAAGGATGGTGTGATGTTTGAATACCGTAACACAAACCAAGAGGAGTTCACCCGAATCAAACCCCTCTCGAGTCGGGTCAAAGGCGTAGATCGCGCGGGCCCTACAGATCGACCCATCTCCGAAAACCATGCAAGCAAGTGTCGAAAGAGCACACCACACTTTAAGACATGTGTGAGGACCTGGTGCGATGCTTTGGTGGCATTGCTACCCCCCAAGGCCCCCGGCCGGCCTAACCCTGGCCTCGTTCACCCGGAGATCTACCCCTTGGACTTTTGCCGGACGGGCTTTGACCAGTGGACTCTTCCACCCAGTCGTGATAGATCAGCCCATAGGAACACTTCAGAACAAGTTCTGGGCCCAACATACCACAAGATTCCCTCCGTGTCGACCCGACGCGGCCGTTTCCCCCCTCCAAGTGTCGGCGGCGGCGCCGTCCGTGAAGAGGGTCACACTCCGGAGCCGCGTGCCGGCTGTTTGCACCTGCCACCGCACTTCCAGACGTGTAAGAGGGCCCAGCGCAAGAGGATCACATGCAAAAATCACTACTGAAAATTCACTCTAATCCGAGTGTTTGGCTCTTCACCGAGAGCCAAAACACGGGCACTCGGCAAAGCGAAGTAAGCCGGTGGCTGGGCCTGCCCCTCCCTTGTCTCCACAAGGCCTATGCATGTCGCAAATATATTACATAGAATTTTCCATGCCGCTTCTGGGCATGATTTCATGTGCTGTCTTGCAGATCTGCAATTTCCGGCGCTGAAACCCTTGCAGTGCAATAAATGTCTCAAATATTACAGGTTGATCCGAAAAATGCGGGGGCCTGGCACGTGTTATTCGAAGGTCTCCTTTGAGAGCACGAGAAGTTTCGAGGCCAACGGAGCAACAGGACCCACACTGCCTTCACAAACCCGACACGTTCCCTCTCGGTACCCAGAGACTACCTCGGAGATGGTGTAGTTTACAAGCGGCCTCAGGTGAGGCCTATTCGAAACACGCCCAAACTTTTACCACACCCTACACAGGCCATGTGATGACACCGTGCCAGCTCCCGAGGATTTCCGGCATCGTACGATTTTCCGAGGATTTAAACGGTTGGATCAGGCATGCCACCGAGCTAATTTCGCCCCCCCCCCCCCCCCCCCCGGTGGCTGGGCCTGCCCCTCCCTCGTCTGCACAAGGCCTACGCATGTCGCAAAGACATCACATAGGATTTTCCATGCTGCTTCCGGGCATGATTTCATGCGCCGCCTTGCAGATCTGCAATTTCCGGCGCTGAAACCCTAGCAATGCAATAAATGTCTCAAATATTGCAGGCGGGTCCAAAAAATGCGGAGGCCTGGCACGTGTCATTCGATGGCCTCCTTTGAGAGCACGAGAATTTCGAGGCCAACGGAGCAACAGGACCCGCACTTCCTTCACAAACCCGACACGTTCCCTCTCGGTGCACAGAGACTACCTCGGAGATGGTGTGGTTTACAAGCGGCCTCAGGTGAGGCCTATTCGAAACGCGCCCAAACTTTTTCCACACCCTACGGAACCCATGTCATGACACCGTGCCAGCTCTCGAGGATTTCCGGCATTGTATGATTTTCCGATGATTTAAACGGTTGGATCAGGCATGCCACCGAGGTAATTTCGCACCCCGGTGGCTGGGCCTGCCCCTCCCTCGTCTGCACAAGGCATACGCATGTCGCGAAGACATCACATAGGATTTTTCATGCTGCTTCCGGGCATGATTTCATGTGCCTCCTTGCAGATCTGCAATTTTCCGGCGCTGAAGCACTAGCAATGCAATAAATGTATCAAATATTGCAGGTTGGTCCGAAAAATGCGGGGGGCTGGCACGTGTCATTCGATGGCCTCCTTTCAGAGCACGCAAAGTTTCGAGGCCAACGGAGCAACATGACCCGCACTTCCTTCACAAACCCGACACGTTCCCTCTCGGTACCCAGAGACTACCTCGGAGATGGTGTAGTTTACAAGCGGCCTCAAGTGACGCCTATTCGAAACACGCCCAAACTTTTACCACACCCTACAGAGCCCATGTGATGACACCGTGCCAGCTCCCGAGGATTTCTGGCATCGTACGATTTTCCGAGGATTTAAACGGTTGGATCAGGCATGCCACCGAGCTAATTTCGCCCCCCGGTGGCTGGGCCTGCCCCTCCCTCGTCTGCACAAGGCCTACGCATGTCGCAAAGACATCACATAGGATTTTCCATGCTGCTTCCGGGCATGATTTCATGCGCCGCCTTGCAGATCTGCAATTTCCGGCGCTGAAACCCTAGTAATGCAATAAATGTCTCAAATATTGCAGGCGGGTCCAAAATATGCGGGGGCCTGGCACGTGTCATTCGATGGCCTCCTTTGAGAGCACGAGAAGTTTCGAGGCCAACGGAGCAACAGGACCCGCGCTTCCTTCACAAACCCGACACGTTCCCTCTCGGTACACAGAGACTACCTCGGAGATGGTGTGGTTTACAAGCGGCCTCAGGTGAGGCCTATTCGAAACGCGCCCAAACTTTTTTCCACACCCTACGGAACCCATGTGATGACACTGTGCCAGCTCTCGAGGATTTCCGGCATTGTATGATTTTCCGATGATTTAAACGGTTGGATCAGGCATGCCACCGAGGTAATTTCGCACCCCGGTGGCTGGGCCTGCCCCTCCCTCGTCTGCACAAGGCATACGCATGTCGCAAAGACATCACATAGGATTTTTCATGCTGCTTCCGGGCATGATTTCATGTGCCTCCTTGCAGATCTGCAATTTTCCGGCGCTGAAGCCCTAGCAATGCAATAAATGTATCAAATATTGCAGGTTGGTCCGAAAAATGCGGGGGCCTGGCACATGTCATTCGAGGGCCTCCTTTGAGAGCACGCAAAGTTTCGAGGCCAACGAAGCAACATGACCCACACTTCCTTCACAAACCCGACACGTTCCCTCTCGGTACCCAGAGACTACCTCGGAGATGGTGTAGTTTACAAGCGGCCTCGGGTGAGGCCTATCCGAAAAATGCGGGAGCCTGGCACGTGTCATTCGATGGCCTCGTTTGAGAGCACAAGAAGTTTCGAGGCCAACGATCAGGGTTTTGGCCAAAAACAGTCAAAGCAGTATTAGACCTAGCGGGCCCCACCGATCAGGGTTTTGGCCGAAAACATTCGGGGGGAGTCGAAAAACCTCCACCACTTGCATATGGCCCAATGTTGGTACGACATGTCAGAATGACCTAATACATGTATGAAATAATGAAAATAAAAGGGGGATTTCATTTCTATAAACAATGAAATAAAAATACAATAAAAAGAAATATAATAAAAATAAATACAATAACCAAAAAATAAAGAAAGTATAAAAAATGTAATAAAAGAAAATACAAATTATTGAGAAACCAAAAGGGAAATACTTTTTTATGAAAATGTAAACCGTGTGTGAGGGCTCGGCTTACCCTGCTCAGTCAGTGAGCAGAAAGCGCGGGACTTGGCCAAAATACAGGCGCGCTCATCCTTTTCCCCTAAATCGAGTCTTCCCCCCACGCGCCGCCCCTCCTCGCGCAGCCAAAATCGCCGGTGCTCACCCCACCGCGCCGCCACCCACGGGCCGCCGCGCTGCACCCCGCCACCGCGCCGCCCCCCTTCTCACGCAGCAGATCCACACCTCCCTCCTCGCCGAGCATGAGCTCCCCCGAGCAGGCCTTCCCATCGGCCGCCGCCCCGCCGCCCCTCGCCGTCCGCTAGGGTTGAGGTCGCCGGCCCGTCTCCGCCACGCCACCTTCCCTCCACTGACAGGTACATCTCTCTCTCTCTCTCTCCCTTCCTCCCTCCTTCCCTCCCTCCCTCTCTCTCTCTCTCTAACCGGCCGTGTTCTCTGCAGACCAGGTTCGACTCCTCCGGCGGCGAGGTGCTCGGTGAGGAGGAGAACGACGCCGGGAACGTGACCCGGATGCAAGGTGCTCGGCTCCTCCAGCGGCAGCCTTTCTTCACCTAGAGAAAATAAAATCATTAATCTGTTAGTAAACTGACACAGATTTGTTCTCTGTACATGTTCGGTTCAGTTTCAGTTTGCATCCAGTAGTTTGCAAATTTATTTGAATGCAGTTTTGATAGCAGCAAGTGTATGAGATGCAGTGTGTTCTTCCTTGTGAATAGCTTTGATGATAAGGTTCCCCACATTATGTGTGCATACTCCATCTAGTATATAAATCTCAAATCTGCAAGGTTCATTCCTTTGTTCACCCTAGATATGTTAATGGAATGCTGCTGTCACATTAGCAGAAATGTGGAAGGCGAAAAGAGCTAGATGCAACTGACTAATCAATCCTTACGAAGCATCTAATGGAAATGAAATATCATTTATTCTGTTTCAAGCAATTTAAATATCTAAGCTATGTTTTTTCTTAGAGTTGTAAACACTGCTTCTTGTCATATTCGTAAGCTGACAGGGGGATTTGCTAAGGACTAAGGCAAAAGAGACGTGAAATGCTACGAACATAGTGCAAGGTTCAAACATAGTGCAGTAGCAAGCATGGAAGCAGTCACACAAGCTTACCTTTTTTTTTTCTGTAAACCAGGATATATTTTTGTTTTCCAAGATGTATTCTTTTGACATATAACCAGGATATTAAGTAAACTTTATGTACAGTGTTAGCTAATCTTTATGTACTGTTTAGTTAAGGAACGACCACGTATCGTTTGATCCTAGTTTGTACTTTATAGTGGCCGGCTGAGTGGAGGGGGTGTGCTTCCCGAATGGATCACAGACAAATCAGTTCTTGGAAGCAGCATTTGCCAGGCACATGGGATGTGGTGGAGTGTGGTGCCCCTGCACCGTCTGTGGCAACAACAAGGAAAAAACAAAGGATGAAATGGGTCGGCACCTTCTCAAGAATGGGTTTATGCCAGACTACCATCGGTGGGTCGCACATGGTGAGTTTGAGCCCCAGCGTGCGAGAGAGGAGGTGGTACGACAACGCACAGACTCACCCGAATATGTTACTCATGTTGAATTCATGCTAGATGACCTAGAAAATGCTGCAGCACCCGAAAATCCAGCCGCAGGTGAAGAGGGGCCGGGGGAGGAGGATGAGGAGCAAAGGACGAATAAGTTCTATGAAACTTTGAATGGGTGGTCCGGTACACCTTCAAGGCAACCTCAACCTCCACGCTTACGTGCAAAAGAAGGTAATAATATCATTCGGTTTAGGAACTTCTCAACTTGTGCCCTTATGGATATTATTGCTTCTATTGCAGAATAGGGAGAGAGGTGAGGGCGAAGAGCCGCTCAATACCTTCACGGGATTATGTCTATCCCGCAAGTCAAAGAGACCGGAAGGGGGGTGGGTCAACACAGGGGCTGGCTTGAGGATTAATGCATACAGTGGGAAGTTCAAGGAGCGCAACGGGCCCGACTCTGATCCGGCATCGCAGGACATTGATGTTACACTTTCCCTCCAGTCGGGACAAGGCAAGAAGCGTGGCAGGTTATATGTTGGCGACGGTGCCATCCGTAAGAAGGACATTCCAAAACTCACCCACCTCCGTGCTACCACGCCCAGCTCAGGTCCTGCTATTGAGCGTTGTCCAGAGCCTGGCTTGCATATGATGCATCAATTCCAGGTATATTTTGCTTCACTGATCTCCCTTCTAATTTCTTCCGTGCATTACAGCGATGGTGAAATTGTTGCGATGGCATATTGTAGGCCCGCCTAGAGGAAGAAAGCAGGTTGCGGCAGGAAGAAACCAGGTTGCGGTTGGAGGCTCAGGCCAATGCCCTACTTCAACAGGAGCAAGCCATGAAAATGCAGCAAGCCCTGTTTCAACAACAAGAATTCATGGTTAAACAGCAGGCAGCCCTGCAGGAGACATTTGCTCAGTTCAAAACTAATATGCAGGGTTCTACTTTGCCGGATCTTCCTCCTCTTCCGCCTCTTCCTACTTTCAGCTTTGTAAGTCTTCAACTTTTCAATAATGCATCTTTCCATCATGCTTAAAGATCATGCATCTTACCACCTTACCGTCTCATTCTTGAAGTGTCCTCAATCGGGAGAAGGCTCCAATAACTTTGTGGTAGGTGGATCTACACCCTCCCAAGCAAGCCCAGTGACACCCGCTGCGGGTCATGGCGCCTCGACCTCCACGGAACAATGATCACTCGAGGTAGTTGTCTATGCTTGTGCACTATTGATGCTTGTGTCTTGTCGTTGCTTGTGCCTCTCAACCTACAACTTGTGCATTATTGATAGTAGAGCCCACAAGTGTTGATCCTTATATTATTCATACTTCTTAGCTTCACTTTGAAACTTATATGTTGATGCTTGTTTACTCTTGTGCCTTATCGATCGTTTGCAATTTAACTTTGGAAACTCATGCGTGTGGTAATGAACTTATAGGTTTGCATCGCGGATGCCGTCGACGGTCGGCATACATGCTGTGGTGGAAGCTCATTGCATCTTCTAGGTTGAACTCATGCTTGTTGCATATGTACGCATGTTGTTGTGAACTCCCGTTGAATATGTATGCATTTGTGGACTTCGAACTCATGATGCTTACGTTTGTGAACTCTTGTTGCATATGTACGCATGTTTTTGTCAACCTTCGTTGGATATGTATGCATGTGTGGACTTTGAACTCATGGTCGGTTTGTTATGGTTGTCAACTTGTAATATATTGTTTTTTGTCATCTTCGTTGGATATTGGATATATATTGTTATATATGTATATATGTTGCTGCTTCCTGAAGCAAAGAAATAAAATCCCACTGGCGGGGCTGTAAGCCGTGTGTCCCAGGGACAGGCACCCGGCTTACAGGGCATATATGCCACTGGCGGGGCTGTAAGCCGTGTGTCCCAGGGGTTGGCACCCGGCTTACAGGGCATATATGCCACTGGCGGGGATGTAAGCCGTGTGTCCTAGGACTGGCACCCGGCTTATAGGGCATTTATGCCACGACCATGCTTACTGTTAGCCGGGAGAAGGGCACTCGGTTTATATATAAACCGTGCGCCTCGCGACGGCCCTCGGTTTATAAATAAACCGTGCGAGCGGACTCGGCCCTCGGTTTAAATATAAACCGTGCGACCGGATTTGGCCCTCGGTTTATATATAAACCGTGCGACTGGACTCGGCCCTCGGCTTACATAGACGGACACGTGGCTCACCGTTAATGCCCGGCTGCCGTCATATATAAACCATGTGTCCGTTGACACTCGGCTTATATGGAGGTACTCGGCTTATATATAAACCGAGTGTTATCGTCATGGCTCTCGGCTTACCCCTGGTAAGCCGGTCCTTAGTAAGCCGTGTCACGTAAGCCGGGCAAAACACTCGGCTTATATATAAACCGAGTGCAAATCGGCATAAGCCTAGTGCGTGGGGCACTCGGCTTATAAATTTTTTCCTGTAGTGAGGCTGCTATGGATCCTGCAGACGGTCGAGGCAATTCGAATACATCTGACCAGTATATATGCTTTAGCTCCTACTAGTCATCAACCTGTGCACCGGCACGGGATAGCTATTTTAAGGTAGACATGATTATAGGAAATTAAATTAACTCATTCTTTTAGCATATCTTCATACTTGGAATGTAGAAAATACTTTGCATGCACTTTTGGGTGTTTCCTATAAAACTGTGATAGTTGGCACTACCAATAGGAGATTGGAAATGCTTGTGTTTCCTACTTATTTTTATAAGAATGTTTGTTGGGCTGTAGAATTGTTTCAACTACATTATGATTTCAGTTGTCTTACTACAGGGAAACTTTGATTTTTTTAATTTAGCATTGTATTTCTATTGTTATCTTTATTTCGAGTGAAACTTACGTATGTAACACAAAAGTTGCAAGTAGGTAGTAAATAGGCCATAGTTAAAATATTGTTAAGCTTTGAGGGAGCGTGAACATGGTTACTTAGTCTACTAACTCAAAGTGTCAAATTGGAAGGTTAAATAAATGCACACACCAATTCTAAGATGATTGCAAGTTGTGAGCAGGATATTATCTCAATGGTACACTATAAATTTCTACTCCCTCCGTTCGTAAATATAAGTCTTTCTAGAGATTTCACTATGGTGTACATACGGATGTATATAGACATAGTTTAGAGTGTAGATTCACTCATTTTGCTCCGTACGTAGTCTATATTGGAATCTCTAAAAAGACTTACATTTAAGAATGGAGGGAGTAGTTCTGAGTTATTTGGCAAATATTGTTATGTCATAGCCAGCAAGATCAATAAGGAGAAGCGGACTATTTAAAAAACATTGCAAATTCTATGCAAGAATCAGATTACCTATTCAATGGGAGAATATGATTAGGTTATTTATCCCTTAGCGAACAAAATAGTTTCTTTTTAGCGAATCTTCTACATTAGAAAAAAATTATGTACTATGAACCAACAAATGAGAAGCATGCATTTGGATGGAAGAGAACTAACCATTTGAGGTTGGAAGAAGTGAGGACGAAGAGACCTTGATCAGCTTGTGAAGTACTGTATATCATGTTTGTGATGACACTATCCCCATCAGTTTTTCCTTCGCTCCCAGTATAGTAGAGAAAACAGAAAATTCTGCAGCAAAGAGACTGATATTGGCGGACTAATTGTATGTATTCAACGAAAATAGAGGAGCATACACACTGTTATATATCATGGTGCAATCTATACTGTACAATTGAGAAGGACATCAAATGAAAAAAAAAAAACAAAGATCAGAGAATTGGATATGCCAACCAAGTTCCAAGTATCAAGTCATTTCGTCGTCCCAGTTTTTTATTCGTGAAAGCTAGCTTAATCAATTTTTTACTCCATGTAGTTACTTTCCATTTTTTGCTTTATGAGGTCCTAAAAATATATAAAGAATGACTATGTTATATAACCAAGTGAGATGGGAAGCACATAATAAATTCCAAAGAGAATTGCATTACAATTGTCTTTTTGAGGGTGAAATTATATTGCAATAACCACAAAAATAAAGTTATTTAACATTGTAAAAGGAAAATGAGGTGTAGAACTAAAAACGGGAGTTTGATCTCGTTACAAAATAGATGAAGATAGTATGAATCCTCGATATATGAAGTGTAGAATTAACAATGTCAAGAAAAGAAATATCATTTTTGAATAAACTGAATTCCGTACATAAAATATTTCTCTGCTTTGCAATAGAATCTGTGCAAAATTAAATGTTTATAGATGACAACCATTGGAGTAGAATTCCACGGGAGAAGCCAATGAACGTTTCAGACTATGCCTGTACAAACATATGGGCAGAGCAAATGTTATTGGGTACTTGCTATAGTTAGCAAAATAGTCACTATGGAAATAACTTGGAAACAGATATATTTGCGTCTCAGCAGGAAGAAAAAAGTCTTATGAAACATGTAGACAGAGGAATTAACACACATATCGTTCCACTGATTTTATTTTACTTTTCAAGGTTAAAATCATTGAACATGAACGCACCTATAAGAATAACGTATAAATCACTATGCTGCCTCTTCCATGTGTAATTCACTGCATTAATCACATTCTGCTACTGATAGAAAAATAAATGAGTTGAATCATGTATAAAACCAAACAAAAAGATTTCTTCCTTTCATATGATTATTATTCTGTGAGTCATGTACGTTAGACCCTTGATTTCGTAATTCTGTTGTAACATCATTGTTATGTTACAACCATCACTATTAGACATGTAACAAACCTACTAAAGGGGCAAGCTTCTAATGATTTCCGGAAATACTATGAATGGGAAACAGAAAATGCACAAAGCTCCTTGTGTACTATTAAAACATTATGCACGCAGAACATCCGTTTGGCTGCGTTCGGCCCATGATGAGGTTGACTTGCTATGTCAACATGATTGTAATGACAACGTTTGAGTAATGGATTTTTTCCATTCGCCGAAAAAACATTATGAACGCTTTTAACCGCAAAAACGATTCACGAACAGATTACTGATTTTAGAAGTAGAGCATCCACTCAAGTCGTTATGCGGGAAACACATGTAAAAACAGTATGCCGGCCATCAAATGTCTCATACATTGAGGAAGAATGTGGCCTGAGAGAGTAAAATTGAGAAGAAGAAAAAAACTTTGTTTCCCTTTATTTCTACATCCATCGACATCTCTTAATAAACATATATTAATCCATTTAGAACTTCAAAACTGTTTGCTCAGGTAATCCGTCTCAGATGTTAATCAGTTTCTGAACTTCGATTAATCATACTAGTAAGCGTGCACGTGCAACGCACGTCTTCACCAATACACATAAAATTCGTGTGAGTATAAAGTTTAAATTTGTATTATATAAATTCTGAAAAATAGAACAAGGCGTGACAAAGGAAAAATCGATGCACAACAATATGCGTTTTAAACATCAACTCGTAAATGATGTAAATGATTCAGGAACATAATATCAGATGAACATAAATATAGTGAGTAATCATGCATGCAGGGCATGTCTCAAATGATTTATACAATAAATCAAACATAAGGGACTTTACCAATTTTATGGTAAAAGAACCAAGAGCAGAAACTGAAGTGTTGCAATGCAACCTAAGGAAAACCAGATACATCTTTCGTCTAATATGCATAAGAAATTCTCACACAAACTGGGATGTCTTCTTAAGATTGGTCCCCTTGAACTTTGGTAAGTATATCAAATACTGGCATAAATGGAGGAAGCTGCTACTATTTCACATCATAGTGGCGACTATTAAACACATGCTATTGGATCATGCACGCACACTGGCAGAGTGCCTTGTTTCCATGTTCAACGTTGCTTCTTTGACTGTACCGTTGATGATCTGGTTCAGCACAAGCAGTGGCACAACTTTAGAAGTCAAATTTCAAGAATCTTTATTCAAGAGGTTAACTGAATCATGAGTAACAAACATTCATCCTGGTGCTAGTGTTATAAATCAATGTGCATTTATAGAAAATACCTGAATGAGAGGTATCTTTTTTCACTAATTTCTTGTTAGGACAGAAAAGTAGAAGTACCTTTGCTCAATCCCTCAAGTAGTAGAAGGGATCACTGCTTGATTGTGAACATGAACTCCTGACCAGTTTTCAATGAGGCAAATCTTGAATCCTAATTTCTGGGCCCTGAAGATGTTAAAGCTAGCTTATATCAGAGCAAATAAGTTGGAATATGATGAAAGAAGGGTGGCATAAAAAGGTTTAATTGCAATATTTATTGATAGAGCAAAATCATGTGCTTGCATGGGCATGCCAGACTTATAATTGACTCGTCCATAAGAGTCTACAAGCATGATCTCAACTCTTTCACCGACTCAATAACTTTCTAGTACGATGCATGGTCTCAGCCGAGCCACATTGATGTCATCCTCAGCAACATCCTAGATAATCTCCCTCGTGTTAGTTGAGGGACCAACTGTGCACATAATCCTCATTTTGTGCTTAACTTTGGTTTAGACCACCACATACACATTGGATGCTGTACTGTTATTTGACGAATAGCCATAAGATGTTGGTAGTTCTCGTTTTCCTGTCAAGAAGTGTTCTTACAATTAATTTCAATGCATCAAATCATAAGGTTCCTTACCACAGAACAATGCATTATATTCAACTCAGTTAGCGTACAACAATTAGTAGAGATATATGACGTGATCATGTTGCACTTTACAGTACTACGAAGACAACATGAATTAATACCAAAGGCATTTGATTAAACTACAGTTCACTTGAAGAACAGGATCACAAACAACTAAGTTGATTATATTTCAAGCAGGTGTTCAATTCAAACATATATGCAGACATACAATAAGTATACTACTGCAAAAATTAGGCTCCTGGTAAACTGAGATGGCAATACATGTAAGAACTATACCAAAGTAACCTGAGTGTATTGTTCAAAAACAATTGCTATGTGCTCTCACCGTAGAGCACAGATCATAACTTATAATTCAGAGATATGTGTGTGCTCTTAGTGGGCACCTCGCTGCTATCTTCAGAAAAGAGGAATTACCTTGAGATTGTGGAAGCCGTCACCGGTCCAGATGGAGACCTTGCTCGGTGTGTAGCTCTCATCCAGCTTGAAATCCATGTACTCCCTCCGTTCCTCAATATAAGTCTTTTTTAGAGATTTCAATATGGACTACATACAGATGTATATAGACATATTTTAGAGTGTAGATTCACTCGTTTTGCTCCGTATGCAGTCCATATTGGAATCTCTAAAAAGACTTATATTTAGGAACGGAGGGAGTAGATAGTAACAAGCTCGCCCCAACAACAAATTCAGAACAGAAAAAGGATCCCACACATAGAAGATTAGATATGTGTTTCGAATGGATGCCCTCATCTAGCTGGCTCTTGTCGTCCGACTTTGCCTGCGCTGCACATACACAGATACAGGTGGCAGGAGGAAATCAAGATCGATTTTAAGTCTAAAAGCATGCCCAGATTCAACCGAACTAATCAATGGGTGTTATATAATCACAGGTAAAAGCGCATTGTGAGAAACAAGCGCACTGTATAATAACCTGCAAACATCCCTCCCTCCCTCCCTCCCTCCCTCTCTATCTATCTCGCTCGCTCTCCGTCGCTACTCCATGGAACAAGCGCACCGTATACGATTAGATTCGATCGAGTCTGCTTGCAAATCGATCCAGTCACAAGGTATTCAAGTATTAGCAAATACTATTCGATACGTCTTGCATGTAGAAACTGCTCTGGTTTATTGAAGATTCGATGCACAATAGTTTACACATGATTAGGCTCCTAATTAACTAACTCTGGTGACTCTTTGGTTTATTGAAGACTCAATGAAAGGAATCACGCACCATCCAAACAAAATTGAGCGGAAGGCAGCGGAAGATCGTTGACTCGTCGTGGTTACCTGCAGCTGTACATTCTTCTGAAACTGGATCTTGACCAGGTGTGGCTGCACACCGTCTGACCTGGGAAATATAAAATCCGCCAACGATGAGGGTGCCCCTGCAGTTTGGAAGATCAGCGATGATCACCGCGGCTCGATGGCCATGGCACACGGGCGCAGGTACAGGCGCGCGCATGAGAGAGAGCAGAGCGGAGGGGCTTACCTAGGCCGGAGTGGAAGAGGCGTCTGGCCACCAGAGGCGCAGGAGGAGACATGGAGGGAGAGCAGGGCAGAACAACAGACCGCGCCGGTACCCGCCACGCCTCCATCGGGCTGCTGGCCGTGATCCGCGCTGCCCGAGGTGGAGCGGCCGTGGACGCTGCGGATCCGCCGCCGTGGTTTCTGCGCCCAACCTAGAGAAAGAAGGATCAGGGGAACCCGAGGTGGAGCGGCTGCGGATGCTGCGGATCCGTCGCCATGGTTGCTGCGCCCAGCGAAAGAAGGGTCGGGGAGGCACCGATTTTTTTTTTTTTGACGGGCGAGGAGGCACCGATTCGGATGGAATTGATCCACATGTTGCGGGCGGGGCCGCGGGGATCAGGGGACGCAGAGCGCTAAGGCGGTTCGCAGACCACGGGGTCTGCCAGGCAGAACATTTAATCTGAGACGTTGATCTGGTTGGTACACCATTGACGTAATATGGGCAGGAGGATATGTTTAAGTTGACTTAATCGGAGGGTCCTGATTACCCCGTGTACAGTTTGCTGTGTGGATTTAGGAGAGTTTATGTTTGCTCTTTTAATAGTAGTGTAGATATGAAAATAGGGCAGATGCTATTTATAAGTTGCATTGAAGAATTTTTTTGCAAAGCTCTCAATCCTAAAGTAAATGCCAGTATTGCATTCTTATTTCGATGTGATGCCACTTATGTTAAAGATTAAAAAGTAGAACTAAACATTGAATAAACACATCAAGTTTATGGAATAGCTAAGTGAGCTGTTAGCTTATTTTATTGTTTGAGCCACAGCCGCACCCAAGTTTGATTTTTTTGAACCTATTTACTTGATATCCTTTACACCTAACAGTAGCTCATGCCACAATTTGTCATCAAGTTGATAAAAATCATCAATCACATGAAAATCATACCACGGGTATTTCACCTGCAAGGGAGAAATGTCAGCAAATTAACTTACATGTACTGCCGAGCTATGAGCTAGATCTCATCTGCTTGCCTCTGCCACTTCATGTGCTACAAAATCAACATAGATATAAGTACTGTTTTGAACTGTAATGTATAGGAAACATCTCCGAAAGATGGCTATTTCGATTACATGGCTCTATAGGATGAATTGAGGACACTGGTCAAAAGTAAGATGATATTTGACGCGAACATGCTGCCAGTGGTCCAAAGACAATCTTTCACGTGAACATGCTGCGAAGCTATTGCTTCCCGGTGAGCTGGAGGTATTAGTGGCCCGTGGTAGAATCAAACCAATAAATGAGAGGTAGCGTTTTGTCTGCTGGAAGCAATTCACGAACTGATCAAGGGTGATGTTTTCCTCAAGTCGTGGACTGAACTGATGGCAGCAGTATGCAGCGTCTGAAGGTTTCCTATCCAGCGGCGACAGGCAGTGGAGCGATGACTTGTGTAGACATGGGGCCTGGTGTGGATACCGAGCTAGATGAGCAGGGTCGATTTGTGTCCAGCTTCAGACGGGAGCGTCAGCGAGGAGAAGATGAGAACGGCGATGAAGTGGAGGCTCCGGAGGTAGGTTTCAGATCGTCTACTACGCTGACCGCTGCATCATCTTCCGCCACCTCCACATCGATCTCGACGCCTGAGCCTACACGGTGCACACCTACCCCACCACCGTCGCACGCTTATACCCTGACGGCGAGTGGGTCACGTCTGCCGACGCCTCTTGCTGCGTCTGTGTCTGCTACGCCGACCACGCCCTATCACTGCTGCTCCTCGATGGCCTCCGCATCATTGCTACCATGGATGGCAAGGGAAAGTCATCGGTCTGTGCGGTCATCGGAATCCACACGCCTCCCATCTCTGCTATTCTAACGATTTGGGTAGAGTACGTGCGCAGGACTACTCATAGTTAACTTTTTTTGAATCTGCAGATTTTTTCTATCTGCACACTACCAAAATAAGTCACGTTCCCAACGGCCCAGAATATGCCGACGGGGGCCGTCGGCATAGATGGCGGTATGCCGACAGCCTAAGGTAAACCGTCGGCGTAGTTCGGCCGTCGGCATACCACCATCTATGCCGATGAGGGCCGTCGGCTTAACGAAGCCGTCGGCATATATCGTGATATGCGTAAGGTGGCCGTCGGCATAGACAGGCCGTCGGCATATATGTGGGCCCGGCCACCTGGTGGTTAACTGCCGTTTGACGCCGTCAAATATATGCCGACGGCCCTAACGGCGGCCGTCGGCATAGCTATGCCGACGGCAAAGCTGTCGGCATACCTTTGGCCACGTCATCGATCCGTGGCACGTGCCACATCATCGATCCGTGGCATAGATATGCCGACGGCTTTACCGTCGGCATAGATATGTATTATTATTTTTATTTTTTTATTTTTTCCTAAATTAAAATTTGGTTAATTTAAATGTGCCTTATCTAAACATAAACTTACATAGATACACCACGCGTGTCTATTGGGCCCAGTTTGCCGCCCGGTCAATAGTGCCAGGGTTAGACGGGACGGGGCACTTGGGGGTAGCTATGCCGCCAGGTCTTGCGCTGGGCCTTCTTACACGTCTGGAAGTGTGGTGGCAGGTGCAAGCACCCGGCACGCGGCTCCGTAGTGTGACCCCCCTCACGGACGTCGCTGCCGCCAACGCACGGAGGGGGGAAACGGCCACGTCGGGCAGACACGGAGGGAATCTTGCGGTGGGTTATGCCCGGACCTTGATCCGAAGTGTACCTATGGGCTGGCCTATCTCAGCCAGGTGAAAATGTCAATTGGTCAAACCCCGTCCGGCGAAAGTCAAAGGCCTAGATCCGCCCGGTCAATAGTGCCAGGGTTAGACGGGACGGGGCACTTGGGGGGGTAGCTATGCCGCCAGGTCTTGCGCTGGGCCCTCTTACACGTCTGGAAGTGTGGTGGCAGGTGCAAGCACCCGGCCACGCGGCTCCATAGTGTGACCCCCCTCACGGACGTCGCTGCCGCCGTCGCACGGAGGGGGAAACGGCCACGTCGGGCAGACACGGAGGGAATCTTGCGGTGGGTTGAGCCCGGACCTTGATCCGAAGTGTGCCTATGGGCTGGCCTATCACAGCCAGGTGAAAATGTCAATCGGTCTAACCCCGTCCGGCGAAAGTCAAAGGCCTAGATCCGTCCAGTCAACAGTGCCAGGGTTAGACGGGACGGGGCACTTGGGGGGTAGCTATGCCGCCAGGTCTTGCGCTGGGCCCTCTTACATGTCTGGAAGTGTGGTGGCAGGTGCAAGCACCCGGCACGCGGCTCCGTAGTGTGACCCCCCTCACGGACGTCGCTGCCGCCGTCGCACGGAGGGGGAAACGGCCACGTCGGGCAGACACGGAGGGAATCTTGCGGTGGGTTGTGCCCGGACCTTGATCCGAAGTGTGCCTATGGGCTGGCCTATCACAGCCAGGTGAAAATGTCAATCGGTCTAACCCCGTCCGGCGAAAGTCAAAGGCCTAGATCCGTCCGGTCAACAGTGCCAGGGTTAGACGGGACGGGGCACTTGGGGGGTAGCTATGCCGCCAGGTCTTGCGCTGGGCCCTCTTACATGTCTGGAAGTGTGGTGGCAGGTGCAAGCACCCGGCACGCGGCTCCGTAGTGTGACCCCCCTCACGGACGTCGCTGCCGCCGTCGCACGGAGGGGGAAACGGCCACGTCGGGCAGACACGGAGGGAATCTTGCGGTGGGTTGTGCCCGGACCTTGATCCGAAGTGTACCTATGGGCTGGCCTATCACAGCCAGGTGAAAATGTCAATCGGTAAAACCCCGTCCGGCGAAAGTCAAAGGCCTAGATCCGCCCGGTCAACAGTGCCAGGGTTAGACGGGACGGGGCACTTGGGGGGTAGCTATGCCGCCAGGTCTTGCGCTGGGCCCTCTTACTTGTCTGTAAGTGTGGTGGCAGGTGCAAGCATCCGGCACGCGGATCCGTAGTGTGACCCCCCTCACGGACGTCGCTGCCGCCGTCGCACGGAGGGGGGAAACGGCCACGTCGGGCAGACACGGAGGGAATCTTGCGGTGGGTTGTGCCCGGACCTTGATCCGAAGTGTACCTATGGGCTGGCCTATCACAGCCAGGTGAAAATGTCAATCGGTCAAACCCCGTCCGGTGAAAGTCAAAGGCCTAGATCCGCCCGGTCAACAGTGCCAGGGTTAGACGGGACGGGGCACTTGGGGTGGGGGGGGGTGCTATGCCGCCAGGTCTTGCGCTGGGCCCTCTTACACGTCTGGAAGTGTGGTGGCAGGTGCAAGCACCCAGCACGCGGCTCCGTAGTGTGACCCCCCTCATGGACGTCGTTGTCGCTGTCGCACGGAGGGGGGAAACGGCCACGTCTGGCAGACACGGAGGGAATCTTGCGGTGGGTTGTGCCCGGACCTTGATCCGAAGTGTACCTATGGGCTGGCCTATCACAGCCAGGTGAAAATGTCAATCGGTCTAACCCCGTCCGGTGAAAGTCAAAGGCCTAGATCCGCCCGGTCAATAGTGCCAGGGTTAGACGGGATGGGGCACTTGGGGGGGTAGCTATGCCGCCAGGTCTTGCGCTGGGCCCTCTTACACGTCTAGAAGTGTGGTGGCAGGTGCAAGCACCCGGCACGCGGCTCCGTAGTGTGACCCCCTCACGGACGTCGCTGCCGCCGTCGCACGGAGGGCGAAACGGCCACGTCGGGTAGACACAGAGGGAATCTTGCGGTGGGTTGTGCCGCAAGGACACCACAAAGTATTTTCCATGCCGCCTCTGTGCATGATTTCATGCGCCGCCTTGCAGATCTGCAATTTCTGGCGATGAAACCCTAGCAGAGCAATAAATTTCTTGAATATTGCACGCGGGTCCGAAAAATGCGATGGCTTGTCATGTGTCATGCGATGGCCTCCTTTGTGAGCACGAGAAGTTTGGAGGCCAACGGAGCAACAGGACCCACACTTCCTGCACAAACCGGACACGTTCCCTCTCGATACCCAGAAACTAGCTTGGAGACGGTGCGGTTTACAAGCGGCCTCAGGGGAGGCCTATTCGAAACGCGCCCAAACTTTTACCACACCCTACAGGGCCCATGTGATGACACCGCGCCAGCTCTTGAGGAATTCCGGCATCGTACGATTTTCCGAGGCTTTAAACGGTTAGATCATTGTTCTCACAGAGACGACAAACTCAAAAATAGTAATAATTGAAGTAATAAAAAGCACCGGCATCCATCATTAAGAAGATGGACCGTCACTGTGAATCTTCAGTGCCCGGAAGGGGTGAAGATTCACAGTAATGGTTCAACTCCTTAACAGGAGTGTAATGAAGACCGAAGCTTACTGCATCTGGATTATCCGACTATTTAAAATGGTCATGTTGCTTGTCTTTGGGCGAGGTGGGACTAAAAGTTTTCTGAGAGACGGAAATTTAGAAAAAAAATTAAAAAAATAAATACATATCTATACCGACGGCAAAGCCGTCGGCATACCTATGCCCTGGATCGATGACGTGGCACGTGCTAAATAAATTGTGAGAAAAAAGAAAAAAAAGAAAATACCTATGCCGACGGCTAACCAAAGAAATTGTTCAGAAAAAAGGAAAAAAAAGAAAATACCTAAGCCGTCGGCATAGCTATGCCCCGGATCGATGACGTGGCACGTGCTAAAGAAATTGTGAGAAAAAAGCAAAAAAAAAATGAAAAATAATTCTATGCCGACGGCAGCCGTCGGCATAGGTTGTATCCTCTGTTAGGTCGACCTGCGCCTCCCGATCCCCAATCTCGATCCAATCTCGCTCCCACGCACTCGATCCACTCCACCGGGCCGCCACCGCCGCCGTCTCTGCCCCCGCGTCGCCCAGACCACCCGCCGCCGTCGTCTTGTGCCCCGCGCGCCGCGTACACCTCCCGCGCCGCCCGCACGACCTACGCACCGCCCGGCCCGCGTCCATCTCTTCGGCCGTGGGGGCGCCGCGAGCTCCGGTCGTGGGGGCGCCGCTTCTTCCTCCAGCTCCGGCCGTAGGAGCGCCGCGAGCTCCGGCCGTGGGGGCGCTGCCTTCTTGCTGCAGCTCCGGCCGCGGGTGCTCCACGGGCTCCGGCCGTGGGGGCGCCTCCTCCTTCCTCTCCGTCGTCTCCGCCCCCCAGCAGCATCTTCCTCGATCGCTGTCTCCGTCCAGCGCCAGCCCCCGACGATCTCCTTCCTCAACCGCCGGATCGAGGTGAGTGTCGTCATTTAAAAAAATGTTGCTGGTGTTAGGATTAGCACGTGCTAGTGTTAGCATTACTCGGAATTTAGTTCGGTAGTGTTAGGACAGGAAACTTAAATTTTAGTTCGGTAGTGTTGCTCGGAATTTTTGTTTCGGCAGTGTTCGAAATTTAGTTCGGTAGTGTTAGCCGTATTTTTTTTCAATGTTTTATATTTGTGAACAAAGAGAGTATGCAAATGATTAGTCATATCTAGTTTTCCCAATGATTAGCTAGTGAAAGAGTATACACGGGATGAATTTTTTAGGTATTGCTAATCTAATTATTCAATAAATAATTATATGAAGCATATTTTGCAATTTGAGATGGATGATCTAAGTTGTTCTCTCGGTGGAATTTAAGTGAGTTGTGATGGTTTCATGGTTTGATGTGATGGTCGGGTTGGGGTTACCACCGGTTGCATCTCTCCCTTCACTCGCGTTGGGAGTGTCGGTTTCGATGGGACGCATTAGTCACAGTCGGCCAACCATTGACTTACCCCCTGTCGTCGGGTTGTTATCCTGTGAACTATTTTCATGTCATTATCATTTTGCCATCAAAGATTTCTATATGAGATGTGATGGTCTAAATTTTTCACTCAGTGGAATATACAGACTTTGTGGTGTTTCTTCTCCGTGAAGTGATCGTGGTCGGAGCTGTTGGTCCCTGATCATCCCGCCGCTGTTCGACTACTTCCTCTACAGCCGAGGGTGAGCTACAAATCCATCTCCTTCTCCGCTTTTTTTCATGTCACTAGATTACATTTTCACGTCAAGTCACGTAACCTAGGCGTCTCCCGTCCTGAAGGGTTGCATCGATAAATATGCATTCAATTGCATATTTATCACCGCAACTCTTTCGGATTGTCCAGCGTTTTCCAAGGACAGCCCGAGGATGTGTAGATTGGGTACATTCTCCATGCCCTACCCCGTTCCGAGACAGGATTTCGGCGGCGCCTCCCCGTTGTTCTCCGGAGCACATTCTCTCGGCTATTTGCCGAGACGTGTATCTGGAGAACAGCAGGGAGGTGCTGCCGAAATTTTGTCTCGGAATGGGGTAGAGCATGGAGAACGTACTCAATCTACACATCCTCGGGTGGGATTAGGACCTATCTTTACCTATTAGAGATGTAGGTGGATTCAATGCCGTCAACGCGGTAGAAAATAAAAATTTGATGTGATTAATTTAAATGAATCCTTAATTTTGTTGTGTGGCTCCCAATAAAGCAGAGGATGGCAGATAATCAGTGGATGTATAGTGGTTTCATCCGTCGGAATCGAGTTACACCAGAGTGGGTCGCGAGAACCGATGTGTTTTTGAAGGAGATATTCCGTCGTCCAATGAGAATTATCCCACAATGCCCCTGTGCGAAATGTGAAAGACGTCTCCGTAAAAATCAGAAGGACATGTCTGAGCACCTTCGCACGCATGGATATATGCCAAACTTTGACATGCCACCAATAAACTTTGCCGAGCGGGACCGTGGTAGAGAGGAGGTGATGCGACAACGCATCGGTGGTTATGCGGACGACGGGGTCAGAGACATGCTAGATGATGTCATTGCTGCAGAGATGGCACATGCGACACCTTCAGAGAATGAACCGGAGCAGCCGGAGGCAACCGTAAAGGCCTTCTTGGAGATCTTGGCCTCGTCAAAGAAACCTCTTTATGCGGGTGCCAAAGTCTCTCAGCTGGATGCCATCTCGCAACTGATGGCAGTCAAGGCTGAGTACGGCTGTAGCCAGAAATGCTTCGAAGCATTTCTGGGAGTATGGGCTAACAGCCTCCCCGAGGGTCATGAATTGCCGAAAAGCATGTATGCCACGAAGAAACTCATGAAGGCACTCTCTATGGATTATGAGAAAATACATGTTTGTTCGAAGAATTGCCTTTTGTTTAGGCACGAGTATGCGGATGACAAGTACTGTAGGGAGTGCGGTTCCTCTCGGTACCTTGAGGTGGTCTGTGAGGATGGTGAGAAGAGGCAGCTAGGCATCCCTGCAAAGGTTCTTCGGTATCTGCATTTCATAGAAAGACTGCAGCGCCTTTTCATCACGGAGGATTCTGCCAAAATGATGAAGTGGCACAAGGAAGGTATAAGGTACCATCCAAATAAAATCGTACATCCATCAGAAGGCGAAGCATGGAAGTCGTTCGATGAAGAATACCCCGAGGAAGCAGCCGAGGCTGGGAATGTCAGAATTGCCATATCAGGTGATGGGTTCAATCCATATGGTATGTCGCCCAATGCATACATCTGCTGGCCCGTGTTTGTTATTCCGCTCAATCTCCCTCCCGGTGCCCTAATGCAACGCAAGACCATGTTCTTGTCGCTCATCATTCCGGGGCCTGAATACCCGGGGAAGAATTTGGGTGTGTTTATGCAGCCGCTGGTGGATGATTTGCACCATTCTTGGTACTTCCCGAGGTTGACATACGACCGAGATCTGCAGAGAAATTTCTTGATGAAAGTTTGGTTGCACTATTGCATGCATGACTTTCCCGGTTATGCCCTTTTCTGCGGATGGTGTACAAGTGGGAAGATGCCATGCCCAGTGTGCATGCAGGCTCTACGTTTAATTTGGCTGAAGAAGGGTGGCAAGTATGTAGCATTTGACCTGCATCGACAGTTCCTCCCTCCAGACCATCCAGATAGGGAAGACAAGAAGAACTTCACGAAAGGCCGGGTTGTCCATGAAGTAAACGAGATTCCAACGTTTTCGGGGGCAGATGTTCTTGCTCAGCTAAAAGCTCTCAAGCCTAAAGGCAAAGGCAAAGGCAAAGGCAAAGGCAAAGGCAAAGGCAAAGCCAAAGGAGAAGGCGAAGGCGAAGGCAAAGGCAAAGCTAAAGGCTTCGAGGGATATGGTGAGACGCACAACTGGACTCACATTACCCCCTTCACGAAGCTTCCCTATTTCAAGGACCTCAAACTTCCTTACAACATCGATGTGATGCACACCGAAAAGAATGTCGCAGAGTCCCTTTTCCGCACGATCCTCAACATTCCTGATCACACGAAGGATAACGTTAAAGCTAGAGCCGATCAACAGAAAATTTGTGATAGACCACGTCTAAACATGAAGCCTCCCACAGGCGGTTGAAGAAACTGGTTCAAGCCAGATGCTGACTTCGTACTTAAAAAATCAGAAAAGATGGAGGTATTGAAGTGGCTCAAACACATAGTGAAGTTCACTGATGGTTATGCATCGAATATAAGTAAGGGAATCAATCTTTCAAGGGGCAAAGTGACCGGGCTCAAGAGTCATGACTATCATGTATGTATTGAGCGGATAATGCCGGTGATGGTTCGAGGTTATGTCCCCGAGCATGTCTGGCAAGTGCTTGCGGAGCTAAGCCATTTCTTCCACACGCTCTGTGCTAAAGAAGTATGTCCCGAGGTGATTAGACAATTGCATAAGAAGGCACCGAAGTTCATATGCAAGCTAGAGAAGATCTTTCCGCCAGGCTTCTTTACTCCGATGACACATCTCATTTTGCACCTCGCGAACGAGGTATTGTTGGGGGGGCCTGTGCAAAATCGTTGGCAGTACGGCCCTGAGAGACAGAACAAGCATCTCCGACACAAATGTGGAAACAAAGCTAAGATTGAAGCTTCCATAGCTGAGGCAGTTATCCTAGAGGAGGTGTCAGACCTCAGGACATCGTACTATCCAGACCACATTCCCACTCTGCATAATAAGGTGCCTCGATACAATATAGAAGAGCCCAAGTATAAACCCAAGCTCCATCTATTCAGCGGGCAAGGTGGCAGGGCTGGGGGCTCGAAATCTTATAACATGCCACAACAAGAGTGGGAGGACCTCATGTTCTATGTCTTGCACAACATCAAGGAAGTTGAGGATGTGTGGATGAGGTAATACCACTACACCATTCCTTTATGTCTTGCACAACATCATGTTCTATGTTCACTTAGTCCCGGTCTAACACCACTTTTCTCTTTTAGTCAATTCGTTCATGAGGAGTGGACGGGAATGATTCCTCCTACTAAGGCGGAGGAACTTACTCTTCTTCGGCATGGAAACCCTGGAAGGAAAATTTTTGTTGCTTGGTTCATGAAGAAAGTAAACTTTCACATTCCCCTATTAAATACCTAGTTCAACATTTATTAGTTTACCGAACTAATGCACCCAGCAATTTCAATTAAACTTGTAGGGACAAGATCCGAACATATCCATGGATGACGAATTGAGATGGGTTTCCATGGGTTTTGACCCTCGAGTCAAGACATGTGAAAAGTATGATGTGAATGGGTATCGCTTCCATACAGAGGAGCACCAGAACAGCCGACCCGATCCCAAGACTATAAATACCGGAGTGTACACGCAAGGTCAAAATTCAGTTGACTACTATGGAAGGGTAGAAAAAATATACGAGCTTACATTCAGCCATGGGCGCGAAACCCTAAGTCTCCCTATGTTCAAATACCGATGGTTCGACCCAGTAGAGGGGCTGAGACATACGCCTTCTGTTGGTTTGGTCGAAGTTAAACCATCAACCGTGTATGCCGGTGCCGATCTCTTTATTGCGGCTACCCAAGCCACACAAGTTTATTACCTGCCTTACCCATGCCAGAAAGAGTACCTAAAGGGTTGGGAAGTTGTGTTCAAGGTGTCGCCACATGGTAAGCTACTGGACCCGAACGATGACGATTACTACAACATTAACCCCATGACATACGAGGGAGTGTTCTATCAAGAGCAACCTGATGATGATGTGGTCAAAAATGATGACGCTGACGCCTTGGGTGATGATGAAGTGGATCCAAACGATGACGATGCACGGAATGATGGTGAGACCATTGTTAATGAAAATGACATACTTATGCTAGAAAAGTTAAACGAAGACGCCGACGACGAGGAAGAGCCTCCACCTCCGTCATACAACGAAGATGATATGCGTGATACTGATGATGAGACCGATCGAGGAATCGGTTACAACAGTGATGATTCGTATGGGTTCTAGCAGATGTACGTTTCATGTCTTTTTTTTCTTTGGTTTGTTAATATGCCTTTTTATGCTTATTTATTAATGTGTTTTTTATTCGTTATTATTATGCTTTTTTCTTCATTATTAATGTAATAATTGTTTATTCTCTTTTCAATGCAGGTTCGTTAAACATGGGCAAGGGGAAGGCTGACGGCACGGGTTTCCTATCGAAGCTCACCAAGATGACTAGTCGGAGTGGTCGACCCCGTACTCTTCCCTCCCGACTACTTGAGGATGACTCCTCACAGGGAGGTCGAGGGAGAGGTGCCCCTAGAGGTGGAGGGGGTGGGGGGGGAGCCCCTAGAGGAGGACAGGGTCGGGGCCAGAAACAGCGCTCCCTCACCGACTTAGTGGTGTCCTCTTCGAGGCCCTCCTCTACCGAGGAGGAGGAGGAGGAGGAGGAGGAGGAAGAGGAGGTTGGGGAGGGGGACGAGGAGGTGGAGGATGGTGGTGGCGGGGACGATGGTGGTGGCAGCGAGGGGGTTGCCCACAACAAGGGGTGGCTCCGTGGTAATGCAAAGCTCCCTCCCCTTCCTGCTACCGAGGAGCAGAAGTGGCTCATTGAGCCCAAGGGGAAAGAGTAAGTGCCACTTAATCATAATTTAATTCTTTTGCTTGTACACATGCTGATATTTTCATTCTTTTGATTGTACACATGCTCATATTTTCATTCTTTCTATCTTTTGCAGCAACTGGATAATTCCTAAAGGGGCCCGTCTTCCAAACGGCGTCATCACCGTTTTGCTGAAGGAACACTGGCCGGGGCTGTTCCGTCCAGATCCAGTCAGGCAGCCTGAGCACCGGGTTTTGGCCACGAGCTGGGACCACTGGGAAGCGGCCCCCCACCCGGACCATACCACGTATGCTAAGGCCGCGATCACAAATTTTTGGGTAAGTTCTCTTCAGAAGCACGAGTCTTGAGTTTCGTTCATAGTTTATCATCGAATGGTTTAACTCATGGCTTCTTCCATTCTGGTTTTCTGAATGATTGTAGAAATACTATCGAGTTCTTGAGGAGCACAAGTCCACTGCCGATGAGATCGTGCTGCGCCAAGCGAGGAAGAAGGCCCGTCAGATGCAGTACGAGGTGCGCTGGGTGGCCATCTCGCAATATCATCACGACGCTCTTGAGACGAAGATGACCAAGGAAGACGCGCGAAGGATGCATGTTACCTTGGAGAGGGAGGAGTACTTAGCCGTAAGTATAACAGACTTTTCACTCCGGCGTTTGTGCTAAATTTCATCGTTTCGTGTTGACATGCCATTATGCTTTCATTATGTAGGTGTGTCCTGCTTGGTGTTATGGAAAGGATGATGCATGGGCGGCATTGGTGGATCTGTGGCTCGGTTAGGATGCAGAGTGGGCTGCTAAGAGCAAGAAAAACCAGGCTAACCGAGGGACCGACGGAACACATGGTCAGGGAAACCGGAACCACTTTAGCCACAAGAAAGTTCAGGTATATCTATTTACATGAAACATTCTTCTTCTTCTATTTACCGTCACTTTCTTATGTATCACTAACCTCTGTTTGGTGGTGCAGGAGGAGAAACTTAAGCGACCGCTCTCTGACATAGAGGCGTGGCAGATCGCCCATACGCGGAGTAAGTCCAAGGAGGGCAAGGGTGACTACTACGGCAACAGCGAGGAGAACCTGAAGGCCTACGAGGAGGAGTATCTGAGGGTAAATCCTGGCACACCTGACCCCTTAAAGCAGGCTACGGACGAAAGGGCGGTGGTGGGTATAGGGCCGAAGCTTCATGGTCGGCAGGCGGTTCTGGATGCCGTGTGTACTCCTTCTATCTCCTTCACACGGCTCCGAGCTACCGACCCGAGCCTGAGCCAGCGCACGAGCACGACCAGTGCACAGTCACACTCCCTCCTAGCCCAGCAGACCAGCGTAAGTATTTTCCCTCTTATCTTCCTTTTTCCTCACTTTATTTTCCGCATTGAGATGTTTTATGAGTTCATCATGTCATATCGTAGGCCTACATGGAGTACACACGCCAGGAGACCATAGCGTCGCAGGCGAGAGTTGCAGCAGTCCAGGAGCACATCAGTCGCATGATGATGGTTAGTTTAGCCTCTTTCATTTCACTTCCATATTTGCACTTTCATTTCTTCTGACCTTCGTGTTTGCTTGGTCAATTCACATGCAGCGCATTTTTGAGAGCATGGCGGCCAGCACAGTTCCTGTAATGGAACCACCACCACCACCTGCTGGACCTGCACCAGTGCTCCTTACCTTTGAGGAGTTTCTGGCACAGAACATGGAGGCTCCGGTTAGTACATCCCCAAACTCATCAACCACTGCTTACCGTTTATTCAAACCCTCTGGTTGCCATTGATGCTTTGACAGATAGCTGTGAAACTTAGAATGTCACAGCTTCACCATTAGTCATGAACACAACACTCACTTCCTCGCTGAAAAATACAAAAGGTACATTGTCAAATTTCTAGATTTAGTTTAGAAATTAGTAAACATTTGGCAAAAGAAGCATCATTTTCTCTTGATTATTAGGTGTATATATGTATTAAGAGGCACCAAGATAAGGGCTTTCAAGTTATATATCAGAAATAAATCATCTACTTTGACGGGTGTATGAAATCCTTAAGGTTTAACATGCAACCATGCATGTCAAAATCCAATGGCATGTTCCATTCAAATGGCATGAAAACAATTTGTTCTTACAATCAACATATTACAACAGCACGTCGCCCTAAAGATATTCAATGTAACATATTCCATAAAGGAATTAAAGATATCAATCCCATTATCTTATCATCTAACATATGCAATGAGGAAGACCAACATTCCAAGTAACCATTGTATAAATCAAGCAATATTGTTCTCATCAGCCACTGCTTACCGTTTATTCAACACAATCATATATCCCCTTAACATGTCTTTTCGAACTTCCAGGGAACCGGTGGATCATCCGTTGGTGGTGGTGCCAATGATGCCATCAGTCCCATGTCACGGAGCCCGGTCACTCCGATCCACCGAGGTGGCGGTGGCGGTAGCGGTGCCGCAAGCAGTGAGGACCTGGGCTTTGGCCATTTGGGCGGTGAGGACCTTGGTAGTGGACCTCGTAGGGCTTAAGCCCTTTGTATGCTCGGAGGACTCTTTATGTGATGATGATACTTATGTGATGATGTTGATACTTATGATGATGATGATGTTATTATGATGATGATGATGTTAGATGTATATGTGCTGTGAATTTGAAATGAATTCAAACAGAAATCAGAAAAAATAGGCAGCATCTATGCCGACGGCTTTGCCGTCGGCATAGCCACCGCCGAGGCACCAGTAGGCGACACGTGGCACCTATGCCGACCGCTTAGCCGTCGGCATACGTTTAAATCTATGCCGACGGCTAAGCCGTTGGCATACGTGCCACGTGTCCCCCAACTGTACTCCCTGGCACCAGACTATGCCGACGGCTTAGCCATCGGCATACACTGACGCCAGGGAATACCAGCATGTGCCACGTGTCAGCACTATGTCGACGGCTAAGCCGTCGGCATAGTGGTGACACGTGGCGCGTTTTTATTGGGTGTAACTTGACGGTGGCGTCGTCTGCCGCCGTCATACGAACGAGTTTGCCGACGGCCAATCTGTGCCGACGGCCGTACGTACACCGTCGGCATAGGCACCTATGCCAACGGCTTTTCTATGCCTACGGCAGGCCCAGGTACGCCGACGCATACGATGCCGACGGGGCTATGCCGATGGCGGCCGTCGGCATAGGTCTATCCCGACGGGATTTGGACCTATGCGGCCGTCGGCATAGCCAGTAATTCCGGTAGTGGCAATCTGGTTGGGAGGGCGTACCTGCCCTCTAGATGGTCGTGGAGTATTTTTCTCCACCCCAATCTTTTTTTCCTTTTTTATCTGTCGTGGAGTTTTCACGTGTGGAAGTTTCTTTTTTATTTCTTTAACTACCGATGGACATTGTGGAGTTCCCATGGACGTGGCAGATCCTTTTTTACTGCACCTCTTTATTACGCAACTTTTCCTTCTATCCTGGCCGTAAATTCTACAATCCAACGCTACAATTAATATTGATGATGTGGGTTAATTAAACGGCTTGAATGGTGCCCCCAATTAGTAAATATAAGATATAAGATGGTATCTATCGACCATCTGCTTTGATCCACCTACTGGCTTTATGAGGTCCCTAAGTTTGTCATCTTCTCCTCGAGAATAAAATCACAAAATTTGTCATTTCACCATTACAAATTTAGAAAAATCGCCGTGTTTTTAAGAACAAACTTGTAAATTTGTAGTTTTCTCAATCACGGCAAACCATGTGCACATCGTATATCCTTTTTGCCATGTTATTCTAGAAAACATGGCAATTTTCTTAACTTGTTTTTACTTTGTACATGGCAAAAATAAAACAGAACATGCTTTCACAGAAAACATGGCAATTTTCGTTAAGCAACATGGAAATTTTTGGCAAAACCACACGGCAAATCTTTAGGAATTTTTAAAAAAGTAAAATCAAATGGCAAAATTAGTTGTTCCATGGCAATTTCTTTTTATTTTTCATGACCGCAAATTTATTTTTTGTACCATGGCAAATTATACTTCTGGACCATGGCAAATTCTTGTTCAGCCATCTTACATTGAGAGGTGTGATGGCAATTTTCAACCCACATTTTACCATGGTAAATTTTTGTATGTAGGTTTGGTTTTAGCACTGTAGGTACAAATATGCACCTACAAGATTCAACATGCATTCCCATGGCAATTTTTGTTCATGTTTTTTAATATGCCCCTACAAGTTCTAGTTCATTGAGCATATAATGGAATAACCACACGACAAATGGATGACAATTTGATCTTCATACCATTTTTTATCGTTAAAGAACATGGCAAAATTACTTTTTTTAGCATGGTTAATTTATTTTTATTACCATGGCAAATTTCATTTTGTATTTGCTATTGAAAAATTTAATTTTTTCTTACCCATGGCAAATTTACCTTCATTGCCATGGCAAAAATTACCTTTATTTCCATGGCAAATTTTTCCGTTTTAAATTTTGCCATGGAAAATTTTACTTTTGTTTTGTCATGGCAAATTTTGGATTCATTGACATGGCAATTTAACTATTTGCTTGCCACGGCATCATTTCATTCGTTGACATGGCAAATTTACTTCAACATACATGGCAAAATTTCGCTTTTTGGTTTTGCCATGGCAATATTTTCACTCATTGACATGGCAAAGTTACATTTATTGCCATGGCAAATTTACTTCGACATACATGTCAAACTTACATTTATTGCCATGGCAAATTTACTTCAACATACATGGCAAAATTTCGCTTTTTTGTTTTGCCATGGCAATTTTCACTTTTATTCGCCATGGCAAATTTACGTCTACTGTCAAGGCAAGAGTAGTTCAACATACATGGCAATTTTTACTTTTTATTTGTTTTTACATGGTATTTTCTTTTCTTTTTCTTGATTTTCCATGTTGGCAAAATTATATTTTTCTACCATGGCAATTTTATTTTCTGTATCATGGAAATTTTTATTTTCGCACCATGGAAATTTCTTTTTTCTCATATTTATTTTGGCATGATGGCAATTTTTATTTTACCACCATGGCAATTTTATTTTTTGAACATGGAATATTATTCTATTGGACCATGGCAAATTCTTTCTTTTTCTTTATTGCTTTTCATGATGGGAACTTTATTTAGTTATATGGCAATTTTTTCCTTGTAACATGGAAGATAAAAATTGTGTACCATGGCAAACTCATTTTTTTTGCATACCTCCTCCTTTTTTCTAATTTTTGATAATATCATACTAAATTTGTTTGTTAAGTAAATTTATTTTGAAATAAACCATGGCAAGCATTTTTTTCTCTAATACCATCACAAATTCTTTTTCTTCCTCCTTTTTAACATAATGGCATTTTTATTGACCATGGCAATTTTATTTTTATGTAGCATGGAAAATTATACCATTGGACCATGGCAAATTATTTTCTTCTTATTGTTCATGATGGCAACTTTATTAAGTTACATGTCAATTCATTTTTGATGATCTGTGGTTTTTTCATGGACCGAACAAATTTTTTTGGGATGACTCGTCATGATGCTGTACTGGAAGCCCAGATCGAACGTCAGTTGGTTAATTAGAAGAAAACAAATCAAATCTGGGCTTTATTTTGTCTCAGAAGAAAGAACAAATTCGGGCTTTTCTGCTACTGCGCATGATGGGGAGGGGCTTTCGTGCTGGGGGGCTCTCCTCCCGAACAAAAACGTTCGTGAGGGTCGATCTGCCATACCGAACTTTCGTTCGGTCTGGGAGGTTCCCAGACTGAATGTACGTGCGTTATCGGCGTCCTTGTTTTTTACACCAACCCAGATCGTATCTCTAGGCTCACAGTAGGCAATTCTAACCCTGTTTTGGAGAATAAAACTCATAGTCGTTCTCTAAAAAAACAGTTGAGCCGACCATCACACACATGCGCCAGTCCTTCTGAGACATTGTCGCTTCTTTACCCTTGTTGCAGTTCGAGACCCCCAATTATCTCTTGTTACTAGATGTATTTGTCTAAGCTGTCATACTAAGCTTCGCTGCATGGTTGTTTTGACGTCTCGGGGGGTTACAGACCCTTGGATTAGCTTGCTAATGATGTTATGTATTTATTGATATGTTGGTTTAAAGTATTACTCCCTCTATTTTTACTCCACATATAAGATTTACTTGCAGTCAAACTATACAAACTTTGACAAAATTATATAAAAATATATCAACATCTACAATACTAAAATTATATAGTATGGAAATTAATTTCATAATGCATCTAGTAATATTGATTTCATATTGTGAATGTTGATATTTTTTAATATAAAGTTAGCCAAACAGATTCATGAACTGGGATGTTCTTCTTTGACTAATATTGCATTAGTAAAATCGATTTATAGTAATATTGCGACTCAGACGTGGGTTGTGGCTCATCTTTCATAGTAGTCACGTCGGATCGTGGGCTATTACCGACTCGGACGTGGGACCCACGTCCTCCTACCCGACGACACCTATATAGTGGAGGCGTCGGCAACCCTAGACACCACACGAAAAACATATCGCATCTGCTCTGCCTCCATGAACACTGGCAACTATTGTTTCTTTCATTGCTGCTGCCGCCGATGATCCCATTCCGTGGACCGCGTGCACGGCTGATGGGAGAGCAGGCTTTCAACCCTCCCCCCTCGTGAGATCCTGTACGGGAGGGGGGCGATTAGGTTTTTGGGGAGTGTCTCCTACACAACTGCTCGCAGCCGTTCGTCTACGTCCAGCCTACGTCCTCGTCGCTATCGTCTTCAATATGTCCACCGAAGAAGAGGCACTCCCCAGGACATCATGTTGCCCTCGAGAAGAAGAATGGCCAGGACATCGTCGCCACTGCGGCTTCAACCTGGCCTACACGAGGACGTTGATACTTGTAGACTGCGTTGGTATTTTCCTCGAAGAGGAGAGGATGATGCAGACTAGTAAAGATAAGTATTTCCCTTAGTTAAGAACCAAGGTTATCAATCCAGTAGGAGAACCACACAAAATTCAGTGAACAACACCTACACACACAAAAGTAAACACTTGCACCCAACGCAAATAAGAGGGTTGTCAATCCCCTTACCGGTTATTTGCAAAGATTAAGTCTGATATAGATAAATAGATAAACTAAAATACTAAATAAAATAAAAGTAAATAAATTGCAGCAAGTTATTTTGTATTTTTATATATGATAAGATAGACCCGAGGCCATAGTTTTCATTAGAGGATTCTCTCTCGAACACCTAGCATACGGTGGGTAAAAAAATTACTGTTGGACAATTGATAGAAAAGCAAATAATTATGACGGATTCATGGCAATGATTATATATATATGCATCAGGCCTGAGACAAATAGACCGACTCCTGCCTGCATCTATTACTATTACTCCACTCATCGACCCACTCCTGCCTGCATCTAGAGTATTAAGTATGAAAATAGAGTAACGCCTTAAGCAAGATGACATGTTGTAGAGGAGTAAACTCAAGCAATATGATATATACCCCATGTTTTTATCCTTAATGGCAACAACACAAATACGTGTCATGTCCCTTTCTGTCACTGGAATTGAACACCGCAAGATTGAACCCATCACAAAGCACCTCTCCCATTGCAAGATAAACCAATCTAGTTGGCCAAACCAAATCGATAGATCGGAGAGAAATAAAAAGCTATAATACATCATGCATAAAAGAGATCAGCAAAGACTCAAATATTTCCCATGAATAATCTGATCATAAACTCACAATTCATCGGATCCCAACAAACACACTGCAAAAAAAGATTACATCGGATATAACTCCAAAAACATCAAGAAAACTTTGTATTGAAGATCAAAGAGAGAGAAGAAGCCATCTAGATACTAGCTATGGACCCGTAGATCAGTGGTAAACTACTCACACATCATCGGAGGGGCATCAAGGTTGATGAAAAAGCCCTCCGTGATCGATTCCCCCTCCGGTAGAGTGCCGAGGAAGGCCTCTAGATGGGATCATGGAAGAACAGAAGTTTGCGGCGGCGGAAAAGTTTTCTCATGTTGTTCTCTGGTATAATGGGAATATTTTGGAATTTATAGAGGTGAAATTAGGTCAGGAGGTGCCACAGGGGGCCCACAAGCCTGGGGGCGCGCCCCCTAAGCTTGTCGCTCCCTCGTGGCTCCTCAGGTCTTCTCCCGAACCTTCTAGGGTCTCTTCTGGTCCATAAAAAATTAATTCAAAGTTTTTTCTGCGTTTGGACCTTTTT
This sequence comes from Elymus sibiricus, assembly GCA_039707655.1. NCBI lineage: Eukaryota > Viridiplantae > Streptophyta > Magnoliopsida > Poales > Poaceae > Elymus > Elymus sibiricus. The sequence continues at coordinate 36,124,372 of CM077676.1, forward strand.
TGATAATGATTTTCTGAAAAGACAAAAACAAGCAACTGGCACTGGGCACTGAGTTAATAGGTTAGTCCAAAAAATGATATATAATTGCACAAAGTTGCATATAAAACATCCAAGATTGATACTATAATAGCATGGAACAATAAAAAATTATAAATACGTTGGAGACGTATGAGACGTCGTCGCCACCACGACTTGTGGTATTTAGCTTTGAGGACCCACGCACACAAAGAATCAGGGAACATCAGTAGCCTCCACGCTTGCTTTGCTAGCAAAGCCCGATTGAACGCTTCAAAATCTCTAAATCCCATGCCGCCCTCTCTCTTTCTTATAAACATCTTGTCCCATGCAACCCAATGGACTTTCCGCTCGCCATTAGCCGCCCCCACCAGAATTTAGATGAAATAGATTTCAGGTTCCGGCATGTTTTCTTGAAGAGCTGGAAGCAACTCATAGCGTAGGTTGGTGTAGCTAGCAACACCGACTTAACGAGCACTTCCCTAGCAGCCTTTGACAAACCTTGTCCTTTCCAACCACCCACCTTTGACCCCGATGAAGTAACCACACATTTAGACGAACAATCCTTGGATCTACCAACCACTGTCGGCAAGCCCAAGTATCTCTCTGAAAGAGCAGTAGAGGAAATACCAATAACTTGCTTCAGACCCCTTTGACTGCCCTGGGTGCAACCTTTTCCAAAAAATATTGACGATTTTTGGAGATTCAACTTTTGTCCAGAGGCGAGTTCCTACAGCTCCAAAAGTTCCTTCAGTTTTGTCATGTTACTTTGTGTCTCTTCCAAGAATACATACTTGAGAACTTGATATGCATCACCGATGATTGGTATGTCACCGTACCTGATTTTGTTGTGAGCCGTCTTGACAAAGTTTTCATATTCACCATTCGAGAACCAACTCGATGCGTAGTCCACATAGAGATGCCCCCACTTTTCCCGGTGTCTCTGATTCCCTGATCCATCTTCACTTTCTTCATCTACTATCTCTCGGAACCAGCTCTTATCTTTTTCTTCAATTTTGTAAAAAATCAATGTTTTAAATAGCCGGCTATAGCCCAGCTATAGCTGTTTGATCAGGTGCCGCTATGTGGCATAGCCAGCCAAACTTACGAAATAGCTGGCTATAGCGGGCTATAGCCTCGCTATAGCTGATTTGGAAGGCCGCCACTATTTGGCATAGCCCGCTATTTAAAACACCGTAAAAAAATTGAATGTGATAAAAGGGTGTTCCAACTAGTAGAGGTGGAAGCTACTGCTTGAGTCATGATGGGGCAGTATATATATGCGCACATCAAACATCATGATGTTCATGGTTGGAATTTGTTGGATTGGTACAATTTTGCATTGATATTATGTAAAGATCTAGATTCTATTGTTTCGCCATCGTCCTTCTTTGAAGTTCAGCATGATACCATGCAGTAACCATGTGGTTGTCGTGCCCATTTTTTTAGGATGCCTGACCCGCATGTTTAGACTGTTTTTTCTTCTTTATCATGGCAAGAATGTGGCCTTGTGATGTTCGTACAAGCTGGAATACTCTTGGAGATTCCATAATGCAGTATGCATTCCTACTAAAATTAGGCATTAATTTCAAATTTTGGTGAAACTACATCATTCAAGTTCAGACATGAACCGGAATATTACCATGTGCCGATTTCTGATATTTAGGACCTTGGTTTATTTTCTTATGTAAAATTCACTGCTTGCAGCTTATGCATCGTGTAAAAGTACGCCTTCGAGCAAGTTTACACACTCCAAAGAAGAGCTGTCTTTGCACGACACGCACCAGGAGACACCCTGATCAGACTGAGTGATGATGATTGGCAACCGACTCCAGCATATATACTACTCCAGCGATGAGGGGTGGAAGTTACCTCAGAATATAAATGGGTTGATCTCGGATGAAACTTGATGGCGCTAAGTATGGTAATATTTTGTCGAAATGAGCCAGTTTTGAACAAAGTTCCAACAAAACTTCGACTCTGTTCCTGTCAGTGAAACACGTTTTTTTCTACTATAGGTCTGATCTTTCATGATTACTTATGTTCACAGTTGGAACTTTCTTTTGGCAGTTGTGTGTCACAACTGAACTATGTAATGTAACACAAGAACTGTACTTCACATGATCCAGTTAAAAAAAACATAAACAGGGTAGGCAAACATGGCTTATCTTCCAATCAAAAAGGACTTGTCACATACTACCATAGACACAAGAGATAGCAACAGAATTTTTTGCGAATCATATGACACAACAAACAAGCTACGGGCAGTGGTTCTTCTCATAAAGCAGCCTTGAGAAAGCAGGATCACTGGACGTCAAAAAACACATTTGATTCAAACTAATTCAGAATAATCGTCGGGGGAGATCCGACGAATAACAATGTCTTCCCTCCAGGGTTCATCAATCACATGGAAGTAGTGGAGACTGGAGAGAATATATATGTGATCTCCTTGTAGAAATTAAATACATGACTCATTACTCGAATAAAATCAAACGGCAGTCCTCCCCTACAGGAAAAGGACTCGTAACTGGCAACAACCATACCCAGAAGACTAAACTGTGTTGTGTCGTCGCTCAATGGATGAGCAGCTCAGATCTCCGAGTTGCCGATCTTGTACCACTCGGTGTGGACGGAGCCCGGCATGTAGACTATCTCCTACGTATGCGGCCAGCATCCCGAAGTTGTCCCTTTGGGACTAGACGAGGCTCACAGGAAGGTCGTTGTCCCTCCGGTAGAAGTCGAAGTAGGCCAGACTGACTGACCTGCCTGGGGACTGACGCCGTTGTTGATGGACAGGCATCACTGCTCCTTCCGGTTGCTAGACATCAGGGGTGGTCCTCTACTCAGCAATTCGGAGATGGAAATCAGTTTGAAATGTAAACTGATCGGTCTTCACGAAAGAAACTCCATCAATCATGTGAGTACAGTAATATCTTGTCGTCCAAACGAGTCGACTGGGAGTTAACCAAGTCTCAATCAAGTGCCATAACATGTAAAAACAAAAAACAAAACTGAAGAATTTTTTTGCATGGATCTCAATGAATCATAGACTGAGACATAACCAAGTCTCAGTCGACTGAGATTTAGCAAAACTGTTAACATAATGTTAGTGTAAATTGATCGACCTTGGAAGACGCAACCTGCTCATGTTACGACCCACCTAGGTACCTGTAATCCAAGGACGTCTCGGCGGTAGGAGCAGCCAGAGACATCGCAGTTGACTGTTTGCACTGCCCATTTCCCAGCTCCTTCCAGTCAAGTCGTGCTGGACCTTGATGAAGAAGGAGCCTTCACCCTGGTCGATGCTAGTTATGGCGGCAGTGATCTCGACCAAGAAATTGCGGAGCTCACCCTTGTTCCACCCGGAGAAGACCTTCTTCACCACATAGTTTGTGAGCTTACCAACAGGCTTGAGAACACGGAATGACTCAACGGTCAGTTGCGTGTCACCATACATTACTGTGCAGTGGACCACCTCGGCAAAGTTTTGAGATACACCCTTCCGAAAACAACTCAATGCATGGTCCACATAGAAACGCTCCTCTTTTTCCCGGTGTCTCTTATTCCCCGATGTTGTTTTTACATTAGAATTGTGTTCATATCCTTTTTTTTTCCTGCGAGAAAGACTATGAGTTTTATTCCTCCAAAACAGGATTACAATCAGCTAGAGATACAATCCGAGGGTGTACGACCCTCTGTTCTACCAAACTTTGCCAAGTAGCGGGCAACAATAGTCTGGTATATATGGAGCTAACGATGTGATCTGGCTCAGCTGGTTTCTTGGTCGAAGTCGTCATTGTCGGACATCAACATTGTTGACATCGTGCTCCTCCTTTATGACGTTGGTGGTCTTGCCTATGGACTATTCATTGTATATCACAAGAAGGAGATATTCATCATGATGAGAAAAAACACTTCCACATTGAAAAGAAGATGGGTTCCCAAAAAAATCAAACAAAGGAGCAAAAAGTTGTTTTTTTGCATGGAAAGCGTCTTCTAGGTTGCATGGTTGGGTAGAGAAAACATGGACAAGGAAATTCATTCAAGGAAGCATCACCTTACCCGTGAATGCACATGGTGCTTTACTAGAGAGAGGAAAGAGAAAAAGAAACAAGTACTGAATTTTAGGAAGAAAATACATCAAGGTCCTAAATATTCGCAATCCGCCAAAATTGACCCATTAAATTTTTCTTAAATTGTGTTTTAAACCTATCATCCAATTTATCAGTCATTGTTTTGCTTGATATATTCTGGTTTATGTCCGATCTACGAATGACAATGATTGATGCATCACAGTATCAAATTATGAAACTAGTGCCTAATTTAAATAGTATTGCATATGAAATGCATTTCTTATGTAAAGAAGAAGATAAGATCTCTTGGCATTAATTCCAACTCACGAGCAACATAATGACACATTCCAGACATGACTATCAACAAAAAGAAGGTCTAAACATGCAGGTCAATAATCCTAAAAGTGGCCAGACAACACATTACATGTGCTACTATCTTTACTTGGGCTTTGCATCATGGTTAGTGCAAAATATCATGGTGAACTTCAGAGGACAAGGACGATGAGAAACGTATCATAGACCTTTACATAATATCAACGTAAAGTTTTACAGAGCCAACAACTTCCAACCCATGAACATCATTGCATTTGGTGTGTGTGCTTATATAGCGCCTCATCATCACTCAAGCAGTAGAATCCATTTCTATTAGTTGGAACACTCTTGCATCACGATAAATACAGCTCCACGATAAAAATAGAGGAAACTGAGAAAAAAAAAGATGATTTAGTCTTGAGTGATAGGAGATGAACATAAATAGAATATATAAATGGTATATGGGAATAAGAGACACCGGGAAAAGGAGGAGTGTTTCTATGTAGACAATGCATCGAGATGCTTCAGGAAGGGTGAATCTAGAAACTTTGTCAAGATAGTCCACATTGGGAACCCGTATGGTGACATGCAACTGATTTGTGAGGCATATCATCTTCTCTAGTCTATTGTTAAGCTCGCAAATGACGTGCCATAGAAGGTCATCTTCGGATGAATAAAATGCGAGCTCCTCAGTTTCTTGGTCGAGATCACTGCCAATATATTTTGCATCGACCAGGCTGAAGAATCCTTGCTCAACAAGGTCCTGGACGAGATATGGATAAAGGAAACCGGGAAATGGATTGTGCAGCTCCTATCCAAAGCTTCTGAGTGTGTGTGGTTGCTCGTACCATTGAGACTGTAGGGCCCATGTAATACAATGAGGATTTGCGTGTCTCATGGCATTGGGGGAAACAATTGTTTGCGGTATGCAAGTTGAGATTCAAATAATACATATTTGTTGTCCCTCAGGGGAAAGAGTTAGTTCTAACGATCGGCAATTAGGGTTTGCAGAAGAAAAGAAGACAAACACCGCCGCCACAGTTACTGCCCGGTTCCCATCGCCTCCAACTGTCGTTTTGGCGCTGTGAGGTGCGGGGGTGTAACAACGGTGGACGTGGTGTCATTAGAAATAAAGGTCATATGGTTCTTCCCCTCCTACTGTGATGCTTTTCCAGACGACGTCACAGAGCAGGAGCTATGTTTCCTTTGCAGGTTCGGCACAACTATTCTTGCAGATTTTAGGTCTATGTCCCCGCATGACTGATCTTTCGGATTGGTTGAGTTATTTTCTGAGTGTCCTAGTTCTTTTTATATTTGAACTTTTTAGGGCTGGAGTCATTCCTCGGTACTATGGTAAAGATCTTGCGGTTCAACAACCTGCACGGCTTCCCATCTTTTTTGCTTAGGTAATCAAGTTCGTGAAGGTGTACAAGCAACAGTGTCCCTACTTTGGTCTAATTGTATTGTCTTTGTTGAAGGCTTGGAAGAATTTCATCCTGCAAAATTTATTACCATGAGTTGGGGATGTGGTAGTAGTTAAAATGTCTCCTCGAGCTCTCGGCATCTCTCAGTCCTTTTTGCGGATGGTATGCTATCGTTCTTCAAGGTTTAGCACAAGCAAGCCCTGCGGATAAAGGAAATCATTGGTAACTATGATAATGCTACCGGTCAACTGAACAACCTTGGCAAATGCTCTATGTTCTTTCGTAAGCATGGTTCTGATGAAAACAAGTTGGTTGTTAGGCAGGACATCTAGGTCACCAGTACGGAGTTTGAAAATAAGTACTCGGGGCTTGCAACTCCAGATGGCCAGATGCACAAGGCTAAATTTCGAAACCTCGAAGAGGGACTTACTAAGAGAATGATCTAGTGGGAGTGGTCCCATGGCCAAAAGCGGTAGAGAAGTGTTGACTAAAGCGGTGGTAGAAGCCATCCCTAATTATATTATGGGTGCTTTTAAACTCCCGGTGTCGGTTTGCGAGGATCTATCTCAGATGGTGACAAGAGGAAACATAGAACTCACCAGAAAGCATGGCTTATATAGCTGAATTGTATACTGGACTTGGGTTCATGGATTTTTCGATCTTCAACCAAGCTTTTCTGGCGCGCAAATCTTGGCGCCTTCTGACGCTTCCTGCCCGATGGCCCGTCCATGAAGCTTGTAGGCTCACTGGAGGCATACCAGTACATTGAAGACATTCTTCTCAAGGTGTCTGCTCAAGTCCATGATAGCGGCCCGTGTGTCACATACATTGAAGTAACACTTGTTTACCTACATTTTTTTAGAAAGCATCCACTTTTCTGCTGACAGTTTGCGGAACACTGATCGCACAATTATATGGGACCAGGACACTCCCGCCTCCCAAACCGTAACCCTCCCACGTCGCTCCCATGGGCGACGGGGAGCGGGCTCCCGCCACCGCCACCAGCACCCTCCTCCCTCGCCGCCGCCAGAAGACGTGGCCGGGCAAAGCCTGGCCAGCATCGGCGGCAGCGGGGCGTTTCACCTTCTCACGCAGGGCCTCCGCCACGGGGCAGCACGGCTGGGCCGAGACACCGCGATGGCAAGGGTCGCTGTGGTGCGGCGATGGATCCCCACGACGGCAGCGCACGGCGGGCTTCGAGGTGGCACATCATGTAGGCGAGGGTGTGGCAGCGGATCATGCAGGCGAGGGGGTGGCGGCGGATGGGATCCACCCAGATCTGGCGTCCGTCTACAGCTGGCGGTGCAGGCTGCGGGCAGCGCGGGCCGGTCTCCTCCGCCGTGGCGGCGATGGCATCGGCGTGGTGGAGGCAGCGGTGTGGTGGTGGTCCTAGTGCTCTTATTGCAGCACGGCAATGATCTGCATGATCGGTCCTCCTCGATCTGGCCCTCGACGTGTTCCGAAACTGCTGCAGGAGATCTTGCCCGAGGATATGTGGATCGGATAGAATCCGGTCGTGCGCATACATATTACCCTACGCGGCTCCATGAGGGTGCGGATGAAGCTCTGTTGTTTGTTGGCACCATGAGACATGTCGGTGTCTCAATTTTCATGCTGTTGACAGCGGTGGAGAAAGACACGGTGCCTGATATCGGAGGATCAGTAAGGCAGATGGGGCCTTGGAGGCGATGGAGTCAGCTAAGTGTTTGATAACTTTTAGAAGCAGCGGTGACAAGTGAGGGCGGCAGCACTGGAGGATTTCATTTTTGGTTGTGCTCCTCGGCTGCCGTGTCATGACTTTCAGGGTGAAAACCTAAGGTCTGACCTTCATTGGTTGTGCCTAGCAATTGCCTTGCTGAAGGTATTGTTTTGAGAGCCCGGAGTTTCTCCAAGGTGAAAACCTATGATTTTGGGTCGGGCGACGATGGCGCTTGTGCACTGTTTCCTTCTTGAAGGCGTCGCTTTTGGAGACCTTTTAAGTTTTCCGGGTGTTGTCTTTGGTGGTGGTTTGTGCGCTGCTGCTGAGTGTCGTTGATCACTGTGGTGAGGCCTTTGTTTTTTCCATTCTTTTTTTCTTTTAGGGATGCGTGCATCCTGGTTATCTTTGAGGCATCTTGTTGGTGCAGTGGCTGTATGTAACTGGTATCTTTGCGATATTAATATATTCCTTTTTAAAAAAACATTTGATGCGAAACCTACCGATGGATCCCACTCGCCAGGCTGACATTGGCACCAGTTCTCACACCGTCTGACTAGCCCGTTAGACAATTCATAGGGCCCACCCGTTAGCGTTGATGACTAATATGGCGCCGCCGGCCTGATGGTGTCCATGCGCATAGTCTTCAGCCGCTGGCGTGCGCGCGCACCCAGGGCATGTTCAGTTGCCCTCCTAACACCTTCGTCTACGTGGTGCACTCCGGCTAGGTCATGCTTGTCAACGTGTCAGGGGAGCAGGATAGCCTATTCTGCGAGCCCTTCTCGGGCGCCTACTTTGTGCTCCCCGTCGGCTTCCCCGATCTCACTAGCTCACCAGGTGCATCATGCAGTAGCGTCTGTGGCGGAGGCCCTGCTCGTGCACAACCACCTGGTTGATTTCCCCAATCCCCCCCTGTGCGTGCTCCCGCGTTCCTAGATGCGCGCCTCTCTCCTAGTGGACGAGTCATCCGACAAGACTCAACAGGCCCGCGCCTCCAGCTGTCTTACCTGACGCTCTCCTGTGCGTGATGTTGCCAGTTTGGATGCTCTGCGCCCAACGGGTTCGTGGTGCTCTGCCACTTCCCTGGCCCGGGTCTCCCCGACAAAGGAGACGACGCAAGACCCCTTGCTCACCAAGAGCGATGAGGCCGTGGCGTGACGGCAGTCTTAGGGGTAGCGCAAGGGGGTGAGGATGGGCGGCCTACAGGGTGGCGTGGTGCCGCGGGGAGGTCTAGGAGGCACGATGTCAGCGGGTCAAGCTCGCGACAGGGCACGGGGTGCAGAGGCAGACCGCGAGCGGCTGTCTCCAGTGACGGGCAATGGCAGGGTCCTGCCTAATGTACACAAGGTGCTCGACATAATGTACAAAAGAGAGAGAGAGGTGTGTGTGCATGCTGACAGGTGGGCCCTATGCCCAGTTTAACAACCTAGTCAAACGGTGTCAAGTTTTGGTGTCACGCCAGCACTGACGGCGGGCCCCATCCATCAGATCCAGCATCAACACGCGTTTAGTGACCGATCGCGAATTGGTAGCACAATGGTGATGGGTTTTTTGTAAAAAAAAGCCGTGGTGGTTTCTTTATTTAGGGTCCACAAATGTGGTGGTTTTTTGCAATTCACTCCACACATTAGGATGGGTGGCTCTAGAAAGTGGAAACATTGTTAAGATGGTTCGCAATGGGATTGGGTATGGTGACATGCAACTGATTGCTACTTGTGATAGACGTTGGGATTTTCCCAAAGAGGAATGGTGAAGTAGTATAATAGCAGAGAGTATTTCTCTCAGTTAAGAACCAAGGTTTATCGAACCAATAGGAGATCCATGCAAACGACCTTTAGGAGTACCTACACACACAAATAAAATACTTGCACCCAACATGGGCAAGAGGGTTGTCAATCCCCTTGTACTTGTCAATTGCAATGATCAGTTCTGATAGTGGGAGATATATAAATTGCAAAACTAAATAAAAGTAAATAAATTGCAGAAAGTAACTTAGTGTTTTAGCAATATGATTTAAATGGACCCGGTGGCCATAGCTTTCACTAGAGGCATCTATCTCAAGAACGTAGCAAACGGTGGATACACAAATTACTGTTGGCCATTGATAGAAAAGCGACTAGTATGATGTTATTCATGGCATGATCAGTACAAAGGCATTACGTCTGTCACAAGTAGACCGAACCGATTATGCATCTACTACTATTACTCCACTTCTAGAGCGCTTCTATGCTTACCTCTCTACGTATTAAGTTCATGACAAACAGAGTAATACATGAGGTATGATGACATAATATAGACAGAATAAGACCAACAAATATGATCAAACCCCGTCGTTTTACCCTTAGTAGCAACAATAAAAATATGTGCCTCGCTACTCCTCCTGTCACAGAATGAGGACACCGCAAGATTGAACCTACCACAAAGCACATGTCCCGCTGAAGATAAATCGATCTAGTTGGCCAAACTTAACGGATAGATCGGAGAGAAATACAAAGCTATAACAACCACACATAATAAAGTTCTGAAATAACTCAATTACTTTCAATGAACAACTGATCATAAAACCATAATTTATCGGATCCCAACAAACGCACCGTGAAGGATTACATCGAATCGATCTCCGAAGAGAACATTGTATTGAAGAGAGAGAGAGAGAGAGAGAGAGAGAGAGAGAGAGAGGGAGGGAGGGAGAGAGCGAGAGAGCAAAGTTGATGAAGAAGGCCTCCATGATCGATTTCCCCTCCGGCAGATTACCGGAAAAGGTCTTCAGATGGGACCGCGGAAGAACAGAGGCTTGCGGCCGCGGAAGAATTGTTTCGTGGCTTCCTCTGTTGGTTTTGGAATATTTGGGAATTTATAGTGCCTACCCACCAGGGCGCACCTTGTTGCCTTGTCGTCTCCTCGTATGACTTCTGGTCCTTCCTCGAAGCATCTAGGGTCCCTCCTGGTCCAGAAAAAATCGTCAAAAAGTTTCGTAGCGTTTGGACTCTATTTGGTAGGGATTTTCAGTAAAACCAAAAAAAAAAAACATGCAGAAAACAACAACTGGCACTAGACACTAGGTTAATAGATTAGTTCTCAAAAATGATATAAAATAGCATATAAAGTATATAAGATTGATAATATAATAGCATGAAACAATCAAAAATTATAGATACGTCGGAGAGCTATCGCTGATCGAGATAGTTGATGATATATTCACCATCAAGGATGACCAGGGTGTAGGCTACTCGGTCAACAAGGTCCTGGGCAAGACTGGGATGAAGAGAACCAGAAAGTGGACGGTGCAGCAGTCTGCTGAGCTCTCTGTGTCTGCTCCTTGGATTGCAAGTTCCTCAGCGGGTTGAAGGATCAGTGGGCCGCACCATCCAAGATCTTCCTAGCAAAACGGTTGACAAGGCACAACTGATCAGATCAAGGATGTGAGGAAAGCCCTCTACGCCTCCAAGATCTGCAGCTACGCCCAGGGCATGAACATTGTCAAGGCCAAGGGCATGAACATCGTCAAGGCCAAGGGCACGAAGAAGGGATGGAGCCTCAACCACGCCAGTTTCCTGGACGCATCAAGAAGGCCTACGACAGGAACGGTGAGCTCACCAACCTCCTGATCGATCCTGAGTTTGCACACCTACGAGAGGGTTGACATGCCCGACTCCTTCCACACCGAGTGGTATCGCAAACTCGAAGATCTAAGCTGTTGCTGCTGCTTGTGCTCTGCTGAGCAGACGACCGAGCACGGTTTCGTCTTCTGGGTATGTTTGATTGTTGCCAGTAAGAGTCCTTTTCTCGTAGGGGAGGAACTGTCTTTTAATTTTTATTACTCAAGTAATGAATCGTCGTGTATTTAATTTCTATAAGGAGGTCCAATATTCTCTACACTACTTCCATGTGAATGATCAACCATGGAGGGAAGCCATTGTTATTTGTCAGATTTCGCCATCCTGAATTTTAGCATGAAATAAAATACGTTTTCACATGCCTGTGTTCCACTTATGCTTGCTTCTGAGAGGCAACCATCCTGGTCTCCCTGTACTGCTTTTGACCACAAAGTTCTGTTGCATTCTGTTGTGCATGTGGTATCATCTGTGCCAAAGTTCGTTTTAGTTTGGAAGAGAAGCCACGTTTGTTTGCCTACCGCCCTGCCCTATTTATGTTCTTACTGGATCATTTACAGCACCAGACCTTTGTGTTGCATAGTTCAGGTTTTGAGCTGATTCTCCCATCCTTGACTGCTGTTTGATTGGTAATCATCATTTGGTCTGATCAGGCGTATGCCACTGTGCGTACCCTGTGTATGGGCTTGCGAAGTACGCAAAGCCCCCAACCAAGCTTGGAGACGTATTTTGTATTGGATGCGATGAAGACTGTGTGCCAGGTGGTTGGTGACTTGTAACAGCGGTCTCGGTAAGCGGGGGCGGTAGCACTGGAGGACTACATTTTTAGTGGTGCTCCTTGAGTACCGAGTCTCATTCCCTGGGTGAAAACCCAAGGTGTGGCCTTTATTGGTTGTACCCGGCAATGACCTTGTTGAAGACATTTTTAGGTGAACTCGGACTTTCTCCAGGGTGAAAACCCAAGATCTTCGATCGGGCAACGACAACGCTTGTGCATTGTTTCCTTTTTGGAGGCGTTGCTTTTGGAGAACTTCTATTGTAATCCTGATGTTGTCTTTGGTGGTGGTTAGAGTGCTGCTGCTGCTAGTGATTGATCATCGAGGCGGGGTCCTTTTTTTCTGTCATTTTTTTTTCTTTTTTGGATGTGTGTATCCTAGATGACTTTGAACATCTTGTTGGTACAGAGGTCGGGTGTAATTGGTATCTTCGTGATATTAATATAGTCCCTTTGTCCAAGAAAAGAGAAGGTGGGTTTGCTACTCTGCTTTCGCTTTCAAATTGCTTCTTCTTTCATCGCTGGTGCGGACCAAGCTGATCTGGCGGCGAGGATGCGCCAGAGTGAGGAGATGGTGGAGAGGACGTGGCCGCAGGGACAACGACGAGGGGGGGGGGTCTGCTGCTGTACAAAGGATCGTCATTAGGAGGTTGCAATGTTACCTCTTTTGGGATTCCCCCTGGTAAAAGGCCTATGGAGATTGCTCCACTCTTCTTCCAGTGCTCGAGGAAATATAATTGGAAAGTCAAAGATGTCTTGAAAGACAATGTTTGGATCCTAAAGGTTAAAATCCCTGACGTCGTCTCCCGAAACAGGCTTTCGCCCCGCTTTATAAATAAAGCAACTAACCAAAGTACACGGCCGAAGATATAATATGGTGGGGAGGCCCCTTACACAACAGATCAAAAGATATATCATGAGCCTAGTGTAGGGTAACGCAGCAGAAAACAAAAATTTTCTGACCTACGCACCAGCCCAGGACCACTATGGAGACTGCATACAAGGTTTGATCATTTTCGTTACCGACTCATAGCACAGCGGAAGTAGAGTCGATGACGAACAGCGGTGCAGATCCCCGCAGCTAGGATTTTACAACCTCCCAACCGCGAGGATGTATACCCTCATCTGCCCCGCGGACAGCCCTCCGGGAGGCGGTCGCACAGTCCCCCGGACGGTGTCGCGGACAGCCCTTCGGGAGGACCTCCGAAACTCGGACTGTCACTCGGACAGCCCTTCGGGAGGACCTCCAAAACTCGGACGGTCACACGGACAGCCCTTCGGGAGGCACTCTCGAACTAAGACCGAAACTACGATCTCTCTACAGAGTTGCACACATACGGTATCATCTATCCAGCAGGGCTTCGCCGTCCAGAACTAGTGCCTGCCGGAACCCAGACAGCCTTTCGGCTCTACGAAACTATTTCGCTGGGAGGGAGAGAAGAATGCCAGATCATGCATGGCTTTGTATGTGAGAGCAAGAATGTCAAGATGGCAGCCATCTCCCTTCCTATTTATAGGAAATCCCAAGGGGAATATCCCTTTCTCAAAAGGAATATGCCTTTGGAATATCCCTTTCTCAAAAGGAATATGCCTTTCTCAAAAATATCCAAAAAGTGCTTTCACTATTCACGACGACATTTTTCAGCGTCTGATCGAACTGAAAATATTCATGTGGGCTTAGAACAATTCTAGTACCCACCAAAATAATTTTCAACGCGAGCCGGAACAATTCCGGTTTAGTGATTTCATCTGCGAAAAGCATCTGAAGCGGTTTCGGCAGCTCCGGAACATTTCCGGTTTTCATTCCAGAAAATTCCAAAAAGTTTCCAGAACGATTCTGGCACCCTCCAAGAATTATCAGGCATGTGCCAAGACCAATTTGACTTTATGGTATCCCCTGAAACAACTTTTCCAGTTTCACCGAAACTCATCCGGTGACCTCTCTCTGCGGAACTTTTCCGCTGTCCGAAACTTTTCCGGCGTCCGAAACTTTTTCGGTGTTTTTCTCTCAGACTCCCTGTCTAGTATTCAACAGATAGATGACCCTTAAGCGTGTGACCCTATAGGTTCGGTGAAGCATAGACATGACCCGGAACCCCTTCCGATCAATGATCGACATCGGAGCCGTGGACACCCATATTGATCCCTATACCCACACGAATGAATATTCGAGTGAACCTCCAGTTGCCGTGAGCTATTCCTGTTGCTTCGCGATATGTTACAATAACTCGAGGTGAGACACGTTGGCATCCTCGTGGATCAACACTTGTCCACAATGCCAGTTACCTCGTTGCCGGTATTGTTCTCTTTTCTCGTTCCCGTGTTCCGGCATCCCTGTGATCAAATCACCCTGTGTCTGGCCAGACGATGATGGATACCGTAACACCGAGAGGGCCCAGAGATATCTCTCCATCGTCGGAGGAGCAAATCCCAATCTTGAGCTATCAAGTCCCTTGACATACTTATCCATGAACCCGTAAGCCGCCGTAATAGCCACCCATTTACAGATGACGTTTAACAAACCCCAAAGTTCATGAAGCAAGCATGAAGAAACTCGACACTCTCATGGTCTAAGGAATTATGCAAAAATTAACTATCTCTGTGTTATAAACCATTAACTAATGACGAATGTATCTCATAGCATAACATCAATTCGGGTCGATTCAACACAAGTGTTCTACCAACAATTGTGCCCTCAAAATTGCCGGCATAGTCATGCCCATGATCAGGAAAACAGGATCATCATGCAATACTTGAGCCAGTCATAGAGGCTTGACTAGGAATACTTTTTACCGTTTATTATCCCACACGTGCACATGAGTTTCCCTCCAAGCCTCGTTTTATTTGCAGACTCGAGAATCATTGCAGTTATAGCATGGAACATAAACATAATTATGAACAGGGAGATAATCAATAACATTTATTATTGCCTCTAGGGCATATCTCCTACAGACTCCCACTTGCACTAGAGTCAATAATCTAGTCAACGCTAGTGCACTTTACACCTATGGCATACTGGTGTAAAATATGCTTCGCTTGTGGTATAGCGTGATGTCCAACGGATCTGACGACTTCAGCTCCGTCTGTAACTTTGCATATCCTCGCGTTTTCACGCTTTCACAAAATTCATATTTTGTGTGGACTTGGCTTTGCATATGTGTGAATCATTGGTCGAAACCTGATTCCTCAGACTGAGCTATGGAGCAACTATCTGCAATAGTGTCCCATAGACCAAAGCCATCTTGGAACCATACTAAGTTCATGAATGAACTATATGATTCAACAACTTCTTTGTCGCTTCTTAAGCATCAACATACTCAGCCTTTGTTATAGAATTCGCCACAGTATCTTGTTTGGAACAATTTCCAACTACCGTGCCACCATATTGTGTATTACACAAAAAACCCTTAACTTAAATTGAAAATCTCATGGAGCATTGATGAAGACTGTATCGATGTAATTACTTTACAACGAGCACTTCATAATCTCTGCTTGCGAGAAAACATGTCATCACTACTACTCTAGTACTCAATGACATCTTTCACTGTTGTCATATGATCAGTACTTTGATCACTTTGGTATCTATACTCGCAACAACTTTGGAGTATTGGATATATCTGGTTGTTTTTACATACCATGGAATACATGATTAATCCAAACACAAGAGTGTGTGGAATCACCATCATGTATTTTGCTCATCAGTGTTTTGGGACACCGAGTCTTGCAAAAACTCTTTCCATGTGACTTCGGCAAGAATCACTCCTTGACGTTTTTCAATGCTAAAAAGTTTTAGCATCTTGTCAATATGTATTCATAGCTTAGCCCCATTAGGTAAATCTATCTCCATAGATCATCATGCCTAATATTGAGGCTATTTAGCCTAAGCACTTCATCGAAAAACTATTTTCAAATGAAGTCCTAATTCGTGTCAAGAAATTTATTTCCAATTAACAATGTGTCAAGTACACAAGGTTTTTAGAAATATTATTATGCTCCCACTTACTTTCTTGAATCACAAGCATCTTCGATACCCATTTGATGAAGTCAAACCCTTTTGACCATTCCATCAAAAATGAAGATTCCAACTCCACTTTGCTCTCTTCTGTCCATTGCTGGAACTCTGAAGTTTGCATACTAACTAGCATTCTTTGGATCGACAAATTACTTTGGACTGTATCACATACAAGTCCTAGGTTTTATTTCCATCAGATGGAAATCCTTTTGTCATCCATGTTTCATATCTCATGATTGATATATGTATTAATTGCTAGTTCAACCCGAACCGACCTTAAGCATCGCTACGGTGAAACAACCTCATCGTAGTCAACTCCTTGAACTTGTTATTTCAACAAGTCGAGCTTTATGGATAAACATTTTTATCCGTATCAGTTTTTAGTTCCATAAATATTCGTTAGACTCTAAGCCTTCCGAAAGGTGAATCAAGATTTTAATCTTGAAACATTGATATGGAAACTATCTCAGATTGTATTGGCATTTAGCCAATTCCGGAGTCAGGGCCCATCATCGCTTCCTTATGTATCGTAGGTATACTGTTGTCCAACAACAATATCTCGTTTGCGCACCTGAGAGGTTTGCACGAGCCTTGCCTACGTGGTTCAGCTGCAAGTTCGACTGAAGTCCATACATTTTATTGTAGAGACTTCCGTATCAGTCGCAGTAGGAAACTCCGAAATCACTTCCAAGGTTTCTTTCCTTTGATCTGATGACGAAGATACTGGTTATCTCGTCGAGTTGCACTGTCCTCCCACTCGCCTTTTGTAAGAACTATTCTCTTTAAAAGCATACCGTTTTGTGGCAAACCTATTTGCCTCGGTATAGTGAGGGAGGAATACCCAATGACTTGGGATAACCTTACAAAGTAGCACTTGTCTGATTTGGAATAGGTTTGTAACCTTTTACACAAGCCCCATATTCCAAATGTTAAGAAAAGATATAACATGGTTGGGCGATACCATGGCATCATTTCAACAGACCTGATGGAGCTCTTTTCAGTGAAAAAGCCGCAGTCTCTAAAGCATCACTTTAAAAGGGATAATGGCAATTTTATTTATGTCATCTTTGATCTTACCATGTCATAAATGGTTCGATTACATCTTCACGGACTTTCCACTTGTAGTGGTGTTCCAGGAGGTGCAAGTTATGAAACCCCTTTCATAACTCATTAGACATTCGCTAAAGTTGTAACTCAAATATTCCTTTCTGCAATCGAATTGTAGAAACATAATTTTGTTGTTACAATAACTTCTACTTCATTTTTGAAAACCTTATGAATGAATTCAAAAGATCCAGACTTACGTCTCAACAAGTAAATATCCATATATCTACTTGAGTCATTTCTGAAGATAGACAAATCCACTACTTGCAACAACATTTATTGGACTACACACATCATAATGTATGATCACCAATATGTTCTTTGCTCGTTCCTTATGGCCTGTGAACGGTATTTCAGTCACTTCACTTTTCAGAGGAAAGTTGCAAGTGTCAGATGATTCAAAATCAAACGACTTCAAAATCCATCACAATGGAATTTTCCATGCGGGTTTCTTCAATGTGACCAAATGCAGTGCCACACTTGTGTGGTATTCTTTTAGTCTTGCGACATTTAGCGTCAGTGTTATGGATGTATCATATTACCATCAATATTCATAGCATACATCCCATCCTGTATGGAAGCATGGCCCTTCATTTTATTCATAACCTCGAACATCAAAAGTTCTCTTATGAATAACCTTCTTGCAAAATACCTTATGCAAAGGGCTAGAGTGTATGAAACTCTAAATGAATTATGAAAGTAAATACAGAGGCAATGTATTAATATCAATATTCATAACATACGTCTCATTCATAATGAAAGTATGGCCCTTATGTTATTCATAACACCGAACATCAAAAGTTCTCTTATGAACAACCTTCTTGCAAGATACCTTATGCAAAGGGCTAGAGTGTGAAACTCTAAAATGAATTATGAAAGTAAATACAGAGGCAATGTATTAATATCAATATTCATAACATACGTCTCATTCATAATGAAAGTATGGCCCTTATGTTATTCATAACACCGAACATCAAAAGTTCTCTTATGAACAACCTTCTTGCAAGATACCTTATGCAAAGGGCTAGAGTGTGAAACTCTAAAATGAATTATGAAAGTAAATACATAGGGAATACACCGATGGAAGGCATAGTAACTTTTACTATGTTCCCTATGTGTATCTTAACCTCATTCCTGGCTAGTCTTTCAGGCCATAGTAGTTCTTACATCGAGTTGCAACAGAATGCAATCAAGCGGGTATCTTTGTGATTAACTCACAATACCCAAGAATTAGTGATTAACATGTTTAACCATAATTCCCAAGAACTATATCTTTGACCAGCCTTCTATACATCAAAAACTTGTATGACATTCATACATGAGCTGGATATTCCAGTCTTCTTTCTTATTTGCCATTATACTTCTAAAAGTTTAACTTTTAGTATTTCTCCTACTCTCAGAAGAAGCACCCAACTTAAGAGTGGCGATAGCCCCGGACTTCCTAGGCGTGAAAGTTTCACTAACACCCTTCGGACACTTCCTTTCTCTTTAAGTTGTTGTTTTATTCACCTTTCATCATATGACAGGCGTTCTCCTGGATCCCTCTCTTATCAGTCAAATGCCTAGTAAACACTTTTACTAATAGTTTGCAAACAAACATGGCTTTAGATATCTCATATCTTTCAGCCTTTGTTTGTATCTGAAAATTAATTTTCAGTTCCATGAATATCACATAACTATCCCAAAACTTTCGAAGTTCGGGTATCATGGAAGCAAACATATTTTACTTGACCGTAACGGAATTTTAGCTTTTGGATCGAAGGATGAGAGTCATATCATCCATAGCATTAGCGGGAGAATACCGAAAGTATGCGATAGGACAAAGTCCTTCTTGGCACTCTTGAGGACAATCCTCACATTACGTTACCAACCGTAAAGTTTTAACCAGATATTTAACAGCTATTCAATTTTAATAGGGAAGGTGGAAACGCGAGCCATTATTCTACTTATTATGCAAATCACACTTAGACAGTGTTCAAGATTAATTGCACTGAGAATTAAACAAGGTAATTCTACAGTGCGCTCCCACTCAAATCAATATCTCTCATAATTGATTGTGAGTGATTCAAGATCCAAATTTCAATTCAACGCCAAGGATGCATCCATCTCAAGTGACGAGAATTTCATTTGGTAGGCCAACTTGCCAATCACATTTCTATGTGACTCTTGTTCATCTTTCGATGCGTGTGTTCCGAGCTCATGACTTTCATGCCTGAACGTCAAGACAACCAAGTGATCACGCTGCGAGGTCTCAACTCACCCGCCTCACACCCGTACAATCGTTCGTGCCCATGCATCCATGTGATACCCCGAAAGGAAAGATGCCGTGACGGTGCTACACTTGGGAGAACACTAACTACTTGATATTTTTGTGAGAGATCACCCTAATAAAAGCGACTACCACGCAATCAAGAAGGGTGCATCATAAGGGATAAACATCTCAGGCAATTCATAATAGCATGATATGGTATAGCCCTTTCTGACGGAGAAGTCTCATTTCTTCGTCTTCGGCATTCGCGTCGGTGTTCACCTTTGCGAAGATTGCCACCACCTTGTCGGTGCACCAGATAATATTGCTATCTCTATAGCTAATAAAATAAGTGCATTACATAAGGTTGACACGCAGGTCATTAAAGTGCAATCATATGGCTCCAGCCATCATGCTGAATCATGACACGCAGGTCATGTTAATCAATTTACATCATATAGTCATCTCATACATAATCAAATTATTATGAACACTGCTATACCACATCATATGCACATGCAAAATATCCTGCAAAACCAAGTTAGACGCCTCTAATCGGTTCATGCAAAATTTTATTTTACGTGGCTTCTAAGGTTTCGAAACAAACCGAAGCTACCAACGTCCATCATCAAGCATGATAATCCAAGTCGCTAGATTAACATTCCAGGGTGTATGAAACACGAGATAATAAAATCTCGAGCCCCATACTAAACTTCGTCATACGCGTGACCCCCGTGCAGATCATATCTGCATTGCCCTTTCGTCTGCGAAATTTCATCTTTCTTTTTAACTACGGTGGAATTCAATGAACTGTTAGCACTTCGTTGATCAATCAGGATCGCGGATTGCCAGAACATTGAAACTCCACCATACTGTTATCAAGATCAGAAATATGCAAATTCTAGGGAAGCAACAAGAACATCGGGTAACAGACTTCATCTGCTACCCGCACAAATAATTTTCAGCAATAGATCTCATCTACTACCTAATTATATTGTGCAACACCCATACATCTCTATGTATTCTAGATCGCAACCTGCATCTACGCATAGCACGGCTCTTGATGCCACTGTAGGGTAACGCAGCAGAAAACAAAAATTTTCCGACCTACGCACCAGCCCAGGACCACTATGGAGACTGCATACAAGGTTTGATCATTTTCGTTACCGACTCATAGCGCAGCGGAAGTAGAGTCGATGACGAACAGCGGTGCAGATCCCCGCAGCTAGGATTTTACAACCTCCCAACCGCGAGGATGTATACCCTCATCTGCCCCGCGGACAGCCCTCCGGGAGGCGGTCGCACAGTCCCCCGGACGGTGTCGCGGACAGCCCTTCGGGAGGACCTCCGAAACTCGGACTGTCACTCGGACAGCCCTTCGGGAGGACCTCCAAAACTCGGACGGTCACACGGACAGCCCTTCGGGAGGCACTCTCGAACTAAGACCGAAACTACGATCTCTCTACAGAGTTGCACACATACGGTATCATCTATCCAGCAGGGCTTCGCCGTCCAGAACTAGTGCCTGCCGGAACCCAGACAGCCTTTCGGCTCTACGAAACTATTTCGCTGGGAGGGAGAGAAGAATGCCAGATCATGCATGGCTTTGTATGTGAGAGCAAGAATGTCAAGATGGCAGCCATCTCCCTTCCTATTTATAGGAAATCCCAAGGGGAATATCCCTTTCTCAAAAGGAATATGCCTTTGGAATATCCCTTTCTCAAAAGGAATATGCCTTTCTCAAAAATATCCAAAAAGTGCTTTCACTATTCACGACGACATTTTTCAGCGTCTGATCGAACTGAAAATATTCATGTGGGCTTAGAACAATTCTAGTACCCACCAAAATAATTTTCAACGCGAGCCGGAACAATTCCGGTTTAGTGATTTCATCTGCGAAAAGCATCTGAAGCGGTTTCGGCAGCTCCGGAACATTTCCGGTTTTCATTCCAGAAAATTCCAAAAAGTTTCCAGAACGATTCTGGCACCCTCCAAGAATTATCAGGCATGTGCCAAAACCAATTTGACTTTATGGTATCCCCTGAAACAACTTTTCCAGTTTCACCGAAACTCATCCGGTGACCTCTCTCTGCGGAACTTTTCCGCTGTCCGAAACTTTTCCGGCGTCCGAAACTTTTTCGGTGTTTTTCTCTCAGACTCCCTGTCTAGTATTCAACAGATAGATGACCCTTAAGCGTGTGACCCTATAGGTTCGGTGAAGCATAGACATGACCCGGAACCCCTTCCGATCAATGATCAACATCGGAGCCGTGGACACCCATATTGATCCCTATACCCACACGAATGAATATTCGAGTGAACCTCCAGTTGCCGTGAGCTATTCCTGTTGCTTCGCGATATGTTACAATAACCCGAGGTGAGACATGTTGGCATCCTCGTGGATCAACACTTGTCCACAATGCCAGTTACCTCGTTGCCGGTATTGTTCTCTTTTCTCGTTCCCGTGTTCCGGCATCCCTGTGATCAAATCACCCTGTGTCTGGCCAGACGATGATGGATACCGTAACACCGAGAGGGCCCAGAGATATCTCTCCATCGTCGGAGGAGCAAATCCCAATCTTGAGCTATCAAGTCCCTTGACATACTTTTCCATGAACCCGTAAGCCGCCGTAATAGCCACCCATTTACAGATGACGTTTAACAAACCCCAAAGTTCATGAAGCAAGCATGAAGAAACTCGACACTCTCATGGTCTAAGGAATTATGCAAACATTAACTATCTCTGTGTTATAAACCATTAACTAATGACGAATGTATCTCATAGCATAACATCAATTCAGGTCGATTCAACACAAGTGTTCTACCAACAATTGTGCCCTCAAAATTGCCGGCATAGTCATGCCCATGATCAGGAAAACAGGATCATCATGCAATACTTGAGCCAGTCATAGAGGCTTGACTAGGAATACTTTTTACCGTTTATTATCCCACACGTGCACATGAGTTTCCCTCCAAGCCTCGTTTTACTTGCAGACTCGAGAATCATTGCAGTTATAGCATGGAACATAAACATAATTATGAACAGGGAGATAATCAATAACATTTATTATTGCCTCTAGGGCATATCTCCTACACCTAGAACAAGCCTAACACCTCGCCGATGCCCAAACAAAGACCCTTGAGCTCAAAGACAATGCCCCCAAGAAGATGACGACGTGAAGCGTCGCCACTGCCGAGTCTGAGAACAGATAAAGGTTTTCACCGTGAGCCCTGGCACAGGACGAGATCCATGATGCCGTCTTCAAGAAGCAAGCGGCACCGTCGCCGTTGCCGGTGCCAGAGGCGCGGATCTTTCACTCGAACACTCGCCTGCACCACCAAGAGTAGTCGTGATCACCACCTCATCGAGGGCCAAACTTTCCCACCACAGATCTAGGCACTGCCAGAGCATGCCTGAGCCTCCCACCACTACATCCCTAGTCGCCCACACGACCAATAGATGGAGTCACCACCGCCACCACGAAGCCTGCCGGAAAGCCAATAGTGAGGCTCGTCGACCGGGGCCGCCGCCCCGGCATCCATGCCCCTAGGTGCTGTCGACCATCCACGTCACGAGCACCCAACCACAGTAGTAGGAGTGAAAGGGGCCACCTTTCACTCCTAGCCCGGCATCAGCTACCGGGTTTGGGTCGGCACCTCCACAGTAGGAGGCACCCACGCCTGTGTCCCCAGTCGGTCCTGGTGGACCGGGGGAAACAACCCAGTGACTACCGACGGCCACCGCCAAGCACACCCGAACGACGCCATCTCCGTGGTCATTGGTGCCGATCTGTACGACGACGACCGGAGAGCAAACCTTGGACTGACGCCACCACGGCGCAACCAGGAAGAAGAGCACTAACGCACCAGCTTGTACCAGTGCGGACTAGGTCAGCCCTTTACACCTGCGCACCGTCGAACGACATCCACCACCGCATACCGGATCCGCCACCTCGACCAGCCGGAGAGACCACACCGCCAACACCAACCGCCGGCAACACGAACCACCTCTGCTAAGGAGCAGCAGGCCGCCCCGCTGCCGCCCAAAGGACCCCGAGCAGCTCCACCTCGCCGGCCCTGCGCCGCCCTGCCAGATCCGCGTCAGATCCACATTGCCGGCCCGAGTCCGCTGCCCACCACGCAGCTAGCCCGAAAGCCAAGACTCCTCCCTTGTAGAGACCCAAAACGGCCGCACGACGCCTGCCACCCGCGTCGCCCGCCAGGCCGCCAGAACGGGGGACCCGACGGCGCATGCACCCGCCCGATGTGCTCCGCGCGCAGCCGCCGCACCGCCCGCCCGCCCGCGTGCATGGCGCCGCCGCTCGCGACGCAGCGCCCGCCGTCGCCACTGATACGTCTCCAACGTATCTATAATTTTTGATTGTTCCATGTTGTTATATTATCAATCTTGGATGTTTTATATACATTTACAATCATTTATATATCATTTTCTGGGACTAACCTATTAACTTAGTGCGCAGTGCCAGTTACTGTTTTCTGCCTGTTTTTGGTTTTACAGAAAATCAATACCAAACGAAGTTCAAATGCCACGAAACTTTTTGGAGTTTTTTTTCTGGACAAAATGAACACTAGAAGCTTTGGGAGAAGGCTAGAAGCCCCAGGGGGTGGCCACAAGCTACCTGGGCGCGTCGAGGGGGCGCCCAGGTGCCTTGTGGCCCCCCTAGCTCCTTTTGACCTAATTCCGCCACTATAAATTCTCATAAATCGGGAAAACACCAGGGGAGTCCGCGAAATACTTTTTCCGCCGCCGCAAACCTCTGTTCTCGAGAGATCTCATCTGGAGGCCTTTTTCGATACTCCGCCGGAGGGGGAATCAATCACGGAGGGGTTCTGCATCAACCTTGCTGACCTTCTGATGATGCGTGAGTAGTTTACCACAGACCTTCTGGTACATAGTTAGTACCTAGATGACTTCTTCTCTCTTTTTGATCTTCAATACAATGTTCTCCTCGATGTTCTTGGAGTTCTATCCGATGTAATCACTTTGTGCGGTGTGTTTGTTGGGATCCGATGAATTATGAGTTTATGATCAGATTTATCCATGAATATTATTTGAGTTATTTGTGTCTTCTCTGAACTCTTTTATGCATGATTTTTATAGCATCGTATTTTTCTCCGATTTATTAATTTGGTTTGGCCAACTAGATTGATTTGTCTTGCAATGGGAGAGGTGCTTTGTAATGGGTTCGATCTTGCGGTGCTCAATCCCAGTGACAGAAAGGGACATGACACGTATGTATCGTTGTTATTAAGGGTAAAAAGATGGGGTCTATTCATGCGTGAGTTTATGTTGTCTACATCATGTCATCTTGCTTAAGGCGTTACTCCGTTCTTATGAACTTAATACTCTAGATGCATGCTGAATAGCAGTCGATGTGTGGAGTAATTGTAGTAGATGCAGAATCGTTTCGGTCTACTTGTCTCGGACGTGATGCCTATATACATGATCATCGCCTTGGATATCGTCATAATTATTTTCTTTTCTATCAATTGCCCAACAGTAATTTGTTCACCCACCGTATGCTATTTCTGTGAGAGAAACCTCTAGTGAAAACTATGGCCCCCGGGTCTACTTTTATCATATATTAAAATCCTAAAAATATTTGCTGCACTTTTTTATTACTTATTTTATTTTTTATTTTTGTTTAGTTTATTTATCTATCACATACAATTTAATCTTGTACTTTACCGTCGAGGGATTGACAACCCCTCGCACGCGTTGTGTGTGAGGAGTTGTTTGCTTCTGTGCAGGTGCTGCTCACGAGTTGTTGCTTGGTTCTCCTACTGGATTGATAATCTTGGTTTCATAACTGAGGGAAGTACTTACCTTTGCTGTGCTGCATCATCACTTTCTCTTCGGGGAAATACCAACGCAAGCTAAAAGCAATCAGCCACCCGCGCCTGCCGCCACGCCGCCCGCCCGGCCAGGTCGTCCCACGCCAGCCTCGCACCGAGCAGAGGAGGAGAAGCTACCCGCCACCGCTGCCGCCACCTGGGCTTTGCCCAGCGGCGGTGGGGGCTACGCAAGAGTAGAGGGGAAGGGGCCACCCCCCCCCCCCCCCGCGACATCGTCTCATTGGACCACACCCGCGACTTCGTCTCCCTCTGGTTGGAACTCTGCGAAATCCATGTGTGGCCTAATTCGCTCATTCAGCACCATACATCTATACCAGATATGGTTTAGATCTCAACCACGCTGTGAAAAAAATACAGAATAGCCAAGGGGAGAACCCAGGTACTAGGCCAATGTGCATCAGCCATCCAGGTAGCTTTACCAATTTTAACAAGCTCCACAGAACCCATTGATCCTGACCCTGAACTCGCCATACGCCCTCTTAATCCTTCTTCTATCACTGACAAAATCAGTGTGAACTTTGGTTCTTGTATGCATCTTTCATCGACCATCTCAAATTACTGGGTATTGCAGAATTTACTCCCCACAGTTAAATGGCATGCCATTTTGAACGAAAACCTGCTATGACCCCACCAGGCCACTGGTCGTAGCCTGGTTAAAAGGGGGGGGGGGGGGGATTCTTCCACATGGCTGACAAGATTGGTCCAAAAAAAATTTCAAACTCAGAAGAGCATTTTTTTTGTTTGGATTTTTTTCGAAAATTGTTTGGATGACAAGCTTATTTTGGGTTGCAAGGTTCGGTGGAGACAATATGGATAACATAACTCATTGAACAGCGCGTAAGTGAATACGCCAGGTGCTTATATATAACTCAAATGAAGAGAGGAAAAAAACTAATATTTAGAAAAGAGATGGAAAAACCAATATTTGGATACTTTTAAGGAAGAAAATAAATCAAGGTCCTAATAACAGAAATTGGTGAATAGTAACCCATTATATTATTCTTATATGGTGTTTCAGACATACCGTCTGACTAATTGGTCGATTTTTCGCTTGATATTCCATTTCATTTCCGATCTCGAATGATAAAGATTTATAGATGATAGTTTCACCAAATTATGAAATTAATGCCTAATTTTAAGGATTGCATATGAAATGTATTGTCTTGTGTAACAGAGAAGATAAGATCTCCAATGGTATTCCAGCTTATGCGAACAACACAAAGCCACACTCCAGTCATGGCAAAGAAAAAAAAGGGTCTAAACATCATGCACGTCAATCATCCTAAAAAAGTGTTCCAATCGTATCTCTACTCGGGTTACGCTTCATGGTTACTGCACGTATCATGGTGAACTTCAAAGAATAATGACAAGGAGCAAACATATCATCTAGACCTTTACATAATATCAATGCAAAATTGTACCAAGCCAACAACTTTCAGCCAGGAAAACCATGACGCTTGGTGTGTGCATATAAACCGCCCTATCACCACTCAAGTAGTAGTATCCTATTCTACTAGTTGGAACATTCTTCCATCACACCTGAATTCATGGAAACTGAATATAAAAGAGTAGCTAGTCTTGAGAGATGGTAGATGAACACAATTAGAATAAGAAAACAATATCGGGGAATAAGAGACACCGGGAAAAAGAGGACAGTTTCTATGTGGACCATGCATTGAGTTATTTTCGGAAGGGTGTATCTCAAAACTGTGCCGAGATGGTCCACTGCACAGTAATGTATGGTGACATGCAATTGACCGGTGAGTCATTGCATGTTCTCAAGTCTGTCGGTAAGATCACAAACTATGTGGTGAAGGAGGTCTTCTCCAGGTGGAACAAGGGTGAGCTCCTCGGTTTCTTGGTCGAGATCGCTGCCAATATAACTAGCATCCACCAGGGTGAAGGCTCCTTCTTCATCAAGCTCCACAAGAACTTGACTGGAAGGAACCAGGAAATGGGTAGTGCAAACAGGCAACTGCGATGTCTATGGCTGCTCCTACCACTGAGAGGTCCTTGGATTACAGGTACCTAGGTGGGTCGTAGGATGAGCAGGTTGCGTCTTCCAAGGTCGATCAATTTACACTAACATTATATTAACAGTCTTGTTAAATCTCAGTCTACCGAGACTTGGTTATGTCTCAGTCGATGATACATTCGTCAGGTTATACATTGAGATCCGTGCAAAAATTTCTTCAGTTTTGTTTTTTGTTTTTTACATGTTATGTCACTTGATTGAGACTTGGTTAAGTCCCAGTCGACTCATTTGGACGACAAGATATTACTGTACTCACATGATTGATGGAGTTTCTTTCGAGAAGACCGATCAGTTTACATTTCAAACTGATTTCCATCTCCGAATTGCTGAGTAGAGGACCACCCCTGATGTCTAGCAACCGGAAGGAGCAGTGATGCTTGTCCATCAACAACGGCGTCAGTACCCCAGGCATGTCAGTCAGTCTGGCCTACTTCGACTTCTACCGGAGGGACAACCTTCCCGTGAACCTCGTCTAGGCCCAAAGGGACAACTTCGGGATGCTGGGCGCATACCTACGAGATAATCGACATGCCAGACTCCGTCCACACCGAGTGGTACAAGATCGCCAACTCGGGGATCTGAGCTGCTGCTCCATTGAGCAGCGACACGACACAGTTTCGTCTTCTGGGTATGGTTGTTGCCAGTCACGAGTCCTTTTCCTGTACGGGGATGGAAGGGTGCGCAATTGCACGGTTCGAGCCGCACCATGCGTGGAATGGAAGCACCATTTTAAATAGAGTATAGACGCAAACGCTCATAGATACACACATACACCCACCTTTATGAACGCACGCATGCACGCAGACCCTATCCCTATGAGCACATCCGAGAGACTGAGCCAGCACATCATCTTGAAATTGACGAAGTCGTCACAGATTTTTTCGTAGTCGACGGGAACGTCTCCTCCCACTGAAGGCACATCGTCGAAAGGCCTGAAATAAATTCAGGAAAATGAGAGCACAAGTATCAAGTCTGGAACTTGAACTCTGGTGGGCTGAGGATACGTTTGGTTCACGGGAATAGGAGCACTACTCTTGTTGTCCCCAGGTGAGGGGAGGCGTTCGTGAGGCCGGGCCCCTCATGGCCAGGGGAGAGGGTCTGGTCGGGACGTCTCGCCGTCTAACATGGTGCCAGGGGAGAGGGTCTGGTCAGTGTACCTTTAATTGTTATGAGTATGAATAAAATTATAAGTGTTTCTCGAAAAAAAAGATGGTGCTAGTCTTCGCTGCAGGTGTTTCAGGTGAGATGATGTTCCTAAGTCCATCTTCCATGCAAAAAGCTTGTACATGCGCTTAGGGATATAAAAGAATATCCTGAATTTAAAAAGCTTTTTTCTTGCTGGAAAATTTCCGATCTATCATCAACAATCATGCCAGTGCAAAGAACACAGAAGCAACAAAAATTTCATTCAGATCTATATATAGACCACGTAGCAATGACTATAAGGACTAGAGCAAGCCTAAGGCGCGCCTGTCATGGGTCATTCCTTACTAAAGCCAGGCAAAGTTTAATTTAGTAGATAGTTGGGAAGTCATCATGCTAAGGTCCCACGGAACCAATGCACCAGAGCAGCCACCATCACCGATGAACAAATGCGTAGATCGGAAAGATCCAACCTGTATACACACGAACGAAGACCATATCCAGGCAGATCCACTGAAGACAAATACCGACCGAATCCCGCGTGATCCGTCGGAGACACACCTCCGCATGCCCTCCGGCGACGCTAGAGGCACCGTCGGAATGGTGCAAGGAAGGGAGAACTTTATTCCATTATCAGGGA
This sequence comes from Elymus sibiricus, assembly GCA_039707655.1. Classification (NCBI taxonomy): domain Eukaryota; kingdom Viridiplantae; phylum Streptophyta; class Magnoliopsida; order Poales; family Poaceae; genus Elymus; species Elymus sibiricus. The sequence continues at coordinate 36,153,340 of CM077676.1, forward strand.
GCCGCCGCTGCCTCGCCTTCTTGAATAGGACACAAACCCTAACTGAACTAAAAAAGACATCTAACAACGGAGTAGGGGCCCTCCAGGTGGCAAGGGTCAGGGTTCACCGTGCCTTCATGGCCCTATGGCGATAGGAGAAGAGGTAGACCACCAGCGGCATCGGCAGGAGGCAGGAAACCCTAGATGGCCTTTTTTTTGCGAGAAACTTCCAATCTATTCATCTTCGATCATGGCAGTACAAAGAACAACAGAGGTAATAAAAATTACAATCATGTCCATGGACCGCCTAGCGACGACTACAAGCACTGGCGCGAGCTGAAGGCGCGCCGCCGTCATCGCCCCTCCCTCACTGGAGCCGGCCAAACCTTGGTGTAGTAGACAGTCGGGAAGTCGTCGTGCTAAGGCCCCAAAGGACCAGCGCACCAGAGTAGCAATCATCACCGATGAAGAAAGTCGTAGATCAGAACGATCAAACCTGTAAACACTCAAACGAACACAAGCGAAGACCGGAACCAAACAGGTCCACCGAAGACCAGCACCGACCGAATCCCGCAAGATCCGACTGAGACCCTAGATGGCCTTGGCTCTCAAGAGAGTTGAAGGGGTACGTGAGGTCTTCAGCATGTTTGGCCTTGCCTTGCGTTAAAAATTAATAGAGCATCTGATCGCTATTTGTTTCAATGCTAGATGCTAAGGCTATCCATGGTGAAAATATCATACACTAATATCATCCATATAATATTACCTCAATAGTGCATGCATCATATGTTAGTATTTTAGTTTGATTATTTTTTATCATGCATGACATATGGTAGCACATCATTTATTATGACACGGTACCATGATATGATATCGACCAATCTCTTTTCTCATTTAATTGTATGCCAAATCATCCAAACTTCCTAGTTGGCATGAATGATACTTGTTCTGATACTCTCACTACAGGAGGTTTAACAGCTAAAAAATAAGCGCTGCACTTAGCATTTTATCCCGCACGATGAAAAAGTATCACTCGCTCTTTTTAAGAACATGTATATCCACTAGCTTTATGAAACAGCTATAATGTTTGTCGGAATCAGAATTACATCATGAGGGTCAAGCACTCATTTTTTTGTGTTGATTCCTTATCTTGCGCCACGAATCGACGGCCCAACTGCCAACTACCGATTGACTAGGAAATCAATCCCGGCGCGTCCCAGTTGGCGCTCACATTGGACGTGCCCGAAGGCTGTACTTGCCCTGTTCTACGATTGGACGGCGATGTCCGTCATCAAGAGAAAACGAAACAAGTATTGAACTTTTTTAAAGAAGAAAATAAATCAAGATCCTAAATATCAGCAATCCACAAAAAATAATCCTTTATATTGTTCTTTAATTGTGTTTTAGACCTACCGTCCAATATACCAGTCAATGGTTTGCTTGATATTCTGGTTTATGTCTAATAGGGAAATGACAAAGAATTATGCATCACAGTCTCATGTAATTATGAAACTAATTCCTAGTTTTAATAGTATTTTATATGAAATACATTGTCTGGTGTAAAAATGAAGATAAGATCCCTGGACATTCTTACAAGCAACACAATGTCCTATTCCGGACATGAACTATCAAACAAAAACTATCAGTCTAAAGATGCATTTCAATCATCCTAAAAAAGTGGTGCGACAACCACAATCAATGTACTATCTTTAATTGGGATTCGCTTCATGGTTAGTGCATGATATCATGCTGAACTAAGAAGAAGGACGATGACGAAACATAATAATAATGCAAAATTGTACTGATCCAACAACTTGCAAACATGAATATCATGATTTCGATGTTTGTTGTGTGTGTGTGTGTGCATATATAATGTCTCATCATGACTCAAGCAGTAGCATACACGTCTACTAGTTCGAACACTTCTGTATCACATAAAATTTGAGAGGATGAGCAAAAAAGAGGGGCTAGTCTTGAATGATAGTAGATGAACATAAATAGAATGTGAAAACGATGTTGGGGAATAAGAGACATCGGGAAAAGGAAGAGAGTTTCTATGTGGACCATGCATCGAGTTAGTTGTGGAAGGGTGTATCCAAAAACTTTGCCAAGATGGTGCACATCTCAATCAAGCATGGTGACACACAATTGATCAGTGAGGCATACCACGTTCTCAAGTCCACCGATAAGCTCAAGAACAAGATGTAACTCCTCAGTTTTATGGTGGAGATCACAGTCGATATAGTTGGCATCGACCAGGTGAAGGGTAGTTGGTTGTTGAACAAGACCAAAAACAAGCTATTGAGTAGTCCTTGTATTGTAGATTCATCGGCGGGTTGAAGGATGTGAGGGCTACGACTTCCAAGATCGATCGAACTACAGTAACATCATACACTTCTAGAAACTACAATCTTACCTAGGGCCAAGGTCTTTACCTAGAGCTAACTGGCCTCCACAAGGGAAAGAAAAATTATGGACAGTACACCCTAGGTAAAGATGGATTCCAAGTCAAAATGTTTTGGAAATATACTTTCCCTACGGCTAGGACTATGCAGATGCCAACAAACCTTTAAAACCACCATGTGAAACCCCACTGTGGACACGTAGATAGCCTCTGGTACATTTTCGGCCGAGGGCGCACCACCTATTTCGATGGTTCCCCCCATTTACCTTGGACGTGTTTGGTTGCCTGCATATAGGGCAACCAGGGCCGTGCGGGATGTTTTTGGGCTGTTTGGTTGCCTACCTGCATATGCTTCTCGGGCCGCACAAAACATAAAGCACCTTTGGGCCTGGATGTGAGGGAATGATCGAATCGTCCGTTTTGGCGAGCCAGGCTCGCTCGAACTACGCGTGCCAATTGCCTACACGCATTGGGAAGCGCAGGAGATGGACGAGATGACTCATAACTCCCCTCCCTCTCTCCAGCCACCCCCACCTCCATCCTCGCCGGCAGCAACCCAATCCAAGACCGTTGGGTTGGTGGCATTGACCTCATGACAGTCATCCGCATGCCGTCCCCCTTCTGCACCAGGCGGCGTCCTCTGGCCAATGCGCTGCCGGCCACTCCGGCTCCACCTCCGTATCCGGACCTAGTCGTTCTGGGTTCGACTATGGGGACACTGAGCACCCTGTCGGCTCCGACGGTGGCAGCCTTGGCCGGAATGGGGGGTTTTTACCCCCATTCAAGGGTTTTCTCTGGTGTATGGCGAGGGGAGTGTGGTAGGCGCTTGGTCAGCGGCGCCGTCTTTGTCCACCCCGTGAGTGACAAGGAGCACTGCCGCAGGGGCGACGACCCTCGGATTGGACGGCTCATCCTCTTCTGCCACCCTTATTTCGCCAAGGTTTTCTCCTCGGTCGGCGTATATGCTCCAACGGCACTCGCTATGGTACGTGCGATTTCTTTCCCGTCCTCGTAGTTGGTTTAGGGTTTTTTGCTTACTGCATACTAGGTATGATTGGATTGGATCCGATTGGTTACAATTCGATTCCAATTGATTCGAATCCAATCGATTGCGGTTAGTGTTGTTATTGCTAGAATGACGGTAGATTGATGCTATTGTGGGGGGTCTTGATGCTAGAGTGATGCTAGATTGAGGTTCTCGATGGTAGATTGTTGCTAGATTGGGGGTCTTCATGCTAGAGTGATGCTATATTAGGGGTCTTGATGCTAGATTTATGCTAGCACATGTTGTTCTTGTTGGAATGACGGTAGATTGCTAGAATGACAGTAAATTGATGCTGTTAGTAGTTAGACCTTGTGCATGATCAATTTACGTGCATGATCATAAGAAGAAGACAATGCATGTGCATGCTCAAAATAGTAGCAAGACAAATGTGCATGATGCCAAATAGGAGTAGGCCTTCACTGATTAGTGGCATTTAGAGACTGTTTGGATCGATGCCCCGGGCTGCAGTGCCAAAAAATTGCCGTTGACCTGCTCGTGCGACTGCGTTTGGATTGCCACCGAATAATTGGCGCGCCCTGCCTTCTCTAGCTGTACTAGTTCAATTCCACGCCAATATTTTGGCCAGATGAGGGCGGCCAAAACGGTCGCCAATTAATTGGCACGCCCGCGGTTGGCAGGGCCAACACCGGCGCGATCCAAACAGCCCCTTACACTCGGGCAGTGCTATGTTCACATCATAGGAGTGATCATTTGCAACTACCACTAATCATTGGCAGTTGCAAATGATCAGTGCTATGATCTGAACATAGCACAACCCAATTGGCAATTACCACCGATCAGTGGCAGTTGCAAATGATCTGAATATAGTACTGATCGATGGCAGTTGCTAATGATCAGTGCAATGATGATCTGATCATGCTCTGTCAGTACTAACACATGTCCTCTTACCTGACTATGTGAGAAGACAAAGTGGGACAACGCTGGTAGAGGAGCGCAGGTGGTGGCTGGCGCTGAGGAAGTCGAGGACCTGATCCCGACGAACCAGTGGCTCAAGAGGGGGCATGAGAGCCGCTCCACTTCTACGTGGAGATCAAGGGTGAGGAGGATATTGCCATGCTTATCATCCCGCCGGCCTTCAGGGCGGTGATGAAGCAGTGCTGGTGCTGAAGCCACCTCACATCATCAGGCTCTCGGCGAACAATTGGTGCGAACACCGTGTAGGTCCAGACCTTCCCGGACCAGATGGTCCTCGGGAAGGGTTGGTAGTACTTTGCCGCCGCCACATGATCATCCCCGGCGACCTCCTCGTCTTGCAGATCTCCGGCCTTGGCTTGAAGGTGCAAGTCTACAATGCGAACAACTCCATCTTGTGCAAGGTCCGGTGCCAGAAGCACAGCTACCTCGACGAAATCAGTCGTGCCCTCTAGTTTGTCAGTTTGTCTAGTTTGAACTAGTGGTGTCGTTAGTATGAACTTATTATGTTGATCGTCATACCCTGCTGCCAAAAACTGTTTATATTTTGCCCAGGGTTCGGCACCTTAGGGTCGTTCAGAGGCATGGGATGCCCTGCAGTCTTAAACTTATGTGCGTCTAGTATATTTATGCACTGCTTAATTGCTGCTTATGACTGTTGTTGTTGTTTTTGTTGTGTTGTTCTTATGTTATGCCTACTGTGTTGTGTTGCATGTGGACGGTAAGGCCACCACATTTGAAAGGGGTGAGCAGAACATATACATGCACGTAGCAAAACAACTATGGGTTGCATCTGCTCACCCTCGAAGCATAGATGCATGGAACCAAACGGCAGACCCTAATATCGGCACCGTTGCAATGTAGGCAACCAAATAGCATACCCTAATAGAGGCACCGATGCAATGCAGGCAACTAAACAATGTGCAGATGTTAATTTTTTGCCTGTTTTTCCACAACCAGACCCAACTGGGACAAGCATGCAATGCAGGAAAAATCCATGCGAGCAACCAAACATGAGTGGCGCATAGAAAGAGCACAACGACTAGTGGCGCATAGAAAGGAAAATTTTCGCCGAGTCGGGTCTCCTCCTTTTCGGCCGAGGAGGATGCAACATTACCTGAAGAACACGACGAATGATCAAAGGACTGTTTTTTTTTATACAGAAGATCAACATGTTAGTGTTTGCTCTTTCCTCTCTCAGCTTTGGGTCATTTTTCCTTGACTCTGGATACTAGATTGACAAATGGTTTAAAACAGTGACATTAAGAAAGCTTAGCCCATTCATTAACACATATCCGAGTATGCACAATGTCTCTGGTCAAAAGGAAAACTGGCATGATTAATCATTATCTGTGCAAACTTGTCCTACCCATTATGTACAGCCTAATTTGCTTATTCAGCACTATAAATCCGTACCAAATATGGTTCAGCTGTCAATCACACCGCGACAAATATAGAATAGCTAAGGGAAGAACCCATGTACCAGGCCAATGTGCATCAGCCATCCAGGTAGCTTTACCAATCTTAACAAGCTCCACAGAACCCATTGATCCTGACCTTGAACTCGCCATACGACCTCTTAATCCTCCTTCCATCATTGACAAAATCTGAGTGAACCTTGGTTCTTGTACGCGTCTTTCATCGACCATCTCAAATTAGTGGGTATTGCAGAATTCACCCCCCACGGTTAAATGACATGCAATTTCTGAAGGAAAACCTATGACCCCACCAGGCCACCGGCCGCGGCAAAATTATATTTGGTACAGAGTATAATTCTAGTTCAATCAGAGTTCACGAGGAGATATTGATCAACTAGGGGAAAAAACTCTTCCACGTAGCGGAGAAAATTGGTGCCAAAAAAATAATATGCAAACAGAAGAGCATTTTTTTATATTTTGTTTGGGTTGCAAGGTTGGGTGGAGACAATATGGATAACATAACTCATTCAAAAACGTGTGAACGTGCCAGTGAATGCACCAGGTGCTTATAGAACTCAAATGGAGAGAGGAAAAAGGCAATAATTGGATTTTTTAAGGAAGAAAATAAATCAAGGTCCTAAATATCAGAAATTGGTGAATAATAACCCATTATATTATTCTTAAATGGTGTTTCAGACATATCGTGCGGCATATTGGTCTATCTTTTGCTTGATATTTCATTTCGTACCTGATCTCGAATGATAAAGAATTCTACATGATAGTTTCGCCAAATTATGAAATTAATGCCTAATTTTAAGGAATGCATATGAAATGTATTCTCCTGTGTAAATGAGAAGATAAGATCTCCAATTGTATTCCAGCTTGTCTGCACAACACAAAGCCACACTCCAATCATGGCAAAGAAAAAAAAACAGTCTAAACATCATGCACGTCAATCATCCTAAAAAAGTGTTCCAAGCATATCTTTACTCGGGTTACGCTTCATGGTTACTGCACGTATCAAGCTGAACTTCAAAGAATAAGGACAAGAACCGGACATATCATCTAGACGACTAGCTCCTCTTTTATCTTCAGTTTCCATAAATTCAAATGTGATGGAAGAGTGTTCCAACTAGTAGAATTGGATGCTACTACTTGAGTGTTGATAGGGTGGTTTATATGCACACACCAAGCGTCATGGTTTTCAAGGCTGAAAATGTCTCAAAAAAAGAGAAACCAGCTGGCCGATATTGGTGTCCTAAATTTAATTCAAGTGAAACTGCTGGTCCACAAGGTCACATAGCACTTATTTATTGGCCCTGTACAACAATCCCAACTGGGAACCCCGCAAGTGAGCCGAACCCTACACCCTCTGACAGACAATTACAGTGCAAATGCAGACACATTGGACACCGACGAGGCAGCGGCCTAGAGAAGATATCTCTATGCTCCATAAAAGGCAACGAAGAGCATCTACATCAATATACATGTCCATGAAATGTGGTCTTGCAAAGTTGTCAGATTTCCGAATATATGTTTGTGCCACAGTTTTCAATCGTCTAAGCTAATACAAAAGAGTCCATCAAAGCCAGTTTAATCTAGGGTTAAGAGGTATCGGAAATAAAACTACATGTCTTGTTTGGCCTACAAGTCGTCCTTCGTTGGAGTTCAGTGCACACATAGTGACGTCCAGTGGAGAACAATTTTGTCACCACCGAGCTACAAAATAACAGTGTGTCACTGGCAACGTGCCCGTGGAAGTTTTAGACCAAATTCTACCACAAATATTCCAGACGCCTCCAGGACTGGCAGCGTGTCCTGGCCTTAAGTGTCATAGCCAGTCCTCGCTGCACATCGCCGCCATCTGCGGTCATGGCCGGCCAAAGGCTGCTCCTCAGGTCGTCGTGCGACGGTCTACTCCGCCTCGATTGTGCACATCTGATGGGCCACTGATGTTGGGATTAACCACGATCTGGTGGCCTTAGCCAGCATTGACTTAGAAACAATCACTGAGTAAGACTAGTGTAGGCTAGTTTAGCTGCTATATGCACTCGTGTAACCCCTTTAATCAAACAGCCATTTCAGAAGAAATAAAACACCACACACGTCATGAGAGAGTGCTGCCATCAATCGGTGTCTGATGTCTCGCGCCATCTCCATCTGGCAAAATCAATCAATCTGGCTAAGATTCCATATCTAGGTAACTTCTCACATGAGGTCTCCAGGCTGCAGGCAACCAAAGCAAGCTTCGCACCAAAGCAAGCAACGTGCCCGTCTCGCTCCTCCGGCGACCTGGGGGATATTAAACCCTAGTCACAAGCTGCCACCCCCTTCCTCCCTTCCGCTCACCACGCCGCCATAGGAGGAGCCACCGATGAAGCATGTGCCCGCTCTTAGGAAGGTGGCGGCGGGGCGATTCGTTCCTCTCGTGGAGAGTGTTGACGCTCAAAAATGGCATGATCGCAAAGAGTGGCTTGAAGCTATAATAAGATGAAGTCAATTTTATGACTGAAATTCACCATTGGGTATTAAGATATTAAGATGGTCCACATAGATATTAAGTTTGTCCAAAATGGAGCTTGGCCGCGGAAGTGACGACAAATACAGAGATGCATGTGTTGACACCAGATCATGGCATGCTAGAGAACACAATTTAGATGACTTCAAATGAAAAGGTGTTAAATATGAAAATTCTTCATCTCGTCGAGATGAAATTTTTTAATTTCTTGAATTATATCTATCAATATTATACGCAAAAGTTAAAACCAAAACAGTGTGTTGCACAAGTCGGTCCTTGAAGTTTCGGGGGAGCCCAATTTTTCTGGGATTTGCAGAAACATTGCACACAATGCGCAGAAAACTGGAGGTGCAGCATTTTTTCAATTTTGCGGGCACAAATGCACACTCAAGTTGATTCATGATGTAGAAGTGTTGAACATGAAAGTTATTCATCTCGACGAGAACAACAAGTTTACTTTTGGGATCATCGCAATCCAAGGTCCTATGTGACCTCCATGTTCATCACAAGAGGGCTATTTTATACATCTGGAACCCTGGAAGTTCTGGCCCTGCCAGTCCGAGTTAGGTTAGATGGGAGGTCCAGCCATATTATATATAAATGAGAGGTGACGGTGGGTTGAACAAACATACAAACATACAATCTCTCTAGTTTTCTTCTTTCTCGTTCAACGTTGGTGGTGTTTGGTTCGGCTGTGGATTTCTAAAAGCAGCTGTGGAAAATCTGCTGTGAAAAAGCAGCTGTGGAAAATCTGCTGTGAAAAAGCTGTAGGCCATTTGGCAAACCAGCTGTATGAGCTGTGGCTGTGGAGATAAATGTCTGAAATACCCCTAAGAGCTGAGAGATTGGTTGCACGGTGTTTAATGATAATAACAACATTACATACTAATTTAGAGCACTAATAAAACATAATTAAATAATTATCCAAGTATATACCATGATCAACTTTATATTTTTGACATAGCGACAACATTTTTTATAAGGATCATTATGTAGCACAGAAATAGAAATAGCACACTACTTATTACAGAATGAACTAGCAATTGAACCCAAATATGTCATCATTGATCAATACATCAGTACATTACAACCCTTGCATTTTTTAGAAACGACAGCCCAACAACTAGATTACTAGAAGCGGCGCAAAATATTATATACACTTCTACACATATTAGATTAGTAGTTCCTCCATGAGCAGATGGAACAACTCTATCCACTCGAGCTCACCAAGGAATTAGCAATCCTGTCACGAACTCTGTTCATGTTGACGATGTCAAGTCTCGCAGGAACACTATCTCCTTGGAGTGACCGTACTCGCAAGTCCTCATCAGGAACATAATCTTCATCTTCATCACATTTGTCAAACTCCTCATCAGGCAGCTTGGTCTCACGAATGTAGTTGTGCAACGACATACATGCAATAATAATCTTTTTTTGTCTACGAGGGCTAAAACTAGGCATACCCTTCAAGATGCGCCATTTAGCTTTGAGCACTCCAAATGTTCGTTCAACAACATTTCGACGTGAAGAGTGAGAATGATTATACACCTCGTATTTTCCCACCGGTTTTCGTCCATTACGAAATTCCGGTATATGGTATTTTTGGCCTTTGTAAGGAGCAAGATATCCTTCACGGTTTGGATATCCCGAATCGACGAGGTAATATTTTCCTATATAGAAAGGGCAACAACATTGTTACGCACGGTTGTTGAGAAGCAAGTAAGTAATGGCAGCAATATAAAAGGGCAAAGTAATCATTGGCAATAAGTAACTAATGGGCGCAACATATATTAGTACCTGCTGGAGGTGTAGGGAACTTATGTGCTTACTTGACCAAGCTATCATTTAAGATCCTTGTGTCATGTGCTGAACCGGGCCAACCAGCCACAACAAAAGTAAACCTCATGTCGAAATCACAAAACGCCATAACATTTTGTGATGGAAATCCATGGCGACCTGTGTGGTTAACAACCTCATCCGCTGGTACCGTAACTGGAATGTGGCAGCCATCTATTGCGCCAATGGCACCTTTGAAATGAGGCCAAAACCTCTCATCTTGAATTATTTCATGCACGGTTGTGAAACAATCATCTCGAGGTGTTATGTTATGTCCTGCTAACTTGCACAAGCAATTCAAGACTTCTTTGAACTTTCGATGAACTGTTTCCGTTGATCTTGAAAAACGATTTTCAACTTGAGAGAATGATTGAGGTCCACCAACTATCCACAAGAACATAGCTAAAGACTCTTGTGATGTCACTTCTCTACTTGACTTCAATCCATAATGAGACACTAGAACATTATGTAATGACTGAAATACTCTTGGATTCATCCTAAACATCCTATAACAACTCCTTTTCCGACCAAGAGTCTCCATAACCCATTCATGACCAGTTTGTTCTGGAATCCTATATGGTTCTTTTTGTAGATAGGTCTTGGTATAGTGATTACCTATGTGGCCCATACATCCAACTTGACATGCCAAAGTTGCCAACCGCGTGAGCTTTCTCCTCTTTTTGCTAGGCTCATCATCGGTATCCTGGTCCACTCCATTCATCTACAAAAAAATTGGGCAGCAACATTGTTAGATATGGAAGCAAGAACATGTACAAAAATTGGACAGCAACACTGCTAATTATGGAAGAAACATGGCAGCAACAACATATACAAGAACTGGACAGCAACATGTACACATATGGCAGCAACAACATGCAGAAAAATTGGACAACAACATTGTTAGATATGGAAGCAAGAACATGTGCAAAAATTGGACAGCAACACTGCTAATTATGAAAGAAACTGGCAGCAATAACATATACAAAAACTGGACAGCAACAACATAGATATGGTATCTATCTCACAAACATGACAACAATAACATAGATATGCTTCATTACATCACGAAGACACGTGTTCATACATAGCAAAATAAATAGTTCTACAAATAGTTCAAACATAGATCGGTTGGAGGACAAGGTCGTGTGGTACTATTTGTTCATTTGATCATGTTTCCTTTTTAGCCAATCAAGCCTCCCCTCTTTTGTTTCGATCAGCATGAACAACTCTCTATAGTTCGATTGGAGGACAAGGTCGGTGGCTGTGAAATATAAAGAAGTTCCCTCCTCCGCGCCACACTCCTTCATCAAAGTTAGAACTTCCTTCATGGTAGGAACAACACTTGTTGGAGCACGAGTTGCTGCTATCTCTGAGTTTATATTCCCAAGTGTGGCCTTATACTCACGTAGAAATGGGTTCTTGTCCTCCTTAGCTGACTCGTCAATAAACTTGGCCTTACGCTTCACATTTTTTGCAACCTTGCCCTCCTTTGTAGACTTGCCATCCTTAGGTGAGACCTTGCCCTCCTTTGTACACTTGCCCTCCTTAGGTGAGACCTTGCCCTCCTTTGCAACCTTTCCATCCTTAGGTGAGACCGTGACCTCCTTTGCTGCCTTCTCATCCTCCTCGGACTCCACTTCAGCATCAAGCATATCATCATCATTTGTGATGTCTGATATCTCCCCAGGAATAGATGATGTAGCCCCGATGACATGTGCCTTGTTGAACATGACATGCATTTCTTCCAAGTTAGACAGCCCCTTTTTCTTATACTTTGCATGCTTCGGGTTTTTCTGAAATAGAGCATAAGAGTTAGCAATAGCACAAACAAACTAATGATAGAAACTTAATGATACTACGTACCTTAAGATGAACATTCCACCAGTCATCATCGGCTACAATAGTTTTCTTCACATCATCCCAACCTAGCCCAGTCGCCGCATGTTTCAACAACATGGATTGTACATATTGTCTCTTCAGCATGTCCCATTTGTTTTTAAACTGATTCTGCGAACATCTTTTTCCAGTCCTATCAAAGAACTTCTCTTCAAGATGTTTGTACCCTCTACCATTCAAACAACCCTTTGGCAATTACCCACACGCATATGTTCAGCAAACACAAGCAACCAAGTCTCTATTTTGAACTCTGTAAGTCTAGTACTGTAAGTTCCAAATGATAAAGTTCAGTCTGGAAGCAAGCATATGGCCTATCAATCAGGCAAGGGATGCAGCACGCCGGCTTCAGATGTTTGCAAATAGAGGGGTTAAACCCTAGATTACCAAAACTGAACTAACCCTTAGGGTAGCAAGCAAATCCCAATTGCCTTTTCCTTTGAACACACACAGGAGTTATGCACTCATATGAACTACATATAAGTTTTTCACGCCAGGAATAATGCACATATATGACAACTAATCTAGCACTATGCATTTGCACATCATCATCAATCCAGAACAGAAACTCCTCATGCTACAGGGGTTTGTACATCACAAAATTAGATTTTTTACCCGCAGAGAGAGCTGCCGGGACAGAGCTTCGGCGAGGTAGGTGGTGCAGCTCGGATTAGCAGCAGCAGCAAGTTCCCGGAGTGGAGAGGCTCGTCGGGCGAAGGAGGAAGGGGGGATGGAGGCGTCCGGCGGTGGTGGCTAGCCGGTGCTCCTCTCCCCTTGTAGCGGCAGCGGCAGGAGAAGAGCTCCTGCCCGCGGAGTGGAGGGGATCTTCGTGCGGACGGGGACATAGCTCGAGCCGGTCGGCGAACGGCGGCGCCGCGCCGTCGCGGCGGAGGAGTGGGCCGGTGTCCACCAGCAGGGGTGGCGGCGGGAGGAACCCTAGTCGCCAGAACGGGGAGAGGAGAAAAGGGTGGCCGATGTGTGTCTCGGTGGGTTCCTCTGAATCGGGTGGAGCGATCCATCCCAGTGGCAAACGTGGGTAATTTCCCATCTACTCTAGGGGTATGTTCAATGGGCCATGCAGCAAAATCCGAGGAAGCACCTCCGCGGCTACTTTCACCCGTGCGTGTTATTTTCGCTGCGCTGCCACCGAATCGTGCTCACTCGGTTCGCCGTTTGGTTGAGATTCGGCTGCGCGGCAGCGGAATCTGGGTTGGAAAGCTGAACCAAACGGGGCCGTTGTTCTTCGTGTTCGACAACAACGATACACAAGGCCCTATAGGGGCGATAAGGTCCTTTCTCCGAAGGAAACCAAGTTCACCTATCAGCATCGCCCATTTTGTAGTGAGTTGAATTTTCATTGCCTTCAGTGTGATCACTCCTAAGAAACTCAACTAATTAACCATTGAATAAACATGCTCCACTAACACGAATTTTACCTTCATCTGCTATCCCATGCGTGACAAGAAAAACTTCACAATTTGCAAAAGGAAATCCAATCGGTACACTGGTTATGTCTTCACACTCTAAAATTGCAGGCAGATCTTTGCAACCATAGAATGTACAATCACCAGAAACATGAAACACAAGTACAATTGAATAAAGATACAAAACAAACACCACAACTTTAGTTTCAACCAGCCCCTGTGCAGAGCAAACTGAACAAAAGATAGCACAAAATAAACAACAGTAATTTCAAGCTCCCAGTGAGATGAAAAGTGAAACAACTGAGCCCACAGATTGATGGATATTAGGGACAGAAATATGCTATTTCTGTTGTTCTTTTTAACATGTCACTCAGATTGTGACACTATGTTGTTGGTATTTGATCTAAGGCCCAACGGGCTGAAGAAGAAAAAAAAACAGAAAGGATAAACATTGACGTAAAGAAGAGGGGCCACTAGCCAACGTTAGTTTCCCCTCGTCCAACTAATGTGCCCTGATCGGGGGCGACCCAAACCAACGTGGTTTAGGTCCCCTGATCGCCAGCGCTACATATAAAGAGGGGATGCAGCTGGCCACGCACGATCTGACCAGTTCATGTGCGTCTACTCTGCCCTCCTACATCCCTAAACCCTAATCCGATCTGGGGGAGTGCTGTGCGATGGGAAGGCCTTCTCCTACCTCTGCCTCGGTGTCGGGGCAGTGCCGCTGGTGCCCGGAGGGACGCCGCTACCTGCAGCGAACATCTACACCGAGCCTGCATCAAGCCTGCATCGAGTAGGCACGGAACTTCGCATCGCCTACACCAATGGTTTCTTCAATTGGTGGTAAGATCACTAAACCATCTCTCTGATCTATGCAATTAGGTGGTCTAAATTCTAGGCTAACGTTCATGTTAAGTAAACCATAGGGGATTAATCCCAACAATGGTATCTTGAGCCGTTTAAGCCTAGATTAGATCCCTAAAGATGATCTGTTTAAGTTAATGATCATGATTACGTACTAATGATTAAGGTTTAGATTATGGTTCATGACTAAAATTGATTTCCCACTGTTCAAGTTAATGATGCTAGATTAGGGTTGATTGCTTTCGGTTAAAGAACCATCGGCTACAAGATTAGTGCTAATCAGATGACTATGATGATTAACCTGTTCGGTTCATCTGGCTATGCCACGCTTCCGCATCAAGTTCTGTTTAATTAGCACTGTGTGTGTTCTCTGTTAAGCAAATAGAAGGGGAATCAAAGCAATCACTCGATTTTTCCCCAAATTAGAAGAAACCCTAACCCTAGGTTTTTTTTCCCCATTTTGAAATCCTCAAATCAGATCCCAAACGATTGAAATTTGAGAAAGGAATGTAATTGGGGCTCACCTAGATGACGTCGGCCTTCGGGGTCTGCACGGCCGCCGCCGTGTGTGTACTCCACGGTCGGAACGCCGCCGTCTCTCGGGACGACGCGGCGGAAGGAAGCAACCACCGTTGCTTCTGTTCTGATGGACGCGAGCGTCGTGTGGCCTCCGCGCCTTGCACGTCGCCATCCCCGCCAAAGTTTGCGCCGGCAACCGCCGGCGGAATGACACGCCGCACTGGATGTGCCATGTGCGCGACGCTGGAGCCACGCTCGCCGGAGGAGCGCGCGGGACTTAGTCCACTGCACGCTGCTCCGGCGAGGGCAGCTGCTGCGCCGCCATGGCCGGCGAGTTTTGGCCGCCGCTGCGGTCGATTCTCTTGCCGCCGCGGTCGCTCTCTCTCTCAGGAGCGAGAAAATTGGGAAGGGGGAAAGGAGAAATGGCTAGGGTTTCAGCCACGGGCGTTGGTTTTGTTACGATCGGAACGATCGCGACCGTCGGATCGATCGGACGGCCGAGAGCGACGGTCAGCTCAGGGCAGGCCTTCGGGCATTAGATGGGCCGTTTTCTCGGTCGGGCTTCGGCCCAAGTTGTCTTGGCCCAGTGCGACCGACTTTTCTTTTATGAGATTTTCTCTGCTGGGCTGAATGAATATTGGGTAGCCGTGGGCTATTGGGCAAAATTAAGTTTCTGTGTGTTCTCTATTTATTCAGTGTATTTTACGTATTATGATTATTCCCAAAATGTTTTGCACTGTCATAAATAGAAAATTGCCAGAAAAATAATGTTGTTAAATTATGTTTTAGTTTTCTGAATAGAATGGAACCAACGAGAAATTTTATTTAGAAAACTCTTATGAAATTAATGTTCGTGTGATTTTATGGCACATTAATGTGATCATTTTTGTAATATAGACCAACGTTGTTTTACAATCTTGAATCACCCCGTTAATTCCTTATTATTTTCTGCCCAACGGTGATATAATTTGGAGTTAATTTTTGCATGAAAATTGATCAAGCCAATGTAGGTTAATTTTTGTGTAGTTTATTTTAATCATGTTGTTCTTATCCATTACTTATGATATTTTTGAAAGCATGACAGCTTCCAGTCCTCGTGGTCTTGAGATCGAGCCACTTACTGGGAATAACTTCCAAACCTGGAAGGACTCGTTGCTATTGCACCTCGGCTGGCATGAGGTTGACCTCGCGCTGAGGGAAAGTAAACCAGTGGAACCTGAAAAGGGTGTCACTGGGTATGCTGAGCTTAAGAAAACATATGATGCTAAAGTTGAGAAGTGGGAGAGGTCAAACAGAATGGCGCTCCTAATTATGAACTTCTCCATTTCGACTGAGATTAAAAGGGCTATTCCTGCTAAAGATAATGCCGCCGAATATCTGAAATATGTGGAAGAACAATTTCAGGGCTCAAAGAAGGTGTACGCAGATGAGCTTTTGCACAAGCTGCTTGCAAAATATGACGGGCATGGAAATGTGAGGGAGCAGATCTTAAGTATGAGCAATGCCGCGGCAAAGCTTAAAACCATGAAGTGTGACTTGAACGAAGAGCTTCTTGTGCTCCTAGTTTTTAGGTCACTACCCTCACAGTTCAATCCATTTAAGATAAACTATAATTCTCTCGAAACCAAATGGAAACTACCTGAACTCATTGCACATTGCGTTCAGGAGGAAGAGAGAATGAAGAGTGAGCAGAAAGATCAAGCTCTCCATGTTAACTCTGCAAAGAGCAAGCATGAGAACAATGCTCATAACAATAATGTGCCCAACAAAAAGCCGTATTCCAAAAAGAATCCTCCAAAGCCTAAGCAATGCAACGAGGCAAGTTGTTCACGTCCCGCCCCTCCAGCGGCTGCTCCAGTTAATCTTACAAATGCCGCTGGAGAAAGACTTTGCAATTTCTGCAAGCAGCCAAATCATATCAAGGCGAACTGTCCAGGCTTTCTTAAGCAGCTAAATCTTCATGGTGGATTGACTCAGGTGCGACTGTTCATGTCGCAAATTCCTTGCAGGGATTCCATATAAGCCACACCCTAAGAAGGGGTACAAGAAGACTTAATGTTGCGAATGGAAAGGAGGCTGAAGTTGAAGCCATGGGCTCCCACACCTTGAAGCTACACACTGGTTTCCTACTTCAGCTCAATGACGTTCTTTATGTGCCTACTTTGAGTAGGAATTTGATTTCAGTTCCATGTTTAGATGATTTTGGTTTTCATTGTACCTTCGGGGAGAAACAATGTTTTATAAAGTATTGTAATAAGGATGTTGGTCTCGCCGTCCGACGAGGCAAACTTTATATGTTAAATTTTTCCGGTTATCCTATGTGTGTGAATCTCTGCGAGATGAATATGAATGAACGCAATCATGATAAAAATGGGAGAAGTATCAATCCTTCTTTGAAATTATGGCATCGTCGCTTGGGCCACATTTTGAGGGGGAGAATGGAACGATTGATTAAAGTAGAAATACTTCCTCCGCTAGATTTCTCTGATGCAGGCAATTGTATTGACTGTATTAAGGGAAAATATATGAAAACAATTAAGAAAGGAGCAGTAAGAGCCACATCGGTCCTTGAACTCATTCATACCGACAAATGCGGACCTTTTAACGTAAAGTCTATGGATGGTTTTGATTCTTTCATTACCTTCACAGATGATTTCTCTCGCTATGGCTACATTTACCCCATACGTGATCGATCCGAAGCTTTGGACAAATTTAAGATTTATAAAGCCGAGGTTGAAAATCAACTCAACCTAAAGATCAAAGTAGTACGGTCTGATTGGGGGGGAGAATATTATGGCAGGCATGCTCCTTATGGGCAAATTCCAGGACCATTCGCGAAATATCTTGCTGAAAATGGAATTATTGCCCAATATTCAATGCCAGGTGAACCTCAGCAAAATGGTGTACCTGAGCGTCGCAACCGCACTCTTATGGACATGGTACGTACCATGCTTAGTCATGCAAACTTACCAGTAAGCCTTTGGATGGAGGCATTGAAGACAGCTGCACACATCCTGAATCTTGCTCCAACTAAGTCAGCACCGAGCACACCTTACGAGATGTGGGCAGGAAAGAAACCGAGCTTGAATTACTTGCGTGTGTGGGGCTGCCCAGCTGAAGCTAAAGTATTCAATCCACATATTAAGAAGTTGGACCCAAAGACACTCAGTTGTTTTTTCATTGGGTACCCTCATAGAGGAAAAGGATACCGCTTTTATTGCCTAGGTCATACCACCAAGTTTGTCGAAACCAGGCAAGCAGTGTTTTTTGAGGATAATGAAGTCATTGAGGTCAGGGCGATTGATCTTGAGGAGAAGCAGGTGTATGTAACCGGCAGATCTCGGGTAGGGGGTCCCGAGCTGTGGATGTTGGATCAATGGGGAACAGGAAACAGGGGACACAAAGTTTACGACTGGTAACTTTCAGATTATAAAACGGCCGCACAGGAGTCAAAATTAACATAAGCGGGCATCTTTGTTCCCAGCCGAACAATTTGCATTCGACCCAAAGTTTCAACTCCTTGGTTACAAGGAAACAACAATTACTCATAAATTACATCTTTGGGGCATTGGGCATCTATGGCCCGAGCACCATCCATCACGGCGGGAAAATACTGCTCGGGGCGCCTATGCTCTTTCCCTTGCGGCGGAGGTCCTGTGGCTATCTCGGCGGGCTTTAGCTTCGGCCAATGGACCATCATCTTGCCGAAGGCCATCCGAGCGCCCTCGATGCATGCGGAGCGCTTCCAAGCTTCGACCCGAGAAGGGGCACCGTACAGCCGCTACACCAGACCGAAGTAGCTGCTTGGCAGCGGCTCCGACGGCCATAGCTTGACGCAGAGGTCCTTCATCACCGGCTCCGCCATCCGATGCAGCTCCATCAGCTGTTTCATCTGGTCGTTGAGAAGGGGAGGGTGTTCGGGCGCTTGAAATTGCGCCCAAAAGAGCCTCTGCTCGGCCCAACCCTCCTGTCCGGCGAAGAACTTCGCCGCATCCGCCGCACTCTTCGGGAGTTCCACAAAGGCGCGTGCGGAACGCCATACCCGCGTGAGCAACGCGAACCTGTTCCCTCCAAAGACACATTGTAACAAGTACGGCTTACCGCCCGTGATCAGCCTAACTTGGCGGAGCTCTTCTTGATATCCGCGCGACTCTGCCCGCGCTTCCTTAGCCATCGCTGCCAACGAGGTCAGCTCGGTGGCTTGCTCTTTATTCTTTTGCTCAAGGGCTTCACACTTTGTGACAGCGTCCCCGAGCTCCTGCTGCACTTCCAGCACCCTGGCTTCGTGCTTTTCACTTGCGGTTCTTACCGCCGCCAGCTCGGCAGCCGCTTGTTCGGCTGCCGACTTCTGAGCCGCCGCATCCGCCTGAGCCATTCTCAGTGCGGCCTTGAGGCTTTCGACCTCCGCGGCGGCAGCTGCAGTTCAATCGGTTATCTCCGTTAGGGATACTTCGAACACTGCTTACAAATTTACGGCTGTATTTCACTATCACAGCTCGGACTTACCTTGCGCCTCGTCGAACCTCTTGTTCACAAGGCTCAGATCGTCCTCGGAGCTCTTTAGCTTCCGATTCAGCTCGGCCAACTCTTCGGCGTTGGCGGCTGCGGCCGAGGATGATGCCTGCGCATTGTTCTGCACACGTTAGTCTCCGAGATGTCGATTTTTGATCCTCCAACCGGCTTTGTTCAAACCGGTCAGAGTCTCGGGGGCTACTATGTATGAGGTTATACGTTTACACAAATGAATTTTCCTAAAGAAAAAGCATTACTTCGCTCACCTTGAAACCGGTCAGAAGGCCACTGAAAGCCTCCTTCAGTCCGCTATCCACGGACCGAATACTTTGTAACACCGCGCCCATAAGTGCACGGTGCTCTTCGGCGATGGAGGAGCGGGTTAGAGCATCCTCCATCTCGTTCGGCCACCCGGTTGACGCCCGCTCTGGGGCGGGCGGGGGTGGTGGTGGCGCTCCGGTTCCTTCCTTCTCGAAGTCCGGCAAGCCGGACTCCGGACGCTTTGACGTCTCCGGAGTCGCCCTCAGAGACAGCTCGGCTCGTCCGAGCTACTCTTTGTTCACCAGAGGGGTCCTCCCCTCTTGGTCTTCGGCGACCGAGGTGTTCACCTCGGCCATGGTAGCGTCGCCCTCTCCCCCCGCATGTGGCATGGGAGGAGTCCTCCTCGACAGGACCTCCTCGGTTTCCTTCGCGATTGGGGAAGGCGAGGCGCGGGATCCAGTGCCGCTCTCCGCTAGCGCTGCAGGTGGAGAATCCCCCTCCGAGACTCGGTCGGCGGGGAGATCGCGCAGCGGGCTATAAATTTACAAACGGAAGCATAGTCAATACCAAGGTCAGCTCGGGTAAAGGCGGTCAAGTGATTATTAGAAACGCATACCTTTGATCTTGGGGCTTTGCCCTTGGTATCTTCGGAGGAACCTCTTCGGAGGCCTCAGTGTCCTCGACAGAAGCCGAGCTATCGCCGGACAAGGCTACCTTGGCCTTGCACGGTCTTTTGGGAGAGGGTTGAGGAGGCACCTCCTCGGCATCCTCGGACGCCGCCCTCTTCCTTGTTTGGGAGGAATTATCCTCCTCCCCGTCCTCTCCCTGCTCCTTCTCCTCCTCCTGTGCGGAGGGAGCA
Organism: Elymus sibiricus; assembly: GCA_039707655.1. Taxonomy (NCBI): domain Eukaryota; kingdom Viridiplantae; phylum Streptophyta; class Magnoliopsida; order Poales; family Poaceae; genus Elymus; species Elymus sibiricus. Next base: position 36,173,805 of record CM077676.1, read on the forward strand.
ATAGTGTCCCCGGATCTAGCGCCCGGGGCTCTTCGGGAGAGGAGGCCCGCTCTGGCCTCCCCCTGTTGGTTTTTCTTCTCTTTCCTTTCCGGCACCTCGTACGGCTCCTCGGCCAGCATGGCCGTCAGGAGGGGCGTCCTGGGCCCCTCGGGCAGCGGCGCCGGACTATCAATCCGCTGGGCCTTCTTCAGCCAGTTCTGCGGATGGAAAGCTGTAAAGCTGAGTACCTTGTTAAAAGGGAACAGTTTGGGTAAGACATACGAAATTGCTCATACCTCCCGTGGGGGAGTTGCGGCGTCAAGTCCGACGTCTTCCTCCTCGGCCGGCCACTCCTTCTGCGGCTTGAATAGCGCCCTCCACAACTGAGCGTGGCTGGTGCAGAAGAAGTAGTGCACGGTGGCCGGGTCTTCGGATTTGTAAGCCCACATAGGGGAGGCCCTGTCTTGACATGGGAGTATTCGGCGTCCGAGCATGATCTGGACCACGTTGGGCAGCTCGACGCCTTGCCCTATCATCTTGGCGATTTGTTTCTGTAGCAGCGCTACCTCCTCATTTACCCCCCAGTCGAGGCCTTTCTTGGTCCATGAGACCAGCCTCGTAGGGGGTCCTGGTCGGAAGGCCGAGATTACCCCCGAACCCGCTTTCCTCGGCTCGGTGATGTAGAACCATTCCTTCTGCCAGACCTTGACAGTCTCGATGAAGGTGCCCTCTGGCCACTCCACTCGGGGGAGTTTACTGACCATAGCACCCCCGCAGTCCGCTTGTTGGCCGTCGACGATCTTCGGTTTGATGTTGAAGACCTTTAGCCACATGCCGAAGTGTGGCCGGATCCGGAGAAAAGCCTCACAGATGATGATGAAGGCCGAAATATGAAGAAAAGAATTCGGCGCGAGATTGTGGAAGTCAAGCCCGTAAAAGAACATGAGACCCCTGACAAAGGGGTGAAGAGGAAATCCCAGACCTCGGAGGAAGTGGGGGATGAATACCACCCTTTCACCCTGCCGCGGCGTGGGGACGACCTGACCGGCCTCTGGGGCACGGTGGACTACGTCGGCGGGGAGATATCCTGCGCCCTTCAACTCCATGATGGTGCTTTCGGTGACAACGGACGCCTCCCACTTGCCCTTGGACCCGGAGCTCGCCATTGCTAGATTAGGAGGATGGAAGGAAGGGTTTCTGAGAGGGCGGATCTGGGCGTTGGAGCTCAAGAGATGGGAGAGGCGAATGACAAAGGGGAGAAATGAGAGCGTGCGACAGGAACGATGGCTGTGCCCCTTTTATGGGCTATAAAAACCCATGGTCCTTTTACTGCACCGCGGTCCTCGCTATTTCCCCATGTAACCGTGCCATTATGCGCGCGTGGGATGAGGCGGATCATTGATCATATCCCTTGAAAACAGGACACGATCTCCATATCGATGGAACATGGCAATGGAAACCGCCTTGAACCGCGGTTCGAGTTTGTCATAAACCAACTTGCGGTCGTGGTGGGGTGTGACCCTTCGGTAAAAGTTGTCAGATGCGAACACTGTTCACACCGAAGCGGCTAAGCCTTCGGGGCTAAGTTATTGTTGTACTTTGCTTCCGAGGTGCAGTTCGGCATATGTATGACCGGACAATGCTTGATAATATAACTTGGAGTAATACCGATCTGTGGCCGGAATCGCGGAGGAAAGTGAACTGGTCCACGAAGCCAATGGTGTTCGGCTCTTACCTCGGCTTCGAAGACTAGTTCGGGGGCTACTGAGGGTGTCCCGGACTAGGGGGTACTCGGGCTGCCGGCCTATCTCTCATAGGCCGGGCTGATGGGCCACTCTCCACATGTCGATGGAAGGCTGGATTATGGACGACCCCGTGTGTCAGAAGGAAACCTCCGAAGTCTTGGCGTCTCCTCCAAGGAATAGAAGGCGTAATCTGTATGTTTATCCCAGATGGTAACCGACCATATGTAACCCTAGGACCCCCTGGTGTCTATATAAACCAGGAGGTTTAGTCCGTAGGGGAGATACATCATTACCTAGCGTTTAGCCCAGTCGATCTCGAGGTAGATCAACTCTGTAACCTTCATACAATCACATCAATACAATCAAGCAAGACGTAGGGTATTACCTCCTTGAGAGGGCCCGAACCTGGGTAAATCGCTGTCTCTACGTTCCCTGTTACCATCGACTCCTTGACCCATAGTTCGGATCCCCTACCCGAGATCTGCCGGTTTTGGTACCGACAGGTGCCTCGACCCGAAAGAGCATGATACAATCAATTAGGACGTAGCTCTGCTACAAGAAAGGATAGGACTTTTGCCAGGTCTAGAGTTCGACTTCTAAAAAGAGAAAGCCACTAACAAAAAGAAAGAAAAGAGGAGGAAGCTGGACTTACCTCTGTTCGAGATACAATGAATCGAATAAATAAGTCTTATGGATGAATGTTGAAGACGGACGATACAACCCTACTAAAAGTCACAAAGCTCACTTCGCTATCAGGCCTAGCAGCTGCTTCATAATATAGGTGAGATAGATTAATTGCTTCCTAATATAGGTGAGATAGATTAATTGATTTTATCTTTTTTTTGTTATAGAATTCTAAATCGAGCATTAGTTTGAACGACATAGAAAACTCTTTTCCAACTAAGCACTCTTGAGCATCAAGCAATTATATGGCTTGGATTCAGAATGGTCACAGCCCTTTCATGCTGGATATGCACACCTACAGTTCATTAATGGAAATTCACTTTTCTTAGCGCCCTAGTGTTTCAAAGCACAGGAGATATCTGTGGAACTGTTGTTTTTCTTAGGGCAATCTAGCAGATAGAAGTAATCTATCTGGTTAGCGAGGCGAAGCATTTAGGGTTCAGTGCCTGGTTTCAAGTGTTGAGTAATCCAATGGCCTAATGACACATGCACATCTTTTGGTGCTGTCGCCTTACTTAGTGACTAGCTCAAGTGCATTTGATCGCAAAAAAGACTGGCATTGGCTCCGGGTCAAATCTACAGGGGGCATGCAAATCAAATGCGAAAGAAAGGAAAACATTTCTGTTTCTTCTGCTTCAATGCCGTGATACACTCAGGATGTTTACGATACCTACCCATTAATTGCTCTAACTTCTCGTGGTTCACCCCTAGCTATGCCCGCTTCTATGAAATTCCAAATTATGCTTGCAAGCTCATCGGAGCTAGGCAACTCTTTGTCAGTAATTTCATGCATACCAAGCAGGTACACTCTAATGTATACACCCTTCAAGAAAAGAAATCCTTCTCGTATTCTGCTGCTTTTTTTATTCATTTTATCACAATAATAGCATAGACATCATATATTTATTCTTGCAAGCTCAAGTGCTTGATTGTTGACAAATTCTTTTCTCAGCAGGGCACCTCAGGTACCTGTCTATAGTTTCCTGTCTTGAAGGGGGGCGACGCAGCTATTTTCTTTAACAACACGTCATTCAACGAAGTGTTTTCGTTATTTGGTCATCACTAAAAAGTTTATAGTGATAAAGTGAGCCTATTATATTAAGTTTAGAGGATTCTCCTAATGTGATGAGTTTAGTTTATCACCTTTAAAGATCACTGGTGGCAATGGTACTTCCTTTTATGCAACAACTCCTGTATGTACCATTTGGTAATTGGAGTTTGATAAGACCATGGATCCTTATATACAAAACATACTTGGCCAACTAAGGCCCTGCAGTCCAATGTCCGATATATTATCGTCAGCTGAGGAGGTGTTTGGCAAGGGTGTGACCGTTGTTTTTGGAACAATGTTCAAGCAGGAGGCCATGAATCTGTCTAGTCTCGCCATGGGGGGGTGAGTTTATCTCATTGCTCCTTCCTGGTGTAAAGCCGATCACTGAGGTTTATGTGTATCAAACCGAGCTCTTGAACCCAATGTTTGGAACATCAACGTCCCTCTCCAGTCGTAATCAGGATTTGATCTATCATGAAGTTTTAGCGCCACATAAGATCCATGGCATGTTATCTGTCGGTGCAGCGGCTTTGAGTTGTCGGAAAAAAAGCCAGGAGCTTAAGTAATTCCTCAGTTTAGTATAGGGTATCCAGGGAGAGCTGCTAAAGGGAAGGTGGGCGAACCCACACGAGTGAAAACCCTACTTTATTAGTCATCAATGTGATTTCTCGCACTTTTTGATACCTCCGAGGGGTTACACTTTAAAGGCATGCAAAGCGTGCCTTACAGTCATGTTGGACGAGGCTAGGCGGTGAATGCAACGCTGGGAAGTTTTGTCCCGGTTCGAGAGGTTGAGCGAGCCAATCAATTCGACGTTTTGAATGGCCAAACAAGAGGTGTTTACTCCTCTTACCAATTGAGGTTTCGCACAACTTTTTGACTAGGGCTTCAGAAAGGTTGTAGTTTCATGAGGAGCCCATAAAGAGACTTGTTTTACCTATGGGATGCGAAGATTGGCTCTGTACCTGACACGAATTGATTTAAGAACAGTGATGAAAGAAATCAATTTATGAGAGACCATATTTCTGTTGTTTCGGCACAACTCAAGATCAGTTAAGGAAATAGGGAATAACAATAGTGAAAAGAATAGAAATAGCATGACCCTTGCTTGGGACTTCTTTCTTCTATCTCTATAGAGATGACCAGGAAGCAAATGAGAAAGGGACTTCTTTTTTACTACGGTCAAACTATGATCAAACTCTCTAATCTTACTTCCGTGTGAATGACCGTCCTAGGCGTGAGTACAAATGTGTCGAGGCGTTCTAAGTGCCGTAGACGAATGCTTCTTGGCGTAATAAATGGTATGACACGACCTCTTTTTGCTCTATATAAACGAATTTGAAAAAGGAAGAAGGCTTTAGCTCCCTTCCATTGTCTTGGGTCAAAGATCAAGCGTGAACTTCTCCCTCATCTAGGGTTGGGTTGTGGATAACAGACTTCCCCTTGGGCCGGATCTTCCCAAGTATAACATGATCCATGAGCGATATCATTGCAATGACAGTCCTTACTATTGAGTCCTGTGCTGGTAAGATGACAACGCTCTAAAAGGTTTGTTTAAGAAAGCAATCATATCCCGTCCCCAAGTGCGGTACGGACCCCAAAGAGTTATATAAGTAGGAAAATGGGAAGAATTGAGGCACCTACAGAAGTAATGGGTCAGCTTATGATTTTAGGCATGGTTACTGGAGGGATCGTCCCTACCTATCTGCGCAAGATCGAATCAGTATGGTTTTGAGAGGAAGGCTGGTGGCATACGAAGAGAGGGCGACAGAACATCTGCATCCCCTTTCTTTGATTGAGAGAAGGATAAAGCAGAAAAAAAGACTTGACTGAAATTCCATTCGCTTTTTTTCCTTCCTGAGATATGGAATGTCATTAAATTAAGTAGATGAGATGCCAAATATAGGCAGGAGTTATTTCGCCAAGCAAAGCTTTGTGTTCTGAAGGTAAAGAAAGACGGTAAAGCCCATTAAAAAGTGTGCCACGCAGAAGCACCTCCTGTGTCACTCGATCCAAACCCGACACATCTTTCTTTCTATACGAATTGAGTTCGACCTTTTTTCAAAATAGAAATAGAAAAGAAATTTAGGAATAGTGCGGGTGCAACGGAAAGAATCAAGTGAAACGAGTCCCCGTTATGACATTTTTTCATCCAAGCAAGGGCGCGTTGCATGGGATTCATCAACAAAGGGATAGGGATACGGGGCCGCATGTCCAAGACAGCCTTTCATCTCAGTGCGCCATGGAACCCCCATCTTCCAATTCCTCTTACAGAGATCGTTGACTCACTTGCCTTATTTTGAGGAGACTTCCAAGCCAAAACAAGACAATGGGCAGTCACCAGATCTTCTTTATGGAGGTGGGACCGGGGACCTCCTCATCAAGATCGCTGTACAGAATGCTTGCGCACAGTGGCCACACACACTTCTCCCTGACCTCCAAAAGCTCCCTATGACCCTTTGTATGGAGCATTCAAAGTTCCTCACACTGTCAAGCAAGACTTTGATCTCGATTTGGGAGAGCAAGCACAGCTTCGCCATCCAGCCAAGTATCTTTATTGAATTGTGACCCTATCTAGCGCTTAAAAATCTCTCTTCTTTCTCCGTCACTAGATTCCGGTTAAAACGCTTGGTCCACCCATGCTTTTCCTCTCCATTTTTCATATGGAAAGGGAAAGCAGTGCCAACTTATTGGAATTCTGCATGGCATATTTCCCAACCTTCATTCCTGCTATTCCTGTCTCTAGTGCTTAGTCATAAACCTATTGCCTGCTCCGCTTTCCCATTCATATTGCTTTCGGTATCTGAATCTTCCTGAATTCAAGTAGAGAATACCAGGGCTTTCTTCTTCTTTGATTTTCCTTGGGGCAGAGGATAAAAAAATGGATTTCCGACATAGCACCTGCGGCATTAGAATTCTAAGATTTAGGAGGGGAAGGCTGAGGAGAGGGATCACATGCATTGAAGCAATCTCAAGATTCAGAAACGATCAAAATAATGGTACGGGGAGAAGAAAGAGAGGAGAGTCACGAAAATAGTGTAAACGCAAAGAGACGATGAAAAGCAATCAGAGAGGAGACGGAAGAATGCCAATGGAAATCATAAAGCTCAGTGAGGAGCACATTACTATGAATAATAATGGAGAGGGACATTAAAGGGGAAAACTGAGCAAAGAGATATATAAATATATTAGAATAGCTTTTCACTTCTACTTCGTTTTCTTGTTTAGATTCATTACTTCAGTGATTGAACATGGGCAGATACCTATAAGGACCCCATTTCATTGACCTTCGCCCTTTTATATCCCTCGTTAAGTTATGTTATTCGGACCGACTCCCACGTAGAAAACCAAGAGCAGTTAGAATCGCGTAGCTGCGTGCCCCTTTTTCTGACTAGCTTCTTGTGAAAAGCATTTCAGGCACGAGCACACCTCATGAACTCAGAAACCTACTATGGAATCAATCAATCCATCGCACCCGAGTGCTCTGCTCTCCAAGCTCTGCGCAAGTGTTTTTACATTA